>OZ012627.1:2704173-4094173 GCA_963942485.1 Pediacus dermestoides | reverse complement strand
ACCAGACATTTTGAATTTGATGTACAGAAAACTTTGCAACGCACAAGAGATAAGTTATGCTATAATAAAGTTGTTTAATATTTTATTAGATGCAACTTGTTGTATATGTATATAGTCAATAATGTCGCTATGTGTCATCTAACCAATACAAATTCAGATATTTTGGAGGCGTGGTCTATGCGCCGGACACTAGTATCTATAAATATCCCTTCTGTTATCAGTGGGGACGAGACCACCCACTGTGATTGGCCAATTAAGAAAACCGCTGACGTGGCAGCAGGAACAACAGAATATATACACGCGCGCCGCAGCCCAGCAGTCAGTCGCTAATCAGCAATCAATTAGCAATCACGACAAATACCAACCAACACACAAAATCACTTGTTCCTAACTACTTTTACAAAAAAGGAATTACCCGTATTTTTCAATACGCATAATTACATCACAATGGAATCCCTGGCGACCACATTCGAAGACACTTCCTAAATGGAAATTACTCATTCGTTAGTTTGAGTTTGACCCATTCTGTCGTGTTTAGTTTCATAGAAGTTCATTCAAATATAGTGTTCAACATGCCACCAAAAGCTAGCGGTAAAGCTGCCAAAAAAGCTGGTAAAGCCCAGAAAAACATCTCTAAAACCGACAAGAAAAAGAAGCGCAGGAGGAAGGAGAGCTATGCTATCTATATCTACAAAGTTTTAAAGCAAGTTCATCCCGATACTGGTGTTTCCAGTAAAGCCATGAGTAGCATGAACAGTTTTGTCAACGATATTTTCGAGAGAATTGCTGCTGAAGCTTCACGTTTGGCCCATTACAACAAGAGGTCTACGATAACCAGCAGAGAAATTCAAACTGCTGTTCGTCTACTGTTGCCTGGTGAACTTGCCAAGCACGCCGTTAGTGAAGGAACAAAAGCCGTCACTAAATACACCAGCTCCAAATAAATATTTCCTATATTCAACAACAGCAAACAAAATCGGTTCTTTTCAGAGCCACCAAATTTTTTATTTAAAAAGAAAGTTGTCCCACGGATACATTTAACCAACCTATTCCTAATGAGGTTATACAGGTATTTCATAAGTTGCAGCCAAAAATAAATGGGTTGTTAGTCTTTCAGCTAGGGGTCAAAAGGTAGGAAGTCAAAGCGGGATGAGACGACGCAGTGCTTTCTGAGGGTTATTGTTTAAAATGCAATAACTCGAAAAGTGTACATTTTACCAAAAAAAGTTTCAAACAAAAGTTGTGCAAAATAAAAGAATCCTAAAATGTATGCTTTTTGGTTTGTTCCGTTTTAAACAATAAATTGTTAATAACATTTGTTCGAGCGACTGTATGACTAAATACCATATGTGTTTCAGGATTAACTTAAAATCTGAATTCAGGACCTCAAAATAAGTAAAAAATTTTCTATGGAGGTATGTCCGGAAAAGTTTCGTTAGGGTTACGCCCGTTTAAAGATGGAGGCTAAAATTACCCCCTTTTATCGATAAGGAATGATTCAAAAAATATTCTTTAGGAGCGTTTCCATTAGTAGAAAATTCCTACCAAAGTTCATTTTTTATCTTTATCCAAATTTGGGAAAAAAATTAAAAACCTAATTTTAGCCTCCATCTTTGGAGGGGCGTAACTCTTTAATGAAACGTTTCCGGACATACCTCCATGGAATTTTTTTTTATTTATTTTGAGGTTCTGAATTCAGATTTTAAGTTTATCCAGTTAATCCTGAAACACCCTGTATATATATTTTATAATTTTATTGAAAATTACAGTCAATACTTGTAATTTGATCAAAAATGAATATCATTCGCGATAGGCCAGAGCGAGTTAATAAAGATGCTTTTTTAGGATTATCTTGAAAAAGAAACAATTTGTGATATTTTTTTAATCTTTAATATTGGTTTAGAATAAAATTTCGATCATATTTTGTTTTAACTTTTTGAAAATATTAAAAAAATGTCAAGAAAGCGAAAACATGTTTTTCAACATACATTTGTTTGCGGGCAAGTGTATGTAGGTCTGGATTAGGCTTAAGAAATTCATTTTTTATAATTAACTATTATAAGAAAGTCATGTGTTGGGCACATCAGATATTTTACAAACAATGTCTTTACCATCAACGTCTAGTGCTATTCAAGTGCCTGTTTCGATTTATGACTCTAATATTTGCGACAATTGTGAGTCCACCTACGCTACTTTTTTTGCTACTATTGCTTCCACAACATTTATAATGTTTTTATTTTATTACATGTTCCTTATTATTTCATATCTGCCTAAATTTGTCGTATTTTCAGTTCACTTTCGCTCGTTTTTACCCACCCAGCACCCCTATTCACTCCACTGTCCCATTAGTTTGAGGGGGTTTGGGGCATTTGCACAAACTTTTAGTGGTAGCAATCGACGTAAAAGAACGTCTACTAAGTGTCTGTCAAAAAAAAACACGAAAATTCGACTAGTGGCTAAAGTTAACATTTACCAGAAATACGAATACGTATTTATTTTCTTATTTTTATTTTTGGGGATGTGGAATATACTTCAGATAGTATTGAAGAGGCACCAGCTGAAATAAATAAATTGTCCCAGTCATCAGCAGGTATTTGATCAAGTGCATTTATTTATTAAATAATTTACATATTTTATTATATAATTTACATAATTTACCTTAGATAACATTATAATATCCGAAATTAGCGCTGTACCGGGAACTTCCAAATCATCACAATCTGCAACTCCAGGAGATATTTCATTGAAGTTGGAAGCCACCATATCGGATATACGTATGGTAACTTCACCTGCGGCTGGCACCTCTAAAACAATGCCAGTATTTCCGACTGCTACAGGTACTATTATTAGTACAAAATTGTTTTTATCGCAAACTATTTAAAATTGCATTGTATAGGTTTAAGGAAAAGAAAATCAATTCTAAAACAAATAAATTGTTCTCGCCAGACATAACTCACTCCTAGATGCAAACATTTATATAAAGTAATTATAGATGTTAACAAAAAGTCGACGCAACTCAATAAAAATATCTGATGTGTCCAACACATGACTTTCTTATACGGATAATACCTCAATTACTTTTCCTAAAGAAATTAAGTGAAACTACACCTAATATTTCCCTGATGCCCTGTGTTACAATGCCTTTATTTGATTGACGTTTACTGTCAAATTGACAAATTAAGTACTTATTTGCATCCGTCGCCAAAAATCAAAATGCCAAAACTTACTGAACGACTCATGATAAAAAATAACCTAATTTCTGTGAAATTAACTGACGAGAGGCTAATCACAGCAAAGTATTCCATCAAATTCAAGGTCACGTGTAAGGGCAATGGTTATTCCGGCATCATCTTATGGTACCGATTTATGCTATTATTTAAAGGAAAAAAAAAACTATACAAAACAACCTAACCTGGTCCGTGACTTATAATCGCTCCGAATAAATAAAGCATTTAATTAAAATTAAAAAAAAAAGGGAAATCAAGATATTCCTAAAAAACCTAAAAATGTCATCAGGTAAGTACCACTTGTGTTGGCGCTAGACGAAAAAGATTTAATGTGGCACCCACAATTTTGTTCAAAGTCTTAAATATGAAATTTGAATCAAATCCGGTAAGTCGTTTTTGAGTTATCGTGGATACAGACAGACACACACACACACACACACACACACAGACAGACATCATGGCGAAAATGGTCAAAATGGATTCAGGGGCCCTCAAAACGTGTAAATCCATCAAAATCTCGAAGTCGAAAAAAATCACGATTACAATACTTCCTTATACTACGTATAAGAAAGTAAAAATTAGAATTCGGATTTCAAATTTTATATTGAGGCTTTATTTTAGATTATAAACAACTTTGTTTAATGAACATTTGGTCTAAAATTATAAATAATGGTACTTCTCTCTTAAAGCATTTTCATGTTTTCTTAATTTTTTTACACCCTGTACATCTGATCTAAGATTTTTATATGGTAAACTCATTTTTTCGACAAGCAGGATTTTTTATGAAGAATGACTTTTCGTCGTAAAATCAATAATAAAGATTATTTTCCTCTTGTGAACTCAATCCGGGGACATACTGTATATTACAAATAAAAACTACACGACATCGAGTGTTTGTTATGCTAAGTTAGCAGAAAAGAATTGCAGTTACAACCGTAGATCAAGTTTAGTTGATAATCGAGATTAAAAGACGTCCAATCTGACGAATGTGGACATGGAAGGCAATTTCGGATGTCCGATTGTCCGCACATTTAATACATAATTTTAGACTAAAATATTTGTGGACTAATGAGAAGTTGATAATTAGTCGATGTCCAGGGCGTTAACTTCTGGATTCGACATAGACATTCCAATCATTTTCAAGAGACCAATTCTTTTAATAGCATAAAAGATTAGTGGCCCTGAAAAGGGCCAATTAGTTGTTTCTGAATTAACAGAGATGTCGTTATCTGCATTAGTTTACTTCTTTTTAGGAGCAGCTTTCTTAGCCTTAGCGGGTGATTTGACGGTTTTTGGTTTTGGTGCTTTCGGCTTCTTTGTCGGTCCAGCTTTGTTGGACTTCTTTGCTTTTGAAGGACTTTTTGGTTTAGGTGCGGCTTTCTTTGGGCTAGCAGCTGTTTTTTTAGCCTTCGTAGGTGCAGCAATTGCAACTTTCTTTTCACTTGCAGGTTTCTTGGGTGCCTTCTTTACAATCTTTGGTTTCTCGGCAGAAGCCGCACGTTTAGTTGGCGATTTTCTTACTGTCTTCTTCTTGCTTGCGACTGGTTTAGATACACCAGATGTGGCTGAAGCCAGTTTAAAGGAACCAGATGCACCTTTTCCTTTTGTTTGTACCAAAGCACCATTGATAACTGCAGATTTCAAATATTTCTTGATAAAAGGAGAAACCTTTTCAGCATCAACTTTATAGTTGGCAGCGATGTACTTCTTTATAGCTTGTAGGGATGATCCACCACGTTCCTTCAGCTCCTTAATAGCTTTGGTTACCATTTCGGCTGTTGGTGGGTGCGAAGGTTTGGTTGCGGGTTTTTTCGCCTTTTTATCTTTTTTGGGCGATTGGGCTTGAGATGCACCGCCAGTAGAGGAAGTTTGGATGTCAGTATCAGCCATCGTTTTATTTTGTTATGGATATACTTAAATTAACTGCTTAGACACACAGAACACAGAAGTTGAAGTATTAAAATACTAAAATTACCGATAGAAACTCAGGCGATTTGTGTACATCTCAGTAGGCGGACGGACGACTGAACGCATGATTCTCTGTTTTCAAATATTAAATTTAAACTATAATGCTAGTGTTTGTCACAATTTTTTATTATTTTCATAACAAATTTTCAAAGCATTTGTAGACATAACTGTAAAATTAATTGGTTTTAATATACTTCAAATTTTATTTATATAAAGAAATGAACTGACGATTAGGATATACTAGCGAATACGAGCACTCTGAACAAAGTGTTGTCTCATTTCGATTGACAAGGCTTCGGTTTTTATTGTTTTATAATTAAATATATTAGTACGAAATTAAAATAAAATGTACCAGATACATACCTGAAGTATCTTTTTCCTATCAAAACGACAAAAAACTGATTTTAGGTAAGCTATTGCTTCGAAATATGCATTTAAATGCCATCGTGCCCATGTGATATACTACGAAACATCATCATTTACTGCTAGTCCATCAATACTATTTCCAGAAAATGTAAAGAAGGTATTTTATTTATTAAAAACAAATTGCAAATAATTTATATATTCTATTATTATTAGTGACTTTGTAATAATTGTAGTTTATTAAAATAATAAACCAATAAAATAAATATTTATAAATATTTCATCCATGAAATATTTACTACGGGTTTTTATTCCAACTGCTTAAATGGAACATATCCTTTGGTTTCAAATTACTAAAATTAATCATTTGATGATATTTCTATTATGTATATGTTGCAGCCTTCTAGTGAAATTGGCCGTTTCATGAAAAGTCTGGACATTGCATAAAGCGCTGCCAAATACTGAAACGAATAAACATTACACCAAAAGGTTAGACATTTTAGACGTTTCATGAAATGCTGTAAATTCAACTTTCGTTCTAATGTGTTTTACAAATAAATAGGTAGTCTACTAGTTTTTTCATTTTAAGCTTAACTTTTCTACGTAGAATAGTTTATAATTTCTACGACATACTAAAGTCTATAAATGTTAGTTTCATTTTTTATACCTAATGTATTGAATTATAACTTAGACTGCATTTTTTAAATATATTTATGTTCAAAATAAACGTTGTTTTCTAATTTTTATTTACCAATTGGTATAATATTAGAAATTTTGTTTTTTTGTTTTTTTCTTTTATGTAGTTGCTATTTTGATTCTGAAAAACACCCGCAGGTTTTCCATTTTTATAACTGAAATACATGTTAGCAAAATATTAGGGCTTTTTTTCAGTAAAACGCAAGTTGAATATGCAGCATTTCATGACAAGTTTAAGGAAATCAGCCACCTAGTGTAAAATTCCATTATTTCATCAAGAGGCAGAAACGTGTTAGCGTTTCATAAAACGTCTAAAATGGCTAGTCTTCTAATATAAAGTTTATTCATTTCAGTATTTGGCAGCGTTTCATGTAATGTCCAGACTTTTCATGAAACGACCAATTTCACTAGAAGGCTGCGACATATATATTATAAATCACTTGAGTAAGTAATATAACAAAAGTGTTTATATTGTACAAGTATTACAGTTACGTTAGTAACTGTTCAATAATAATGAACGAAGACTGTTGTTTACTTCTTGTAAAATTTGACTTGTGTTACACTTTTTGAGAAATTGGGTATGGAAAAAACGAATGTTCGTTTACTTGTTATTTGGTGCAGTCTTTAATATCATAATGTTCAAAATTTGTTAAACAATACTTTATACTTGTTAATCATTATTTCTATTTATCACTCATATCATAAAACAGTGGTTCGCAGTGTGAATGTTAAGTTCATTACAATGGGTTCAGTATGTTTTAATTGAGTTAATAATTGTAAAAACATACTAAATTAAATCATAGATAGAAAAAGGAACCTAACATTTTATATATAGTATACAATTGAAAACCAAACTGTATTAATCTCCTATAAAGCATTCCATTCTACATCAACTAGTGAAAAAAATCTGCGGAAATGTTTTTTTTGCTAAAATATACCATGAAGCATAGATTTGTAGTAGGTTTACTTAGTTTATTTAATATTTATGTCTGCTTAAACTACTAATTTTATATTCAAAAAATTCATCGTAAAAATTATCTTCAATATCTCAATAAAAAGGACATTTAGCCTAATGTACTAAAGAAATGGACAAACGCCTATTCTCAAGAACAGTGATGAGAGCACATTATTTTGACATCTGCACATAGAAAAAAAAATTTATACTTTAAAACTGTAACAAGTTCTCACTTCTGAGTGAAATAAATTGAGATTTCTAAGCACTGTAACGAGGCGAGTTTTAAATAATAATCTGTGAATTATAAAAATAAGTTATACTCTTCAGGGAAATGCAGCATTAAATGCATATTTTTGGAACTAGATAATTTGGACATTCACCAGCAAGCTTTACTTACATGGTTGACGATCGTTTCATTAAATCATTGCAATAGTAAAAGGAAATATTTAAAAGCACACCTTTAATAAAGTAATGTGCTCACTGATATATACTAACTACTAATTTGAAAGAGGATTCTGACAAGCAAGTGACTAATTATTATCAAAGTAAATAAAAGACTAAATAAAGTAATATATTAAAGTTTAAAAGATCAAATTTTTATTTTGTAAAATATGTGGTGGCTCTGAAAAGAACCGATTTTTTTTTGGGGGCGCGTTTAAACTAAATTAGTTTAAGCACGTTCTCCTCGAATACGTCTGGCCAATTGGATATCTTTCGGCATAATGGTTACGCGTTTTGCATGAATGGCACACAAATTTGTATCTTCAAACAAACCAACCAAATAAGCTTCACTGGCTTCTTGCAGAGCCATAACCGCGGAACTTTGGAAACGCAAGTCAGTTTTGAAATCTTGAGCAATTTCTCTGACTAATCGCTGGAATGGCAATTTACGGATTAGAAGTTCGGTACTTTTTTGGTAACGACGAATTTCACGAAGAGCCACAGTACCAGGTCTGTAACGATGTGGCTTCTTCACACCTCCAGTAGCTGGTGCACTCTTCCTCGCAGCTTTAGTGGCCAATTGTTTACGAGGCGCCTTACCTCCGGTAGATTTTCTGGCAGTTTGCTTTGTACGAGCCATTGCAGAATATACTCAAACACAACAATCAACTCAAAAAGAATTATAACACCATATTACCAAAACACACTTCTCTTATAGCAGTTACGTTACACGCGGAGCAATGTGATTGGTTGAATAGTTGAATGTGGTAAGAGAGGGGATGAAGTTTCGCTATAAAAGCAGTTGAGGTTGAGTTCATTCAAACATTAATGTGAGTAGTGTACGTTGCGTTAGTACATCAATTTCTGTTTATCGATATGACTGGTCGTGGTAAAGGAGGAAAAGGCTTAGGTAAAGGTGGCGCTAAGCGTCATCGTAAAGTGTTGCGTGACAACATCCAAGGCATTACCAAACCCGCTATTAGGCGATTGGCGCGTCGTGGTGGAGTGAAACGTATATCTGGTTTAATTTATGAAGAAACTCGTGGTGTTCTTAAGGTATTCCTTGAAAACGTCATCAGGGATGCTGTTACTTACACTGAACACGCAAAAAGGAAGACTGTAACCGCTATGGATGTTGTCTATGCCCTCAAGCGTCAAGGACGTACTCTGTACGGTTTTGGAGGTTAATCACAAGTGACTAATAATAATCGACAATAAAAAAAAGGCTCTTTTCAGAGCCACCACATTATTATCAAAAGAAATGATTACTTGTTACTATTTAGTAATTAATAATATGAAGAGGGCAAAGGTTTTTATTTTCACCCACTTATTCTGTCTTCAAACTACCATATTTTACTTATTTTAGATCTTCCTAATTAAATTGTATACACTACTGTACATGACACTTTGAACTTGAACAATGTTTCGTCAGCCTTTTCTTTCTCAAAAAAATGAATGAAATTAGAAACGCTCATGGCAATTTCATTCAATTCACGTTTCAGGAAAGCACATTGTTAAGACATGCAAACAGGTTAAGGCGTCTTCTATAACACTATTTCAATGATTATAATTTATTATTGTTATATTATGCAATGCCCGTGCTCTGACCTGTCGTGAATGATATTAGTTTTTGATCAAAGTATTGATATTTATATTATGTGAAAACACAATCAGATTGTCATTAAAATACTCCAAATGAAAAAATTTACAACGGCCACTAACTTTACAGTAAATTGCATAAGTAGGGATGGCAAAATTATATCGATGTTTCCTATACATCGATGTATTTTACAAAAACATCGATATTTTTACATCGATGTAAGTATTTCGATACATACCATGTATTTTTTACATTTTAAGGTTGCCATCTAGCGGAGAGGAGTTAACTCAATCTTATATTATTAGCACAGCATATATATTTAAATATATATGCTGTGTTATTAGTATGGTAAGATAGTAAGTATAGTAACTATACTTAGGTATAGGTACCATAATGTGCTTTATATGTGTTTTATATATAAATTTTAAATTAACTAGGGGTGTCTTTTATTTCTCTTCAACTTATATAAATTAACATTAGTATATGTTAGTTTAAAAAGTTACTATTAATAAAATATTAAAATATATCGATGTTTTTTATTCGATACATCGATATAATGCTTACGATACATCATATGATGCAATACATCGATGTATGAATTATTTTTGCCATCCCTATGCATAAGTTTTCAATAGGAATTAAGGATGGAGTTGACATTAATTGCATTGGTGCGACAAGAATATTCTTTTTATAATAAAAATAATTGGGGGTTCTGAAAAGAACCGATTTTTATGTTGAGCAGCAAATGTAATTTATATTCACTTGGAACTGGTATATTTAGTAACGGCTTTTGTTCCTTCACTAACAGCGTGCTTGGCAAGTTCACCAGGTAAAAGTAGACGAACAGCTGTTTGAATTTCTCTGCTGGTTATCGTCGACCTTTTGTTGTAATGGGCCAAACGTGAAGCTTCAGCAGCAATTCTTTCGAAAATATCGTTGACAAAACTGTTCATAATACTCATGGCTTTACTGGAAACACCAGTATCGGGATGAACTTGCTTCAATACTTTGTAGATGTAGATAGCATAGCTCTCCTTCCTCTTGCGCTTCTTTTTCTTGTCGGTTTTAGAGATGTTTTTCTGGGCTTTACCAGCTTTTTTGGCAGCTTTACCACTAGTTTTTGGTGGCATGGCGAACGAATTCAGAACGATCAATCAACGTGAATACAACAAACTCAGAATGAAGTTCAGTTGGCTTTAGAAGGGATATTCATAGATATTTGCGCCATGCGCATTGACCACGCACAGATGCATATATCCATTTGCGTTATTCTTATTGGTCAACTAATATTGCATTGTATTGTACATTCCCTATAAATAAGAGAAATTGGAAACCCTTTTCATTCTATAGTCTGACGTTTGACAACATAGTTTCTGCGTACTTGTACTCGTGTTTATAAATAAAATCATCGAAAATGTCTGGTCGTGGTAAAGGTGGAAAAGTAAAGGGAAAGGCAAAGACTCGTTCAAGTCGAGCTGAACTACAATTTCCTGTGGGTCGTATCCATCGTCTACTACGTAAAGGCAATTATGCTGAACGTGTAGGTGCTGGTGCTCCAGTATATTTGGCAGCAGTTATGGAGTACTTAGCTGCTGAAGTACTGGAATTGGCTGGAAATGCTGCTCGGGACAACAAGAAGACCCGTATCATTCCCAGGCATTTGCAACTCGCTATCAGAAACGACGAAGAGTTGAACAAATTACTGTCTGGTGTGACCATTGCTCAAGGTGGTGTATTACCGAACATCCAGGCTGTATTATTACCCAAGAAGACAGAAAAAAAGGCATAAAACTTAGTAATACACACCAGATTTTTGATAACTGAAAAATTATTACCTACATGTCTTGAGGTAGATTTTGATTTTCTAGTGACGTAGAGCGGATTTCTATCTACCAGATGTTCGTTATTTGCATTCTCTAGTTTTATCTCTACCCGTTGTAAATTTTAGGTCAATAATAATAAGCAGATTTTCGTTTCCAAAAGCTTTCTTGATATTTTGAAGAACTGATGAGGAAAATTTAAACTAAACGCATAATTGTTACTAGCAAATTACTAATTATTATCAAGAATATTGAGTTTTTACCTAACTCATTTTGTTAAAAATTATTCTACGAGGGTTATGTAAAAAATCCCGATCGAAATACATTGATTATGATTGAAATTGTTCATCAGCGGTGCTAATTGTAAAAAACTAAAATATGAATTACGTACTACATTTTTTCTAATGTTTTTTAATAATAATACCACTTATACCAGTGAGTAAGAGTATGCTAATACTAATAAAATTCAAAATGAAAGAAAAACCAGGTCCAACACAAAATTTTGTGGAGTGGACCTGGTCTTTCTTTCATTTTGATTTATTCACCCCCACTTCTAGAAACTTGACCAATTCCACCTACAAATATAATTCATTACACATATTAGAACGTGGATGTGTTTTTTATAGTGCCTTTTGCCTCGAGGCTAATTTTAGTACAAAATTTAATACTACATATGCGCGCGCAGATTTGGTCGAAAAATTAATAGGAGTGTTATGATTTTTTTTAATGTATTGTGTGTCACTGCCACCGGGTGCGAACCTGCGTGTTTTGTTCCTGTGGTGGGGGTTGAAGTGGCGCGGGGAGTCATGTCTGAGTCGTCGTGTAGGAACATGTTGTGAATGTTGCAAAAAGGAAGTACGCCTACAGATTTAATAAAGCTTACTTTTATTCAATTAAAAGTGTGTTTAATTAACGCCGTCCTAACAGGAGTAATAAACAATAGGTCTAAATTAAATTCTTTCTGTACTGCACTGTAGGTACACTACTACACTACCCATACACACGCCCCTGTTGGATTTAAAAATGTTTGATCGGTATTGGAAAAATGGTTCTTAATAGCACCTGCAAGCACACCAAATTTGACTAAAATATTATTTAAGGTTTTCTAGATTATCGAGGTTTCAAAATATGTAATTCTCAACTTTTACACCCTATATTTTGGAAACGAAGCGGCTTAAGGCATATAGGCATATATATATATATATATATATGAAATGTTCTGCCCTGGGGCAGAACATTTCGGGGGCCCCAAATATTGTGACTTAGCAATTCTGTTTTCTATGAGGGGGCAAATAAAAATTACACATTTTATGTTTTTTTTTAATATCTGTTGTAGGGTTGCCAATTTTTATTATTCCTTAGTAAGGTAGTAAGAATACGTAAAAGTTGTTTGACAGATTGTAGGGCAAAAATGCGCCGCAGGCGAAAATTTCGAACTTTTCAAGGTCAATGAGCTAAAATGAAAAGTTACAATTTCGAACAGCAAAAATATTCAATTCGAAAGTTAGGTTTCGTATAATATATTTAAAATTTAGAGTAAATGCGCAAACTAAGGACAAATAGCGTCCTTATCGGTACATGGTAAGGACAAAGGACATGCTTCTCAAAATAAAGACTGTCCTTCAGTCACTCAAAAGACATATAATGTATTAAAATGAATTTAAAATGTTTTCCTATAATTGCGATAGATATAGTCATTGTTGTTTATGTTTATATGCTTTTGCTCATTTTTTGCCATTTAATTCTTTTTTTAGATGTTTCTTCCTTTTTTGTTTCTTTTATCTTTTCTTTACAAAAAAATTAATTGGTAAATACTAGGTGCCAAAAGTCCCTATAGCCAGCGTCGAGAGCCCCTATAAACGCTATATAAACGTTATGAAAACATTTATAGCAACAGTCATGTTTTATAACAAATGTTTTATAAACGTTCTTTTGACTACAATAAAACACCAAATTGTTAGTTGGGATGGTACCGATAACAATAATAGTGAATAAATAAATTTGATTTTATATAATGTCGACTGCATATGATCATTGGCTACCTCTTCATTATTTTGTAAAGATTAAAACTGTATCATGGCAATGTATAAAAAGTCATGTGCTGGACACATCAGATATTCTTGTTAATAATTTAAAATAAGTGAGTTATTTTGAAAAAAAGTTTGCAGTTTTTTAAAATCAAGTAGACATAAAACGGAATAGTAATTTATTAAAATCAAACAATCACAATTTTGAATTTAAGCAAATTGAAAAAAACTTGAAAGAAATACGAAAATATTAAACATTTACAAAAATATATTTCTCATGGCTACTTGATATTAAAACTTCACAAACTTTTTTTCAAAATAACTCGCTTATATTAAATAATTATCAAAAAAGCATAAGAACATTTTTGTTCAGAATTTAATTTATCATCGATTTTTGCAAAAATATACGGAGTATTTCATTTAAAAAATGTTATTTTTGTGAATATCTCGAAAACCAGATGGCCAATTGTTTTTCTGTTGTCATCATTATAATCAGGGCAAAAAATGCTACTAGTTTGCTAATTTAACCGAATTTGTAGCTCCAATAATAACAAAGTTAGCAATAGTGAACCACTTCACGCGAACACCCTGTATAAGTTATGTTATTTACGTTATCGCCCGTATATAGTTCAATATTTTTCGAGTAGGTACTTACTAAAAACGCAAAATTCAATAATTTTTTCCTTATTTTTAACCCTAGGTATTTATAAATTTCACAGTAGTGCTGACGTACTGTTAAATCAATATAACGGCCGGTGTATCATATAACACTCTAGGGTGTTATTCATGACTTAACAGTACACATTTCTGTTTTGGTTTTTGTTATAAAGCTATAACGATATAGTATTGCTACGATATGGTTTTTGCAGGTTTTGGGGAACTTGGCTTGCGAGTTCGTAGCTTCGATTGCAGAGACTTGCAGATGAAAACTCATAGGCATTGTTAAGCAATATTTATTATTCGATCAGACAAGATACAAACAAGTACCAAAGAGTTCTAAAATTACTTACATCATTTGGCGAATGTTGAAGAATTCGGCCATCGTGATTTGGTAACACACACTGAGTCTAATAACTATATAATTCAGAGTCAAGAACAAGCCGGCAGTTCTACTAACCGACTAGTGTCTTGCTTAGAAGTTGAATTAGAATTCTCTCTAAAATAGGTCTAGGATTAGGCGTGGTTTTTAGGAGAGAGGGCGATCACGCTTCCCTCACATTCCCAAAAACCACGATTTATAATCTGACTGACATCATCAATTGGTGGTGGGTCCTTGGAAGAAGCCACCACCATTTCCCTTGATAATACTAGGACCAGTTCCTGTTATGTCATAGTTTTTAATGACGAACATTGGTTTTGGTTATCTGACAGATTTATGTCTGTCTACGTAATTACGAGTTAATAATGAGAAGATATCTTTTTGACTTTCCCACGAAGGGCTGCATTCCATCATCAGGGATTATAACGAATCACAGATGTTGGTGCGAGGGTTGTAGGTGCGTCCGGTCGTGACAAAATTCCCCCACGCTTAGAAATCGCACTCCTGGGCGATAATTGAGTTAACGTCGTGAGTAGCATAAAAATATCTTGTCAAAACAATACTTAATCTAAGGATACAAAATTGAACTTAAATCTAAGCCTCTAAACTAACTTAATTAACTGGCACTATTCCTAAAGTCTACGCACACACACTTTTGGTTTTCAATTTTAACTCTGAAGTCCCGTCCTGGCTAGTTTCCTCTTCAACTGGTGGTGATTGCGCCTCCTCTATGGGCGGTGAGTTCAGCCAGTCGTTGAGGTCTTGCTGTCTCATTTCTCTAGTACACTCGGCAGATTGATGTCTGGGAACCTTGCGGGCCCGTCATTTCCTCCTCGTCGGAGTCCTCAAAGTATAAGGACTCGTCTTCCTCCTCTGGCTCCACGTAGAAAGAGTCATGGTATAGTTGGGTCCACCAAGGCTTCCCGCAAGTTGGACAAGGAGGCAGACTAGCGGCCCGCTCAGATGGGCTGGCAGATTCCCCTACTTCCTGCCTGAGGGCAGTTACCTCTTCCTCAGACAGATCTTTGCCAGGCCTCTCTACGCTATTTGTTAGTGCTTTAAACAGCATGCCGGTTGCCGCCTGTAGTCCGGCGTGGAGGGCACGATCGTCCCGTACCATAACGGAGACTTTTAGGTGACTGGCCATCTCCCTAGTCACCTGCGTGATCGTGGCACGGGTGTGCCTCTCCCCTAACTCCTTCAGAGGCATAGCGAGGTAAGCCTCCATGCTGGGCTTTTCCCCGTATACCTCCTCGAGATCAGTGTCCATGCTTTGCATGACACAAGCCATCAAGTCTCTTTCTGCTTGGGTTTAACCCACGACTCCTCTTTCCTGCTCCACCCACTTTCTCTCATTCTGATAGTGGCGTAGGAGTTCCTCCGCTAACCCGTTTATCTCTTCCTTGAACATACTAAAAGAGTTGTGTTCTTTATTTGAATGCATTTTTATCTCTTTCACTCTCACACTCATACCTCTTGCTCTACTACTATCTACTTAATTGATTCACTCAGCATCCAGGATCGAATCATCTTCGATGACTAGATCTTCATTCGCTAAATTATTTTGCATAAAAATTTCGTCTGACCACGGTGCGTTGTAGGGTAAAATCCTACTAACATGTACTACATCGTCCTTTGGCTTTTGTTTACTACCCATTCGTATTACATAGTCGACTTCACCTTTCTTTGCGATAACTTTATATGGCCCGTGCCATCGTAACAGCAATTTTTCTGATAATCCTTCTTTTCGTCTTGGGACATATACTTTTACGTTGTCCCCCGGGTTAAAATGTACTTCTCTATGTTTAGAATCGTATCTTTCTTTATCTTTTTTCTGTTTTCGAGTTACGTTTTGTACAGCTACAGGTCTAATGACATTATTTTCCAACATTTCATTTACTTGAGCTTGTATAATTTCACGTTCAGTTTGAGAAACTCTGTAAGGTCTACTGTGTACTGGTAATGCTTCACCAGTATCTATATGATGTTGAACAAGGGTGGTATGTCCCATTTCAATAGGTTTTGTTGCAAAAATGTCTCTGTACTCGTCTAATAGTTCTTGTAATTGTTCATTTTGAGTACGTGTTAATTTTGGATTAATTTTGTGGTCAATAATTTCTTGTACGTCACTTTCTTCGGAGTCATCTAATATCAGTAATGAATTGTTCACGTCAGGAACATTAAACGGATGTAAGGTGCCGATAACGCTATTTTTAAACAACTTTATACATCGTCATCCTTCTAAATTGCAATGTATTCGTTTATTTTGTAAGTCAATTTTATTTACTACAATTCCCTTTGAAATGAAAAAACTTTCTTTACTTGCGAATTTAACCGTCTCTAGATCTACTGATAGGGGTAAACCGTTATCGTCTGTTATATCAATTTCTAAAATATTTTCCTCATTACAATAAACGAGATAATGATCTTTTATAATTACTTTAATTTTTTGTTCTACTTGTTCCTCGATCGCGTTTCTCTCCGGTTCCGTACTTACTATATTTAACTCACGAGAATTTCTGTTTCCCCAGTTGAACTTTATCGTATAACAACTATTTAATTCTATAAAATTATCACTAATATTTAAGCAAGCTTTATTTTCCCTAAAAAATCTAACTCCCAGAATTAAAGGTTCTGGCAGTTTATTAACAACTAAAGCAGTAATATTTGTTTCGTAATTTTCTAATTTTAATGTAAATTTTCCTTCACCTAAAACAACTATCTTCGATCCGCTTGCAGACGTTAAAAATTTATGTCCATCTTTAAACTTTTTAAATTCTGATTTATTTAGTTTTTCAAAAATTTCTTTCTCTACAACATTTTCTGCACTTCCGGTATCGAGGATAGCTTTTATTTTAATATTATTCCCTAAATCTACTGTAATTATAGGTATTTTTACTGATTTGCCCCCTGTTTGTAAGGTCAGCACCTCCGGTTCGGGGTTATTTCGTGGCGCCTTTATTAGTTTAAACTGTCACTACGGAAAGGGCTGTTAGAACGCGGCGGTGTTTGCCCCCCGTTGGAATTTCGGCGGTCCCCGCTCGAATCTCTACTAAAGCTAACGCGGCGTTGATTATTATTATTATTATTTCTGTTATCCATATTTTGTCTGAAATTATTTCTGTTTTGTCCAAAATTTCCTCTGTTATTATTATCGCGAAAGTTATTGTTGGTGTTATTAAAATTGTTATTTTGACGGTAATTGTTTCCTCTGAAATTATTAGGGTTGTTATTATTATTTCTGCCAAAAGATCTATTTGATTGAAATTTTGATTTCTAAATTGGCGACCACCGCGGTTTGCTTCACACGCTCTAGCTAAATGGCCTGGACGACCACAATTGAAACAACGAGGACGTGAATCTACTAATCTTGTGTTAAAATTATGACGCGGTGCTTGATTACGTATATTTTCCTGTCTGATTGGGTTCTTCTACGTTAAAAGTGAGTAATGGGTTATCGTATTTGCTTTTTCTACTGATATCTACCGTGTCTGCTTTCTCCATCTTATTCATTACCTCTTGTAAGTCTTTTATTGTCTCGTTTCGCTTTGATAGCATTACGTACATTTTTTTAAATTTCGGAAGTAATCCGCGCTTGGCAAATCTAGTGATTTCAGAAGTTGACATACTTTTATCTACTAATTTACATAAATAAATCATATTAAAATAACTAACTGGGCTTTCGGTTTCCGTTTGTTTTCGTTCTTCTAATCTATCTTTTAGTTCTTCTAAAGCTTCTTCCCTATTATATTCATTTAAAAAGTCGTTTTTAATTTGTTCCCACGTTTTAGTCGCGTTATTTTCTTCCGATTTATAATCATTATACCATTCTGCGGCTGGCCCTCTTAGATAATTACCGAAAAGATTTATTTTTGATTGAACATTCCATCTATTGTAATTACATGTGTTTTCGAAAGTTCCGGGTCTGATTGATTTAATGTGTCTTCTTTGTCTTCGTCTTCGTCACTTAAAAGTTCGCCTGTTACTAATGATCTTGATCTATTTCGAAAAATACTATTATTTGCGTCTTCCGATTCTTCGGTTGGTTGACTATGTATTACGTTTTCGGGTAAATGTGAACTATCAGATGTAGGTGTAAAATGATTGTAATTTTCTTTAGAACGTGTATGATAAGGATGTGATGTCATCTGCTTTTTGTCTCTACAGACCACCGGGAAAACATAAGCGTTTTCTAATGATTTTCCGTATGTTATTAAATGTATTAATTGTAATAAAAATATAATTTAAACGCGAAATACATGATATAAAACATTTAATTTAAATTACTAGGTTTCCGTAAAATAACCGTGATGTTATTTTTTAAATTTAAATTAGTCAAAGTAAAAAATTTAATGAAATTAAAAGAAAGAAAAAATTAGTTGAAATGTTTAATAAATGAGAACGGCGCCTCCACCACTTGCTACGATATGGTTTTTGCAGGTTTTGGGGAACTTGGCTTGCGAGTTCGTAGCTTCGGTTGCAGAGACTTGCAGATGAAAACTCATAGGCATTGTTAAGCAATATATATTATTCGATCAGACAAGATACAAACACCTACAAAAGAGTTCTAAAATTACTTACATCATTAGGCGAATGTTGAAGAATTCGGCCATCGTGATTTGGTAACACACACTGAGTCTAATAATTATATAATTCAGAGTCAAGAACAAGTCGGCAGTTCTACTAACCGACTAATGTCTTGCTTCGAAGTTGAATTAGAATTCTCTCTAAAATAGGTCTAGCTCCAGTATTTAAGGGCTGTGGATTAGGCGTGGTTTTTAGGAGAGAGGGCGATCACGCTTCCCTCACATTCCCAAAAACCACGATTTATCATCTGACTGACATCATCAATTGAACTGGTCCTAGTATTATCAAGGGAAATGGTGGTGGCTTCTTCCAAGGACCCACCACCATTTCCCTTGATAATACTAGGACCAGTTCCTGTTATGTCATAGTTTTTAATGACGAACATTGGATTTGGTTATCTGACAGATTTATGTCTGTCTACGTAATTACGAGTTAATAATGAGAAGATATCTTTTTGACTTTCCCACGAAGGGCTGCATTCCAGCAATAGGGATTATAACGAATCACAGATGTTGGTGCGTCCGGTACGCCGGATGCACATTTCAATTAAGATTATTCGTGACAGTATTACGAAACAAAATTAGTGTTAACAGTAAATGCTTTATAAACTTTTATCAAATCTTGAATAAACGTGAAAATTTAAAAAATGTATAAATATCTAAAAGTACATTCCTTTTTTAATAAAAATTGTGGTGGCCCTAAGAAGGGCCGGTTTGTGTTGATCAATTTAGGTTTTCTTTTCAGTCTTCTTAGGCAAAAGTACGGCTTGAATGTTTGGCAAAACACCACCTTGGGCTATTGTTACACCAGACAACAATTTGTTCAATTCTTCGTCATTTCTGATGGCCAGTTGTAAATGTCTAGGAATGATACGGGTTTTCTTGTTGTCTCGAGCAGCATTACCAGCCAATTCTAGTACTTCAGCAGCTAAATACTCCATAACTGCTGCCAAATATACTGGAGCACCAGCACCTACACGTTCTGCATAATTGCCTTTACGTAGCAGACGATGGATACGTCCAACAGGGAATTGTAGTCCAGCACGACTTGAACGGGTCTTTGCCTTTCCCTTTACTTTACCACCTTTTCCACGACCAGACATTTTGAATTTGATGCACAAAAAAACTATCAACAATATCAAGCTACAAACGTATAATGAAGTTTATATATGCAACTTGCTGTATATATAGGCAATGCATGTTGTCGCTTTGTGTTATCTAACCAATACAAATTCAGATATTTTGGAGGAGTGGTCTATGCGCAGGACTCTAGTATCTATAAGTACTCCTTCCTAAATGGAAATTACTCATTCGTTAGTTTGAGTTTGACTCATACTGTCGTGTTTACTTTCATTGAAGTTCAGTCAAATATAAAGTGTTCAACATGCCACCAAAAGCTAGCGGTAAAGCTGCCAAAAAAGCTGGTAAAGCCCAGAAAAACATCTCTAAAACCGACAAGAAAAAGAAGCGCAGGAGGAAGGAGAGCTATGCTATCTACATCTACAAAGTTTTAAAGCAAGTTCATCCCGATACTGGCGTTTCCAGTAAAGCCATGAGTATCATGAACAGTTTTGTCAACGATATTTTTGAGAGAATTGCTGCTGAAGCTTCGCGTTTGGCCCATTACAACAAGAGGTCGACGATAACCAGCAGAGAAATTCAAACAGCTGTTCGTCTACTGTTGCCTGGTGAACTTGCCAAGCACGCCGTTAGTGAAGGAACAAAAGCCGTCACTAAATATACCAGCTCCAAATAAATATTTCCTATATTCAACAACAGCAAACAAAATCGGTTCTTTTCAGAGCCACCAAATTTTTTATTTAAAAAGAAAGTTGTCTCCTGAATGCATTTATCGAATCTATTCCTAATGAGATTATACAGGGTGTCGCAGCCAAAAGTAAATGGGGTTGTAGAAAATTCAATTGTAAACGTTTTTCTTCATATAAGCATTATCCGATTTCTACTCGTTTACAAGATACAATCATTCAAAATATTTCCTTTTTGTGTTTATTAAGAAAGGTAGCCATTACTTCACAGTAATAATACGAACTAATTTAAGAATAACTTAAATAACTGTTCAAAAAACCTCCACCAGCAAGACAAGCTTGACATCGATAAACTAAACATTTTCAAAATTTAAGTAATGCACATCACAAAGCTTGTCAAACAGTATTTTAAAATTATCAAACAATTGTAAACTAATTGATGTCAAACAATAAATAATTTAGTTATCAAATATGGCGATCTTGCGATCTTGCCTAATAAAAATTACATTAAAATTTTTAAACGCTTATATCTCACAAATAGGATATACGTTTATATGGAGTTTATGGAGAAAAATGTTTGAAATTTGAATTTTCAATAACCCCATACCCCATTTAATTTTGACCGCGACTTATGAAACACACTGTCCCTGTATGTATATAGGTATATATTTTATAATTTTATTGAAAATTACACTGTCAATACTTTTGTAATTTCATCAAAAATGAATATCATTCGCGATAGGCCAGAGCGAGTTAATAAAGATGCTTTTTTAGGAATATCTTAAAAAAGAAACAATTTGCGATATATTTTTAATCTTTAATATTGGTTTAGAATAAAATATCGATCATCTTTTGTTTTAACTTACGTTAAAATCGATTTTTGAGATTTTTGTTTTTTAAATCTAACGTTTCTTTTTCAAATGTGAATTCGGAAGTGCTGAGAGCATATTTTGATCTTAAACTTCTTGAAGAACTAAATTTGATTTAACGTTTTTATATAAATTAATTAATGGTATAGTCGATTGTCTAGCTGCTTTATCTATGTTAAATTTTTTTGCTCCGAGTATATCAACTAGACATTTGGATTCTTTTTATATTAATTTTCACCGAACAAATTATGCATTTAATTCTGCAATTGATAGAGCCCTGCAGGAAGGCTAATACTCTGAATCTGGATTTCTCAGTTAATTTGGGTAAATTTAAACGGCAATTGTAATTGCATTTAAATCAGATTTAAGAAAATTGTTCCTTAGTTTGTAAAAATGAATATTCCGTAAAAAAAATGTCAAAAAAAATTTTAAGAAAGCGAAAACATGTTTTTCATTTAACGTTTTTATATAAAATAATTAATGGTACAGTTCGATTGTCCAGCTGCACGTTTTTTATAAAACATTTGTTTGCGGGCAAGTGTATGTAGGTCTGGACTGGATTTGGCTTAAAATAGTCATGTGATGGACACGTCAGATATTTAACTATAAATAATAATTGAACTTATAATTATCACATACATATATTAATGTCATCTGTTAAGAGTATTAGGAAGTTGAATTGACCTCGACAATAAGTCAATGGTTAGTACGAAATTCGATTGAAAATTAGAGAAGGTAGACTTCTCTACAATATTTTCTGATCTTTTTTTACATGTCATAATAATTCGATTTGACGTCAATAAGTTGTTACAACAATGAAATTCAAAAAATTTATTTGTTAAATAAAAGTATTATGGACATGAAAAGACCGTGTCAAAAAAACTAAAACCCTGTATTATGACATTCCAATCATTTTCAAGAGACCAATTCTTTTAATTGCAAAAAAGATTAGTGGCCCTGAAAAGGGCCAATTAGTTGTTTCTGAATTAACAGAGATGTCGTTATCTGCATTAGTTTACTTCTTTTTAGGAACAGCTTTCTTAGCCTTAGCGGGTGATTTGACGGTTTTTGGTTTTGGTGCTTTCGGCTTCTTTGTCGGTCCAGCTTTGTTGGACTTCTTTGCTTTTGAAGGACTTTTTGGTTTAGGTGCGGCTTTCTTTGGGCTAGCAGCTGTCTTCTTAGCCTTCGTAGGTGCAGCAATTGCAACTTTCTTTTCACTTGCAGGTTTCTTGGGTGCCTTCTTTACAACCTTTGGTTTCTCGGCAGAAGCCGCACGTTTAGTTGGCGATTTTCTTACTGTCTTCTTCTTGCTTGCGACTGGTTTAGATACAAAAGATGTAGCTGAAGCCAGTTTGAAGGAACCAGATGCACCTTTTCCTTTTGTTTGTACCAAAGCACCATTGGTAACTGCAGATTTCAAATATTTCTTGATAAATGGAGAAACCTTTTCAGCATCAACTTTATAGTTGGCAGAGATGTACTTCTTTATAGCTTGTAGGGATGATCCACCACGTTCCTTCAGCTCCTTAATAGCTTTGGTTACCATTTCGGCTGTTGGTGGGTGAGAAGGTTTGGTTGCGGGTTTCTTCGGCTTTTTATCTTTTTTGGGCGATTGGGCTTGAGATGCACCGCCAGTAGAGGACGTTTGGATGTCAGTATCAGCCATCGTTTTATTTTATTTTTATGGATTAACTTAAATTAACTGCTTAGACACACTGAACACAGAAGTTGAAGTATTAAAATACTAAAATTACCAATAGAAACTCAGGCGATTTGTGTACATCTTAGTAGGCGGACGGACGACTGAACGCATGATTCTCTATTTTCAAATATTAATTTTAAACTATAATGCTAGTGTTTGTCACAATTTTTTATTATTTTCATAATAAATTTCCAAAATGTTTGTAGACGTAACTGTAAAATGAATTGGCTTTAATATACTTCAAATTTTATTTTTATAAAGAAATGAACTGACGATGAAGATATACTAGGGAATACGAGCACTCTAAACAAAGTGTTGTCTCATTTCGATTCACAAGGGTTCTGTTTTTATTGTTTTATAATTAAATATATTAGCACGAAATTAAAATAAAATATACCAGATATATACCTGAAGTATCTTTTTCCTATCAAAACGACAAAAAACTGATTTTAGGTAAGTTATTGTTTCGAAATATGCATTTAAACGCCATCTTGCCCATGTGATATACTACGAAACATCATCATTTACTGCTAGTCCATCAATACTATTTCCAGAAAATGTAAAAAAGGTGTTTTATTTTCAAACGGCATATAAGTAGGACTTATACTCCGGCGGAGTATAAGTTATATCATTATCTGCAAAAATGTATGACAGTTGCAAAATTACTTATTAAATTGATTGTCATATTACGATTAGAATAATTCAATTTGAAAATAAAATATTGTATTTTATTCGGAGTATAAGCACTTTCATGTGACTCCGTATGGAGTTAATTCTCCTCGCTCCGCTCGGCGCTTACACCTCCATACTTCGTCACATAAAAGTTTCGCTTGTACTCCTAATAAAATAATAGATATTTATTTTCAAACGGCATATAACATGGTGTTATAAGACTGAGTATGCAAGGTATAAGTTTCATTTCTATGACACCACTCTTGAGCGGCGTATAAGTAGAACCTATACTCCGGCGGTGTATAAGTTATATCATGCCGTTTGAAAATAATAGATATTTATTTTATTAGGAGTATAAGCGAAACTTTTATGTGACGAAGTATGGAGGTGTAAGCGCCGAGCGGAGCGAGGAGAACTAACTCCATACGGAGTCACATGAAAGTGCTTATACTCCGAATAAAATACAATATTTTATTTTCAAATGGAGTCATTCTAATCGTAATATGACAATCACTTTAATAAGTAATTTTGCAACTGTCATACATTTTTGCAGATAATGATATAACTTATACTCCGCCGGAGTATAAGTCCTACTTATACGCCGCTCAAGAGTGGTGTCATAGAAATGAAACTTATACCTTGCCTACTCAGTCTTATAACACCATGTTATATGCCGTTTGAAAATAAAATATTTTATTTTCAAACGGCGTATAACATATTCCAACAATATTCCATTTGAAAATAAAAATAAGTTATACTCTTCAGGGAATTGCAGTATTAAATGCATATTTTTGGAACTAGATAATTGACATTCACCAACAAACTTTATTTACATGACTGATAATCGTTGGAGTAGTAAAAGGAAGTATTTAAAAACAGCTTTAATAAAGTAATGCGCTCACTGATATATACTAACTACATACTAATTTGAAAGAGGATTCTGACACAAGTCACTAATTATTATCAAAGTAAATAAAATACTAAATAAACTAATATATTAAAATTTAAAAGATCAAATTTTTATTTTGTAAAATATCTGGTGGCTCTGAAAAGAACCGATTTTGTTATGGGGGCATGTTTAAACTAAATTAGTTTAAGCACGCTCTCCTCGAATACGTCTGGCTAACTGGATATCTTTCGGCATGATGGTCACACGTTTTGCATGAATAGCACACAAATTTGTATCTTCAAACAAACCAACCAAATAAGCTTCACTGGCTTCTTGCAGAGCCATAACCGCTGAACTTTGGAAACGCAAGTCAGTTTTGAAGTCTTGAGCAATTTCTCTGACTAATCGCTGGAATGGCAATTTACGGATTAGAAGTTCGGTACTTTTTTGGTAACGACGAATTTCACGAAGAGCCACAGTACCAGGCCTGTAACGATGTGGCTTCTTCACACCTCCAGTAGCTGGTGCACTTTTCCTCGCAGCTTTGGTGGCCAATTGTTTACGAGGCGCCTTACCTCCGGTAGATTTTCTGGCAGTTTGTTTAGTACGAGCCATTGCGAAATATACTCAAATTCCGCAATCTAGAACCAACAAACAATTCTAGAAGGATTAGGATTATAACATTGTATTCCAAAAACAAACTTCTCTTATAGCAGTTGCGTTACACGCAGAGCAATGTGATTGGTTGAATAGTTGAATGTGGTAAGAGAGGGGATGAAGTTTCGCTATAAAGGCAGTTGAGGTTGAATCGAACGTTAGTGTTAATTGTGTTCGCTCAGTAAGTATAGCAATTTCTGTTATTCGAAATGACTGGTCGTGGTAAAGGAGGAAAAGGTTTGGGCAAAGGTGGCGCCAAGCGTCATCGTAAAGTATTGCGTGATAACATCCAGGGCATTACCAAACCCGCTATTAGACGATTGGCCCGTCGTGGTGGAGTGAAACGTATATCTGGTCTGATCTACGAAGAGACTCGTGGTGTTCTTAAAGTATTCCTTGAAAACGTCATCAGGGATGCTGTTACTTACACTGAACACGCAAAACGGAAGACTGTAACCGCTATGGATGTTGTTTATGCCCTCAAGCGTCAAGGACGAACTCTCTACGGTTTTGGAGGTTAAACACAACTGACTAATAATCGACAATAAAAAAAAGGCTCTTTTCAGAGCCACCATATTATTATCAAAAGAAATGATTACCTGTTACTTAGTATTTAGTAATTAATAATATGAAGAGTGCAAGGGTTTTAATTTTCACCGTATTATTCTGTCTTCTAAAATAAGTAAAATATGGTAGTTTGATTTTCCTAATTTAGTTTTATACAGTATACACTACTGTACATACATGACACTTTGAACTTGAACAATGTTTGGTCAGCCTTTTCGTTATCAAAAAAATTAATGAAATAAAAAGAAATCATGACAATTTTATTCAATTCACGTTTCGGAAAAGCACATTGCTAAGACATGCAGGTTAAGGCGGCTTCTATAGAGGCTCCTCTACACAATGGGCCATTGTGTAGAGAGCGCATTTGCTTAGGTAGGCGTATGATCGCCAGTCGTGGCTGACGATGGCTAAGTTATCGGTTTTTGGAGCGCACATCAAAGGAAGTTGGTGCAGATGCTAGCGCATGCCCACACATTGGCACATCATTCAGTACGAGAGCACAGAACACCTGGTACGAAAGTACGATCATTCTACTTTATTTTTATAAATAAATCTTAATTTTTTCCTTATTAGTGAATTATCCCAACACCTGGGTCAATGTGTGGGCACCTGCAGTGGCCGGTGTTAGTCGAGGCGTACATTGGTGTGCAATTGGCGATGGCTTATGTTGGCACATTGTGTGTAGGAACCCTTAACACTATTTCAATGATTATAATTTATTATTGTTATATTATGCAGTGTCCGCGCTCTGGCCTATCGTGATCGTGAATGATATTAGTTTTTGATCAAAGTATTGAAATAATTTCATATATATTTATATCATGTGAAAACACAATCAGATTGTCGCTAAAATACTTCCAAAGCCCAAATGAAAAAATTCACAACGGCGACTAACTTTACAGTAAATTGCATAAGTTTTCATTAGGAATTAAGGATGGAGTTGATATTAATTGAATTGGTGCGACAAGAATATTCTTTTTATAATAAAAAAGATTGGTGGTTCTGAAAAGAACCGATTTTTATGTTGAGCAACAAATGTAATTTATATTCACTTGGAACTGGTATATTTAGTAACGGCTTTTGTTCCTTCACTAACAGCGTGCTTGGCAAGTTCACCAGATAAAAGTAGACGAACAGGCGTTTGAATTTCTCTGCTGGTTATCGTCGACCTCTTGTTGTAATGGGCCAAACGCGAATTTTTGATCAAATTACAAAAGTATTGACAGTGTCATTTTCAATGAAATTATAAAATATATACCTATATGCATACAGGGACAAAGTGTTTCATAAGTCGCGGTCAAAATTAAATGAGATTATTGAAAATTTGAATTTCATACATTTTTCTCCATAAATTCCATATAAACGTATATCCTATTTACACTCATTTGTGAGATACAAGATCGCCATATTTGATAACTAAATTATTTATTGTTTGACATCAATTAGTTTACAATTGTTTGATAATTTTAAAATACTGTTTGACAAGCTTTGTGATGTGCATTACTTAAATTTGGAAAATGTTTAGTTCGTCGATGTCAAGCTTGTCTTGCTGGTGGACGGTTTTTTTTGAACATTTATTTAAGTTATTCTTAAATTAGTTCGTATTATTACTGTGAAGTAATGGCTACCTTTCTTAATAAACACAAAAAGGAGATATTTTGAATGTTTGTATCTTGTAAACGAGTAGAAATCGGATAATGCTTATATGAAGAAAAACAGTTACAATTGAATTTTCTACAACCCCAGTTATTTTTGGCTGCGACTTATGAAACACCCTGCATAATCTCATTAGGAATAAGTTCGATAAATGCATTCAGGAGACAACTTTCATTTTTAATAAAAAGTTTGGTGGCTCTGAAAAGAACCGATTTTGTTTGCTGTTGTTGAATATAGGAAATATTTATTTGGAGCTGGTATATTTAGTAACGGCTTTTGTTCCTTCACTAACGGCGTGCTTGGCAAGTTCACCAGGTAACAGTAGACGAACAGCAGTTTGAATTTCTCTGCTGGTTATCGTCGACCTCTTGTTGTAGTGGGCTAAACGCGAAGCTTCAGCAGCAATTCTCTCGAAAATATCGTTGACAAAACTGTTCATGATACTCATGGCTTTACTGGAAACACCAGTATCGGGATGAACTTGCTTCAATACTTTGTAGATGTAGATAGCATAGCTCTCCTTCCTCCTGCGCTTCTTTTTCTTGTCTGTTTTAGAGATGTTTTTCTGGGCTTTACCAGCTTTTTTGGCAGCTTTACCGCTAGTTTTCGGTGGCATGGCGAACGATCAGTCAACGTGCACAGGACAGATTCAGAATGAAGTTTAGTTGCTTAGTTGCTTTTAGACGGGATATTCATAGGCATTTGCGCCATGCGCATTGACTACGCCCAGATACAGATATAGCGTTTCGTTATTTCTCATTGGTCAAATAATATTGCTTTGTATTGTACATTCCCTATAAAGGGGAGAAATTGGAAACTATTTTCATCATTCACTCAGTAGTCTGTCTCGTGGTCCTGTCGTTTGACAACGTAGTTTCTGTGTATTACTTGTACTAGTGTTTATAAATAAAATCATCGAAAATGTCTGGTCGTGGCAAAGGTGGTAAAGTTAAGGGAAAGGCAAAGACTCGTTCAAGTCGAGCTGGACTACAATTTCCTGTAGGTCGTATCCATCGTCTATTACGTAAAGGCAATTATGCTGAACGTGTAGGTGCTGGTGCTCCAGTATATTTGGCAGCAGTTATGGAGTACTTAGCTGCTGAAGTACTGGAATTGGCTGGAAATGCTGCTCGAGACAACAAGAAAACCCGTATCATTCCTAGACATTTGCAACTAGCCATCAGAAACGACGAAGAGTTGAACAAATTACTGTCTGGTGTGACCATTGCTCAAGGTGGTGTCCTACCAAACATCCAAGCTGTATTATTACCCAAGAAGACAGAAAAAAAAGCGTAAAATATACGAATTACAAAAAAAAATCGGCTCTTTTCAGAGCCACCAGATTCTTTATAACTGAAAAATTATTACCTTTTTATTTCGTACAGACCGGTGTATGTACAGGGTGATTCTTTTATCTGGAGAAATGCGTTTTTCTCGTAAACTACTGAAGGGAATTAAATTTTGAAAATAGCGTTATATACCTACTGACTGTCGTTCAAAATTAGGATAGAAATATAGACTCTAATATGCATGACGCTTTAAAATAATTTTTCCAGCAACATACCACTTTTATTATATCATTGGAAAGGTCTTTTAATTTTGAGTCTTTTTTATAATATCCATTTATTTTTATTTTTTAAAAAGTTATGATCCAATTTAAATTATTTCTGTTCTAACTAAATTTTGAAATATTTTAAAAAGTAGGCCGAATTTTCCCTCAAATACTAAAGTAAATCTTATTATATAAGGTTTAGAAAAGACAAAACCTGTTATTAGTCAACATATTACAACAACAAAAACTTATTAATACCTAAATTAAACAAAAAATTTAATGAAAAAGTTGATTATTTTAACAATTGTTCAATATGAGTACCATTGTTATCTAAACATAAATTATAACATTTCCTAATTTCAATGTATCAACAATCTCTTGCTTTAGGTAAATATTCTAAAGTATAGGCTTCGAAAAGAAAAGACACACAATCCCTGGTATTTATCCTAAAACTGTCAGTGACATTACTATCTTAAATAATATGTGTCGTAATTAGTGAATAAAACTTATTACTAATAAAATGTTTACACACAACGAAAAAGTGGATATGTTGCTGATTTATGGAGAAGTCCAGAAAAATGCTCTTGCTGCACGAAGATATCCAGAACGAAACCTTCCAGAACATAAAATCTTTACCAAATTGAAAAATAACTAGATTTAAATTTAAGTTCCTCTGTGATACAAAGAGTTTTGAAAACTAATAAATTCCACGTTTACAATATCTATAATTTGCAAGAGTTATCCGCTAGAGATTTTGAACGACGAGAAACTTTTGTTTTTCAATTTTTAGTAGCTTTGGATGATGATCCTAATTTGAATAACCACATTTTATGGACAGACGAGAGCCAATTCATTAGTCATGGTATACCAAATAGGAAAAACACTCATTATTGGAGCGACGAAAACCCACACAATATAAGAACAGTTCAACGACAGGGCCATTTTGGCATAAATGTATGGTGTGGCATAGTAGGACGTCATTTAATCGGTCCATATTTTTATGAAGGTGTCTTAACAGGTCAAAGATACCTAGAATTTCTACAAAACCAGCTTCCTGTTTTATTAGAACAAGTGCCTCTTAAGGTTAGAACACATTTGTGGCTTCAATTAGATGGGGCTCCTTGTCATAATGCCGTTATTATGCGGAATTATTTAAATGTAGAATATGAAGACAGGTGGATGGGAACTTACGGGCCAGTAGAATTTCCTCCTAGGTCCCCAGACTTAACACCTCTCGATTATTTGTTGTGGGGAACTCTTAAAAATAAAGTCTACACAACAAGATCTAATAATATAGATCATCAAATTAATGCTAATGTTTTAAGAAAAGTCACATATAATGAAATTAGGAAACGTTATAATTTATGTTTAGATAACAATGGTACTCATATTGAACAATTGTTAAAATAATCAACTTTTTCATTACATTTCTTGTTTAATTTAGGTATTAATAAGTTTTTGTTGTTGTAATATGTTGACAAATAACAGGTTTTGTTTTTTCTAAGCCTACTTTATTTTATATAATAAGATTTATTTTAGTATTTGAGGGAAAACTCGGCCTACTTTTTAAAATATTTCAAAATTAGTTAGAACAGAAATAATTTAAATTGGATCATAACTTTTTAAAAAATAAAAATAAAAATAAATGGATATTACAAAAAAGACTCAAAATTAAGAGACCTTTCCAATGATATAATAAAAGTGGTATGTTGTGGAAAAATTTTTTTGTAGCGTCGCGACGTCTAGCGTCATGCATATTAAAGTCTATATTTCTATCCTAATTTTGAGCGACAGTCAGTAGGTATATAACGCTATTTTCAAAATTTAATTCCCTTCAGCCGTTTACGAGAAAAACGCATTTCCCCAGATAAAAGAATCACCCTGTACAGGGTACAGGCAGACCACTTTGTATGTGTTGATACTAGATTATTTTTTTTCAAAATTACGGATATGAAATTTAGTTCAATTCCATGAAGCCTTTCTAGCGATCATTCATGTACAGGGTGGGCAAAAGGCACTTTTTTAAGGAGAATGCAATGACGTTAACAGATATTGAAAATGTTTTTTAATTTTTAGGTCATGACAGTTTTGTTTTTTATATGGAAGTCATGGTGGGCTGTGACTTTGTCTATTCCTTCAATTTCTTGAAGAAATTGAAAGAATAGACCCTACATGTTATACATACATATTTGAAAAGAGAAAAAAATGCTCTTTTCAACAAAGTCACAGCCCACCTTTACTCCCATATAAAAAACATACAACTGTGTCATAATTTAAAATTAAAAAACATTTTCAAAATCTGTTAACGCCATTGCATTCTCTGTGTTTTTACTTCTATGAAGTAATAAGAAAGTACATATAGTAATTGTGATTTTTTTCGACTTCGAGATTTTGATGGATTTACACGTTTTGAAGGCCCCTGAATCCATTTTGATCATTTTCGCCAGGATCTCTGTCTGTCTGTATCCACGATAACTCAAAAACGAGTTATCGGATTTGATTCAAATTTCATATTTAAGAGTTTGAACAAAATTGTGGGTAGGTATAACACATTAAATATTTTTCATCTAGCACCAACGCAAGTGGTACTTACGTGAAGACATTTTTAAGTTATTCAGGAATATCTTGCAAAATTAACAATTAACGAGATTTTTTATTCTTTAACATTGGTTAAGAATTAAATTTTGAACATATTTTGTTTCAACTTTTTTTTAAATTCCTTGAATAAAATTTAAAACGAAGTCGAAAAAAATCACGATTACTATACTTCCTTATTACTTCGTATAAGAAAGTAAAAACTCTTATACAGGGTGGTCCAGGTTGAACGTCATTAATTTTGGGAGGTGATAGAGCATCATGAAAAAAGTAGACTTTTATTAAAAACTTTGCTCAAAAATGTTTTATAACAAAGATACAGGGTGTCAAAATTTGAAATTAAGACTCGTTTTCTTAACATAACTTCTAAACCACTTGAACGATTTCCATTAAATTTCGCACACAGAGTAATGTAGTACATTCAAGATAATGACGGGGTTCATTTATAAAAAAAATCTCCAGTGGCGTAGATACTGGGGGCCATTCCACTTTTCCCTCCAATTTTTGACGCCACTGGATATATTGCGAGGAAATTCAATTTTTGGATTGTCTGTTTAATTTAGAGAAAATAGTTACTTTCTACAAATTTTAATGTATGGTTTCATTTTTGGGATATTTGAGTTTGGAGGTTTGGGAACACAATATCAAATGCTGTGCTGAATTAAAGAAAATTTCGATTAAGCGTGGAAAATCCGGAAAATTGCCATCAAGTCTTGGCAGCGATTAATTCCGTGGCTAAAAGAGCTCGAAAATGTATCAAAGCCTATTTTGAGAAATTATTCAAAATTTTCTTTAATTCAGCATAGCATTTGATGTTGTGTTTCCAAACTTTCAAACTCAAATATCTCAAAAGCGAAACCAAATAAAGTATTCCCTATACTTAAACTTAATATTTTAGGAGATATTTCAAATAATTTATACCCTATGAGAAATTCTATTCTATTTATTGAATTTAGATTGCCATGGAAATAAAAAAATGCTTTATTCTGTCATTTTAAGGTTGTAGAGAACCATACTCCATATACCAGCACAGATGGTGTGTTAATGTATGAGGTGCAGTTTTGGACCAATAAGTTATCGGTCCTTTTTACTTTCTTATACAAAGAAAGTATAGTAGGTAATCGTGATTTTTTTCGACTTCGAGATTTTGATGGATTTACACGTTTTGAGGGCCTCTGAATCCATTTTGACCATTTTCGCCATGATGTCTGTCTGTGTGTCTGTCTGTATCCACGATAACTCAAAAACGAGTTATCGGATTTGATTCAAATTTCATATTTAAGAGTTTGAACAAAATTGTAGGTGCCACATTAAATCTTTTTCATCTAACACCAACACAAGTGGTACTTACCTGAAGACATTTTCAGGTTTTTTAGGAATATCTTGTAAAATAAAATATTTACGAGATTTTTTATTCTTTAACAATGATTTAGAATTAAATTTTGAACAAATCTTGTTTTGAAACTTTTTTTAAAATTCCGCCAAAATTTTTTATTTCTATAGTGGCGCCATCTATCTCTGATTTACAAAAGTGCATTATTTACATTACAGAAATCTATACCGTTGAGGAAATCGATTGTAGCAATATTATTTGAAAAGATCGACGGCTACGTTTTTATGTTTTAAAAAATTTCAAATTTATATTTTTCAATAAAAATCGATGAAAATAATGTAGAATTTGACATCATTCGACGCGCAATAAGTTTCTCATTCCACTGATAAAAAAATATTTTTTCTAAGCCGAATTGGCGAGCAAGAAATCACCACAATAATGTTAAATCCTTATGTTCAGGTTTGAAAACGGGCACCCGGTATATTGATATATTGTTTATTAAATATTATTGAAAATATCTGATGTGCCAACACATGACTTTTTTATATATTGCCATGATAGAGTTTTAATCTTTGGAAAATACTGAACGGGTAGCCAATAATCACATGCAGTCAACATTCAATACGTTATTAATATAAAATCACATTTATTTATTTATTATTATTGTTTTCGGTACTATAGAAACCAGTAAAATACAAAAAAAATATCTGATGTGCCCAACACATGACTTTCTTATACGGATAGTACCACAATTACTTTTCCTAAAGAAATTAAGTTAAATTTCTTGTAAAAATCGTGTTTCAATTTTGAGCGTTTCCAGCAAAATTCAAATAAATTTCGGAAGTCTTTCTCGTACTTATTGCAATACGCATAAATCTGTCCTTGTCCTACTCATCATAACCGAATTTTACGACAAAAATTGGTGTTTTATTTTTTTGAAATTTTTTGGACAGAATTTCAAAAAAAAGTTTAAACAAAATTTGTTTAAAATTCAATTCTAAATCAATGTTAAATAATAAAAAAATCTCATAAATTGTTTATTTTTCAAGATATTCCTAAAAAACCTAAAAATGTCTTCAGGTAAGTGTCACTTGTGTCGTTTTTGAGTTATGGTGAATACAGACAGACCGACATCATGGCGAAAATGGTCAAAATGGATTCAGGGGCCCTCAAAACGTGTAAATCCATCAAAATCTCGAAGTCGAAAAAAATCACGATTACTATACTTTCTTATTACTTTATATAAGAAACGGCGCAAAATAGAAAACTATCGTGGGGCGAAGCCCGCGGGGGACAGTTAGTAATAAATATGATTTTATATTAATAACGTATTGAATGTCGACTGCATGTGATTATTGGCTACCCCTTCAGTATTTTCCAAATATAAAAACTGTATCATGGCAATGTATAAGAAAGTCATGTGCTGGACACATCAGATATTTTTTACTGGTATCTATGATACTGATAGCAAGTAATAAATAAATAATAGTATATTACACTATAAGAGAAGAAAGTGACACTTCTCCACTGAGTAGAAAAGTTCTACGAGAGTGGAAAAGACACTTTCTTCTCGAATGGTGTATACTTACTATTTTTTCTAATGCCTTATTTCGAAATGTGCTAAACTTATATTTACTATAAAAGTTAAGAATTTTTCAAGAAAAATTAGTATGTTAGCTTGATCGTATCCTTAGAAACGTTGCAAACAGAAAATTAAATTTTTCTGCAATCGCTGTCAACTTGTGATTTAAATTATTATAAAAGCCATTTATTTGTCAATGTTCTAGAAAAGGATTTAGTAAAAATGGAATGCAGTGACGAAGAAAATAGTAGTGATGTAGGCAAGGGCAAGAAAATTCAAGAGGCCGCAAATGCAACTCTGAATTTGCTACCTATCAAATTTCATACTTTCTTCACTAGAAAGAAAAATTTTCATTACACCACTCAGTTTTCTAAATGTCAACTTTTATCTTTCAAATATCTATAGTAATAGCCTACTTTCAAATAAGGCAGTAGAAAAATAAATAAATGTAATGATTTTATATTAATAACATAGTGGAAGTGGACACCATGTGATTATTAGCTACTATACTTCAGTATTTTTAAAAAATTGGAACTACTGTGGACTGTGGAAGACCGTAACATCAAACGCATTCCCGGAACTTAGAAAACAATCTCATGACACGTTTCGGAGTTCTTCCTTAAGTTGGTAAGTATTTTCATCGGTAATAATATCTTTTCCTACTATAATTTTGTTTCCTGTTGCAGAAGTCATAAGTTGGTGCAAAACTCAAGATCTATATTCTATATGATCATACATGTTTTATTATTTACTTTCTTTAAATTATTTGTAATAATAAAGATGTTATCTATACATGTTGTCGTTTCATTGCTATTGATCCTCGATGTAGAGAAACACTTGAAAATTTAATAGTGAGTTTTTATTAAATCGCGCTACCGTGTTGATGTCTTTTTCTTAATAAAGGTAATGAAATTTTGTAAAATTTTAATTTAGCTGAAAATCTGATGTAGAGCTACAAATTTTCAAAGTTTTGACAATAAATTCTCATTTATATCGATTTTGACAACATCATAAATCGTGCTCTTAAATTCTTAGGTTTTTATTTATTAAGAGAACAATGAATGATATAACTAACATTAATGCCATTAAAGTTGTATACTTTTCTTATTTAAGATCAATTTTAAAGTATGCATCAATGATTTGGTCACCTTACTACACACTGTTCATAAACCCAGAATTGAACGCGTCCAAAACAAATTTCTGAAATTTATTGCTTTAAAAGTAACTTGTTCAGTAATAAGAACCATAATAACTTTGAGTTTGATAATAACTTGGTTCGAACTGTATTCAATATTTCAAAACTAGAAATAAGAAGAACGAACGCAAGCGTTGTTTTTATTTATTAAATTTTAAACAGTATTATTGATAGTCCGTTTCTCCTAAGTAAACTGAAAATAAAAGCACCTCAACAACAAACAAGTAATAAAAAAATATTTTATACCTACTCTTAAATCAATATAATGGCCAGTGTATCATATAACAGTCTAGGGCACTCTAGGGTGTTATTCATGACTTAACAGTACACATTTCTGTTCTGTTTTCTGTTGTAATGCTATAACGATATATTACGAAAAAAAATATCTGATGTGTCCAACACATGACTTTCTTATACGGATAGCACCATTACTTTTCCTAAAGAAATTAAATTAAATTTCTTGTAAAAATCGTGTTTCAATTTCCAGCAATTTTCGGATGTCTCCCTCACACTTACTACAATACGCATAAATCTGTCCTTATCCCACTCATTATAACCGAATTTTTGGACAAAAATGAGTTTTATTTTTTTGACGGAATTTCAAAAATAAGTTCAAACAAAATTTGTTCAAAATTCAATTCTAAATCAATGGCATTTAGGTTTGGGGAACAGCCAGCAACTCAAACATTGAAATACTTCTACGATTTCAGTCCAAGACACTGCGAACCATCACCAATGAAGACATTCATCGTGATCTTAATATGTGTAGTGTAAAAGATGAAATAAAAAGTGCTAGTACGAAGTACCGTGATAGACTTAAAGTACATTCCTTTTTTGATAAAAATTGTGGTGGCCCTAAGAAGGGCCGGTTTGTGTTGATCAATTTAGGCTTTTTTTTCAGTCTTCTTAGGCAAAAGTACGGCTTGAATGTTTGGCAAAACACCACCTTGGGCTATTGTTACACCAGACAACAATTTGTTCAATTCTTCATCATTTCTGATGGCCAGTTGTAAATGTCTAGGAATGATACGGGTTTTCTTGTTGTCACGAGCAGCATTACCAGCCAATTCTAATACTTCAGCAGCTAAATACTCCATAACTGCTGCCAAATATACTGGAGCACCAGCACCTACACGTTCTGCATAATTGCCTTTACGGAGCAGACGATGGATACGTCCAACAGGGAATTGCAGTCCAGCACGACTTGAACGGGTCTTTGCCTTTCCCTTTACTTTACCACCTTTTCCACGACCAGACATTTTAAATTTGATGCACAAAAAAACTCTCTACAATATCAAGATACAAACGTATAATGAAGTTTATATATGCAACTTACTGTATATATAGGCAATGCATGATGTAGCTATCTGTTATCTAACCAATACAAATTCAGATATTTTGGAGGCGTGGTCAATGCGCAGGACCCTAGTATCTATAAGTACCCCTTCCTAAATGGATATTATTCATTCGTTAGTTTGAGTTTGACTTATCCTGTTGTGTTTAGTTTCATTGAAGTTCAGTCAAATATAGTGTTCAACATGCCACCAAAAACTAGCGGTAAAGCTGCCAAAAAAGCTGGTAAAGCCCAGAAAAACATCTCTAAAACCGACAAGAAAAAGAAGCGCAGGAGGAAGGAGAGCTATGCTATCTACATCTACAAAGTTTTAAAGCAAGTTCATCCCGATACTGGTGTTTCCAGTAAAGCAATGAGTATCATGAACAGTTTTGTCAACGATATTTTCGAGAGAATTGCTGCTGAAGCTTCGCGTTTAGCCCACTACAACAAGAGGTCGACGATAACCAGCAGAGAAATTCAAACTGCTGTTCGTCTACTGTTACCTGGTGAACTTGCCAAGCACGCCGTTAGTGAAGGAACAAAAGCCGTCACTAAATATACCAGCTCCAAATAAATATTTCCTATATTCAACAACAGCAAACAAAATCGGTTCTTTTCAGAGCCACCAAACTTTTTATTAAAAAAGAAAGTTGTCTCCTGAATGCATTTATCGAACTTATTCCTAATGAGATTATGCAGGGTGTTTCATAAGTCGCAGCCAAAAATAACTGGGGTTGTAGAAAATTCAATTGTAAACGTTTTTCTTCATATAAGCATTATCCGATTTCTACTCGTTTACAAGATACAAACATTCAAAATATTTCTTTTTTGTGTTTATTAAGAAAGGTAGCCATTACTTCACAGTAATAATACGAACTAATTTAAGAATAACTTAAATAAATGTTCAAAAAAAACCCTCCACCAATAAGACAAGCTTGACATCGACGACCTAAACATTTTCCAAATTTAAACAATGCACATCACAAAGCTTGTCAAACAACAGTATTTTATAATTATCAAGCAATTGTAAACTAATTCATGTCAAACAATAAATAATTTAGTTATCAAATATGGCGATCTTCCGACTTATGAAACACTTTGTCCCTGTATGTATATAGGTATATATTTTATAATTTTATTGAAAATTACACTGTCAATACTTTTGTAATTTGATCAAAAATGAATATCACTCGCGATAGGCTAGAGCGGATTAATAAAGATACTTTTTTTAGAAATATCTTGAAAAAAAACAATTTGCGATATATTTTTAATCTTTAATATTGGTTTAGAGTAAAATATCGATCATATTTTGTTTTAACTTGAGATTTTCGTATTTTAAATCTAACGTTTCTCTTTCAAATGTGAATTCGGAAGTGCTGAGAGCATATTTTGATCTTGAACTTCTTGAAGAACTAAATTTGATTTAACGTTTTTATATAAATTAATTAATGCTACAGTCGATTGTCCAGCTGCATGTTTTTTATAAAACATTTGTTTGGGGGCAAGTGTATGTAGGTCTGGACTGGATTAGGCTTAAAAGTCATGTGATGGACACGTCAGATATTTAACTATAAATAATAATTGAACTTATAATCATCACATACTTAACTTACATTAATGTCATTTGTTACCAGTATTAGGAACTTGGATTGACCTCGATAAGTCACTGGTTAGTATGAAATTTGATTGAAAATTACAGAAGCTAGATTTCACTGCAATATTTCCTGGTGTTTTCATCTTAATAATTCGATTTGGCGTCCAATAAGTTACTATTGTTACATTACAACAAATGTATTTGTTAAATAAATTAGGGACACGAAAAGAGCGTGCCTAAAAAATTAAAACCCTGTATTATGACATTCAAATCATTTTCAAGAGACCAATTCTTTTAATTGCAAAAAAGATTAGTGGCCCTGAAAAGGGCCAATTAGTTGTTTCTGAATTAACAGAGATGTCGTTATCTGCATTAGTTTACTTCTTTTTAGGAACAGCTTTCTTAGCCTTAGCGGGTGATTTGACGGTTTTTGGTTTTGGTGCTTTCGGTTTCTTTGTCGGACCAGCTTTGTTGGACTTTTTTGCTTTTGAAGGACTTTTTGGTTTGGGTGCGGCTTTCTTTGGGCTAGCAGCTAATTTCTTAGCCTTCGTAGGTGCAGCAATTGCAACTTTCTTTTCACTTGCAGGTTTCTTGGGTGCCTTCTTTACAACCTTTGGTTTCTCGGCAGAAGCCGCACGTTTAGTTGGCGATTTTCTTACTGTCTTCTTCTTGCTTGCGACTGGTTTAGATACACCAGATGTAGCTGAAGCCAGTTTGAAGGAACCAGATGCACCTTTTCCTTTTGTTTGTACCAAAGCACCATTGGTAACTGCAGATTTCAAATATTTCTTGATAAATGGAGAAACCTTTTCAGCATCAACTTTATAGTTGGCAGCGATGTACTTCTTTATAGCTTGTAGGGATGATCCACCACGCTCCTTCAGCTCCTTAATAGCTTTGGTTACCATTTCGGCTGTTGGTGGGTGCGAAGGTTTGGTTGCGGGTTTCTTCGGCTTTTTATCTTTTTTGGGCGATTGGGCTTGAGATGCACCGCCAGTAGAGGACGTTTGGATGTCAGTATCAGCCATTGTTTTATTTTATTTTTATGGATTAACTTAAATTAACTGCTTAGACACACAGAACACAGATGTTGAAGTATTATAATACTAAAATTACCAATAGAAACTCAGGCGATTTGTGTACATCTCAGTAGGCGGACGGGCGACTGAACGCATGATTCTCGGTTTTCAAATATTAATTTTAAACTATAATGCTAGTGTTTGTCACAATTTTTTATTATTTTCATAATAAATTTCCAAAGTGTTTGCAGATATAGCTGTAAAATTAATTGGCTTTAATATACTTCAAATTTTATTTGTATAAAGAAATTAACTGATAATGAGGATATACTAGCGAATACGAGCACTCTAAACAAAGTGTTGTCTCATTTCGATTGACAAGGGTTCTGTTTTTATTGTTTTATAATTAAATATATTAGCACGAAATTAAAATAAAATGTACCAGATACATACCTGAAGTATCTTTTTCCTATTAAAACGACAAAAAACTGATTTTAGGTAAGCTATTGGTTCGAAATATGCATTTAAACGCCATCTTGCCCTTGTGATATACTACGAAACATCGTCATTTACTGCTAGTCCATCAATACTATTTCCAGAAAATGTAAAAAAGGTGTTTTATTTATTAAAAACAAATTGCAAATAATTTATATATTCTGTTATTATTAGTAAATTTGTAAATTGTACTTTATTAAAATAATAAACCAATAAAATAAATATTTCATCCACGAAATATTTACTCCGCGTTTTTATTCCAACTGCTTAAATGGAACATATTCTTTTGTTTCAAATTACTAAAATTAATCATTTGATGATATTTCTATTATGTATATGTATATGTATATTATAAATCACTTTAGTAAGAAATATAACAAAAGTGTTTATATGAACAATTATTACAAGTTATTAACTGTTCAATAATTAATGAACGAATACTGTTGTTTACTTCTTGTTGACTTTGACTTGCATTAATTTATATACGCTTTTTGAGAAATTGAGTATGGAAAAAAAACTAATGTTCGTTTGCTTGTTATTTGGTGCGGTCTTTAATATCATAATGTTCAAAATTGGTAAACAATACTTTATTCTTGTTACTCGTTATTTCTATTTATCACTTATATCATAAAACAGCGATTCGCAGTGTGAATATTAAGTTCACTACAATGGTTTAGTTTTTAGTTCCTGATGTTTTAACAATTATTTTCTTTTTAGTCATATTTGAGTTAATAATTGTAAAAACATACTAAATTAAATCATAGATGGAAAAAGGAACCTAACATTTTATAGTATACAATTGAAAACCAAATTGTATTAATCTGCTGTAAAGCATTGTACTCTATGTACATTAATCTACTAGTGAAAAAAATCTGACTGTTTGGTTTTGCTAAAATATACCATAAACCATGGATTTATAGTAGGCATATGTACTTAGTTTAGTTATGAATCCATTTAATATTTAAGAAATGGACAAACGCCAATTCTCAAGATCAGTGATAGTAGCACATTATTTTGGCATCTGCACATAGAAAAAAAATTGTATTTAAAACTGTAACAAGTTCTGAGTGAAATTATTTCTGAGATTTGTAAGCACTGCAATGAGGCGAGTTTTAATTCAGAATCTGTGAATTATAAAAATAAGTCATACTATTCAGGGAATTGCAGCATTAAATGCATATTTTTGGACATTCACCAACAAGCTTTATTTACATTGTTGATGACCGTTTTATTAATTCGTTGCAGTAGTAAAAGGAAGTATTTAAAAGCATAGTTTTAATAAAGTAATGCGGTCACTGATATGTACTGACTACTAATTTGCAAGAGGATTCTGACACAACTGACTATTATCAAAGTAAATAAAAGACTAAATAAACTAGTATATTAAAATTTAAAAGATCAAATTTTTATTTAGTAAAATATCTGGTGGCTCTAAAAAGAACCGTTTTTATAGGGGCGTGTTTAAATTAAATTAGTTTAAGCACGTTCTCCTCGAATACGTCTGGCCAACTGGATATCTTTCGGCATGATGGTTACGCGTTTTGCATGAATAGCACACAAATTTGTATCTTCAAACAAACCAACCAAATAAGCTTCACTGGCTTCTTGCAGAGCCATAACCGCTGAACTTTGGAAACGCAAGTCAGTTTTGAAGTCTTGAGCAATTTCTCTGACTAAACGCTGGAATGGCAATTTACGGATTAGAAGTTCGGTACTTTTTTGGTAACGACGAATTTCACGAAGAGCCACAGTACCAGGTCTGTAACGATGTGGCTTCTTCACACCTCCCGTAGCTGGTGCACTCTTCCTTGCAGCTTTAGTGGCCAATTGTTTACGAGGCGCCTTACCTCCAGTAGATTTTCTGGCCGTTTGCTTAGTACGAGCCATTACTAAATATACTCAAATGCTACTACCAACCCAAAGAGAATTAGGATTATAACGTCACATTTCTAAAACACACTTCTCTTATAGCAGTTGTGTTACACGTGGAGCAATGTGATTGGTTGAATAGTTGAATGTGGTAAGAGAGGGGATGAAGTTTCGCTATATAAAGGCAGTTGAGATTGAGTTGTATGTTAATGTGAATTCTGAGTTGTGTTTGTTGTGTTAGTACATCAATTTCTGTTAATCGAAATGACTGGTCGTGGTAAAGGAGGAAAAGGTTTGGGCAAAGGTGGCGCCAAGCGTCATCGTAAAGTATTGCGTGACAACATCCAAGGCATTACCAAACCCGCTATTAGACGATTGGCCCGTCGTGGTGGAGTGAAACGTATATCAGGTCTGATCTACGAAGAGACTCGTGGTGTTCTTAAAGTATTCCTTGAAAACGTTATCAGGGATGCTGTTACTTACACTGAACACGCAAAAAGGAAGACTGTAACCGCTATGGATGTTGTCTATGCCCTCAAGCGTCAAGGACGTACTCTTTACGGTTTTGGAGGTTAAACACAACTGACTAATTAATAATCGACAATAAAAAAAAGGCTCTTTTCAGAGCCACCATATTATTATCAAAAAGGAATGATTACCTGTTATTTAGTATTTAGTAATTAATAATATGAAAAGGGCAAGGGTTTTAATTTTCAGATCTTCATCCTCTTATTCTGTCTTCAAACTACCATATTTTACTTATTTTAGATCTTCCTAATTAAATTGTATACAGTATACACTACTGTACATGACACTTTGAACTTGAACAATGTTTCGTCAGCCTTTTCGTTATCAAAAAAATTAATGAAATTACAAACACACATGGGTTCATGGCAATTTTATTCAATTCACGTTTAAGAAAAGCACATTGCTAAGACATGCAGGCAGATTAGGACGTCTTCTATCACACTATTTTAATGATGATTGTTATATTAAATTATGCAATGCCTGCGCTCTGACCTGTCGTGAATGATATTAGTTTTTGATCAAAGTATTGATATTTATATTATTTGAAAACACAATCAGATTGTCGCTAAAATACTCTCAAAGTCCAAATGAAAAAATTCACAACGGTCACTAACTTTACAGGAAATTGCATGTTTTCATTAGGAATTAAGGATGGAGTTGATATTAATTGCATTGGTGCGACAAGAATATTCTTTTTATAATAAAAATAATTGGTGGTTCTGAAAAGAACCGATTTTTATGTTGAGCAGCAAATGTAATTTATATTCACTTGGAACTGGTATATTTAGTAACGGCCTTTGTTCCTTCACTAACAGCGTGCTTGGCAAGTTCACCAGGTAAAAGTAGACGAACAGCTGTTTGAATTTCTCTGCTGGTAATCGTCGACCTTTTGTTGTAATGGGCCAAACGTGAAGCTTCAGCAGCAATTCTTTCGAAAATATCGTTGACAAAACTGTTCATGATACTCATGGCTTTACTGGAAACACCAGTATCGGGATGAACTTGCTTCAATACTTTGTAGATGTAGATAGCATAGCTCTCCTTCCTCCTGCGCTTCTTTTTCTTGTCTGTTTTAGAGATGTTTTTCTGGGCTTTACCAGCTTTTTTGGCAGCTTTACCGCTAGTTTTAGGTGGCATGGCGAACGATCAGTCAACTTGCATAAGACAAACTCAGAATGAAGAATGAAATTTAGTTGCTTTTAGACGGGATATTCATAGGTACTTGCGCCATGCGCATTGACCACGCCTTAATACGGGTATGTCTTTTCGTTATTTCTCATTGGTCAAATAATATTGCATTGTATTCTACATTCCCCATAAATAGGAGAGACAGCATACTTTCTGTGTACTTGTACTAGTGTTTATAAATAAAATCATCGAAAATGTCTGGTCGTGGTAAAGGTGGAAAAGTAAAGGGAAAGGCAAAGACTCGTTCAAGTCGAGCTGGACTACAATTTCCTGTGGGTCGTATCCATCGTCTACTACGTAAAGGCAATTATGCTGAACGTGTAGGTGCTGGTGCTCCAGTATATTTGGCAGCAGTTATGGAGTACTTAGCTGCTGAAGTACTGGAATTGGCTGGAAATGCTGCTCGGGACAACAAGAAAACCCGTATCATTCCCAGACATTTGCAACTCGCTATCAGAAACGACGAAGAGTTGAACAAATTACTGTCTGGTGTGACCATTGCTCAAGGTGGTGTCCTACCAAACATCCAAGCTGTATTATTACCCAAGAAGACAGAAAAAAAGGCGTAAAATATACGAAGTTACTAAAAAAAATCGGCTCTTTTCAGAGCCACCAGATTCTTTATAACTGAAAAATTATTACCTTTTTATTTCGTACATGTGGTAGGTAAGTAAACAATATTCAAATTGTATACGAACATGATTGAGTGAGCGTCGATATGATTTGTTTAGGTATTTTGTAGATATGGATGCTAATAACAATATGCATAAGCACGCAAGTTTTGATTTGGGCCATAATTTCCACACATTCACACATATGAGGCGCTACAGGAGGCTATTGATAATTACGCAAAAAATTATGGTAATTTTTTACTTTATATCCGTCTAAAATTCGAGATAGCTGAAGCACCTACTTTGTTTCTCGTTTAGCCCTGAGTAGTTTAGCACCTTCATATGGCTCTAACAACGATAAATACAATTAATTAAAAATTTTGCTGTAATGAGTGGAAACAGGACAGACACATCTATTTCAATAAGTGCGAGATAGACTATCCGAAAATTATTGAAATTTAAATATATGTGAGTAAAACCAACCTCAAATGTTAAGAAATTAAGGCCGGAGGCGGTTAGGTTGTTATTACTTATATAATATTAAAAAAATAATAATTTTCGGAAGTCTCTCTTGCACTTATAGAAATAGCTATGTCTGTCCCTGTTCCACTCATTACAGCGAAATTATTAATTATTGGATTTTTACCACTTAGAGTCATTTGCACAACGTACTCAGGGCTAAACGAGAGACAAGGTAGGAGCATCAGCTATCTCGAATTTTAGGACATAAAGCAAAATTTTACCTAAATAATTTTAATTTTTTATGTTTTAATTTGCATATGTACCTATTATAATGCATGTGCATATAATACATATTTGAACATTAGAGAATAAATTATTCTTTCTCAATTATTTAATTTGTGGTTCTATATTAATTTAGAATGGACTTTGTTGATTAGGTACCTACTGAAGAAGCATCCTTTGATCCTAACAATCCTGCAACTTAGAGCTGGCGTTCACAAAAGTAACTTAAACAAAACCTACATTTTTTTCTACCGGTCGGCTAAAAACAGCCGGTATATTCGAGACTAATGACGTCATATACATTTTACCGGCTGCCTATTACTAGCCGGTACCGGTCGTCTAGCCACAGCGTACACTGTACAGGGTGTCCAGATTTCATTGTAATTGCGCGGGATCTCGCTTACTGGCGGGGATAGTAGAGAGATGCGATTTTCATGACACGTTGCCACACACCTGTATGTTTTTTACTAGTTGGATCCAGCTTGTCATAAGCTTTACAAAAATATAAATTATTTTCTATATTAAGCTAGAAAATGACAATTTTCAAAAATTCAGCCAAACATTTTATAAGTAGGCTAGGAAAAATAAGAAATAAATGTCATTATTCATATAATAGAAGTTTTACGTGGTTCCACAGAAAGAGAATTTAGGGATTTACAAGCACAACCTCTCATAATTCTGAATGCTTTACGCAGGTTAAGAAAAATGTGCGAAATGTATCTGACACAACGGAAATCAATTTGAATAATTTCTGTAAAGTGTATTCAAACTTTTATTTGTTACTTACAAAAATTTTGGCTGAATTTTTGCTTAATATAGAAAATAATTACAGAGTGTTTTATAGTTTTGTAAAGCTTATGACAAGCTGGATCCAACTAGTGAGGGCTATGAAAATACCACTGACTGCATCTTTCGTTTCACAAAAAAGTAGCAACGCGTCGCGAAAACCGCATCTCTCTATCTCTGCTAGTAAGCGAGATACACGGCATTTATAACTAAATCTGGTCACCCTGTACAGCGTGGGCAAAGTTCGATGTTTTTATCGGATAACTTTTAAACCATAAGAGATATTGAAAATGTGGCCGTGCATCGTCGAGCTCTTTTTTTGATAAACCCCCGATGGCGAAGTCAAAATCTAGCTATCGTCGTTTGTTTTCGAGTTATGGGCGAAAATTCGATTTTTAGAGAATTCGATTTATGTCTATATTTCGGTTGTTTGTGAATTTAGAGAAATGGTGTTTGCACGTTCTTAAGGCACTTTTTTGAGGAGAATGCAATGTCGTTAACAGATATTAAAAATGTTTTTTCATTTTTAGGTTATGACATAAAGTTATATTTTTTTATATGGGTCATGATGGGTTGAAAAGAGCATTTTTTTCTCTTTTCAAATATTTATAATATGTAGGGTCTATTCCTTCCATTTCTTCTTGAAAGATCAAAAATTCTAAATTTTTGAAATTAAATCTACGAGTAAAAAAATCTTATCAAATAAAAATGAAAATACAACAAACGAAACATACATATAAACATAACACTGTCTAAAATTAATATCTATATAAAACAACTCAAAAAATTACGTCCATTAACTGCAATACACTTTTCAAGACACTTCTGTGTGCATTATGTGTGAATATTTGACACGGAATTAAGGCATTGTGTAAACTTGGCTTTGAGTTCATCTGTATTTCTACTTTTAGTTTTATATAAATTATCTTTAATATGTTCCCAAAAAAAGAAGTCTAGAAGTGTCAAATCGGGCGAACTTGTTGACCATCTAACTGGTCCATTGGTACCAATCCAATTATCTATGAATTTTGAGTTAAGCGATCCTCTAAAACTGATCTCATATATTGTGAGGACGTGCAGCGTGCACCATCTTGTTGTAAGAAAAACTGACTTCTATCGCTGAGCGCATTTGAGCAAATATTTTCTCATTTAAAATTTGGTAGTAGGTACCCGAGTAGGTACCGTTCACCAGTTAGATTTTCTTCATAAATCTTGTATGGCAAAACTTGATTTTTTATATTAAGGCACACCAAACCGATGCTGACTTTGGATGTTAATGGCGCGCCTCTATCTTATTAAGCCTAAAAACATTAGTGGATGTGGTGAATTTCATCATTTCACCTTGAACAGTTTCGGAGATAATAAATGAAAACTGGAAAAATAAGTTCAACTCATTTGCATTTTCCACCCATGACCCCACCGGTAAAATTTTGCCAGACTCAGATTTAGTTGATTAGTATCACTACGAGAACTAAACAATCCTATTAAAAATTAGTACCAAAAAAATTCACTAGCTCCTGGACTATAAGGGTTTTTCTGAAATTGCTCAGTCAATATTAAGAGTAAAAATTCCTTTAAACGATAGAAAATTTTGCATATAATGCTAATATAAGAAGTATTAAAATATAAGAAAGTTAAGTAGGTATGTGTAGTATTCCGGCAGTTTAATTGCTTTTTAAGTGCTAGGATTTAATTACCTGCAATTTCCAGTCAGAAAATATTACTTAAAATACTCACTTTTAGAAAGTTGAGTTATTTAATATCTGTTAAACTTTATAGGAGTGTATAACTGCTTAGACAACCATTCTTTCTATTATAGTTCATCTATGTGAAAATAAAACATGGATAAATTCAAAATATTTTTGAAATCACAAGCGGTAAACAATATTTTGAATTTCTTTAAAACTGGTGCATATACTACTAAAGAACAGTTGAGAGTTGTTAAGGAGGTAAATATAATTTTTAAATCATTTTTCCATATCCGAAATGTAATATAAACATATATTTCTTGTATTAAAAAATATTATTTAATTAAAGGTTGTGGACGAAAAAATTGTTTTTGAAGACAATGTCAATATTGACTCTTCTTCTTACTACGAATTGATGACGAGTACGGAGCAAATATCAGTTCTTGCAGTAACAAACTACGATATCCAGGAATTATTAGAAAGTCACGAAAAATCGTTTCAATATTTCCATTTGGTAAGAGAATGGGAAAGCAACATCAAAAAATTCAACATCGTAGCAAGAAAGTTTATTTTAAAGATTAAAGACTTTACTGGTGAACTGGATCCAATAACATGGCTAAAGGTACGTTATTTTTATTAGTTTTGATTAATAAATTGTGTGTGTTACAAAAGTTAAAGGTATAGATTTTATTCATTGCATTTTGTCAATACCAAATCATGATAATAGAATAGAAACTACCGTCCATTTTTTGAGTAGTAAAAATATTTTGCGGAAAACTTAAAATACCTTAATTTGATGGGCTACTTTATGACCTAAGTCGCCAACCGGCCAATTAAATTACAATTCCCGCCCAAAATATTTTTAATTACAGTTCTCTCTTATACTCAAAAAAAAGAACTATACAGTCCGTCTCTATTTGACGTGAGTAACTAAATCTGGTAACTTTATTTTATAATTTAAGCTTTGATTATTAGACAAGGTGACAAGGAAGTTATTTCTCATATTCCCTAGTTTGTCAAAAATTTGTATATAATTAGCTTAAAGTTGTCCCGGCATGAGGGCCGAGTTTCGAGAAATTAATGAAATTTCACTTATACAATTTTGAAGTGTTTCTACATTGCCCTGTGAAATTTAAACACAATCTAGTCGGGAGAAATGGAGATATTAAATGACAAAATGGAGTCAAAATACATAGGCTCTTATGGGGACTCGTCAACTTTTTTACTATAACAATCTTAAAAATATACTTCTACTAAAGAGATATGTTAAAAAACGGATAGTTTCTTGAACTAAATAATAGTTCAGTCAATTCAAATATCCCCAATAAAAAATTTAAAACATAAATTATACCTATCATTTTTATGAAAACTGCTAATAATTCATTTAACTTTGCATTGATGTATCTTCTTAAATATTGAGCTTTTGTTTCACAAAAGGTAGATAGATATATCTACCTTTTTATTCTCCTCCGTACGTTACAAAACACCCTGTATAACGAAGTGCAGTAATCGTGATTTTTTCGAATTCGAGATTTTTCATTAAGACAGCTGCAAAACCTTTTAATAAAGTATTTTTAAATAGAATCTGCTTTCGAATCTAAATTTTCATTAAAAATAATAAGTAGGTAGTTTTCGACAGTTACAATTTTGGTGGAGGCGCCAGTTTGGCAAATACTTATAATACTTTTGAAATGCTATTACTCGGGATTGAAACCAGATATAAATATGATGTTTCCGGATTTTAATACATAACCGCGACTCTATTTTAAAATCAACAATAGCATTTGTGAAAATCATGTTCAATTTATATAAAATTCTTGCAAACGAAAATATTTATTAATTTTCAAAATATGATAACTTTCATAGTCGAAGTTTTTGTATTCTAAAAAAAAATTCACGGTTATATAGTTAAGTATAGTATAACAAACTTCAAACAGTGCAAACTTTAATGGATCCCCTAATATAGGTATAGTATTTATACATGCAAAGAAAATTGTTGTCAAAATTAATACAAACTATATATCAAAAATACGGATAATAACAAATTGTCTGTCAAATTCAAACAGAATTGTTACAAAATAATTAATGTAACGTATAGCATTATATACCGGGTGTTTTTGAAATACATTACCAAAAAAAGAACGGTAATAGGTGATGAAGAATTGACAAATAATGTCTTAAATAAAACTCTTTTCGTTTTCGAACTAAAATTAATCGAAAATTTGGTAAAATTTACAGTGCGCTACTGGATTAAAGATAATTCAAAACGTAATTTTGGTTGCTTAGTAACAATAATAAAATGTAGATGTGATTTTTCTGTCACACAATTCAAATTGTCACAGTATAATTTTGTTATTTTATTAAATTAAATTAAATATTAGGGCAAACCAAGGCATAAGAAGAGCCCAAGAATCGCTAATTCGTCAAGCATTGCGAGCAATGGTCGGCAATTTGAACAATTATTATAAATAATTTAATTTAAAATCTACCTCTCAGAATTGACTTTCGACTTGTCAGTTCTGACTTTAATGGTTACTATGGCTTTTTATTCAAAATGATTTAATTTTAGTGACCAATTTTATGTGGAGATGTTCATCAGTGGCGTTATAACTAAGCGATAAGTGGTTACTTTTCCTTATCGTAAAAAAAAATAAAATGGTCCATTTGCCTTCTTAAAAGTCCCAAAGATTTCGTTTCGCTTTTGGTAATGTATTTCAAAAACACCCTGTATACAACATGTGTATTACTTTTTACTATAATCTTGTTACTGAAACTGTTAGAAGTATGTGTATATAATTCATACAATATACATATAAATTCATTCTACCAAATATTGTAGTATTTTTTAAAACAATAATAAATAAGTATTAGTACAAATTGTGGTAAAATATTTTACAACGTTATGAATATCTGTACCTCAGAGGTAAACTGTGTTAAGTCACTAAATCGTAATTGTTCAGGAGAGCCAAAAAACTTAAATATCGAAGTTTTAATTTTCTAAAAATTAACGTTCAATTTTAAACATCATCAACTCTATCAATTAATTTTATTCTATTTAAAATGTTTCAGAGATCTTTCCTTTTTTATTAGTACCTATAATTTAGTTTTTTGAAACTGATAAGTTACTGCTAAAGTATTATTTTTTTTAGAAAACTAGGTCTGTATTTACATAAAAAAAATGCGAAAACTGGAATACCGTTAACTTTAATAAGAAGACAGAACCTTGGTAACTTTGTATATAAAATTAATTGTATAATAATTCAAAAATATAATAATACACAGGGAGTTCGATTTTCAATTTAAAATAATAAAATTAATGTCTACTCGGTTACACAAAGAAGTTTAAGAAAATCTTTAATATTTTCATTAAGAGATCGCTTTGTATAATGTACGTGTTCCAATTTTCAGATTTAAATTATATTCAGCAATAGAGTTATGTTTGTATGTGTGTATGTCTGCATAAAAACTACATCCCTACTATAATTTTATGTTAAATTTCAGAATGTTCTCAACGAGATACTGGAATACGCCTTGAGGTCCTTCCACGATGATGACCGCGTGGGCCTAGTGTTCAATAATGAGGCTCTTCCAGAAAAACCACTTTCCACCTCAATTAAAAGAAGAGATCAACTATCACCAGATATAGTACTTGAAATAATGGGTAGCGTGTTGCAAAGTAATGCAACATTCTTAACTAACGACAGGTTAATATTAGATGTCGTTAGAATTCAACTACCAAGAGGAAATGGGAATTCAACAGGTTTTAAAGGTTTATCATTTAAGGAGTTTTGTAGTCGGAAGACTGGAATCGCTGAAGTAAAGAATGAAGACAATGCATGTCTTGCATACGCGTTAGTCTTAGCTATGGCTCGCCATGAATCCCCTGAAGCCTACTCGAATGTTTTAACCAATCAGTTGTTGTGGAAAGAAAAAGCTGATAGACTATGTAGAAAAGTTGGAGTCGATCTTTCTAATGGAGGGACGTACGATCATATTCAGCAACTTCAAACTTATCTAGACAAATATACGATAGTTGTGTATAATAGTCGAGAAGGTTCCAGAACGTACTTTGAAGGGCCTCGGACAGATGATCGTTTAACTTTAAATTTGATTTTAGAACAAAATCATTACAATGTTATTCTAAGTTTAACTGCAGCCTTTTCGTCGCCTTATTATTGCGAGCGGTGTAAACGACGTTATTCATCTAAATATGCACATAAAGGCTGTCCATTTATCTGTCCATGTTGCCACGCTCCTAAACCATGTAACAAAGATTTGGAAACTATCGAGTGCAGCGATTGTAAACGAACTTTTAGAGGTACAGACTGCTTCAAATTACATAAACAGAAAAAATTATGCTCCGTTCTTCATAGATGTATGGTTTGCTTTAACAGCTACGTAATAGATAAGAAAAATAGTCACAAGTGTGGAATAAAATATTGTAGAATTTGCTTGGAAATAAAACCTATAAGGCATTTATGTTATATGCAACCGTATGTGATAGGCGAAAGAAAACTAGCATCACTCTACAATAAATTTCTGTTTGTTTTCTACGACTTTGAATGTCGCCAAGAAAAAGACTTACCAGGAGGCAGATTTTTACATGAACCAAATCTATGTGTGGCTCAACAAGTTTGTCCTGCGTGCATAACTGTGGATAATATGAATATCCCATGTGTGAAATGTGGAACTCGTCTTCACATTTTTCAAAATAATCCAGTTCAGAAGTTTTTGGAATATTTACAAGGCTACGCGAAGGATTTCAATGTTACAGCCATTGCTCATAATATGAAAGGTTACGACGGTTGTTTTATTGTGAGACAAGTTTTGTCAGAAGTTGAACGATGGAATCCAAAAATAATCCGTAATGGTTGTAAATTTGTTTCGATAACTTGTATTAATAGTATTAAATTTATTGACAGTCTTAACTACATGCCACTGCCTTTAGCAAAATTGCCTGCCGCTTTTAAATTTGAGGAAACCATTAATAAGGAATATTTTCCACATTTGTTTAATACAAAACGAAATGAAAATTACTTAGGCCCCCTACCGGATCCCTCGTTTTACATGCCTGATGCAATGTCCAATGAAGAAAGGATTAATTTTTTCCAATGGTACAATCAACAAGTGTCAAATAATGCAACTTTTTATATGCCATCAGAAATCGTAAACTACTGTATAAAGGACGTTGAAATTCTACGTAAAGCCTGTATCAAATTTAGAAATTTCTTCGTAACTTGCAATAAAATCGATCCATTTCAACAAGCAGTAACACTCCCTGGCGCTTGTAATCTAGTTTTTCGGAACAATTTTCTAAAACGTGATTCCATCGGAATTATTCCAAACGGTGGCTATAGATTCTGCGATAATCAATCGGACATAGCACTAAAATGGATGACGTGGCTTGAAAAATCGTTGAACATAAAAATACAACATGCAGGAAATGCCAGGGAAGTTCGATTACCACAAGGATTTCTAGTGGACGGTTTTTGTGCGGAAAACAACACAGCTTACGAGTTTTATGGTTGCTATTTCCACGGTTGCGGAAAATGCTTTTCTACTCCAAAATTACAGAAAAAGGTTACCGCATTTTTGGAGAGAAACAAAAATACCAAAAACAAAGAAGCCCGAATTCTAGCTGCTGGATATAATCTCGTCCAAATTTGGGAATGCGAATTCAGAAGTTTTTTGTCCAAAAATTCAGCAGTTAAGAATCTTCTCAAGCAGAATATTATGCAGAAACAATTACGTCTTAATCCTAGAGATGGTTTTTATGGCGGACGAACCAACGCCGTTAAACTGTATCACAAGTGTCCATTGGAAGATGATGAAAAATTGTGCTATTTTGATGTGTGCTCCATGTATCCCTACATTAACAAATATAGAAAGTATCCTGTAGGCCATCCGAAGGTACATATAGGCGATGAGGATTGCAGAAAAATTCCTATCAACACCTTCGAGGGATTAATAAAATGTTCAATTTTACCTCCGGACAATTTGTACCATCCAGTTCTGCCTTATCGGTGCAACGGTAAGCTGACTTTTCCACTTTGTAGAACATGCGTTGAAAATTCTTATCAACTTAACTGTGAACATACAGATAATCAGCGGAAATTTACCGGAACTTTTGTAGCGGACGAATTAAGAAAAGCCCTGTCGTTAAACTATAAACTAGAGGAAATTTTTGAAATTTGGGAATATAGTGTTGAAGTGTACGATAAGGAAACCAAAACTGGTGGACTTTTCGCCGGTTATATAGACAATTTTCTGAAAATTAAACAAGAGTGTAGTGGTTGGCCGAACTGGTGCACTACAGAAGAACTAAAACAAAGCTACTTAGAACAATACGCCGCTAAAGAAGGAATTCACTTGGACAACCAAAACATTTCTCATAACCCTGGCATGAGATACATTTCTAAATTAATGTTAAACAGTTTTTGGGGCAAATTCGGCCAACGAGAAAACCAAACTCAAACAACCATTGTAAAACAAAGCATGGAACTCTACAACCTCCTAACAAATCCTTCTATTATCGTACGTGACATCACAATTGTCGATGAGGACGTCTTGCTGGTTTCCTGGGATAAACATGAGGACGAGGTGACACCATTGAGGAATGTAAATGTTGTTGTAGCAGCATACACTACAGCTGCAGCTCGTCTAGAACTATACAACTATCTGGAAAAGTTAGGAGAACGCGTTATGTATTTCGACACAGACAGTGTGATATTTTCAGCAAAACCTGGAGAGTGGATGCCGGAGGTAGGCGACTATCTTGGACAGATGAAGGATGAAATTGCTGAATATGGAGTGGATAGTAGAATTACGGAATTCGTTAGTGGTGGACCAAAAAACTACGCTCTTAAAATATATTCGACTGACAAATGTGATTATGTGTATGTGTGTAAAGTAAAAGGCATAACTTTGAACTTCAAAACTTCGAAAACAGTTAATTTTGACGTGTTAAAGGGAATGGTATGTGACAATGCGGATGCTGTTAAAGTGTATAATGATAGAAAAATTTGTAGAACCTCAACTTTTGAGGTGATATCACGGCCTGAGGGAAAAACATTTCGAATAAATGTTTCCAAGAGAAGACGGTTGGAGAATAGCTATAATACTTTACCCTATGGTTACAGGGATATGTAAACATTGCTGGAGACTTGTTTTACTATATTTTTCAGTACAGAGGAACTCATGTTCATGTACCTAATTATACAGATTGTTTGAAATAAATAGACACATAGGCAACTATACTCGCTCACTCACCATCATTAAACCTATGTATTCTTAATAGGCGCACTATTTGTAACTTAAAGGTTTTGATATACCTATGTCCTATGTCCATTTATTTCGAACAACCAATATACAGATTTGTTAAAATAAATGTACATATAGTTATACAAGGTGTTTTTGAAATAGGTGGTTAAAATTTAGGAGCATGTAGAGTAAGTCAAATGATAAAGAAAAACTTTATAAAATTATTTTCGAAAGTGCTTTCTAAGGGAGTTACACCCCCGTAATTGTAGGCCCCTTACGAATGGTTTTTATTAAATATCTTCGAAACCGTTTAAGATATAATAATAAAATTTTGTACAGCCACTATATCTTTTATGCTTAACAATGTGAAATTAGTATCATCTGAAAATTTTGTTCAAAGGTGTGTCAAGGTGGGGGGCGGGGGGTAAATATGATCATAACTGTTTTGTATGTTGTGTTTTTTTGTTTTTGACATGAAATTATTAAATTTAATGGTTTTTTTTATAAAAAAATGGTCCGCTTGTTTAATTTCGATGCCATGCGCCGTTTTTGAGTAAAATCGATTTGAAAATTTTTAACATACTCTGAACGTGAAGCGTTTTTTTTTGAACTATTGAACTATTACATTTAATAATTTCATGTCAAAAACAAAAAAACACAACATACAAAAAAGTTGGGATCATATATACCCCCCGCCTACAATTACGGGGCTGTAGCTCCCTTAGAAAGTAGTCAGCTACAATAAAATTAAATATAAACATTATCATCGGCCAACATCATTTTTTTACTCTCCACAACCCACCTACAACACCTTCCCCGGCTCTGCAGAACCATAACAGAGCCATTACACATTTTTATATGTTAAACATCATTAGTGTAGTAGGTATACAATAAACCATTGTAAGACAGATACAAAATAGCAATAGTGACTTTACAGGGTGCCCGTTTTTCGACTTTAAGAATGGGGATTTCGGTTATCTTAAGAGATACGAAGTCGGTTAAATTAGGGCAAAGTTGCGTATTCTTACGCTGATCAATAATCCGAAAAGAAATTTGAACTATCGTTTTTAATTTTGAAGTTATTGTAGAAAAACAAGAAATTCTAATTTTCGTTTTTAATTTTTAAACTGAAAACCCATAAACTTACGTAATTTTAACCATAACATTCTTAAGGCACTTTTTTACGAGGAATCCGAATATGTCATTGCATTGTCTAAAATGGCAGAGAAACAGTAGTCAACTTTATTTTTTCCTATGGACGCCACGCCATATTGGATTTATACATTTTTGAATGCAGCTTTTTTTCCTGTTTACGATAATGTATCACACATGATAGTTAAGTTTTATATTTTGGGGGAAATTCCAAATTATTCGTTTTTTCGAAGGGTGCTTTGGAAACCAAAATGATCACTTTTGTTTTAAACAAATTTTTAACGGGTCGCCTTATAAGTTAAAGTCTAGTCGTTTACGTTTCTACTACATTTTATCCGATTGTAAGTAAAAAACATGAAAACGAGAGATTTTGATAGAAATTTATTCTTCGCATTAAAACAACACCGAAACCAAAAAAAAACAAAAAGAAAAAATGGAAAATTATAATAAATGCTCAAATGGTCCACCTTCCACATGAAAAAACAACTGTATCCGTTTGCTAAGATTTAGAACTGCTCCACTAATATCTCGCCTTCTTATTTCATGTCTAAGAGTAGTGATAATATTTATTCACAGTTCATCAATGTCGGCTGGTATGGTGAGATAGGTACATTTTATTCTTCATGTGCACCACAAGGAGTTCAAGAGTGACAAATCTGTCCCCATTATTAGAAATTACTCTATTCGTGAACATTTCAGCCAAAGACGCATTCACCTTTTTGCATTATCAAAGGAACCATATTTTCCTAAATTTCTATGGATTTATGGATAGATAGAAAATACCTTATATTTTGGGTTCTTTCTGGAATACTTGAACATCCCATTTTCGTGGACAAATCAGCAGAAGTGTTAAATACAAAAGAGACAATTTTGTTTCCAAAGCTCCCTTCGAAAAAACGAATAATTTGGAATTTGCGCCAAAATATAAAAGTTAACTATCATACATTATTGTAAAAGCAGAAGTGTTAAAATCAAAAGAGACAATTTTGTTTCCAAAGCACCCTTCGAAAAAACGAATAATTTGGAATTTGCGACCAAATATAAAAGTTAACTATCATACATTATTGTAAACAGGGAAAAAGTTGTATTAAAAAATATATAAATCCAATATGGCGACCATAAGAAAAAATAAAGTCATACATAACCTGGATTAACACTCTAAAAATATATGTATAAAAATTTCCGTTATAAATAAAAATAAAAACTGTAGAGAATCTCACAGTTATTTTGATTTTCGTCCCAAATCTATTCAACTCCTGTCGCAAAGTTTCCGTTAAGGCCGTTACAGCATATTAGGACGCACCATAAACGTTGAAATCAGGAATATCGACAATACGATGTTTAGCTACACTGTTAATGTGCACAATATGGCCATCGATTTGATTAGCTCGCATGATTTTTACTGCTTCCCTTATGCAATGCATAAACCGAAAACGCTGACATCTAGAACTTTGTTCCATTTTTCCATATCACCTTCGATTAGGTTTGTTTGTTGTATAATGCCGGCGTTGCTGATTAGAATGTGAACAGGACCAACGTTTTGGAAGGTCCAAAGCATTCACGATTTCAGGATGTCCGCTTTGACGGAGTAGAGTTTACCTTTTTGTCCTTGCAGTTTTTTGGCTAGTTCTTCGATGCGTTCACTTCGTCTAGCCAAACCCACCATTTAAAATGATTTTATTTATTATGTTATTTTCTGGGAATAAAAGAATTGAAATAAAAATTAGTTTAATTATGGCTGTAGAACAACTTTTCCGTTATTTTAAATAAAATATCGTATATATTTTTGTTTTTCCGAATATACGTTTAATTTTACGTTAAAAATTGTATATTTTTTAATGGCAGTGGATCGGATCCCGGCAGTCGGAATCAGAAAAGTTCAGAACAAATACCATTTTTAGTATGAGATGGTTTGGTGTAGTGGTTAGAGCACCTGCATAATCTGTGTGAGTTCATGTGGTTTTGGTTCGATTCCCTAGGTTTGCTACTTTTTTTTACTTACTCTATGAGAAATATAAGTGTTTTAAGAATATCTCATTTTTTTGACGGAATATCAAGAAATAGTTCAAACAATTTGTTCAAAATTTAATTCTAAATCAATGTTAAAGAATAAAAAAATGTCGTAAATTGTTTATTTTTCAAGATATTCCTAAAAAACCTAAAAATGTCTTCAGGTAAGTACCACTTGTGTTGGTGCTAGATGAAAAACATTTAATGTGGCACCCACAAACTCTTAAATATGAAATTTGAATCTAATTCGATAAGTCGTTTTTGAGTTATGGTGGATACAGACAGACAGACATCATGGCGAAAATGGTCAAGATGGATTCAGGGGCCCTCAAAACTATACTTTCTTATTACTTCGTATAAGAAAGTGAAAATAGTGTTAACAGGAAATGCTTTTAAAAACTTTTATCAATTCTTGAATAAACGTGAAAATTTAAAAAATGTATAAATATCTAAAAGTACATTCCTTTTTTGATAAAAATTGTGGTGGCCCTAAGAAGGGCCGGTTTGTGTTGATTAATTTAGGCTTTTTTTTCAGTCTTCTTAGGCAAAAGTACGGCTTGAATGTTTGGCAAAACACCACCTTGGGCTATTGTTACACCAGACAACAATTTGTTCAATTCTTCGTCATTTCTGATGGCCAGTTGTAAATGTCTAGGAATGATACGGGTTTTCTTGTTGTCTCGAGCAGCATTACCAGCCAATTCTAGTACTTCAGCAGCTAAATACTCCATAACTGCTGCCAAATATACTGGAGCACCAGCACCTACACGTTCTGCGTAATTGCCTTTACGGAGCAGACGATGGATACGTCCAACAGGGAATTGCAGTCCAGCACGACTTGAACGGGTCTTTGCCTTTCCCTTTACTTTACCACCTTTTCCACGACCAGACATTTTGAATTTGATGCACAAAAAAACTATTAACAAACGATAATATCAAGATACAAACGTATAATGAAGTTTATATGTCCAACTTGCTGTATATATAGGCAATGCATGATATCGCTTTGTGTTATCTAACCAATACAAATTCAGATATTTTGGAGGCGTGGTCTATGCGCAGGACCCTAGTATCTATAAGTACCCCTACCTAAATGGAAAGTACTCATTCGTTAGTTTGAGTTTGACTCATGCTGTTGTGTTTACTTTCATTGAAGTTCAGTCAAATATAAAGTGTTCAACATGCCACCAAAAGCTAGCGGTAAAGCTGCCAAAAAAGCTGGTAAAGCCCAGAAAAACATCTCTAAAACCGACAAGAAAAAGAAGCGTAGGCGGAAGGAGAGCTATGCTATCTACATCTACAAAGTTTTAAAGCAAGTTCATCCCGATACTGGTGTTTCCAGCAAAGCCATGAGTATCATGAACAGTTTTGTCAACGATATTTTCGAGAGAATTGCTGCTGAAGCTTCGCGTTTGGCCCATTACAACAAAAGGTCGACGATAACCAGCAGAGAAATTCAAACGGCTGTTCGTCTACTGTTGCCTGGTGAACTTGCCAAGCACGCCGTTAGTGAAGGAACAAAAGCCGTCACTAAATATACCAGCTCCAAATAAATATTTCCTATATTCAACAACAGCAAACAAAATCGGTTCTTTTCAGAGCCACCAAATTTTTTATTAAAAAAGAAAGTTGTCTTCTGAATGCATTTATCGAATTTATTCCTAATGAGATTATGCAGGGTGTTTCATAAGTCGCAGCCAAAAATAAATGGGGTTGTAGAAAATTCAGTTGTAAACGTTTTTCTTCATATAAGGATTATCCGATTTCTACTCGTTTACAAGATACAAACATTCAAAATATTTCCTTTTTGTGTTTATTAAGAAAGGTAGCCATTACTTCACAGTAATAATGCGAACTAATTTAAGAATAACTTAAATAAATGTTCAAAAAAAACCGTCCAGCAGCAAGACAAGCTTGACATCGACGAACTAAACATTTTCCAAATTTAAGTAATGCACATCACAAAGCTTCTCAAACAACAGTATTTTAAATTTTTAAACGCTTGCATCTCACAAATGAGTGTAAATAGGATATACGTTTATCTGGAGTTTATGGAGAAAAATGTTTGAAATTCAAATTTTCAATAACTCCATTTAATTTTGACCGCGACTTATGAAACACCCTGTCCCTGTATGTATATAGGTATATATTATATATTTTATAATTTCATTGAAAATTACACTGTCAATACTTTTGTAATCAATTGTAATCAAAAATGAATATCATTCGCAATAGGCCAGAGCGGGTTAATAAAGATGCTTTTTTAGGAATGTCTTGAAAAAGAAACAATTTGCGATATATTTTTAATCTTTAATATTGGTTTAGAAATAGAATAAACTATCGATCATATTTTGTTTTAACTTACGTTAAAATCGATTTTTGAGATTTTTGTTTTTTAAATCTAACGTTTCTCTTTCAAATGTGAATTCGGAAGTGCTGAGAGCATATTTTGATCCTAAACTTCTTGAAGAACTAAATTTGATTTAACGTTTTTATATAAATTAATTAATGGTATAGTCGATTGTCCAGCTGCTTTATCTATGTTAAATTTTTTTGCTCCCAGTAGTTCAACTAGAAATTCGGATTCGTTTTATATTAATTTTTACAGGACAAATTATGTATTTAATTCTCCAATTGATAGAGCCTGCAGGAAGGCTAATAATCTCGATTTCTCAGTTAACTTGGGTAAATTTAAACGGCAATTGCAATTGCATTTAAATTAAATTTAAGAAAATTGTTCCTTATTTTGTAAAAATGGATATTCCGTAAATAAATAAAATGTCAAAAAAAATTTCAAGAAAGCGAAAACACGTTTTTTATCAAACATTTGTTTGCGGGCAAGTGTATGTAAGTCTGGACTGGATTAGGCTTAAAAAAGTCATGTGATGGACACGTCAGATATTTAACTATAAATAATAATTGAACTTATAATTATCACATACATACTTAACTTACATTAATGTCATTTGTTACCAGTATTAGGAACTTGGATTGACCTCGATAAGTCACTGGTTAGTATGAAATTTGATTGAAAATTACAGAAGTTAGATTTCACTGTAATATTTCCTGGTCTTTTCATGTTTTAATAATTCGATTTGGTGTCAATAAGTTACTATTGTTACAACAAATTTATTTGTTAAATAAATTAGGGACACGAAAAGACCGTGCCCAAAAAACTAAAACCCTGTATTATGACATTCCAATTATTTTCAAGAGACGAATTCTTTTAATTGCAAAAAAGATTAGTGGCCCTGAAAAGGGCCAATTAGTTGTTTCTGAATTAACAGAGATGTCGTTATCTGCATTAGTTTACTTCTTTTTAGGAGCAGCTTTCTTAGCCTTAGCAGGTGATTTGACGGTTTTTGGTTTTGGTGCTTTCGGCTTCTTTGTCGGTCCAGCTTTGTTGGACTTCTTTGCTTTTGAAGGACTTTTTGGTTTAGGTGCGGCTTTCTTTGGGCTAGCAGCTGTTTTCTTAGTCTTCGTAGGTGCAGCAATTGCAACTTTCTTTTCACTTGCAGGTTTCTTGGGTGCCTTGTTTACAACCTTTGGTTTCTCGGCAGAAGTCGCACGTTTAGTTGGCGATTTTCTTACTGTCTTCTTCTTGCTTGCGACTGGTTTAGATACACCAGATGTAGCTGAAGCCAGTTTGAAGGAACCAGATGCACCTTTTCCTTTTGTTTGTACCAAAGCACCATTGATAACTGCAGATTTCAAATATTTCTTGATAAAAGGAGAAACCTTTTCAGCATCAACTTTATAGTTGGCAGCGATGTACTTCTTTATAGCTTGTAGGGATGATCCACCACGTTCCTTCAGCTCCTTAATAGCTTTGGTTACCATTTCGGCTGTTGGTGGGTGAGATGGTTTAGTTGCGGGTTTCTTCGCCTTTTTATCTTTTTTGGGCGATTGGGCTTGAGATGCACCGCCAGTAGAGGAAGTTTGGATGTCAGTATCAGCCATCGTTTTATTTTGTTATGGATTAACTTAAGTTAACTGCTTAGAACACAGAAGTTGAAGTATTAAAATACTAAAATTACCGATAGAAACTCAGGCGATTTGTGTACATCTCAGTAGGCGGACGGACGACTGAACGCATGATTCTCTGTTTTCAAATATTAGTTTTAAACTATAATGGTAGTGTTTGTCACAATTTTTTATTATTTTCATAACAAATTTCCAAAGTGTTTGTAGATATAGCTGCAAAATTAATTGGCTTTAATATACTTCAAATTTTATTTTTATAAAGAAATGAACTGACGATGAGGATATACTAGCGAATACGAGCACTCTGAACAAAGTGTTGTCTCATTTCGATTGACAAGGGTTCTGTTTTTATTGTTTTATAATTAAATATATTAGCACGAAATTAAAATAAAATGTACCAGATACATACCTGAAGTATCTTTTTCCTATTAAAACGACAAAAAACTGATTGTAGGTATGCTATTGCTTCGAAATATGCTTTTAAACGTCATCTTGCCCATGTGATATACTACGAAAATAATTTATATATTCTATTATTATTAGTAAATTTGTAAATTATTACAAACTACAATTAAGTAGTTTATTAAAATAACAAACCAATAAAATAAATATTTCATCCACGAAATATTTAGTCCGGGTTTTTAAAATTAATCATTTGATGATATTTCTATTATGTGTATATTATAAATCACTTTAGTAAGTAATATAACAAAAGTGTTTATATTGTACAATTATTACAGTTAAGTTAATAACTGTTCAATAATAATGAACGAATACTGTTGTTTACTTCTTGTTGAATTTGACTTGCATTAATTTATATACGCTTTTTGAGAAATTGGATATGGAAAAAAAAACTAATGTTCGTTTGCTTGTTATTTGGTGCGGTCTTTGATATCATAATGTTCAAAATTTGGTAAACAATACTTTATTCTTGTTACTCATTATTTCTATTTATCACTTATATCATAAAACAGTGGTTCGCAGTGTGAATGTTAAGTTCATTACAATGGTTTAGTTTTTAGTTCCTGATGTTTTAACAATTATTTTCTTTTTAAATAGTCATATTTGAGTTAATAATTGTCAAAACATACTAAATTAAAACAAAGATGGAAAAAGGAAACTAACATTTTATTACAATTGAAAACCAAATTGTATTAATCTCCTGTAAAGCATTCTATTCCATATCTACTAGTGAAAAATATCTGCGGAAATGTTTTGTTTGCTAAAATATACCATAAAGCATGGATTTGTAGTAGGTATACTTAGTTTAGTTATTAATCCATTTAATATTTAAAATGTATGTCTGCTTAAACCACTAATTATATTCAAAAAATTCATCGTAAAAAGTATCTTCAATATCTCAATAAGAAAGGATATTTAAGACTAATGTACTAAAGAAATGGACAAACACCTGATCAGTGATGGAAGCACATTATTTTGGCATCTGCACAATCATAGAAAAAAAATTGTGTGCTTTAAAACTGTAACAAGTTCTGAGATTTCTAAGCACTAATGAGGCGAGTTTTAAATCATAATAATCTGTTAATTATAAAAATAAGTTTTAAGAATTGTCCATACCAACGCGGTACAGCGGAAACGGAAGCGAACGCGATTTTATCAGATCCTTGGCGGAGTTATTTTCTTTTTTACATTAAAGCAGAACTAATATACGCGGGAGCAGAAGATGAAGATAGGCAAGCCCTTTTTGGGCATTTTGAGTATAATAAATAATACAAATATTGTTTTCCATAGGCACAAAAATAAGTTCAATAAGTTTTTCTGTAAACGACATGTTTCCCAATTTCTATACATACGTGTGATCTGGCGGGAAACGGGAAAAATCGTGCATGCAGCGAAACGAAAACTAGACGCTGCAAGTTCGCAGTCGCTTAGGCGGGACGCCGCTTAGATGAAAATGCTTAGGTATCCCGCCACATATTTTCGTCCCGCGTTGGTCTGGGGGATCCTATACTCTTCAATGAATTGCAGCATTAAATGCATATTTTTGGAACTACATAATTTGGACATTCACCAGCAAGCTTTACTTACTTGGTTGACGATCGTTTTATTAAATCGTTGCAATAATAAAAGGAAGCATTTAAAAGCACAGCTTTGATAAAGTAACGCGCTCACTGTACTAATTGGAAAGAGGATTCTGACACGTACGTGACTAATTATTATCAAAGTAAATAAAAGACTATATAAAGTAATATTAAAATTTAAAAGATCAAATTTTTATTTTGTAAAATATGTGGTGGCTCTGAAAAGAACCGATTTTTTATGGGGGCGTGTTTAAATAAAACTTGTTTAAGCACGTTCTCCTCGAATACGTCTGGCCAACTGGATATCTTTCGGCATGATGGTTACGCGTTTTGCATGAATAGCACACAAATTTGTATCTTCAAACAAGCCAACCAAATAAGCTTCACTGGCTTCTTGCAGAGCCATAACCGCCGAACTTTGGAAACGCAAGTCAGTTTTGAAGTCTTGAGCAATTTCTCTGACTAAGCGTTGGAATGGTAATTTACGGATTAGAAGTTCGGTACTTTTTTGATAACGACGAATTTCACGAAGAGCCACAGTACCAGGCCTGTAACGATGTGGCTTCTTCACACCTCCAGTAGCTGGCGCACTCTTCCTCGCAGCTTTAGTGGCCAATTGTTTACGAGGCGCCTTACCTCCGGTAGATTTTCTGGCAGTTTGTTTAGTACGGGCCATTGCGAAATATATTCAAACTCTACGACCTACAACCAATTCAAGAAGGATTAACATTAACATTGCATTCCCAAAACACACTTCTCTTATAGCAGTTGTGTTACACACGGAGCAATGTGATTGGTTGAATAGTTGAATGTGGTAAGAGAGGGGATGAAGTTTCGCTATAAATGCAGTTGAGCTTGAGTCTAATGTTAATGTGAATTGTGTTCGCTTCTTTAGTACATCAATTTCTGTTATTCGAAATGACTGGTCGTGGTAAAGGAGGAAAAGGTTTGGGCAAAGGTGGTGCCAAGCGTCATCGTAAAGTATTGCGTGATAACATCCAGGGCATTACCAAACCAGCTATTAGACGATTGGCACGTCGTGGTGGAGTGAAACGTATATCTGGTCTGATCTACGAAGAGACTCGTGGTGTTCTTAAAGTTTTCCTTGAAAACGTCATCAGGGATGCTGTTACATACACTGAACACGCAAAAAGGAAGACTGTAACCGCTATGGATGTTGTTTATGCCCTCAAACGTCAAGGACGTACTCTCTACGGTTTTGGAGGTTAAACACAACTGACTAATAATCGACAATAAAAAAAGGCTCTTTTCAGAGCCACCATATTATTATCAAAAAGAAATAGTTACCTGTTACTTAGTATTTAGTGATTAATAATATGAAGAGTGCAAGGGTTTTAATTTTCAAGTTGTCACCCTCTTATTCTATCTTCAAACTACCTTATTTTACTTATTTTAGATCTTCCTAATTAAATTGTATACAGTATACACTACTGTACATGACACTTTGAACTTGAACAATGTTTCGTCAGCCTTTTTGTTATCAAAAAAATTAATGAAATTAAAAAAAAATCAGCAATTTTATTCAATTCACGGTTCAGAAAAGAACATTGCTAAGGGTACAAACATAGTAGAGCTTCGAGCCACGATAGCTCGACGCTCCACTATGTTTGTACCACTAAGGACTAGCGCACACGAGCGACTTTTGTGGTTCGACAGTTGTGTCGCTGAGAAGAAGCGACAGGCGATTGTAGCTTATGCATGCAGACGAACCACACTATTGTTGCAGTTTTTTACTTCTGACCTCATCAGTTATAAAATGAATTTCATTGAATTAGCAAGCGTTGCGGTATGCCTTGTGCGACGCAAAAGAAAAATTCAACCAAAACAATATTGAGTGCATCCTATAGTTAGCCAACGTTTATTAAAAAGGCAATTTAAGAAACTCTACTTAGATTTTAGGGCCTGACAAATTCTTTAATTACTTTCAATAGGAAAGTAAATCATTTATGGAAACACTAAATTTAGAGAGTCTAGAACGTCAAATAAATCAATCTTCCAAGCGATATTTTCTTTAGTATATTTAAAGAATAACCCGAAAAAATAAGAAACCCTATTGAGAGAAAACAATCACCCCGTGAGTGCAGTGCATTCAGCAACAAATACGTCGCCCGTCTGCTTAGGAGTGTTAAACCCCATCTGTTAGATAACTGGCGACAATCGCCCGGCGACCGTTCAGACGCTGAAAAATAGAACATGCTGCATCAGTAGCGACTGTCGCTGGCAGTCGCCGGTAGTTACTGGTAACCACTACAAAATAGTAGCTCGTGTGCACAAGGCTATTTAAAAGAAAGCGTTTCATTTGTAGCGACACGACTGTCGAACCACAAAAGTCGCTCCTCTGCGCTAGTCCTAAGGACTAGCGCACACGAGCGACTTTTGTGGTTCGACAGTTGTGTCGCTGAGAAGAAGCGACAGACGATTGTAGCTCATGCATGCAGACGAACCACACTTTTGTCGTAGTTTTTCACGTCTGACCTCAGGTATAAAATGGATTTCATTGAATTAGCAAGTGTTGCAGTATGCCTTGTGCGACGCAAAAGAAAAATTCAACGAAAACAATATAGTTAGCCAACGTTTATTAAATGGGCAATTTAATAAAGTCTACTTAGATTTGAGTGCTTACCCCGACAAATTGTTTAATTATTTTCAATAGGAAAGTAAATAATTTATGGGAACACTATAAATTTAGAGAGTTTCTAGAACGTCAAATAAATCAACCATCCAAGCGACAACATTTTCTTTAGTATAATTAAAGAATAACTCGAAAAAATGAGAAACCCTATTGAGAGGAAACAATCACCCCGTGAGTGCAGTGCATTCAGCAACAAATACGTCGCCCGTCTGCTTAGGAGTGTTAAACCCCACCTGTTAGATAACTGGCGACAATCGCCCGGCGACTGTTCAGACGCTGAAAAATAGAACATGCTGCATCAGTAGCGACTGTCGCTGGCAGTCGCTGGTAGTTACTGGTAACCACTACAAAATAGTAGCTCGTGTGCACAAGGCTATTTAAAAGAAAGCGTTTCATTTGTAGCGACACGACTGTCGAACCTCAAAAGTCGCTCGTCTGCGCTAGTCCTAAGAGCTAAGCGGCGATGCACGCTTCATGACGCGTGTATTTCATAGCAGTTTATGATAACTCGAGCAAAGAATCGCGAAAGAAATCCTACACTTAAATCGTGGCTCGAAGCGTACTGTACATCGTAGCTCAACGCGTACCTAAACGCTTCACTATGTGCGTCCTCATTTAAAAACCATTAGATAAATCTTGCATCGTGGAGAGCAGCGTAGCTCGACGCTCCACTATGTTTGTACCTTAAGACATGCAGGCAGGTTAAGGCGTCTTCTATAACACTATTTCAATGATTATAATTTATTATTGTTATATTATGCAATGCCCGTGCATAGTTTTTGATCAAAATATTGAAACAATTTCATAATCAAATTGTAGCTAAAATACTCCCCAAGCCCAAATGATAAAATTCACAACGGCCACTAATTTTACAGTAAATTGCATAATTTTGCATTAGGAATTAAGAATAGAGTTGATATTAATTGCATTGGTGCGACAAGAATATTCTTTTTATAATAAAAATAATTGGTGGTTCTGAAAAGAACCGATTTTTATGTTGAGCAGCAAATGTAATTTATATTCACTTGGAACTGGTATATTTAGTAACGGCCTTTGTTCCTTCACTAACAGCGTGCTTGGCAAGTTCACCAGGCAAAAGTAGACGAACAGCTGTTTGAATTTCTCTGCTGGTAATCGTCGACCTTTTGTTGTAATGGGCCAAACGTGAAGCTTCAGCAGCAATTCTTTCGAAAATATCGTTGACAAAACTGTTCATGATACTCATGGCTTTACTGGAAACACCAGTATCGGGATGAACTTGCTTCAATACTTTGTAGATGTAGATAGCATAGCTCTCCTTCCTCCTGCGCTTCTTTTTCTTGTCTGTTTTAGAGATGTTTTTCTGGGCTTTACCAGCTTTTTTGGCAGCTTTACCGCTAGTTTTCGGTGGCATGGCGAACGAATTCGGAACGATCAGTTAACGTACACACTACACACAACAAACTCAGAATGAAGTTTAGTTGCTTTTAGACGGGATATTTATAGATATTTGCTCCATGCGCATTGACCACGCCCTAATACGGGTATGTCTTTTCGTTATTTCTCATTGGTCAAATAATATTGCATTGTATTGTACATTCCCTATAAATACGAGAAATCTGAAACTCTTTTCATTGTATAGTCTGTCGTTTGACCATATAGTTTCTGCGTACTTGTACTCGTGTTTATAAATAAAATAATCGAAAATGTCTGGTCGTGGCAAAGGTGGTAAAGTAAAGGGAAAGGCAAAGACTCGTTCAAGTCGAGCTGGACTACAATTTCCTGTGGGTCGTATCCATCGTTTACTACGTAAAGGCAATTATGCTGAACGTGTAGGTGCTGGTGCTCCAGTATATTTGGCAGCAGTTATGGAGTACTTAGCTGCTGAAGTACTGGAATTGGCTGGAAATGCTGCTCGGGACAACAAGAAGACCCGTATCATTCCCAGGCATTTGCAACTCGCTATCAGAAACGACGAAGAGTTGAACAAATTACTGTCTGGTGTGACCATTGCTCAAGGTGGTGTCCTACCAAACATCCAAGCTGTATTATTACCCAAGAAGACAGAAAAAAAGGCGTAAAATATACGAAGTTACTAAAAAAAATCGGCTCTTTTCAGAGCCACCAGATTCTTTATAACTGAAAAATTATTACCTTTTTATTTCGTACAGACCGGTGTATGTACAGGGTACAGGCAAACCACTTTGTACAGGCTGTTTCATTAAGGGTGGCCACCGGCCATATCTCGGAAACTACTGGGCATAGAAATTCAGGAAAAAAAATGTCATTACTAAAGTGGCCATGAGAAAATCCTGGAAATTATTTTTAACTTCCGCATTTTGCCACAATCTTGTTTCACGGCTATCTAGATTTATTTTAAAAAAACCATATTAAAATAATTATTGTGCCTAAATTCGAAGTTTTCCATGATTATTTTATTAATTCTAAAGTAGTTTTTGGGACCTTGGCATAATGAGTGACAAACCTACACAAGCATAAAGTTAAAAAATATTTTTTGTCATGGATTGTCTGACCACGGAGCTATGAAAACAATCATATCTTCAATTAAAGTGTTAAAAATTATTCTTTTGACAATAACTCTGAAACAAACGAAGATATCGAGCTACGGTTTTCACGTTTTCTCTTGCAAATTTAATCTACTTTCCGATTCTGACATCATAATTATACCGTCTAATTTAAGTTTTCGGGATAAAATCAAAAAAACTGTTATTATTTCAAATTGCGCCCTCTAGCAATTTTATTAGGAACTGTCGTGTACCATTTGATGCGATAATTAAAAGTACCTACATTTCTCTTCCAAACAAGCTTAAGTTTACTAAAATCGAAAAAGTAGTTTAGAAGTTACAGCGATTTAAATGATTACACTTTCAATAGCTTCCCCCACTCTTACTAAGGTCGGTACGCCAATGAGCCTTAAACCAAAATGATGCAGAATTGTCCAAGCTTTCTAATGATGTTACCAAAGGTATACCTTAATGTGAGAATTTTCGGAGAAATCTAGAATTTTTATATTTACTTTCAGTTGCGCCCCCTTGTGGCAAAATGCGGAACTTAAAAATAATTTCCAGGATTTTCTCATGGCCACTTTAGTGATGAAATTTTTTTTCCTGAATTTCTATGCCCAGTAGTTTCCGAGATATGGCCGGTGGCCACCCTTAATGAAACAGCCTGTATGTGTTGATACTAGATTAATTTTATTCAAAATTACAGATATGAAATTTTGTTCAATAGGGATGTTGCATTTTTTTAAAATCCCGTTTTTTTCTGTTAGAAATGTAAAACGACTATATTAATAATACTCTACAGCAAAAATAATTTTTTTTACTCAATATTTGTACATAAAAAAACGATTATAAATTGACCGTAATTCAAATTTATTATTGCCGTCCGAAAACGCTTTGAGATCGGAGAGACCTGTGTGACGTCACGAATCTAGTAGACATTGGCATATCTAAATATTTTTTACGCGTTTGACATTTTTCGAAATAAGTCAAAATGCGGCGTGCTGCACTGTGGAACTAGATTCGTGACGTCAGCAGTCTTTTGGGTCGATTCGGGCGTTTCCGGGCAATGTGTGGAAATTTCAAATTTTGCAATACTTTTTATTTATTTACATGGAAAGTACGGACCAAAAAATTTTTAAAAAAATATTGATAGTGATAATTTGGTATCAGCTTTTCAAAAAAAATTATTTTGAAAATCATGCAAAGTCCCTATTCCATGAAGCTTTTCAAGCGATCATTGATGTACTGTATGTACATGGTGGGCAAAAGGTACTTTTTTGAGGAGAATGCAATGAGGTTAACAGATATTGAAAATGTTTTTTAATTTTTAGGCCATGACAGTTTTATTAGTTATATGGAAGTCATTGTGGGCTGTGACTTTGTCTATTTCTTCAATACGCCGATTATTAAGTGGAACAACTAATTATTGTTTAATAATTTCCGATTTGATTCGAAGACACCCGACCTCACCGATATCAAATAATAATTAAATTAACTTGAATTAATATGTATAAATAAAATATGATTATTAGCTACAGCTTCAGTACTTTTCAAAGATCAAAATTAATTCCGTATCGTATTAGTATATAAAATATTTTAGGGAAGAATTAAGAAATATCATCGGTATCTAAAATGTTATTTTATTTGAAAGTTAGAACATTTTATTATTCAATTAAAATTTATTCATATCAACATCACTTATAGATTTAGTTCTTAAAGTAGAATGTAGTTATTGGCTTCATATACGGGCAGTTACATTGAATTGATTGGTTGGATAATGATTTCATGTACCTAAAACAATCCCCAATGAAAAAATCTGTATCGCAGATAATGTCCTAATAAGTAAACTTACCTGGACATGTGGAGGAGTGGACAGAGTATACAAAACGGCATTAGTGATATCCTCTGAATCAAGCCCTACACTGTTATCAAGGAACTCCTGAAACTTTGGGTCTGGTGTCATATTGTTAGTAAGCAAAATTTCTGTCTTTACATAACCAGGACTCACACTCTAAAAATATATAAAAATTTCCGTTATAAATAAAAATAAAAACTCAAGAGAATCTCACGGTTATTTTGATTTTCGTCCCAAATCTATTCAACTCCTGCCGCAAAGTTTCCGTTAAAGCCGTTACAGCATATTTAGAAGCACCATAAACGTTGAAATTAGGAAGATCGAAAACACGATGTCCAGCTACACTGTTAATGTGCACAATATGGCCATCGATTAGCTCGCATGATTTTTACTGCTTCCCTTGTGGCAATGCATAAACCCAAAACGTTGACATCTAGAACTTTTTTCCATTTTTCCGTATCACCTTCGATTAGGTTTGTTTGTTGTACAATGCCAGCGTTGTTTATAAGAATATGAACAGGACCAACGTTTTTGGAGGTCCAATTGAAAGCATTCAGGATATCCGCTTCATTGGACATATCCGCTTTGATGGCGTAGAGTTTGCCTTTTTGTCCTTGCAGTTTCTTTGCAAGTTCTTCCATGCGTTCACTTCGTCTAGCCAAACCCACCACCTAAAATGTTTTATTTATTATGTTAAAACACTGAACTGATTTTCCATTTCCTTAAATAAAAATTCAAATTTAATTGAATTCCGACCTATTGATTTTTTTAAACTCTTTTTCTTATTCCTTAATTATTATGCTCGCTTATTAGGTATTACAATTATGTAATTATACTCACCAACAAACCGGCTTCAACTAATTTTTCTGCAATTGAAGCACCAATGCCCGCACTAGCACCAGTAACTATAGCCACTTTTCCAACCCAACGCTCCATTTTTCTATTGCGGAGAACCAGTTTAGTTTTTCGAATTAACTGGTACTATAAACTGTATTAACTGTTTATCTTTATTACCAAAGTATTTATACATTTGTATCGCCACAATATCAGGCAAGTATATTTTATCAATCACTGTTTACTTTTTTGTAAAAACAACATGATTTTCGTTTTCCAATTTATTCTCATTATTTATTATCAAGATTTAACTCGAATATTTATTATTGAATATTATATAAATTAAGTGGATGTACAGTTTTTATCTATTTATGCACAAAGTTGTGCAATTCAAAATAAATACATTACCTACAAAAATTGCAAAAAAATGCTATTTATAAATTCAACTAAGCTAATTGAAATTTTTTAAAAAAGCAGGACTACTCTACACTTCCTTATTACTTCGTATAAGAAAGTATCTGATGTGTCCAACACAACTTTCTTATACGATGCGATATAATACTAATCTTTGAAAATACTGAAGTAGCAGCCAATAGTTAGGTATGTGCTATTCACATCCGATATATTATCAATATTAAAGCAAATTGTTTTTGTTTCTGGATTTGTTAGGGTACGAATTCTGATGATGAAAACGAGTTTGCGCTCCTAGAAGGCAAGCTAAATAGCCGCCATGTTAGAAAAGGGGGTGAATTGGTCTTACTTTATTTCATGGTTGCATTTGTTCATAAAGAAAAATGTCCGATAGAAACCTTATAGCAAATAAAAATTCTTCATCATTATTTTAACCGTTTTCTAGCATATTATTCCAAGTGTCTCTGTTCTGGTCTGCTTTGTACCAATTTAGACCAGTTGTTCTTTTTTGTGGGTCACACATTAAATCTTTTTCATTAGTGTTTTTTAAGATTATCTTGAAAAAGAAACAATTTACGAGATTTTTTATTCTTTTGGGTACAACGCAATATTGCTGAGTCGATTCCAAATATTTCCGAATTAATACCTACGATGACACCCGACCTAACCGATATCAAATAATAATAAAATTAATTTAAATTAGGTAATAAAAGTATAAATAAAGTATGATTATTATTAGCTTCAATATTTTTTAAGATCAGAATTAATTCCGTATCGTATAAGAAAGTCATGTGTTGGTTATACAGGGTGAGTCGCAATAAGTGGGACATGCTTTACCTGTAATTACTAGGCCTAAAACTAAGACAATTGACGCAAAAAGTTGTTATACTAAAATGCATAACTAAAAAGATATAGGCGTTTGAAGTTTCAAAAAAAAAATAATTTTTGGTAATAACTTCTAAACTAATTGAATGAGAAGAACCAATTCTTGTAGTTGCTAATGAATACCAATGACCTTTAATTTGTGAAAATTTTGTTGAAATAAAACTTTAAGAAGATGGTTTTTTAAAGTAAGTAAAGTGTTTAACCTTCTGGAACTTTTTTGTCCTTAAAATTTTATTATAAAAAAAATTGCATTTAATAGGCAATTTAATTTGGAAACTTTTTCATTTCTTGTAAAGTTTCGATTAAACGCACCGTGAAGCTTTCAAAAATTAAAAACTAACAGCATGATTTTACTAAGTTTCAAAAAAACGGTATCAAGTATGCTGAGATTTAAAAGTTATTGACGGAAGACGGAACTCCAACACATTATGCACGTCCTGTGCGACATTAGCATATTGGCTATCAGTTACCTATCCTCACCGATGGATTGGTAGAGGCCCTAACGATGACGCTCCTGTAGCTCTTCTTTGCATTGAAAACCGAATTTTTTTAAAATATAAACTGCCTCTCGAATTTCATTGGCGTGTTGAACGATTCTCCTTCTAAGCTCTTGAAGTGAAGGAATAGGTGTTGCATACACTTTTGATTTTAAATTTCCCCAAGAAAAGAATTCAATTTCGTTTAGGTCAGGAGAACGAGGAGGCCATGCAACAGGAGTGTCGGGGCCTCTACCAATCCATCGTTGAGGATAGGTGACAGATAGCCAATGTCGCACAGGACGTGCATAATGTGCTGGAGGTCCGTCCTCCGTCAATAACTTTTAAATCTCTGCATTCTTGATGCTGTTTTTTTGAAACTTAGAAAAAACATGCTGTTAGTTTTTAATTTTTTAAAGCTTAACGGTGCGTTTAATCAAAACTTTACAAGAGATGAAAAAGTTTTCCAATTAAATTGCCTATTAAATGCAATTTTTTTTATAATTAAAATTTTAAGGTAAAAAAAGTTCCAGCGAAGGTTAAACACTTAATTACTTTAAAAAACCATTTTCTTAAAGTTTGATTTCAACAAAATTTTCACAAATTAAAGGTCTTTATTGGTATTCATTAGCAACTACCAAGAATTGGTTCTTCTCATTCAATGAATTTAGAAGTTATTAGCAAAATTATTTTTTTTATTAAACGTCAAACGCCTATAACTTTTTATTTATGCATTTTAGTATAACAACTTTTTGCGTCAATCGCCTCAGTTTTAGGCCTAGTATTTACAGGACAGGTAAAGCATGTCCCACTTATTGCGACTCACCCTGTAAAAAATATTTTAGGGAAGAATTAAGGAATATCATCGGTTTTTAAAATGTACTTTATTTGAACGCTTAGAATATTTTATTATTCAATTCAAATTTATTCATATCCACATCACTTGTAGATATTTAAAGATTTTCAAGTAGAATGTAGTTATTGGCTTCATATACGGGCAGTTACATTGAATTAATTGGTTGGATAATGATTTCATGTACCTAAAACAATCCCCAATGAAAAAAACCTGCATCGCAGATGTGTCCTGCTAAGAAGACTTACCTGGACATGTGGAGGAGTGGACAGAGTATATAAAACGGCATTAGTGATATCCTCTGATTCAAGTCCTACACTGTTCTTAAGGTAGTCCAGAAACTTTGGGTCTAGTGACATATCGTTAGTAAGCATAATTTCCGTCTTTACATAACCAGGACTAACACTCTAAAAATTTATAAAAATTTCCGTGTGTTATAATAAAAAAATAATAAAAACTCTCTAGAGAATCTCACGGTTATTTTGATTTTCGTCCCAAATCTATTCAACTCCTGCCGCAAAGTTTCCGTTAAGGCCGTTACAGCATATTTAGACGCACCATAGACGTTTAGATCAGGTAAATCTACAATACGATGTCCAACTACACTGTTAATGTGCACAATATGGCCATCGATATGATTAGCTCGCATGATTTTTACTGCTTCCCTTGTGGCAATGCATAAACCCAAAACGTTGACGTCTAGAACTTTTTTCCATTTTTCCGTATTGCCTTCGATTAGGTTTGTTTGTTGTACAATGCCAGCGTTGTTGATTAGAATGTGAACAGGACCAACGTTTTTGGAGGTCCAATTGAAAGCATTCAGGATGTCCGCTTCCTTGGACATGTCTGCTTTAACGGCATAGAGTTTGCCTTTTTGCCCTTGCAGTTTTTTGGCTAATTCTTCGATGCGTTCACTTCGTCTAGCCAAACCCACCACCTAAAATCATTTTATTTATTTTCTGAGAATAAAAGAATATTAATTGACATATCGTCTATATTTTTGTTTTTCCGCATATAAGTACATTCAATTTTAGGTTAAAAAGTACATTTTTTACATTAATGGTTTTCAACATATTTACAAATTTTTATATAAAATTGTTTATTTTTGTTCTACTTTGAAGTTTTTGAAAAGTAATTTTGGATTTAAAAAGGAATAATATTGACGATTGATTCATAATAGGACGATTATATTAAAGAGGGTGTTCGCAATAGCCTGTCAATTTTCAGAAAGTTCCAAAACGAATAATTAAATTAAGTTGAAATCTGATTTTTCATTGAAAATTGGAAAATAGAAAATATATTATGGTGGTTTTTCTGTCAACATATTTTTTATTATAATTTTTGAAATTACTAAAAAAAAATGTTTAAAAAATATTTAACAAATTAACCAACTTATTGATTATTTTTAAACTGTCTTTTCTTTATTTCTTAATCACTATACTCACATATTATTACAATTATATAATTAAACTTACCAACAAACCGGCTTCAACTAATTTTTCTGCAATTGAAGCACCAATGCCAGCACTAGCACCAGTAACTATAGCCACTTTTCCAACCCAACGTTCCATTTTTCTGTTATAACGGAGAACCAGTTTAGTTTTTCGAATTAACTGTACCTGTTTATCTTTATTACCAAAGTATTTATACAGTTGTATCGCTACAGTATCAGGTAAGTGTGTTATCAATCACTGTTTACTTTTTGTAAAAATGCATGATTTTTGTTTTCCAATTCTCGTTATTTATTATCATTTATTGTTGGATAATAGTCATCCGGAAATTTTTGATATACCTTTTTTTATTCTTAATTGCAAAGATTAGGCTAAAAAAATAATAAAAGCATTGAAAACAGTGTTATTTTATTATTATTATTATACAGGGTGATCAGTAATTGCCGCACTCGGCATACTGTGATAACCATTACGTTTTAAGAATGACGAATTTTTTTACCGCAGTGCTTTAAGTCCTTTCTTTACAAAGATATGACCACTTTTGTGAAAATAAAAGTGGCAACACTGCATTGAACATGTGAATAAGTTCGACGAGAAAAAAAAGAGAAACGTTCAATATTTTATGATGCGAGAACTTGTCAAAGTAATTTAGTACTGTCAATTTTATTAAAAAACAGAAACAACAATTGAAATTCATTATTAATATTTTCATGGCAATAGAAGGCATTTTAGTTTATCCTAAGAGGAGCTTGAGAAGTTGCCAAACTTCAAATTTCTCTCAAATTTAGGTATTTTATTAAATTTTAACATTTTCAATTTCTTTGTATTAGAGATTTTGTGAAAAAAATTGAACAAATCATATTGCATTTTATCCAGAGATTATAGTAGCATGAATTATTCACTCATTTTTGTCTTGGTTATTAAAATAATTAGCTTGTAACTTGGATGAGGGAAACTGTATAACTCGGAAAGTAACCATCAGATTTAAATTTTCTTTGCAGATTATCCTTAGTTTTAATGTGCTCTATAACGCCCTGTATTCGGAGTACGCCAATTACTGATCACCCTGTATATATATTATTAAATTATTCAATATTAAAAGCCATAAAAATTAGTTCGCATTTAAAACACGACGTGATCGGTTGAAGGGTTTGTGACGTCATTAGGCATGTTCCTCTTCAGCTGTCAATGTCGTTTGTATACAAATTTTAGCATTGACTGATATCATGCTTATGACATCATGCAACATGGCGCGCTTTTCGGGGTGTTTGAAAATTACCTTTTTTCAATTTTAAATTTTAGGGTCGGGATAAACTTTTGGAGTATAAAAAAAATTCTACAATGTTTTTTTATATTATATATTATATGTAGGTATAAATTAAATGGATATACAGGATGTCCCAATTTATATCGTCAGGATTTCACCAGTCGATAGTTTAGCGAAAATTAAAGGTGGTTTGTCTGATAAACTATGGTCGAATGTTGCTTCCTTTTTGATGTACAAGACATTAAAGTAAATAAATTATTTTAAATAATTTGCTATAATAGTCCAGGAAAAATAGACTTTAACATGGAAAAAAATTTTTACAGGCTGAATTTTTGCATGCACCCTAGTATTATAGCCCTCAATAATGTGTGAAAGTTCCCCATCGATTTGATGGCTGCTAACTGAGTTACTCGAGGTCAAAGGTCGCGATAAACAGTTTTTTGTAAATATTTCGAGAACGGCAACCTTTATTGAAAAAAATATAGAGAGCTAATTTTTAACTGAGGCAATTTACTATAAAAACTTATTCGGAAGTTTTTTTGTAGGGGCAATCGTTCACGAGATATAGCGTTTCAAAAACTAAAAACGTAGAGGACTTACTTTACTTCGAAGACTGATCCTAGGATATGAAAGTTGGATAATGAATTATTATTCAATCTGTATATTTATGGCGTTTTTTATTTATTTGTGCATATATTGCATTTATTTGGGCTTTTATGATACAGTAATTAACTTTCTTCAGTTTCGGAGAGCGATTGTTCCGTCACCAAAGTTTGGACGAGGAAAGACGATGGATCGATGTTGTTATCGATCTCCTCGTTATCAATATTAAAATTTTCCATGTTCATACATGTTTGGCCATTACATTGGCTACAAACTACAGAACAGTTCAATTCTGCTTTCGGCCGACATCAATTGGAATGGAGAAATTGATCCTCAGGACTGGGGATGGGTACTACAAAATAATATTTTAGAGCCAGTTACAACTCTGCTCCAAGCCGCTCCTCAATACAGTATTTTGTAAGTGCAAGAAAGGCTGTGGTTCCAATTGTGGATGTCGGAAAGCAGAATTAAACTGTTCTGTAGTTTGTAGCCAATGTAATGGCCAAACATGTATGAACATAGAAAATTTTAATATTGATAACGAGGAGATCGATAACGACATCGATCCATCGTCTTTTCTCGTCCAAACTTTGGTGACGGAACAATCGCTCTCCTGAAGAACGTTAATTACTGTATCATAAATGCCCAAATAAATGCACAAATAAATAAAAAACGCCATAAATATACATGTTGAATAATAATGCATTATCCAACATTATATCCTAAGATCAGTCGTCATTCTTCGTAGTGAAGTAAGTCCTCTACGTTCTTGGTTTTTGTGATGCTATATCTCATGAATGATTGCCCCTACAAAAAAACTTCTTAATAAGTTTTTATAGCAAATCGCCTCAGCTACAAATTAGCTTTGTATATTTTTTTCAATAAAGGTCGCCGTTCTCGAGATTTTTGCAAAAAACTGTACCTCGAGTAACTCAGTTAGCAGCCATCAAATCGATGGGGAACTTTCACACATTATTGAGGGCTATAATGCTAAGGTGCATGCAAAATCAGCCTGTTACAATTTTTTTCCAACTCAGTCTTTTTTTTCGTTTATTTTTCCTGGACTATAAATCAATAACAAAAAAAGTTAGTCTTCTGAAATTTTGCATAGATCTTTTTTTTTTATTCTCTTATTAATAGTGGTTGCAATTATTTTATTTAGAACACAGAAGCGTGCGTACGGGTTTCTTCAAAAACATTTTATTGAATAAAACGTACACCACTGGTTTTTTTTGCAGCACCAATATGCAGAGAGAATTTTCCATTCAATTTAGAAACTTTTTTGTATGTTACAATTTCTTGATAACTTAACTTTTTTTTTCTTATTTATTAAAGAGGTTCTTCCCTATAGATTTCCAAAAAAAGCATCAGTACAAAGTTGTAGAGAAAAATATTTCCTACAACTTTCCTTTTAATATTTTTTTGATATTGTCAATATTTAAAAAGATATTCAACAAATAAGTTGCAAATTTTAGGGAAATTTTTCTCTAGTTAGGTACTACATACTTACTACTCTTTCCCCAAAATTTTCAACTTATTTGTTGAATAACTTTTTAAATATCGACAATATCAAAAAAAGTTTAAAAGATAAGTTGTAGGAAATATTTTTCTTTACAACTTTGTACTGACTCTATTTTTCGAAAATTTAATAGGAAAAAAGTTATTCAATAAACAAAAAAATCCAACCCTTAATTGAGGGCTGGTGAAGGAAGGGCGGGGTCTACGAATACACAAACTCAGTTTTAAAGTTTGAGGGTGACCCTTTAGAAGATTCTACAAAAATTTGCTATAGGATAAAAAAGTCTATTTGAAGCCTTTTTTTCTCCCTTATTTACTGTACTATTAAGTTATTTTGAGTTAAGTTATTAAAAAATTATAAGATATGAAAAAGTTTCTAAATTGAATGGAAAATACTCTCTGCATATTGGTGCTGCAAAAAAACCAGTGGCGTACGTTTTATTCAATAAAATGTTTTTGAAGAAACCCGTACGCACGCCTCTGTGTTCTAAATAAAATAATTGTAACCACTATTAATAAGAGAATACAAAAAAAAAGATCTATGCAAAATTTCAGAAGGCTAACTCTTTTTGTCATTGATTTAGAGCAAATTATTTAAAATAATTTATTTTCTTTAATGGCCTGTACATCAAAAAGGAAGCAACATTCGATCATAGTTTATTAGACAAACCACCTTTAATTTTCGCTAAACTATCGGCTGGTGAAATCCTGACGATATAAACTGGGACACTCTGTATAGTTTTTAGTTGTAGCATAATGAAATGTATCATCTATATACAGGGTGTCTCAAAATTAAGGCATTCCGAGTTCGGAGCGTTGTAGGGGATACCACTTGGAGTAAGTAAAAATGTACAGAACATTTTTTTAAAGTACAACCTACAAGATATTCGCCTCTTAACTTTATTTAATACGGCAGGTGCGCATAATGCTTTTCGCACCTTTTCGAACCTCAGTTGGAAGCGTTGCTAAGATATTAGAATAATGAGCCATGTTTATTGAAAAACCCGATTTTTTTTGACAGAACTTGTGAAGTAAAATTTATTATTGGCGGCCTTCTCCCAAACAACGAAATAATATTCTAGCCTCGTTGCCGTTTCCTTTTGACCAAATTTTGCGAAAATTGAATATTTCTTTACTCCGTGTTAAAGCTACTTTTTCAAGATTTTTTTTTGGATTGTTATTACACATAATCATGCTCATAATAAATAATAATAAACGCCAACATTCATAGCCTTTATTTCAAGATAACTTGATGCAAAGTTTGTATCTTCACTCTTCAGACCTCTATATCTTTGTAAGGAGAGTTCGCCGAATTTTTTAACAAATTTTCTCTTACTCCTGGTAAGATCTCCTACAACACTCTGAACTCGGAATGCCTTAATTTTGAGACACCCTGTAGATATCTATTTATACACAATGTTGTGCAATGAAAAATACTTATATTTTTTGAAAACTACAGATCATGAGTTTACTATTAAAAAAAATCAAGTGAGATTAGATTATTCAATTCAAAAAAAAAATCATAAGAGATAGCGCTTTATTAGGGATAAAATTATCATCATCAGTCATCACCGTATGTGTAAGTGATGATTCTAGAATCTAGATGATACTGCACTATTCCAATTGAGGAATGATAATAAAGAAAGATAAAGCACGATGAACAAAAACAGTAATAAAATTAAAAAAATTCATATTGATATTAATCTAACAGTCCTGAAACCCTTTTTTATTCATTTAATTTGTTCTTTACTTCGATTATGCGGTATTCGAGACGTGAAATTTTGTTCCAAAGCTTCGAAAACTTTTTTTGAGTCTGACACTTAGAAACCCTATAATCAATCGTCTCGATTTTTTAAATAACATTTTTGAAAAGCGACATTTAATTTAGAAATTGAGCATGTCAGCATAATAATTAAAATAAATATTTGGTGTGATATCTTCCAGAACAGATTGTTGATCCAAATTTTTTTTAGAAAAATTTTAATCATGAAATAATCGAATGTCAAGTCATTAAAGAAAATTTTTATTGGGCTTAGACTATAAAATTCCCGGGAAGCTTTTATTTTCCTCTATTTGGAGATATATAAGTGAAGAAAAATCCAAGTTTTCGATCTTGAGGTCCCAATGTTTAGTAGCCATTTTGTAAAACCACTAAAAATCAATTTTTTGAGAAATATTTTACCATCATTGTCCCACGATAAATATCTGATGTATCCAACACATGACTTTCTTATATGATATTAATACGACTAAATATATTAATTAATTCTCATCATTGGAAAGTATTGACTCTATATTAATTTAATTATTATTTTATAGCTAGAGTCCACCTAGTGCGGGGGTCTTCCATATCTATTTTATTATTATTAATACTAACGAAAAAATTTCAAGACCAAATATGCTTTATTGCTGAATGTACATAACTTAAAAATATTTTCCACTATACTTACGGGGTTCCGTTATTGCTGGGCTCACACCAAGTTTCTCGTTTTAAATGGAACACCTTATATTTTTACATTTTTCGATTTCCCGCTTAATTCAAAATACAAACGTATTAAAGTTATCTGTACCTAAAATAAACTGTTTTCCATTTTATTTGGTTTTTTCAAAATTTTTCATTGATATGGACTTTTACAAAAATATTAATATCATAACAGATACACAGTGTTTTCGAAAACAACAATGTTAAAATGATAGAAGCAAAGTCCAGGAAATATTTTGATGTGTTTTTGGTGAAATTAGCTGATACAGGGTGTTTATAATTTATTCGTAAATATCACATATTTCAAACAGTGATAACTTTATTTTTTCAAATGGAACCCCTGTGTATTTTTATGCTACGTTAGGTATAGGTAAATAGATATTTTTATTAAATTAAGTGGAAATTATTTACAAAGTTTTATTCTTACCGACATTTCAAGAAAGTCTCTTTATTTCACATTTATTCTAATATGTCTGTCCTTGTTCTACTCATTACAGCCAAATTTTTGACCAAAATTGCAAGTTTCAACTTTTTTTTTTGTAATTTCAAAATGATTCGTTTATGTTTCTGTTCTATTTTCTACTCAAAAATAATTTAAGTTGTTAAACAACAAATGATACGTCCGCTTAGAATATTTCTTCTCTGTTTTTACATTATTTTATTATGGTTAGTATCGATCTATCATTTTTAAAAGAAGGCACAATATTATTAAATTTCACAGTCAAGTGCGATATTCGAATTTTTTATAATTACCCTGTATATTAATTTTACAAAGAAGTTCCCTATTGTTATGTTGGTTGGTATGTAAATTATATTTAATTTTTTCGTATTAATTTTAATAATTTTATGTACAGGGTGGGCAAAATTCGATGTTTTTATAGGGTAACTTTTAAACCATAAGAGATATTGAAAATTTGACTGCGCATCGTCCAGCTCTTTTTTTTGACAAATCCTTGATGGCGAAGTCAAAATTTAGCAATCGTCATTCGTTTTCGAGTTATGGACAAAAATTCGATTTTTTGAGATTTCGATTTATGTCTAATATTTCGGTTGTTTGTGAATTTAGAGAAATGGCGTTTGCACGTTCTTAAGGCACTTTTTTGAGGAGAATGCAACGGCGTTAACAGATTTTGAAAACGTTTCTTAATTTTTAGGTTACGACATTTGACGGATCGTGCAAAAAATGTTATAAGCATGTCGAACGTTAAGGGTTACCGTTCTCCATACTAAAGCTGCGTTCGGTTATTAAACTCTGGGGTGGGGTACAGCGGGTAGGGTTTTGTTTGGGGCTTTGTCACGTGATCAAAGTGTTTGGAAAATGTTTGGGAAATAAGCGAACGCCGGTGGTGTTTAGAACTGTCACTTTTCAAAAGATTGGCCACCTACCAACTGTTGTGTGATATTTATAAGAAAATAGAAAATGAATAATCAAAATCGTCTGGTCCAGTTGTTGCCATTTGTTGTAAGACATTCTGTCGAGCAATATTTTATTGAAAACGAAGATGATGAAAAAACTAGCGACAAAATTTATGGTTTTGCGGAAGATATTGTTCCTTTTTGTTCAAATAGACAATTTTTCGTACTCCATCATTATGTGCCTAATCCTTAATCGATTTTTTAATTGTGACTAGGTACAATTATTTCTACTTTACATCACTGTTTACCTTCACGCGCAATTTTTTAGTTTATATATGAGTCAATCCCCGAGTCAAACTTCATGCACCACACAAGCCCACTCTTTGAGCCCCGAGCTCACAGTGTTCGCACTTTTGACCATACCCCGTAATTCTAGAACGCTGAAAGTGCAAACTCTATGAACCCCATGTAGGTAAAAAAACGCTTATTGGGCCAAAGGTGTTCAAAGTGTACGCCCCACAGAATATCCGAACGCAGCTTTAATATACTATTTAGGACATCGAGATTTTGGTGGATTATTTACACGTTTTGACGGTCCCTGAATCCAATTTGATCATTTTCGAAAAAAATGTTTATGACTGCATGTATCCGCGATAACAAAAAAATTGATCAATATTTTAAATTTAAGAATTTTAACAAAATCGTGGCTGACATTAAATCTTTTTCATCTAGAATCAATAGAAGTGTGGCTTTTTTGAGAATGTTTTGAAAAATAATTTGTTACTGTTTTATTATAACATTAATTTAAAATGAATCTTTACTTCTACTAATTTTATATTTTTACTTAGATTTCAAGACCAGCCAAAACCACCCCATTTCTTTGTTATTTCATAAAATTAAGACAAAAGAAACAATATTTTTCAATTTAAATTTGTGGTTACATTGTTCAAACTTATTCTGTAGTATATGCAGCCAGATATACACATCTCGTACCTTTAGGCACTACCCTACTTTTTAAAAGTTTCAATATTGGTAGCCGTGGAAAGATTTAATTATCCATTTCTACATTCAGACAGTTGTCAAATTCGTGACATTTGTGCTTTTTTAATATTTTCCATGAATTTCATGTTTTTATTTGAAAGATGTTTAACACTTGAGGAAATACAATGAATATAGAATTAGAAGAAAATATACGAAATAATGTTACATGGGCACATCTCCCAGCCCATATCAAGCAGGTAATTTAATTATAATTACATTTACATATTATATCTTTCCGTATTTGTAATCTTTATGTAAACAATACTAAACGATTGCATGGTTTTAGAGCTTGGGCAATTCTTCCAGAGAATACGACCGATGTATCCTTTCGTTCAGTATAAAAAATCAGTTGAGATACAGGGGCAATCTAGGTAATGTTTGAAAACATATTGCTTCACGCACCGAAGTTATCGTTGGATTCTTTTTAGTTCGTCATGTGTTTCAAGACGAAAAGCGATATTACGAAAAAATTGTGTCCTACAGCAGAGACAGACTTATGCTGTTTCCATACCATTTGGCCGACATGATAGTGAAAGGTTTAAGAATGACTCCATTTAACTATTACACGTCTGTAGTGGAGAAACTTATGCTAGCTGAAAAAAGTTATGATACATTGCCAAATTTTACAGCTGCAGACTGTAAGTTATAACAAATCAATTATCTACAATGTTCTCTTTGCTAAATCCACGAAATTTATTATTTATCAATTACATGATGACAACCAAGTATTTTTTAGGTTTGCGATTATTAGCAATAGGAAGGAATGAATACATCGAGTTAATGAATAGATCTAGATCGAATAGGGGAATATTGTTTGGTAGAAAAAGCGTTAAGGGACTCTTACCTAAAGTACCTTGCGACGTCCATATCGAACCTTGGTGGAGAGTGGAAGTAGGATTAGTGCTTGAGGACGATATTAAGGTTTTTATTTTTCTTCCTCATGCTTGATTGTTAAGTGTAATAATTAATTCCAGCTTGTTAGTGAAGAAGAATTGGCTGTTATTGATAAACTAATTGATATGGGTTCACAGAATGCTGGTGAATTAAATTATCACGTAGTTCTTAGTTTATACAAGTAAGTTTTTATGAATGATTTAATATCAACATCAATGACCTACATTGTTTTGTTACGGTATTTTTTATTTTTTAGAAAAGGGTTAATATATTTAGATGTGCCTATAACTGCTGTAGATAGAGTGCAGGTTCCCCCGTTGCAAGGCTTTGTTATGAATAGAATTTTGGGTGATTATTTCGAGACATTATTGTACAAAATATTTGTGTCTATTGATGAACACACAACTGTTGGTGAGGTGAGTTTAAGTTTGTTCATGTCCCTCTTTACAGTATTTTCAACTTGAAAAATACACTAAACTATTAATTAGCTTTATAGTTCAGTCAATATGTGGATACAAATATTAAAAATAAATACAAAAGTGCTGATTTTTTGTGTGGTGTAGAAGTAAACTGCTGGCCAATTGAAACGTACCAAGCGAATTTTTAGGTTGAATTTAAAGTCAAATATTTTGTAAAATAGAAAAAATATCAACATGCGGTTTTCAGGATTTCAGAGATAATTTAATTGAGAAAACGATAGTGTTACCCGATTTTTTTTACTTTGAAGTACATTACTATCTACAGGGTATGAAAGAAAGTCTTCTTTTTTTTGTCAAATTTTATAAGTACCGTGATTCCACAAAAATTTTTTAATATTTTTTTGATGTAGATTTTTTTAGTCCTTACTTAATGGGAAAACAACCTGTTTCTCAAAATTTTGATATCCCTATTATTTTATAAGATACCGATTTTTTGCTGAAAATTTGATTTTTTCTTTGTTTTTTGTCGTTCGGCCGTATTGTGTTTTGTAAGAACCAATCTCTGTAGTTGATTATAATAACTTATGAATGGCTTTCTTATAAAAAGTACACTTTTTGTACTTTCATTAACTTATTGGTAACCAGTGGCTTATCAAAAATCGGTACACGTTCGTTAATTGGTAAATTTTTTAATTCATTTTTTGAGGCTATTTTCTTAATGGAATAGAATGGAATTTAGTTAGTTTATGTTCACCATTGGTTTAAGGGACATATCCTCGAAACGGGTTTTTCACTTTTTCAAAAATTTGCTCATATTCGTGTATACCGGGTGGCTACGAAATCGTTTTACAAGCCCCACCATTTTGTTACATTTAACTATATTAATTTGAAATTTGGCATGGTTTGATTGTTGAAAAAAATAATCATTTTGACGTTTAAAACAATCTGATGACACTTCCGGTTAAACCGGAAGGGCCACCTAACTTTCACAATTTTTTAAAACAACCCTGTATATTTTTTTCCGTAAGAATTAGATTCTACTTAATATTACCTTTTTATCGACATATCACATGATGACATTTGCTTTCAAAATGACAGCATAATTATTATTGCAAAAACCTGTTCAACAACATGAAATTTATTAAAAAATTCGGTATTTTATAAAATAAGAGGGATATAAAAATTTTGAGAAATCGGTTTTATCCTCATTAACCAGGGACTAAAAAAATCGACATCAAAAAAATATAAAAATATTTTTGTGGAATTCCGGTAGGTATAAAGTTTGAGAAAAAAAGACGACTTTCTTTCATACCCTGTAGATAGAAACGTACTTCAAATTAAAAAAATCGGGTCGCACTATTGCTTTTGCAATAAAATTATCTCTTGAATCGTGAAAACCTCATGTTGATATCTTTTCTCATGTTCAAAATATTTGACTTTAAATTCAACCTAAAAATTCGCTTGGTACGTTTCAATTGGCCAGCAGTTTAGTTAGAAAAGCATTATCTAAGTTTTCGACCTATTGCCCCCCTCTCTTATTTAAGGGTTGAATTTAGTTTTCGCATCTATTTCGGTTTTTGTCGAAGTTACAGAGAATGAAGTTATCTAAAATTTTCGTTAACAATTTTTTTAGATGGTAATATTTTGAGTTTTACATTCCAAAAACAGAGGAAAACGGAGTTGACATTTTTACCATCTTCAATCAAATGAAATCGGTCCAATTGGAAAAATGACTCTACTATCTCGCTTATACAGGGTCTCCCAAGAGTAATGTGAAATATCTTAAGGGGTGATAATAATAATAATAATTATTAAGCAGTAGAGTTTTCGAAAAACGATAATTATTCATAAAAATTGACGTTTAGCTGTAATTTGGAAAATACATTTTTTACTCATAATGAACTATTTTGTCATCTCCCTATTAAATTTTTTACCTTATGGGGCAATTTTTCAGAAGAAAATTGAATAAAATTATGAACAACCATGAAATTAAAAAAAAATTTAGATGTCAATGCATGTAACTTTTATATGGTTACGAATTTAACAAAAAGTAACTAAACCTTTCTGATAGGTAATTTAATGTAGAAAAGAAATTAATTAAACTATTTTTTTGTTAAACCAATAGCTTAGCTGAAAATTGCGCTTTCATACAGGGTGTCTCTAAAAGGTCTGTACAAAATCCTACCACAAGTTTTTGGGCTCAAAATAATTCGTTTAAACCAAACATACCTCAGTCCAAAAGTTCTTCCTTACTGAGTTACAGGGCGCTAAAAATATTTTTCCAAACATTTTTTTAAGTATATCTACAGAACGGTTTAAAGTAGAGATTTGAAATTTGGTGGGTTAATAAGTCTATAAGGAAGCTACAATTTGTTGGTATTAAAACCAAAATAGTATTGTTCAGTGGCGTACTTATCGAAGAGGTCTCAGGGTTTTTTTTGAATAATTTTTGTAGGGGATTAAATTTTTTTACAAAATAATAAGAATTATGATATATTATACGCTCAAGCTATGTAAAAAAGGTATAAGTACTTGTTTGATTTGCATTAACTCAACTGTTTGCGAGATATTTCACTTTGAAAATTTTTTTTGCTATTAAAACGACAATTTGTGACATCCTGTAAAGTCAAAAATATTGGGTCACTCTAATAAGGCTCATTCTACGTCCAAAACTAAGCATAATTTTGTATCTTAAACCGTTTTGTAGATATACCTAAAAAAGTTAAAGAACGAATAAAAAATACATCTTTCAACACCCTGTATTTTAGTAACGAAACATTTTTGGGGGGTCGGTTTCTACAACTATTTATGCTTAGTTTTGGACGTAGAATCAGCTGTATTAGAGTGACCCAATATTGTGACGATAATATTTTGAGTGTTATCGTCATCTCCACTATATGTGGTGTTGATGATTTTGGGGGGTTTTAGGAAAGGATTAAGGGAGATTGTGTGGAAAAACGATGTGTAAGATAACTTACATTTTAATAAAGATGATTGAATTATAATAATACAATAGTTAAGTTATTAACTTAAGTGTATCTAGATTATAACTAATTTCCTATATCTAAAGATCCTATATTTATATAAAAATAATAGCTAACGTTGCTGGTAAAACATGACGTAAAATAGTTCTAGAAGGAACACTGGACTACTTTGGATCGCAATTCAGCTGACTGCTGATTTGGGGATTACGGAGGTGTTGCTATCGGAAATATACGTTGGCCTAGATATAATTCATTACTATGCACAATTTTGCACGTATGCATAATTACTCAATATAATTAATATAATTAATAAATTAATTAATTAATTTTAAATATTATTTCTATAAAATAATATTTGTATATTTATTGGCCCTATCGTCACAATATTTTGTACTTTACAGGGTAAGTCACAAATTGTTTTTATAGCAAACAAAATTTTCGAAGTTAAATATCTCGCAAACAGTTGAGTTGACGCAAGTCAAACAAGTATACCTTTTTTACGTGTCTTGAGTGTATTTATCATAATTCTTGTTATTTTGTAAAAAAATTCAATACTCTACAAAAAATATCCAAAAAAACTCCACCCCTATAAGTACGACACTGAACAATATTATTTTGGTTGTAATACCATCACATTGTAGCTTCCTTATAGACTTATTAACCCACCAAATTTCAAGTCTCTACTTTAAACCGTTCTGTAAATTTATTTAAAAAAACGATTTGGAAAGATATTTTTAGCGCCCTGTAACTCAGTAAGGAAGGACTTTTGGACTAAGGTATGTTTGGTTGAATCGAATTATTTTGAGCTCAAAAACTTATGGTAGGATTTTGTAAAGACCTTTTAGAGACACCCTGTAGAACAAAATTTGTATTCTGAAAAATACATTTTCAAACATTAAACCGATGATTGCTCGAAAACTAACCTGGTGTAGTATTTTCTTGTTTAATTGATTTTACTTTGTGATTGTGTAGAATTTATTTGATTGAAATTAGGATGGTTTTAATGTTTATTCCTCGTAGTTCCTTTTGGGTGATATTATTGAACTTGTCGAAAGAAACCAACAGAGACTTTCAATTTATTTATTGATATAACAAACACTAAAAAACACTACAAATAATAACCGTTAAGGTTTTAGTCAAGACCAGGTTTATCAGTTTTGTACTGGTCCAAAAATGTACTTTTTAATACGTATGTTAAGTTAATATTATGTGTTAAATGAAAATTGAACTAATGAGTATGAAAGATGGAAATATACTGTCTTGAAAATAGGATAAGTTTCGATGACCTGAAAGTCATCTCCTGAAAAGGCGGGGTGCATGGTTTTCGTCCCAACCGTAGGTGATAAATCTGTCGACTGGTCTTGACCAAACATATACATATTACTTACAAGTTACATATTAGAAGTTTAAAATTCGTGTATCAAAAGTGGACCTCTAGCAATGGGGGGTCGTCAAACTGACGCCATAGGCCACACATTAAGATATTGGCATGTGTTAAAATACTTAAAATGAATGTAACAAGTAAAAACAACAGAAATAAGGACATAGAGGTAGTGGTACATTACACTCCCCCCCTTAAAAGATGAAAATTTTGTTCATTCAAAATTTTTATAATTTGTTTTTAGGTACTGAATGGTAAGTACATAATATTATATCAATTTGAAACAATAATCACTTTCCTTAAATTTTTTTTTTTACATTTCCTAAAATTAAACGTCGATGTCTACAACAACTCAGAGTACATATAAAATAAATTGTATTTTAAATATAAAAAATGTTTTAGTTGAACAAAGGTACAGCAAAGTCATTCATCAATAATTTTATTAAACTAATGTATTATAAAGTTTTGTTTGTCATTTTTTTTTTCACTGCACATTCACAAAATTTTATTTATTTAGGTACTATTTAAAGTTTTTTTTTTTGTTTCACTACACATTCTGAATTAACACATTCAGGTAACCGATTTGCGTTTTTCACTAACTTGTCTTCTTCGTCGGATTTTAACCTGGGATGCACTTCACAGTTGATTTAAGTGTAACTATTCTATATCTATATCTACATTAACATGAATGAAATGAATGAAACATATTTTATTTTAGTTTTGCAATATTCATCTTATTATTTTTCCTTTTAATGCCAATTTTGTTAATTAATCTCTCACTTCGTCAAACTTTTGACGGCCAATACTAGACGAGAAAAACTGATACTTTTTTTTTATGTTTTACAACTCCACTTGTTACGTATTTCTTTCCGCAATATCATAGAAAAACATTTTTTGTAGGCGTCTCCATATGCTAATAAATCGAATTTCTGAGTTACATGGGATGTTTATAGTTAAAATAATCGGTTCTATTTCTATGCTATGACTGACTTTAGTTTATCGAAGTGTACTCTCACATTCTTGTTTTTAATCTTTATTGTGCAGTTTACATTAGAATCTATCGACTGAACTTGGTAAGGTCCTTTGTAACGGGCATTTAATTTTTTCGATGTACCTGGTTTGGACTGTTCGTCGAGCAAATAAACCATGTCACCAGATTTTATCGTGATCGGCTTTGCTTTTTTATCATAGTATGACTTATTGACAATTTTTTATTGAATCGAATGCTTATGTGCGATTTCGTGACTTTTACTTAGCCGATATTTCAGTTCTTCTGTATAGTCGTCGTAAGAATATTTTATTTCAGGTGTGTTTTTTATACTTGATGGTAGTTCAGGTTTGTAGCCATACAGGAGTTCATATGGAGTGAATTTAGTAGTGGCATGCACCGAAGTATTATACGAAAACATGGCGAAATCTAGATAATTTTCCCAATCTGCTTGATCATTAACGTAGTGTTTAAGATAGTCTGCTAACGTTAGATGACTTCTTTCTAAAGCACCGTTTGTCTGCGGTCGATATGCGGTGGTGGTGACGTGTTTAATTTTGAAAAGTTTGCAGATGTGTTTTATTAAATTAGAGTTAAACTCTCTACCTTGATCAGTTAGAATACAAGTAGGTATCCCGAATTTGCAGATAAAGTTATTGACGAATGTTTGGGCTACCGTTAGGGCTTCGTGGTTCGAGATCGCGAATGCTTGTGAAAATTTTGTAAGATCGTCTTGTAATGTCAAGATGAATCTATTACCACTTTCAGTTAATGGCAAGGGGCCAACAATGTCTAAGAACACTTTTTCTAATGGCTTTTTAGAGGTAGTTGTCAGTTCCATAGGCATACGGTTTTTGCGCCTAATTAATTTGTTCTTTTGGCATGATTTACACTCTTTCACATATTTACTAATATCTTTTTTCATATTTTTCCATTTATAAACCTGTTTTATTCTGTGGTACGTTTTGTGTACACCTAAATGGCCGGAACTGGGAATATCGTGATTTTCTTTCAAAATTGTAATCAAGTCTGCGCGTTGGGGTGTTATTAAAATATTGTGAAATATGTTAATTGTAATATCGGTGTGTTTAAAAATGTATCTAATCATTGATCTTAATTTGTTCCACTGTGTTTTATCATAAACATCGGTAAAACGAGGTATACTAATTGTTTCAATGTTTTCTTCTAATAAAAAGCTACGTAAATTTAATAATGTTTCGAAATAATCTTGATATGTTGCGGAATCATAGTGATTTATTTTATAAAATCCGTAAATTACAAATTTAGTTTTTTCCTTGAAATTATGAATTTCATATTGGTTAGAATTTATTTTTGATAGATGATCCGAGTGATTAAATTTTTTGAAAATATTTTTTAGATTATTATCTGTTATATTTAGATCTAATGGGATTAAAACTGCAATATTATCGCGTGCGGTTACTATGTCGTCGTTAAGATCGTTGATTTTGCTATATGTTATGACGGAAGTTCCTAAGGTTTATAAAAAATTATCGTATGTTTCGCGAGGTGACTTAGAAGTTAATGCATTTACTTGTGCTATTCTGCTTAAAGCATCTGCGTTTTTATTTGTTTTACCTGGTTTGTATTCTATGTAGTATTTGTATTCTGCTAATATGAGACGATAGCGAAGTAACCGTGAGCTTGGATCTTTTACGTTTTGTAAATATTTTAACGCGATGTTATCTGTTACGATTTTAAACTCTCGACCGAATAGGTAGGGCCTGAAATGTTTTACGGCTGAAACAATGGCAAGTAGTTCTTTAGATGCAACGTCATAATTTTGTTCAGCTTTCTGTAGCACTCGACTATAATACGCGATGGGGAGGTCGTTTCCTTTTGGACCTTGCGACAGTACTGCACCTATTGCATAATTAGATGCGTCGGTAGTTAACGTAAATTCCTTAGAAAAATCAGGAAATTGTAAAATTGGTTCCCTACAAAGTTCGTCTCTAAGTTTTTCGAATGATTGTTGTTGAAGACTAGTCCAATCAAATTTAGCGTCTTTCCGTAGTAATTTCGATAGAGGTTGTGCTAATTTACTAAAATCTTGAATGAATCTTCTGTAATAGCCTGCAAGCCCTAGAAACGATTTAATCTGTTTTTGATTATGAGGGACCGGAAAATTTTTTACGCATAATATTTTGGATGGGTCTGGCTGAACACCATCAGCTGATATGTGGTGACCAAGGTAAACAATTTCTTGTCGAAGAAAATGACATTTATTGGGCTCGAGTTTGAGATTGTGGTGTGAAAGTCTGTCAAATACGTCTTTTAACTTTTTTATATGATTTACTAAACTGTCTGAAAATATTATTATGTCATCTAAGTATACCAAACATCTATAATTATTTTGGAGTCCGGATAAAGCTACATTCATAAGACGCTGAAATGTTGCGGGTGCTGATTTTAGACCAAAAGGCATTCGGTTAAATTCAAAATGCCCTAGAGGTATACTGAACGCTGTTTTAGGTGCGTCGCGTGGGTGCATTCTAATTTGGTGAAAACCGGAAGTTAAATCGAGTGTCGAAAAATATTTACAACATCCTAGTTGGTCTAATATCTCCTCAATGTTAGGTAGTGGGTAAGAATCCCCGATCGAAATATCATTGAGTTTCCGATAATCTATAACGAGTCTCCACTTTTTGTTATTTTCGCCGTTGGTTTTTTTCGGTACGACCCACACAGGTGAGTTCCAGGGACTATATGACGGTTTGATTATGTTTTGATCTAGCATTTTAGTTATTTGTTCGTCAACTACTGATTTTAAAGCATGAGGATATCTATATGTTTTAGCATTTATTGGTACTTCTGTTGACGTATGAATTTCGTGAGAAACGAGGTCTGTATAACTTAAGTTATCTCCCTCTAAGTAAAATAATTCATTATATTCCATACACAAATCTATTATTTCTTGACTTTCCTCTGAATTTAAATGGTCCGTGTTTACTAATTTTTAAATTTTTTCTAGTCTTTCCGAATTATAATTATTTTTATGTTTATGTAAAAAGGTCGAATTCACCTGGCATATTTCGGGTTTGTTTTCTAATGTAATTATTAAATCATTTATTTTTATATCTTTCTCCGATGCATTTAAGATAGTTGTGGTGACCGTATTATTTGAATTCACTTTTACTAAACTATTTCCGAGATAAACGTTTTCACTTATGCTTATATTTGGTGTTATGCCTTCAATAATCTCCGGGTTTGAAATTCTGATTTGGACTACCGTTTCGGTGCGTCCTTTAATAATTTGATCCGGTACAAAATCGCAAGTCGCGTTGATTCTCGAACTGGAAGTTGACCTAGGTCTAAAATGATTCCTTGTCGAGTCTGCAAGAGAGTCGCGTTTTGTAACTTTGGATTTAGGAACTGGATTTCTTGGAGTGTTATTTGTTACACTGGCACTGAGTGTAGAACTAGTATTATCGACTTGATGATTAGAATGATTAGTGTCAGGATTATCGTCTGAGCTACTATCTTCGTAAGAATTTAGTTTAATTATGGCATTTTTTATTAATAAGTGTCGATTTTCGTAGTTTATTATAGCATCGTGATTTTTTAGAAAGTCGTTGCCTATTATACCATCGTGTTCGATGGGAAAAGAATCGTGAACAATATGAAAAATGTGAGTAATTGTATCGGACCCGAATGTAAAATTTAAATAGCAATAACCGATAGTTTTAATAAGATTTAGAACATTGCCTATCCCCCTAAGGTAAATAGGATTATGTTCAAAACAAAGAGTATGAGGTTTTAATTTGGATAATTTAATTAGTGAAATTTCGGATCCCGTATCTAATAAAAACGAAGAAGTACTGATTAAGTCAGATACTTCTAACTTAACGTGTGCCGTTGCACCTATTACATTTATTGTATAGATGCCTGAACTTGTATGGCTTCCCGAGGTTCGGCTTGGCTCTCGGGGCCATTGGAGTTTAAAGACGATTCGTTAATTGTGTTTACGCGGTTTGATTGATTTTGATAATTTCGGGTTTGGTTCGGGTAGTTAGGGTTTCTGTAGGCTTCGGTATTTGGATATGAGACATTGGTTCGATTTCCATTATTCCATGAATTACCTTCGCGCCTATTATGTTGATAATTAAAATTGTTAGAGCCATTTTGATAATAATGATTTCGATTTTGATTTGATTTCTTTCGGCATTCCTGGATCGTATGTCCTAAATTTTGGCAAAAGCTACATTGTACTGGGGTACGTAAATTCGATTGTGGTTTTCTCTTAGAGTTAAAACGACAGTTGTCAGTGGTATGATTGTTTTTTTTGCAAATATGACAGTATTGATTTGAAGAAGAATAAGATGTACAGTTATTTGAATATGCTTCAGAGATTTGGCTTTCTGATTTCGCGATTTGAATAGCGCCTTCTAAACTCTCAGGATTGCGTGCTCTTATTATTATACTAAGTTCTTTATCCACTCCCATTATAAAACTACCCTTTGCTTGAGTATTAATTAGTCTCGTATTTGCTTCCCTTTCCGCTGCACTGAGGTTGTGGTCCAAACAAGACAATAAATTTTTGTAACATTTTTCTACCTTATTTATATAGGATTCTAGATTTTCACCGCGATCTTGTCTGCACGAATTCAGTTCAATCTGAGCTTGTAGGAAATTCGATTTAGTGGAGAATTCAGATCTTAAAAATGTTTTTAATGCATTCCAAGTAGGTAGTACTTTGTCTTTAATGCGATTTTGCGCCTCACCAGAAAGTTTGATTTTTACCACTGCTAATAACTTAGGGTGATCTACTGCGGGAATCAATTCGAACGCGTGGTTGCAACTTCCAATAAAATTTTCTAAATTACTATTAATTTTTGTACCGTCAAAAAAGACGTTAGTGAGAGCATTTATTACAAAAGTTAAAAGTCCAAAATTATTGCCTGAGGCATCGTTGTCGTTTGAATTATTTCTTGGCATTTTCGTTTTTTAATAAATCTGATTTACAAATATAAGAAATAATAAAAAATTATAGGAAAATAAACTTGATTAATATGAAGAGAATATTGAAACTAAAAGAAAATTTTTTCACTTACAGATTTGCTATATTGAGAATCAAATGTACGAATTGTCTTTCCTCCTCAGTTGTTTGGTTGCTGGTTGTCGATTGTTGATTGTGGATAATGATGTAAATTTGCAGCAGAAGTTTCCAATGATGGTGATTATTGCAGGGTAATCGGTAGCAGATAAATTAGTACAATATTATTGGGGATGATATGCTGGTGATCTTCTCGTAGGGGTTGTTGGTCGTTGAAAATTAAACTTTATGAAGACGGTCTCCGGATGTTGTTGAAAGCACTGTCACTGTTTTGTTGTTTGTCAAAATTTTTTATCACACTCGATGTCAAGATAAATTCTACAGCGAAATGGATTCTGTCGAATCCTACCGACTGCGCCACTTTTTTGTAGTGTTTTCTTGTTTAATTGATTTTACTTTGTGATTGTGTAGAATTTATTTGATTGAAATTAGGATGGTTTTAATGTTTATTCCTCGTAGTTCCTTTTGGGTGATATTATTGAACTTGTCGAAAGAAACCAACAGAGACTTTCAATTTATCTATTGATATAACAAACACTAAAAAACACTACAAATAATAACCGTTAAGGTTTTAGTCAAGACCAGGTTTATCAGTTTTGTACTGGTCCAAAAATGTACTTTTTAATACGTATGTTACGTTAATATTATGTGTTAAATGAAAATTGAACTAATGAGTATGAAAGATGGAAATATACTGTCTTGAAAATAGGATAAGTTTCGATGACCTGAAAGTCATCCCCTGAAAAGGCGGGGTGCATGGTTTTCGTCCCAACCGTAGGTGATAAATCTGTCGACTGGTCTTGACCAAACATATACATATTACTTACAAGTTACATATTAGAAGTTTAAAATTCGTGTATCAAAAGTGGACCTCTAGCAATGGGGGGTCGTCAAACTGACGCCATAGGCCACACATTAAGATATTGGCATGTGTTAAAATACTTAAAATGAATGTAACAAGTAAAAACAACAGAAATAAGGGCATAGAGGTAGTGGTACATTACACTGGATTGGGGGTAAAAAATGTATACAGGGCTATGTGAGATACTCTCAAGAATCACCCCTTAAGATATTTCACATTACTCCTGGGACACCCTGTATAAGGTAGAAAATTTTTTCATAGTACCTATAAAGATACTTATAATGACACCTTTACCCATCTTATTAAGAGATCTTAAGGCACGAGATTCTCTTTTTATGGCATTTTTCTGTAGTACTGACAAAAGTTATGACCGTTTGAATCTTAGAGTTAACAAAAACCGAGATAAATGCGAAAAACTAAACTCACCCTTAAATATGGGAGTGTGTGATTTACAGAGGAATATCTAAGTCGAGAATTTAGATTTAGGTTTACCTTAGGACGTCGAACTACCACACAAAATAACTGCTGTAGCAACACATGATTTTCTTATATAAACTTAACCTAATTTGATATTTTGAATTTATTGTATGCGACGGTAAATGAAATATTCTATCGCATACTAATTCAAGTAAAAAACTTAATTTTTAAAGTATTTTAATTACATATATTGTTTTTTTTACGAATCGGTCAGAAATAGTCTAAATTCATTTCTGCACTGTTCGTGTCTAAAAATCCGAAATTTTGATGAAATTTTTCAAATTTTAATGACAACCTTTGAAAAGTCTATTCGAAATCTTGCTTTTTCAATTTTAGCCAAGAAAATTTAAAATATCGTGATGATAATTTTTATTTTAATTAAAGTAACATTGAGGTTTGCAAAACTTTGTTAGTGTATATGCGGGAATCCGGAATCTACTTACCGACACGTAAATAATGTTCTGAATTAATTTATATAATATTGATGGTTTTTTTTCGTAAATAAGGCAACTTGGGCTTTGCAAAACTGTTTTCTTGGTGGAAATCCGGAAATCCAATGTAGAGATCAAAGTGAACCATGTAGAAGATTGATTAGAAATTTTAGTTTTTCTTCTGTTCGCAGAAACATATTCTAAACGAACTTCTACCATGTTCATGATTTTTTTCTTAAATTAAACTGTGAACTATGCAAAACTGTATTCTAAGTGGAAATCCGGGCATCCATTATAGAGATATTAATTTTCAAACTTGACTATGTAGAAGATTAGTGAAAGATTATATTTTTCTTCCCGTAAGCGCCAAAATAATCTAAATTATTTTTCATAATATTGATAATTTTTTTCTTAATTAAGGTAACATTAAACTTTACAAAACTGTATTCTTAATTAAAATCTGTTAATTCGGTGTAGAGCTACGAATTTTCAAAGTGAACCATGTAAAAGATTGATCAGAAATTTGTTTTTATTCCATTCTTTAAAAAAATATCTAAACTAACTGCCATAACATTGATGACCAAAAAAAAATAAAAGCGACATTGAGGTTTACAAAACTGTATTCTAAGTGAAAACTCGCAAAAATCTGGTGTAGAGTTACGAATTTTCAAAGTGGATGACTGATAAGAAGTTTCAGTTTTTCTTATTCGCATAAAAATTATCTAAATTACCTTTCATAATAAATGTTATATGAATTTCTTCAAAACTGTCAAGACTTGGCTGTATAAAAAGACAAATTCCCACAAAACTCGTAAGAGGTTCCAAACTTAATTTTGTTGTTCTGTGTAAAACATTCACTAAATAAAATTGTCTGGGTATGTTTGACTGTTCAAAAAAGTTTATAGCGAGTGTAATTTTTTTTTCAAAAAAATACTAACTTTTGTTTATATGAAAACTTAAATTTCGTCATAATCCACTGAGTGGTTTTAAAATTGTGGCAGTTTGAACTAGGAAAATGATAGAAAATTTACAAACAAAAATTTTTGTTATACTTACAGTTTTAAAACGTTGAAATTTTGTTGATTGTCTTTTGGTGAGATAATTTACTTTATTTCAAAGCTGGACGTTTGTTTTAATGACCAAAAAAATCAATACGTCAAAGAGAATGATGATTTTATTTTTCGGTGTTTTTTTGAAGCCACAATTTGCACTTTTTGCATCTAACGAGTACATATTGTGATTATTTTTAAAAATAACAGTTTTAGAACCGCTGTTTGGCTTTTTAAGAAATTAACTTTGTTTTTTGGGCTCTAAATTGCCCTTTTAAGAAACCGTATTTTTCGAACATAAATGTTGTAAAAATCACAGTTTTCAAACTGCTAGTTGGATTTTTGTTTAAATAATTTATTTCAAGTGTCGGTTTTTCTTATTAAAATAATCACAAACAGTTTATCTGAATTTTTTCTGCATTTTTTATCGACCAGTCACCTGATATACCTGCTCGGGTTTTCTGATAGAATTTTTTAAAAGAATAACAAAAAAGATAAAATAATTTATATGTTAAAAATTTAAGTATAAACGAAGTTAAAGAATAAAAAAATATCCTAAATTGTTTACTTTTCTTAAAAATCCTAAAAATGGTTTCAGGTAAGTATTTTTATTATTTTGTACAAGAAAGTAAAACCAGCTCTTCTGTATTTATTTAATGTAGTTTTAAAATACATATTGACAAGCAAATTTTGATGTTAATAATTTTTTTCTATCATCAAAGTTTGACTTTTTTTTGGCTTACTTTAATCTGATATTTTTTGGATCACCCTTTATTACATAATTGTGCTTTCAGCTTTCCAATGTTCTCCAAGTAGATACCCAACTTGTCAAACAAGCCGTGTCTTTGTATTGTAGATTACAATTTGCAAAAAAATTAGATCCAGAAATTGATTTAGAACGTTCGAAACGGCATCCTTCTTGGGACAATTTACTAGTTTCAGATTCCAAGTAAGTTTTTCTTTCAAAGTGCTCATATTTTGTTGTAATTTACAATTTTATAGCCACAGTGTCGCCATCACACCTTTAACACTAAACCTCAGCAACACCAACATCAATCTCTCTCAGGATTTGCAGTCTCCTCAAACTGAACTACCGGAGAGTCCAGCCAGTGCCACACTGCGAAAAGGTCAACGAGTCGCCTTTATATTTGATTCAACGCTTACCGCTTTCTTAATGATGGGCAATCTGTCCCCCGGTTTAAAGAAGCATGCCGTCACCATGTTCGAAGTTGGTAAACTATGTGACGAAACTTTAGACAGTTTTCTAGCCGAACTGGAAAAGGTATCAGTGTTAGATGCCGAAGGTGAAGGAGAGGCGAGGAGATTTTTTGATCATGCAGTCATTTTGAGGTCGACTGTGTTAGCTTTAAGAAAATTGCCAAGTCCTGGTCTAGATCTAGTGCGATTAGAAAGCTTACATTCATTGGATGAGGCGACATGTCAAAGGTTATTGCAAAAGAAGTATAAGTTGTTGGTGTCGATGGCGCCGTTAAGCAAAGAAGTGCGACCTGTTAGCAGTTTATTACCGCCGCATTTGGGACCAGCTGTACCTGAAGTTAATACGTTATGGTTTAAGTTATTTCTGTATCACTTGACTGGTTATGGGCCACCATCTCTTTTATTAACTAAAGGTAACGTACTTTTTAGTTAAATACTAATCAATTTTTAGTTTCTTGTATGGTTGCTCATCGTTGAGACTGTATAATTATATAAACATTTTTTCCAGGCAGCACTCTTAAACAACTACCTCGAATGTTCTTGGGTTTCTCCCGTCTTCTAGTCACCTCTTGGCTGCATGAGCCAGCTGTCATCCCTGTGGCCAACGTATTACATGTAAACGCCGCATTGCAAATCTCACCTGTTCTTATTCAAGCGTATGGTGTGCATCAACCAGCCCAAACGCATGTTATACCATTTCCATTCCGCTTAGGTACACCTACGAAAACCAATTGTGATTCTCCCATTGATATACTATTCAAAAATCATCCTGCTATTAAAAACTTGGCTGACATGGTAGACATTGAACACAATTGTGGTTACTTAACATTTGCCAATATTGGCGTATTGGATTTTGGGTGTCCCGTCCGTGATTCTGTGGTAAGATTGCGAAAAAATTATATGAACCCAGCTGGACCTGGAAATGTGTCAAAGACCAAGATGGAAAACAGTAACATGCCCACTGCAATTGCCAATGAGAATTTCAGTTTTACGAATCAACGGAATAAAAACTTAGACAAAGATGAGCTTGAGAAGAAGTTGCAATCGCCTGTAGAGTCACACTTTGCAATGACGCCCGATAGTAATAGTCAGTCGTCTTCACCAGCTAATGGATTTACCAGTCAGGAAGGTGTGACTTTACTGGAGGAGGAGTTGGATCAACTGGCGAAGGATGACGAGATCAGAAAGACGAAGGAAAAAAGTGAAATGGAGTTGAAACTGCATGGTTCTCCGTCAATTGAAACTTTGACAAGTCCCACGGAGGAAAATATTAGTATGTTCTCTGTGGAAAAGAGTACTATATCTGGAGACACAAATCAATCGGATAATGATCACACTGATAGCAATGACGAAATTAAGGCCGAGGTAAGTGTATTTTATAATGATGATGTATTTTTATTTTATATAATTTAAAAAGTGTTCGTTTTGAGTTTGGAAAAATTGAAGTATTGATGAAACCTTTTTTAAAAGCTAGATTACTACTAAATAATGAGAAATAGTAACTGTGTACGTCTTTATGCAAATATGAACTAAGTTTTTCGAAATTATTTCCGTTATTCGTACGACAAAACAGTAAATGAAAATGTTTGAGAGTATTGCAATATCTGAAAAATGAGCTAACTGTTGCTCGAGTAGCGATTTCTTACAAACGAAACAAACGCGGACGCAACTAAAAAACTGAATTTCACTCCCGCTCAACAATAAATGCTGAACTTTGATCCATTATAATTTGGACGCTATTTACATACATAGTGCGTAAGATTATATATATTTATACAGGGTGTCCCAGTTTATATCGTCAGGATTTCACCAGTCGATAGTTTAGCGAAAATTAAAGGTGGTTTGTCTAATAAACTATGGTCTTCTGAAATTTTGCATAGATCTTTTTTTTTGTATTCTCTTATTAATAGTGGTTGCAATTATTTCATTTAGAACACAGAGGCGTGCGTACGGGTTTCTTCAAAAACATTTTATTGAATAAAACGTACACCACTGGTTTTTTTTGCAGCACCAATTTGTAGACAGTATTTTCCATTCAATTTAGAAACTTTTTTGTATCTTACAATTTCTTGATAACTTAACTTTTTCTTCTTATTTATTAAAGAGGTTCTTCCCTATTAGATTTCCGAAGAAAGCATCAGTACAAAGTTGTAGAGAAAAATATTTCCTACAACTTTCCTTTTAATATTTTTTTGATATTGTCAATATTTAAAAAGATATTCAACAAATAAGTTGCAAATTTTAGGGAAATTTTTCTCTAGTTAGGTACTACTTACTACTCTTTCCCCAAAATTTTCAGCTTATTTGTTGAATAACTTTTTAAATATCGACAATATCAAATAAAGTTTAAAAGATAAGTTGTAGGAAATATTTTTCTTTACAACTTTGTACTGACTCTTTTTTTGGAAAATTTAATAGGAAAAAATTATTCAATAAACAAAAAAATCCAACCCTTAATTGAAGGTGAAGGAAGGGTGGGGTCTACGAATACACAAATTCAGTTTTAAACTTTCAGGGTGACCCTCTAGAAGATTCTACAAAAATTGGCTGTAGGGTAAAAAAGTCTATTTGAAGCCTTTTTTTCTCCCTTATTTACTGTACTATTAGGTTATTTTGAGTTAAGTTATCAAAAAATTATAAGATACGAAAAAGTTTCTAAATTGAATGGAAAATACTCTCTACATATTGGTGCTGCAAAAAAACCAGTGGTGTACGTTTCATTCAATAAAATGTTTTTGAAGAAACCCCTACGCACGCCTCTGTGTTCTAAATAAAATAATTGCAACCACTATTAATAAGAGAATACAAAAAAAAGGTCTATGCAAAATTTCAGAAGGCTAACTTTTTTTGATATTGATTTATAGCAAATTATTTAAAATAATTTATTTTCTTTAATGGCCTGTACGTCAAAAAGGAAGCAACATTCGACCATAGTTTATTAGACAAACCACCTTTAATTTTCGCTAAACTATCGACTGGTGAAATCCTGACGATATAAACTGGGACACCCTGTATATAATTGGCTACAAGTTTCCCAACAGTCATTTTTCTTTACGAACAAATACAAACGCGCTATAAAATAAAAACAAACTCACCCCCTTTTCCAACAACAAAATTATTCAAATTTCTGTGAGTAATAATAATGAACATAAAAATGTTTCAATTTTTTTCGCCCCTCTTTTTTTGAGACATTCACGGTTAAAGTCATTTAAATCGTATAGTAGTGGTGTGTTTTTACTGACTACCTACTTATCTACTGATTTATGGTTTGGTTTAATTTTGATGTGTTTTTGTTTGTAAATAGGTGTGGACCCTATTAGATTGTCAATTTGGAGTGCCACTTTTTGATGCTAATGCAAATACTAAAATCTGTGATACAATTGTTGCTGGAGGTTTAGTTGACACCAACAGGTAACTATTTTTTTATCTGATTTAACGATTGCAGGTTTAGTTTTGTTGCAAGAAAACTATATGTAGTAACTTTAGTAATTTGGAATTAAGTATGTACCTACAAAACTCTTTGTTTTAGTTTGGACGAGCTGGTAGAGTCAAGTCGCAAATTGGGTTCTTCCCTATTAGATTTTATATCTCAATGTCAGGTATGTCTTTTTGTACCTTTTTTATTGCAATTTTAAACAGTTATATATTTTATTGTTTGTTTCCTCTGCAGTATTATCCAGGTGAAAATATGGAAATTTTAAAAAGAGGTAGACTGGTACCTCTTCCTCGCCATAATCTGGTATTTGATAACGGTAAAATCAGTGAATGGGTTGGCAAATAAATCAAAATATGTTTATATCATTATCATCTGTCAAGCAATAGTAACGTTTTTTATTAATGTAAAATATTGTACTATAATACAAATTGTTTTTAAGTACATTCACAATCATTTTATGTAGGATATAATATAAAATATTATTAGGCCATAACTTATGATTTTTCTTAAAATCCTTATGTAGAGTGGAGGTGAATAAACTTAACATTGAAGAAGTTCTGTCGAGTTTATGTGTCAAATGTTATAAAATTTTTATTATTGGTCACAAAACTATGTACATCATACATATAAAATTGTAATAAATCAGCTAATCAAGTGGCGCATAAAATCGGAGGGACCTCTTTATTTTTTAATTAATTTTAAGAACTTAATTCTTTAATATCTTAAACTTAAAAAAATGGAAATTAAGCAACTACTTAATTTCTATTTTTAATATTTTCACATTATTATTTATTTAGTTGTGTTATAATCATATCTTTATAATTTTACTTAAGGTATATGTATTAAGAATTATTTCTTTAACAGTTTAAATTTCAGTAATAAGTCCATAATTCAGTATTAATTTGTGCATTCCCATTTACTTAAAACTGTTTTTTTATAGATTATTAATAAAATTATGACTTTTCTATGCTTGTTTCTATTTTACTAACTCAAATTTTATTTTTACCCACATAATGTAAATTTAGGGGATAAAATGATTGAATTTTTTTGTAAAAACGTGGTTTTTAAAAAAATGTATGTAGTATACAGGGTGTCCGGAAATTAGGAGCAAAAAACTCGGGGGTGATTCTACTTGAAAAATTAATGTGATAAGTTCCTATAACATTTTTCCGAAAGTTCATTAATCTTGGGGTTACAAGTTTGTTTTTTTAAATCAATTTTTTCCAGTAACTTTTTTTCTAGTGTACCGATTCGTTTCAAATTTGGGACATTTATCACTAATGTTCATTTGTAATCTTGCATCAAATTTGTGGTAAATCCTCCAGTGTCAAAGAGTCTAAACTGACCTTGATCTTTGGATAAAGACCCAGAACTTTTTTGTTAGACACTTTTTCTAAATTTTGATGACGTACGATTCAAGAGAATAAAAAAATCTCCAAAAAAGATCCTCTTGATGCATCACAATAAAACGAGTCGTTCTTACTTTCTTATACGAAGTATGAGGAAGTATAGTAATCGTGATTTTTTTCGACTTTGAGATTTTGATGGATTTACACGTTTTGAGGGTCCCTGAATCCATTCTGACCATTTTCGCCATGATGTTTGTCTGTCTGTCTGTGTGTGTGTCTGTGTTTCTGTCTGTATCCACCATAACTCAAAAACGACTTCTCGGATTTGATTCAAATTTCATATTTAAGAGTTTGAACAAATATGTGGGTGCCACATTTAATGTTTTTCATCTAGCACCAAAACAAGTGACAGTTACCTGATGACATTTTTAGGTTTTTTAGGAATATCTTAAAAAATAAACAATTTATGAAATTTTTTTATTCTTTAACATTGATTTAGAATTGAATTTTGAACAAATTTTGTTTGAACTTTTTTTGAAATTCTGTCAAAAAAATTTCAAAAAAACTAGACATTCTTAAAAACACTTTATATTTCTCATAGCGCGCGTTGATAGTTGAATCCAATGGTCGAGGTAGACCATGTGTCTCATTATATGGCTGCCAAACGGAAGGTCCCGGGTTCGAATCCCAGAAGGACCGGACCATTAGTTTATTTTTATTTTACTGGTTTCTATGGTACCGAAAACAATAATAATGAATAAATAAATGTAATTTCATAGCGGGAGATTTTTTTAAGTGAGTAATAGGTCAAAAATCTAAAATAAAACACATTTTTGTCGTAAAATTTGGTTATAATGAGTGGGACAAGGACAGATTTATGCGTATTGCAATAAGTGCGACAGAGAGATTAGCTAAAATGGAATGAAAATAAAATGATGACATAGAAATTGTATTTGCTAATTAATAAACAGAAACTAAAAAATTCTTATAATTTTGTTATTATTGTCAAAAAATACCAGACGTAATATTCGAATCGAAGCAGATTATAATAAAAATATAAATATAATAAAAATCTTCAAAAAAGATCCTCTCGCTGCATCACGTTAAAACGAGTCGTTTTCGAGAAAAACGCTTTAAATAAATACCAACTAACTACAGCTCATTTTCAAGATTAACAAAGCAAGCATTAAACAGAAGCGCGTTTTTCTAGAAAAGTACTCGTTTTATTGATATTCAACACGAGGACCTTTTTTGAAGATTTTTCGATGCTCTTCAATCGGGCATCTTTAAAATTTAGAAAAAAAGTATTGGAAAAAATTGATAAAAAAAAATTTTTGGGGGTTTGTAACCCCAATATTAATGAGCTTTCGGAAAAATGTTTAGGAACTTGTCACATTAACTTTTCGAGTAGAATGACTCCCCGAGTTTTTTGCTCCTAATTTCCGGACACCCTGTATACTATAAGGATCTTTCGTTCAAATCATAAATGGAACTTAAATATGAAATTTGATAAATTAATTATGACAGACACGAAAGAGTTAATTCTGATTTTTTAATTACTCAAAAAAAACGGTTAATTTAAATTATGTATTCCAATCAATATGGAAGAAAATAACAAGTTTAATGGACCGTATTAAGTAACCATAATTATCTAGATAATTACGCTTGTTTTATCCTGACAATTTTAGTAAATGATGTAAATAATCAGGTACAATAAGTTTTGAAGAATTACGAAATGTTAATTTTGACTATTACGTTAAATTTATATTAAATATACAGGGTGTTCCAGTTTCATCAGGATTTCACCAGTCCATAGTTTAGCGAAAATTCAAGGTGGTTTGTCTAATAAACTATGGTCGAATGTTGCTTCCTTTTTGACGTACAGGCCATTAAATAAACTAAATTATTTTAAGTAATTTGCTATAAATCAATAACAAAAAAAGTTAGCCATCTGAAATTTTGCATAGATCTTTTTTTTTGTATTCTCTTATTAATAGTGGTTGCAATTATTTTATTTAGAACACAGAGGCGTGCGTACGGGTTTTTACAAAAACATTTTATTGAATAAAACGTACGCCATTGTTTTTTTTTGCAGCATCAATATGCAGAGAGTATTTTTCATTCAATTTAGAAACTTTTTCGTATCTTATAATTTTTTGATAAGTTAACTCAAAATAACCTAATAGTACAGTAAATAAGGGAGGAAAAAGGCTTCAAATAGACTTTTTTTACCCTACAGCCAATTTTTGTAGAATCTTCTAGAGGGTCACCCTGAAAGTTTAAAACTGAGTTTGTGTATTCGTAGACCCCGCCCTTCCTTCACCAGCCCTACATTAAGGGTTGGATTTTTTTGTTTATTGAATAACTTTTTTCCTATTAAATTTTTGAAAAAATGTGTCAGTACAAAGTTGTAAAGACAAATATTTCCTACAACTTATCTTTTTTTGATATTGTCGATATTTAAAAAGTTATTCAACAAATAAGTTGAAAATTTTGGGGAAAGAGTAGTAAGTAGTACCTAACTAGAGAAAAATTTCCCTAAAATTTGAAACTTATATGTTGAATATCTTTTTAAATATTGACAATATCAAAAAAATATTAAAAGGAAAGTTGTAGGAAATATTTTTCTCTACAACTTTGTACTGATGCTTTTTTCGGAAATCTAATAGGGAAGAACCTCTTTACTAAATAAGAAAAAAAAAGTTAAGTTATCAAGAAATTGTAAGATACAACAAAGTTTCTAAATTGAATGGAAAATACTCTCTGCATATTGGTGCTGCAAAAAAAGACCAGTGGTGTACGTTTTATTCAATAAAATGTTTTTGAAGAAACCCGTACGCACGCCTCTGTGTTCTAAATAAAATAATTGCAACCACTCTTAATAAGAGAATACAAAAAAAAAGATCTATGCAAAATTTCAGAAGACTAACTTTTTTTGTTATTGATTTATAGCAAATTATTTAAAATAATTTATTTTCTTTAATGGCCTGTACGTCAAAAAGGAAGCAACATTCGACCATAGTTTATTAGAGAAACCACCTTTAATTTTCGCTAAACTATCGACTGGTGAAATCCTGACGATATAAACTGGGACACCCTGTATAAACATTTAAGTTTATACATACGTATATTTTTTCACGAGGGGTAGATTTTTATGGATAACTAAAAAAAATGTAATAAATATTAATAAAATGAATGTTTTCTTTATTTAAAATATATAGTACAAAGCATGATTTCGACAAATTAAACTAAAATATTATAATATAATGGAGTATCAATAATCTTCCTTGTTTAGAAGCATCGATAACTGCACTAACAAAACCTAAATATCAACCAAGTTGTTCATAAGATCATAAGTATTAGTTACCTAATCAGTACTTTTTACAAATTCAAAAAAATCAGCTGATATATTAATTAATATAAAAAATACATATTATAAATAAAACTATTACAAAATTCAACTGATTTTTTATATATAATACATTGTTTATAAAATTTATAAAAAGATTGTCCTCAATTAAAGTATTAAATTATTGTCAAAATTGTTTTTGTTTCAATTATTCTTCATTATTATTATTATTATTATAACATTGTCAATATTGTTTTAAATATACGAATCACAGACTTGCAAACTAAATATGGAAATTTCACAATTAAAAAAACGGCAGTAACACGTAATTAAAAAAAAACATGAAAATATAACTTATAAAATTATGTCATGATTTTGAGATACGTAATGAAATGATATTATAATTATAAAAAAAATATAAAATTCACACGTTTGCAGTTTCTAAAACACATTAAAATAAATAATGTACTTTAAATAAATTTAAAAGAAACAAAAAGTAAATTGAAAAATATCCCTCGCAAACATATAAACCATAAAAAACTATAAAATCATTCATTAAAAACTATACTAACAATACAACTAAGATATGTACAGGATTCTATAAAATATTACAAAAAAAATGAGAAATAATTGGTCATTTATGATATAATTAAATGTAAATCGCATCAGAGCTGTGCGGATTTTTAGGACTGGTTACATTCTCTGACCAATCGGAATTGCAAGATCTAGGGGAACTGGACGACCAATGGCCCGGGCTCTCCGGACTGGGGGTCGGAAAATTATCCGGCAGCAAGTGATCCGAATGCTGCGACGGCGGCGTCAAATAATAATTCTGCTGTTGGTACTGTTGAGGCTGCAACGTGGCTGGCGTGGCAGTGGAATACGCTAGGGGCAATTCCAAACCAGTTTGGCTAAAATCAAAACCCATTTGCAGATTCTGAGTTTGGGGCACTCCACCGTGCTTCTGTTGGGTGGCGGCCCGCATTGCCGCTATGTGAGTCGGACTGGTGGGCAGCGATGGACGAGTTTTCGCGGGGGACGGCGACCCATTGTAGCCTTGCGGCGATAGAGACTGCACCGAATGTGGAGGTGACTGATTGGAATAGGGGGGACTTAGCGTATTTGGTTGTACATGGCGCTGTTGCAACATCAATTGCTCTTGGAAAATATTGAAGGCACCATAGGTGTTATCCAAGTTAAATGCTTGTTGCAAAGTGGCGTTACTCTTCACTACATCCTCGTAACTTGGAGGCTGTTTGTTGCCCATTAGGCTTTCCAGGCCTGGGGCGAGAGCCATGTTTGAGTAAATCGACGCAGTATCGTAGGGACTGGGCAGGTTGGTCATTGGTGACTCCACTGGACTCAAAGTCGATGTGATAGAGTCGACACTCTGTGGGATTTCTGTGTGTTGAGAATTTTTCTTGTTATTCTTCTTCACACTGGCTTTTCTTCGGATGCTGCCCATTTCCCCTTCCGGACTGGTTGGGTCGATTGGACCATTGTTGTTTTTTGTTGGTCGTTTAGACTTTTGTCTTTTAGGATTAATCACTGTTGGTTGTTGGAGCATGTGACCAGTCGGCGACGCTGCAAAGAAAACAAAATATTTAGGTTAAATTTATGAAGTTGAAGACGGATAGAGGGCTCAGGGTGGACCATTAATACGAATTTGTTCGTACTACTGATTCATCCTGCATTTAAATCGTATGCTAACATAAATTAATGAATCAAAATTTTTCTTCTTACTAAAATACAAAAGAAATACAGGGTGTTCGCGCGAAGTGGCTCACTATTGCTAACTTCGTTATTATTGGAGCTACAAAGTCGGTTAAATTAGCAAACTAGTAGCATTTTTTCCGCTGATTAAAATGGTGAAAACAGAAAAACAATTGACCATCTGGTTTTCGAGATATTCAAAAAAATAACATTTTTTTAAATGGAACACCCTATATATTTTTGCAAAAATCGATAGTAAATTAAATTCTATACAAAAAATGTCCTCATCTTTTTTTGATAATAATAATAATTTAAAATAAGCGAGTTATTTTGAAAAAAAGTTTGCAATTTATTAAAATCAAGTAGCCATAAAACGGAATAGGAAATTATTAAAACCAAACAATCATAATTTTGAAATTAAGCAAGTTGAAGAAAACTTGAAAGAATTACGGAAATATTGAAAATTTACAAAATTATAATTTTCATGGCTACTTGATATTACAACTTTGAAATGTTTTTTCAAAATAAGTCGCTTATTTTAAATAATTGTCAAAAAAGCATAAGAACATTCTTTGTTCAGAATTTAATTTATCATGGATTTTTGCAAAAATATACAGGGTGTTCCATTCAAAAAATGTTATTTTTGTGCATATCTCGAAAACCAGATGGCCAATTGTTTTTCTGTTTTCACCATTATAATCAGCGGAAAAAATGCTACTAGTTTGTTAATTTAACCGACTTTGTAGCTCCAATAATAACAAAGTTAGCAATAGTGAACCACTTTGCGCAAACACCTGTATATTAAAAATGTTAAATAAAATACTAATATTTCCGTAATTCTTTCAATTTTTGTTCAACTTGCTTAAATTCAAAATTATGATTGTTTGGTTTTAATAAATTACTATTCCGTTTTATGGCTACTTGATTTTAAAGAATTGCTACCTTTTTTTCAAAATAACTCGCTTATTTTAAATTATAATCGGAAAAAATTAAGGACATTTTTTGTATAGAATTTAATTTACCATCGATTTTTGCAAAAATATATAGGGTGTTCCATTTAAAAAAATGTTATTTTTGTGAATATCTCGAAAACCAGATGGTCAATTGTTTTTCTGTTTTCACCATTGTAATCAGCGGAAAAAATGCTACTAGTTTGTAATTTAACCGACTTTGTAGCTCCAATAATAACGAAGTTAGCAATAGTGAGCCACTTCGCGCGAACACCCTGTATAAACAACTTACTCATTAGCGAATTGTTGGGAATGACGTTAGCCATTTGAGGACTCCTGGGAATATGTTCGTCCAGTAGTCGCACAATATCGTGATGTAACCGTTCACTGGCAACATCTCTCGGCAGTCTATCCATATGATCTGTAATTTCCCGATTGGCATAAGCCTCAAGCAGTGCTTTGCACGCCTGGTACGATCCTTCTCTAGCCGCTAAGAACAGCGGTGTTTCATCCTGGAAAACCAAAACAATCAAAATAAATACACATGATTTTAAAACAAAATATCTTTAGCTCTGTACCTTATCATCTTGTGCGTCTCTATTCGCTCCGTGAGCTAACAAAATATTGACGGCCTCAACGTTATTAACAGCGGCCGCCCAATGCAAAGCAGTTTTCCCCGAATTATCAGCTGCGTTTATGTCGGCTTCAGCGCTAATCAAATCCTGTACCATTCCTTCAATTGCCAATCTAGCTGCTAGAATTAAAGGCGTGGTGCCCTCATGCATTCTAGCATTAAGATTAGTGGCTCTATTTCGGAGTAAAATCTGGAAAACGCCTAGAGCATCTGCAGCAACAGCAGCATGCAACGGAGTTCTCCCTGTATTATCCTGGGCATTCGCATCCGAACCAGCATCCAACAGTCTTTTCGCAGCATCAGCTCGTGCGTATCTCGCTGCAAGATGAAGAGAAGTCTCGCCGGTTTTATCCATGGTTGCATTTAGTTCCGCTCCTTTGGCTACCAAGTCCTGTATAACAGCTCCGGCTGAATCGTCCTCGTCCTCTTCGCCAGTGTCCATGCCACCGCCTCGCACCGCTGCTACCATTATCGGGGTCATTCCGCATGGTCCTCTTGCGTTGATGTCACTGCATTCATTGTTGCCTTGTGGTGGGGTTAGCATTGCAGGTGGTCGCAAATCTGCAGCTTCCAAATGTTGGTTGGTCCATCGAGATTCAGCTTCGTCATAGTCGGTGATGGCTGTGTGATCACTAGCATAACCAGTCTCCATTCCGCGAAAACGTTTCGGTTGTGGCATGTCCGAAGATTCATCATCTGACCATTGGGGAATATGCCCGTGTTGTCCAATTTCCAAACCTGGTATCGAGGGGTTCTTGCTAAGATTCCGTAACTCTTGACCTTCGGGTCCTCGTCGTCTTGAACGCCGTCTAGTGCCGGAGTTGGTACGGAGGAAACCTTCAGGGAACCAAGTGATGCCCGATGCACGCTTTCGCTTAGTTGTAATCACCATGAAAACTGCCACGCCAAGACCGATGAATACCAAAACTCCAATTAGAACATATTTAACGTTTGGCGAAGGTGTACTGTCGTCATCATCATCGATACCATTGGAGCCGTTCACTTGATATATTGGAAAAGATTGGGACAAAGTATGTTTCGACGCTTTAGCTGCGAGAAACTCTGCAGCGGCTATAGCAGTTTGGAAGCAAACCTCCGAGTTATCCTCTGAAGTCATCGTACACTTCCTGTTGTCAATTTCCAAATAAATTTTGACACCAGTCTGGGTTTGTTCGGAGAAAGCGATGTGGTGTTTCCGTGTATAGAAGTCGTCTTTCAAGCCTTTAGGTGTCGTACCCACCCAAGGGTAAATCATGTCTTTATTCAACTGGTCCTTCTTAACTCTAACAGTCGTCCGCAGTTGATGGCTAGTATCTCTCAGGAACGCCACCAAGTTCTTTTTGAAACCTTGCATGTCCATTAGAACCACCATGGAAATGACTCCTTCAGCAATTTCCGGTGGTTCCCGATTGCAATCCAGACCATCCCAGTTGCACTCAGCGTTGTTACAACCGTAATCGCAATGTCCATTGGCGTAGTGTTTTTGACAGTAGGCGTCGTAGATTGGATTGCAGGGTTGCAAGGATTTTTCGCAGTCTCTTCCATCGAACAAACACTGGGGGTTGTTGCAGTCCTCGTTACATTTCCCATCCATGAACACCTCCCAGCATTTGATTGGGGCTGTACAGTTGGCCCAGGGATTTATTCCTAAAGAGCAGTCGTTTCCATCAAAGTCGCAAGCGTAAGTGTTGCATTCTTCGTCACATCGCATATTCCCTCGTTTAAGTGGACAGTTGTGTTGAATGCATTGTTCGCGTTGTCGTTCCAAATCTTTCGCATAGATGGTTTTGATATCTGGTCGAGTGGGAATAGCTTGTCCTATTCCAGCTGGAGCATTATGATCGTAGAGCTCACAATTTTTCCCCACGTGCTTCGCCGGGCAATAACAAACGTAGTCGCCGAGCTTATCCTGGCAAATTGCTTCGGGATGTTGACAAGGGTTGCTGGCGCATTCGTTTAACGTATCAATTTCACAGTTGGTACCCAGAGTACCCACAGGGCAATTACAAATGTATCCACCTGCATCGGATATGCTACAAACGCCTCCGTTTTGACAAGGATCCGAATCACAATCATATCCACTGAACTCGCAGTTGTTGCCGTAAAATCCATCCTTGCAAATGCATTTGTGTCCCGCGTGGATCGTCGTGCAAACGCCACCATTTTGACAAGGCGACCTCGCACAAAAGTCGACTTTTTGCGAACAATGACGTCCCATGTACCCCGTTTTACAATTGCAATGATAATCGTTGACTAATTGGACACAATCCAAAGTACCAGCATTCGAACAAGGATTCGACAAGCATTCATTAATGTCACCCTCACAACGTGGCCCCACGAAACCAGGTGGACATTTACAATCGAATCCTCCTACTTTATCAATGCATGTGCCGTTGTTGTGACAAGAATCAGGGCGACAATCATCGATGTTGATTTCGCAAATATATCCGAGAGTTCCCGATGGACAAGAACATTTGAAATCGTTCACTAAGTCATGGCAAGTGCCGCCGTTTTGGCACGGAGTTGGGTGACAATCGTCGACGTTCAACTCGCAATTTTGTCCTTGGAAGCCTGTTTTGCAACTGCAAACGTAGGAGCCAATGAGATCTTTGCAAGTGGCGCCGTTTTGGCATGGTGCCGACTCGCATTCGTTTATTTCCTTTTGGCAGTAGGAGCCGGTGTAACCGTCCAAGCAGTGACATTTGTGGAAATTGCCGATGTTTTCGCAAGTGCCGTTGTTGCAAAGGGTACGAACTGAAACATCTGAAAGAAATTCAAGAAAATGTTACTAATTTCATAACAGGAGTTTTAAATGATTATAGTTCAGTTAAGTCCGTTTGACACGATGCTTCATTTTTGTGAAAATTTACATACACAATTGCATGTAAATTATCATCACGCGCGTGCGTGTTGTAATTGTACTTTAAAGGCCCCAAAAAGGCACAGAAAAATAGCGAAAAAACCAGTAGCGAAGTTTTTCTAAACAGAACAGTTATTTAGCTTTACATTAAAGTTAATTTTATTAAAATCCGACCAGTGGTTCCAAAATTGTGATGTTTTAAAACAACCACTTACGACAAGTACGATTTTCAAAGAGTGCCACTTGGAGCCTCACAAAAACGCTGAAAAATTGCGGATAAACAACTGATTATTTTTTTTTAACTAAAAGCGTCATTCGGCTTTAAAATGAAGGTTCTTTGAGGAAAATCGGACCAGCGGTTACAAAACTGTTATTATTGAAAACGAACAACCTAAAAAAATCGCGATTTTTTGTAATTGTACGTTAAAGGCCCCAAAAAGGCACAGAAAAATAGCGAAAAAACCAGTAGCGAAGTTTTTCTAAACAACAGTTATTTAGCTTTACATTAAAGTTAATTTTATTAAAATCCGACCAGTGGTTCCAAACTTGTGATGTTTTAAAACAGTCACTTACGACAAGTAGATTTTCAAAGAGTGCCACTTGGCGCCTCACAAAAACGCTGAAAAATTGCGGATAAACAACTGGTGATTTTTTTTAAATAAAAGCGTCATTCGGCATTGAAGTGAAGGTTTTTTGAGGAAAACGGACCAGCGGTTACAAAACTGTTATTATTGAAAACGAACAACCTAAAAAATCGCGATTTTTTGTAACTGTACTTTAAAGACCCCAAAAGGGCACAGAAAAATAGCGGAAAAACCAGTAGCGAGCTTTTTCTAAACAGAACAGTTATTTAGCTTTACATTATAGTTAATTTTATTAAAATCCGACCAGTGGTTCCAAAACTGTGATGTTTTAAAACAGTAACTTCCGATTTTCAAAGAGTGCCACTTGGAGCCTCACAAAAACGCTGAAAAATTGCGGATAAACAACTGGTGATTTTTTTTTAACTAAAAGCGTCATTCGGCTATGAAATGAAGGTTTTTTGAGGCAAATCGGACCAGCGGTTACAAAACTGTTATTATTCAAAACGAACAACCTAAAAAACGCGATTTTCTGTAATTGTATTTTAAAGGCTCCAAAAAAGCACAGAAAAATAGCGAAAAAACCAGTAGCGAACTTTTTCTAAACAGAACAGTTATTTAGCTTTACATTAAAGTTAATTTTATTAAAATCCGACCAGTGGTTCCAAAATTGTGATGTTTTAAAACAGCCACCTTCGACATGTACGATTTTCAAAGAGTGCCACTTGGAGCCTCACAAAAAGGCTGAAAAATTGCAGATAAACAACTGGTGATTTTTTTTAACTAAAAGCGTCATTCGGCTTTGAAATGAAGGTTCTTTGAGGAAAATCGGACCAGCGGTTACAAAACTGTTATTATTGAAAACGAAAAACCTAAAAAATCGCGATTTTCTGTAATTGTACTTTAAAGGCCCCAAAAAAACACAGAAAAATAGCGAAAAAACCAGTAGCGACATTTTTCTAAACAGAACAGTTATTTAGCTTTACATTAAAGTTAATTTTATTGAAATCGGACCAGTGGTTCCAAAATTGTGATGTTTTAAAGCAGCCACTTACGACAAGTAGATTTTCAAAGAGTGCCACTTGGAGCCTCACTAAAACGCTGAAAAATTGCGGATAAACAACTGATGATTTTTTTTAACTAAAAGCGCCATTCGGCTTTGAAATGAAGGTTCTTTGAAGAAAATCTGACCAGCGGTTACAAAACTGTTATTATTGAAAACGAGCAACCTAAAAAATCGCGATTTTTTGTAATTGTACTTTAAAGGCCTCAAAAAAGCACAGAAAAATAGCGAATAAATCAGTAGCGAGGTTATTCTAAACAGAACAGTTATTTAGCTTTACATTAAAGTTAATTTTATTGAAATCCGACCAGTGGTTCCAAAATTGTGATGTTTTAAAACAGTCACTTACGACAAGTAGGTTTTCAAAGAGTGCCACTTGAAGCCTCACAAAAACGCTGAAAAATTGCGGATAAACCACTGGTGATTTTTTTTTACTAACAGCGTCGTTCGGGTTTGAAATGAAGGTTCTTTGAGGAAAATCGGACCAGCGGTTACAAAACTGTTATTATTGAAAACGAACAATCTAAAAATCGTGATTTTTTGTAATTGTACTTTAAAGGTCCCAAAAAAGCACACAAAAATAGCGAAAATACCAGGAGAGAGGTTTTTCTAAACAGAATAGCTATTTAGCTTTACATTAAAGAAAATTTTATTAAAATCCGACGAGTGGTTCCAAAATTGTGATGTTTTAAAACAAAGAGTGCCACTTGAACCCTGACAAAAACGCTGAAAAATTGCGGATAAACAACTGGTGATATTTTTTTAACTAAAAGCGTCATTCGGGTTTGAAATGAAGGTTCATTGAGGAAAATCGGACCAGCGGCTACAAAACTGTTATTATTGAAAACGAACAACCTAAAAAATCGAGATTTTTTGTAATTGTACTTTAAAGGCCTCAAAAAAGCACAGAAAAATAACGAAAAAACCAGTAGCGAGGTTTATCTCAATAGAACAGTTTACATTAATGTTAATTTTAATGAAATCCGACCAGTGGTTCCAAAATTGATATGTTTTAAAACAGCCACCTTCGACAAGTACGATTTTCAAAGAGTGCCACTTGGAGCTTCACAGAAATGTTGAAAAATTTCAGAAAAAATGTATGACGACTTTTTTTACTTCTAAAAGTAGAAAGGATGCTACAGGTACGTGAAAATTTACGTGTGAATTTACATACAAATTATTGTGAAAATTGGGCATCGTGTCAAACGGGTTTTAAATTAGAGTGTCCTTTACAACCTATGAGGCTGATTTTACTAAAATTTTACAAAAGTGTCAAGAGACATTTTGACAACTTAAAATCGAACGTAAAAACATCCTGCAATTTGCAGCTTACTACTAATTTAATCGTTAATTAAGGCTACTTTCTCCTAAAATTTCCTACCAATCCTACCTTTTCCTAAAGCAGCATCCTTACAGCTGACCATCTCTACATCGCACACTTTTCCTGTCCACCCCGGATGGCAAATACACTTGTATTGGTTCGTATTCTGAATGCACGTTGCTTGATTTTCACATGGATTTGTTGCACACCAATCCACATATTCGTTGCAATTTTTACCCGTGTATCCGTAAGGACAATGACAAGTGTAGTCGGAGCTGTGCTCTTGGCAGGTACCACCATTACTACAAGGCGAACTGTCGCAACGATTTATGTGATTTTGGCAATTGGAACCGGTGTAGCTGAAAAAGGACAAACTGAATCAGACAAGGTTTACTAATTAGAAAATTTCCGAAAATTTTTGAGAGTAACTAAACTGCTGGCCAATTGAAACGTACCAAGCGAATTTTTAGATTGAATTTAAAGTCAAATATTTTGAAAAATAGAAAAGTTATCAACATGCGGTTTTCAGGATTTCAGAGATAATTTAATTGAGAAAACGATAGTGTTACCCGATTTTTTTACTTTGTAGTACATTACTATCTACAGGGTATGAAAGAAAGTCTTCTTTTTTATGTCAAATTTTATAACTACCGTGATTCCACAAATTATTTTTTATATTTTTTTGATGTAGATTTTTTTAGTCCTTACTTAATGGGAAAACAACCTGTTTCTCAAAATTTTGATATCCCTGTTATTTTATAAGATACCGAATTTTTGCTGAAAATTTGATTTTTTTTTTGTTTTTTGTCGTTCGGCTGTATTGTGTTTTGTAAGAACGAATCTCTGTACTTGATTATAATACCTTATGAATGGCTTTCTCATAAAAAGTACACTTTTTGTACTTTCATTAATTTATTGGTAACCAGTGGCTTATCAAAAATCGGTACACGTTCGCTAATTGGTAAATTTTTTAATTAATTTTTTGAGGCTATTTTCTTAATGGAATATAATGGAATTTAGTTAGTTTATGTTCACCATTGGTTTAAGTGACTTATATCCTCGAAACGGGTTTTTCACTTTTTCAAAAATTTGCTCATATTCCTGTATACCGGGTGGCTACGAAATCGTTTTACAACCCCCACCATTTTGTTACATTTAACTGTATTAGTTTGAAATTTGGCATGGTTTGATTGTTGAAAGGAATAACCATTTTGACGTTTAAAACAATCTGATCACACTTCCGGTTTCACCGGAAGGGCCACCTACTAACTTTCAAAATTTTTTAAAACAACCCTGTATATTTTTTCCGTAAAAATTAGATTCTACTTAAAATTACCTTTTTATCGACATATCACATAATGACATTTGCTTTCAAAATGGCAGCATAATTATTATTGCAAAAACCTGTTCAACAATATTAAATTTAATAAAAAATTCGGTATCTTATAAAATAAGAGGAATATAAAAATTTTGAGAAATTGATTTTTTCCTCATTAACCAGGGACTAAAAAAATCGACATCAAAAAAACATAAAAAAATTTTTGTGGAATTCCGGTAGGTATAAAGTTTGAGAAAAAAAAGACGACTTTCTTTCATACCCTGTAGATAGTAACGTACTTCAAAGTAAAAAAATCGGGTCACACTATTGCTTTCGCAATAAAATTATCTTTTGAATCCTGAAAACCTCATGTTGATATCTTTTCTCCTTTTCAAAATATTTGACTTTAAATTCAAGCTAAAAATTCGCTTGGTACGTTTCAATTGGCCAGCAGTTTAGTTTGAAGCTATTGCTTAAAATTAAACTTACTCTGGAGTGCAAGTACATGTATAAGAATTGATTCCATCTATACATGTTCCTCCATTCATGCAACTACTATCAGTACAGTCTTCATCGTTCGTTTGGCAATTAATTCCAGAAAATCCAAGAGGGCAAGTACATGTATATGAGTCGACGTATTGGTTACAAGTGGCGCCATTTTCACAAGGATTGGACAGACACTCGTCGATATCTTCATCACATTGTTTACCATCGAAACCCTTAACGCAAAGGCACATGTAGTCTCCAACATTATCCAAACAGGTACCGCCATTTTGACAGGGAACTGAAAAAATGGATGAGCATATGATAAGTAAGTAAAATGTGTAGGATAGATAAATAGCTAGTTATAATATAATTATTTTTAGTAGAGATGCGTGTCATACTTTTACTTCTCACTTTCAAGAGAGTGGAGAGATATTGTAGTGTGACGTGAAAATAAAAACAAAACCGCTGTGTACTTACATGATGCGCAGTCGTCCGTATTAATAGAGCAGTCTTTACCCTGGTACCCATTGGCACAAATACACTGATAGGAACCATTAGTATTGCGACAAGTAGCGCCATTCCGGCACGGTTTGGAAACCACGCACTCATCAACGTCTTGTTCGCACCATCGACCAGTATATCCAACTCCACAAGTGCAAGCAAACTCTACGAAATTCGAACTAGGTGTACATTTGGCATTGTGTCTGCAGAGGTTTGGCGAACACGGATCTAGTTTATCCGAACACTCCCGTCCAGTATACGGCAATTCGCATACGCATTTGTAATCATTAACCAGATCAATACAAGAACCGCCGTTCTTGCACGGATTTACCGCGCAATCATCCACATTACTCTCACAGTTGATTCCTGAATAACCTGGCAGACATTCACAAGTGTACGACGCCAGATGGTCGTGGCAAATGGCACCATGTTGGCAGGGATTAGAAGCACACTCATCTATGTCAATTTCGCACTGTTTTCCTCCATAACCTGGATGGCAATGGCAGATGAATTGGTTCACGCCGTCTTCGCAGCTTCCTCCATGTTTGCAGGGGTTGGATTTGCATTCGTCCACATCGCTTAGACAACGAGCATCGAAATATCCCTTGGGACATTCGCAACGGAATCCGTTAACTAGGTCTATGCATACGCCACCATTAGCGCAAGGATTGGAAGCACATTCATCGATGTCGTTTTCGCAGTGACGGCCTGTGTAGCCTGGGACGCATTTGCAGGAGTAACTGTAACAGATATTGGGAATTGAGTTTGTTGGATGGACTGGAGTAATATGCATGCAGTACATTGATCAGGAAAAAAGCTAACACACATACAAAAAGGTTGTTTCGCTTGCATTTAGAAAAGTTTGAGATGAAACATTTGTGTTTTTCAGACTTCCATTCTTTTGTTTGGTCTAGGAAATTAATGAAATTTCCAGGAGAGGGAAAGCCAAAAGTTATTCCTAGTAAATGTTGAATAATAACAGCAATATAAATTAATGAATACGAAACACTTCAAATTTTGCATAAATTTCAATAGTTGCATAGAACACGAACCTAATAATTTTTACACATACAAGATGAAGAGTTGGCAGTAGACTCTATTATTGAATATAATTTAAATCTGAAAAGTGGAGACTTTCTAGAACTTCCGGTTATACCGAAAGTAGACTCCAACTTTGCTATTTTAAATGGATCCAATTTTATATACAAAGTAACTTAGGTACCTTACTAGCTTACTACCTTCTTAAAATTAACGATATTCGAGTTTTTTCAAAAAAATTTACGGATATTGTTTTACAAAAATGTTAATATGTATCTTAAAGGAAACACTATTTCTGACAAAAACATTAAAATTATAAAGTAGAAACCCGAAAGAATAATTTGATAAGTTACTAGTAAAATAAACTTATACAGGGTGTTTATAATTTTTTGTTAAATATAACATACTTCAAGTGGTGAAAACTGTTTTTTTTCCAAATGGAACCCCTTGTATATTATTTGTATAAGTAGTACGTTGTAGAAAATTATATTCCCTATCAATTCTTTACACACAAATTTATTATTTTTATAGATATTTTTATATGTACAGGGTGTCCCGGAAAAAGTGGGAAATCTCCCGGACTCAGTTAGGGCATGAAAAAATAAGATGACAAGTTAAACAGGTCTGAAGTCCCCGATTCTATAATACAGTGTTAAACTGTTACTACCCTAGTACAATCGAAGAAAGAATATTATTTAAAAACGTACAATTTGTGTGTATTAACTGCGAAGATTTAAGTTATAACGCATTTTTATACAGAAGGTACCCATGTTTTGAGGGGAAACACGCATGTTCTACTTAGTGGGAGAGGTGGGGTTAAACCACTGCTATCGGGGACTTGACTGCTCAATCTGTAGGTTCATTTTTAATTACTTTTTTGACACACATTTGAATTATAGTTGGTGTTTAGAAAAAGAATTGTCTAGTAAATCTACAACATGAGGAGGTTTTTTAATCAAGTTAAAAAAAACAAGTTAAAATAGTAAATTTTCTTTTCAATTAGGTATAAAAAAGGATTAATATTAGAAGCACTTTATCATATTACATAGGTAGCATAAGAAACTGAAATTATTATTTCGGAAATATTTTTAGTTTTAAATTGTAAAAAGGTGCATTTAAAATAGTTAAAATTTAAAAACTGAAAATTAGATCTACTAGAATTAAAAAAAATAGAAATACTCAAAATTATGAAGTGGATAATTCTGTTAAAAAATTATAAAATTTTAATTTACTAGCGAAAACTCAAATGTTATTTTTACATGAAGGTAAATACAGAGAAAAATTAAAAATCTACTTTTTCATTTTTTCCGGATAATACAAAAATGCAACAAGTTACAGTTTTACAAATAAAATTCTTGAAATGTTTTCCAATTTCATCAATTCTCTATCTCTTATTGTTTCCGAAATCCGACTGATCGATAGAAATTTTTGTTAATTTAGTATTATCTCAAAGTCAATATATTATTTTTATAACATGCATTCAAAATAAACTGAGGTATACAGTAAAAGTACCATAACATTTTTAAAATTTTCCATAATTTTATCTTTTTTATAATTCCCATAACATTTTTGATGTTTTACGATAACAGACAACCAGTACAGAATATTGTAGAAAAAAATGCAGACAAAATTAAGAAAAACAGTATCCAATTATTTTAATACAAAATAATAACGAAAACTAATTGTGGTTTAAAAAAATTTACATTCGAAAAATGCGATTTTTTAAAAAGACAATATGGGGCCAAAAAAACCCCAGCAAAAATTCATACATCCGTTTTAATCGAGCAAACTTTAATGGTACATTCTCCTAGTCGTCCTGATTCGGAAAAATGTATATTATATACATGTATCTCGATTCCTAAGAAAGATACAGGGTGTTGAAGTTTACAAGAAAAAAATATTTTTTTGCAATAACTTCTATAAAAAAGCTTGGATTCAAACAAAATTTTGCATGCCTGTCCTCCTCCCTAAGAACAATTTTTTGAATATATTTTCGATTTTGGGGGGAACCAGTGGCGTGCAATTCCGCCACATTTCAATTATTTCAAAGAAAAAAGCATGCCACTGTAATTTTTAAGAAATATTTCTTTATCTATTGAATTCCTTGTTCAATTTGGAGTAAAATTTGCTTTTACAGAATAAAAATTGAAATTTTCGTTCCAGAGATAATTAGTTTTTTCGAAATTAGTCACAAATCAAATAGGAAATTTATTAAAAAACAAAAAGTAACAAAAAATAATTATAAAATTACAGCAACTGTTCAAAATGCAACCCGCCAGCCTCGATGCATTTCTGAGACAACGACGAACTAATGAATTAACAGCCTGTCATCATTCCCGGATTTTTAGTAATTTCAAGTTAGCACGTCTTTGGAAAAAATTAATTATCTCTGGAACTAAAACTTCAATTTTTGTTCTGTAAAAGCAAATTTCACTCCAAATTGAACAAGGAATTCGATAGATAAAAAATATTTTTTTTAAATTACAGTGGCATACTTTTTTTTTAAATAATTGAGATGTGACCGAATTGCACGCCACTGGTGCCCCCCAAAATCGAAAATATCTTCATAAAATTGTCCTTAGGGAGGAGGGCAGGCATGCAAAAGTTTGTTTGAATCCAAGCTTTTTTATGGAAGTTAATTTTTTTGTAAACTTCAAAACCCTGTATCTTTCTAAGGAATCGAGATAGAGGTATATAATATACATTTTTCCGATTCAGGACGACCAGGAGAATGTACTCCATTAAAGTTTGCTCGATTAAAACTGATACACCCGGAATATGTAAATAGCTCGTGATTTTTTCCAAAATAAAACCATTCTTAATCTTTGCAACAGAGTTAATTAAAAAAAACAGCAGTTCTAAAGCTGTTATTTCTTTTAAAGAATTATACCCATTAGATGCGATTTTTAAAAAGCTCAAATTGTCTTCAAAAAAACGGTAAAAATTCTTATAAACATTTTATGGGCTTTCTTATGAAATAAAATCGCCATTTTACTTTGACATAAATGTTTTTTGATAAAAATTCAACCAGCGGTACCAAAACGGTGATTTTTAAAACAACCGTTTGAAAATTCTGTCATTATCCATACGTTCAACTTTGATGCCATAAAAACGCCTGAAATCACCAGATAAAAACGTGCTGATTTTTTTGACCAAAAAACGAACATCCAGCTATGAAATAAAGTAAATTTCGTTATAGAACTCCTGGTTGGCATTAAACCGAAAAAAAAATAGGAAGCACTTTTAGATTAGGTTAGATAATCTAAAATTTCCAAGCGAAATTACTTTTAAACACCATAAAGTGACTAAATGGATTTCTCAAATGGTCGTCTTTAGAAATTTGTAAAATAACATTGAAATTTCGGACTTTTACTCAGATTGATTGCATACAGCTAATTATAGAATTTTTTAGAATAAATCACAAACTGCAGAAATTAATTTCGAATATTTCATACCGTTTCGCAAAAAACCCCATCTAAAATTAAATTTATGCATTCTTGTAGGTATTTATTATGTGCGGTCTGTAGACAACAGTTGGGACTAGACGAAACAATATGACATTAAATTAAATGAATTTGCTTAATTCTATGCGTACATTTATCTTTAAATTCAGTTATTGTTAATTAATAAACGACTAAACACCATATGCTGTCTTTCTGTATAATACTGTCTTTAATGAATCGTAAAACATCGAATTGCAAAAAATTCTTAGTTGCTTAGTTGTCTAAAAAAACAAAAAATCTTAGAACACATTCCAATCACAACCGATTCAACATGCGCGATTTTCGCCAGCATCCTGCAACTTGACAACACAAAAGACGAATAAATAAAAAAAACAAACATTCTTCGACATGCACGACTGTAAAATTCAATCACATAACAAATCACATAACATATAGAAGCGACACCAAGTTGAACTTACGGGTAATACGGGTATTCGCTGAAAGTCATGAAAAAGAAAGAAAATTCACCAAATTAACTTGACAAATAAAGGTGTTAGTGAAAGTTATGACATAGGATGCTAGTTCACTTACCTATTTATGCCATCTACACATTGGGCGCTGTTTCGACATGGATTACTGTAGCATTCGTTCACGTTTACTTCGCAGTTTAGTCCAGACGTGCCGGATTTACAAAGACATTGATAACCATTGACTAGGTCTTGGCATGTTCCGCCATACTTGCAGGGATTGGACTCGCACTCGTTTATTTGATGCTGACATAGGTAGCCTGTATAGCCTGGATGGCAAGTGCAACTAAACCGATTCTCTCCATCAATACACTCGCCATGCTGGCATGGAGATGATTGACAGTCATTGATGTTGGTTTCGCATGAAAGGCCTACAAACAATTCCACATTATTTATTATTAAAAATATGATTAAAAGTTTGTAGAGGTACCTGTGAAGCCTGGAGGACAGTCGCAGGTGTAGCCAGCGATTGAGTCGCGGCACACACCACCGTTCCGGCAAGGATTGGAAATGCAATCGTCGATATTGATTTGGCAGCGTGATCCTGAGAATCCAATTGCACAACTGCATTTGAAGGAATTGATGAGATCGTGGCATACACCGCCGTTGAGGCAGGGTTTGTCTTTGCATTCGTCGATGTCCATTTCGCATTGTGTCCCCGTAAAGCCTGAAAAATGATTTGGATTTTAGGAAAGGAGAATCAATTCTACAGTTGTGAAATTCTAATTTAAACAAAAAGTTAACTCAGGTGCACAAACTCCAAATTAGTGAATAAAATTACGATCAGCCCCTAGGTACCTACCAATGTTTTTGACGTAACAAATATTAAGATTTTTCTATTGGAGGTTGTGAATGTAGCTTGAATAATTTATTAAAGCAAGATACCAAAAAATGGGAAATATTTTTCCATTCAGTATTATAATCTGCTTCGATTCGAATATTACGTCTGGTATTTTTTGACAATAATAACAAAATTATAAGAATTTTTTAGTTTCTGTTTATTAATTAGCAAATACAATTTCTATGTCATCATTTTATTTTCATTCCATTTTAGCTAATCTCTCTGTCGCACTTATTGCAATACGCATAAATCTGTCCTTGTCCCACTCATTATAACCAAATTTTACGACAAAAATGTGTTTTATTTTAGATTTTTGACCTATTACTCACTTAAAAAAATCTCCCGCTATGAAATTACATTTATTTATTCATTATTATTGTTTTCGGTACCATAGAAACCAGTAAAATAAAAATAAACTAATGGTCCGGTCCTTCTGGGATTCGAACCCGGGACCTTCCGTTTGGCAGCCATATAATGAGACACATGGTTTACCTCGACCATTGGATTCAACTATCAACGCGCGCTATGAGAAATATAAAGTGTTTTTAAGAATGTCTAGTTTTTTTGAAATTTTTTTGACAGAATTTCAAAAAAAGTTCAAACAAAATTTGTTCAAAATTCAATTCTAAATCAATGTTAAAGAATAAATAAATTTCATAAATTGTTTATTTTTTAAGATATTCCTAAAAAACCTAAAAATGTCATCAGGTAACTGTCACTTGTTTTGGTGCTAGATGAAAAACATTAAATGTGGCACCCACATATTTGTTCAAACTCTTAAATATGAAATTTGAATCAAATCCGAGAAGTCGTTTTTGAGTTATGGTGGATACAGACAGAAACACAGACACACACACAGACAGACAGACAAACATCATGGCGAAAATGGTCAGAATGGATTCAGGGACCCTCAAAACGTGTAAATCCATCAAAATCTCAAAGTCGAAAAAAATCACGATTACTATACTTCCTTATACTTCGTATAAGAAAGTAAGAACGACTCGTTTTATTGTGATGCATCAAGAGGATCTTTTTTGGAGATTTTTTTATTCTCTTGAATCGTACGTCATCAAAATTTAGAAAAAGTGTCTAACAAAAAAGTTCTGGGTCTTTATCCAAAGATCAAGGTCAGTTTAGACTCTTTGACACTGGAGGATTTACCACAAATTTGATGCAAGATTACAAATGAACATTAGTGATAAATGTCCCAAATTTGAAACGAATCGGTACACTAGAAAAAAAGTTACTGGAAAAAATTGATTTCAAAAAACAAACTTTGAAGCCCTGTAACCCCATTATTAATGAGCATTCTGAAAAATGTTATAGGAACTTGCTACATTCATTTTTCGAGTAGAATCACCCCCCTGCTTCTAATTTCCAGACACCCTCTGTATTTAACAAAAACAATAATTATAAAATTAAGACGCGTTTATTTTTCCTAAACATTTAAACAACATGACAAGAACTTGTCAAAATGTATGCAGCAGCAAGAACACGACTCGCATATGCTGCGCACTAACCTATCGCGCATCAGAAACAAGTCAGAAGTAACGCCTAAGGCTACGGTTACAGTGCAAGCTTTTTCGCGCGAATTGTCCTTCGCGTGGAAACTCGCCCAGGTGGTTACAGTGTAAGCGAATTAGTCGCGCGAATCGTTAGTAGTGAGTAGAAGTTCAAATTGTTTTTTTTTTCGTGCGAAGGGAATTATGGTTAAGGAAAAGCTTATTTTTTTGGTGTTTGACAGAAGAAGAACTTTAGCGGTTGCCTTTTTAAGAGATAACTCGAACAGGAAGCGAAATATATATTTCAGACATGCTGGAGATATTTGAGATTCTTTTGCTACTTTGAAACTGTTGGTTCAGTTCAAATAGAATGTCAAGAAGTGAAAAAACAATCAAACATTAAATTCGCGTATATTCTTATAGTTTTGAACGAAACTTAAGAAAAACTATTATAAACTAATACAGGTAGTCTAGCTCTAGACAGTAAATTTTACTTAAAATTACATTAACATTTACAAAAACCATTTAGTCCAGGCATTACGTATCAAAAAAGGGGGTTTTAAGGAAAGTTTTATAGGATTTCTGATTTTTTGCACAGCGGTACACTTTGGGTTGTAATTAAGTAAGTTATGTTTTGTATACAAAATTTTTTCCGGGAAACAACCCCCTTCCCCCCAAAAAGTTCCCAAAAATTTGTTTTTTGCGAACATCTCCGATCAGGTACCATTTATGAGGAAAATAGGGTCAGTAAAAAATTAAAGAACAGAAAATGATCTACAAATTATGTCTCTTTTATTTTTTGGTACAATGAATGAGTGAGGAGCAATAGCGTCGTAAAAGTTGCTCCGTCATTAATAAATTTACTCCCCGACTTAAATGACCGAGAATTACCTTGCCATAATTTTATTTCTTTCTCCTATTCTATTCTCCTTTTTTTTTGGCAATCGGAGATGGCTCTGGTATTTCCTCTATTTCTTCGCAAAGAGGAATTAAATTCTCCAACTAATCACAGTCAGTCATCGTCCTCGGGCGTCAATTGGAACATTTCGTCTGCTTCTGCATCTGTTGCGAAATCTTCTATGACCTCTTGGATATTATCACAACTTCCATTACAATTAGAACAGATGATAGAACACTTGAGTCTTTCCTGCATCCACAAGCTTCCCGACAGCCTTTTTTACACTTGCAAGAAATAAGTTTCAATATGTTATCAGGAGCGGGAGGCTGGAGTGTGGTAGCTGGAACCAATCCCTCGTTGCTCCTTTTCCATCCCCATTCTTCTTTATTTTTTTCGATGCCATACCAATGCTTGATGTGATGATAGGCCCTGAATGAATGCTATCGGGCTGCTGCCTCAGTTGGTGGAAGAGATACAATCTTGAATTTAGATTTGAATGCTGATTTCATGAAACATTGATGCCTGTAGTGATTGAGTGACGTGGCTTCTTTGCCAGTGAAGCATTTTAATTGAGTATGAAGCGTTCTCCAGCATTAGCACTAGACTCTGGATCAGCATGTGGATCTTTGAAAATTTCGATAAGCTTTCTTGATTGCTGATTTTTCCTCAATATGTTGAGGAATCTAATTTTTCCTTGTTTGAAAAAAGTAGATGTGGTGTCTCAACCACTAAAGGCAAGCAGAAATAATATGTTTTCTGCGACTTCTTTGTCTCATCTACACTAATACAGTATACAATCACTGCATACAATTTCAAACAAACTGCGCGGCTCTCTCGTGGCGAACCTATTAATCCTATCGAAAAATAAAGGAGACATAAGTTGTAGATAATTTTCTGCTCTTCAATTTGCACTGACCTATTTTTTCGTAAAATGTACCTGAACGGAGATGTTCGCGAAAAACACATTTTTGGGAACTTTTTGGGGGGGTTGTTTCCCGGCAAAAATTTTGTATGTAAAACATACCTTACTCAATTACAACCCAAAATGTACCGCTGTACCAAAAATCATAAATCCTATAAAATTTTCAATCAAAAAGTACCTATTGCCTGGACTAATTGAATTATTTGAGATATAAGTTCATACTTTAAAAATATAACATAATTTTTAAAATTTGCGTAGTTCCTATAGTTTTGCTAAATATCCAATAGAAACATTTTCAAACTGTCTATTTTCGTCGAACTTCACAGTCGAAACTGAAACATTGACAGGAATTGGAAAAAGCAATAAAAGCGACAGAAAATAATTATTTAAATTATTTATTTTTTGATGTTTATTTTATTATTTTAATAGCATAGCAAAATTTTGGGTTTTGTCAATGGAACAATGAGTAATGACAGTAAATTTTCCAAAAATTTTGGTCTTATAGTTTGTAAAATTCTAAAATTGCTCCTAGAGTAAAGTGAAAATTTTGAAAAAATTTTGGTTTAAATAAATTTGGAGTTTTTAGTCAAAAGGTGTTTCTGTAGAAAATTTTAGATTTACTTATATTCAATTTTTTTAATTTTAATAATATCAATAATGATAAAGCACTTCAGAGAAAATTCTGATTTTTTCAAGCGCATATTTTATAAAAAAAATATTTTTCTTTAATATAATTTTCTTTTTTCTTCTAACAGATAACTAAAGATGGAACCATCAATTTCCTCATTAATACTATTTATTGAACCAAGAAAACAACAATAACAATAATAAGAATGTAAGCATTATTCTTTGTGCTGCATCGAATATATTTCCGTACCTCGTGAGTACTTGTATACGCATTTAACGATTAGAATTAATACGTGATATATTATTTGTTTATCGTTAGCCATTTCAAATGGTTTTTATTTGCAGCAATCGTATAGTATGAAGTTATGAAGTAATGCCTTGTTGTGGGAGTTGAATTGGCAGGTGATATGGGAAGGAAAATGATGTACGATTGTAGGCGTGGTTCTGAAGTGAAGAGACCTCTCCCTTAACCTGAACCGTTAACACAATATTATTATAATTTACAAGATATTACAATGAATGCATGTTCACATACAGCGTTATTATCAAATGGTAAATATTTAATGTGGGAGAATTTTAATACGCGAAGAAATTGCAATAGATGGTATTATGAAATCGGAAAAAAATTTGAAAATTTTATGTTCTAGTCTAGCACTGGGTGATTTAGAGGTTTGCTTTGTTTTCGATTCAAATGCCGCTGGAAAAATTACAACTGATTAGAAAAAAATTATAGTAGTAATTAATTTTTTATTGCTTTCAACTCGAATAAAAATACATTCTTATAATTATTATCTGATGATATTTGAAAAATATAAACGCCAAAATTTTTTGTCCGCCCGATATTAGTTATTACGAATAAAAAATGTCATTGGTTAAAAATAGAAAGGTAAATTCTTACAATAAAGATTACAAGGTATGTAAAAAAAGCGATAAAAATATAAAAGAAAAAACAGCGTTGAATTATGAGAACGGGGCCAATTACATTTCCAGGTATAAAATTTGTACAAGAAAAAAACGAGTTTTGCTTTGATCTAATAAAGCATAGACAACAACTTATTAAAATACGCAATTGTTTTTCTTTTAATCAGAAATACAATAAAATAAATGTTGGTTCAAATTGACAAAATGCAGCTGGAATCTTCAGCCTGTTTTTTGTCCATTAACTAAAACCTCCAAGCGTTTATTAATGTTAATAACAGTTATCAATAAATTAAGCAAATATTTAAATTGAATAATAAATCTAAGCGAGAAAGTTGCGTTTGTATCAAAACAGGTTCAATCTCTTGGTATTTTGCCATGTTTAATTAGTATTAAATTGCACCACATATTTTTTATACTATACACACACTGGTTCCTCGTTTGTTCTTGTGTGCATCACTTGAATATCACAATAATGGCGGTAATCAACATTGAAATACTCTCATTAGTTTTATGTGAGTATCCGACAATTCCGTTACACAATTAAGTAGTTATAACTCATCCAATCACAGTGGCTGTGGAACAGAAGAGGGAATTTCCATTACGCGAAATTAGAGGGCGTGTGCGTCGTATTTGTACGAAATTAGACCCGGAAGAAAGAATTATTTATCTAACAGTCGACTGCGGATCTTAGGTCGTCATGACGTCTAAATCAGGAGCGGTTCCAGATACTATGATAAATTTATGAAAATGCTACTATTAAAAGAGAAATTTTGAAAGGAAATTCTATAAATCTAAACATTATTTATTTAAACTGTTACGCCGCCAGCTTTGTTGGTGCCGCAGACTCCAATATATCTAGAATGTATAAGTTAGACATTTTCCTTGTTTAATTCGATCTGCTGCAGGTTGGCTTGCAGGTAGCGGTTGAATTGGTTGTGTTATGACCCTCGTGTGCAGGTCACATATATGGGCTAATAATACAGTCACTCTTTTTCACTACATGTGAAATCTGCCGTGGTTCGTTGATGATGTACAATTTCTTGGTAAAACAGATATAATCGTGAATGTGGATGTGTTGTGCTGTTTCAAGAGGAATTTAATGCTCTACATTTTCAAATTAACCTTTCAATTTATTGTGCAGTAATTTTTGCACTTAGATAGTTTGTTTGTTTATTAAACAGAAAATGCATAGTTTGTACATAAATTGGAGAAATGAATCTGATTTTTTTTTGTAGTTTTTAAGTAGAGAGACTTTGAATTACAAATATTTTCCGGGAAATTTAAAATGTGGTAAAGACAACTATTTTTACCGTATGATTTAACAGAACGAAGATATTTGGTAAAAAATTCAAAACACAAATTTCGACATTTCCGCGCGCTGTAATTCGTAAACTATCGAATTTATGAAGAAATTGTTTAATCAAAATTTGTTAATAATTTTATTCCCTACAATATTGAATATAGCTATTTTTAGCGTATGACTTAACAGAACGAAGATATTTAGCGAAAAATGCAAAAAAATAATTTTGACACTTTCGACCACTGTAACTTCTAAACTATCAAACTTACCAGAAAATTATTTAAGTAAAAGTTGTTGATAATTATATTCCCTACAAGATTGAATACATTTATTTTTACCGTATGACTTGACAGAACGAAGATATTTGAGAAAAAAATTCAAAACACAAATTTCGACATTTCCGCTTGATGTAATTCGTAAACTATCGAATTTATGAGAAAATTGTTTAATCAAAAGTTGTTAGTAATTTTATTCCCTACAATATTGAATATAGCTATTTTTAGCATATGACTTAACCAAACCTAGATATTGAGCGAAAAATGCAAAAAAATAATTTTGACATTTTCGACCACTTTAACTTGTAAACTATCAAACTTACCAGAAAACTATTTAAGTAAAAGTTGTTGATAATTATATTCCCTACAAAATTGAATACATTGATTTTTACCGTATGACTTAACAGAACGAAGATATTTGGAAAAAAATTCAAAACACAAACTTCGACATTTCCGCTGGCTGTAATTCGTAAACTATCGAATTTATGAGAAAAATTTTTAATCAAAAGTTGTTAGTAATTTTATTCTCTACAATATTGAATATAGCTATTTTTAGCGTATGACTTAACAGAACGAAGATATTTAGCAAAAAAATGCAAAAAAACAAATTTGACATTTTCGACCACTGTAACTTGTAAACTATCAAACTTACCAGAAAATTATTTAAGTAAAAGTTGTTGATAATTATATTCCCTACAAAATTGAATAGAAATATTTTTACCGTATGACTTAACAGAACGAACATATTTCGGCAAAAAAGTCAAAACACAAATTTCGACATTTCCGCTCGCTGTAATTCGTAAACTATCGAATTTATGACAAAATTGTTTAATCAAAATTTGTTAGTAATTTTATTCCCTACAATATTAAATATAGCTATTTTTCACGTATGACTTAACAGAACGAAGATATTTAGCGAAAAATGCAAAAAAATAATTTTGACACTTTCGGCCACTGTAACTTGTAAACTATCAAACGTACCAGAAAACTATTTAAGTAAAAGTTGTTGATAATTATATTCCCTACAAAATTGAATACATTGATTTTTACCGTATGACTCAACAGAACGAAGATATTTGGGAAAAAAATCAAAATACAAATTTCGACATTTCCGCTTGCTGTAATTCGTAAACTATCGAATTTATGAGAAAATTGTTTAATCAAAAGTTGTTAGTAGTTTTATTCCCTACAATATTGAATATAGCTATTTTTAGCATATGACTTAACCAAACCTAGATATTGAGCGAAAAATGCAAAAAAAGAATTTTGACACTTTCGGACACTGTAACTTATAAACTATCAAACGTACCAGAAAACTATTTAAGTAAAAGTTGTTGATAATTATATTCCCTACAAAATTGAATACATTGATTTTTACCGTATGACTTAACAGAACGAAGATATTTGGAAAAAAATTCAAAACACAAACTTCGACATTTCCGCTGGCTGTAATTCGTAAACTATCGAATTTATGAGAAAAATTTTTAATCAAAAGTTGTTAGTAATTTTATTCTCTACAATACTGAATATAGCTATTTTTAGCGTATGACTTAACAGAACGAAGATATTTAGCAAAAAAATGCAAAAAAACAAATTTGACATTTTCGACCACTGTAACTTGTAAACTATCAAACTTACTAGAAAATTATTTAAGTAAAAGTTGTTGATAATTATATTCCCTACAAAATTGAATACAAATATTTTTACCGTATGACTTAACAGAACGAACATATTTCGGCAAAAAAGTCAAAACACAAATTTCGACATTTCCGCTCGCTGTAATTCGTAAACTATCGAATTTATGAGAAAATTGTTTAATCAAAATTTGTTAGTAATTTTATTCCCTACAATATTAAATATAGCTATTTTTCACGTATGACTTAACAGAACGAAGATATTTAGCGAAAAATGCAAAAAAATAATTTTGACACTTTCGGCCACTGTAACTTGTAAACTATCAAACGTACCAGAAAACTATTTAAGTAAAAGTTGTTGATAATTATATTCCCTACAAAATTGAATACATTGATTTTTACCGTATGACTTAACAGAACGAAGATATTTGAAAAGAAAATTCAAAACACAAATTTCGACATTTTCGCTTGCTGTAATTCGTAAACTATTGAATTTATGAGAAAAATATTTAATCATAAGTTGTTGGTAATTTTATTCTCTACAATATTGAATATAGCTATTTTTAGCGTATGACTTAACAGAACGAAGATATTTAGCGAAAAATACAAAAAAATAATTTTGACACTGTAACTTGTAATCCATCAAGTTTATCAGAAAATTAATTAAATAAAAGTTGTTGGTAATTATATTCCCAACAAGATTGAATACAGATATTTTTATCGTATGACTTAACAGAACGCAGATATTTGACAAAAATATGCAAATCATAAATTTTGATACTTTGTGCTGTAATTCGTAGACTATCGAGTTTATGAGAAAATTGTTCGAACAAAACTTACTAGTGATTTTATATACTGATTAGAGTAAAATGTGAGATATTTTCAAAAAATCAGTCAAACTTGATAAGATAACTTTTTATAACCGGTTTATTTTGATGAAATTGTATCACTGATTTTTCAGAAATTTATATAATTATCAAATGATTTTATTTAATAACTTTTCAGCTATTAATTTTTTCAGTGTTCCAATAATTTTTATCCCATCATTAAATAAAAAAACCCAGTCTGGGAAACAGTGGAACCCAGTTGATTCCCATTTTTATAATCTAAGCGTAATTTTCCGAAGAATTTTAATTATAATTTATTTTGATTTTGACCATGACTGAACAAGAAAAGATCGGACTTGTTGGAAATAATTTACGAAAAAAAAATCCTCCACAGCATGTTTTATACATTGGGTGTGTAACACAAATGTAACAAAAGCCAATCGTGCTCTATTGTGTTTTATTTCATTGGCCGAGAATAGATTGCATTTAATTTCGATGAATGGGTGCCTATAAAGTGTATCATCATGTTTGTGTGTAAAGTAATTGAGCCAAGTAAGGGATCACGGCCGATTACGTATCATTATTACACTATGAAATCATTTTACAAATAGCTAACGCTTTACGCTTAAACTAAACAGCAAAAAAGCTATTTTCGAGACGCTGCATAACCAGTAGAACACGATTAAAATGTTTTAACAAAATTCAGAAATCCTGATCAAAGACAACGTTAATTAATCCTTGTCGATGATGGCTGTCTTGTTATATATATTTTTTTTGTCTCCGATCAAACCATTATGCACATATGTGCACCAAACGGCGTGGTGCAGAATATTTTAATTAAGGGACAAGATCAATGACTTGGATGGACGGTTCAAGTTGCATTGAAAAACGCTTATGACTAACAAGCTGAAATAAAATTAAGAAGCAAGTTTCATGAAATAATTTAATTAATAAATAAACTTAAAAATATACATGGCGTCATTTTTTGGTTACGACTGTAAAGTTGGTCGAAAATAGACAGTTTGAAAATGTTTCTATTGGATATTTTGCAAAACTATAATATGAAACAAGCCAATTTTAAAAATTATATCATTTTTTTAAAATATGAACTAATATCCTAAATAATTCAATGGTTTTTGTAAATGCTAATGCAATTTTAAGTAAAATGTACAGTTTAGGCTACCTGTAGTAGTTTACAATAATTTTTCTTAAGTTGCCTTCAAGACTATAAAAATTTAAGGTTTGATTATTTTTTTACTTCTTGACATTCTATTTCTAATAACTCAATGGTTTTTTTAACTGCGACAATAATTTTAGAACAAATTTATAGCCCAAACTGTACTTCAAATATTTTACGATAGCTTTTATTAGATTCTTATAAAACTATAAGAGATAGATGCGAATTTATGAGGTTTGATTGCTTTTTCACTTTTTGACATTCTATTTCTAATAACTCAATGATTTTTGAACTACGACAATAATTTAGGAAAATTTACAGCCTAAACTGTACTTCAAATATTTTACGATAGCTTTTGTTAGATTTTTCTGAAACTATAAGAGATAGATGCGAATTTATGAGGTTTGATTGCTTTTTCACTTTTTGACATTCTATTTATAATAACTCAATGGTTTTATGAACTACGACAATAATTTTAGGTTAAATTTACCGCCTAAACTTACTTCAAATATTTTTTCGATAGCTTTTGTTAGATTTTTCTAAAACTATAAGAGATAGATGCGAATTTATGAGGTTTGATTGCTTTTTGACATTCTATTTCTAATAACTCAATGGTTTTTTGAACTACGACAATAATTTTAGGACAAATTTACAGCTCAAACTGTATTTCAAATATTTTACGATAGCTTTTGTTAGATTTTTCTGAAACTATAAGAGACAGATCCAAATTTATGAGGTTTGATTGCTTTTTCACTTTATGACATTCTATTTCTAATAACTCAATGGTTTTTTAAACTACGACAATAATTTTAGACCAAATTTACAGCCCAAACTGTACTTCAAATATTTTACGATAGCTTTTGTTAGATTTTTCTAAAACTATAAGAGATATATGCGCATTTATGAGGTTTGATTGCTTTTTCACTTTTTGACATTCTATTTCTAATAACTCAATGATTTTTTGAACTACGACAATAATTTTAGGAAAATTTACAGCCCAAACTCACTTCAAATATTTTTTCGATAGCTTTTGTTGGATTTTTCCAAAACTATAAGAGATAGATGCAAATTTATGAGGTTTAATTGCTTTTTCACTTTTTGACATTCTATTTCTAAAAACTCAATGGTTTTTTAAACTTCGACAATAATTTTAGACTAAATTTACAGCCCAAACTGTACTTCAAATATTTTACGATAGCTTTTGTTAGATTTTTCTAAAACTATGAGAGATAGATGCGAAGTTATGAGGTTTGATTGCTTTTTTACTTTTTGACATTCTATTTCTAATAACTCAGATTTTTTGAGCTGCGATAATAATTTCATACCAAATTTACAGCCCAAACTGTACTTCAAATGTTTTAAGATAGCTTTTGTTAGATTTTTCTAAAACTATGAGAGATAGATGCGAAGTTATGAGGTTTGATTGCTTTTTTACTTTTTGACATTCTATTTCTAATAACTCAGATTTTTTGAGCTACGATAATAATTTCATACCAAATTTACAGCCCAAACTGTACTTCAAATGTTTTAAGATAGCTTTTGTTAGATTTTTCTAAAACTATGAGAGATAGATGCGAAGTTATGAGGTTTGATTGCTTTTTTACTTTTTGACATTCTATTTCTAATAACTCAGATTTTTTGAGCTACGATAATAATTTCATACCAAATTTACAGCCCAAACTGTACTTCAAATGTTTTAAGATAGCTTTTGTTAGATTTTTCTAAAACTATGAGAGATAGATGCGAAGTTATGAGGTTTGATTGCTTTTTTACTTTTTGACATTCTATTTCTAATAACTCAGATTTTTTGAGCTACGATAATAATTTCATACCAAATTTACAGCCCAAACTGTACTTCAAATGTTTTAAGATAGCTTTTGTTAGATTTTTCTAAAACTATGAGAGATAGACGCGAAGTTATGAGGTTTGATTGCTTTTTTACTTTTTGACATTCTATTTCTAATAACTCAATGATTTTTTGAGCTACAATAATAATTTATACCAAATTTACAGCCCAAACTGTATTTCAAATATTTTACGATAGCTTTTATTAGATTCTTATAAAACTATAAGAGATAGATGCATAGATGCGAATTTAAGATGTATCATTGCTTTTTCACTTTTTGACATTCTGTTTCTAATAACTCCATAGTTTTTTGAACTACGAAAATAATTCTAGACAAAACTTACAGCTTAAACTTGTCTTTCAATATTTTAAGATAACTTTTGTTAAATATTTATAAAACTATAGGAGATAGATGTGAATTTGTGAGGTTACATTGATTTTTTATTTCTAGTCACTCTATTTATAATTCCTCAATGAGTTTTATAGTTGGAAGAATTTTTTTAATGTACATAGAACACGTTTCTAAGTTAACCATAAATTGTGAGGTTATATATATTTTTTCAAATTTTTGCAATCATATTTTAAATACTGAAATAACTTGTATATTACGCTTTAAGTTTACACGAAAAATTAACTGTACAACAGTTTAAAAGTTGATATTATGCATAACTGTAGGAGATAGATGCGAAGTTAATTTTCGTTAGATTTTTATAAGAGATCGATGCGAATTTATGATGTTTGAATGCTTTTAAATTTTTTGACATTCAATTTCTAATAACTCAATGGTTTTTTGAACTACGACAATAATTTTAAACAAAACTTACAACCCCAAATATACTTCAAATATTTAAAGATAGTTTTTGATAGTGATATTTGATTATTTTTAAGTTTTAAAATTTAAACTATCATAGTCGTTTTTTTTCCACCTACCTGGCATACAAACGCATCGAAAAGTTCCCGGATCGTCCAGACATGATCCCTCGTTGTGGCAAGGATGAGATTCGCATTCGTTGACATTGGTCTCGCATCGAGGTCCAGTGAATCCCTGCGAGCAATTGCACGCAAAACTGCCGGGCGTATTTACACAAATGCCATCATGTTCACATGGAGAGCCTGCAAAATAAAATGCCATTAGACGATAAGAACGTGCTATAAAGTAAAATATGTCGCAGATACATAGTATAAAATAACGTTCCGTATACAGGTAGGTATGTATGTAGGAATTCAGATTTTCGATGAAAAATCAAATAGTATCAAATCTATTGCCTCTAAATTTTCTGATAGTAATAAAGGATTTAAGATTTTCTTATCTAGTACACCTCGTAGGTTTTAAAAATTTGTACTTATCTATTTTTTTGTTTAAAAACTAATTTGTTTTAGCCTTTAAAACGCCCTGTAAAATTATGATGTTTCAAAACACAAAAACTGAACGTTTCAGTTCTCTTCCTGAAATAATAATCAAATACCTACTTTTATGAAATGTTAAATCATTTTTAGTAAAAAGTCAAACTACTCGGAATCTTTCGATTAAAAATCATGTTTTGGGTTGTCCTTATAGCGTTTCACGTTTTTATACGAATACATCCTTTTTGAACACCATTAATCTTACATACAATTACAATAGCTCAAAACACACCTGCTTATTGTTCAGTTTTACTGTTAACATTCAGAAAATATTTTTTTTGTTAATTAATGAACATCTTCAACATTTTTTCGAGACCATTTCCAAAACAACCTCGCGCTAAAAATACCTTTTACACCATATTATGTTTAGCTAATTACCAATTAAGGCGCTGCAAATAATTATCTATATTAAAACATGTCGATAGCCCTAATAATGTCTCACGATTACAATCTTGTCAATGACCGTGATTTTTCCGTTAGCAGAACGAGTTTCTGTTCTGTGCAAGATTTGACGCCTTCAACACCAATTAGGTAGCACAAATGCACAAGACGGAGTGAAACAGCAACAGTTTTCCCACCTCAGCACTTTGCCTTCAGCTGGCTACCATCACCACTCTTCAAACTTGTCTATGCAAATTAATGTCAAATAATTTACTACCGGTCACTGTGGAGTGCAATTGTCGGTGACTTCTTGCACAAGTTGAATTCAATTAAAATCAATCTGGAACTTGTTGTTATGTTAGAGATGAAATACAAGAAAATCTGTGATGGAGGCTTTAAAATTCATAGAAGAGATTAAAACAAGCACTGTGAGTTACTCTCGTAATATCGTGTGATTACAAAAAAGTAGGTTATGAAAAATAAATGCAAGTCCACTTGATAAAAGTCAAGCCACCACGATTTGGGTTGAGGTTTTCCATAGCCTACTCCATTCCAAATGTTTGATCAACCAATAATATTAAAATTTTTTATTTGAGTTCAAATTTTGACTTTCCGTTTTTAAGCCTTTCATTTATCTCCAATATTTACATCATAATCAATATTCTTTGCGTTCACATTCGTAAATTAAACAAAACCGTACGTATTCAAATTAAAACAGTAGTACATAGCTGTGAATCTCCCATAAAGCTAGCTACTGTTTACTTTGAAACTTATTAATTCTGTTTGCATTTGTCTTGTGTGTTTTATGTAAATGATCTCTATACATATTTGGTAGAAGTCATATACCAAGCAGCGTAAGTTTTATTCAAATCGTTATTTACTTTATTAGCAGACAGTTTGGTGACAAATGCGGCAACTGCAATGAATCTATCACAATTTGTTGTAGGTAGGTAGATATATGAATATAAAATCAGCTTCACTACTAGATATTATAACTTGTATATGCAGCATGAACAGCAGGAAACTAATGGAAATATGAGCGCCATAATTCATTTAAAAGTACCACGGAGGCTGCCGGAATCCTAACCTAAATCTTTAATATAACTACGATTTATTGGTCGGTATACTACTTATAATTATTCTTCATTATAATTGAAACTCCCACAAATATTAATTGAAACTTATAATCAAATAATTAAGGTCACAAAGTTCCATTAAAGTTGATTAGAAAAAAAGTATATGAGAAAAAAATACGATTATTATTTTTTTATAATCTATAATCTAAATAGCGGAAATGCCATTAAATTTATGTTTCCATAATATTTCCGATTTTACTACATAGATGATTATTTACAAAAATATTTAGGTATCAGGACTTCAGACAAGCAATAATTGACCGGTGGAAAAGATCAATTTGTTGACCTCTGCCTCCAATAGTCATGTGACTTGACCACATACCTATAAAATTTCGTCTTATTAACAATCGTTTAACATTTAAGTAAATTAATTTTCAAGGTAAAATGCTTGATAATGCATATATACAAAATAATTTTACGATCAAACCAGTACTTCAAATATGAAAATATCTGAAAAGTTATGGAATACTAGCTGTCTTCCGGGGGTTTCGCCACCACGGCAGTTTTTTATTTTGCGCCGTTTTTTCAATAATAATAATTACAATTTATACAGGGTGTCCCAGTTTATATCGTCAGGATTTCACCAGTCGATAGTTTAGCGAAAATTAAAGGTGGTTTGTCTAATAAACTATGGTCGAATGTTGCTTATAAAATAAATAAATTATTTTAAATAATTTGCTATAAATCAATAACAAAAAAGTTAGTCTTCTGAAATTTTGTATAGATTTTTTTTTTGTATTCTCTTATTAATAGTGGTTGCAATTATTTTATTTAGAACACAGAGGCGTGCGTACGGGTTTCTTCAAAAACATTTTATTGAATAAAACGTACATCACTGTTTTTTTTTTGCAGCACCAATATGCAGAGAGTATTTTCCATTCAATGTAGAAACTTTTTTGTATCTTACAATTTCTTGATAACTTAACTTTTTTTTTCTTATTTATTAAAGAGGTTCTTCTCTATTAGATTTCCGAAAAAAGCATCAGTACAAAGTTGTAGAGAAAAATATTTCCTACAACTTTCCTTTTAATATTTTTTTGATATTGTCAATATTTAAAAAGATATTCAACAAATAAGTTGCAAATTTTAGGGAAATTTTTCTCTAGTTAGGTACTACTTGCTACTACTACTTAGTACTCTTTCCCCAAAATTTTCAATTTATTTGTTGAATAACTTTTTAAATATCGACAATATTAAAAAAAATTTAAAAGATAAGTTGTAGGAAATATTTTTCTTTACAACTTTGTACTGACTCTTTTTTTCGAAAATTTAATAGGAAAAAAGTTATTCAATAAACAAAAAAATCCAACCCTTAATTGAGGGCTGATGAAGGAAGGGCGGGGTCTACGAATACACAAACTCACTTTTAAACTTTCAGGATGACCCTCTAGAAGATTCTACAAAAATTGGCTGTAGGGTAAAAAAAGTCTATTTGAAGCCTTTTTTTCTCCCTTATTTACTGTACTATTAGGTTATTTTCAGTTAAGTTATCAAAAAATTATAAGATACGAAAAAGGTTTGTAAATTGAATGGAAAATACTCTCTGCATATTGGTGCTGCAAAAAAACCAGTGGCGTACGTTTTATTCAATAAAATGTTTTTGTAGAAACCCGTACGCACGCCTCTGTGTTCTAAATAAAATAATTGCAACCACTATTAATAAGAGAATAACAAAAAAAAAGATCTATGCAAAATTTCAGATGGCTAAGTTTTTTTGTTATTGATTTATAGCAAATTATTTAAAATAATTTATTTTATTTAATGCCCTGTACATCAAAAAGGAAGCAACATTCGACCATCGTTTATTAGACAAACCACCTTTAATTTTCGCTAAACTATCGACTAGTGAAATCCTGACGATATAAACTGGGGCACCTTGTATATGACAGAATCACATCATCGACGTCTTCGGTGCAAAATATAAAAACTTCCATTACTCGTGTGGAAGCCGAAAGAACATTCACAAAAAATTTGACGTCGAAATCTACAATAGTGTACATTTCTATAGAGGACAAATTTACACGTTTATAAATAAGATTTTTGTTTAAAACCGAATTTATGAATTTGCGCTTGGAAGAATGTTCAGAAATCGTGATGTTTTGCCAATAATTCTCAAATTAGATCGAAGCTGTATTTTATGCAATCTAATTCCCCACAAAACTGCGATATTAAAAATGCGAAAATTTTGTAACAATTTACAAATTTAAAAAAAACGTTCAGGTGAAAATTTAATTCTAAATTTAATTTATTTTTCCATTCGTGCAAATATATCCTAAACTAACTTCCATAATATTGACTTTTCTGGACCATGTAGAAGATTGAAAAGAAATTCTAGTTTTAACTTTACAGAAGTGAAATTTTAATAAAAATCCGGAAATTTTGTAACAATTTATAAGTTTAAATAAAAAGATCATTTGAAAAATCAACTCTAAATGATTTAATTAATTTTTTCTACTCCCATACTTTAATTGATTTATTAGACAGTTACTACCTGTACTGTAATGAGATTCATTACGATAAAAGTTTATAACCAATAAAAAATATGTACAACATTACAGCAATATTCCGTCAATATCAAATATTGCCAAGAACATCTGACAGATCTAAAATTTAAAAATTGACTTTTTTGAGTTTATGATAAAGTTGCCATAATATTTATTTTTTTGTTTTTCATTCTCTTGACTAGTAGAAAAAATAGTGTATGCAACTCACATTCGTATTCATCGTAATTCTCATACTCGTGTCTTAATAGCTATCATTAAATGCTCATTGAATAATATAGTAATTTTCATTCGCACAACTAACTTCCAAAATGTTGATGATTTTTTCCTTAATAAAAGTAAAATTGAGCTCTGCAGAACTGTATTTTATGTGAAAAATCGCAGTCCAAATTTTTTCAAAGTGGAAAAATGAAGAATTTTTTGAGTGTTTTTCTATAAGTCAAAAAAATATCTAAACTATCTTCTACATTGTTCAAATTTGTTTCTGTTATAAAAGTACGAATTGTAAGATGAAATTCAATAAATGCAAAAACGTGATCAGTGAAGTTACCTATTTTAAAATACACTGTTGTCAAACCTTTTCATGACAAATTGAGTTCAATTTGTTTCTCAAAGTTTTATGATTTTATTTTGTAGAGTAATTTTGTTTTCTTATGGCATCTGGCCTTGAAGAAATCTGCGCGTAGGGGCGGAGCTGTAAAGTGGGAAAATAAAACCTAAAAACATCGACTCAGTTCATATTTTTCGGGGCATAAAAGACGATCCAATTGTTGGAGTGTTGTATATTTTAACTATAAATGTATAAAAACTGAGAAATCCAGGAAAACTAACACACTCCAAATGCTTTGACAAGAATGATGATCATGCCAGCTCGATGAACTTAAGTTTTTAGGCCGGCCAGTAAATGGCGGGTTTTTGACAACATTTTTGACAACAAGATTTTGGCGTCTTCAAGGTCAAATCCCACCATAAGAAAATAAAATTACTCTATTAGGAAGGCACATAAGTCAATTTATAAAATGGATTCATTACGTGTATTAAGCAAGACAATTTTAAGAAAAGCAGATAAGATTTTCGGAGTTTTTTATTTTCGTTTTATTCCTAAAAAAATGTTGTTCAAGATTTTAACTAAAATAACATTTAAACTGTGACTTATTCAACAAACGCCACAATCTTAGTACGAGGTACGAGCCCTAACAACTAAATGTTCGAACAAAAGTAAATTTGATTGTCTTTTTTCCATACGCGCAAAAGTTATCTAAATTAACTTTCATAATATTGATGTTTTTTTCTGTTATAATGCCAACATTTAGTTATATAAAAACGTAAATTTCGTAAAAATCCGCTCGGCGGTTCCAAAACTGTGGCACTTTAACCCAGCAGGATGGGAAAATTGTAGAAACAAAGAATTATTATTTTCAAAACGTTGGATCTAGTAGTCGGATTTTGATGAAATTTACTTTATTACAAAGCTGGATGTTGGTTTTCTTTACAAAAAAGTTACACAAGTTTTTAGTTGGTGATTTTAGGCATTTATCTGAGTTTCAAAGTTGTACCTTTAAAAATGATAAAATTTTCTAGTACTTGTTTAAAGAATCACAGTTTGGAAACCGCTGTTTGGATTTGTGTCAAAAAACATTTAAATCAAAGCTCAATAATCGTACTATATTGAAAAAATCCTGAATTGTTAATATGATTTTTTGCATTTTTTTCGAGTTCCACAGTTCACTTTTCAAAAAACGTGTTTTTTGAGGGTGTTACCTATATTAAAATAATCAGAGTTTTGGAACCACTGGTTGGATTTTGGTAAAATTTACTTTATTGCAAAGCTGGATGTTGCTTTTATGTACAAAAAAATCCCCAAGTCTTTATTTGGTGATTTTAGGCATATTTCGTAGCTTTAAAATTGCACTTGAAAAATGTGACGTAATTTTCTAACGACTGTTTTTAAAAAATCACAGTTTTGGAACTTGGGGAAAACGACATAAAGATGCTTTCATGGCCCTCATCCAGTCCGGACTTAAATGTCATTGAAACTCTTTGGCATAAAATTAAACGTATTCTACGCAATAATCCACCAAGAACCATTGGGGACTTAAAGAGCGAAATAGAAGAAATTTGGGACAGTTTCACGCCAGAATTGTGCCAAAATTTGATAAATACAATGCCTGCTAGAATACAGGCAGCTATTAAAGCAAAAGGAGATGTAATCTCTTATTAATGGTCCTAAATTAAAAATTATCCCAACATTTAGTTGCAAATTCATTTTGTAAAGTTTGTTAATTATTAAGATTAAAATATTGTTAAATCCAATAAATAATTTTCTTCCATGCATAATATTGTTATTGTATTGTTAGGTGTTTACTAATTATTTGCGTAGAATTTCCAGTTCTCCTTTCATACATCAAAAATTTACTTTTGTCCGAACATTTAGTTGTTAGGGCTCGTACTACTTTAATTAAAAAAATGTGCTTCAAGTTTTTTTTGTTAATTATAGGATTAGTGAGTAATGTTTTAGTCTACTCTTACTATTAATTTTCTATTCCTCCAAAATGCTGTTGTAAATCGAAATCAGCAAGCCGAACACCACAATTTATTCCTTATTATTAGCATTTTTCCTACATAGTTGTTGTTTCCTCGAATGTTTAACAGGTTTCTTGTGGAATTCGATTTTATTTATATTAAACAAAAAACAAAATGTAGCTTTATTTCAGAAACTAATAAGCACTATAAATTACATCCATAAAAAGAAATACCTAATTCTTCGTAATATTCCAATAAAATATTAGCTCAATTAATTCAAAGAAGGATGCAAAATAACCAGTTGAATGTTTCTCAATTAATTGATCTAGTTTAAGAAATAACATTGCAATCGTGATTAATGTTTATATTATTAATAATTATTTGTCTCATCGTGAAATTTATTAACAGATATGTACATTTATAAACCCACGCATATGTTAAAGTTGTCATTAGTAATGCATTTCTTTAAAACATAAATCTAAAAGCAGCTAGGTACACTTTTTACATGTTGTACGGAATGATTTACGAATGCATAGCGGAAATCTGTTTGGGGGGACAGTATAAGTAATTTTTGAAAAAAGATAATAATAATTAATTTAATGCAATTTGTAAACAGCCTCTAACAAGCCGCAAGGTCAACAAAACGCAACCTCTTCTCTTTAGATTTTAGACTTTAGATGATGCAGGTTTTTTCACATGTAACCTGTTTACAATTGCTTTTTAATTATTGGTCCACAATCTTTTGATCTAGATCGAAATGTGACAAAAGTTGTTTCGTAATGCTCAGAAATTAATTAAATGATTTTGAAATCATCCCTGAAACTAGATTACATGTTGTAAGACTTGGGAGTAAATTGTTATCTACCATTTTGAGTAAATTTTGATTGAAAAAACTACATAAATGAAACTCGACAATAGTTTTTGTCGAGGTAAAAGGCATGTAAGGCTAAATAAGGATGACTAGTACACGGTTAGCATTAATTTTGTTACAAACTATTGTTCTAAAGGAAACTAAGACTTCCTTGTATATTAAATCTTCGTTTTTATGCGCTTATGTGTGTTATCACAATTATTCTTAGAAGATAAATTTTCTTATAATTGCTTTGCTTCAAGACGGGTTTTTGAAAGATTCCGAATTGATTCTGGTTTAGTTTTCCGGCCTGGATAAACTAGGATTATTTTCAACAGTCATGTGCGTCACTCTGTGTCACTCTATCGCACTCGCTTTTAAGAGAAGCCAACGAGTGGTGGCGTTAGACAGTGTGACGCACATGATTGATGGAAATAATTCAGTTATTCTTAAAAATGAGCAAATATCGAGAATCATTTCACACAATAAAATTTAGAAAATAAAAATTGTTAAATGATAATCTAGAAAATGTAGACCAGTGGCGGATACAGTCGATATTTCAAAGAGGGGGGAGCAGCCGATATACAAGAAATAATAATTGTTCCATACAACGCTACATTAAATTTATTTTTTGTATGTTTTGGGTTTATGAATATCCAGGGTGTCTCTTAAAGGTTTTTACAAAATCCTACCACAAGTTTTTGGGCTCAAAATTATTCGTTTAAACCAAACATACTTTAGTCCAAAAGTTCTTCCTTACTGAGTTACAGGGCACTAAAAAATATTTTTCCAAATTATTTTTTAAGTATATCTACAGAACGGTTTAAAATAGAGATTTGAAATTTGGTGGGTTAATAAGCCTATAAGGAAGCTACAATTTGTTGGTATTAGAACCAAAATAATATTGTTCAGTGGCGTACTTATCGAAGAGGTCCGAGGGTTTTTTTGAATAATTCTTGTAGGGGATTTAATTTTTTTACAAAATAATAAGAATTATGATAGATACGCTCAAGACACGTAAAAAAGGTATACTTGTTTGATTTGCATTAACTCAACTGTTTGTGAGATATTTAACTTCGAAAATTTTTTTTGTTGTTAAAACGACAATTTGTGGCACCCTGTACAGTCAAAAATATTGGGTCACTCTAATACGGCTCATTCTACGTCCAAAACTAAGCATAATTTCTATCTTATACCGTTCTGTAGATATACCTAAAAAAGATAGAGGGCGAATAAAAAATACATCTTTCAACACCCTGTATTTTAGTAACGAAACATTTTTGGGGGTCGGTTTCTACAACCATTTATGCTTAGTTTTGGACGTAGAATCAGCTGTATTAGAGTGACCCAGTATTTTTTACTTTACAGGGTAAGTCACAAATTGTTTTTATAGCAAAAAAAATTTTCGAAGTTAAATATCTCGCAAACAGTTGAGTTAACGCAAGTCAAACAAGTATACCTTTTTTACGTGTCTTGAGCGTATCTATCATAATTCTTGTTATTTTGTAAAAAAATTCAATACCCTACAAAAAATATCCAAAAAACACTGAGTCCCCCCCTATAAGTACGACACTGAACAATATGATTTTGGTTGTAATACCATCACCTTGTAGCTTCCTTATAGACTTATTAACCCACCAAATTTCAAGTCTCTACTTTAAACCGTTCTGTAGATATATTTAAAAAAAAGATTTGGAAAGATATTTTTAGCGCCCTGTAACTCAGTAAGGAAGGACTTTTGGACTAAGGTATGTTTGGTTCAATCGAATTATTTAGAGCCCAAAAACTTGTGGTAGGATTTTGTAAAGAACTTTTAGAGCCACCCTGTATATTATAAACAAAATAAAAATTATTAATAAAAAGACATAGACCGATTTATAATGGTAACAGCAAATTTAGTTCATTTTCTATAATTTAGTATTGGAAATGTTGAAATTTTGATCTAAATTTTCCTCAAAAATAAACAGAAATTTAAATCCGCTTATGGCAGAGACTCCAAATGTCAAAGTGGATGCGTTTTTATTGAAAACGTCTAAACCCAATTTATTGAGTAGAGAAAACACTTTTTGGTGGGAAAATTAAAATGCATTAAATTTGATGATCGTTGGACGTGCCCGTAAATGTCCCAGAATACGCGAAATATTTTCAGGTGTAATTTTTAAATAAATTCTGCATTGTCCTATATAATTTTTTTATCCCCAATCCGGGTTAGTTTTCGAGCAATCATCTCTTGAATGTAGCCAGTTTGCTAAATTATTTGATTATCGAAAAAAAGTTATACATGAAAATTGTAGCTGAGATGATTTGCGATCGAAAGTATCTTGTAATTTTTTGATAGCGTTAACCCTTAAAGAATTATTAGCGTTCAAATTTGGAATTAGAAAAAATAAATCATTATGTTCACGTTTAATTTAATTTACATATTTTGAAAACTAGTATTGAAAATAGTTAAAAATTTGATACATGATGAAAGTTTGATTTATTTTGAATCGAAAAGTTAAATTCCATTTTGAACATAAACGATGTCTACTCGGAGTAATTATTAAATTTGTTAAAAAAATTTCCGTAAGTTGCCACCTGCAATGACTTTATAAATAGAAAATTTGGAAAATAAAATTAAATATTAAGTTCCTATTTAGCCTCTACTAAAAAAATTAAACTAAAATTTTTCTTAAATTAAATTTAATTGGACAGTAGAAAAATAGTGGGGTACTGTTACCACGTCACTGGATAGATATATGTCTTTAAGTAACAGTCTTTTGTAACAATATCACAAATTTTACACAAAAATAAATGTTAAGCGTACGACGTACTGTTTTCGTGTAAATCGCCTTTTTGGAATTTTAAAAAACAAATTGGCTTAAGGGTGGATTGATGCGAGATGAATATTTATTGGAATACTTGGATATGTTTTGCTAGCGCCATCTTTATGAACCTTCTTGGTGAATCTCGATCACGCATACCAAATATTGATTTTGTCGCGTTTATCAAATAAAAATTTCACGCGACAAACAACATAATCAGAACAATCGTGGCGCGTTTTGCACTACAAATATTTGCTCTACCGCTCATTTTTCGTTGATTTCTTTTTATCAACAACAAATACCTACAAACAACCAACTACAATAATGTAATTTGTTTTTATCACGTCAAATTGCGCAACCATGGCCGAAGCCAATTGGTCAGAGCATTCGACACACTCCATGAGGATTATTTGTAAACTCACTCTAGTACGCTCGTTGCTATCCTACAACAAGAGAACCAACCAACAACGTGGTCGATCATTAGATTTGACGTGGATCATCGACCCGATTACGTATTTTGATTCGTTTCGCTATTGTGGACAACATGATTCTAAAACTAAATCAATCTCCCTTTTGTTCGGCCATTCCGATGCAGAGTTTTAAACTTACTCATAATAAATCACAATATATACAGGGTGAGTCCTAAGAGGATGCTTTCTTTTAACAGTGTATAGAAGAACTCACTAAAATAAATACATTTTTCAAAAAGTTTCAATAAAATAAAAGGAATCATCCTGTATATGGGAATTTCACGGATATGTAAATTGATTGTTACCTTGTTCGCACTCGTCAATATCTTCAGAACAGTCAATGCCTTTGTAGCCGGAAGCACAGCTACAGGTGTAGGAACCATTTATGGGACTAGTGTCGCAAATTGCATCTGCATGGCAAGGATTACTGGTGCAGGCGTCGTCCAAGTGGCATAAAAGTCCTGCAACAAGAAAATCATTGTTAAGATACTAAACAGGACACGAGAACATTGTATTAGTAAAAAATTTTCGTAAATAAAATACTTCGGTTACCAATTAGCAATAAAAATGTAAATTTTGTAAGCTGCTGATATCACCTAGTAAATAATTACAAAAACATATGCTCGGTTGCAGTCATCTAATTAAAATGCATACATAATTAAATCAAGATTTATTGCAAAGCAACACATTATTATCTACATGACAGTTTATTTTTGATTTATCATTTCGATTATTATTTAACAATAATATCGTGTGATCAAAAACAGTCAATTAGAATAGGCGATGAAAAAAGTCTTGGATTGATTACATCTACTTGTATAGTCTGAGATGTTTATTATTTATACATAAAAATGGGGTTATAGTTGAAGGAGTCTTTTTCAGATGCTAATCACAAAGAACTGTGGCCTAATGTAACTATTTTTTGGATAGTACGATATACAGGGTGTCCCGGAAAAAGTGGGAAATCTCTCGGATTCAGATAGAGCATGAAAAAATAAGATGACAAGTTCCTATATAGTATATTTCATTACCAGTCTGGAAATAAGGATTTTTTCGTGCGCGCGTGACAAATTCTCGTGGGAGGCGAAGCCGAACACGGGAAGTCATGCAAGCACGAAAAAACCATTTCTGGACGTGTAATGAACGATATTTTTTATTATACTTATCTAAAAACAACCCAAAAAAGGATTAGAAGTAATTTTAGGACATTTTATTTTCAAAGTAATTATAATACATCGTAAAAATAGTAGGCAAACACGATTAACATTTCCATAGCAACGACTTGTTTATTATCGGCGATGCTTTAGTTTCTGTCATATTTAGTGCACGGAAAAAAGAATAGGAGATCGGGAAAAGTTTTCCGTGCGCTGTTCTGAAAACGTCACCTTTACGTCATTGCAAAAACAGATGAAAACAAGGTGTTTTCAGATAAGTATAATAAAAAAAATTTTTCCTACAGGCCCTTCCTACGAAGATATGTAGCCCTGAAGAGCGTCGCTGGAAATGGTTTTTTTTTAATAACTTTTAAAGTACTTACTTAATAGAATTTTATAAAAAGTTAATATGATGGACACTACTAAGGACCTCTTGAAATAATGTCCTTGACACATATCTAGCTTGTTTAGTTTACCAGGGGCAGACTAAGCTTTACAACTTAATGGTTAAACTTTTAACAGCCTGTGTGAAAAATACTTAAAACAACAAAATCAGGTAGCTTGAACCTTAGACTAAAGAAAAGCTACTCTTGTTTATTGTCGATAAAGTGGACCGTTTTCGAGAAAGTCTCATTTCGAAAAAAAATAAAATTTAAAAAACGCCTGTAGGAAAAATTTTTATAGGAACTTGTCATCTTATTTTTTTATGCCCGGGACACCCTGTAGAGGATGTTCCGTACATATAAAGTCATCAAATTTAGGGGTTACTTTCTGAGAAAAATCAAAATTATATTTTCTATTCATTTTATATTACTGACACCTTTCGAAATTGAAAACTAAATTTAAAATATTTGATGTGACCAACACATGACTTTTTTATAGAATTCTAACCAAATTTCTATTCAGTATTTATTGTATGTGAAGATCCAACTGAAAAACTACGAATTTTGTGGTGGATTTTTAATTATATTTTTAAAATTTCCGCCTCAAAAATTTTCTCCAAATTTATATTTTTTTAAATTCTCGGAGAATAATAATTCTAGAGTAACTTCTACAATGTTTTTTTTAATGATTTTTTTCTGAATAAAGACAATATTGATCTTTGTAAAATTGTATTCTAAGTGAAAATCCGGAAATTACAAACATTCAAAAACCATACAGAAGATTAAAGAGAAATTTCAGTGTTTTTCCAAAAGTCAAGATAGTTATTTACATTGCCAGATGCGTAAGTCAACTTTTCAGGTATAGTGCATTTGAAGAGGCTGTGAAAATTGTTGTTGCCGACTAAATTGAAAGAACGATATAACCAGACTTATTAAAATTTTATGAAATGATGTGCGACGAAGGATGCAGAAGAAATAAGTTAAAAGTTTTAATGGCGTACTTTTTAGAAAAATCGGACGTACTGAAATCTCCTGCTAGCCTGTGGTCGGAATACTCAATGCTCAAATTAACAATTTCCGTAAATAAGAATCTTGAATGTATTTACAAATTAGAACGTTTAAAGGCGTTTATCAAGAGAAAAAATTATGGATATCAACCTCGAAAATCGCAGGTATTTTCGAAAGACGCGATTGTAAAATTTTTGTTAGAAGCTCCTAAAAAAATCTATTTGATGAAGAAAGTGGTAACGATTTTTTGGGGTGGCTGGCCATGCCGAACTGATGAGCTTTATAATTTAAAGATGCAGGACGTAGACCATAAGACTAATATCTTAGTGGTTCAAATTCTTCCGACAAAAAACAATGTGCCAAGAAAATTCATAATAACAAATGGGGAACATCAAAAAGATTTGGACAACACTGGTTAACCATTATATTCAAATACGATCTAAAAATGCACAGGATCTCAGGATCCACGCTTCTTCAAAGCAACATGAGGGTTGGAAATGGTCTTCTGTAGCCGAAGAGTATATTAGAGTCTCTGAGCAATAAAACTGAAGTGGCTGATAAAATCTTACACGAAAATTCCGTCCATATGATGCAGAAAACGAAAAAAAATCAAGAAAATGGTGTTATTTGTAAATATCACTGTTGTGGCAACCGAAAAAGGAATGGAAATTTCAACCCCAATTCCATTTATGTAACAAAAAAAGAAAGCAAAAGCTCCCTTAAAGATTATTGGGAAGTTACACAAATTGTAATTTTAAATGAATTTTAAATAAATATCTACTTATAAAAATTAGCAACTGCACTTTATTGTCCTAGCCACGAAAGTATTATTTTCGTACCTAGCAACGAGAGCCTTGCATCTTTTATTTTCGGTTGCAGCTGTCTAATTAAAATAGTAAACTTGATTTATGTAAGATGAGAAGGAAAAATAAAAATCCGGAGTCAAACTACAAATTTTCACTGGATCATGTAGAAGATTGATGAGAATTTTTAGTGTTTATCCAAAAGTCAAAAAAATATCCAAACTATTTGCTATATGGATAGCACTTTAGTAAAAATCCGATCATCTGAAAAATTAACTCAAATTTAACTTAATACTTCATTCGCGCAATAATATCCTAAAGTAACTTCCACAATGTTGATGATTTTTTCTTAATAAAGGCAACATGTAACTACAAAACACAAGTAATTAACCTACATGAAAAAATTGCATTTTCCTTCTGCCACTTTGTAACAAGAAATGTTTCCGATATTAAAACTAATTGTAATTAAAAGAGCTGTGCCATTTTTGTAAATGTGCACACCATACATAGACCTAAGCGTATTATTAAAGAATGAGAATTTAACGATTTTTTAATTATAGAAAATTGCAGGTTATCAATTAATTGCTACCTTTCATATAGCACCATACAAAACGTACAAAAATGTTATTCATTTTTAGATTGCCCAGTCGTAACTACATAATTATAATGACAAGGAAAATGTGGGTTTCAAACATTCAGAATAAGCAGACACTAAAGTTTACTTGAAAATTAATAGAAAGTCAATTAGAAAAAGGTGTACCTACCTACAGTCTTATGGCTAATAAACTAATAAACATAATAAATAAAATGCACTGCATATAATAATAACACCATACTTAAAAAACAGGTTTTAATCTGCAGAGAATTCTCTTGAAAGTTTAATTAAAAAATAAAACATAAAAATTGAATACCACACTAGACATTTATTTTGATCAGCTTACCTACAGGTTATGCAAAATAAGCAATTATACCTATCTTCAAGAAATACGTGAATTTTTCAATATAATTATTCCTACGCCATTTTTATTATGTTTCGAAAACTTGTTCTCGTGGCTTTTTTATACACCATAAATCATACAGAATACCACAGAACGTCTAATAAATGTACAATAAAAGCTGAGTTGTATAATAAAAACAATTGATGAAACATTTATATTATTTAAAAGTTTAGGCTACATTGTTACTGGTGCTAAGTAGGTAGCGTTTATATCAAAAGTCCAAATAAAATTTTAGTAACTTACGACAACCACATTTTCTTCGACTAATTAAAAGGATTAGGATATTATTAACCAATTTTTAAGACTCGATTCAGTTTTCTATAATATACATAATATTGAAAAAGTTCTAAAAATGGCAGTAGATAATATGAAACAATATAAAGAAGATTATGATCTCAAAATTCCAACATACATATACAGGCTGTTTCAAATTCGCTACAGGGATTTCAGAAACGGTAAGATATACAGTTTTGGTTAAATTGAGGCAAAGTTGCGTAATAATGTGGCCAATAATAAGCCGTTCAGAAATCAAAAATATCTTTTGAAGTTCTGGAAATTTTTTGAAAAAACCAAATTTTTGCTTTTTGTTTTTATTTTTTTCTGCTCTTATTTTTCAAGATATCGAAAAACTAAAAGCTTTGTCGTGGACACTTTTTGTGCTTTATAAAATGACGTTAAAATCCTCATGCGACGTTTCGTTTTTGCGCTGACGTCATCAAATCAGTTTTTTTAAATACGGTCCTAGATTTTTTTTCATCGTTTTAAGTAGCATTTTTTATGTTCTAGAAAATGGCGTTTATATTTTTTCCATACGCGGTTTGGTTCTTGTGCAATCATCAGATCATTTTTTAAATACGGCCCTGAATTATTTTACATTTTCATCAGTATTCTTCCTTATATCCACACATTTTGGCAAATAATAATAATAATTTTCCTTTTATAATAAGTCAAACTAACAAATTATTTATTGTTAGTAGTAATAATAAGAACAATGGAATTAATTTTTTTAAATAATTTTATAAAATAAACACTTATGAAATCGTCAATACTGACGATGGGCTGTACAATGAAAAAAAATACTGATGAAATTTGTAAAAAAAATCCAGTGTCGTAGGAATTCAAAAAATGACCCGATGATTACACTAGAACGAAACGTCGTATGTTAAAAATTAAACGCCATTTTATAGAACATAAAAAGTGCTACTTAAAACGATGAAAAAAAAATACAGGGCCGTATTTAAAAAAATTGAGTTGATGACGTCAGCGGAAAAACAAAACGTCGCACGAGGAAAATTTTAACGTCATTTTATAAAGCACAAAAAGTGTCAATGGCAAAGTGATTTTGGTTTTTCGATATTTTGAAAAATAAAAGCAGAAAAAATAAAAATGAAAAGGCAAAAATTTGGTTTTTCCCAAAAATCTCCAGAACTACAAAAGATATTTTCGATTTCTTAACGGCTTATTATTGGCCACATTATTACGCAACTTTGTCCCAATTTAACCAAAGCTGTATCTCGTACCGTTTCTCAGATCCCTGTAGTGAGAGCCGAATTTGAAACAGCCAGTATTTTAAAAATTTTAAATTAGATTACAATATCATATGATCTAAATATCTGATGTGTCCAGCACATGACTTTCTTATACGATGCGATATCATACTAATCTTTGAAAAATAATGAAGTGATAGCCAATAAACCCATGCAGTCCTCATCCGATTTCTAATTAATATTAACGAAAATATTGTACTTGGAAATTACTTTTCTTAAAGTCGATGTATTTAGATTTTTTCGAATATTTTTTATTAAACCATATGGAAATCAAGTCAATTATCCTGTAAAATTCGTGTTTAAATTTTGAGCATTTTCAAGAAATTTTCAAATAGTTTTCGGAAGTCCTTTTCGCATTTATTGCATTAGGCATAAATCTGTCCTTGTCCCACTTATTACAACTGACTTTTGGGACCAAAATATTGTGCTTGGAAATTACTTTTCCTAAAGTCGATGTATTTAGATTCTTGCGCATATTTTTTATTAAACTATATGGAAATTAAGTTAAATTTTTTGGAATTAGTATAACATAAACCAGTAAAAAAACAAGAAGTTAATCACGTAGGCTATGAAAAATTACACCTACACGTGGGCCAGATTATAATCCGGAAACGAATCGACATATTCCCAAAATTCCCAGTAATACACACTATTGTTTGATAAAAGATATAAAATCGTTTAAATATAACTGTAAATATAATGTATCAATATGTATACATAAATACATACATTATCTGTATCATATCATTAGTACTTAACAGTCTTAAATCTCATATATGACGGAAGGAAAAAAAACTTGCATAATATACTTCTTGATTGAAATCTGTATAAGGAAAATGTGCTTTATTTACACTTTTTGTATTCTAAATGTTGCATAAAAAGATGCAATAATAAAACTGGTTTTCTAATTAACTGTAAGAACGTACGTACCAACATACATCTATATACTATGCAGAAATAGTTTACTGCTTTTAAAGGAATAAAAAAATTAGATACACTAATTAAACTTTCTAGCGGCAAAATGTTTTGAAATAAAACAGTGCTTGAGTTTGTAGTTGATTTATGTGAAAAATGCATTCATTTCCTAAAGTTAATTATAAAGATACAATGTTAATGATGTCATTATAGTTTGAATTGTTTCACACCAATGATTGTATTTTAGTTTCGTAAACATTCGAATGAAATTTTGAATATATTTTGTTTTAACTTTTTTTTTAAACTGCTTCATAAAATTTCTATCGAAAGAATGCGAATATAATCAGATAAACAGTTTGTGATTATTTTAACCACAACATCGCATTGAAATAAATTATTTTAATAAAAATCCAAGCAGCGGTTGCAAAACTGTGATTTTTTAAACATTTACCCTCGAAAAATGCGATTTTTTAAAACGACAATTTGGGGCCCCAAAAAATGAGAAAAAGTTCATATACCTAGACAGTTCGTGATTTTTTACAAAATAAAACCATCACTGACCTTTGCAACAAGAGAGTTAATTTAAAAAAACCTAAACAGCAGTTCCGAAACGGTCACTTTTTAAAATTATCACATACTTTGAAAAGTGCAAATTGTAAGTTAAAAAAAAAACGCAAAAAAATCTTATAAACAGTTTATTGGCTTTTTCAAAATAAAATCGCCATTCCGCTTTAACACAATATTTTTCGTCAAAAACACAACCAGGGGTTCTAAAACTGAGAATTTAAACTGCCATTCCAAATTTTTGCCTAAGTTCAACTTTGAAGCCACAAAAACATCTGAATTTACCAGATAAAAACGTATTGATTTATTTTTGGTCAAAAAAACCATTATCCACCTTTGAAATAAAGTAAATTTCACCAAAATATACCCAACAAAATTATAACGTTTTAAAAACCGTATGACACAATTTCTTTTTAATTTTCTGGTTTAAAGCCCCATAATTTGAAAACGTTTAAGCGGATTTCGACGAAATTTACGTTTTTATATAATCAAAAGTTAGCATTATTGCGAAAAAAATAGACTCGCACATAACCTCACTTTTGTAAAAAATAATTGAACAGTCAAATATTTTCGGACAAGTTTTTAAAAATGTTTTTGTACCTACTGGTCGATTTTTGAAAAAAAAATTTTATTATTGACATTATCACAGAAAAAAAAATAGATACCATAACCCCACTTTTAACTTATAAGTCTGAAATTTCAATTTTTTTAAAAATGTAAATTTGGAATCTTTTAGTAGATTGTGAGAAAAGTTTGTCAAGGATTTCAAAGATTGGTCTAGTGTACTTTTTTCGAAAATCAAACGGTAAAGACGATTAAAATAATGATTTTTTTATACCGCAAATTAATAAAAAAAAACTGCATTAAGGACTTAATTAAACAAAACCCAAATCACTATTCCTTACCTGTTTTCCCAGTGGTACACCGACAGTAAAAACTACCGACTCGATCTATACATGTGGCACCATTGAAACAAGCAGCTCCCGCACAATCATCAATATTTACAGAACAGTCCGGTCCTGTCCATCCATTTACACAGATACAAGAATACCCGCCCACACTATTTGTACAGGTGGCGCCGTTTTGACATACAGATGGCCTAAGTGAACATTCATCCACGTCTTGTTCACAGTGCTGGCCTGTGTAAGTTGGTGGACATTGGCAACTGTATGCGTTGATGCCATCCGCACAGGTACCACCATTCTGGCATTGGTGACCTGGACAGTCGTCCACGTTTTCTTCGCAGTTTGGACCTCGAAAACCTGAAAAAAAAAGAATATGTTGGAGTAGGAAAATAATAAATAATGATTGTCTATGGTAGTATTTGACATTGGAAGCTTATCTAGACTAAAAAAAATTACCTATAGCAAAAGAGTGATCTATTATTTATTAAGTGTTTTCCCAAATTTCAAATCAATATTTCAAAATTGAAAAATAGTCCAAGAACATTAACAATTTGGGAAAAATTCTGGCAAGATCATTTTTTGTGTGATGTTAGCACCCTTTCAGATAAGTTTAAATTCAAAAAAGTGACGTCCACCCCCTTGGGAATAAGACGCCATCTTGAATTGAAGGGATGTGTTCGATTTTAAGAATATCTTAATTAGTTTAGTAGTTACAGATCATTAAAGGCCAAAAAGTGGAGTTCAAAATTGTTCTTGCTTTTTGTTCAATATGACATACGGCTCGTGTCGTAATTTTCATACTCGTGTCTTAATAGTTATTATTATATGCTCATTGTACGAGCCCTAACAACTAAATGTTCGGACAAAAGTAAATTTTTGGAGTATGAAAGGAGAACTGGAAATTTTATGCTAATAATTAGTAAACATCTAACAATACAATAAGATAAAGCCTTAATAACAATATTATGCATGGAAGAAAATTATTTATTGGATTTAACAATATTTTAACCTTAATAATTAGCAAACTTTACAACATGAATTTGCAACTAATGGTGTTATTCTGTATCGAAAATGTTAGATAACATTCTGTTAAATCTATGTTATTTGACGTTTGAACAATATAAAACATTGTTGAAATGTCAAATAACATAGATTTAACAGAATGTTATCTAACATTTTCAATAGGGAATAGCTCCATAAATGTTGGGATAATTTTTAATTTAGGGCCATTAATAAGAGGTTACGTCTCCTTTTGCTTTAATAGCTGCCTGTATTCTAGCAGGCATTGTATTTATCAAATTTTGGTACAATTCTGGCGTGAAACTGTCCCAAATTTCTTCTATTTTGGTCTTTAAGTCCCCAATGGTTCTTGGTGGATTATTGCGTAGAATACGTTTAATTTTATGCCAAAGAGTTTCAATGACATTTAAGTCCGGACTGGATGAGGGCCATGAAAGCACCTTTATGTCGTTTTCCCCAAGTTCCAAAACTGTGATTTTTTAAAAACAGTCATTAGAAAATTACGTCACATTTTTCAAGTGCAATTTTAAAGCTACGAAATATGCCTAAAATCACCAAATAAAGACTTGGGGATTTTTTGGTACATAAAACCAACATCCAGCTTTGCAATAAAGTAAATTTTACCAAAATCCAACCAGTGGTTCCAAAACTGTGATTATTTTAATGTAGGTAGCACCCTCAAAAAAACACGTTTTTTGAAAAGTGAACTGTGGAACTCGAAAAAAAAAAAATATTAACATTTCAGGAATTTTTCAATATAGTACGGTTATTGAGCTTTGATTTGAATGTTTTTTGACACAAATCCAACCAGCGGTTTCAAAACTGTGATTCTTTAAAACAGTTACTAGAAAATTTTATCATTTTTAAAGGTGCAACTTTGAAGCTCCGATAAATGCCTAAAATCACCAAATAAGAACTTGTGTAACTTTTTTGTAAAGAAAACCAACATCCAGCTTTGTAATAAAGTAAATTTCATCAAAATCCGACTACTAGATCCAACGGTTTGAAAATAATAATTCTTTGTTTCTACAATTTTCCCATCCTGCTGGGTTAAAGTGCCACAGTTTTGGAACCGCCGAGCGAATTTTTACGAAATTTACGTTTTTATATAACTAAATGTTGGCATTATAACAGAAAAAACCATCAATATTATGGAAGTTAATTTAGATAACTTTTGCGCGTATGGAAAAACGACAATCAAATTTACTTTTGTCCGAACATTTAGTTGTTAGGGCTTGTATAATATACTATTTTATTCTGTATTTTAGAAAATAAGAATATGACGCAATATTAAGTTATCAGTAGTATATGAAAATCATCATCACTTCCTTATACTTCCTGCTTCCTGTGAGTAAAAGGACAAAACTTATTTACCTAAAAATTAAAGATTCATTTAAGAATCTTTGTAATAAAATAAAAAAACTTGCTTTTTGGTTTAACAACAAAACCAGACGACTCCTAAAAAATGCCTTTTTCCTTTTTCATCCTAATGGCTCCTACAAGTGCTTTATCGTGTTTCGTATGGTGTGTGTGTGCTATGCACTCGCGCTTAGCTCGCGCGCAACGTTGCCAACTCTCAGCAGGACCACTTGTTGAGCAGTCGACTGACGACAAACACGTGTTTTTGATTGCCTGGTACAAAGAATGCCACCAGCCTCTCCCTTCTAAGTAAACATAGTACGGCGGCCCCAGAATACCGAAAGAAACGAAATGCATACAAAAAACCGTCTACACTACGAGATTTCATGTGGTTTGGTAGTGAGCACTACTTTTCAGGCAGCACTCACTCTATGGGAAAAATATTATATTGAAAAATATTCTGTTCTATTTATAGATTATAGACGACTACGGAAACCGTGTGACTTGATGATGAGGATGAGACATTGGTACTACTTATGACATTTGACTCAAAAATTATTAAGATAATAAAAAAGTAACGTAAATAATGATCTACATCTAACAAATATGATCAAAAAAATAAAACACACTTCATGTCTCCCAGTAGTGGAAGTCGAGTAAGTACCGTAATTTTCCAGCATAAACCATCCAATTAATAAATATAAAGCTTTCTATAATGTTCTTTAATGTCGTTAAACAATCTTGCAAATGTAAATTTATTACTTCAGTTATAATTAATAAAAGCTGCTGATTTTTATTGCTTACTTTCGCTTAATCGTCGTTTAAAAAGTTTACATCAATGTTGTTTAGTGTTTTTATATGCGTTTTATATTAATTTAATTAAATTTATTTTTAATTGATGAATTATTATTGGTGATTTAATTTGATGATTATAGTTGGGTTTATATGAAAACTTGGGTGTGGTAGAAGAAATTTTGCAAGTTATGTAATATTTTATAGAAGGTAAATCGCTTGACCTGAAAGGTGGAAAAAATGTAATTTTTTGTTTTAAGTTTTCCATCTGATTACTTGTAATAAACATTGAAATGATAAACAAACTAAAAATGCAAGTTAGATTAAGTTCTTAGGCCTAAGGATCAGGCGCAATAAAACAAAACCCTATTAAAATATTTACAAAGCATTACAATGAGAAAGTACTTAATTTAAGTACATAAAATTTCATACCTTGCATTAAAGTTAAATACATACTGAAACACCTTTCACACATCAAAAATATTATATTGGTCTTGGGACTCAAATTAAAGATTAATTAATCATTGATTAAAATTTAATTACTGTTTGTGGAACCGAGCAACAGTCTTGCAATTATACAGGGTGGTCCAGTTTATATCACCAGGATTTCACAAGTCGATTTATCGAAAATTAAAGCTGGTTTGTCTAATAAAATATGGTCATATTTTGCTTTCTTTTTGATGTACAGGATGTTAAAGAAAATAATTATTTTAAATAATTTACTGTAAATCAATAATTAAAAAAATAGCCCGTTGAATCTTTTTTTTGTATTTTTTATTAATAGTAGTTGTAAACTATATTATAGATAACTGTTTTATTTTTGCATCAACATTCTTTAGTCCTTACATTTTACAGGTTTAAACATACAAAATTATTTTTCAAAAACTACAAGAAAGAGGGGAATAAACAAGTTTTTTTAGATACCTAATTTTGTTACATTTGTTTTGAAAACTTGCGATTATCTCGAACCCCGTTCATTTCAAAAATGTGGGACCCTCACACTTTTTTTACCTAATATTAAATGCAAAATCTGAAAATGCAATAATATACCTATAGGATATCCAATTTAAAATAACGGGGTAAGTAGGTGTAATGAAACACCCTGTATAAATATAAATACTTTTAGTTTATTGAAGATTGCCAGGGCTTTGACGCACCATGTATATGTTAATCTTGTATCTACATAAAAGTGAAATTTTGTCCTGTATACAAATCTACACCGTCGCAGATATCGACGCCAAATTTTTGGTGAATGTTCTTTCGGCATCCACACGAGTCATAGAAGTAATTAGAGTTTTTATTATGCGCCGTATTTTTAATAATAATTATTGACGTCTTCAGAGCCATCTATCCTCTATAGAAATCTGCCACCTGTAATTATCTATAGATATCGACGCTAGCTTCATGGCGGAGCGACGAGAAATGAAAAAATTCTGTTTTTTTTGCAGTTGAGAATGTTTTTTTTCTATGGCTATACGTATTTTCGTAACTATTTTTATGTCATAGTTCAAGAACTTGATGCTATAAATTGTAATAATATGAATAGACAGGTCAAAGCCTCTTAGAAAAATTAAAGTCGCGTTTCTCCTGCAACCGAAAACGAAGTTTTTACCTAATTTACATTCTAGCTGGAATTTGTTCGGAATTTGCAGTTTTGCAAATTGTTCTGCATTCTAGATGCTGCAAGTTTCGACCAAATTGCCGCTATGAAATAAGCATATTTATTCTCGAACAAAAAATAAAATTTACTGTAATTCATTTTTTATACGAGCCCTAACAACTAAATGTTCGGACAAAAGTAAATTTGATTGTCTTTTTTCCATACGCGTAAAAGTTATCTAAATTAACTTCCATAATATTGATGGTTTTTTCTGTTATAATGCCAACATTTAGTTATATAAAAACGTAAATTTTGTAAAAATCTGCTCAGCGGTTCCAAAACTGTGGCACTTTAACCCAGCAGGATGGGAAAATTGTAGAAACAAAGAATTATTATTTTCAAAAAGTTGGATCTATAGTAGTCGGATTTTGATGAAATTTACTTTATTGCAAAGCTGGATGTTGGTTTTCCTTACAAAAAAGTTACACAAGTTTTTATTTGGTGATTTTAGGCATTTATCGGAGCTTCAAAGTTGCACTTTTAAAAATTATAAAATTTTCTAGTAACTGTTTTAAAGAATTACAGTTTTGAAACCGCTGGTTGGATTTGTGTCAAAAAACATTTAAATCAAAGCTCAAAAATCGTACTATATTGAAAAAATCCTGAAATGTTATTATGATTTTTTTGCATTTTTTTCGAGTTTCAGAGTACAGGGTGGCCCATTTTCGAGCCTCATCATAGGGATCTCGGAAACCGTAAGAGATACAGGGTCGGTTAAATTATGGCAAAGTTGCGCAATTTGATGCTTATCAAAATACTGTGTTGCAACATGGAAAATTCCGAATACTTTCTGAAATATCCTGAAAAAAAACAAAATTTCATAAAATCTTTTTTATTTTTTTGTGACGTTATTTGAAAACAAATTTTAAAACAAACAACACTTCGTAATTGCCACTTTTTATCCTCTACAAGATGGCGCTTTCAAATTTTTAATCCGACGTTTCGTCTTCCAGAAACCATCATCAACTTATTTTTTTTAAATACGGACCTGGATTTTTTATTTTATTTTTTGTTAGCTTTGGACTACCTTAAAGCTATGACCCATCACAAATTTTGATTTTCAAACGTTTAGGTGACAAAAACTGACATTTTCTGTATTTTTAAAAATATTTAATACGATATTATTTTTAAAACAAATTATTTTTTCAACATTCTAAATTTATTAGTTAGGCAAAAAATAAATATCTAAATTTATGATATTGATCAAAAGCTATTATTAACATTATTTAGCCAGAAGTAATAATTTGTTTTATAATAGTGTCGTATTAAATATTTTTAAAAATACAGAAAATGTCAGTTTTTGTCATCGAAACGTTTGAAAATCAAAATTTGTGATGGGTCACAGGTTTAAGGTAGTCCAAAGCTAACAAAACATAAAATAAAAAATCCAGGTCCGTATTTAAAAAAAATAAGTTGATGATGGTTCCTGGAAGACGAAACGTCGGATTTAAAATTTGACAGCGCCATATTGTAGAGGATAAAAAGTGGCAATGACGAAGTGTTGTTTGTTTTAAAATTTATTTTCAAATAACGTCAGAAAAAAATTAAAAAGATTTCATAAAATTTGGTTTTTTCAGGATATTTCAGTAAGTATTCGGAATTTTCCAAGTTGCAATACAGCATTTTGATAAGCATCAAATTGCGCAACTTTGCCATAATTTAACCGACCCTGTATCTCTTACGGTTTCCGAGATCCCTATGATGAGGCTCGAAAATGGGCCACCCTGTACACTTTTTAAAAACGAGTTTTTTGAGGGTGCTACCTACATTAAAATAATCACAGTTTGGGAACCACTGGTTGGATTTTGGTAAAATTTACTTTATTGCAAAGTTGGATGTTGGTTTTATGTACTAAAAAATCCCCAAGTCTTTATTTGGTGATTTTAGGTATATTTCGTAGTTTTAAAATTGCACTTGAAAAATTTGACGAAATTTTCTAACGACTGTTTTTAAAAAATCACAGTTTTGGAACTTGGAGAAAACGACTAAAGGTGCTTTCATGGCTTCACCCAGTCAGGACTTAAATGTCATTGAAACTCTTTGGCATAAAATAAACGTATTCTACGCAATAATCCACCAAGAACCCATTGGGGACTTAAAGACCAAAATAGAAGAAATTTGCGACAGTTTCACGCCAGAATTGTACCAAAATTTGAAAAATACAAAGCCTGCTAGAATACAGGCAGGTATTAAAGCAAAAGGAGACGTAACCTCTTATTAATGGTCCCAAATTAAAAATTATCCCAACATTTAGTTGCAAATTCATTTTGTAAAGTTTGCTAATTATTATGGTTAAAATATTTTCTAAATCCAATAAATGATTTTCTTCCATGCATAATATTGTTATTAAGGCTTTATCTTATTGTATTGTTAGGTGTTTACTAATTATTTGCGTAAAATTTCCAGTTCTCCTTTTATACTTAAAAAATTTACTTTTGTCCGAACATTTAGTTGTTAGGGCTCGTATTTGGTGGTTTTGTAACGTTCATTTAATTTAAAAAATCAAATGTTTATTATTACTAAACTTAGGTGTTCGTTTTTCCTAATAAAAGTGTGAAAACTAGAATAAGATTTCATAAAAATACACTTTCTTTTTGGTTTTAATTAGATTCTCAGGATTGTCATTTGAAAGATAATGTACAAAAACTATTACAACTAATTAATAATAATAATAATAATTTATAACAATAAGTTTGCGCGCATAATATTCCTGAGTGTAACTTGATCAAAAAGTTTTCCTTTCATATTTGGTAATGCACAATGGGCTATTGTTGTATCTTGGCAACTTACACTTATTATCATCTGCTTTTGAATAAATCGTTAAAAACCATCACAGGTACCAAGAATAAGGAAGTGTTGAATTCCAGTCAAGATTGAAATCAGTACATCATATTTCGTGATTTTATTATCACTTTCGCTGGCACGATCTCTAGTCAACTATATCGAATATTTTGATGAAACGATATGTTTGTACAAGTTTCATACTTTTGACTAAAATATCTTTTCTAATCACATGGTTATGTAGATGGTCAAATTGCCATATAATATTTTAATTTAGAGTGTTGTGGTAAAATAAAATGTGGTTCAGCCTGAGGGATGCACGAAGGTTGGCTTTATCACGCCCCAACATGCACTGTGAGAACAATTCCGCTGTTAAAAACTATTTGCATATACTTAGTTATAAAACGGTACCTAATAACAAATAAAATAACACAGTCGATAATTTGCTGCGTTGTTGGATTGCGTTTCGTTTGATGATTGGGTAGAATCACATTCAAGGCAAAATTAAAGTAGAAAATCGTCGAAACAATTAGAAATATTATTTTGTAATGGCACAACGACGTTATTAGCTTTAGGTTGTTGCAAACCGATTGTATATGAAATAAACGATCGTTTATGGTCGTATCACGAATTTCAATGTAACCCATACTGTGTTTTCGATTGGGAAACAATTGATATAATCTTGCGTTTTTAGAGCAATCTACTACAGAGGCTATATGAAAATTGTATGTTACAGAAATTGCTAACATATTACAAAATGAAACAATTTCAATTTAATTGATGGAATTCTCATAGGAGTCTTGTACCTACATACACAATGGGTGCTAATTATAAGTACGGCGTGTTTACATGAAAAATTGTGTTTGGAGCATGGTGCAGGGTCAGTATAGAGTGCTTTTCAAGATGCTGGGGAAAACTTTAGTATAGAATTAGTAACATTTTTTTATACAGAGTGTCCCAGTTTGTATCGTCAGGGGATTTCACCAGTCGATAGTTTAGCGAAAATTAAAGGTGGTTTGTCTAATAAACTATGGTCGAATGTTGCTTCCTTTTTGATGTACAGGGCATTAAAGAAAATAAATTATTTTAAATAATTTGCTATAAATCAATAACAAAAAAAGTTAGTCTTCTGAAATTTTGCATAGATCTTTTTTTTTGTCGTCTTTTATTAATAGTGGTTGCAATTATTTTATTTAGAACACAGAGGCGTGCGTACGGGTTTCTTTGAAAACGAAAAAGTTTCTAAATTGAATGGAAAATACTCTCTGCATATTGGTGCTGCAAAAAAACCAGTGGCGTACGTTTTATTCAATAAAATGTTTTTGAAGAAACCCGTACGCACTCCTCTGTGTTCTAAATAAAATAATTGCAACCACTATTAATAAGAGAACACAAAAAAAAAGATCTATGCAAAATTTCAGAAGGCTAACTTTTTTTGTTATTGATTTATAGCAAATTATTTAAAATAATTTAGTTTCTTTAATGGCCTGTACGTCAAAAAGGAAGCAACATTCGACCATAGTTTATTAGACGAACCACCTTTAATTTTCGCTAAACTATCGACTGGTGAAATCCTGACGATATAAACTGGGACACCCTGTATTTGCTTAAATTTTCTTTAAAATAATGTTCTATTTTTGACTCTTACCAGTAAAGTCTTCAAAAGTTTTTAGAAGTCTGTCCTCACACTTATTCAAATTCGCATAAGTCAGCTTAATTTTTTTTTCTAAAATTATAATTGTAGAAAGCTCCTTAAATTAGATTTTTTTTGAAGTGAAAATTTCCTACAAAAATATTTAATTTTTTTTCGTTCCGACAAGTTTTGAATAATTTTCGAAAGTTTCTTTCTCACATAAGTATTTCACAAGTCTTTGTTTCACTCATTATAATGAAAACATTTATAATATTTTATATACAATAAAGTTTTATTATAATTTTTTCTGTTATACTTTCTATTCAAAAATAATTTTATTTGTTAAACAACGATTTTATACATCAACTTAGGTACTTTTAAGTAATTTTATTATAGTTAGTATCGGTCTATCATTTTTAAAAGAAGGCACAATATCAATTAATTTCGCAGCCAACTGCGAAGTTAGATTCCTTTATGACGAACTGGAAATTTGTCAAAACCTTCTGACTCGCATGATACACTTTGGTGGTGTGGTTTTCAAACCGATGGCACCCTAGCAATTTTTCGGCGTTATTTTCAAATATGTAAAATAAGTTCGTTGTCTGTAAAGTTAATTTTTTTAGCAGAGAGACTTGGAATTAATGATATTTTGCGGGAAATTTAAATGATTGAGCCAGTAATCAACTAAGGCAATTTAATGCATTTTAAATTTCTCGCAAAATATTTTTAGTATCAATTCTCTACACTAAAAAAATGGACTACAGTATTGTGTATTGTGGTCAACCCTGCCACTTGTTTTCCTAAATTATTGTTCAATATAAATTATACTAGACCAAATCCCATCTTTTATATTATAAACTGTCAACAATAACATATCTCAAAATATATTGAAATGCTTCTTATGGGAATATTTAATTGAATATAAAAGATCTCCCCGCGGGTGGCAATTAAAACTTCTCAAATAAATCAAAACATAACCGAATAATCAAAACTATCCTATTTTGATTTTACGATTTAGGATAATTTTAAGCAATTTATGTTATCTGGTCAAACCTGCACAATAAAAGAGGCATAAAATTGTGCCTAGTGGCGTATAACTCTGCGGGGGATTCCACAATAAAACGAATTTTATTCATAATGAAAGAAGTTGCTAGAGAATAGAGATTTTTAACTAATGAGAATAGTGAGTTTAAAAATTTCTATCGTTTTCCTATATTTAGAATTTTTAAATCGATTCCTTGCATAATTTTGCTATAATTTCTGCATTCAACTGACAGTTCCTGTTTATCTATTGAAAAAAATCCTGCAGTGACAACATCCACTCTCCCAGATAACTTTAAAAGAAAGTCAGTCATAATCAAGCCAGCCAGTGTTGGAAGATGGTAGATCCATCCACATGTCCGAACGTGAGCCAAATCAGAAAGTTACCATCTAATGACATGTAATTTAAACAATTGCGAGTTAGATTTAGGCACGAATATAAGACAGAAAAAATCATTCAAACTTTAACTGTGTGTTCACAACCAGGAAGGAGGCGCATTATTCAAATGAATCATGCAGTGTGAGAGAGTTACGTCACTCTGTCGTAGCCTTATCTTGTTGACTACAGTGACATTTGAAATGTCAACGTGATTTTGGCGCGAACAAAGAGTGATAAAAATGTTGACAATTTTTTGCTATGCGTATTTTTTTGTGACACAAATTGTTTGTTGTTGCCGAACGTCATATTAGCACCTTTATTAGCTACACTGACTGAACAACTTAATTGCTTTTTAGTAAAAATTTCACACTTAACAATATCTTCATTTTAAAATAAAGAATTTTTTTGTCATACAATAATTAACAAACCATCATCAAAAGCTATCATTACAGGTAATACACAAAAGAACATAAATCATATTTATTTCAGATTCTTAACGTCCATTAACAATACTTTTTTAGTTCGTTAAAGAACAACATGTGACATAGGAATTATTGAACATGAAAATAATAAAGAAAATTATAGGTTGTCATGTGTAACGGTATAAATGATCTTCTAAATGAATATAAGTGAGATGTTTCTCCAAGTTTGGTAAGGTCGACTTAAATGCTAAATATATTAATTTGTATGTACAGAAGAATTTTTTGTGGTAGTGTACGAGAACCAAGAGAAATTATACGACTTTATTTTTACTGGGCAGTTGATTGGAAAATAGTTCTGTAGGCTTTTCTGCATAAATGTATAAATCAATTGAAAACCAGTAGTGCTAAATTGCCTTCCAGTTACCTGAAAGCCAATAAAGCGTAATTAATACTGGCTTAAATTGATTAGATTGAGCATGAAAAATTCCACAGGTAATCAATAATGCAGTAATAAAATTATTGCACATTTACAATTACCACGAATAGAACATGTTTGTTTAATCAGATTATTGTTGTACAAGGAATATATTACTAATCATATATTCAAAATTAAACGGAACAAACTGATTTGGCATACAGGGGGCCCAAAAATATAGCACATTTATGGCGCTAGCGCTTTACTAAATTTATAATTATGGCTCACAACTTTTGAAGATTTACAGTCGCAGCATTCTTTTTATTTATGTTACGAATTTATGTTAAAAAGTCAAAATAATAAAAAATCTCGAGCTTCACACAAACTACTTTTATGCGAAACTTTCAACAGCGTCCATATTGAATCCCGACGTATACAGGGTTTATATCGTCAGGATTTCACCAGTCGATAGTTCAGCGAAAATTAAAGGTGGTTTGTCTAATAAACTATGGTCGAATGTTGCTTGCTTTTTGACGTACAGGCCATTAAAGAAAATAAATTATTTTAAATAATTTGCTATAAATCAATAACAAAAAAAGTTGGCCTTCTGAAATTTTGCATAGATCTTTTTTTTGTATTCTCTTATTAATAGTGGTTGCAATTATTTTATTTAGAACACAGAGGCGTGCGTACGGGTTTCTTCAAAAGCATTTTATTGAATAAAACGTACGCCACTGGTTTTTTTGCAGCACCAATATGCAGAGAGTATTTTCCATTCAATTTAGAAACTTTTTCGTGTCTTATAATTTTTTGATAACTTAACTCAAAATAACCTAATAGTACAGTAAATAAGGGAGAAAAAAGGCTTCAAATAGACTTTTTTCACCCTACAGCCAATTTTTGTAGAATCTTCTAGAGGGTCACCCTGAAAGTTTAAAACTGAGTTTGTGTATTCGTAGACCCCGCCCTTCCTTCACCAGCCCTCAATTAAGAGTTGGATTTTTTTGTTTATTGAATAACTTTTTTCCTATTAAATTTTCGAAAAAAAGAGTCAGTACAAAGTTGTAAAGAAAAATATTTCCTACAACTTATCTTTTAAACCTTTTTTGATATTGTCGATATTTAAAAAGTTATTCAACAAATAAGTTGAAAATTTTGGGGAAAGAGTAGTAAGTAGTAGTAGTAGTAAGTAGTACCTAACTAGAGAAAAATTTCCCTAAAATTTGCAACTTATTTGTTGAATATCTTTTTAAATATTGACAATATCAAAAAAATATTAAAAGGAAAGTTGAAGGAAATATTTTTCTCTACAACTTTGTACTGATGCTTTTTTCGGAAATCTAATAGGGAAGAACCTCTTTAATACATAAGAAAAAAAAGTTAAGTTATCAAGAAATTGTAAGATACAAAAAAGTTTCTAAATTGAATGTAAAATACTCTCTGCATATTGGTGCTGCAAAAAAAAACAGTGGTGTACGTTTTATTCAATAAACATTTTTGAAGAAACCCGTACGCACGCCTCTGTGTTCTAAATAAAATAATAGCAACCAATATTAATAAAAGAATACAAAAAAAAGATCCATGCAAAATTTCAGAAGACTAACTTTTTTGTTATTGATTTATAGCAAATTATTTAAAATAAATTATTTTCTTTAATGGCCTGTACAGGGTGTCCCATTTTCGACACTTTTAGGGGGTATTGGCGTTATTATCAAAGATAGAGTGTTGCGGTTTTTACCTTCCTGTCCCACTTTTTTACGAAACGAAAGATTCCGGGATCAAATTTATCATGGCTGTCTTAGTTTTTAATCTACAGAGTGATTCTGAAAATATTTGTTTTTTAGACACCCCTCGTATTTCCGTTATGCGTCTACTTATCAAAAAGTTGAAAACTGTTCTTGATAGAGTTTTTTACGTAGAATTCAGTGGCGTAGGCAGTTTTTATGTAAAAGATTCAGTTTTAGAGATATTGCCCAAACATATGTTTTTTTAAATGGGACAGCCTACATATTATCTTTTATATTGATTAAGCAAAATTTGGGCTTTCCAAAAATATATAATACTTAATATTTTTTTTAAAAATAAGCTCAAAATTCGATATTTTTAATAATTTTCTTTATTTATAACAGTAGGCCATGGCTAATTTTTTAGAAACAAATGCAAAATTTTCACAATGCGTAATTATTCTAAAGCTAAATACTTCAAAAGATAATTTTAATGCATTGTATAAAACATACCAACAATATAATACTTCTCATAATTATTATAAACGGCCATTGTAATAAAAAATTAAAAGTAAAATAAAAACTACGTAGGTGCTTTTATTTTATTTTTTTTTTATTTATTATTAAAAAATATCGAATTTTGAGCTTGTTTTTCAAAATAAATATTAATATTATATATTTTTGGAAAGCTTAAATTTTGCTTAATCAATATAGAAAATAATATATAGGGTGTCCCATTTAAAAAAACATAAGTTTGAGCAATATCTCAAAAACTAAAGCTTTTATACAAAAACTGCCTACGCCACTGAATTCTATGTAAAAAACTCTATTAAGATCAGTTTTCAACTTTTTGATAAGTAGACGCATAACGGAAATACGAGGGGTGTCTAAAAAACAAATATTTTCAGGCTCACTCTGTAGATTAAAAACTAAGACAGCCATGATAAATTTGACCCCGGAATCTTTCGTTTCGTAAAAAAGTGGGACAGGAAGGTAAAAACCGCAACACTCTATCTTTGATAATAACGCCAATACCCCCTAAAAGTGTCGAAAATGGGACACCCTGTACATCAAAAAGGAAGCAACATTCGACCATAGTTTATTAGACAAACCACCTTTAATTTTCGCTAAACTATCGACTGGTGAAATCCTGACGATATAAACTAGGACACCCTGTATATTTTTATTGCAGAACATCATGAAAATCTGCTACTAAGATAAAAGCTTTTCAGGTGATTTTGTGATATTCTTAAATCTTAAAACACTTATATTTCTCATAGTGCGCGTTGAACCTGACTGCCTAGATAGACTAGTGACGTTGGGGCTGCCAAATGGAAGGTCGCGGGTTCGAATCTCAGAAGGTCCATTATTTTTTTTTATTGTATTTTACTAGTTTCTATGGTACCGATAACAATAATAATGAATAAATTAATTTGATTTTATACCGGGAGAGTTTTTTACGTGAGTAATAGGTCAAAAATCTAAAATAAAACACTTATTTTTGTTGTAAAATTCGGTTATAACGAGTGCGACAAGAACAGATTTATCCGTACTGCAATACGTGCGAGAGAGACTTCCGAAAATTAACTTAATTTCTTTAGGAAAAGTAATTGTGGTCCTATCCGTAGGTATAAGAAAGTCATGTGTTGGACACATCAGATATTTAGAATATGCTAACTCCCAATTTAAATCCTTGTTTTAAATCTAAACTAAAATTTTCAAACTGATTTGAACAATAAAATTAATACAGGGTGCGTGAAAATATCCTTAATAAAAGAAATCTAAGGTACGTTAATCTGTTTCTAAAATACCTGTTCATTGTACTTCAAGCCAAGACTTGAGTGTTCTTTCACAGTCTACTCTAATTAATTTTTTAAATCGCACGATTCTTCATTGTGCATAGTTGTGTACCTATAAAATAACGATTACGATAAAAACCACATGATTATATATTGAATTGGTTATTGAATGGTAGTCGCAATATTCCAAAGAGTACCATAATATAAACATTGGTAAACGTTTAAATAAAACGGTAAATACACAAGGCTCAATAAAACGAAGGAAACGTCGCCATTGAACAATTCAAAAGCATATGTATGATGTCTACGTATGTCATACTTGTTACTAAATGAATGGGTATATTGTTGAGTGTATGTACGAGTACTTCGGCATTACTAGTTTAAAAGGAGCGCCGATTCTTATGTACATGGCTTTTAAGAAGCATGCACGTCTATTGTACTTTGAGTTTATACTATATTGAGTCTTCATGACATGGAAATAATTATATTTTATTGCTAGTGACTTGTCGAGGTAGATGAGTCATTAATTTGAGCTTGAACGACATTCAGAGAATGTATTCCATACAAACGAAATTGACTTTTCAGTTTCTTATTTGTGTACATTTTGCATGGATTAGTAGCATTTGCGTATGAAGAACTTCTTTAATAATAATAAAAACCGTCACTTCGTAATGAAATAAATTATTTTAACACAAAGTTCAACCAGCGGTTCCAAAAGTGTAATTTTTAAAACGTTTATCCTCGAAAAATGAAAAAATTCATATACAATTCGTGATTTTTTCCAAAATAAAACCATCATGGTTAATTTTTTTTTAATCCAAACAGCATTTCCAAAAACTGTCATTTTTTTAAAGAATCATACTCATTAGATGCGATTTTTGAAAAAACAAAATGCGGCTTCAAAAATACACAAAAAACATCTTATAAACAGTTTATCGGAAAAATTTCCATACGTTCCACTTTGAAGCCACAAAAAACATCTGAAATTATTAGTTAAAAACTAGATAAACTAAACTGCTGGCCAATTGAAACGTACCAAGCGAATTTTTAGGTTGAATTTAAAGTCAAATATTTTGAAAAGGAGAAAAAATATCAACATGAGGTTTTCAGGATTCAAGAGATAATTTTATTGCGGAAGAAATAGTGTGACCCGATTTTTTTACTTTGAAGTACGTCACTATCTACAGGATATGAAAAAAAGTCGTCTTTTTTTCTCAAACTTTATACCTACCGGAATTCCACAAAAAAAAAATTATATTTTTTTGAAGCCGATTTTTTTAGTCGCTGGTTAATGAGGAAAAAAGCAATTTCTCAAAAATTTTATATCCCTCTTATTTTATAAGATACCGATTTTTTTATTAAATTTAATATTGTTGAACAGGTTTTTGCAATAATAATTATGCTGCCATTTTGAAAGCAAATGTCATCATGTGATATGTCGATAAAAAGGTAATTTTAAGTAGAATCTAATTCTTACGGAAAAAAATATACAGGGTTGTTTTAAAAAAATTTGAAAGTTAGTAGGTGGCCCTTCCGGTGAAACCGGAAGTATCATCAGATTGTTTTAAACGTCAAAATGATTATTCCTTTCAACAATCAAACCATGCCAAATTTCAAATTAATACAGTTAAATGTAACAAAATGGTGGGGGTTGTAGAACGATTTCGTAGCCACCCGGTATACACGAATATGAGCAAATTTTTGAAAAAGTGAAAAACCCGTTTCGAGGATATGTCACTTAAACCAATAGTGATCATAAAATAACTAAATTCCATTCTATTCCATTAAGAAAATAGCCTCAAAAAATTAATTAAAAAATTTACCAATTAGCGAACGTGTACCGATTTTTGATAAGCCACTGGTTACCAATAAATTAATGAAAGTGCAAAAAGTGTACTTTTTATAAGAAAGCCATTCATAAGGTATTATAATCAGCTACAGAGATTGGTTCTTACAAAACACAATACGGCCGAATGACAAAAAACAAAGAAAAAATCAAATTTTCAGCAAAAATTCGGTATCTTATAAAATAACAGGGATATCAAAATTTTGAGAAACAGGTTGTTTTCCCATTAAGTAAGGATTAAAAAAATCTACATCAAAAAAATATAAAAAAATTTTTGTGGAATTACGGTAGTTATAAAATTTGACAAAAAAGAAGACTTTCTTTCATGCCCTGTAGATAGTAATGTACTTCAAAGTAAAAAAATCGGGTAACACTATCGTTTTCTCAATTAAATTATCTCTGAAATCCTGAAAACCGCATGTTGATATCTTTTCTATTTTTCAAAATATTTGACTTTAAATTCAACCTAAAAATTCGCTTGGTACGTTTCAATTGACCAGCAGTTTAGATAAAACGAACATCCAGCTTTAAAATAAAATAAATTTCGCCAAAATACGACTAACAAAATTATAACATTTTCTATCATTTTTCTAGTTTAGTGTCACAATATTAAAACCGCTGAGCAAAATTTCTTGTCATATAACCAAAAGCTTGCATTATTATGGAAAAATAACACTCGCCGTAACCTCACTTTTAAATTAGAGTAAATAGTCCAATTTCCAACCGAAATTTCTTGAAAAATCGTAAAGTGACTGATTAAAAAAAATGTAAATTTGGGACCTCTGGCAGATTTTGAGGAAATATCCAAGTGTTGTCATTATTGAAAAAAATCATTAACATTATGAATGGTAATTTAGATAATATTTGCGCAAATGGGAAAAACTAAGACTTTTCATCAATCATGGCTATATGATTGAAAATTCGTAGCTCTATACCAGGTTTCCAAGTTTTCATTTAGAATACAGTTTATAAACTTCAGTTTTGCTTTCATGAAGAAAAATGAAAAAAACAAAGATTTCTGATCGAGTTTGCAATAAAATATTTCATTTAACATCGCATACATACAATATTAATTAGGCTAGACTTGTATAAGAAAGTCATGTGCTGGCTACATCAGATATTTTTATATTAATAATTTTCTTCTTTGAACAAAACAATTATTACAAACGGTATCTCAATTTAGTAGTAAACATTTATGGTTAGTGTAAAGATTAGGAAAATAACCATGGAACATAAAATCGTTGTTTTGTCTGCAGAGTGTTGAACAATATTGAACTTACTTTGATTCTGCATTCAATATTATTCAATGATCTCTATTCTATAGTAAAAGAGCGCCCATGTATAATGCGAGAAAATTATGGTCTTTAAAAGGTCATGATTTTGTATAATTGAAGTGGATCGATATATACGGTTTAATTACCTCGTTCGTTATTTATTCACTATTGTTTCTAAAGTAATTTATTGTTTATTTCACACATTTCATAATTTTCATGTGCGTGATAACGATGAGATGATGATTTGCGTGAGTGATTTCACCTGATATATGCCTATAAGTAAATTATGTTGAAATATTCGGCTATTTCTTAACCAATTTTGTATACACATTTAAATTTGACCTTTGCTTGGAAATCTAAATTTTAAGCGTCCAATGCTGTTTTATAATGCGATAAAAATTAATTGGGGATTATTGCTTGGAAATACATATACCACCTGCCACCTTTAAAATTGAACTAAGTACACGATGACTAGATGGTACTTCACTGAAAGTAAAATTCCAAATCGGAGCAATTATTTTTTATAACATACAGAGTGAGCTAGAATATTAATCGATAGTTTATGCAGAAAATGCTTAGTTTTCGAGATTAAAGGGCGTTGCAATTTATAATTTTCCACATATCTCTTCTGAAATAAGTGGAATATTGTAAAATTAATTTTTTGCAAAGCCTCCAAAAACACACAAGTTGGGGGTAATATCATATACGTAATACTAGAATACTACTAATATATTTCTAGCATCCTGTAATAAAAGAGAGATGCAGCATCTCGAAATGGACGCTAATGCGCATGCGTCTTTGAGTCTCATTCTAATACGAGCGAGCGTATGCGCATGCGGGAAAAACTTTTTCACGAAAATTAAAATTTTTCTTGAACTCAAAAAAATTAAATACTAAAAATATGTTCACCCTACCAGAAAATAATAATTGTTATCTCGATATTTTTTGTCTTGGCAAAGCCCTATTTGAAATAATAAAAATATATTAAGCAGATGAAATTGGTAAACCTATAAAAACTGACAGTTTGAATTTATTTATATTCTACTACATTAATTTGAAATAATTAACACGCAAATTAAATGTAACCATTTCTATTTTAGGTAATAAAAGAACGAGAGCAAACTTTTTCGCTGTATAGTTTTAATTTCAGCAATTTACAACAATTAAAAAATGTCCTTCCGCTGCCTCATAAACTATAATAGAAAATCCCAAAAATTAGCATCCAGCACCGAAAAAATTGGAACATCCATCGATGGAATTTCCGGCGCTTGCGAGAAATCGCCTTGTGGTCCATCTGCATCTGGAGCGTATCCAGCGCGTTCCCACGGTTAGCTATCTCTGACTAGCCCACGCCGCACTGTCTCTTATCACGGTGATATTCGTTAACTGCGGTTTGGCTTCCGGCAAAACACACAAAATGATCTCAAGATTTTCGGGGTGTAGCTACAATTATTTCCAAGTACCCAAATACTCTGCAATAATACAACAATGTGAACCCGCTGAGATTCTGGCATTATACTGAGTGAATATATATCTGGAACCCTATTAATAACGGTGGAATGTTAGAACGGCGCGGGAACCACCTGGGGATAGCACGCTTCGGATACGGTGCTTGAGTAACAGACTAGCCCTAGGCTACGGTCAATACAACATCGGTCTTTTGTTCACATAGAAATTATTTTAATTCTATCAACTTGATGGGTGTAGAAAATAACTATAGGTACAATGAATACCAGCTTGTTTTTAGTTCCAAGTAATGGAGAACATGCACCTTTTTTTGAAATGATACCAATAGATTAATAGTGGAAATATTTTACATCGTACGTATTTTTTCGTTTCACAAATTATTAATTATTTTTTTTAGGAAAAAAGTACCACTCAATTCAAAATTCCCGCTTGGGAAGACACATCTTAACATCATATTTTATGTTGGTATTACAGAATTTTTAGGTTAGGGGAGGTTAGATTAGATACTATATAGAGAAAATTTAAAGGTGGTTTGTCTAATAAACTATGGTCGAATGTTGCTTCCTTTTTGACGTACAGGCCGTTAAAGAAAATAAATTATTTTAAATAATTTGCTATAAATCAATAACAAAAAAAGTTTGTATTCTCTTATTAATAGTGGTTGCAATTATTTTATTTAGAACACAGAGGCGTGCGTACGGGTTTCTTCAAAAACATTTTATTGAATAAAACGTACGCCACTGGTTTTTTTGCAGCACCAATATGCAGAGAGTATTTTCCATTCAATTTAGAAACTTTTTCGTATCTTATAATTTGTTGATAACTTAACACAAAATAACCTAATAGTACAGTAAATAAGGGAGAAAAAAGGCTTCAAATAGACTTTTTTACCCTACAGCCAATTTTTGTAGAATCTTGTAGAGGGTCACCCTGAAAGTTTAAAACTGAGTTTTTGTATTCATAGACCCCGCCCTTCCTTTACCAGCCCTCAACTAAGGGTTGGATTTTTTTGTTTATTGAATAACTTTTTCCTATTAAATTTACGAAAAAAGAGTCAGTACAAAGTTGTAAAGAAGAATATTTCCTACAACTTATCTTTTAAACTTTTTTTGATATCGTCGACATTTAAAAAGTTATTCAACAAATAAGTTGAAAATGTTGGGGAAAGAGTAGTAAGTAGTAGTAGTAAGCACTAGTAAGTAGTACCTAACTAGAGAAAGATTTCCCTAATATTTGCAACTTATTTGTTGAATAACTTTTTAAATATTGACAATATCAAAAAAATATTAAAAGGAAAGGTGTAGGAAATATTTTTCTCTACAACTTTGTATTGATGCTTTTTTCGGAAATCTAATAGGGAAGAAGCTATTTAATAAACAAGAAAAAAAGTTAAGTTATCAAGAAATTGAAAGATAATAAAAGTTTCTAAATTGAATGGAAAATACTCTCTGCATATTGGTGCTGCAAAAAAAACAGTGGCGCACGTTTTATTCAATAAAATGTTTTTGAAGAAACCTGTGCGCACGCCTCTGTGTTCTAAATAAAATAATTGCAACCACTATTAATAAGAGAATATAAAAAAAAGATCTATGCAAAATTTCAAAAGGCTAACTTCTTTTCTTATGGATTTATAGCAAATTATTTAAAATAATTTATTTTCTTTAATGGCCTGTACGTCAAAAAGGAAGCAACATTCGACCATAGTTTATTAGACAAACCACCTTTAATTTTCGCCAAACTATCGACTGGTGAAATCCTGATGATATAAACTGGGACACCCTGTATAATACAGCTAATAAAACTCTTTTCCCAGTCCAGTTGAGTATTTGGGATCAACTTGGATCATCAAAAAAATTTAGTAGTAAAAATAAAAAATACTCCGAAACGTTGCTGTAATAAAATATGAATAAAAAATTCGGTATATAATTTTCCATTCCAAATAATTTTGCTTTATACTGTTTATAAAAAATACTTGACCATTCAATTCAAAATTTTCCAAACCAACCAGAAACTTTCTTAGTAAATGAAACACTTAAGCTGCATTGATTAACATTTAATGAAATATATTCCCACCATAATATAAAGGATGTTGTAGTAAAATTACGTACAAGTATGTTGTTACAGCTTTATTACAAGATTTAACAGTTTTTAAGATTGCACCAATATTTATGTCCGTGATGTGAATGTAACTGCAGTAGGAAGTAAAGTGGTGCAAAGTTGTGAGTTCGAAAACTGAATAAAATTTGGTTAGGGCACTTAAATAATAAATATATCTGGTATTAACAGCTTTTTATAAAACGAGTATAAGTAAATGAGAACCAAAAAGTCACATATGATTGGTATTTTATTAAACTTTTCATTTTCTCGTAGCAATTTAAGGAAAAATTACCTCGATTGTAATTTGCGAATATTTTATCCCTCAAAAAATCTAGTAAGTAAATATAAAAAATAAAACATGTTCAAACTGCTAATGAACTATACTTATTCAGGTACTACCATAGATAAATCCTCTACAATACTAGAACATTAAAATCAGATTTAACAACTTACCGGTAGGACATTCGCAGGTATAGGTGTGTTTATCTCTTTGTCTGCATTGTCCCCCATTCTGACAAGGGCTTGGATCACATGGTATGTACTCGTTTTCACAGTTTTGACCCGTATAACCCTCGTCACAAGTACACCTGAAACAGAAACACATACACACTGCTTTAGTACCACGAAGCGGAAAAACACAACATTTACACCATCAGTGGTTCTCAAATCGACGTATCCGCGAAGTGAAATGGTCATTTGAGTTTGGAGGTTTGAGAGAGCAAATTTTTTGTAAATCATACTCTTAATAAAAATGATTAGGTACTATACTAGTAGGGAAATTTCCAGTAGTTTTTTTTCAATAATAGTCTTCTAGGATATGTTGACTTGTAATAATTTTGACTGTGGACGTTACTCCAGACAAGCTACTAGCTTCTTCAGAACAAATCAACGTTATTAATAACCAAGAGAAGTCGTGAAAACCTACAAACTCTAATAGTCAACTTTGCAAAGATAAAAAAAAATTGAGACAATAGGTTTGATCTTTTTCTTGGCATGATTCATCTAGTTCTTCAACTGCAACCCTACTTTTATCAAGTGTCATAGCGTTCATATAAATACAATTTTTAACTCAAACATTTTTTTTGATCGTAGTTAACATTTTATATAAAAAGAGTAGACAAAAAACTGCTTCGTTTAAAAAAAAACAGATTTCAAATTGAGAAAAAAGATATATGAAAATTTCGACAATCTGGAATATTTATATTCAAATTTAATATACCTTCAGACTACAAAACTCCCGGAAAACTATTTTACTTTTTCATGGTACTGAAAGTTTAAAAAATCCTTGATGCAGGCGGTGCTGTTTCATAGCCATCTTGAAAAAACCCCTAAATTTATTGAAAATAGATTTTTCGAAAATTTCTTCGCTATGAATCCTAAGACCAAGTAGCCATTAACAAAAGTTGTAAAGTAACAAATTCTCTACAAGTTTTATCTGAAATATTTTCCCCTACATTTACTAGATTACGAATTACAGCTTGATAAAGTTTGAAAATTACGATTAACGTCAGTTTTTACTTCTTATACGAAATAATAAGAAAGTTGGAAAGATTTGAGGACTAAAATCTAAAATAATGTATTGGTCATATGTTACGGTAATAAGACCCATGGTGACATACGGGTCTCTAGTATGGTGGACGAAAACGAAAGAGACAACGGTGTAGACTAAGCTGTATCAATTTGTCTGGGAGGTCATGAGGGAGTAGAAGAAATCAATAGCCGACAATTTCGCAAGAGGTGCAGAAGCTTTACCTATAGAATCTAAAGCATTCTTTGGCTTGAATAAGACACATAGAAGGGAGGAAGTTCATAAATGGTAAACAAAGGCTACACAGATTTATTGGGTCAACATCCCAGGTCAAAGACAGGCCAAAAAGTGTATTGACTATTAGCCCCAGCTTCTTCTGTTATCAAAAAATTTAAGACTTCTTACAGATCTTTTCACCGGACACTGCCCAATGAGATACCATCTTAAGAATCTGGGTCTAGTGGAAATTTTGCCTTGCAGACTATGTGAATCGGAGACTGAAATTGCCGAGCTTTAAGAGCAGTGCATTGGCGGCGCATCTTAGGAGAACTCACTGTGGAAGTGCTGAAATAACGTCTGAAATATTGAGAGAAGCGCTATCTTACAAATAATGATTTTCATAAATGTTCCTACACTCCCAGAAGTAAATCCTGTATTTAAAAATCTAGATCCTTACTACTTCGTATAATAAAGTAAAAAAGTTTGGAACCTCTGCTCGCCGTCCCGCGTCGTCAACAAGGAATTTGTTGGTACGTTTTTAAAGATCAAATCATTTCAATAGATACAAATGTAAAGCTGGTAGGTAGAAGCAGTAGAAGTACTTCCCATTGCCATACCTACTGTAATATTTATTAACCATAGTTTAGTTGAGTTGGCGTGGTAAGTAATTAATGGTACCAAAGACTGTACGTCGTACCATGGGTCAAGCAGCTTCAACTGTATTGTTGTCAACCGCAAGTTACGGTTACAAACAAGTTTATGGTGTTTAGGTTTCCATATAAATGTTTATTATCATCTAACTTAGTTCATTTATCACAAAGAAACAGAAGTTCAATTTAGGTTGATTGACTATTTGTTAGACACTTGCAGGTGTTAGGTGTAAAAACGATTTATTTGCGAATACTAAACATTTTTTCCCGAATCCGCTAATAGTTAAACAGTTAAGTAAACATTTCTTTTGTTATAACTTTTTGCCAGAAATTAATTTTTGATGAAGCGTTGATTTACAGGATAAATGAAATTGTTGATAAAACCAAAAGAAAAATTGAATTGCAATTTGAAGCCTGCAGAAAATAAAGATATAAAACTGCTCAGTTTAGACAAAACATTCCAGACATGTATTATTTTACAATTACATTTGGCATTTATGTGGCTATTGTTCTTTTAATTTACCTAAAAGGGAACCTGAGGTATTTCCAATGAATGAAAAATTGTATTCTTATGACGAAACTTATTTGCTGGGGAAATAGAAAACGACTGGTGAATGTATTCTAAGACACCACAGTGCATTGTTTGCAAGATTTTATACGCCATGTGTGGTTTATGGAATCGTGACAATCCTTTATTATAACCAAGGCGATCGAGGAAATCTATATAAAAATGATTAGGTTTGTATTTTTATGTAGGTACATATGGCAAAATATAGTTTAAAAGTTGAATAATTTCTCTAGCAGGAATTACAATGAAATTTGTTAGGAGTATTATTTATCTACAACTATAATGTAATCAGGGCACTCAGGGCAGGTTCTAGAAGTTTACGGGCCCTTGTGTTATTTTAGGAAAAAAATTCTTAATGATTTCTTGTTGGCCGTAGTAAACCTCAATAATTTTTACTTTCTTATACGAGCCCTAACAACTAAATGTTAGGACAAAAGTAAATTTGATTGTCTTTTTTCCATACGCGCAAAAGTTATCTAAATTAACTTCCATAATATTGATGGTTTTTTCTGTTATAATGCCAACATTTAGTTATATAAAAACGTAAATTTCGTAAAAATCCGCTCGGCGGTTTCAAAACTGTGGCACTTTAACCCAGCAGGATGGGAAAATTGTAGAAACAAAGAATTATTATTTTCAAAACGTTGGATCTAGTAGTCGGATTTTGATGAAATTTACTTTATTGCAAAGCTGGATGTTGGTTTTCTTTACAAAAAATTTACACAAGTTTTTTAGGCATTTATCGGAGCTTCAAAGTTGCACTTTTAAAAATGATAAAATTTTCTAGTAACTGTTTTAAAGAATCACAGTTTTGGAACCGCTGGTTGGATTTGTGTCAAAAAACATTTAAATCAAAGCTCAATAATCGTACTATATTGAAAAAATCCTGAAATGTTAATATGAATTTTTTTGTATTTTTTTCGAGTTCCATAGTTCACTTTTCAAAAATGTATTTTTTGAGGGTGCTACCTACATTAAAACAATCACAGTTTTGGAACCACTGGTTGAATTTTGGTAAAATTTACTTTATTGCAAAGCTGGATGTTGGTTTTATGTACAAAAAAATCCCCAAGTCTTTATTTGGTGATTTTAGGCATATTTCGTAGCTTTAAAATTGCATTTGAAAAATGTTATGTAATTTCCTAACGACTGTTTTTAAAAAATCACAGTGTTGGAACTTGGAGAAAACGACATAAAGGTGCTTTCATGGCCCTCATCCAGTCCGGACTTAAATGTCATTGAAACTCTTTGGCATAAAATTAAGCGTATTCTACGCAATAATCCATCAAGAACCATTAAGGACTTAAAAACCAAAATAGAAGAAATTTAGGACAGTTTCACACCAGAATTGTACCAAAATTTGATAAATACGATGGCTGCTAGAATACAGACACCTATTAAAGCAAAAAGAGACGTAACCTCTTATTAATGGTCCTAAATTAAAAATTATCCTAACATTTAGTTGCAAATTCATTTTGTAAAGTTTGTTAATTATTAAAGTTAAAATATTGTTAAATTCAATTAATAATTTTCTTCCATGCATAATATTGTTATTAAGGCTTTATCTTATTGTATTGTTAGATGTTTACTAATTATTTGCGTAAAATTTCCAGTTCTCCTTTCAAACTTCAAAAATTTACTTTTGTCCGAACATTTATAGTTGTTAGGGCTCGTAATCAGGGCAGGTTCTAGAAGTTTACGGACCCTTGTGTTATTTTACGAAAAAAATTCTTAGGGATTTTTTGTTAGACGTAGTAAACCTCAACAATTTTTACTTTCTTATACTAGATAATAAGAAAGTATAGTAATTAATCATGATTTTTTTCGGCTTCGAGATTTTGATGGATTTACAGGTTTTGAGGGCCCCTGGATCCATTTTGACCATTTTCGCCATGATATCTGTCTGTGTTTGTCTCTCTCTCTCTCTCTATCCACGATAACTCAAAAATGACTATCAGAATTGATTTAAATTTCATGTTTAAGAGTTAGAACAAAATTGTGGGTGCCACATTAAATCAGACATTTTTAGTTTTAAACTTTTTTTTGAAATTCCATAAAAAAAAAACGAGATTATCACTTCATATTTTTGTCTTAAAATTCGGTTATAATGAGTGGGACAAGGACAGACTTATGCGTATTCCAATAAGTGTGACAGACTTCCGAAAACTATTTGAAAATTGCTGGAAAACCCTAAAATTTAAAGACGGTTTTTACAGGAAATTTAACTTAATTTCTTTAGGAAAAGTAATTGTAGGACTATATCGCATCGTATAAAAAAGTCATGTGTTGGACACATCAGATATTTTTAATAAATGAATATTGATTTTCGAAAAAAAAGTTTTTTGGGAATAAGTCAATATTATTTTCGTTTCACAAGATCCTTTTACTTTAAGTTTGTATTTATAAAAATTGTGAAAAAATCTTAATTGGATTTTTTGTCCTTAGGGATGAAGACAATGAAAAATTAATGAAAATGTGAATAAAATCTACCAATTATGTTGTGAAACATGAAATAAAAATTTATCAATTCGTTTGGTTGATATTTGTTGTCAAATCTTGTCCACCCAGTGCACTAATAAGTACACTTCTTATACAAGTTTGAAGGTACTGTAAAAGTAGATACTATATAACTAACTCGTATTATCAGATTCTAAATGCGTACAAAGGTATAAAACACATTGTCTCACACACTCACCCATCTAACGTTTTCAAATGTCTTCATTGAAATAATATTCCGTCTCCTTCTAACATTAAAAACTATTTAAGACACTTTTTATACATTGTCAGTTTTCCCATGCTGGATTTGTTGGCTTTGGAACATGAAAGAATACAATTTGCTTGTAAACAAAACCAGAAAAAAACTATATGTTTATATATTTTGGGGTAATTCAGTTGGTGTGTACCGTAAAAGTTGTGATAGTTTTTGCTTCACGTTCGTGGGAAAAATTATTAATATATATTTTTTTCCAGTTAATTAACACACAATTAACGTGTAATTAGTTTGTTTTTCTCAGAACTGTGTGCGGTTGGAAAGTTGATTTATTTGCTAATTCTAATGAGATTAATGGAGAATTTTTGTCTTTATTTTGAAACTGCGACTAATTCTTTCTTGTTATATAAAGTGCATACGGTTGCATACAGCGCCAGATCCGGTTGAATATTATTATACATTGTGCAAAGAGCAAAAAAATGATTTGCGGAAATGAACGGCCTTCCCTAAGGCTACATTTATGGAAATTCATGAAACAATAACAATAACTTGATTTATTTATAGTCTTAATTGACCATGTAACATTAAGCGAGTATAGATGAAAAAAGTGGGAAAAATGAGCGAATGAATATTATATGTCTGTATATTAAAAATTACACATGATTGTATCTAATATCATTTTATTTTAAATTAAACACACATTCGAATCAACTTTGTTCAAGTTATTGTGCGATAACATCCATAATTAGAGTAAACTATAACATAAGAACTGTCTTGGATTGATACATCACGGAGAATTTGAAATAGTATGTTAAAATTGATAATAACGAATGAATAATAAAGTTTCTTAAAATTTGTAATTAAATTCACATGTTTCAACTAAAAACTGAATATTAAAATTTTTGGTTTCTTATACGAGCCCTAACAACTAAATGTTCGGACAAAAGTAAATTTGATTGTCTTTTTTCCATACGCGCAAAAGTTATCTAAATTAACTTCCATAATATTGATGGTTATAATGTCAACATTTAGTTATATAAAAACGTAAATTTCGTAAAAATCCGCTCGGCGGTTCCAAAACTGTGGCACTTTAACCTAGTAGGATAGGAAAATTGTAGAAACAAAGAATTATTATTTTCAAAACGTTGGATCTAGTAGTCGGATTTTGATTAAATTTACTTTATTGCAAAGCTGGATGTTGGTTTTCTTTACAAAAAAGTTACACAAGTTTTTATTCGGTAATTTTAGACCTTTATCGGGGCTTCAAAGTTGCACCTTTAAAAATGATAAAATTTTCTGGTAACTGTTTTAAAGAATCACAGTTTTGAAACCGCTGGTTGGATTTGTGTCAAAAAACATTTAAATCAAAGCTCAATAATCGTACTATATTGAAAAAATCCTGAAATGTTAATATGATTTTTTTTGCATTTTTTTCGGTTTTCCACAGTTCACTTTTCAAAAAACGTGTTTTTTGAGGGTGCTACCTACATTAAAATAATCACAGTTTTGGAACCACTGGTTGGATTTTGGTAAAATTTACTTTATTGCAAAGCTGGATGTTGGTTTTATGTACAAAAAAATCCCCAAGTCTTTATTTGGTGATTTTAGGCATATTTCGTAGCTTTAAAATTGCACTTGAAAAATGTGACGTAACTTTCTAACGACTGTTTTTAAAAAATCACAGTTTTGGAACTGGGGGAAAACGACATAAAGGTGTTGTTTTCATGGCCCTCATCCAGTCCGGACTTAAATGTCATTGAAACTCTTTGGCATAAAATTAAACGTATTCAACGCAATAATTCACCAAGAACCATTGAGGACTTAAAGACCAAAATAGAAGAAATTTGGGACAGTTTCACGCCAAAAATGTACCAAAATTTGATAAATACGATGTCTGCTACAATATAGGCAGCTATTAAAGCAAAAGGAGACGTAACCTCTTATTAATGGTCCTAATTTAAAAAATAAGGTTAAAATATTATTAAATCAAAAAAGCAATTTTCTTTCATGCATAATATTGTTATTAAGGCTTTATCTTATTGTATTGTTAGGTGTTTACTAATTATTTGCGTAAAATTTCCAGTTCTCCTTTCATACTTCAAAAATTTACTTTTGTCCGAACATTTAGTTGTTAGGGCTCGTAGTTACAATTTATTACCATTTTAGTAGCTTGTACTTTGTGTCCAATTTAAAATGATTTGACTTTAATAATTAAAAATTAAAATATTACAAAAGTGATTTAAACAAAATTATCACTTTTTTTCTTGAACCAATAAAATAACACTAAATGAAGTAACCCATTCAATTGGTACTTTCTTACAAAAAAAACTAGTAAAAAGAAACTTGCAACGGTTCATTCCTTGTCTACGCTTTACGTACATGAACAATCAAAATAAGAATTAATTCTATAATAAACATAATTAATTATTGCGGTACAGACAGTTATCCGATATGCATCAATACAACCATAAATGGATGATGATCAGATTAGTGATTGGAACAGTGGGCCGAAAACTGATTGGTTGAGTCTGGTCATTAAAAATCATTCTTTTATTTATTTCGGTAGCATCTTTAAGCCCAGATAGACGACTGGACTGACTGAAGACGGTTCGAACTCTTCACGATCTTTCTTTTTCATTCCATCTAGATGTTGTATCGAGCGCTCGGATTCACCTAAACTAGTTTTGTGTATTCTCCAAATGAATTTATTATAATATCATGCAAATGATATATTGTTACATAAAAAAAGCACAGAACTTTTATTGTGTTCTGTCAAAGTTAGTTTGGATAACTCATTAATCAATGATGGTTTATTATGCACGGGGTGGGGGTATTGTTTAAACTTTAAACTATGACAATATTTGGGTGCTTAATCAATATGCTGAATAGCAGTTGGTGTTTTATGAAAAAATTTATAAAAAATTAAAATAAAACTTAAACCGTTTGCATTTTAAAAATTAAGCTCTTTAGGACCATAGTCCATTATAGATAAAGCATGTAGTACGTCACACTATCTCTGCTTGTTGAGAGCAGAGAGATGGAGAAACACTCGAATTCTAAAAATAATCCTGGTATACCTACATAATAATAAATAATAAACTAAGCAGATCAGCAAACAATTTTCTGCAAAAAATGCACTATAAACTAAAGCAGTGTATGGTACATTTTATCTCAGTAAGTTTTTTCGATTTTAAATATTGACATTTTCAGAATGTATCAAAAATAGTTTCAAAAAGTGAGGTTAGAGACACTTTTATATGAGAGTTCATTAGATTTTGTTATTTCCATCCCCAAGAATCAAAAATCCAATAAGTAAGATTTTTTTTCATAATGTATAAATGGTTAATAAAATAATGACATTTTCAAATTTTTTAAAAAATTGTTTTTTTTTAAATCTGGTTTAACGTTACTAAGAAAATTGCTAAATGGTTTTTTGTTGCCCACATTTCTATAAACAGTAAACTATAATAAATTTGTTCATAATATCAATTGTTATTTTGTTAATAAGTAAACTAGTACCGAATTTTCGAAAAGAGTAGTCGAACTCGGTTATAACGAACGCTCTGCTATAACGAACGAATTAAAAAGTCCCGTCCGAAAGTCCCATTAAACCCATGGTATTTTGTTTTGTTATAACGAACTCGGATATAACGAACACTCGGTTATAACGTATCACAATTTTCACTCGGCTATAACGAACTGTCGAGAGATGTTTCGTTGGCTCGATGTCGAACGAACATACACATGTAAACTCTGCGAGGCCAATTCTATTCATTCCTCGGGGATTTACCGATCTTTGTGTCTGATGTGTGCGTTATTATTATTATGCATTGTACATTGTACCCGAAAATCAAATTCTCTGTCGGATCAATAACATACCTATTTTATCACAATAAGTATATCATACTCAATATATTTTTGTATTTTTTTGGCTTTCAAAAAATAAAAATGTCAAAACAAACTTTTTTGTTGTTATTTGTTCATTCTAAAGCTTCGTTATAACCGAGTTCGACTGTATTTTCGGAGTAAGTCAATTTTATTTTTCGTTTAATACTAAAATCTTTTAAAGGTTTTTGTTAGTCTCACCCAAAAGAACATTTTATCTTAGTAAGTTTTTTCGAGTGCTTTATACGAAAAAATCTTACTTGGATTTTTTGTTCTTAAGGATGAAAATAAAAAAAAATGTACTAAACTTCCAAGTGCCTCTAACCTCAATTTTGAAACAAATTTTTTTGAAAAATACTTACTAAAAATTTCACCAAATAAAAAAAAATCTAAAATTTCACATCAATCTTCTTCTACATGACCTTCTTTGAAAATCCTTAGTGGTACACCGGATTTCGGAATTTTCATTTAGAATACAGTTTTGTAATGTTGCTTTTATTATGAAAAAAATTCATGAACTCTTGGAGGTTAGTTTAGAATTTTTTCCGCGAATGGAAGAAAATCTAAAATTTCACATTACTGAAAATTCGTAGCTCTATACCGGATTCACTTAGAATACAATTTTGCAAAACTCAATGTTGTCTTATTGACAAAAAATTGTATATTTTACAACAAGACATGAAAATAAGTTTTTTTTGTGAGGTTTGTATACACATTGGGAAAATACATTTCTTGGTATATGCTCGAACTGTGCCGGCTGTGTGCCGCTGCTAAAGATGGTCATAAGTTCTACGCGCTAGCGCGGTACGTCTGTTCAGTTCAGTCGAAGACAACGAACTCGCTTCGGCGACAGGCGAAGTTATCACAATTCGAACAATGCGGCAATTCTCTCTGTGCTCTACGATTTGCTATACCAAGATTCGCTTTTTCCCAATCTGTATAAAACGTTCCATGAAAGAGAATTAATTAACTGACAAGAAAATTCATAAAAACTTACTTTATTTTGTATTTCAAGAAAATCTCGAAGAAAATGATAAGTTTTTATTTTCATCTCTAGAGAGAAAAAATATTGTCATTTCTTAAGAGACAAAATACTAAATATAACTTTAAATAAGAGGTTACGTCTCCTTTTGCTTTAATAGCTGCCTGTATTCTAGCAGGCATTGTATTTATCAAATTTTGGTACAATTCTGGCGTGAAACTGTTCCAAATTTCTTCTATTTTGGTCTTTAAGTCCCCAATGGTTCTTGGTGGATTATTACGTAGAATACGTTTAATTTTATGCCAAAGAGTCTCAATAACATTTAAGTCCGGACTGGATGAGGACCAGAAAGCACTGTAATGTACCACTACCTCTATGCCCTTATTTCTGTTGTTTTTACTTGTTACATTCATTTTAAGTATTTTAACACATGCCAATATCTTAATGTGTGGCCTATGGCGTCAGTTTGACGACCCCCCATTGCTAGAGGTCCACTTTTGATACACGAATTTTAAACTTCTAATATGTAACTTGTAAGTAATATGTATATGTTTGGTCAAGACCAGTCGACAGATTTATCACCTACGGTTGGGACGAAAACCATGCACCCCGCCTTTTCAGGGGATGACTTTCAGGTCATCGAAACTTATCCTATTTTCAAGACAGTATATTTCCATCTTTCATACTCATTAGTTCAATTTTCATTTAACACATAATATTAACTTAACATACGTATTAAAAAGTACATTTTTGGACCAGTACAAAACTGATAAACCTGGTCTTGACTAAAACCTTAACGGTTATTATTTGTAGTGTTTTTTAGTGTTTGTTATATCAATAGATAAATTGAAAGTCTCTGTTGGTTTCTTTCGACAAGTTCAATAATATCACCCAAAAGGAACTACGAGGAATAAACATTAAAACCATCCTAATTTCAATCAAATAAATTCTACACAATCACAAAGTAAAATCAATTAAACAAGAAAACACTACAGCACCTTTATGTGGTTTTCACCGAGTTCCAAAACTGTGAATTTTTAAAAACAGTCGTTAGAAAATTACATTTTTCAAGTGCAATTTTAAAACTACGAAATATGCCTAAAATCACCAAATAAAGAATTGGGGATTTTTTTGTACATAAAACCAACATCCAGCTTTGCAATAAAGGAAATTTTACCAAAATCCAACCAGTGGTTCCAATCTGTGATTATTTTAATGTAGGTAGCACCTTCAAAAAACACGTTTTTTGAAAAGTGAACTGTGGAAATCGAAAAAAATGCAAAAAAAATTCATATTACCATTTCATTTCTTTGATTTAAAGGTTTTTTGACAAAAATCCAACCAGCGGTTTCAAAACTGTGATTTTTTAAAACAGTTACTAGAAAATTCTATCATTTTAAAGGTGCAACTTTGAAGCTCCGATAAATGCCTAAAATCACCAAATAAAAACTTGTGTAACTTTTTTGTAAAGAAAACCAACATCCAGTTTTGCAATAAAGTAAATTTCTTCATAATCCGACTACTAGATCCAACGTTTTGAAAATAATAATTCTTTGTTTCTACAATTTTTTCATCCTGCTGGGTTAAAGTGCCACAGTTTTGGAACCGCCGAGCGGATTTTTACGAAATTTACGTTTATTATAACTAAATGTTGGCATTATAACAGAAAAAACCATCAATATTATGGAAGTTAATTTAGATAACTTTTGCGCATATGGAAAAAAGACAATCATATTTACTTTTGTCCGAACATTTAGTTGTTAGGGCTCGTATAATCGCCTGAAAATATTTTTTCGGTGCACCTGCAATAAATTCATGTGAAAGGACATTTTGAAAAGCGATTTGCGCAAATAGGAGTGGAATATGGCATATTGTGTGGTGCAAAATCATTTATGACCCATAAATAAGACAAGCTGACTTTACTCATATTATCGAAAGGTTTGGCTGGAATTTAAGGATTCTAAGGAAGTGAAAGGTGGTTGATTAAGACCTCTGTATAATTACAAAGGTGTTTTGAAAAATTAAGAGTTCAAAAACATTCTGATCAAATATTTTCTGAACTCTCATCCATCTCCGAATTTTGGCAATTTAAGAGTTTTACATACGAAAATATGAAAGTTAAGTAACTTCTGAGATAGTGCGATGACGGATGTAGCATATAGAACCCTGTGGGATAATTATGATGGGTTTGCTGACACCGCGCGACCTTGATGTAATTGTAGATTCCAGTGCATACCGATACAACATTAGCCATTGTATTTGAATGTCGTAATAGTTGCAAGTTGCAAGTATCATTCGAACAATTATTTTAAGAACATTAATCACTTTGCTTGTGAAATGTTTTGAATCATTATGTTCGGGAATATAGAAAAATAATCCACCGTATTATTTCATATTTGTCGACGTAATTACTGGTGTGGTGTGGTTTGTATGTGAGGAATAGGTTGGGTTAAAGAGAAGAAATGATGTAGCCAGCCAGTGCTCGCGCTGGAACACAAAACGAATAACTATAAATTACACGTCGTTCTTTCTTGTCCCCGGGGCATTTTGTGAGGTTAGGCACTGCCAGAGAGTGGGCGTGATGGTTTTACGGATCTATTCTAGCATTTAGCCTGCCAACAATGGGGCTTTTCTATTGCACACCATTCTTTGTTTTACTGATACTGTAATAACCTCTGTTGGAACAAAAAAAAACAACAACTTTTTCTCCAAGTAGAGTTTTGTACTAAAATGCATTTATGGATATGGATATTTTTACGCAACCATCAGGATCAGGCGCATAACAACACAGCAACACACCTTTGAAGTAAAAGTTACAAAAATGCAACTATTATAAGATCGAGATTAAACGATATTTTTCCTTACTATAAAAGTATGTAATGCAAGTCTTTAATTGTTCTGATCTTTCCTAAACCTTATGGTAATCTGCAGTGTAGACAAGATAGATTTGGAAGCGACCTTTTAATTAAATTGATTTGTAAATGGTAAAAATCGTTTGAAACACAGGTGGTCTGAAAAACTTGGAAAATTATTTTGCAAGATAGATGTACCAGGTTTTTTAGTGTAAATGGTCTTATTGCACATTCCAAAGTATTGAATGATACACAAGTCATTATAAACACGCAATATAAAAGGAATTGGCATCGCCTGTTGGATGGATATAATTTTATAACAGCCATGGACAAAAGAAACTATACAAATTGTTTTTTGTTCGTTTGTGAACGCATTAAAATAATGACACTCTGGAAATGAGAAATATCTATACATATTAATTATTACGGTATTTGATATTTCAAATAAATAAAATACAATTTTTTGACACAATCAATTGTTTTCAAATGTTAATGAACCGAGACTCTTTACACTATTTGTGTGAATGGAGTTTTTTTTTTTTTGTTGACAATGGAAGTTCATTTGCAATGTAACCACGTAACGTAATGCTGCAATACTTTGAAAGAAGTTTGTCAAAGAAATAAATCTTGTATAATCCATTTATTTTCGAGTTTACATGATAGTATTTCAAAATTGTAACCTTAAATTAAACAAATCAATTTAATGATTTCAAATAAAGTAAAATCTTATGGACAGAAATTTGAGTTTTGAAGAAATTTAAAATGAATTATCCATGGAAATAAAAAATAAAATTATTTAACTTTGATTAACGTCCATGGTAAATGTTAAAAAATTTGGTTAATAGATAATATTGGATAGTAGGTGAAAAACATTCCAAAACAATTCTTAGTTGACATTTCGAGATTTATTGTCTCGTATTCCTCAGAGCTTAAATTGAAGCAAACATTATCCTTCTAGGCAAAATTTAAAAAATAACGGGCTACTTTGATAAATGGGATTGATTTTCAGTGGGTACGATTTTAAATAGAAATTTTCCATTGAACCATAAAAAAAATTCATAATTTATGATTTAATTTAAAATACAATTTTAAACTATTTTTTCATATATGTAATTTATTATACAGGGTGTTCGCGCGAAGTGGCTCACTATTGATAACTTCCTTATTATTGGAGCTACAAAGTCGGTTAAATTAGCAAACTAGTAGCATTTTTTCCGCTGATTACAATGGTGAAAACAAAAAACAATTGACCATCTGGTTTTCAAGATATTCAAATAAATAACATTTTTTTAAATGGAACACCCTATATATTTTTGCAAAAATCGATGGTAAATTAAATTCTATACAAAACATGTCCTTATCTTTTTTTGATAATAACTTAAAATAAGCGAGTTGTTTTGAAAAAAAGTTTGGAATTCTTTAAAATCAAGTAGCCATAAAACGGAATAGTAATTTATTAAAACCAAACAATCATAATTTTGAATTGAAGCAAGTTGAAAAATACTTGAAAGAATTACGGAAATATTGAAAATTTACAAAATTATAATTTTCATGGCTACTTGATATTAAAACTTTGAAAATTTTTTTTCAAAATAACTCGCTTATTTTAAATAATTGTCAAAAAAGCATAAGAGCATTCTTTGTTCAGAATTTAAGTTATCATCGATTTTTGCAAAAATATACAGGATGTTCCATTTAAAAAATGTTATTTTTGTGAATATCTCGAAAACCAGATGGCCAATTGTTTTTTGTTTTCACCATTATAATCAGCGGAAAAAATGCTACTAGTTTGCTAATTTAACCGACTTTGTACCTCCAATAATAACGAAGTTAGCAATAGTGAGCCACTTCGCGCGAACGAAATTAAAAATATCGAGAAATATGTACATTATAAAAGGAACCAATCCACAGGGTTTCTGTTTTTCGACTAAATTTCAATTATTCAAAGCTTGGGATTTTTATTTACATTACATTATAAATAATCGTAGTTTTTATTTTTACTAAAAATATACCTAATATTAATACTGATTGCGACATTTTAATTTTAAATAATCTGTATTGCAGACGTTTAGAGGATCCAGTTACAATGGACCAGAATGGTGATTATTTTGTTCAATTCTAAGTGAAAATCTATTATATACGAGTTCCTCGCAAAATTGGTCCATTATAGTCGCTAGTCTAGCGTAGGTTAATTCCACTGCATTGTGAATTTTTTATTAAAGAAAATTAAAGGAAGACAGATAACTGTCTTTAGCTAAAAATAAAATTAACTATTAGTTTCGAAAAACAGTAAAATTTCCAAAAATCAAACCCTCAGACACAATCTACAAAATCTACAAAAACAAATTGACATTATGAAAAAATCTTATTTGAACTTGTAATTTTTATGTAAAAGTGCCTCTAACCTTACTTACTTTTTGATACAAACTATTTTTGAAAAATGCTAAAAATTACAACATTTAAAAAATGAAAAACTTACCCACGTACAATGCTTTGGATGAAACCAACAAAAAAAGACTGCATTGGATTTTCTTGTGTAACAAACTTATTCCAAAAAACATGAAGGTTACTTGTCATAAAATAAAAATTTTAAAACCTCTTGTATGATGGGGTTTACTAAAAATGGAATTTCTCATCAGATATTTGATCAGAATTTTCGATTCACTTAATGGTACCAAACCAAAATATAGACAGTTCTCATTAGAAACATACAAAAATGTCTCAATCTCTGAATAATTCCAAACGAATAATTTATTTTCAAAAAACAACCTACGTTGTAAAAAAATTAAAAATCGCTGTAATAATTATGATACATAACAAATTGTATTTCAATATGTACTAAAAAAAAATATAGATTTATTTAGTGTAAATAGATTCAGATTGACATCAAACTATAAAAATAGAGCTTTCTAAGAAGGACTTTACATAAATATCGTTAAACATTGCGAGTACTAGTAACTTAATTATGAAAATATCTGATGTGTCCAGCACATGACTTTCTATTCGATACGGATTTAATTTTTATCTTTGTAAAGTACTACCTAAGCCGTAGACAATAATCATACCATTCGCATTCAATATTTTATTCATATTAATGCAAACTAATTTAATTATTCTTTTATATCGGGTGAGATCGGGTGTCTTCGTATTCGTCAAATTTTCTTTTTTGACGGAATTTAAAAATATATTCAAAATTGAACTCTAAACAAACATTAAAGAATAAAAAATCTAAATCTTTTCTTTTTCAAACTTGATAAAATCGCGAGTACCATACTTCCTTATTAATTCGTATAAGAAAGTAAAAACCTGAAAATATTCTGAAAATTGATTTCATCAAAAGTAAAGAAATATGTGTAAATATGATGTCATCAATTTTGTCCCAGGATGTAAAAAGATTTAAAAAGTATGACTATTTTTTTGAAATTTAATTTTGTAAACAATTTGTCCTCTTACGTAGTAGGTAATAAAGCAAATCTGATATGTCTAGCACATGACTTTCTTATACAGTTACAAAAGACATTAAAAAATCCATAAAATAGTCACATTATATAATTTTAGTTGACATTTATGAGAAGTGCGAGTTTTATACAGGGCAGATTAAGATCTTCCCTATTTATAATTTTCTGTAAAGTAGATTATCTCGAAATATTACAATTAAGCAAATTATTTGTCTCGTTTAGTGTAAAACGTCTGATGATTTGTTAATATAAAATTGGATAAATATTTTAATTTTATTTATACAAACCAAGTAATATTTTTTTCCATATAAGTAATACTACTAGCGTCTTATCCTTATCCTAAGTTAGACGTGCGTAATAAAAGAGAGATAGACCATCTCGAAATGGGCGCTAAGGCGCATGCGTCTATGATTCTCATTCGAATACGAACCAGTGCATGCGCACAACGAACGCTCTTTCGAGTGTGATAGCGAGAGGTTGCTATCGTCTGCACCGTAATGTTTGCGCCACTAGTTAGCTAGCAATTATTAGTATTACATAGGTTCGATCGACTAATCATGAAGTGTCACGTCATTAAAGCGGGAAATTTACCTTATTTAAATATCTTACCACCACAAACATCACTCAGAATCTAAATGTCTGTTGTATTGTTAAAAATATATAATTTCATATTCATCAGACAAAAGTTGGAAATTTCTTTGGACAAATGTCATTATCCTGACACAAACAAAGCATAATAACATTAAAACAACCGGTTGCGCTATATAACCAAATGGTTTTCAGATGTTGTACCATCAAACCGGAACTATTAAATGGTACAGGGTTGACCCCCTCCCAGAGAGGTCATACAATAGTTCATGCGAGGGTTTTCTCAACGTCGAGACATAATATAACAGGTCCTATTACTTTACTTTTCACCATATCTTCTGATGGGAAAAAACACCGTCCAAACCATGTTTTAGCGTATCTAACACATTTTGAGGTACACAAACATCATGTCCAAATAAAATTAAAATATGTTTACATTATTTCTGTAGGTGTGTCTTTAGTAGTGAAAAAAAAGTATCATCGTTGATGTGACTCAACAATAAATCCTGTATTGAATGTTTAATATTAATACTTACTGATGATATATGAAAAGTTAATATGAAAGATGGTTTGTTATATAACAATAATAATAATTACTGATCTACATAGAATTGTTATACTCCTCAGTAAAATACACTACTATATGCAATTATGTGAAAATAAATATCGATCACGACTTGAGAAACGAACAAATGATTTTAACCTTTACTCAATGGCATTCAATATAATCCACCATACGAATATCTTGACAGATGATTATAATCTAAACTACATGCATATACACTCATTATTATTACAATTTCGATGCGAATTGAATTGTGTTGTACTTATAAATAAATACATCTCACAGATGTTGTTCCAAAAGTGATGATTGTTCAGTCTTGACACCTTACTTTACTTGAAAGCATATGTATTTTTGAATAGTTCACAAAATAAATAAGTGGAAATCGGTGGTGGGCATTGGGCATGGACGAGGTGGTCAAACCAGTCCCAATGATGGAATCTTGAAAGCTAATTGTTAACGCATAAAAACTGAAGGAACCCACTGTAAATGCGAATGATAAATATTGTTTTTTTGACGTGAAAAAGTACATTAAATGGGAATATATTTTTTTTAAATTACACATAATATGAGGATAAAATTTAACTCATTAAGGTATAAAATGTAATTGATACGTTCTTAAAAGACACTTTTCAAGGTATTAAATTTATAGAATAAATTGTATATGTAGATAAAATAGATCCACTAGGTTCAATACCTAATTGTGATAATGCTTCGAAAAATAAACAGATAACTTTGCGGGTTGATTTTTAGATTTTTACAAAGAACCATGTTAGGTTAAAATTGATAATTAAATTTAAAAAAATCGCATTTTATAACTGACTATACATAGAGTCCTCGATAGAATCGCTTAGAATTTTTGTCTAAATTTAATTTTTTTTTATAAAACTTTAAAAAATCAGCAGATTTCGGTGCGGTTTGCTTTTTTACCAAGAATCAAGTTAGTTTTACTGGAAAATTCAAACAATGAAAATCCCGGATTTCATAGATTAACTTACAAAAAAATTATAAATTTAGTCTTAAAAACTGTTATTAAAATTCGGAAAATGGCCAGATTCTCTTAAGGTTTACTTTTTTACAAAGAACCAAGTTATTTACAGGGTGTATCAGTTTCAATCGAGCAAACTGTAATGGTACATTCTCCTGGTCGTCCTGAATCGGAAAAATGTATATTATATACCTCTATCTCGATTCCTAAGAAAGATGAAGTTTACAAGAAAAAAATATTTTTTTGCAATAACTTCCATAAAACAGCTTGGATTCAAACAAAATTTTGCATGCCTATCCTTCTCCCTAAAAACAATTTGATGAAGATATTTTCGATTTTGGGGAGGCACCAGTGGCGTGGAATTCGGTCACATCTCAATTATTTCAAAGAAAAAAGTATGCCACTGTAATTTAAAAAAAAATATTTTTTATCTATCGAATTCCTTGTTCAATTTGGAGTGAAATTTGCTTTTACAGAACAAAAATTGAAGTTTTAGTTCCAGAGATAATTAATTTTTTCCGAGGACGTGCTAACTTGAAATTACTAAAAAATCCGGGAATGATGACAGATGCTGTTAGTTCATTAGTTCGTCGTTGTCAGAAATGCATCGAGGCTGGCGGGTTGCATTTTGAACAGTTGCTGTAATTTTATAATTATTTTTTGTTACTTTTTGTTTTTTAATAAATTTCCTATTTGATTTGTGACTAATTTCAAGTTGGGCACGTCTTTCGAAAAAACTAATTATCTCTGGAACTAAAACTTCAATTTTTGATCTGTAAAAACAAAGTTTACTCCAAATTGAACAAGGAATTCAATACATAAAAAAATATTTCTTAAAAATTACAGTGGCATGCTTTTTTCTTTGAAATAATTGAGATGTGGCGGAATTGCACGCCACTGGTGCCCCCGAAAATCGAAAATATCTTCATAAAATTGTCTTTAGGGAGGAGGGCAGGCATGCAAAATTTTGTTTGAATCTAAGCTTTTTTATAGAAGTTATTGCAAAAAAATTATTTTTTCTTGTAAGTTTCAACACCCTGTATCTTTCTTAGGAATCGAGATAGATTGGTTTGCATACTTTCTTCTAAACTAAAATAACGTTATCCCAGATTATAAAAAAATCAAATTTTAAAATATTTATGCAATGAGCATTTAATGATGGCTATTAAGACACTCACCTCCGGCTCGTGTCGTAATGGATACGAGTGTCTTAATAGCCAGTAAATGCGAGTTGCATACACTATTTTTTCTACGACTGGTCAAAATAATGAAAAATAAGAAAATGAATATTATGATGGCAACTTTATCATAAACTCAAAAATGTCAGAAAATCAAAATGAACTGTAAATTTTTAAATTTTAGGTCTGTCAGATGTTCAGGGCAATATTTAATATTGACGGAATATTGTTGTAATGTTGCATATTTCTATTGGTTATAAACTTGTATCGTAATGAAAAATCTGTATCGTAATGAATTTCATTTCAGTACAGGTAGTAAATGTCTAATAAATCAATTAAAATCATCTTATTTGGATTTTTGTGCTTAAAAAACAAAACAAAAAAGTTCTAATAGACTTCCTTGTAAAAGTGCCTATAACCCCACTTTTTGAACGAACTTTTTTAGAAAAATTGTAAAAAAATATACTTATACAAAAACCCCGGCCACTTTTCCAACTATTAACAACAGATGTCGCTGTGTTTAAATATTTAAACGTCGTTTACTTGCAAAAAACAATTGATATGCTCATAAAAGTCACTTTGCAAGGTATTTATTCTTATTATAAATATGTGTAGAAAACGGAGCTTTACTAGGTTCAATATTAGGGCCTGTTTTAGTTCAAGTGATCTGATACAAAGATAAGTGCATGTATACGTAACTTTATAATAACTTTGAAGATTTTAACCCTAGAATAGAATTCTAGGTATACAGGGTGTCTCAACTCAAAGTGGACAACGTAATAGAGGTTGTAGATCTCATCGAGACTAACACTTTTTTCAAATTATTATTTTTTATTTGAGCTTTTGTTTTCGAGTTATCGACCTTCTTTTGTTTTTACACAAACCTCTTTATCTTCATAATTTATGGCCGGATTTAAAAAAAATAAAGTTTTTTGAAATTGTCAGTTTGATATCAACATTTTTTGAGTTAAAATAAAAAAAAAATATCAACAAACAAAATGGCGACTAATTTTCTTTGGAGCAGACTTAGAGCTATCCAAGTTTAAAAAAGAAAACTGGTCGCCATTTTCTTTGTTGATATTTTTTGAAAAAATGTTTAACGCAAGAATTGTAGATATCAAACTGACAATTTCAAAAAACTTTAATTTTTTAAAATCCGGCCTTATGGCCGGATTTTAATGAAGATAACGAGGTTTATGTAAAAACAAAAGAAGGTCGATAACTCGAAAACAAAAGCTCAAATGAAAAATATTAATTTGAAAAAAGTGTTAGTCTCGATGAGATCTACAACCTCTATTACGTTGTTCACTTTGAGTTGAAACACCCTGTATATATTAATCCAGGATTTTAGTCCCTTTTTCATAGTCTATTATAATAATTAATTAGTGAGGTATGCTAAAACGTGATCAAACCTTTTGGAAAAATCTAACAAATGTTACGACTTTTTTAAATATGTAGCAGTCTGTTCTGAATATTTTGACAAATAAAAATGTTATGCACTAAATATAAACCAGCATAATATTTCAGAACTGCTTCATTTCATTTAGGTTCCGAAGCAATTTTCACAATACATTTACTTCAGTACCTATTCAATTTCAAGCTTTTAATTTATTGAACGCTCAAACTAAAATACTTTGTATACTATAATCAGAATGAAGGGCCCACTTTTCGGTGGATATTTACGACCTATAAAAGTTTATTACTTATTGAAGTACATCTACGTCAAAACACGGGCATTTTTTATGTCCATATATTTTATTGGTTTGTTAACCTACAATAAATAAATACTAATACGTATAAGTAGTGAAACACAGCTTTAAAAACCGTACAGTTTATTATAAAATTTATAAATAAAAATAAATATATTTCCGGATCAATCACGATCGCAAAACAGCATTAAAATTTAATGTAGTTTTAAATTAGTTACTTTTTTCTTACGCTTAGTCAACATCCTAAAAGTGTTAAGTTCAATATAAGTTAGTAGTAAATAAAACAACTTATAATGTATATTTTCGGAATAATTTCAAACTAAGATTTATGATTTGGTTTTTATTGTGAGAAAAAACCCTATAGCTGTTTTATTAGAATGATAAATTAAATCAAGCAATAAATTTGAATCCAAACTTACGAAATTTAATAACCAGTTTCAGTGTGTTGTGTTGTGGATTATCAGATAAACAATAATGTTAAATCCGACTACATCAGAATCCTAATAATATTCAAATTTAATAATTCACAAGCATTAGTTTGCTTTGCTACAGTCATATTCTAATAGGTTTCTTTTCGATCCTTTGATTTATGATTGTATTTGTTCAACCAGTTTGATGGCACCGGTACCACCTCCTCCACGTTTTAACCCAGCAACTTGCCCAGTCAGTCGTTTTGTCATTCTTTCTGTGTATGTGTGTAACTCAAGACACTATCGAAGGTTATGAGAACGAACGAATTTTTTCCACTGCACTGCCCTCACATAAATCAAATCGACCATACCGAAAGTACCTGTACCTAGTTTTTACTTTCTTATATCCAGTAATAAGGAAGGATAGTAATCGTGATTTTTTTTAAACTTCTGGATTTTGATGAGTTTACACGTTTTGAGGGCCTCTAACATTTCATTCTAAATTTTTTTTGAAATTCCATGCCACAAGTAATTTTGGTCACTTCGCTTTGAAATAACCGAGGAAAAAACATATTTTAACAAAAATCCAACCACCGATTCCAAAATTGTCATTTTTAAAACATTTACCTTATAAATCATATAAATATTTTTTTCAAAATAAAAGCACCATTCATCTTTACAACGAAGTTAATTTAAAAAAATCTAAATAACGGTTCCATAACTAACTGTCAGGAGTGTTACCGAAGTTGAGAAGGCAGCAAGACTTGGCTGTGCATCTTGACTACCACACTACCGGAAAAGTCAAAGAAAAAGTACGAATTATCATATAAATTATTCCAAGATTGGTGCCAAACTAAGAACACCGCTGGGGTCACGGAAACCGCACTGTTGGCATATTTTTTTTTTGAAAAATCTTCTAGAATGAATTCACCAGCAAGTTGGTGGTAATATTACTACGAGCCCTAACAACTAAAGGTTCGGACAAAAATAAATTTTTGAAGTATGAAAGGAGAACTGGAAATTTAACGCAAATAATTTGTAAACACCTAACAATACAATAAGATGAAGCCCTAATAACAATATTATGCATGGAAGAAAATTATTTATTTGATTTTACAATATTTTAACCTTAATAATTAACAAACTTTACAAAATGAATTTGCAACTAAACGTTGGGATAATTTTTAATTTAGGACCATTAATAAGAGGTTACGTCTCCTTTTGCTTTAATAGATGCCTGTATTCTAGCAGGCATTGTATTTATCAAATTTTGGTACAATTCTGGCGTGAAACTGTCCCAAATTTCTTCTATTTTGGTCCACAATGGTTCTTGGTGGATTATTGCGTAGATTACGTTTAATTTTATGCCAAACAGTTTCAATAATATTTAAGTCCGGAATTGATGAGGGCCATAAAAGCACCTTTATGTCGTTTTCTCGAAGTTCCAAAACTGTGATTTTTTAAAAACAGCCGTAAGAAAATTACGTCACATTTTTCAAGTGCAATTTTAAAGCTACGAAATATGCCTAAAATCACCAAATAAAGAATTGGGGATTTTTTTGTACATAAAACCAACATCCAGCTTTGCAATAAACTAAATTTTACCAAAATCCAACCAGCGGTTTCAAAACTGTGTTTTTTTAAAACAATTACTAGAAAATTCTATCATTTTTAAAGGTGCAACTTTGAAGCTCCGATAATGCCTAAAATCACCAAATAAAACTTGTGTAACTTTTTTGTAAAGAAAACCAACATCTAGCTTTGTAATAAAGTAAATTTCATCAAAATTCGACTACTAGATCCAACGTTTTGAAAATAATAATTCTTTGTTTCTACAATTTTCCCATCCTGCTGGGTTAAAATGCCACAGTTTTGGAACCGCCGAGCGGATTTTTACGAAATTTACGTTTTTATATAACTAAATGTTGGCATTATAACAGAAAAAAACATCAATATTATGAAAGTTAATTTAGATAACTTTTGCGCGTATGGAAAAAAGACAATCAAATTTACTTTTATCCGAACATTTAGTTGTTAGGGCTCGTATAAATATAAATTATTGAAATAATGATTAATAGTTATAAATTGACAGTCATTCACAAGTACCAAACTTCCCTAGGAATGCAAGTGAAGCTCCTTACGTCCCGTTGTTAATTACAACCAATAACATTTTGATAAAATCAAGTTACGTCCATATAAAATCAATGTTATTATAATCTACTTAGTGAATCGCGAATGGGAAAATATCTTTAATAGAGGAAATTTAAGGTATCTTTATCAGTTAACCTTAAATTTTAAAACAGCAGTTCGAAAATTTTCTGTACGTTCAACTTTGAATCCGCAAAAAAAACATGAAATTACCAGATAAAAATGTCCTGATTTTTTAATCCATAAAATGAACTTCCAACTTTGAAATACTGTAAACAGTCATCATGTTAGTTTAGATAATTTTTGGGAGAATAGAAGAAAAACTACAATTTCTGATCAATCTTCTACATAATTCACATTGAAAATTCGTAGCTAAACATTGCATTAATGGATTTCCACTTAGAAAACAGTTTTCAAAGTTTAATGTTACTTTAATTAAGAAAAAAATCATCAATATAATAGAAAATAATTTAGAATATTTTTGCGCGTAAGAAAAATATAATATCTCATTAATCTTCTACATAGTCAAGAAAATTTATTAATTTATAGCTCTATCAGATTTCCGGATTATAGTTTTGCAAAGCTCTACGTTGGTTGAAATAAGAAAAAATCATCGACATCATGGTGGAAGATAGTTTAGAATCTCTTGGTTCAAATAAAAAATTTTTTTATGGTCATTTAAAAAGTTGTATAATGTCATTGAATTTTTGGATTTTTATTCAGATTGCAATATAATGTAACTAAGGATCGTATATTTTAAATCAGGAACTGTGCAGAAATTAATTTAGAATATTTCTGATCGTTTTGTAAAAAAATTAACAATATAATTAAAAATATTTTAAAAATTCATAGTTTTTCACCGATTTTGCAATAGAATATTTCATATATTTATGTTAGGTTTGTATATAAGAAAGTCACAGATATTTTTTCTATAAAACAATAAATTCAAACAGTTACTTACGTGTAACTCCCATGAGTATTATGGCATTTTCCATGAACGCACGGTTTGTGTTTGCATTCATCCTTGTCATCTTTGCATGCTGGTCCTGTAAAACCTGGTGCACAAGTGCATTGGTACGATTCGCCTACCGAAATGCACTCGGCGCCATTTCGGCATGGCTGCGAAGCACAATGATCCTCTTTTTCGCAGTGTTTTCCTGAAAAATAACCAGTATTAATCTTTCGGCCAAGCTGAACTTATAAATAGTTAGCCCGAGGACAAATACGTTTTATAAGTACGAGCCCTAACAACTAAATGTTCGGACAAAAGTACATTTTTGAAGTATGAAATTTGCAACTAAATGTTGGGATAATTTTTAATTTAGGACCATTAATAAGAGGTTACATCTCCTTTTGCTTTAATAGCTGCCTGTATTCTAGCAGGCATTGTATTTATCAAATTTTGGTACAATTCTGGCGTGAAACTGTCCCAAATTTCTTCTATTTTGGTCTTTAAGTTCCCAATGGTTCTTGGTGGATTATTGCGTAGAATACGTTTAATTTTATGCCAAAGAGTTTCAATGACATTTTAGTGCGGACTGGATGAAGGCCATGAAAGCACCTTTATGTCGTTTTACCCAAGTTCCAATGCCTAAAATCACCAAATAAAGACTTGGGGATTTTTTTGTACATAAAACCAACATCCAGCTTTGCAATAAAGTAAATTTTACCAAAATCCAACCAGTGGTTCCAAAACTGTGATTATTTTAATGTAGGTAACACCCTCAAAAAACACGTTTTTTGAAAAGTGAACAGTGGAACTCGAAAAAATTGCAAAAAAAATCACATTAAATTTCAGGATTTTTTCAATATAGTACGGTTATTAAGCTTTGATTTAAATGTTTTTTAACACAAATCCAACCAGCGGTTTCAAAACTGTGAATCTTTAAAACAGTTACTAGAAAATTTTATCATTTTTAAAGGTGCAACTTTGAAGCTCAGATAAATGTCCAAAATCACCAAATAAAAACTTGTGTAAATTTTTTGTAAAGAAAACCAACATCCAGCTTTGCAATAAAGTAAATTTCATCAAAATCCGACTACTAGATCCAACGTTATGAAAATAATAATCCTTTGTTTCTACAATTTTCCCATCCTGCTGGGTTAAAGTGCCACAGTTTTGGAACCGACTAGCGGATTTTTACGAAATTTACGTTTTTATATAACTAAATGTTGGCATTATAACAGAAAAAACCATCAAGTTAATTTAGATAACTTTTGTGCGTATGGAAAAAAGACAATCGAATTTACTTTTGTCCGAACATTTAGTTGTTAGGGCTCGTATTTGTAATTTATAATTACATGAAATTCTTATCTGCATTGAAAATACTAAATAAAATCTATCTGAATGCGTGGTTGATATTACGGAGAACAAGTTCAAGCAACTATTGGAATTTCAGATTTACATATTGTTAGATTTTAACATAATCGCTCCCGATCATTTTCCGTACAAATTAAGCGCAAATCTGTTGCATTAATTCGACATCTAGAATACTACTTTATTATACTTAGCATTTATACATTGATTAGTTAGTTGTAAGTTATAAGTGTGAATACCAAGTAGTAGTAAATAGATTTTTAATTAATAAGAATAGTTTACGAGTTTTGAAATATTATAAATAACAGTAAAGTTATGGACCTAAATTGAAATCTAGCCTGTCTAAGTTTATATGAGATAGAAAGAATAAAAGCTACAGAAGTTACTTCATGGTGGTACTATTAGGGCTAGTTCCTCAATCGATAGTTAACTTCTGGCTACTGGTAACTTAACTTATACCAATCAAATTATTAGGTCTTCTGGAAATGAACAATTCTAATTGGTGAAAATTCAAATACAGTAACTAAAAGTTAATTACCTTCTTGTTCATAAAAATCTAATACGCTAAATGACCTCTCCATTCAAACAAATCACATTTCATTGCACATCTGTAATTCTTCTTCTAATACATATTTATAATCTTACCTGTATATCCCGGCGCACAGGAGCACTGGTACGATTCCAAGGACCGCAAAGAGCAGGTACCGCCATTCTTACATGGTCGTGAATCACAAGAATTCGCGATTGGGATTTCGCACAACGACGCACTATACCCGAGCGGACAATGGCACGTAAAACTGGGCGAACCACCGGCCGATACCCGTACTTGACACGACCCGCCGTTTTGGCATCGTGGACCCGGACCCGTGTGGCATGGATTCAAGTGCTGGCAGTATTCACCTACGAATTTCGATGTACAACTGAAACAAACAAAAAATATCAAGATTAGATTTGTACTTTGAATTCTTTTAGATATCTATAGTCCATTTTTTACTTTCTTATTTAGTAAAGAGAATTTTAAATGAAAATATTTGGCGGGAAATTTAAAATAAATTAATAAGCCAATCAAGTTAATATTTAAATTTAAATTTCCCAGCTAATATTTTTAATTCTGATTCTCTCTACTAATAATGGACTAGCTATAAAATTATCATAGACGTAATTAATTAGATTTCATTCTGGGCAAGTAATTAGGAAATTAGTGATACGATAGTAGATATTTTACAATAGTCAAGTCGATATAAAATTGTTTTTTTCTTGTGTAGATAATCGATGATAGTATTGCAATTTCATGCGCTTTACCCATAATCAACTACTGGTGATCGAAGAAGATTGCTGCAGTTTTGTAACCTCCATTACAATCCACTAAGATGACTATCTCAACAATTGCTAAGTATAAGTATCCGTATATTTACTGTTTGCAATTACTGCTACTGGGTTTTCAATTGATTTTTTCCATCGGACGATTACAAGTCGGAATGTTTATTATTTATTTACATTGGTGAGCTTATAGTGGGAATCCCAAACTGTTCATCAAACATTTTTTTTGGTATACGTTGGACGAATTAGTAATTACGTACCTATATTACATACGATGTGTGAGATACTTAGACGTTTCCTGCATATTAAAAAAATTTGGGCTGGAAGAAGTTTCAAACCCAGACGAATGACAAAATTAGGATGCTAACCAAAGCGTTACTATAAAAAAAGTGAATCTGCTATAAATTGTTTTGAAGAGTTTTTTTGGCTGCATGACAATTTAATTTTTTTAGAAACTATGCAAAAAATGTGAATTTCTAGTATGTAATAATTTCAAAATTTGGCTCCACTAGGTCCAATTTTTTCTCACTATCGGAAAAGTAGATTTGTGTCTGAAGAGTTGGGAACCTGATGAATTTGATGTTAGGTTAGAATTTAGAGGCATTTTTGAGATATGTTTAGTCATTTTCGAGAATTATGTAGTATTTGAGAAAATTTAAAGGCATTTTTGGAATTTTTTGAAATTGAGGGGAGTTTTTTGTGTTCTCTATTAATAGTAGATAGTAGTTGCATTTATTTTATTTAGAAAACAGAGTCGTGCGTATGGGCTTCCTCAAAAATTTTTTTTTAATAAAACTTACGCCACTGTTTTTTTTTGCTACACCAATATGCAGAGACAATTTCCCATTCAATTTAGAAACTTTTTTGTATCCTACAATTTTTTGATATCAACTCAAAACAAAAAAAAAACAATAAAATGCATGATGTTATTGTCACAAAAAACGTAAATGATTAATATCGAATTTTGAGCTTGTTTTTCAAAATAAATATAAACAACTCTCATATTTTTAAAAATCTTGAAATTTTGCTTAATCAATACAAAAAATAATACCTATACAGGGTGTCCCATTTAAAAAATCAGTTTAATTATTATCTTAAAAACTAAACTTTTTAGACAAAAACTGCCTACACCACTGAACTCTACGTAAAAAACTCAATCAAGATCAGTTTTCACCTTTTTGATAAGTAGACGCTTAACGGAAATACGAGGGGTGCCTAAAAAGCCAAGATTTTCATAATCACTCTGTAGATTAAAAACTAAGATAGCCGTGACTAATTTGACCACGGAATCTTTCGTTTCGTAAAAAAGTAGGAAATTAAAGTGAAAACCGCAACACTCTGTCGTTGATAATAACTCCTGAAGGTGTCTAAAATGAGACACCCTGTATACAGGGTGTCGCAGTTTATATCGTCAGGATTTCACCAGTCGATAGTTTAGCGAAAATTCAAGGTGGTTTCTCTAATAAACTATGGTCGAATGTTGCTTATTTTTTGACGTACAGGCCATTAAATTAAATAAATTATTTTAAGTAATTTGCTATAAATCAATAACAAAAAATGTTAGCCTTCTGAAATTTTGCATAGATCTTTCTTTTTGTATTCTCTTATTAATAGTGGTTGCAATTATTTTATTTAGGACACAGAGGCGTGCATACGGGTTTCTTCAAAAACATTTATTGAATAAAACGTACGCCACTGGTTTTTTTGCAGCACCAATATGCAGAGAGTATTTTCCATTTAATTTAGAAACTTTTTCGTATCTTATAATTTTTTGATAACTTAACTCAAAATAACCTAATAGTACAGTAAATAAGGGAGAAAAAAGGCTTCAAATAGACTTTTTTACCCTACAGCCAATTTTTTTAGAATCTTCTAGAGGGTCACCCTGAAAGTTTAAAACTGAGTTTGTGTAATCGTAGACCCCGCCATTCCTTCACCAGCCCTCAATTAAGGGTTGGATTTTTTTGTTTATTCAATAACTTTTTTCTCATTAAATTTTCGAAAAGAAGAGTCAGTACAAAGTTGTAAAGAAAAATATTTCCTACAACTTATCTTTTAAACTTTTTTTGATATTGTCGATATTTAAAAAGTTATTCAACAAATAAGTTGAAAATTTTGGAGAAAGAGTAGTAAGTAGTACCTAATTAGAGAAAAATTTCTCTAAAATTTGCAACTAATTTGTTGAATATCTTTTTAAATATTGACAATATCAAAAAAATATTAAAAGGAAAGTTGTAGGAAATATTTTTCTCTACAACTTTGTACTGCTGCTTTTTCGGAAATCTAATAGGGAAAAACCTCTTTAATAAAGAAGAAAAAAAAAGTTAAGTTATCAAGAAATTGTAAGATACAAAAAAGTTTCTAAATTGAATGTAAAATACTCTCTGCATATTGGTGCTGCAAAAAAACCAGTGGTATACGTTTTATTCAATAAAATGTTTTTGAAGAAACCCGTACGCACGCCTCTGTGTTCTAAATAAAATAATTGCAACCACTATTAATAAGAGAATACAAAAAAAAAGATCTATGCAAAATTTCAGAAGGCTAACTTTTTTGTTATTGATTTATAGCAAATTATTTAAAATAATTTATCTTCTTTAATGCCCTGTACATCAAAAAGGAAGCAACATTCGACCATAGTTTATTAGACAAACCACCTTTAATTTTCGCTAAACTATCGACTGGTGAAATCTTGACAATATGAACTGGGACACCCTGTACAAATTTACACCGTTGCAGATATCGAGGCCAAATTTTTGGTGAAGGTTCTTTCGGCATCCACACGAGTAGACGAAGTAATGAGAGTTTTTTATTTTGCGCCGTTATGGCTGAGGAGTAAGTTATGCTGAAGAGCCGGTGTAGATTTGTTTCTTAAATGTTCATGGGATTCGATCTTAATTCACTTCAACCAGCAATCCTCACACATTTTACAGCTTTACAAAACCTAAAAGTCATTAGTCTTTTTCTAATATTAAAACAATTATTTATTGCATAATCAATCACGTGCACCCTGTTACATATTAGATAATATCTTGATTTTCTGGTGTGTACGCAACTTCTTCTTCAGACTCGCTCTACTTAATACTCCTAGATAATTAACCATGTTACAAACCAATTTAAAACAATTGCTATTGGAAGTTCACTCACGTTTAAAAACCTGTCAAAAGCGCATTGATTAATACCAAATAGCGCGGTGCTTCTGTATAATATGCACTCGAATATAAGATAGACGTCCATGATATTTAGATAAGTAAAAGTCTTTGGACACGTTCGACTTGATAATCTCTACTTTATTACACTTTACCAATTCCATTAGCTGTTTTCCTAATCTTTTTCCTTCTTTGTTTTTATCAATTATTGCCTTTAATGAACTAGGTATTATTTTTACGGACTGGTAGCATTTGAACGAAGAGTGGAGAAAAATGTGTATAGCATTCTTGAAGCTTGCCCACGATAATTATTATCGATGAAATGTAGCAAGGAGATTTGATATATTGGAGAATCCTGCTTACACTTGGGGGGGGGGATGCTAATTAACTTTTATTTGTGTGTTCTTGCATCTATCTTAACTAATTATTTATTACAGTTGCAATCTATAGGAACAAATTTTGATAACTAATCTTGCTTAGTATTTATTTAAAGTAGGCTAAGAAATAACCTCAAGTCTTGGATTAATTCATCTGGTTGTTTATCTATAAATAATCCTACTTGACACTAATAAATTATATTTTCATAGTCTACTCGAATCCATATTTTTATCGCTCAATTTGAATGCGTTCTCGATAAACTATTTTTTTCCAAAAAAACCTCTTGTTATTATTATTAATTTCATACGAAAAAATGTGTTAAACATCTTTTCACATATCTATAAAATAGACTAAAAGAGCATGTGTTTTCATTAAAAAAAATTCAACTTGTTATAAACAAGTGAACTAAAAACTACGCGTCTCATTTATGTATGTATATCACATGCCTCAAGTACTTTTTATGTGGAAACTTCTAAGAATTCATGCGCGGGAGAAAAAAACAGGGCCAGTTTAGATTAATCCAAAGCCATATGTGGAATTAAAACACTTGACGATCATTTCAGCTGCGCTACAAGACCAACTTGGTCACTATAGCATAGAGAGCAAGTTGCCTTGGCTTGGCTGTTCATGATTTACAATTGCTTTTGTTTTGATTCCATATAACAAAACAATGCCGAGTTGTGTTGTGATCACAATGCCAATTAAAATATAAATAGCCATTCTTTCATTAATTAAATGATGTTGACTTGTTATGACGAATATTTTCCTTGTTTTAGTTAGAAGAAGAGAGGGGACACCACCAGTTGCTTATTATATGAGAAAAAGGGGTTAGATGATACCGGATCTTGGTGGGAAGCGCACTCTTTGGGGAGATCATCTTTCTTTCCTTTCCATCCAATCACCTCTTCTAATTTTCAAATGACCCGCAGGGATATACTGGTTTATTTTGCACACATGATGGTCATGTATGTAATCACATAATTATTCTGAGGATTCGAGTACCTGCATTCTTACGGTCTCTTGTTTCACATAGCCGTACTATACTTAGATTTTTTTATTTCACTAGAGCAGTTTACTTTAAATTTAAGGGTATGTACCATTATAAATTGTAACCAAGTAATTTTTTTTATACGAGCCCTAACAACTAAATGTTCGGACAAAAATAAATTTTAGAAGTGTGAAAGGAGAACTGGAAATTTTACGCAAATAATTAGTAAACACCTAACAATACAATAAGATAAAGCCTTAATAACAATATTATGCATGGAAGAAAATTATTTATTGGATTTAACAATATTTTAACCTTAAGAGTTAGCAAACTTTACAAAATGAATTTGCAACTAAATGTTGGGAGAATTTTTAATTTAGGACCATTAATAACAGGTTACGTCTCCTTTTGCTTTAATAGCTCCTTGTATTCTAGCAGGCATTGTATTTATCAAATTTTGATACAACTCTGGCGTGAAGCTGTCCTAAATTTCTTCTATTTTGGTCTTTAAGTCCCCAATGGTTCTTGGTGGATTATTACGTAGAATACGTTTAATTTTATGCCAAAGAGTTTCAATGACATTTAAGTCCGGACTGGATGAGGGCCATGAAAGCACCTTTATGTCGTTTTCCCCCAGTTCCAAAACTGTGATTTTTTAAAAACAGTCGTTAGAAAATTACGTCACATTTTTCTAGTGCAATTTTAAAGCTACGAAATATGCCTAAAATCACCAAATAATGACTTGGAGATTTTTTTGTACATAAAACCATCCAGCTTTGCAATAAAGTAAATTTTACCAAAATCCAACCAGTGGTTCCAAAATTGTGATTATTTTAATGTAGGTAGCACCCTCAAAAAACACGTTTTTTGAAAAGTGAACTGTGGAACTCGAAAAAAATGGAAAAAAATCAAATTAACATTTCAGGATTTTTTCAATATAGTACGATTATAGAGCTTTGATTTAAATGTTTTTTGACACAAATCCAACCAGCGGTTTCAAAATTGTGATTCTTTAAAACAGTTACTAGAAAATTTTTATCATTTTTAAAGGTGCAACTTTGAAGCTCCGATAAATGCCTAAAATCACCAAATAAAAACTTGTGTAACTTTTTTGTAAAGAAAATCAACATCCAGCTTTGTAATAAAGTAAATTTCATCAAAATCCGACTACTAGATCCAACGTTTTGAAAATAATAATTCTTTGTTTCTACAATTTTCCCATCCTGCTGGGTTAAAGTGCCACAGTTTTGGAATCGCCGAGCGGATTTTTACGAAATTTACGTTTTTATATAACTAAATGTTGGCATTATAACAGAAAAAACAATCAATATTATGGAAGTTAATTTAGATAACTTTTGCGCGTATGGAAAAAAAACAATCAAATTGACTTTTGTCCGAACATTTAGTTGTTAGGGCTCGTACAAACCGGATAATAATGGTCCTAGGTACTTAACTAACTTTGTTATAAAGAAATGGTAATATTTTAGGTTATGTGAACTTTGAAGAAAAGACCATTTATAAGTTGGTTTTTTATCCATTTGCAAACTTTTATGTCATTTCAGCGTGAAAAGGGCTTGACGGTGTGACGTCACGCGAATCTTGAGATATGTTCGGCTGTTTCCAGAACGTCTTCGGTTTATTTAAAAAATATATCGAGCGATCAAATACATTTGTAATCGAGTCATCCATGGATATGAATTCGTATGTCTTTAACTTGAAACTTGAACCATTTTAGCTTTCAACTGACATTTTTATTGTAATGCAGTTCAAGTAACTACATACGATTTCGGGTTCATGGATGACTCGATTACAAATTTATTTGATCGCTCTTTATATTTTAAACTTTAAATATTAATTTCTTAGTCGTCTAAAAATTACAAAACAAATAATTTCAAGTAAAAAAAATGCTCAAAGTTTTTTTAATTATAGATAAGTAAAAATTATCTTAAAATAGTCCAAATCCGTTTCTACTTTATGACGTGACGTCATTCACATTACAAATTTGTCAGATTTGATACCAATTCAAAACTTGACTTCTTTTTTCACAGCCTACTCAAACAATTGTTTCGTATGTTTCTCTTCATTTCGTTGAAATCCAAAATAATGTTGCCATCAAATTATACTCAAGCGTCAAATTTGTTTACTCCCAAACAGGTTCCCAACAAATGAAATTAGCTTTTTTATATGGTAAAATAACATTAATTTAACGGTTCGGTTTTCAGATCATAGACCGAATAACTATCTAAACTACAGACATTTTGTACCAAACTAATAGCTCTATGTTCATTCGCAACAATAACTTTTGTTTGGAGAATTATAATAATCTGGCATACAAACTAAATTACCATAAATTATAAATTTACATATTATTGGCAAAATAACAAAAACCGCCGTGTTAAATTTCATGTAAGAAATAGATACTCCATCGATTGGATCAAATTATTATGAATATTAAATAACATTTTATGAGATAAAAATATTCTATACATCAGATATTATTACAGTTTCCTTTTGCAGAGAAATTCAGAGCAATATTTTACTTGATTCGTGATTGGGTCATATTGTTTAACAATTTGTTAAGGACATATGTAAATTGTTGTATATGACTAGACGTGCCATAAATGTTAACCTATACAATACTGAGGCATGACCCTTAACCTCGTGAACCTTCTGTCAACAATTTATTTATACACATGAAGAACATCTCGATTGTCTAACCACGACAATTGGATGTGAACGATTAGCACAAAATTATTCTTTGGAAAATTTTAATAGGTTAAGTTTAGAAAAAGCAAACTTAAGGAGATAAGGCTTGTATGACACGATAGAATTTTCCTGTGATACTTTTCAATTTCCATAGATTCGTACTAGTGGAACTGGAACTTAAGACTTTGATTGATTCATCTAACTCATTCAACTCATTTTCAACTTTCTGTAACCTTGACAAGTGTCAAATTCCGTTTTCCTAGCCTACTCTAAATCTTTTTCAAATAAATTATCAACATATTTGTAGCTTGACTAAATAGGAAATTAGAATATTTTCATACACATTTCAGGTATAAATTTAAATTGTAAACTACACACTTTATTCTGAAAAAACTTATGAACATAAAATAATGCATCCGGATACATAAGCTGAATAAATAAATAAGAATTAGTGTTGAACGATTATATTTTCACATTAATTGACATTTGCCATAAAACGATATTAATTATTGTTATTAATTTCGCTTAGTTATTTAAAGATTGTGTCTGTGTGTGTTGTGTACGAAAATATTCGTGCGGGAAGTGTTCAACTTTCTCTTTTTTTCTATCTATAATTATAACAATTTCGGTAAAAATTAATCTTCTATAAAAACACTTTAGCTCTAGAAAAATAATTAGGCTTTGAATATATTTATTTGAGGAGAGGTTATTAAACTTTTAATTTGAATTTTTGAAGACAATTCTATTGCAATAAATTAACTGTTAATTTGCTATTATAACGTAAAACAGCGGTTCTCAAACTTCTATTAAGTTTTTGTATCCCTCGTCATAATATAATTTTGTTCTGGAAAGCTAGATTCATTTAGAAAGTATTTTGTCTCTTTCATTTTTTTCATAGAACTGATACTTTTTAAATAAAAAAATAAAATATTCCCGATTCATATGGTTATTTTGGAAATTATTGCATTATTTAAGAAAATGGAAAATGGCCAGCAGGCTGCTGTCAAATAGCCGTATTTTATTAAACCTTTAGGAACGAGTTACTAGTAATAAATTATTACCTAATTATTAGTAAAACGGACCATTTTAGTAAATATCTGATGTGCCCAACACATGACTTTCTTATACTTACGGATAGTATCACAATAATTACTTTTCCTAAAGAAATTAAGTTAAATTTCTTGTAAAAATTTTGAAGGTTTCCAGCAATTTTCAAATAGTCTCTGTCGCACTTATTGCAATACGCATAAATCTGTCCTTGTCCCACGCCTTGTAACCGAATTTTACGACAAAAATGTGTTTTATTTTAGATTTTTGACCTATTACTCACTTAAAAAAATCTCCCGGTATGAAATTACATTTATTTATTCATTATTATTGTTTTCGGTACCATAGAAACCAGTAAAATAACAAAAAACTAATGGTCCGTTCCTTCTGGGATTCGAACCCGGGACCTTCCGTTTGGCAGCCATATAATGAGATATCAACGCGCGCTATGAGAAATATAAAGTGTTTTAAGAATATCTAGTTTTTTTGAAATTTTTTGACGGAATTTCAAAAAAAAGTTCAAACAAAATTTGTTCAAAATTCAATTCTAAATCAATGTTAAAGAATAAAAAAATCTCATAAATTGTTTATTTTTCAAGATATTCCTAAAAAACCTAAAAATGTCATCAGGTAACTGTCACTTGTTTTGATGCTAGATGAAAAACATTGAATGCGGCACCCACAAATTTGTTCAAACTCTTAAATATGAAATTTGAATCAAATCCGAGAAGTCGTTTTTGAGTTATGGTGGATACAGACAGACACACACACAGACACACAGACAGACATCATGGCGAAAATGGTCAAAATGGATTCAGGGGCCCTCAAAACGTGTAAATCCATCAGAATCTCGAAGTCGAAAAAAATCACGATTACTATACTTCCTTAACCTACGTATAAGAAAGTAAAAATGATTTTAATAATTTTTATTTGCTGAAAATAAGCAGATGTTACTAACAATTAGGTAATAATTAATTACTAGTAACCCTTTACTACAAATTTATCAAAGTAAAGTTATTTGACAGCAGCCTGCTGGACATTTTCCATTTTATAAAATAATGTAATAACTTCCAAAATAACCATGCGGATTGGAACTATTTTATTTTTTTATTTATAAACTGTCAGTTCTATGAAAAAATTGAGAGACAAAATACTTTCCAAATGAATCTAGCTTCCCAGAGCAATTTTTATATGACAAACTTCGGATGCGTTAAAGAGTTTCAATAAAAAAATTAAAGGGGGGTTACTGATTTCACCCCTTTTATCGATAAGGGATGATTCAAAAAATATTCTTTAGAAGCGTTGCCATTAGTAAAAAATCCCTACCAAAATTATTTTTTTTGTTATCCAAATTTGAGAAAAAAATTAAAAACCTAATTTTAGCCTCCATGTTTGGAGGGCCGTAACTCTTTAACGAAACGTGTTCGGACATACCTCCATAGAAATTTTTTTTCTTATTTTGAGGTCTTAAATTCAGATTTTAAGTTTTTCCAGTTAATCCTGAAACACCCTGCATACTTACATGCTCAAAATTAAGATGTATTTCAAGTTGATTTTTAGAGTAGGTAAGCATTTAAAATCCGAGAATTTACATTCGGTTTGAATTTTCTAGTAGAACTTACTTGGCTCTTTGTAACAAAGCAACCCATAAGAATATCCGCCAATTTTTTAAGGGTTATGATGGTTTTAAGTTAGACACAAAATCAAAAATTGGATAAATTTTTAAGTTAATCTAGAAAGCGGAATCCAGAATTTAGACGGATTTTCATTCTATTTGAATTTTCTAGTTAAATAATCTTATTTCTTTGTAACAAAGCAAATCACAAGAAAATCTATTAATTTATCTACGTTTTATGACAGTAAAAACGGCACAAAGTATAAAATTGAACATTTTATTAAATTGAGTCTAAAATATTAGCAAAATCCGGAATTTTCGAGAGATTATCATGGTTATCACTTGGTTCTTAGTAAAAAGCAAACCGCAAGGCAATTTGGCTATTTTTCGAAGTTTTAAATCAGTTCTAAAGACAAAGTCTAAAGTTTAATGCATGTTTAAGTACGTAATAAAATCCGGAGTTTTCATTTTTCATGTTTCAATTTTCCACTAAAACGAATTTGAATCTTGGTAAAAAAGCGAACAGGAAGGAAATCTATTCATATTTCTACGTTTTATGACAGTTTTAAAGCCTAAAATTGAAGAAATTTTGGAGCGAATTTATTGTGGGCAACAATTACTTACATCAAGGCTGGTGGCGGAATGCCGAACAGCCCTGACGGAGCTAGCGAGGAATAATTGGATTCCTTGGTTTGGGTCCCTGATGGCAATATGGACATAAAGGGAAATGAAGAGGCAGATCGCCAAGCCCCTAGCGGGGAAACCACTCAGCGACCCCCGGAAATAGGAGAACCAGCGATGTATTTAGCGCACGCCTACGTGAGGGATTGCATCGAAAGATGGATCCAGAACGAACACGAAAAATAATGAATGTCGGCAGGCAAAGGATCTACTGTACCATAATCCAACAAGAACCAGGGCAACCGAAATCTTTAAGTTTAGCAGAAGGGAAATCAGACATTACACTGAGCTAATTAGGTACTGGTCATGATCACATCGCTCAATACGAGGTGGATCCAAGATGGAGCTACTGGGGAACAGCGACTCTAGACCCGCAGAGGTTTTAAAGGATTCTTCACTTACAAAATCTTCGGCTTTTGAAAAAGGACCGGAATCGAAGAGTGGAAATAAGAAGTCGATAAAAGTAAAGGGGATCTTAGAGGGTGACACGAGTCGGGACTGCCTTGCTAAGACCGAATCGCGCCCTTGGGAACCCAGTCAATAAATAATTATTATTATTATTGTGGGCAATAAAAACAGAACTAACTTTTTTCTAAGTAAAACCCGTAAGAAAATTTGTTAATTTTCCTACATTTTATGACAAATTTTCAGAACACAATGTCCACAATTATTAGAACTAAAAATTTAGAAGTGAGTTTATGATAGGAAATAAAATCAGGAATATTCAGAAATATTTTCATGGTGTTTCAATTTTCCAATAAAACTAACTGGGTTTTTAATGAAAAAGCAAAGAAACCGGAAGGAAATCTATTAATTTTTCTGTGTTATTGTGTTATGACAGTTTTATGAATACAAAACCTAAAATTAAACAAAATTTGAAGTGAATTTATAGTAAGCAATAAAATCCGGATTTTCGAGCGATTTCTATTCTGTGTAAATTTTCTAGTAAAACTAATTTGGATCTTAGTAAAAAACAAAGTGCAAGGAAATCTCATCAATTTCCTGCATATTATGCCTGTGCTAAGGACACGAACTCTCAAATAGAATAAATTTTGAAGTGAGTTTATAGTAGGCAATAACATCCGAAAAATTCGAAGGTTTTTCATGTTTTAATTTTCCAATAAGACTAACTTGATTCTTAAGAAAAAACCATGGGAATCTGTTCATTTTTCAAAGTTTCTTTGTTTCTACGTTTTATGACAGTTTTAAGAAACTTAAAATTGGAAAAAATTTAAAATAAATCTGTAGTAGAAATTTAATTCTGTTTTAAAATTTCTAATAAAACAACCTCTCCTCACACTGTACGCAACCACATACATTATAATCCGATAACAGCAACAATCAATGGCATTTTACTAATTGCAATAAAATAATAAACCAACAATAGTAAGGTTATCGAATCAATTTATCTATGAAAGAAACCTCTTCCATTTTCGGTACGACAAACATTTTGCAATTCCATTGAATTTTGAAGTATTTATATATCTTTAAGTTGTAGAGCGATTATTTGATCAAAATGATAATATCGATGGTTGACTGTGTGTAACAGTACGAGTATCTACGTAGCCGATGATGTTGACTTATAAAAGTCTTGGCACGTTGGGAACTAATTGGAAACTCAATTAAACATCAGCCATGTCACGTGACAGGTAATCATTATCAACGGTTGTATATCTGTAATGTCGACCTTGTCGGGAGGTATGGAGTAGCTTGAAGTCTTTTATTCTACCGGTTATTAGTCCACTAACCATTCTACGGTTTTGGTTTTGTTGCACTTGTTGGAAATGTAAATCTTTTTAGCTTAGAAATCTGTGGATATTTAGAAAGTGAATATATTGCTAGCACTAAGTAAAAAGGCGCGCAAATATTACGGTGGAGACGATGGCAACTTCTCGCTCACACACTAAAGCGATCATTGTGCGCATGCGCTCGTTCGTATTCGAATGAATGAAACGCGCATGTGCATTAGCGCCCTTTTCCAGATGCGCTATCTCTTATAATAAAATAAATTTTACTTAGCAATATACAGGGTTACAGGGAGTCTCTAAAAGGTCTTTACAAAATCCTACCACAAGTTTTTGGGCTCAAAATAATTCGTTTAAACCAAACATACCTTAGTCCAAAAGTTCTTCCTTACTGAGTTATAGGGCGCTAAAAAATATTTTTCCAAATAATTTTTTGAGTATATCTACAGAACGGTTTGAAGTAGAGATTTGAAATTTGGCGGGTTAATAAGTCTATAAGGAAGCTACAATTTGTTGGTATTAGAACCAAAATAATATTGTTCAGTGGCGTACTTATCGAAGAGGTCTCAGGGTTTTTTTGAATAATTTTTGTAGGGGATTAAATTCTTTTACAAAATAATAAGAATTATGATAGATACGCTCAAGACACGTAAAAAAGGTATACTTGTTTGATTTGCATTAACTCAACTGTTTGCGAGATATTTCACTTTGAAAATTTTTTTTGCTATTAAAACGACAATTTGTGACACCCTGTACAGTCAAAAATATTGGGTCACTCTAATACGGCTCATTCTACGTCCAAAACTAAGCATAATTTCTATCTTATACCGGTCTGTAGATATACTTAAAAAAGATAGAAAGCGAATAAAAAATACATCTTTCAACACCCTGTATTTTAGTAACGAAACATTTTTGGGGGTCGGTTTCTACAACAATTTATGCTTAGTTTTGGACGTAGAATCATCTGTATTAGAGTGACCCAATATTTTTTACTTTACAGAGTAAGACACAAATTGTTTTTATAGCAAAAAAATTTTTCGAAGTTAAATATCTCGCAAACAGTTGAGTTAATGCAACTCAAACAAGTATACCTTTTTTACGTGTCTTGAGCGTATCTATCATAATTCTTGTTATTTTGTAAAAAAAATTCAATACCCTACAAAAAATATCCAAAAAATAAGTACGACACTGAACAATATTATTTTTGTTGTAATACTATCACATTGTAGCTTCCTTATAGACTTATTAACTCACCAAATTTCAAGTCTCTACTTTAAACCGTTCTGTAGGTATATGTACTTAAAAAACCGGTTTTAAAAATATTTTTAGCGCCCTGTAACTCAGTAAGGAAGGAGTTTTGGACTAATGTTTGGTTCAATCGAATTATTTTGAGCCCAAAAACTTGTGGTAGGATTTTGTAAAGACCTTTTAGAGGTATTAGTACCTATTCATTTATGAAATAGTCATTTTCCCCCTGATTCACAGCTGGAATTTTTTCTTATAGAATCCTTATATCCTACATCTTCAATTAATAATATAAAGTAACTAAATGTGCATTACTACAGTCAATAATTCAAAATATTCCTGTTAAAACTTGTCAAAAAATAATTTAATTTTGTTATGAATGAATCTCTTTATATTGTATATTTCTAGCGTCTAATGTAAATGTTGATAAAGATACAATACAATCTACCTTGAAATTATACAGCTGTACAATCTCTTTCGTAATAATAATTAAAAACATATCATTATTGATTCAGTTCCCATTGATAAAGTGGATAAATTAATGTTTAATTTCTAATTTTCCCACTTTCCAACTGATTTATTTACATTATTATGTTTTTAATGTTATTTTACACGAGATTTTTTATAGGATACATAAATAACATTTCCAGTTGACCGTTAATACAGCTTTTTTAAATGTGCATTTTTAGTTACCTGAAGTAGTATTTGTTACCACTTAAAACAAAATTTAAAAATACTACAAATTTTAGAAATGAATTTCTAATTTGCAGGATTCTTGCGAAATGGCGGGAAATTATTTTTTGTCAAAATGTAGCTTAAATTAAAAAAAAATTGATTTTCATTCATTCTAATAAAGTTTCTTGTTTCGACAAAAAACGTTTATCACAAATACATATTTGCACATTATTCAAAGAATTCACTATAATTCGGAAGCGTGATACAAAGTTATTTTGTACATAAACCGATACAGTAAACATTGTACACTTGGGCTTAAGAACTGTCGCACAATATTTGCTTTATTTGTCAACTTACGATAAAGATTAAGAATGAATGATAAGTTAATTCAATGTAACACCTACATTTGAAATCATATTTACTCAAAATTAATATTGTATTCAATAATAATTTCAAAATTTAGTCATAAGAATAATATTTCTTAAGTTATCATTATTTTGAAAAAAAACGCTCCCTATTTACACAAATTTGCTCTAGAATTGAAGACTGTACAGGTACGATACGTCCAGATATGCTCGATAGAGTTAAAGTCTGGACTTCTAGCAGACCAACTCTGATTTAGATATTTCTTGAACTTCTAAGTAAATAACTAAAATTTTTCATCATGGTCCACTTTGAAAATTTGTACCTAGCTCTATTTTGGATTTCTGGATTTATACTTAGTCAGAACACAGTTTTGCAAAAATCAGTGTTGCCCTGATTAATAAAAAAATAATCAAAATTACGAAAGTTAATTCAAATCGAAAATTTGGAGTAAATTTTTCAAACCATCAATTCTTTAGAAACTTGTAAAATGTTATAATTCCGAAATTTTATTTAGAATACAGTTTCGCAAAATGTTGTTTTGATTAACACAAACTTTATCAAAATTATAAAAGTTAGTTTAGAACATTTTTGAGCAAATCGAAAAAAACTACATTTCGAGTACATTTTTCAGATGATCATTTTTAGAAACTTGTAAAATATCATTGTAATTCAAGATTTTCACTTAAAATAGATTTTTGAAATAATTTAATGTTACTTTGATTAAAAAATTACGAAAGTAAGTTTTTAATAATTTTGAGCAAATCGAAAAAAATTAATTTGGAGTACAACATTTTTCAGATAAATACTCGTTTTTAGAAACTTGTAAAATGTTATAACTTCAAATTATCACTATAGAATACAGCAAAATTCAAAGTTGCTTTGAGTAAAGCAAAGTTTATCAAAATTATGAAACATTTCTGTGCTAATCAAAAAGAAAACTAAATTTGAAATAAATTTTTCAGATGATCATTTTTAGAAACTTGCCATAATGATTATAGTTCAGGAACTTCACTTAAAATAGAATTTACCAAAATTCATAGGTTGCTTTGATTAAAACATTACGAAAGTTATGGTGTTATTCTGTATCGAAAATGTTAGATAACATTCTGTTAAATCTATGTTATTTGACATTTCAACAATGTTTTATATTGTTCAAACGTCAAATAACATAGATTTAACAGAATGTTATCTAACATTTTCGATACAGAATAACACCATTAGTTTTGGTATTTTTGACCATTTGGAAAAAAACATCAAGCAAATAAAATTTGTAACTCGACACCAAATTTTCTGATTTGCACTTGGTATAAACTTTTAAAACTCACACTCGACTATATTAAAAAAACAATACTGTGGAAGTTAATTTAGAAAATTTCTGCTCAAATTGAAAAAAATTCTCAATGGTTTTTTCAGATGCTCGTCTTGAGAAATTTATAAAATATCGCCGACATTTGGGATTTCTACTGAGCTGTCAATCTAATAAAGATGATAAAAGTAAAAATCAGGAATGGTGTAGAAATTAATTTAGAATATTTTTAGCATTTAGAAAAAAATCTGACATTAACATAAAAATTCATAGTTCTTCACTTAAATTCCATACTTTTTCGTTTAGAATACGTTAAAATTGCATAAGACATTTTTACTTTCTTATACGAACTAATAAAAAAGTGTAGTAGGTATCGCGATTTTTTTTTCAATTTACTACATACTTCACTACTGACTCATCTAATCTCACAAACCATGTAAATGTTGCATATTATACCCAGCCCAAGACACTAATTAACATTTTTTTACCTGATATTTCGGCCATACATTTCAGACCGTCTTTTATTATATGGTAGCTTATTTTCCGGTTTTTCAACTGCCACGTTTAAAAAAAAATCCAACTTAAACACAGTGATTACTTAAAAACCTTTATATAGCTCTGATCGATGTTTATAATTTCCACCCAGGCGTACACACATACAATGGTAATTACGTTGTTTGGAGATACAACCAATTAAAACAAACACTACATATTGTACGGAGCTCGTTTGGTTAAAACTTGTTATTAGTAACTTCCTTTTTTTTGCCTCTTGCCGCCGCTCAATGAACAGATGCTTCATTTAGGTCAATCGTGGCAAATTCTTAATTCAAAAGGAAACACCCAGAAATAAAGCTGTTTATAGTAATCGTTACAAGCGTTAAAACTTTTTCTGTTTATTGTAATGCAAATATTGATACAAAGGCAGGATGGAAAAAAGGTAGATAGAGATACACAAAATATATTATCCCTGGAATTTTAACATGTGTTTGTAAATAAACGACTCGCTTTTAGTGTTACAGTCCATTTTTTGAGTACACAGAATTGGAACCAAAATATTTGGCGGGAAATTTAAAATACATTAAATTGATTAGCTCTTTTCCGGTCTAAGTTATTAAGTAGCCAATCAAATTCCACGCAAAATATTTTATTTCCAATTCTCACTACTAAAATATCTGATGTGCCCAACACATGACTTTCTTATACGGATAGTATCACAGTAATTACTTTTCCTTAAGAAATTAAGTTAAATTTCTTGTAAAAATTTTGAGGGTTTCCAGCAATTTTCAAATAGTCTCTGTCGCACTTATTGCAATACGCATAAATCTGTCCTTGTCCCACTCATTACTACCAGATTTTAGGACAAATAAATAACAGAATACTTATCAAAATTCCACAGTGCGAAAAATGCTTGATATCTTTGAATTTGCTGTAGCTAAACTTTGAAGATTTATAAAATACTTCTCAGTTTTGGTCAACGTTTCACTCAAACAAACTGTACAGGGCACAATAATCCTTCTCATCAAAATATTTCGATCTTTTGCCTTTGACAGTTGTTTGACTAACAATTTCTTCTTCTTCTTCGTACTTGGATTACAAAGCAATGTCAAGTTTTTGGTGTTTGGCGATATAGCCACTCTCACCAGGATTGGATTAATTGGTTTTCACTTTTTAAATTTTTATAACTTTATTCGAGCTCTTCGTGTGTTTAATGCAAATAGAATCTTTAGTATAAAAACAAATATATTTCTGTAATGTAAACAACAGCCACTCCGAGATAGATGGCAACTCTATATAAATATGTAAATAATTTATAATTATTAAAAAACGGCGCAAAATAAAACACTTTGTTTACTTTGTCGACACGTCTAAAAATTGAAAGAGCATTCACAAAAAATTTGGCGTCGATATCTTTAATGTAGATTTACATGCATAATACAATTTAACGACTTTATTGTATATATTAGAAAAAATTTTAATCGAGTTGCCATGATATCCAAAACATAAAACCGTAGCCGTTGTAGCCGTCGATCTTTTCAAATAGTAATGCTACAATCGATTTCCTCAACGGTATAGATTTCTGTATGTAAACAACATGTACTTTGTAAATCAGAGATAGATGGCGCCACTATATAATTAAAAATTTTTGACAGAATTTCAAAAAAAGTTTCAAACAAAATTTGTTCAAAATTTAATTTAAAATCAATGTTAAAGAATAAAAAAATCTCGTAAATTGTTTATTTTTCAAGATATTCCTAAAAAACCTAAAAATGTCTTCAGGTAAGTACCACTTGTGTTTGTGCTAGATGAAAAAGATTTAATGTGGCACCCACAATTTTGTTCAAACTCTTAAATATGAAATTTGAATCAAATCCGAAAAGTCGTTTTTGAGTTATCGTGGATACAGACAGACACACAGACAGACACACGGACACACAGACACACAGACAGACATCATGGCGAAAATGGTCAAGATGGATTCAGGGGCCCTCAAAACGTGTAAATCCATCAAAATCTCGGAGTCGAAAAAAATCACGATTACAATACTTCCTTATACTACGTATAAGAAAGTAAAAAACGAATTTTATGATGAGGAAACGAATCGTCGCATCGGTTTGTATAGACTGCAACGCCCAATTATTTGGTTTATGTAAGATATGTAACGTTGACATTTTATAGAATTCATTTACTTTAAGTGGCAATTGTTCAAGTCACGAAATTTCTGCAGATTTCCATACCTACATCCCGCAGGCAAAGAATCTCGTTACTATCTCTCACAGAGCATTGTATTTCTTTTGAATCGCATAAAATAACTGTGATAGAAATAAAACCTAGAACAGATATTGAACCTTCCTGCTTTGAAGCTGATTGATAGGTTGAAAAGTGAATCAACATACAAGGTGTTGCAGTAACGTGGGATAGTACCTACGATTGTTTTATATTATAGAGAAGAAAATATTAGAGAAAAACAATCAGAAACATTCTAGTTTAGACACATGTTTGTTATATTTCATTATTTACTTCTATTGTTAGAAATATTGAACAATAGTTTTAGTTATTGCGATAAAAAACGAGAGTAGGTTATGAAACTCATGAATAATTGATGCATCTAAAGTCTATTTTTGAGTACAACAAATAGTAATTCACAATATTTAGCAGGAAGTTTATTTAATTGACCGTTTTGCAACTTTGATCGGAAATATTATTTGAAATTCCCGCCAAATATTCTAGTCCTACTCAAAAAATTAAAATGGAAATTTGTTATGTTTATATTGTCAGTTATAGTGTGAACATTGCGGCAATTAATAAAACTTAGCTAATAGTTAAATGGAGTAAATTGAGTAAAAATGTATTTTTCCCCTAATTTATCTTCTTTTTTATCGCACAAGTTTGTTAATTACATGGGGCCTCGCACGGAGCACTAGAAAAATCGTTTTTATTACGGTTGAAATGTAATCATAATTTAATAAATTTATAGACATTTCAAATTTTCTTCATTAGCGGTCAAGCAGTTCTGATTGGTCGCTGGAGTCATGACGTCACACCGTAGTATTGTCATCTGCTCAGTATCTACCCGATTTATACGCTTACATGACATATCGTGTTCGGTAAAAAAAAATATTTATGTAAAAAATGCCTGCAAAACTTGAACGCAAATATTTAAAAAAATTTATTTTAAAATTTATTTTGAATTTGAAGACCGTGTATCTTGAAAACTAAGCGTTTGCCGACCAATGTTTATACTGGGTGGTTCAGAGTTTACCTTGCAAACTTCAATAGGTGATAATACTCGCCAAAGTAATAAGATTTTTCAATTGCCACTTTTTTTGGAAGTTACAGGGTGTTATGAAATGAATAACAGCATACTCAGTTGTGAAAAGTTTTGGCATGTTGGTACATAAACTAACCCTTTAAAAACTTACTTACACCAATTAACCGACATTATTTTATTTTTGTTTATCATGGCAACCAGGATTACGAACTAGCAATTTAGTACATTTTATCTTTTCAGAGGTCACAACTTTTAAAAGAAGCCAAATTAAAAAAAAATGCAAGAGTATTAAAAGTTAGAGAAAAGGCCTGTCGATTCTAATACTTTATTAAAAATAGTCAAAGGAATACGTTAAAAAAGTTAGAGTGATTAAAAGCGTATGGCCCACCAGAAAAAGAACATCCGGTACATAAAATATAATCAAAATACCCTTATCTGATAGCAATAAATATTGTTACTGTTTGTATCAAATTTGAAGTCAATAGCTTTTTCTATTTTCGAATAATTTCAAAAAAACTAATAAAAAATGTCAAGTTTAACACCCTGTAGTTTCCCAAGGATGCGTTTATATGAAAATTGGTAAATGAAAAATTTTATTATTTTGGCGAGTTTTATGACCTATTGAAGTTTGAAAGGTAAACTCTGAATCCCCCTCTAAAAATTTTTCGTATTAATTTTAAAAGTTCTATCGAGTGTTAAAATCCTGCTACAAAAAACTGAAACACTCTGTATATTCGACTATTTCCGGAACATCTTCGGTTTATTAAAAAAATATAAAAAATTATAAAACCATTAATTCCAAGTAAAAAAATCCTCCATTTTTTAAGACCCTTTTTGAAAAATGTCCAAACTATCAATTTTTTTATTTTATACAGTGCCAACGATAGTTTAACATTCGCTAACTTTAAATATCACCAGTCCATTTCTGGAATGACGACCTAAGATCCGCTCTCTATTAATAAGTAACCTCTTGGTGTTTTGTTGAAAATAATTGACTTTCTAAAACGTACTTAATCGAAAAATTCAATATAAATTTTTGAATACTAAATTAATTTTTTGTCTTAAGTGATTGTTTTGTCAACATTAGCGAAACGATAGCTAAGTTTTTTTATTATAACGTGTACGTGATCTTTACAAAACTCAGCAATAATAATACCTACATATTAATAATATAAATTTGTTACTTTATGACAGTGGGCATTTGGTGTGCGGACATGGAATTAAAAATGGAACGAAAATTGCTTACATCACCGTGACTGATGCTTCACCGGGACCCCCATTGAGCAGTAGAAAACGTTCATTGTACTAAAACACAAGCCACAACAATCCAATCTGACTCAGAAAAATATCTATTATTATTTCAAACATTTTTCGTGTAGGCCATCTCATCAAAACGGTGAGAACCTACTTAATAAAAATGAAAAACAATCATCAGTAAAATATTGTATAAGCCTTCGACGAGTGTGACTTGTTGAATAAATAAAAACCAATGAAAATTCCTGCTTCTGGTGATAAAACGTAAAATTCATTACACCTATTTTACATCGAAATACCAAAGAATGACTAAAGAGTCGATGAAAGTCAAAGGCACGGACGTGTTGGCGTTTGTGTGATCAACTGATCATTACCAGTTTTTCTGTCCTTCACTTACGCTAAGCCGTTTGAAGATTGTAATGGTACTCAAAATAGACTTAAGATGATGATGCTGCACATTAATCTTAATATTACACTGACCGGTCTGTTATCTCCTGCCTTGATTACCTATCTCAAAAGGGTACTATTTGTCAGAGAGGTTTTTTCCAGTTTTTATTGCGTTTTTATTGGTTTGATGCCCACCACTATACATTAAAATTAGTCTAATGGATTTTTTTCACGGTACTTATTATAGATACATTTCCACCAAATTAAATGCGTTATCTGCAGGATGGATGTAATGGATTTTTTTCGTTCTTATAGTAGACATGTTATCATAAAATGTAAAAGATTATTTTGTCTTTTACTACTAAATTTACAGTTTTTACGAAATAACTAATAACATTTAGATCCGATCGTGCTTAATAATAAAAAGAATGTTATGGCTGCTATCTCCTATAGTTTTATAAAAATGTAACAAAATCTATTGAAAGCATGCTTTAGACTATAAATTTTATCTAGAATTATTGTTGTAGTTCAAAAAACCATCGAGTTATCAGAAATAGAATGCTAGGAATTGCCAAAAAATTGTACTTTTTCAAATTGTCGATTTTCGAAAATTGTATTAATTTTAAGAAGTAGGCGCATTACCAAAATAAATTCCTTGATTTATATTTTATATCTACATAAACACTATTCAACTTTTCCATTTTGTTAACTAGTTTTATAATAGTATATTATGCAATGAGCATTTAATGATAACTGTTAAGACACGAGTATGAGAATTGTGACACGAGCCGTATGTGTGAGTTGCATACACATTTTTTTCTACGACTAGTCAAAATAATGAAAAATAAAAAAATAAATATTATAAACTCCAAAATGTTAGAAAATCAAAATGAATTGTCAATTTTTAAATTTTAGATATGTCAGATGTTCATGGCAATGTTTGATATTGACGGAATATTGTTGCAATGTTGCATTTTTATTAGTTATAAACCTGTATCGTAATGAAAAATCTGTATCATAATGAATCTCATTATTCTCATTACAGCACAGGTAGTAAATGTCTAATAAATCAATGAAAGTAGAGAGTAGAAAAAATGAAATAAGTTGTTCCAAAACTACGATTTTTTAAAGTCCTACGACCTAAAAGATTCTATACTAATAAGGGACAGCTAATAATGGAAAAAATACCCAAACAACTTCTAAAAATTACATTTTTTATATTTCTTGCCTGCTAGCCACTATTTTCAAAACACTCTTATTTTCTCTGGAAGCTAACTTAATATTACGAGTCCTAACAACTAAATGTTCGGACAAAAGTAAATTTTTGAAGTTTGAAAGGAGAACTGGATATTTTACGCAAATAATTAGTAAACACCTAGCAATACAATAAGATAAAGCCCCTAATAACAATATTATGCATGGAAGAAAATTATTTATTGGATTTAACAATATTTTAACCTTAATAATTAGCAAACTTTACAAAATGAATTTGCAACTAAATGTTGGGATAATTTTTAATTTAGGACCATTAATAAGAGGTTACGTCTCCTTTCGCTTTAATAGCTGCCTGTATTCTAGCAGGCATTGTATTTATCAAATTTTGGTACAATTCTGGCGTGAAACTGTCCCAAATTTCTTCTATTTTGGTCTTTAAGTCCCCAATGGTTCTTGGTGGATTATTGCGTAGAATACGTTTAATTTTATGCCAAAGAGTTTCAATGACATTTTAGTCCGGACTGGATGAAGGCCATGAAAACATCTTTATGTCGTTTTCCCCAAGTTCCAAAACTGTGATTTTTTAAAAACAGTCGTTAGAAAATTACGTCACATTTTTCAAGTGCAATTTTAAAGCTACGAAATATGCCTAAAATCACCAAATAAAGACTTGGGGATTTTTTTGTACATAAAACCAATATCCAGCTTTGCAATAAAGTAAATTTTACCAAAATCCAACCAGTGGTTCCAAAACTGTGATTATTTTAATGCAGGTAGCACCCTCAAAAAACACGTTTTTTGAAAAGTGATCTGTGGAACTCGAAAAAAATGCAAAAAAATCATATTAACATTTCAGGATTTTTTCAATATAGTACGATTATGAGCTTTGATTTAAATGTTTTTTGACACAAATCCAACCAGCGGTTTCAAAACTGTGATTATTTAAAACAGTTACTAGAAAATTTTATCATTTTTAAAGGTGCAACTTTGAAGCTCCGATAAATGCCTAAAATCACCAAATAAAAACTTGTGTAACTTTTTTGTAAAGAAAACCAACATCCCGGTTTGCAATAAAGTAAATTTTATCAAAATCTGACTACTAGATCCAACGTTTTGAAAATAATAATTCTTTGTTTCTACAATTTTCCCATCCTGCTGGGTTAAAGTGCCACAGTTTTGGAACCGCCGAGCGGATTTTTACGAAATTTACGTTTTTATATAACTAAATGTTGGCATTATAACAGAAAAAACCATCAATATTATGGAAGTTGATTTAGATAACTTTTGGGCGTATGGAAAAAAGACAATCAAATTTATTTTTGTCCGAACATTTAGTTGTTAGGGCTCGTATAAACCGATTGTAAATTCGGGATTTAGATCAATGTAAATGAACCCCAACATCGCGTCGTAAGAATTATGTTGCAGGTAGGTACGTTATAAAATATAAATGATGTATCTCTATATGTCGTCCGCTGGCGAGTGGGCAGAAAGGGTTATCTATTATCTTCGTTTCTGGCGAGTGCCTCAGGAACGTACCAAACACGCCTATAACAGTATCTCCGTCTTTTTCCTCGTGCACTAGAAAAGGATCCTCCGGACGAGGTGTTCCTCTCTCTGTCTTCTACCTGGATTCTTCACGAAGCGCGTTCTCAAGTAGTCTGTCTACGTTTGCCCTTTTATCTTGAAAACTGTTGTAGATCCACACACGTGTGCATGCATGGGGAGTTTGCTCTTTTTATCATCACATCAGGGGTTGTGTAGAAGATTTGCTTGAAATTTGAAGGCGGTCATAATAGAAGAGATTTATTTTGGTATGAAAAATCCGGTAAACTGTGAAAAATTGCAAGTTTTAAACCGTATCCACTTTATAAATGCATTCACGTGACCAGTGAAATACATTAAATTACACTATTGCCAAACTCGAATCTCTTCCTAGCAAAACTATACTTTTAGAACGAATACATATTGAGAAAAATTAGATTTTATGGAAATTATGTTCACTCATATAACATAAAGTAGATACAAAGTACATACTAATTTCTACAATTTAAGATATTTGTGTAGGTAGTTTAGCGAATTCCTAACCTTAAAAAGTTATAATTATTCATGTCATGACAGTTTTAATGGAACTTAGGGGAATTTTCAAGTGAAATTCTAGATTTTGCAGTAAAATCCTGATTTTTTGGTAGATTTTTATTTAGAATGAATTTTCTAATACAAATAATCTTTGCTCTCTATAAAAAACTAAATCAGAAGAAAATCGGCGTACTTTTAGCATTTTTATGACCGTTTTAACGGAACTTGGGCGAATTTCTAAGTGAGGTATAGATTTGGCAATAAAATCCAGATTTTTTGGCAGATTTTGATTTAGTTTCAATTTTCTAATAGACTAATCTTTGTTCCCTGTAAAAAAACTAAACTAGAATAAAATCGACATATTTTTCGATTTTTTATGACCGTTTTAACGGAACTTGGGCGAATTTCTAAGTAACGTTATAGATTTGGCAATAAAATCCAGATTTTTTGGCATATTTCGATTTACTTTCAATTTTCTAATAGAATAATCTTTGATCCCTGTAAAAAAACTAAACTAGAATGAAATCGACGTTTTTTTTGATTTTTTATGACAGTTTTAATGAAACTTAGGCGAAGTTCTAAGTGAGGTTCTAGATTTCGCAATAAAATCCAGATTTTTTGGCAGATTTTTAATTAGAATTCAATTTATACTAGAACAATTTTTGCTCTCTGTAAAAAACTAAACCACAAGACAATCGGCGTACTTTTAGCATTTTTATGACTGTTTTAACGGAACTTGGGCGAATTTCTAAGTAAAGTTGTAGATTTGGCAATAAAATCTAGAATTTTTGACAGATTTCGATTTAGTTTCAATTTTCTAATAGAATAATCTTTGTTCCGTGTAAAAAAACTAAACTAGAATGAAATCGACGTATTTTTCCATTTTTTATGACAGTTTTAATGGAACTTAGGCAAAGTTCTAAGTGAGTTTTTAGATTTCGCAATAAAATCCAGATTCATTGACAGATTTTTATTTATAATGAATTTTCAAATAGAATAAGGTTTGCTCTCAGTAAGAAATTAAACCCGAACAAAATCGGCGTACTTTTTATTTTTTTATGACCATTTTAACGAAACTTGGGCGAATTTCTAAGTAAGATTTGGCAATAAAATCCAGATTTTTTGGCAGATTTCGATTTACTTTCAATTTTCTTATTTTCTAATAGAATAATCTTTGATCCCTGTAAAAAAACTAAACTAGATTGAAATTGACGTATTTTTTTTATTTTTTATGACAGTTTTAATGTAACTTAGGCGAAGTTCTAAGTGAGGTTCTAGATTTCGCAATAAAATCCAGATTTTTAGGCAGATTGTTAATTAGAATGCATTTTATAATATAATAATCTTTGCTCTCTGTAAAAAAATAAACCAGAAGAAAATCGGTGTACTTTTAGCATTTTTATGACCGTTTTAACGGAACTTGGGCGAATTTCTAAATGGGGTATAGATTTGACAATAAAATCCAGATTTCTTGGCAGATTTTGATTTAGTTTCAATTTTCTAATAGAATAATCTTTGTTCCCTGTAAAAAAACTACTTAAACTAGAATAAAATCGACATATTTTTCGATTTTTTATGACGGTTTAAATGGAACTTAGGCGAAGTTCTAAGTGAGGTTCTAGATTTCGCAATAAAATTCAGATTTTTTGGCAGAATATCAATTAGAATGCATTTTATACTAGAATAATTTTTGCTCTTTGTAAAAAAACTAAACCAGAAGGAAATCTGCGTATTTTTCGAATTGTTGTGACAGTTTTAATGGAAATTATGGGCGAATTTCTAAGTGAGGTTATAAATTTTGTAATAAAATTTACATTATTTGACAGATTTTTATTTAGAATAAATTTGCTAATAGAATAATTAATCTTTGCTCTTTGTAAAAAACTAAACCAAAAGAAAATCGGCGCACTTTTAGCTTTTTTATGATAGTTTTAACTGAACTTAGGCGCATTTTTAAGTGAGGTTCTAGATTTTGTAATAAAATCCACATTTTTTGTCAGATTTTTATTTAGAATGAATTTTCTAATAAAATAATCTTTGCTCTCGGTAAATAACTAAACTAGATAAAATCAGCGTACTTTTAGCTTTTTTATGACAGTTTTAATGGAAATTATGGACGAATTTCTAAGTGAGGTTATAAATTTTGTAATAAAATTTACATTTTTTGACAGATTTTTTTTAGAATAAATAACTTAATAACTAAACTAGAAGAAAATCGGCGTACTTTTAAATTTTTTATGACGGTTTTAACGGAACTTTGGCGAATTTCTAAGTGAGGTTTAGATTTCCCAATAAAATCCAGATTCATTGACAGATTTTTATTTATAATGAATTTTCAAATAGAATAAGGTTTGCTCCCAGCAAAAAATTACACCAGAAGAAAATCGGCGTACTTTTTATTTTTTTATGACCATTTTAACGGAACTTAGGCGAATTTCTAAGTAAGGTTCTAGATTTCGCAATAAAAATTTTTTTAGCTTTTTATTTAGAATGAATTTTCTAATAGAATAATCTTTGGTCTTTGTAAAAAAACTAAACCAGAAGAAAATCGATGTACTTTTTGCTTTTTTATGACCGTTTTAACGAAACTTAGGCGTATTTCTAAGTGATTTCGCAATAAAATCCAGATTTTTATTTAGAATGAATTATCTAATAGAATAATTTTTGCTCTCTGTAAAAATCTAAACCAAAAGAAAATCAGCGTAGTTTAGTTTTTTTATGACAGTTTTAATTAACGGAATTTCGGCGAATTTCTAACTGAAGTTCTAGATGTCGCAATAAAATCTATATTTTTTGGCAAAATTTTATTTAGTTTGAATTTTCGAATAGAAGAATCTCTGATCTCTGTAAAATACTAAGTCAGAAAAAAATCTACGTGCTTTTAGCTTTTTTATGACAGTTTTAACTTAACGGAACTTAGGCCAATTTCTAAGTACATGAGGTTCTAGATTGTGCTTATTTTATTACTAATAAACCAACAATAATTTAATAATTGAAATCATTTATTATTTGACGCTTAATTTTCCAGAAGAAACTAAACAACTATTTATCAATATTCTGTAGCAGTGCCATTTTTGTCAAACTACAAAAGAGGGTCATAAAATATAAAATATCATAGTGGTACTTTTACAATTTATCTTTGATACATCCACTTCTTTTCAAAGCGACTTATGGCATTATTCAAATCGTTACTTTTTACAGCACAAAACCAACATAAACATGTGTGTTGTGGAGAAACCCAAATAAAAAAACCTCCGACCCCACGAAAAAACACAGCACAATGGATAGGGACCTTTTTATAATCACAATAGCGTATATCAGCCTCAACGCCGCATATGGTTGCTATTACAGATTCGAAAACAGTTCCCGAATAAATATCAAGTGAATTACACATGCACACTGGGCGTCGTTCACAATGGAACAATTAATATAATATTATATAGTTTATGGGGAAAAATGTATTACAATGACCAGTAGAACAAGTGGAAGAGATTACGATTGGATACAGTTTGGGGCTTGGGTTGGTTCTCAAATGGACAAACATAACTTTTCCTAAAATAGAAATAAAATAATCCTAAACAAACATTCATTTACCAGGCACATAAAACTAACTCGTCCGGGCGTTTTATGAGTAAAACGCGGACGGAAATTCTTACTGAGGTTCTAGATTTCCAAATAAAAATTGATAGATATTTATCTCGTTTGAATTTTCTTATAGAACACCTTTTGTCTCGGTAAAAAACTAATTTAGTATAAAATCGGCATATTTTACGATTTTTTATGACAGTTTTAATGGAACTTAGGCGAATTTCTAAGAGAGATTCTAGATTTCACAATAAAATCCTGATTTTTTGGTAGATTTTTATTTAGAAGAAATTTTCTAATAGCATAATCTTTGCTATCTGTAAAAAACTAAGCCAGAAGAAAATCGGCGTACTTTTAGCATTTTTATGACCGTTTTAACGGAACTTGGGCAAATTTCTAAGTGAGGTTATAGATTTGACAATAAAATCCAAATTTTTTGGCAGATTTTGATTTAGTTTCAATTTTCAAATAGAATAATCTTTGTTTCAAGTAAAAAAACTAAACTAGAATAAAATCGACATATTTTTCGATTTTTTATGACAGTTTTGATGGAACTTGGACGAATTTCAAAGTGAGGATATAGATTTCGCAATAAAGTCCAGATTTTTTGGCAGATTTTGATTTAGTTTGAGTTTTCTGCTATCTGCTAGAATAATCTTTGTTCCCTGTAAAGAAAACTAAATTAGAATGAAACCGGCATATTTTTCGATTTTTTATGACAGTTTTAATGGAACTTGGGCGAAGTTCTAAGTGAGGTTCTAGATTTCGCAATAAAACCAGGTTTTTTGGCAGATTTTTAATTAGAATGCATTTTATAATAGAATATTCTTTGCTCTCTGTAAAAAACTAAACCAGAAGAAAATCTGGGTACTTTTAGCATTTTTATGACCGTTTTAACGGAACTTGGGCGAATTTCTAAGTAACGTTACAGATTTGGCAATAAAATCCAGATTTTTTGGCATATTTCGATTTACTTTTAATTTTCTAACAGAATAATCTTTGTTCCCTGTAAAAAAACTGGACTACAATGAAATCGACATATTTTTCGATTTTTAACGACAGTTTTAATGGAACTTACGCGAAGTTCTAAGTGTGGTTCTAGATTTCGCAATAAAATCCAGATTTTTTGGCAGATTTTTAATTAGAATTCATTTTATACTAGAATAATCTTTCCTCTCTGTAAAAAACTAAACCAGAAGAAAATCGGTGTACTTTTAGCATTTTTATGACCGTTTTAACGAACTTGAGCGAATTTCTAAGTGAGGTTCTAGATTTCGCAATAAAATCCAGATCTTTTGGCAGATTTCGATTTACTTTCAATTTTCTAATAGAATCTTGTTCCCTGTGAAAAAACTAAACTACAATGAAATTGACGTATTTTTTAAATTTTTATGACAGTTTTAATGGAACTTAGACGAGGATTCAGACTTTGCAATAAAATCTAGATTTTCTCACAGATTTTTATTAGTTTGAGTTTTTTAATCGAATAATTTTAGCTCTATGTAAAAATTTATGCACACTGGGCTTCGTTCACAATGGAACAAATAATCTTATTACATTGTTTATGACAAGGAAAAATAAATCACAATGACCACTGGAACAAATGGAAGAGATTAAGATTGGACACAGTCTTGGGCTTGGGTTGGTTCTCAAATGGACAAACACAACTTTACCTAAAATAAAATCATCCTAAACAAACATTTACCTAGCGCACAAAACTAACTCGTCCGGTCGTTTTATGAGTAAAACATTTTGACAAGTGGACGGAAATCGTGGAATAACAAAGACATTTCAGGTTATCTTATATCTTAATGCCTCATCACAGCATTTATGAGTACAAAGTTTATGCATAAAAACATACAGCTCTAACGGCTGATCTGAACGATAAATGAGAAACCAAAAGAGGATTTCTAGATAATGTTCACACACACACACACATGAATGTTATTCCCTTTGGACTAGATTGTACGTATAGTGAGTGGGAAGCTCCCCAGTTGTGTTATAGAAGGGTTAATCAATTACATTTTCACTCCCTTTATGACAAACGCACTTAACAATATGACAAGTAATTGAGAATCACACCATATGGACTTTGGTTTGGTTGGTAAGCCTCGACAGATTTATGATGTTTTACCTAGTCACCCTAGTCACATTTTTTCCCATAGAGTATCCGCAAGGACAAGTTCATAAATAATAAGCAAAATTAATTCAATTTGGTCATAGCCTCCGGAAGTGGCTTAAGAATCGCGTTGTTTACAAGACATAAGCAACATTCTTTAGTAACAAATTTTACTTTTTCGGGTAACCCGATGAATGAACCAAAAAAATTTCCCATTAGAGAAAAACAGCACCATGAACTGGTTTTGAAATGGTGGTGATCGCTGAATGAACGCCTGTTTTTAAGTACATATCGGTGTCTTAGACCATATTGCGTGGTAAAGAACCAAAGCCCAGTGTTGTTGGCTTGCCTCGTGGGAACAGGTACACAATGCCATCAGCTCCCTCTACACCATTTCCGCCTGCTGTAGCATTACATCAGTGCGAGTGAGACGACGACTATCTAACATTAAGATTGCACTGTAATCCACTTTTCAAGAGTAGTGTTTCGCGTTGTTGCCACATTCTCTCAACTTATATGTCTGCATTGGCTTGCTCGATCAAGTTGCTTGGGCACACTTGTTGGGGCTTACGAGAAATTCAAGTGGGCTGGCTGACTGACTGGTTGGCTCTGTTCATATGCACATTTTTCTCCAGATGGTTATTTTGTAGGGAGTTTTTAGGTTTGATGATAATTTACTCATATATGAGCAAACTTGTACTTTTAATTATTAACTTGTAAATACCAGTAGGTTAAGAGCAGTCTGTATGCCAAAATACAAAATAATTATCTATAATTGCAGCGAATCTTGTCGTTAAAATTCAATTGAAGGTTCCTTTAAAATACTTAACATTTGCTAGCCTTATTTACAATAAGTCTGTGGGACACAAAAAGATATATCATGTTATACCATTGGAATATAAAAAAACTTTTTTGAAAAGATGAACACAATGTGCTCCTTGAACATGAACTTGTGTATAACCTAGGAATTAGCATTCTGCATTATTAATTATTATTCTTTTCACGAGTTTATTTCAAAACATGAATCAAGATCAAATAAAAGGTTTCAAATCAGGAAACTTTGGATGGTCTCTCCTCCAGATAAAACTTCCTTAAATGTTTCTGGATTAATATTTTGGATTTATGCTCATCTGTCATGTGATATAGATAGACAACAATTTTTATCAAGATTATTTTAAAAATCGCTATAACTTGTGAAGGGTTCCAAAAGGCCCGTTGGAATTAGCGACTATTAGTATAGAAATTTTTGAAAAAGTCCATCTGTTTTTGTATTCACATACCAACTTGTAAAATATGACATTTATATAATATGAAATGGGAAAAATATTTTTAATTTTATTATTTTGTCGGTGAACATTAAGGACTGAGTGCGACCCTGTACTTACTTTGAGTGCGGGGAAGTACTAAAGTAAGCCACCATGTAATTTTTGTAACTCCGGTTTTATTAAAATTTTACTTGGCAATAATTTTCTATACACACACGTGTGTCTTTGAAAACTGTACCTCATGTTTATATGTACAGGGTGTCTCTAAAAGGTCTTTACAAAATCCTACCACAAGTTTTTGGGCTCAAAATAATTCGATTGAACCAAATATACCTTAGTCCAAAAGTCCTTCCTTACTGAGTTACAGGGCGCTAAAAAATATCTTTCCAAATCGTTTTTACTTTCTTATACGAAGTATAAGGAAGTATAGTAATCGTGATTTTTTTCGACTTCGAGATTTTGATGGATTTACATGTTTTGAGGGCCCCTGAATCCATTTTGACCATTTTCGCCATGATGTCTGTCTGTCTGTCTGTCTGTCTGTCTGTCTGTGTGTGTGTCTATCTGTATCCACCATAACTCAAAAACGACTTCTCGGATTTGATTCAAATTTCATATTTAAGAGTTTGAACAAATTTGGGGGTGCCACATTCAATGTTTTTCATCTAGCACCAAAACAAGTGACAGTTACCTGATGACATTTTTAGGTTTTTTAGGAATATCTTGAAAAATAAACAATTTATGAGATTTTTTTTATTCTTTAACATTGATTTAGAATTGAATTTTGAACAAATTTTGTTTGAACTTTTTTTTGAAATTCCGTCAAAAAAATTTCAAAAAAAATAAAATTAATTTTTGTCGTAAAATTCGGTTATAATGAGTGGGACAAGGACAGATTTATGCGTATTGCAATAAGTGCAAGAGAGACTTCCGAAAATTATTTGAAAATTGCTGGAAACGCTCAAAATTGAAACACGATTTTTACAAGAAATTTAATTTAATTCCTTTAGGAAAAGTAATTGTGGTACTATCCGTATAAGAAAGTCATGTGTTGGACACATCAGATATTTTAAGTATATCTACAGAACGGTTTAAAGTAGAGACTTGAAAATTGGTGGGTTAATAAGTCGATAAGGAAGCTACAATGTGATGGTATTACAACCAAAATAATATTGTTCACTGTCGTACTTATAGGGGGGACTCAGTGTTTTTTGGATATTTTTTGTAGGGTATTGAATTTTTTTACAAAATAACAAGAATTATGATACGCTCAAGACACGTAAAAAAAAAGGTATACTTGTTTGACTTGCGTTAACTCAACTGTTTGCGAGATATTTAACTTCGAAAATTTTTTTTGCTGTAAAAACAAATTGTGACTTACCCTGTAAAGTAAAAAATATTGGGTCACTCTAATACAGCTGATTCTACGTCCAAAACTAAGCATAAATGGTTGTAGAAACCGACCCCCAAAAATGTTTCGTTACTAAAATACAGGGTGTTGAAAGATGTATTTTTTATTCTTTTTTGAATATATCTTTTTTAGGTATATCTACAGAACAGTATAAGATAGAAATTATGCTTAGTTTTGGACGTAGAATGAGCCGTATTAGAGTGACCCAATATTTTTTACTTTACAGGGTGTCACAAATTGTCGTTTTAATAGCAAAAAAAATTTTCAAACTGAAGTATCTCGCAAACAGTTGAGTTAAGGCAAATCAAACAAGTATACCTTTTTTACGTGTCTTGAGCGTATCTATCATAATTCTTATTATTTTGTAAAAAAATTTAATCCCCTATAAAAATTATTCAAAAAAACCCTGAGACCTCTTCGATAAGTACGGCACTGAACAATATTATTTTGTTTCTAATACCAACAAATTGTAGCTTCCTTATAGACTTATTAACCCACCAAATTTCAAATCTCTACTTTAAACCGTTCTGTAGATATACTTAAAAAATTATTTGGAAAAATATTTTTAGCGCCCTGTAACTCAGTAAGGAAGAACTTTTGGACTAAGGTATTTTGAGCCCAAAAACTTATGGTAGGATTGTGTAAAGACCTTTTAGAGACACCTTGTAGACATCATTTTAATCGCTTTGTAAACAATCTAAAAATTTTAGCAAACTCCGCTCTAAAAACAGTTATTTTTAGTTAAACAGGATATGCATGCTGAAGAGTGCAAATTTGTCGCCGAAGATAAGAGAAGAATAATAATGTTATCTGACTCGCCTTCATAAAAAGTAAAATGTAAATAGTAGACACTTGGTTTGGTTTTGAGTGCAGGATGAGAGGTGTTGTCGTCACTAAATTTACATGGTGTTTCCTGTACTAGTCTAATTCACTTTCATTTGCATTAATTTAAGTTATTTGTCGGAATATAAACCTATTAGGATGATTATTACACTTGACCTTAAAGGTACTCAAATTAAGTTGGTCAAAAAACTGTAGATATCTACAGTAATTTTTTTGAGTAGGGAGAATTGAAACTAAAAATATTTGGCGGGTATTTTCTAATACCGGATGATCATTTCAATTTCAGCTCTAGTTATCCATGGAAATTGATGTCATGACATTGATAAATTCACTATTTATTGTTTACTACTGACAGTTCATAAATAAACCAAAGTCATGACTTAAATTTTCATGGATAACTAGAGCTGAAATTGAAGTGATCACCCGGTATATTAATTTAATTGGCTGATTAAAAACTTACATCAATTTGGTGTTAAATTTCCCGCCAAATATTTTAGTTGCAGTCTCTCTACTCAAAAATGAACTGTACCTACTACTGTAGTTACATCAGAATTTTTTTAATATAATGTTAAAATAATTAAAGATTCCTCACTATAGCTCCTCTTTTATTATGAAAAAGTAGCAAGTATATGTTAAAATGATGTTAAAAGATAATGCATCTCCATGTTTATTACAGAGCGGCTGCTAAATGCACTTTACATCTTCCAGTATACAGAAGTTTTTACATTGAAAATACGCAAAAAATCCGCAGTTGAAAGAGAAGAAGCGTAACCTAAGTATGACTTGCAAAATACCATGCATACAGAAAACTGAAACAAAAACTAGACTTATTTTGTTCAGTCATAATACTAAACTCGATTTTACAACACCCATTAATATTAATTAACAGCAGAATTTTTTCTTATTTCTTATATCATACAATAATAATTGTATGATATAAACCAGTGTCAATTTTTAAAACAATGTTATATAAAAGTACTTACTTGCAAAACGAGTCGCCTTTTGGGGATGACATACAACTTCCTCCATTTTTACAAGGACTAGGCGAACAAGAAATAAAACCTGGAACAAAAATATGTGCAGTTAATAATGGACAAAAATGTTACAAAGACGTCGGCGTAATTTGTACAGAAATAATGCAACAGAACGATTTTAAGTTTGGATAACAGTTCTTTTAGTGCATGATAATAGAGGAAAAAGCAAAATAAAAAAAACTACTCACACTGCAGAGCCTGAACTAGCTATGTCAATTAATATCCTATAAAATATGACATTGCAAGAAATGCAGTTTTTAGACCCGTTTTATTAAAAAAATACTTTTTTACATTAAATTGAGTTTTTTAATTTTTTTAATATTCAGGTACGAAATTAGTAAAATAGAAGTACTCAGGCTACGGCTTAATACAACAAAGATAAAGCAAACAAAATTGTTGACTTTATAATAAAGTATTTAAATTTCCCGCTCACATGTTGCAATTAAAATGGCGGGCTTGAAAATTAGAACGCAGCTTGTAAATCGTTCTATCATCTACGATAACATTGCTTCTATGGGCTCATAACTCTCATAATTTTGCAAAAAATAAAATAAAATAAAAATTATTGCGAATCGCGAAGTGTTCGTTCATCTTTAACATTCAGGAAGACCTTTTTATTTATCGAAAATGTCATTGCGCATTGGTGGCGCCAATTTCAAAATGTGCGGACATCTCGAGCGAGCCACTATGCAAAATCATTGGAATTTCATGCATTTTCTTTTACGAAAAATGCTATATAAAAAATCTACATTTCATGCTTTTGTTACATTATATACCTACTAGAGGAAAGTATATTTTTGCTATTTTGGGAGAGTGGAAGATGCTGTGTTAGAAATTAGAAAAAAATTAAGTTTATTATTTTGTAATGAACAATAATATGGTCTGACATTCTGCGTCAAATATAAATTGTCAAAGGTGCGTGTCGTGTTTTCGTTCTAAATTTCTTCGAAAAACACGGAAATTTTTGTTATTGTTTTTAAAAAAAGTGGAGTCATCATCTTATATACTTGTGAATCGAAGTTTGGTGGTAGAAAATGAGTGATTTATCTTCGAAACAGGGGCCCATATGCCGTGCTGTTATGGAATTTGTAAAAGCAACTCTCGTTTGAAATCTTATGGGTACGGATTATATTATTTCATACGATTTACCAAACCATGTACCACGTACCGGAACAAGCTTCTTGAGACTGTGAAAATACAAAAACACATCAAAAACTGCGCCAAGTGCTCTAAGTGCAAATCATGAGTGAAATCGTGTCTTCGAGGTGACATGCGGTTTCGCGCATTGACGACGTCAAGAAGAACACATACATTTGCTCCTTGCACTTTCCAGTTGTGGTCCATCAGAAGCATTTCCCGACCCCCTTGAAAACGACGACGACTGATAATCCTCAATCAAATATATATTTGTTAAGCAATATTCTTAGACGGACCGCTCTGGCTTTGTTTATATTCACGGAGCGCCAAGGTTCTGCCCTGTCAGCAATATTTTCGATGGGTGTTCGACTTCGCCGGTCAAGTTCAGATATAATTTGTTAATTGTTATGAGCATTTATGTTACATATTTAACAAATTTAACCAAAGCAAATAAACGACAAATGCGAAGAATTGATCTTTTTTCTATAAATCGTTCCCCCTTATCAATAGTACTAATTTTTTAACGGATTTTTAAAGTAAAATTTTATTTCGCGATTGAAAAAAACGATGTAAACAAAAAATATGTTAACCTGCCTTTCGACCGATTCGCAAATCGCAACATTGTAAAAATCTCCCTAAAGCAACACAGGTACGTTCCTCTACGGTTTCGTGTACAAGATCGGCACCATCAACAACATTTTCATTAAAAATAATTCGTTAAACCTTTGACGGGCTTGACTTTTTGAATGAAAGTGTCCGCACATTTCAAATTTCGCGGCACTAAAAATGGCGGCGGCACATGCGCAGTGTGTTGAGAAAAAGGTCTATTATAAAATCATTGAGTTATTAGAAATAGAATGTCAGGAAGTGAAAAAGTATTTAATTCTGCCAAATTTGTATACATATACGGTAGATAATCTACCTCTTATAGTTTTGTAAAAATCTAACAAAAACTCTTAAATTGTTGAAAATATAGTCTAGGCTATAAGTTTTGTCTAGAATTATTTCCCTAGTTCAAAAAACCATTAAGTTATAAGAAATAGAATGTCGGGAAGTGAAAAAGTAAATTTCAAAAATTCACATTTATTTCTTATCTAACAAAATCTTAAACTTAAACTATTGAAAATATGTATAGTCAAAGCTGGAAGTTTTGTTTCAACCTATTGTTGTAGTTCAAAAAATCATAGAGTTGTTGGAACTAGAATGTCAGACAGTAAAGAAACTATCAAATCTAGCAAATTCACATCTATCTCCTATAGTTATAAGCATCGTTATTTTTATAGTAAAACTTACATATCAGTAGATTTTATATGATTTATAATATACACAAATCTTGAAATACGATTTATTTTAAAGGAAAGTAATGTTTAAAGGACAAGAACCAATAATATATTAAAACTATTTTCAGTAGGCGTCTACGTCAGAATTTCTATTTTTCAATCTCTCTCGCTCTCAAGAAAGCTAGAGACAACTTCAACTGCAGCTCTGGAAACCTTACTGGACTTCACACCTCTGCACTTACTAGTCCAAGTAGAGGGCCTAAAGGCTTCCCTGACGCTCTCCCCAACCCGAAACTTCAAACAAGGTGACCGAATATGGCAGCTGAAATACTGGATGATATATCCCCAGATTTTCAAGAAAAACCATCGGATGAAATTCCGTTCCTTTGACTTTGAGAAACCATTTAATGTGGTTATAAATGACCGCGAGGTGGCCAGAAATCAAACATTGCAATCAAACACTGAATGCTCCATTTGGTTTACGGATGGATCGAAAACAAGCAAGGGGACTGGAATAGGCATTTATGGTCCTAACTATAAGGCAGCAATAGCCTTCGGTCACATCCCAACAGTCTTGCAAGCTAAAATATTTTCTATAGATCTACGTGCCCAAGAATGTCTGCGAAGGAATATAACGACCAAAAGACTATACATAAGATCAGCGTTGAAAGTTCTGGACACCGTGCACTGAGTCTCGTAACACTATGGAATGCAAACCATCCCTCAAGAAGCTGGCCACGGGCTACAAAATTACATTGAACTGAGTGCCAGGTCATGAGGGAGTAGAAGGAAAAATGAAATAGCCGACAATCGAAGAGGTGCAGACGCTTTACCCATAGGACCTGAACCATTCTGTGGCTTGAAGAAGACACATAGAAGGCTACAAACATTTATTGGACCAACATCCTAAGTCAAAGACAGGCGAAAATGTTTATTGACTACTCGCCTCAGAAAGCAAAAAAGCTTCTTCTGTTATCAAAGAATGAGTTAAGACTTCTTACAGGTCTTTTCACCGGACACTATTCAGTGAGATACCACCTCAAGAATCTGGGTCTAGTGGAAATTTCGACCTGCCTGAAATAGTCAGAGAAGCGCCTCTGGGAACCGTTCTTGGTTTTGCCAAGAAGTTGTAATTTCTGACATGATACTTTGAGTAGGGTACGAACAAAAAACCAAGTTCCCGAAAGGCAGCCGATGCAAACGACCTCTGTATTTTAATAATAATTTAATAAAAATTACGACTTACTGTAATTTTAAAAGCGACTTCTAATAAAAAAATAAACACTTTCTCTAACGTTTTCCCTATTCAAAAATTTTAATAAAGGAAATAAAAAAAACGGAAATGTCTTCGTTCACACCCGGTATCTTTTATGAAGAACTAACTGACCCCCGCGGGCTTCGCCCCACGACATCCGCTACACAAATTAAGTGAATATCGTTTAGGGTTGCAATAATACGGCAATGTTACTCAGTGATAATTTATATGCCGAAAGAACATTCACCAAAAATTTGGCGTCGATATCTGCAACGGTGTAGATTTCTATGAAAGACGGAATTTCACGACTTATTTTCATATAATAGATATGAAGAATGTCGTGAAATTTTGAAAATAAGGCATTTGCTAGGTATTTAAATTTGATATTATGTAAAAATTTCACAAAATCAACCAATCAAAGTGATAAAATGTAAAATTCTAATCACCAAATCTCTGTATTAAATTTGGTGACTTATAATACTGAAATTCACAAAATAGTTACATAAAATTAATTTCAAAAACTTTACAAATAAATATATTGGGTGTTTTGGTGGGAAACTTAACATGAGAGTGTTACCTTTAAAACCGTACATTGTAATATACAAGTGGCATTCGTTTCATAAAACATCTACATAATTTAATTCATCATAACTCTAGCACTGTGGATACAACAGGGTGTAACCATCAGCATTCAGATCGAGTTAAAATTATTTGAATTGATTACATAAGTGACCCAGAGTGATCATATCCCGGATGAAACTATTAATGAAGTGTGCATATACGGCGTGTTGCACGCCAGCTTCCATATTTTATGTGTAAATTCGGATTATTTCCTCATTTTACTGTAAATTATTATTTACGACTAGAATAACAAGATTAAAATTTCAAAAATTTTAGATATTGAAGCATATATCGACGGAGCAAAAATTTCTATGATTTGTGATATTTTGTCAATTTCGCCACTTTAATTTTATCTTTTGCAATTATTTGCCTCTTCGACAAATTTACGTTATTTTGACAACAATTCCGATCCTAATCTAGAAATGGTGGTGGGTGCTTTACTTCGTCCTATCGAAGGCTGCAGCTGTCCTGTGACGTCATTAATGTAGTTGCATTGAACCAGACTTCCCCTACACAACACAACGCATAGACTAACGGTTTCGACAGGTGGTGCAAATGTAGACGATAGAGACACCCTATTAGTTTTTAGTTTTCAAATATAAGTATTCTACTTTCGATTTATACATTACTTAAATTATGTGATATTTAGATAAGATTTGATATACCTAAAATACACGAAATCCGAAATTTTGAATACTTTTTAATTTGAAAATGTATAAGGTTTAATTAGGTTGTAATTTAGTGAACAATTTTCATTTAGAAGTTTTTTAATAACTGTTCAATTAATGGCGTTATTCGAAGAAATTTTAGTAAAAATTAATTCAATTAACTGCGTTATTTAAGGAAGATTCAGAGATAACCCAAAAAATGTTATATATGGACTTTTTCTAAAAATAACTTTGAAACCGCTAGTTCAATTAAAAATTATTACAATAGAAAAAGTTTACTTTAAACGTTGTTACTAAATTAAGTAACATATTTCCTATCAAACATACAATCATATAGTGATACAAAAAATGTTTATAAACAGTTCTTCGTTCGTTTTTTACAAAAGACGAAAGAATTGGTGCCAAAATTGTAATTTTGCTTTAGATTGTATAGTTTATTAAACAATTTTCATTTGCAACTTTTTTTCACAACTGTTCAATTAATGCCGACATTTGAAAATGAAGCAGATAATTTAAGAAACATGTTTTATAGCTTTTACTCAATATAATTTTAAAACTTTTTTTTTTTACTTAAGTAATGAAAAATTACCACAATAGAAAAAGATGCATTTTAAAACGTTGTTTCTAAAAGAAATTGCTAATCTAATTACCAATCTAATTAGCCAGGGTTGGCATGATTAAATCATTTTGATTAAAATCACGATTTATTCACTGATTTAAATCAAGTGATTTTTTTATTTTAATCATTGATTTAAATCAATGTTTAATAAAACACTACTGAGAAAATTAATTTTGAAAATATAACATTTTGTTAAAGTCTTCTAGAGTCAGTAGAGGTCCTTTTTGCTAAATTGTTGGTTTTGAAGAAAATTCTAACATAATATTAGGTTCAAAGCTGAGGCCAGTCTGTATAACGAAACAGAATATTTATTAAAAGTTTAAAACGGACAAAGATTTATGTAATTATATTGTCAAAAAAGTCACTGAGGTAATTAAATAATAATTAAATTCTCTTTATCTGGATTCTGGGAATTAAAATATTCACTGTAAGCATTACCATTAAAAAAAATCAAAAAAATCATTAAAATCAAATAAATCATGATTTAATAAAAAAAATCGATGATTTTTTCCAACCCTGAATCACTAATCCAACTTTGGCATGACCTAACCTTTTTTATTACCTTTTTTTAATTTTATTGTACTCTTTCCTCGACTCTTTCGAATTTACTATTTTTCTTGGCGGATTTGTTCAAATTGGCAGTTTTGGAACCACTGATCAGATTTTACGAAAATTCGCAATGATACAAAGCAAAATGTTTAAAAAAGGCTGTTTTGTGTTTTTCAGACCTTCAAAGCGAAACTTGGAAAATATTGCAGGCATTTATAGTGTGGCAGTTTTATAGTTACAGTTTTAGAAGCACTGGTAAGATTTTAATGAAATTTACAATTTTACAAAGCGGAAAGTTGGTTTTATTAGCAAAAGGTTCTAATGGCTGTATTTGTATGTTTTAAGACGTTTAAATTGAAATCTAATTTTATTTAACTTAATAAATTTCCATACTAAAATTTAATAAGAATTCTAAAACTGAACTAATATACAGGATGCTTCATTTAAAGTAAGAAAGCTGTCACCTGCCCAGACAAAACTGAAGACCATCAATCGTTGTCAATAATTTTGTCATATAACGGCGAAATTAACGTAACTGAAAAAAAGATGCGTCGTAGGTATCTATTAGATACTAATGGTCCACCCTGTATAAAATAAGTTTATTAAATTATTTTAAATCGATATCCTGCACTTTACCAGTGAATAATTATGAAAAATAATCTGACACAAAGTTATTTATTTCAACCTTGTTTATAATCATGCACGCATCCTAATTTATAGCAAAAAGAATCCGACACTATTAAACACTTAAAATGATCTACCTTGGCATATAACTTTTATAACTTACGCTTACGCGGATACAACATGATTTTAACATAAATTATTTGTTAGCATTTATTATTCTATTATACAGCATAATTTAGGATTTGGTGGCAAAATCTAACTGACTGACCGACCGACCGCACCATCATTATGTTTTTATCGAGTATAAAATAAAATAATTAAATATTGTGATAATTAGGTAAGTTAACTAAAGAAATGACGTGCACTGCTAACTGTAACGAACAGGTTTGTATTTCCGCGCTGTTGTGTGTGAAACAGTGAGAAAAAGATCGTTGCCAAAAGATTTTAATGATCAGTGGGAATACATTTTTAATTAACCGCAATGGTATTGTGACATAATATCGTGCAGTTTAAATCATTTTAATATGAAGTATTGTGGATGGTAGAAAGTTATTTTTCTTAGATTAGTAGAAAAATCAGTCACCTTATTTCATGTCCATCAAGACTAATTATTGTCATAATTTTGTCATAAAGGAAAAAAAATGTTGCGATATTTTTTTTCAAAATAACCGCTGGTAATGCTAACGTGATGGTCAAACTAGCATTATACCACCCCTGAAAATTGTTTTTTTTCCAGGATTGAGTAAATATAAATTATTGGACTAATTGTAGTAATTTTTTATCAAGAAAAAGCATCAGAACGTTTTCTCACCATTTTTAAATTTTTTCAGATCTTAAACATATCTGCCACAATTTAAGATAATGTTCAATATGTGCATACTTAAAATGTGATAATTGTCGAGGCGCTAGCTGCATCTGGGTGAAATTTGAATTTTTACAAAAGAAAATGTTGCTATTATCCTGCCATTTTTAGATTTTTGACAACTTAAACATCTCTGTCTCAATTTTAGGTAATTTACAAAATGTGCATACTTAAAACGTGGTAATTTTCGAACTACTGACTGGATTCCAGTAAAATTAGAAATTTTACAAAGGAAAATATTGGTATTATGTGGAAAAATTATCAGAGGGTCTTCCTACCATTATTAGATTTTTTGTTCACAATTTAAATATCTCTTGTCTTAAGTTAAGGTAATTTTTAAAAGGCACATTCTTAAAACATGATAATTTTGGAACCATTAACTGTATTTGAGTGAAATTTGAATTTTTACAAAAGAAAATGTTGCCATTTTCTGGAAAATCTATTAGGGTGTTTTCCAGCCATTTTTAGATTTTTTCATAATTTCAACATATTCGTCTCTATCTCGGTCTCTATTTAAGGTAATTTTAAAATTGTACATTCTTAAAATATGATAATTTTCAAACCACTGGCTGAATTACAGTGGAATTAGAATTTTTACAAGGGGAAATGTTGCCGTTACCTGGAAAAGCCATCAGAGTTTCTGCCTTTTCTACGTATACTTTCAGTCTTAATTTTAACGGGTAGGTAATTTTTAAAATGTGTTTCATACGAGCTCTAACAACTAAATGTTCGGACAAAAGTAAATTTTTGAAGTATGAAAGGAGAACTGGAAATTTTACGCAAATAATTAGTAAATAATTAACAATACAATAAGATAAAGTCTTAGTAACAATATTATGCATGGAAGAAAATTATTTATTTGATGTAAGTAACAATATTTTAACGTTAATAATTAGCAAACTTTACAAAATGAATTTGCAACTAAATGTTGGGATAATTTTTAATTTAGGACCATTAATAAGAAGTTACGTCTCCTTTTGCTTTAATAGCTGCCTGTATTCTAGCAGGCATTGTATTTATCAAATTTTGGTACAATTCTGGCGTGAAACTGTTCCAAATTTCTTCTATTTTGGTCTTTAAGTCCCCATTGGTTCTTGGTGGATTATTGCGTAGAATACGTTTAATTTTATGCCAAAGAGTTTCAATGACATTTAAGTCCGGACTGGATGAGGGCCATGAAAACACCTTTATGTCGTTTTCCCCAAGTTCCAAAACTGTGATTTTTTAAAAACAGTCGTTAGAAAATTACGTCACATTTTTCAAGAGCAATTTTAAAGCTACGAAATATGCCTAAAATCACCAAATAAAGGCTTGGAGATTTTTTTTTACATAAAACCAACATCCAGCTTTGCAATAAAGTAAATTTTACCAAAATCCAACCAGTGGTTCCAAAACGCTGATTATTTTAATGTAGGTAGCACCCTCAAAAAACATGTTTTTTGAAAAGTGAACTGTGGAACTCGAAAAAAATGCAAATAAAATCATATTAACATTTCAGGATTTTTTCAATATAGTACGATTATTGAGCTTTGATTTAAATGTTTTTTGACACAAATCCAACCAGCGGTTTCAAAACTGTGATTCTTTTAAACAGTTACTAGAAAATTTTATCATTTTTAAAGGTGCAACTTTGAAGCTCCGATAAATGCCTAAAATCACCAAATAAAAACTTGTGTAACTTTTTTGTAAAGAAAATCAACATCCAGCTTTGTAATAAAGTAAATTTCATCAAAATCCGACTACTAGATCCAACGTTTTGAAAATAATAATTCTTTGTATCTACAATTTTCCCATCCTGCTGAGTTAAAGTGGCACAGTTTTGGAACCGCCGAGCGGATTTTTACGAAATTTACGTTTTTATATAACTAAATGTTGGCATTATAACAGAAAAAACCATCAATATTATGGAAGTTAATTTAGATAACTTTTGCGCGTATGGAAAAAAGACAATCAAATTTACTTTTGTCCGAACATTTAGTTGTTAGGGCTCGTAGAACAATTTTCGAATCAGTTGTTAGATTTCAGACAAATTTAAATTTCTACCAGGAGCATTGTTGCCATTATATGGACAATTCATCGAAATTTTATCTCTCGCTTTTCTGATTTTGTTTTTCAACTTAAACACTTAAAAATGTAATAATTTTAAAGTCTCTAGTAAAAATTTTTATCAAATTTACTTTGCTTCAAAGGGAAACTTTATTCGATAGCGAAAATTGCAATTGAACGAAAATTATTTTTGTTTATAACGCGGGTTAAATGTGAATTTAAAATACAATGGGTGGAAAATTTCGACATTTCAAAAAAAAAACAATAAACAGCTCATTCTAGAATGTAAAACAATTTAGGGTTGCAAATATTGATAATATTTCTAAAAGTTGGTAACTTGACATATTTAATAATAAACCAAGATATCTCGAAAACTTTTAAATATTTATTTTGGAACCATCATCAAAATTGTATTCCATTTATAAATGTTATGTTATTTCCTAGTCATTACAAAAGAAACTGTACTTTCGTGTTATCAATTTTATTCTGCGATTTTATTTAGAAATTCCAAGGAATATTATATCGAATTTAAAAAAACTATATAAAAGTTACTGACGCTTTTTTTTTATTTTATGATATAAGCACACTTCAAGTTTACACTTTTTAAGTGTGTTTTGTGAATCATCCACTAGAAACCAACAGTATTCACAAAACACAATTTTATTCTTGTTGCAGCATAATTTTACATTGTACTGGCTAACATTTGAGGCTGGTGACCTTTCAAGTACTACTCGATACTCGCAATGCAAACTGTCAATATTTGCTCCTATAATTAATTCTAAGCGTGGTTTATAGTTGCTATCCAGATTTTATCAATGAATGTGTTAATTTTTTTTTGAAATCTCCTGGTGTCAATATTTTATATTAACTGTGTGCCCTAGTAATAGAATATATAAACTTAGAATAAATAATTACTTAAAAATAAAATAATTATTACCCATCATGTGAACTGATTGATATCGTCACGGACTACTAAATTGAGTCTGTGTTAGGTTAGCTTAGCATGCTTTAATACACATATCTTCCTAAGTTTCTGTAATAACAACTTATATGGCGGTCTTGTAATGACGCACGTATTTGATGGAATAAGTTAGTGTACCTACATACACTTTTTGCTTAACAGGAAATTATCCGCAATTACTCCGATAGAATTAACATTTTTACTATAAGAAAACTCTGGGTGACGGTGAATTATTATCTTGGGATTTCATAAATAATTGATTTGATTTTCCAACGGTATCATTCATTACTTAATTTAAAGTTAATTATAATCCAATGTTTTAGGTTATTTAGTTTATTCTCCAATATTTAATAGTTTCCTCATCATAATATTAAAAAGTAGTTTTTTACGAGTGTAGATTCAAAATTATGCTGATTATGCGAAGAGAATGCTTTTAAGAAAAATAGAACAAAATCTATGAAATTCGTTCATTTCTATTAATCCCAAACAGAGAATCTCCTGAAGGCGTTCACAAATTCTCAAGACTTTCTCCAAGAAAACAAGTTCACGCCCAATGTAGTACCATTATTATTTTTAGAGCAATATAATAAATTATAATTTATGGCACTGTCTTCTCTGCTTTGATTATTTAACATCAACAGTTTGGTAAACTAGTTATTTGGGCGTAAGTAAATGTTGATATATCTAAACTGTCTTGAAAGAGAGAGATAATTGCTAACTAGAGACTCTTATTTCATAGATATACATATAATACAGTAATTAACTTAGTGTAGATTGAAAGTTATTATTACTTAAACACTTCCTGATGTTTAGATTTAGGAATTATTACTAGTTTTTATAAATTTAAAGTAGATTTATCAAGACATTTTTAGGTTTTTTAAGAATTTTTAAACAAGTTGAGAGTTCTTTCTATTTTTTAGAATCAAATTTTGAACATACAGGGTGTCCCAATTTATATCGTCAGGATTTCATCAGTCCATAGTTTAGCGAAAATTAAAGGTGGTCAGGGTTGTGTAACTACGCGTAAAAAAATGTTTTTTACGTTACACGTAGAAAACCTAGTAGAATAAGTAGAATACGTAGGAAATGTAGAATACGCACGTGATATGTGTATTATAACCTGACTGGTCATTTGTGCACTCTCCGATAAGGAATAAATTGACACAAAAAACTCAAAAAAATTAGTGCATACATATTATGCCCTTAAATTAAAAGATATTAATGTATGCGATGATTATTAGTTTTCTTATATTAAAAACTATTCTCTTAAAAGTTAAAATATGATCTTATTCAGTCAGCATTATCTTTTGATGTTTTATAGAATGTTGAATTTTATTTGTTTTGTGCTTGAATTTTTGTGATCTCCTTTAATGAGTATGTATACGAGTATATTATGTACCTAGTACCTACCTACATATTTTTAAATAAACATTCTCTTATTTCTTATTTTTGTTCTATTAATTCATTAACACAATAATTATTTTTTGTTTAGGTTTTTTACACGATTTTAACGTAGAAAACTATAGAGGTAAATTACGTAGTTTTTTACATGTAAAAAACTACGTATTTTACGTCACGTATTTTACCTACCCAACCCTGAAGGTGGTTTGTCTAATAAACTATGGTCGAATGTTGCTTCCTTTTTGACGTACAGGCCATTAAAGAAAATAAATTATTTTAAATAATTTGCTATAAATCAATAACAAAAAAAGTTAGCTTTCTGAAATTTTGCATAGATCTTTTTTTGTATTCTCTTATTAGTCTTATTAATAATGGTTGCAATTATTTTATTTAGAACACAGAGGCGTGTGTACGGGTTTCTTCAAAAACATTTTATTGAATAAAACGTACGCCACTGGTTTTTTTGCTGCAACAATATGTAGAGAGTATTTTCCATACAATTTAGAAACTTTTTCGTATCTTAAAATTTTTTGAGAACTTAACTCAAAATAACCTAATAGGGGAGAATAAGGGAGAAAAAAAGGCTTCAAATAGACTTTTTTTACCCTACAGCCAATTTTTGTAGAATCTTCTAGAGGATCACCCTGAAAGTTTAAAACTGAGTTTGTGTATTCGTAGATCTCGCCTTTCCTTCACCAGCCTTCAATTAAGGGTTGGATTTTATTGTTTATTGAATAACTTTTTTCCTATTAAATTTTCGAAAAAAAGAGTCAGTACAAAGTTGTAAAAAAAAATATTTCCTACAACTTATCTTTAAAACTTTTTTTTGATATTGTCGATATTTAAAAAGTTATTCAACAAATAAGTTGAAAATTTTGGGGAAAGAGTAGTAAGTAGTAGTAGTAAGTAGTACCTAACTAGGGAAAAATTTCCCTAAAATTTGCAACTAATTTGTTGAATATCTTTTTAAATATTGACAATATCAAAAAATATGAAAAGGAAAGTTGTAGGAAATATTTTTCTCTACAACTTTGTACTGATTCTTTCTTCGGAAATCTAATAGGGAAGAACCTCTATAATAAATAAGAAAAAAAAAGTTAAGTTATCAAGAAATTGTAAGATACAAAAAAGTTTCTAAATTGAATGGAACATACTCTCTGCATATTGGTGCTGCAAAAAAACCATTGGTGTACGTTTTATTCAATAAAATGTTTTTGAAGAAACCCGTACGCACGCTGCTGTGTTCTAAATAAAATAATTGCAACCACTATTAATAAGAGAATACAAAAAAAAAGATCTATGCAAAATTTCAGAAAACTAACTTTTTTTGTTATTGATTTATAGCAAATTATTTAAAATAATTTATTTTCTTTAATGCCCTGTACATCAAAAAGGAAGCAACATTCGACCACAGTTTATTAGACAAACCACCTTTAATTTTCGCTAAACTATCGACTGGTGAAATCCTGACGATATAAACTGGGACACCCTGTATAATGTTCCAACTTTCCTCTTTGAAATAAATTATTTTAACAAAAATCGAATCAGCGGTTCAATTGATTACAGTTAAAAACAATTAATCGACTTTCTCAAAATAAAACCGTTAATCCGCTTTGTTATAAATGTTATTTTTCAAAAATTTAACCAGCGGTTCCAAAACTGTGTTTTTTAAAACAGCCGTTCGAAAAGTCTATTGTTTAAATTTAGATTTATTATAGAATTCATTAGTTAGATTAGATTTTTTTTAAATTAACAAAACTTTGGTGCCTCTTTTTTTAAGTTTACAAGCAACATAATTTTAAGTTTTATGAATTTTACACTTACATCAAGAACAATCATTTACAATGATCATAAACTAACCCAACAATCCAACACCTGAACTCCATAAAAATCACAATCCACGTGAAGTTAAGTACACTACCATTGAACGTCACTTTTATGGTGTTTTAAATATTTTAACTAAAATTGCCCTACAGCAGGTAGTACTGGAATTGGAATCATCCGAAAAGAAAACCGGACAAAAATGCTTTATTTATTTAAGAATGCCTTTGAAACAAGTGTTCAGGGTGGCCGAAAATGCAAATTTAGGTATTGCAATAAATAGTTCTTAACAGGCAAAGCAATTCCAAGGTTTATGAACTTAGTAAAGAAGTTTATTGCAGCCCCAAGACCTACGTAAAGACTAAAGAAGTACATGTGTTGTAGATTATACAAATTGTAAAAAGTTCTGAACAAAGAACTTCAACTGAAAACTGGACGACCTGAAATCTAAATCTAAACAAATAAGATAAAATGTGAGATAATTAAATTAAATAGGTACAGCTGATATAACAAATTTAATATTAATAACCATAACTTTCAAAGAAATCAAATCATAAATAAATAATATTCGTAATTTCTATTAGATCTTTAAATCTCGAAAAATAACCGCAACTGAATAGTTTAATCGGATGTTTTTGAACTAAGACGGCAACAACAGAACAATAAATGAATTTAGACACTTACAAAACATCCAGGTGATATTCAATAGATATAAACAAGATAAACCTGTTTTAGTAATAAAAAATGTGGCATTTTTGTTGGAACGCCAGTATTGCGCTAATATTCTATTAAAAGATTGAAAATATGTAAAGAGCGACTTGAACTGCATTACAATAAAATGTCAGTTGAAAGCTAAAATGGTTCAAGTTAAAGACATACGGATTCAAATCCATGGATGACTCGATTACAAATTTATTTGATCGCTCGATATAAAGGTGCATTTTTCAATGTAGGTTAAATTCAAACAGCGTTTAGGATGTAAAAACCTAATAGAATGTTGCTACAACGTAATGATGTTTGAAATGTATGGTTTATACAGGGTGCTCGTTTTTCGACCGGCACCATGGGGATCTCGCTTATCTTAAGAGATACAAAGTCGGTTAAATTAGGGTCAAGTTGAGCATTTTTACGCTGATCAATAGTCCAAAGAGAAATTTGAACTGTTGTTTTTAATTTTAAAGTTATTGTAGAAAAACAAAAAATTGTAATTTTCGTTTTTAATTTTTAAATTGAAAACCCATAAACTTACGTATTTTTAACTAAGGCACTTTTTTACGAGGAATCCGAATATGTCATTACATTTGCCATGGCTTCTAAGATGACATGAAAACATGATTGTACCCTCAAGGGGTACGGCCCACCCGTCTTTCGACATTAGGCCTTCAGACGAAAACCGCGCTTTCCATGCGGAAACCACGGCCCCTAAGAGTCCAACGCCAACTGAGATGGGTCCGAAAATTCCCATCTCCCCTTAGTACTTATGTCATCAGAGTTACCTCTGACACGTTTGATAAGTCACCGTCTAAGATGACAGAGAAACAGTAATCAACTTTGTTTTTTCTTATGGTCGCCATATTGTATTTATACATTTTTGAATACACCTTTTTTCCCTGTTTCCGCCAAAATATAAAACTTAACTATTATGTGTGAATTAGTGTGATACATTATCGTAAACAGAAAAAATCACGATTACTATACTTCCTTATACTTCATATAAGAAAGTAAAAAAGCTGTAGGTATTCAAAAATGTATAAATCCAATATGGCGACCATAAGAAAAAATAAAGTTGACTGCGGTTTCTCTGCCATGGCAAATGCAATGACATATTCGGATTCCTCGTAAAAATGTGCCTTAAGAATGTTTTAGTTAAAATTACGTAAGTTTATGGGTTTTCAATTTAAAAATTAAAAACGAAAATTACAATTTCTGTTTTTTCTACAATAACTTTGCCCTAATTTAACCGACTTTGTATCTTTGAAGATAAGCGAGATCCCCATGGTGCCGATCGAAAAACGGGCACCCTGTATAAGGTGTTCGCAAATGCAGAATATTTTAAGGAATAATTCCTCGGCTTATTCTAAAGACAAAAGTTTTTATGAATATTATACAATTTGGTTCAACGAATAAATTGTTGTGTCACTACTAAAATTTGTTATCCGCCATTTTGTAAAATTTTATAAACGCCAATAAATAAAAAATGATCAGTTGTAAAGAAATAAGTTACTTAGCTTATCTGATGGAGTACTAAAAATAGTTTCAAATAAGGTTTAGTGAAAATGGCGGGAAAATGGATTTAAAAAACTGTTTTTTCCGTAAATTTTGTTTCTTTTATCTTTTATTTTTGTCATAAACAGAGTAACTACATATGAAATGCGACCTACTGAACTCCAGTTTAATCGGACATATCTAATGTCAAACATGAAACATTAAAATAACTAAAAAAATGCCATTTTGTCAGGAATGATAAACCAGATTAAAAAAGTTACCTGGGTTTAATGTTCATATATACGAGGAGAAAACAGTTTATTCAAATATTATGTTTCTTTGTTCTTTATATTTAAATAAAACAGTTTAATTTATATTCTTATTTTATTGAAACTCTCAATAATAGCTAAATATTGATCCGATTGGAGTACAATTTGTTATTTTTAGTCTATGCATAATTGAATTTATGTATATCTGAAATAATTTATAAATAATAATTTTCCGTCCAATATCAGTAACAGTAAATAAAGATATCGTTTATTTAGATTAACTGTCAAAACTCATACACAACCACAAAAACCTCTAATTTTGGAATTTGCCATTGTGACTGTTTAACCCATTTTTTAATTAAATTTTGGCGCAAATTTCTTAAAAATTAATAGCAACTTTTTGCAAAAAACGTTGTCATGGTTTTATAAACCACTTCAGAGTCTGCTGCGATGAAATGATTGATCACAGTAATTTTATTTTTTCCACTGAAAGCAGTTTTTAATCCTGGCTTAATTTTTCAAAGATATTTAGTTAAATGTCATTTGTTTATAGTTGTAATTTTTAGAGTTACCTAAAATTTATCATTCACTAAATTATCTAATTTTTCCGGATTTTTCCAACTTAATTTTACCGCGTGGTTCAACCGCTTTTAAGTAAATCCCTATTCACCCGGTTTTTGAGTGACATTCATGCAAATTTGCTACAAAACAACCCCCTTAAACCGAAAAATTTTCTAGGTACTACTAACTACACAAACAAGCCCTACATTTTTCGAACGCATAGTACAATTTTGCCTAGAGCGCTCAAGAAAGGTAAAAGGTACTGCATGAGTAACAACCCCTTGTACACGTACACTTTCAACCGGAACCCCTACAATAAGTAACAATGTGCCACCCAAACGAATTTTAAGTTTTCTTTAGAAGCTACGAATCTTAGTGCACGTTGTTTTAAATTTGTACCACCCACCTGTTGTAGACTGCACTAAGGAGCAGACTACTAAAGAGACGAATGTTATAATCCAAAAATTCCTTGTAAAAGTAATCCACATTTTAGTTTTGGATCCCCCTTCATGGGGCACTAAAGCCACTTTTAGTACACCAATCACAAATTTTTCAAAAAGCACCACCCACTGACACTACGTTAAACACATTTTTACTACTGTTTCCATTTACACTATTCGATTTTTGTGTATTGTAAAAAACCATAACACTCAAACACGCATAGTACTCGGAATACGTTTAGTACCGCCCGTGGTACACTCGAATATGAGGGGGGCTTTGTTTAAGACGCTTAAAGATGGCAGTGCATTGTTGATGTATTCCTACGCGCAGACTCTTAACCATTTGTTAATTTTACTCACTTTTAAAGGACAATCTCTAAATCCACCACAAAAATTTCAACTAATATCACTTTATACACAAACTGTTGCAATTTCCTCGAGTTTCATTCAATAATTTCCCGAAAAACTGTGTGTGAAACTTGAGGGAACTACTTTTTGATGCAACATGTTGGAATGTATTCCACCGGTGTTGGTGAGATCAACCAATAGCAGTGCAGTGCCCCTTCCAGTTCTTCAGCTGCTTTATATGAGTGTTATTTACATTCTACTAAAGGCTACTAGATTTATCCGCGTTTTTAGTTCAATTCTTTTTCAATTTTATTATATTTCGATACCTAAGCAAAAATTCTCTTTCTGCAGATGTAATTAATTGGCATAAGTACCTAATTAGATGACTTTTGTCTTTTGTAGTACTTCGGAACTGCTTCGTTATTTGGAGATATCGACGTAAGATCAAGAGTGTAACACTGAAAAATCTGTCGTGCGCTTTATTTATTGTTTCAATTCATACAATACGGGGAACAGGATGTTTAAGTTTGTATATTAATATTGGTTTGAATCATTTACAGTTTACATATACATCTCGTAGAATGTTTAGGTATTAAGATATACAGGGTGTCTCAATTTCGATGGGAATGGGAGGTTTCACCCATTTCTAGGCGAGATAGAAAAAAATGGTTCTCGATTTTTAAGAAAAATCGATTGGTAAAAACCACATCTTGATATCTCTAACCGTTATTAAGATATCTTTAAAAAGTGAGATTTGGTCTATTTTTAAAAAGTGTCATAACTTTTTTGTTTATTAAAATATTTTAAATCTGTAAAGTGTTTGTTGTAGTAGTTTTTCACGTAGGATAATGTGCACTAGAAATTTTTGTTCTAGGTTCAATACATTTCGAGTTATTACACCTAACTTTCTTATTTTAAATGCAAACCATAGTTGGCTATGCCATTAAAAAATTGCTTATTTTTTTATATTTTCAAAAATATATATCTTGGTATACTTATTTTTATATCTCACTGAATTATACGTTTTTATATTTTTAATTCGTAAATTAAATGTTTTGAATATTATTAGTAGGCGTTGTTAAAGAAAAATATATCAATGAACCAACGTCGAATGGTAACAACACAGCCAAGTTAATATTAATCAACATAAACTTAAGATTTTACATTTTTTTATAGAAATCATTTTAGTAAATTATAAACATGTTAAACAAATAATTGTTTAATTTAAATATTCAAATTGCTGCCGATAATGTTGTATTGCAGCATGAATCACGTTAAAAATCTAATTTGGTTTTATATTTCTAATTATTTGCAATCTGCTCAATTTCTTCCTTTATGTTCGATTTATTTAAAAAAAAAATATTTTGTCCTTGCCAAAAGTTTATGTGTTCAACAGAACGGACAAGAACTTGAACATTTAATTCAACAAATTCGTACTATAATGTGTTTCAATTGTTTATTTATTAGTTCTCTTTCAGTTATATATTTTGTGTTTCTGTTTATTTATTGTTGATTTTTTACCTGTTAAATTTGATATATTTTGATTATTGTTGATAAATGGCTTTTACTATTTGACGCTGGTTCATTGATATAACATTTTCTTTAACCACGCCTACTAATAATATTCAAAACATTTAATTTACGAATTTAAAAATATAAAAACGTATAATTCAGTGAGATATAAAAATAAGTATACCAAGATATATATTTTTGAAAATATAAAAAAATAAACAATTTTTTAATGGCATAGCCAACTATGGTTTGCATTTAAAATAAGAAATTTAGGTGTAATAACTCGAAATGTATTGAACCTAGAACATAAAATTCTAGTGCACATTATTCTACGTGAAAAACTACTACAACAAACACTTTACAGATTTAAAATATTTGAATAAACAAAAAAGTTATGACACTTTTTAAAAATCGGCCAAATCTCACTTTTTAAAGATATCTTAATAACGGTTAGAGATATCAAGATGTGGTTTTTACCAATCGATTTTTCTTAAAAATCGAGAACCATTTTTTTCTATCTCGCCTAGAAATGGGTGAAACCCCCCATTCCCATCGAAATTGAGACACCCTGTACATACAGGGTTTTCCCAAAGTAAAATATTTGAAGGAGTAATTTCTTGGCTTCAAGATATTTTTTAGTTGTAAAATAATAAAATTTGGTAATTTCTTACTTTATGTCTTTCTGGATTTTTGCGCGGTTTTTTCGACAGACATCCATAAACACTCGCAAAAGAGCATTTGCGGTTGTCAAATGTGCAAATGCTCCATTATCCGACAATCTTACGGGACCGTGGAGTGAGTAAAAACGAACGAAAATAGACTAAAAATACGACAAATTTAGTCAAAATCCACAATTTAGTAGGTGCTACAATTTTTTTAAATTTGATTTCTGAAAAGGATCATTTTTTAAGGGCAAGGAAAATGAATTGGATAAAATAAATTTGAATATATTTGCTAAATTCGATGTTTTTTGGGTTATTTCGAATATTTTTACATAAACTAAGAGAAAAGTAAGCTAAATTTTCCATAAAATGTCTTTTAAATTTTTTACTCTTAACAAGTTTGAAATAATTTTCGGAAATCTCCCTCACCCTTATTAAAATAGCTATGTCTGTTCTTGTTCCACTCATTACAACGAAAATTTTAATTAATGCTATTTATCGTTGTTAATGTTAGAGCCAATTGTACAATATATGAAGGTACAAAAAATACTCAGGGCTAAACGAGAAACAAGGTAGGCACATCAGCTCTCTCGAATTTTAGGTCATAAAGTAAAAAATGACCTAAAATTTAAATAACGGGTGTCCAATAAGTCTTTCAGTCATCAGGGTGGGCTATCTAATATTTTTCTTTTCATTAGTAAACACAAAACTTAAATAGTACATTTTATTACCAGTCTAGAAATAAGGATTTTTCCGCGCGCGCGTGATAAATTCTCGTGGGAGGCGAAGCCGAACACGGAAAGTCATGCAAGCACGGAAAATCCATTTCTGGACGTGTAATGAACAATATTTTTTATTATACTTATCTAAAAACAACCCAAAAAAGGATTAGGAGTAATTTTAGAACATTTTATTTTTAAAGTAATAATAATACATCGTAAAAATAGTAGGCAAACACGATTAACATTTCCATAGCAACAACTTGTTTATTATCGGCAATGTTTTATTTTCTGTCAGATTTAATGCACGGAAAAAAGAATAGGAGATCGGGAAAAGTTTTCCGTGCGCTGTTCTGAAAATGACATCTTTACGTCATTGCAAAAGCCAATGCAAATGAAAACGTAAAATGTACCTGATCGGAGATATTCGCGAAAAACCAATTTTTGGAACCTCTAAGGGGATGGGAGGGTGGTTCTCGGAAAAAATTTTATATGCAAAACTTAATTACCACCCAAATGTACTGCTGTGCAAAAAATCACAAATCCTATAAAACTTTGCTTAAAACCCCCTTTTTCGATACGTAATGCCTGGACTAAAGACTTTAACACAGTTTTATAAAAGTTAGCATGACTTTCATATGTTTATAAAGAACGTCTTTTAGTTAGTTTCAATTTTTTTGCTCCGCCAATAGAGTGGGTGTGATATCGATGTTCAACTTTTTTTGAATAAACACACAAATTGCCTCCTACGTTTTTGTTGTACGATAAGTAGTTTCTGAGAAAACGCTGATTAAAGGAGAACATTTAGAATTAGATTAAGTACACAGGAGCTATTTTGGAGGTCGTTTAGGCCCAGAATTTGGTAATGTCCTTCCACATTTTCCTATCTTTCGTTTTCATCTTCCAGTTCGTTGTGTTTCTCTCTTAGTTGTATTTCCACTGCATCCCTTCATCTTTTTCTTGGTCTTTCTCTTTCCATATTTTTTTAATTTCTTCATCTTTTCCTAGAAGGTTTCCTTTTTATCTTTGATAAAAATTATGGTGTCTTTTCTTTGGTTTTCTTTTTTAAACTCTCTATAAAAGTTTCTCATCTTTTTTTCTGTGATAGTATCCTTCTTGACATTTCTTTCGTTATAATCTATATTTTTTTGTCTGCACACCTTTTTAGTAAATTTCCTTTGTTCTCTGTATGCTTCATTATCCGCCTCTTTCTGTCTGTCTTGCTATCATTCTTAGTCTGTTCTTTTTTTCCGTTTCTTGTTCTTGTGTGCACTCCTTATTTCATCAGTTTTTATTTTTCCGATGTTGTTTTTTGGTACTACTTCTGTTGTCGTTGTTTGAATGATGTCTTCTATTTCTTCCCATACCAAATCAACATCTGTATAATGCTGGTTCGCTCTTTACAGCATTCCCTTGTTGATCTGTTTTCGGTATTTTTTTGTTCTTCTTATTTTTGTAATTAACTCATGTCATATATTATTTTGGCCTTCCTGTACATTTTCCTTTTCTCGGTTCGGTTTGCTCCTAGGTCTATTCTTACTAGAAAATGGTCCGAGTTTTGTGTTCTCCATCTAAGTATTAAGTACAACATGATCTATTTGGTGTGTATACAGTTTATATCGTCAGGATTTCACCAGTCGATAGTTTAGCGAAAATTAAAGGTGGTTTGTCTAATAAACTATGGTCGAATGTTGCTTCCTTTTTGACGTACAGACCATTAAAGAAAATAAATTATGTTAAATAATTTGCTATAAATCAATAACAAAAAAAGTTAGCCTTCTGAAATTTTGCATAGATCTTTTTTTTGTATTCTCTTATTAATAGTGGTTGCAATTATTCTATTTAGAACACAGAGGCGTGCGTACGGGTTTCTTCAAAAACATTTTATTGAATAAAACGTACGCGACTGGTTTTTTTGAAGCACCAATATGCAGAGAGTATTTTACATTCTATTTAGAAACTTTTTCGTATCTTATAATTTTTTATATTTTATTTTCGCTAAACTATCGACTGGTGAAATCCTGACGATATAAACTGTATGTCCCATTGTTTCCATTAATAAAAACATGAAAAAATGTAAGTAACTGTTGAAATAGACCACCCCTAGCCACAATACACATACGCTGTCAATCTCAAGGATTTCCGAACACGCTCAAAAATATCTGAAGTATTCGGGATTTAACATCTTGTATTTTTTAAACATTAAACTAGACCATTTAGGACCTATATTCTATATTCATATGAACTTTTTCTTCTAGAATAAACTGAGAAATCATCCCCTGAAATGTTTCGCAATCATTTAGGACCACATTATGTCTAATTATAACAAAACCTTCTATGATGAAATCAATAGTGTTTTAAATCATAAATTATTGGATTGTTGTGAATTTCTGCACCTATTTTGGGTTACAAGAGAAACCCAAAAGTTAAATCATGAAATAAAATCAATTCATAAAGTATACAGGGTGTCCCATAATTAGCCTGCCAAAATGTACCAGCTGATTCTACGTTCAATAATAATGCAAAAAGTTTTAATAAATATAGGTTCAAAAATGCTTCCTAAGGAGGCTACAGCCCCCCGAAGGGGGGACCCTAAAGAGGAGTTTTCTGTAATATCTTTGCAACTGTTTGGTAGATTCATGAAATTTGGTGAGTTTAAAGCTTTTATAATTTGTCACATATTTCTTTTTCCTATTTTCAGAAATTTTGCCGGGGGTGTCACATACAGGGTTGGGGCTGGGTATATTATGCCCCATATTTTTTGTGGGGATAATTATTAATTTTTTATATGAAATTTTGAAACTTAGTTTATTTTTACACAAAAAAGGTAGTGTCAGTCGATCTTTGTATCTTGAACCGTTTTCGAGTAAAATCGTTTTGAAAAAATCACGTCCATGAAAACTACAGTAATAAAAATAATCACAAAACTAAAATTTATCAAAAGTAGACAATGGATTAAAATTTATAGGTATTTATTACTTCGTTTAGCATTTCTTCGTCAAATATTAATAATAAAAACAAAATATCAAAATATTTTTTTTTTCAATTTTGTGATTATTTTTGTTAGTGTAGTTTTTAGGGACGTGACTTCTTCAAAACGATTTTACTCGAAAACGGTTCAAGATCGACTGAGACGACCTTTTTTGTGTAAAAATAAATCAAGTTTCATAATTTGATAAAAAATATCTGATGTGCCCAACACATGACTTTCTTATACTTACGGATAGTATCACAATAATTACTTTTCCTAAAGAAATTAAGTTAAATTTCTTGTAAAAATTTTGAGGGTTTCCAGCAATTTTCAAATAGTCTCTGTCGCACTTATTGCAATACGCATAAACCTGTCCTTGTCCCACTCATTACTGCCAGATTTTAGGACAAATAAATAACAGAATACTTATGAAAATTCCACAGTGCGAAAAATGCTTGATATCTTTGAATTTGCTGTAGCTAAACTTTAAAGATTTATAAAATACTTCTCAGTTTTGGTCAACGTTTCACTCAAACAAACTGTGCAGTGCACAATAATCCTTCTCATCAAAATATTTCGATCTTTTGCCTTTGACAGCTGTTTGACTAACAATCTCTTCTTCTTCTTCGTACTTGGATTACAAAGCAATGTCAAGTTTTTGGTGTTTGGCGATATAGCCACTCTCACCAGGATTGGATTAATTGGTTTTCACTTTTTAAATTTTTATAACTTTATTCGAGCTCTTCGTGTGTTTAATGCAAATAGAATCTTTAGTATAAAAACAAATAGATTTCTGTAATGTAAGTAAACAACAGCCACTCAGAGATAGATGGCAACTCTATATAAATATGTAAATAATTTATAATTATTAAAAAACGGCGCAAAATAAAACACTTTTGTTACTTTGTCGACACGTCTAAAAATTGAAAGAGCATTCACAAAAAATTTGGCGTCGATATCTTTAATGTAGATTTGCATGCATAATACAATTTCACGACTTTATTGTATATATTAGAAAAAATTTTAATCGAGTTGCCATGATATCCAAAACATAAAACCGTAGCCGTTGTAGCCGTCGATCTTTTCAAATAGTAATGCTACAATCGATTTCCTCAACGGTATAGATTTCTGTATGTAAACAACATGTACTTTGTAAATCAGAGATAGATGGCGCCACTATATAATTAAAAAATTTTGACGGAATTTCAAAAAAAGTTTCAAACAAAATTTGTTCAAAATTTAATTCTAAATCAATGTTAAAGAATAAAAAAATGTCGTAAATTGTTTATTTTTCAAGATATTCCTAAAAACCTAAAAATGTCTTCATGTAAGTACCACTTGTGTTGGTGCTAGATGAAAAAGATTTAATGTGGCACCCACAATTTTGTTCAAACTCTTAAATATGAAATTTGAATCAAATCCGTTAAGTCGTTTTTGAGTTATCGTGGATACAGACAGACACACAGACACACAGACAGACATCATGGCGAAAATGGTCAAAATGGATTCAGGGGCCCTCAAAACGGGTAAATCCATCAAAATCTCGAAGTCAAAAAAAATCACGATTACAATACTTCCTTATACTACGTATAAGAAAGTAAAAATTTAAAAATTACCTCACAAAAAATATGGGACATAATTTACTCAGCACCCACCCGGTATGTCACGCCCCTGGCAAAATTTCTGAAAATTAGAAAAAGAAATATGTGGCTAATTATAAAAGCTTCAAACTCATCAAATTTCATTCAGTTGCAGAGATAATACAGAAAACTCATCTTTTGAACCCCCTTAGGAAGCATTTTTCAACCTATAGTTATTAAAACTTTTTGCATTATTTTTGAACGTAGAATCAGCTGGTACATTTTGGCAGGCTAATTTTGGGACACCCTGTATTTCAACATTTCAAAACTTGATTAATTGAATGTAGTCTACAGCACAGCTGAGCGGCCACCTAAACATATTTGTTTGATCAATATTTCCGTGCTTTGCTATGCAACTTTAACGCATTAAATACCTACACTAGAGAGGATAATAAGTTGCAAGAAAACCAGCAGTTAATTTCACAGAATGTGCGGAGATTTAAGAAAACTGTTTTGCTAATTAAAATCTAGATAAGAGAATATAATTGACTACAGTTTACCATTACTTGTGCCATGAACATTCAATCGGGACAAGATCACTCCGTTAAATTATCGGAACTCAACAAAAAGATTTTGGAAGTAAAAAAGAAGATTCAACTGTCAGGTTAGAGGATTTTTTATTTTGTTAAATACATGTATCATTATTTACTTATTGTTTTAAGAGGGTCAACGAAAGGCACTGTTTGAAGAATGCGAGGCGGAAAGAAAGTCCAATGCTGATGAGATTTTGAAATTGAAAAAGGAAATTTCTAAATCAGTTGTAGTTCTACATGAAAGCAGGAGTTCTACTGCCAAATATTTGATACAAAATAAACGCTTGGAGGAAGTTATTGGTCCGTTAGACAATAAATCGATAAATCAAGTGCAAGAAGCGTTAGATTTACAAATTATCGATAAATGTAAACAACTAAATTTGTTAAAGTATCAAATTAAGAAGGTAAGACTAAGAAGTCTGGTTTTAACAAACAAGAATGGATAATTTATTTTATAATTAAGTAAAATTCTCTATTTTTAGAAGAGAAATTATCTGTCAAAATTGGGAGGTGAATATAAAACAATTTTAAGTAAGAAGGAAAGAAGGCAACTGAATTGCCAAGTGAAGAATCCACTAAAAAAGGTAAAAATTTGCTATTATACAAGGGCATTCAAGATTGTATGAGAAATTGTGATTTGGGACCAACTTTAAAAAATTTGTGTGCCTGTCTATCAGATAATATCTTTCTTGCCTTGTCCACAGAGCGCTGTTCCATCAGGTTCAGTACACACAATTCAATACCGTACGTTTCTGCTTGAAAAATTGTTTCATATTGACCAAGATTCTCAAAAAGTTAAATTCTTTCCAGAACTGTAACAATTATCTTTAAAAAACGCGATTAAAATGTCTTACCAAATGGACATACAATTGTGGTAGTTCGCCGACTTATAGTAAAACAATTTTCATTTTGTGTTGACTGACAATATGATAAGAATCATCCTGTATATTATCTATACTTTTTACAGGCCTCAAGCGAATTACAAAATAGTATACACGCCGTTGAGATTCAATTACGTGAAGCAGACCATATAAAAAATCGGTACCTAGATATACAGAAATCACTAAAAAGTGATGCTGATAAATTTGAGAGCAATATACAAAAATTAGAAGAGGAACTTGAATCTCAAAACTCGGACATAGCAAAGCTGGAAAAGGTAATTTTACAAAAGTTTTCCTTATATGAATTAGTAAGGAATCGTGATTTTTTATCTTGTTTCCATTTTTGACGACTTTTCTAGATCATGGACGAAGCAACTAAAATGCGAAGTATCGCCCGCAGTATTCTCCTCCAAGAAGAAAAAGCAGCAACGTCCTGCGCCCACAAACGTGAAAAGGAAGCCACTGAAGGCCGCAGACTAATCAGTGTAAGAAAATTAGAACTGGAACGTTTGGAGCGCAGATTATTCCAAGGAGGGAGAATTCCCGTAAGACCTGAACCGGAAGGAGGCGAAGAAGGAGTTTTACTAGACGAAGAAAAACCGGAAACACCTCTGCATCCTTTCGAAAGTTTAACCAACCAGTTTAATATATTAAAACAAGCGACAGGGGCCACACAAACTGAAGAAGTTTTGGAACGGTTTAAAACCCAAAAAGACACTTCGGACCGATTAAATTTTCTTCGGAAGCAATCCGAAAAGGAAAAGAAAGCTTTAGAGAAAACACTCGAGCAGTTGAAATCAACATTAGATGCATACAAGTACGCTGAAGTTAAGGAAGCTGAAAGGTACAAATGCAAATGTTTTGAGGCAAGTTTATAACATAATTTTTTTCATTTTGTAGGAGAACAAATGTAATGGAAGCTATTAATAAGGAAATTGAGGAAAATAAAAAGTCTTTGGAATTGTATGCAAGCGCGAAAGGGAATAAACTACAGGCGATTGAATCATTGGCTGAGAGCTTGGGAAAACTTTTTACGTCTTTAAATCCTCTTGCTGTGCCTCATAAAGATCCCATTCATATTCTGGAGAACATTCAGAGAGATTTGGAGGATATAATAGCTAAAATTGAAAAGGAAAATATTGGCATTGAAAAAGTAGAAATGGTAATTGAGTACATTATACATCCTTCTCCTTTTAGCAATACTCTTTTCGCATGTCTATGTTATGGCATTTTACCATCTTGTCCCAAGCAGTGCCGTGCGCAAGATTTCTTTTTACCATTAACGGTTAATTGTAAACACTCTGTAGATGATATTTCACAAAAAGTGTACCAGAACATATCCTAGTATCCAAAGCAAATATTTTATGATTATGTACTTTTTTACAGGAAAATGCTCTTGATGTACAGGATGAAAAATGGTTGCCATCCCCTTACAGCAGTTTAGTAAGACGTACTCCTGTACCACAAACTGGTACATCACCGGCACCTCCACCACCACCTGGTAAATGAAACAAATATTTAATTTATTTTTCTATGAAGACCACTTTAAGATTTTTATATCAAGTCCTATAATATCTTCTCTACTTTTGAATGATATATTAGTGTTCTAGGTTCGGTAATGTTTAGTACCTAACAATTCAAAGATATTTATTTTCTTTATAAACCAAACTAAATTTAGTCTAGTCGTATAGGAATAGTTTTTGAATGGATAGTTAATTTTTAATTGGAAATAATCAGAATTCATGGAAATGAATCAACTTTTCAAAAAAGCCGAAATAGATTATTTCGTATCTAATATTTAAAAAAATGAAATAATCATGTAAATTTATTTTAATTTTCAGGCTCGGATGACGAAGAAGAAGTTCCTTCAAGGGGTTATTTGAAACGACAAGCTCAACTAGTAGTCGATGCCAAGTCTAGGAGAAAAAACTTACGTATTCAAATACCAAAACGAACATAAGTTTACTAAAACCTGATAATTTAAAAGTTAGGATAATACCTACCTATTTAATATTAATATTAGATTATGTACTTTTTAAAAACAAGTAATAGATAAAGATATAATAATAATACTATAGAAAAACTTTTATTTTTTATCGACTTGCTTAAAACGACTATTTAAAAGTGTGAGCTAAATTATTCAAAAAATGAAATTGAAACCTTAAAATTTATGAAAACTACGACATTAATTTTCTATCACTGCATCAACGAAAAATATTGCATATTAAGTATTAACTACTTCATTAAACTTTAGACAAAAATTAGAACTCAAGTCTTGGACTGATAAAAATTAAATGTATAATTAACTGCTTAACTAAAAAATGTGTTCAATACAACATGTTGTTCATGTTTGTGAGGTTTTTTGCTTTTTTCAATTTTTGTCATTCCCTCTTTAATAAATTAATCATTTTTAAAACTACAACAATAAAGTTATTAGAAAATAGATTGAGTTTATATGTAATAGTTTGGAAGTGTTTAGATATATGGGATAATTTGCAAAACTGGAAGAACCAGAGAAAATTTGCAAGATTCCGAGTATATTGTTTTTTAGAAAGTGTGACATTCTATAGTTAATAAGTCAATGGTTTTTGTAACTGGTACAAAACTTGCAACTTACACCACCTTTTATAGTTTAGGATAATTTTTAGTCGATTTTTTTTAAACTAGAAGTTAAAGCGAATTTACAAAATTGATTGCTTTTTACTTGCTGACTTTCTATTTCTAATAACTGAATTATTTTTATAGTTACAATTTTTTGCTGAATTTTAAAGATGAGCACCCTTTTAACAACTGCAATAATATATTTTTTGGAAAACTGTACGACAAATTATGAGCCAAATTGTAACTTTTTGTTCATTAAAATTCCTGTCATTTTATTTTTAATATTTTAATGGTTTTTTTTTGAACTAAATATGACCATAAATTTCCACAAAATATAAACAACATGCCTTTGTACCAATTTAAAAGTTTTTGCTTGATATTTTCCAGAACTACAAAAGATTAATGCGAATTTATTAGATTTTATTAAGTAATTAATAATTTTTAGCCACTGTATTTCTAAAAATAACTCAACTTATAGCTATACATTTTTTTGAGAACATTTAAAATACGACAATTCATGATAACCTTTTGCGAAACTGTACAGGGTGATTCTTTTATCTGGGGAAATGCGTTTTTCTCGTAAACGACTGAAGCGAATTAAATTTTGAAAAAAATGTTATATACCTACTGGTTGTCACTCAAAATTAGGATAGAAATATAGACTTTAATATGCATGACGCTAGGCGTCGCGACGCTTTAGAAAAAGTTTTCCAGCAACATATCACTTTTATTATATCATTGGAAAGGCCAAATAACAGGTTTTGTTTTTTCTAAGCCTACTTTATTTTATATAATAAGATTTACTTTAGTATTTGAGGGAAAACCCGGCCTACTATTAAAAATATTTCAAAATTTAGTTAGAACAGAAATGATTTAAATTGGATCATAACTTTTTAAAAAATAAGAATAAAAAAAATGGTTTTTAGAAAAAATACTCAAAATATAAGACCTTTCCAATGATATAATAAAAGTGGTACATTGCTGGAAAAATTTTTTTTGAAACGTCGCGACGACTAGCGTCATGCATGTTAAAGTCTATATTTCTATCGTAATTTTGAGTGACAGCCAGAAGGTATAAAACACTTTTTTCAAAATTTAATTCTCTTCAGTCGTTTACGAGAAAAATGCATTTCCCCAGATAAAAGAATCACCCTGTACCTAATTGATACTAACCGAACTGTGTTTTTTTCAAATAACTGCCATTCTATTTTTATTTACTTAATTGTTTTATGAACTACAAAAAACTGCGTATGGCCCTGCCGAAATTGAATCAGTTGTCTATGAGACTTGAAACGCGTTCACAAACTGTAATATTTCAAATTTATATGGATACAGACAGACAGACATCATGGTGAAAATAGTCAGAATGGATTCAGGGACCCTCAAAACGTGTAAATCCATCAAAATCTCGAAGTCGAAAAACATCACGATTACTATACTTTCTTATTACTTCGTATAAGAAAGTATAAAGAACAGGACTGGATTCCAAAATAGGTATGAATTGAATAGAGAAGACATAACTAAGAAAATAATGGCAATTTGTTGCTGTTATTTAAAACTGATTATTTTAGAAATTAGAAAAAATCCATTTAAATAGTTCGTGAATTTTTCTAAAATAAAACCATCATTCAGCTTTGCAACAAAGTTAATTAGACAAAAGTTTAGTAGCGGTTCCAAAACTGTGATTCTTTAAAAGTGTCTCCTTCAAAAAGTGATATTTTTAAAAAGTGCATCTTGGAGTTCCTATAAGACACATAAAAATTTTATTTAAGCAGTTCCTGAATATCATTCAGCTTTGAAATACAGGCTTTTAAATAAAAATCCTACCGGTGGTAGGAAAAACACTCAAAAAACGCGATTTGATAAATATGCAATTTAGTGTTCAAAAAACAAACATTATTTATATGCACACCTTGTGATTTTTACAAAATAAAACCATTATTTAGATTTGCAACAAAGTTATAATTTAACAAAAATATAATCAGTAGTTCCAAAACTGTGATTTATTAAAAGGATACCTCTCGAAAAATGCAATGTTTGAAAGAGCATCAATTCCAATAAAACGCAGGAAAAATACATGTAACTACACATTTTGTGAATTTTTATAAAACAAAACCATCATTCAGCTTGGCAACAAAGTTAATTACACAAAAATCTTAGCGTAAGTTATTAAAGTGTGATTCTTTAAAAGTGTCTACCTCAAAAATTGCGATTTGTAAAGCGCAATTTCCAGTTCCAATAACACACTGAAAAAAATTATTTAAACACAAAACCGTCATTCAGCTTTAAAGTATAGGTTTTAAAATAAAAATCTAGTCAGTGGTTTCAAAACTGTCATTAAAAAAATACTCCAAAAAAGGTGATTTGTTAAATATGCAATTTAGTGCTCAAAAAAGCAAACAAAAGTAATTCATATACACACCTTGTGAATTTTACAAAATAAAACCATTATTTAGGTTTGCAACAAAGTTAATTTCACAAAAATCTGATCAGCAGTTCCAAAACTGTGATTTATTAAAAGGATACCCCTCGAAAAATGCAATTTTTGAATGAACAACTTGGCGTTCCAATAAAACGCAGAAAAAATGTTATTCACTTTTGAAATACAGGTTTTTTTAATAAAAATCCGACTAGTGGTTTAAAAAAAATTACTCTTAAAAAACGAGATTTCTTAAATATTCAATTTTGTGTTGAAAACAAATAATAATTCATACAGGGTATGTCACGGCTAGTTCACAGTAGACATAACTCTATTACTAAACACAATTTGGTTCTAAAAATTTGTACACGTGTTGTACAATGTGTTATATTTAATGAAAATATTGCCACCTTTCTGGTACTTCCGGTTATACCGGAAGTAGACGCAAACTTTGTTATTTTAAATTGAACACCCTGTATATTTTTGAATTTTTAGATTCTACACTTCATTTTAGACATAAAAGTATTAATGTTGTATGGCCCTAACATTAACGGTATTATAATTATTTACACTTTTTCATTTTTTTACAAAAACATAGATGTAAATAAAAATTCGAATCTTGACAATGACACATTTTTTCCAAAGTTTTTTTCTTACGTTTGAAGTAGGAATATACAAGCAATAAACTGATATAGTTTTGGAGAACTTACTTTGTACAGGGTGTCGGTGGTTGTCCATTCATTTTTAAAAACTTTGATCAATGATAACTTTACCTTTTTAAATGGAACACCCTTTATATTTCCACATTTTCGAATTTTACACTTAATTCTAGACCTAAAAGTATTAAGGTTGTAAAGTCTTAAAATTAACGGTATTATAATTAATTACGTTTTTTACAATTTCCAAGATTTTTAAAAATTAACGATCAACCATAAGCACCCTGTAGATATAAAATAAGTTTTTCAAAACCATATTACCATGTTTCTTGTACATTTCTACGTCGACTAAAATTTGTTCTTTATTATATTTAATTTAATATTTTTTATTTTTATTTATTATAATTAAGTAATTATGTTTCATCCCATTTTCTCATAAGTACAAAAACTTAGAGTCAAACATTTTCATATTTTACTAATGACACGTTTTTCATAAAACATAGCACATTTTGGAGGACGCAGAAATATACAAGAAACATGGTAATATGGTTTTAAAAAACCTATTTTATACAGGGTGCTTGTGATTGACCGTTAATTTTTAAAAAATGTAATTTTTTATATTACCGTTAATTTTAAGACCTTACAACCTTAATACTGTTATGTCTCGAATTAAGTGTAGAATTCGAAAATCTAGAAATATATAGGGTGTTCCATTTAAAAAAATTAAGATATCGTTGATTAAAATTTTTAAAAATGAACGTACAACCACCAGCACCCTGTATAAAGCAAGTTTTCCAAAGCTACATCAGCTTATTTCTTGTATATTCCTACTTCAAACACAAGAAAAAAATTTTTGGAAAAAACGTGTCATTGTCAAGTTTTGAATTTTTATTTACATCTATGTTTTTGTAAAAAAAAATGAAAAAGTGTAAATAATTATAATACCGTTAATGTTAGGACCATACAACCTTAATACTTTTATGTCTAAAATGAAGTGTAGAATCTAAAAATTCAAAAATATACAGGGTGTTCCATTTAAAATAACAAAGTTTGTGTCTACTTCCAGTTATACCGGAATACCAGAAAGGTGGCAATATTTTCATTAAATAGAGCACATTGTATAATGGGTGTGTACCAAATTTTGGAACCAAATTGTGTTTAGTAATAGAGTTATATCTACTGTCAACTCGTCGTCACACCCTGTATACATATTGTGATTTTTACAAAATAAAACCATTATTCAGCTCTACCACAAAATTAATTTGCCAAAAATTCAGTTCCAAAATTGAAAATTACTTATATTATGTAGATACCTTTAAAAATGCAATTTTTAAAACAGCAACACTAGACATTATGATGAAAATTGTTAAAGTGGGTTCAAGGCCCCTCAAAACGTGTAAAAAATCAAAATTTCAAGGTTGAAAAAAATTACGACTACCTACTATACTTATACTTCCTTATTAATTCACATAAGAAAGTAAAAAATTGTCAAATATAACTGTTTTGTTTAAAATATTCGATTAAAATGATGTTTGTAACAGATAATATAACTTTATTTGTTTATGAATATTCTTACATAACGTTATTTTACATTTATTTCAAATTCACCAAATTCTCTTAGCATTATTATATTTTATAAATGCCGCCATAAAACTTAGTACTTACTATGTTCGCTTGGCGCTGTTATTCTCTCACTCGTCACACGTCAATCTCCGTTCTCTTTCCTCTTTTATAGTGCTTTGTGGTTCATTGCTACATGTGTTCTGAAGTTTTCGAGGTTAAAATCTTCTAAACATGGCAAATAAACGCAAATTAAAACAATCTAAAGAAGATGAGTTTGAGTTTGATCCAGTACCCAAACATTTAGTTACAGCTCATCTGAAAAATCAAGAGAAACGTTTAATAATCATTTTGGAAGGTGCACAATTGGAAACAGTAAAGGTATGGTTGGGTTATATTATTAATGATTAAAGTGGTTTATTAACGTGTTATTTTATGTTTAGGTGGGCAACAAATTTGAATTGTTAAATTGTGATGACCATGCCCATATTTTAAGAAGCAACAATCGGGACCAAGGCGCGTGTCGGCCGGATATAACCCATCAATGTCTATTAATGCTATTTGATAGTCCTTTGAATAGGGCTGGTTTACTACAAGTTTACATACATACTAGTAATAACGTATTGATAGAAATTAACCCCCAAACTCGAGTACCACGTACTTTTAAACGTTTTGCTGGTTTAATGGGTAAGTTTCCAAAGTTGCCTATTTTACTATTTAACTGATTTTAATTTCCTAGTTCAATTACTGCACAAATATTCCATTCGAGCGGAAGCAGGACCAAAGCTCCTGAAAGTGATAAAAAATCCAATTACAGATCATTTACCGGTTGGTGTACGAAAAATAACGATGTCATTTTCTTCGAAAACTGTAAAAAACTGTCGAGAACTTGTACCTGCAACGGAAGATCCTATAGTTGTTATTGTTGGGGCTATGGCAAGAGGTAGCGTTGATATTGACTACTCTGAAGACACCATTTCCATTAGTAATTATCCCCTTTCTGCTGCGCTCACATGCTCCAAGTTATGCTCAGCCTTTGAGGAAGTGTGGAATGTGGTTTAGGATTGTTTTAATTCTAAGATACCGAATTTTGTGTATATTTATTTAAGAATGAATATTTTTTACGAAATTTGGTTTTTATTTGTTTTCCAAAAATTTCAGTATCGGCATGATATTTTAGGTCGGCATACAACATTTTAGCACTGACAATACCTAATTATTTTTACTCTTCAATCTGTGTTTGGGATAAAATTCCTAAAATTTGCATTTTATTGTTGCGTGATCAGGAAATATTTTTTCTACAGGGTGAGTCAGTTTTTTGTAGATAGAGGACCTTTTTTTAAGAAGAAAATTTCCTATAAACGGGTCGTAGAAAGCTTCGTTTGTGATATACAGGGTGTCCAGGATAAAAATGTTAAGCATGGGGATCTCACTTATTTGAAGAGATACGACTTCGGTTAAATTACAAAAAATTTACCTCATCTTGGGCGTAATACAATTCGACAAACACATTTGACATACCTGCCATGGCTTACTAGATATTAACAAAAAACTGAAATTGTGCATTTCAGTTTTTACGTAATTACACAGCTGGTAGGAAAAATTTCGCGATAAAAGTTGCACATTATTAAGGCACTTTTTCATGGACAATCCAAATATGCAATTGAAATTTTTATAAACCTTCAATTTTTTTCGAAAAAAGCACCAACTTTGTTTTTTCTTATGGATCGTGACATATTTATTACTAAATTATGATAGTATTTTTCTTTCCCTTTCCGACAATGTATCACACATAGGGTCTTAAGTCGTTTCGTCAATTATAAAAGAGTTTTTCTCAATCACCGTAGTTGGCTGTGCAATAAAAATTATTTATCTAGCAAACTTCGATAAAAAATTGGGTTTTGGTTCCAATAATTAAGAATTGACAAATTTTATGGAAGATAATGGTTTATTCAGGTTTTATTTACATAAGAACATACACTTTATATTTTAGATAACCCCAGAGAAAGAAATCTAGGGGGTTATATCCGGGGATCCAGCTGGCCATGCTACTGATGGTTCGTGATCGTGAGTACCTATCCACCTAGATCCCCGCATATAACCCCCCTAGATTTCTTTCTCTGGGGTTAACTAAAAAATAAAGTGAATGTTTACGCGTTCAATAATATTGAAGTACTAAGAGGAGCTGTTTTGCAGGCATGTTCATGTAACAACATTCCTCAACAAATGTTGGGACATTCTCTGATTTCGACTGTGGAAAGATGCAATTTGTGTTTGGATCAAAATAGCAATTTATTTGAATATCTTAGTTAATAAACCTGATTAAACCATTATTTTCCATAAAATTTGTCAATTCTTAATTATTAAAACCAAAACCCAATTTTTTATCCAAGTTTGCTAGATAAACAATTTTTATTGCACAGCCAACTACGGTGATTGAGAAAAACTCGATTATAATTGACGAATCGACTTAAGACCCCATGTGTGATACATTGTCGGAAAGGGAAAGAAAAATACTATCATAATTTAACAATAAACATGTCATGGTCCATAAGAAAAAACAAAGTTCATGCTATTTTCGAAAAAAATTGAAGATGTATAAAAATGTCAATTGCATATTTGGATTGTCCTTGAAAAAGTGCCTCAATAATGTGCAACTTTTATCACGATATTTTTTATACCAGCTGAGTAATTAAATAAAAACTGAAATGCACAATTTCAGTTTTTTGTTAATATCTAGTAAGCTATGGCAGGTATGTCAAATGTGTTTGTCGTATTGTATTAGGCCCAAGATGAGGTAAATTTTTTGTAATTTAACCGTCATATCTCTTCAAATAAGTGAGATCCCCATGCTTAACATTTTTATCCTGGACACCCTGTATAGAGTATTGAAATACGTTTTTTATTTTTCTTTTTCTTTAATATAAAAATACCTGTTTAAAATAAAATTATGATATTGCGGCAAAAGACTAAGTATTTGAGTGCAAATAGTTTAACATAAAAATCTATGGTTTAATATTTCCAGTGGCGTAGATATAGGGGTACATATTAGTACTTTTTTGAAAAAAATATTAACCAATTGAAATTTTTAATTTTTTCTTCAAGCATATGAAAGAGCATTCAATTTTGTTTAAAAAAGACATTTGTCACAATTCTATAAGATGCACCATTTTGAAGATAAACAGAAATGTTTGTAACAAGTCAGAAATTTATTTAATACTAGGTACCTGTGTCAAATTTAATATAAATCGTGAAAAACATAAAACAACTAATAAATAACGATAATAACAAATAAGCCCATTTACAATTTAAAGTAATTGCTCAAAATATGTCGCGTACACCCTTTCTATTAAAAATCCTCATACAAAAAAGTCTAAGGGAGTCAGATCTGGGGATCGCGGAGACCATGCAATCACGACCCATCCATCTCCCTGGAAAGCTATTGTCCAACCAGTCCCTTACATTCTCCCAAAATGAGCTGGACAACCATCAAGTTAAAACCAAGCCATCCTTCTTAAATTTAACGGAATTTCTTCCCGCATATTGCCATGCTCTGCTTCTAAAAATTGCAAAAAATTTTGGGTATTCACACGTGGTGGTAAAAAATAGGGCCCAAACAAATGATTGTTGTAATGTCCATTCCAAATGTTTACACTGAACTCATGTTGAAAGTTTCTTGTTCCAATGGCTTGAGGCTTTTCATGTACCCACACGTGCTTTTTTTTGCTTTTCACGATTTATATTAAATTTGTCATATGTACCTAGTATTAAAAAAATTTCTGACTTGTTACAAACATTTCTGTTTATCTTTAAAATGGTGCATCTAATCGACTTCTGCCAAGAGGGTCTTTTAAAACTTTCAGTTGGGGAATTTTTTTTCAATAAAATTTCTAATATGTACCCTTGTATCTACGCCACTGGAAATATTAAACGATATATTTTTATGTTAAATTATTTACACTCAAGTACTTAGTCTTTTGCGGCAATATCATAACTTTATGTTAAACAGGTATTTTATATTAAAGAAAAAGTAAAATAAAAAACGTATTTCATCACTCTGTATCTCACAAATGAAGCTTTCTACGACCCATGTTTATAGGAAATTTTATCAATGCTAATCCCACCAGAACAAGCTGGATTTATTGTTATGGGTATAGTCCAGTCAATACACTGTGTCCCAAATTGGTGACTCCACTATGGGTAACTTCGGTATTATTGGAGATACAAAGACGGTTAAATTAGAAAAGTTTTAATGAATTTTATGGCCATTTCAGATTAGCCAACAGATTTTGAATATCTCTTTTAGTTTTTGAGATATTCGGGAAAAACCAAAATGTTGCATTTTCTTTAATGGTCAATATTTTTTTTATATCCATTTTGTGCTGTTAAGACTTTGACATTTTTTAAGATACTTCTAACGGTGTTGACAGTTTTTTCACAACTCTTTTCTTTTTTGAGATACGATTACTAACTTTTGTTTTTCTTATGGACGGCAATTGTTTTTTTGGCATTGACAAGTAGCATTTTTTATTACCTTTCCACCGATATATCACAACATGACGAAAAATTCCTATTTTCACAAGAAAAATCAGAAAATTGTATTTTTCAATAAAAAAAAACAAAAGACATTCTACAATGAATAAAAATCGATCCCTCTAACGCTGCATGAGCGTATTTGTATGCTCGTGATTTACATACGGGCAAATCGAAATGTTAACACTGCAGCTGAACGACAACAACCCCACGACACTTATTTCAGAAAACTTGCCACGAATTTGATTAATTTTGGGCCATTTGAACAAAAGAGGGACAATCTTTATGATATAAATAATAAAGAGAGATATCATCATACACTCATCATGCAGCGATAGATGGATTGATTTTTATTCATTGCTGGGATTTCTTTTGTTTTTTTTTATTGAAAAATACAATTTTCCGATTTTTCTTGTGAAAATTGGAATTTTTCGTCATGTTGTGATACATCGTTGGAAAGGTAATAAAAAATGCTATTTGACAGTGCCAAAAAAACCATTGACGTCCATAAGAAAAACAAAAGTTAGTAACCGTATCTCAAAAAATGAAAGAGTTGGAAAAAAATTGACAACACCGTTAGAAGTATCTTAAAAAAGTGCACGAAGAATGTCAAAGTCTTAACGGCACAAAATGGATAATAAAAAAAATATTGACCATTAAAGAAAATGCAACATTTTGGTTTTTCCCGAATATCTCAAAAACTAAAAGAGATATTCAAGATCTGTTAGCTAACCTGAAATGGCCTTGAAATTCTTAAAAACTTTCCTAATTTAACCGTCTTTGTATCTCCAATAATAAAGAAGTTACCCATAGTGGAGCCACCAATTTGGGACACAGTGTAGAGATGTTGATTAGAGACTTCTTGGGTGAGTCGAATTTTTCGATTCCATTGCTTAGAAGGTCATTAGAAAAGCTTAAAACTGAGTTTCCGTATACCCACCCCCTGTCGTTCGGCCGCCATCTTGAAAAAAGGAGTGATTTTTTATTTTTTGTTCATCTAGTTACCAGTCAATTTTTACAAAAAAATACACGACATCATTTTTGTAGAGAAAAATACGCTCTACAATTTATGTCATCACCTTTTTTTTATATTGTTATTATTTTCGAGTTTATTGACGATGATAGCCAAAAAATTAGGGGATGATTTGCTTAAAGCGGGGACAGCGCCAGAAGAGTTGCCTTTTTGACAAAATTCGTCGAATACTTTTCGTAGAGGACTACTCGAGCCACAAAAAACTCTCCATAACATTTTTCATCAAACGAATATTTATCGCTGTACAGCGCTTCAAACGCCGCAGGAAGCGGAGCAAAACCGTTCTACTGTTCCGCATCTCCATGAGACGTTAAATGATATGCGCTGTACTGGAATATTGAAAAAGTATTAGCAGAACGGTCACTAACAAAAGCACCAAAAATAGTCATAGGCACTTCACCTGGCGACAGATTATACAGGGTGTGTCACGGAGGGGGCCATCGATCTGTAGGTATATGGAAAACTAATAACAGTAGAATTTTGAAAAGTTGGTTACCTATCTAATTCAGTTTGCCGGTTCCAACTAAAATGTTTTCACGTTTCTACTACTTCCGGTTATACCGGAAGTGGGTGTCAACTTCCCTATTTTAAATGGAATACGTAGTTTTTTATGTCATATTTGGATTTGTTAAAAATTTTAAGGTGACTTTATGTAAAACACTCTATACGAGAAATGCACCGTTTTGGAAATATCCAAGATTTTTATTAGTGTAGTTTTTATGGACGTTACTTACTTCTTCAAAACGATTTTACTCGAAAACGGTTCAAGATTCAAAGATCGAATGAGACGACCTTTTTTGTGTAAAAATAAACCAAGTTTCATAATTTGATATAAAAAATTTAAAAATTATCCACTAAAAAATATGGGGCATAATTTACCCAGCACCCACCCTGTATATGACGCCCCTGGCAAAATTTCTGAAAATTGGAAAAAGAAATATGTGGCAAATTATAAAAGCTTCAAACTCACCAAATTTTATCAATCTACCTCAAACAGTTGCAGAGATATTACAGAAAACTCCTCTTTGGGATCCCCCTTTCGGGGGGTTGTAGCTCCCTTAGGAAGCATTTTTCAACCTATATTTATTAAAAAACTTTTTGCATTATTTTTGAACGTAGAATCGGCTGGTACATTTTAGGACACCCTGTATTAAATATTATTTTATGTTGTATCTTTCTCACTATATAAAGAAACGATGTCTTAAACATTAATTAAAAACTGCATTTAATTTTACACAAATGGCTATATTTATTAAATTAAAATCAATACAATTCTTGATTGAGATATTTTGTATATTCATTTTTTATAAACTAAAACATTATTTACAACTTCATACAAAAACCATAATTTTCTTTTGTAGTCCAATGATAAAAATGATGTACATAATTCCAGAAATCAGTCTTATTAAGCCACTAAAAAATACAATTAAGTCATTAGTAAGTTAATACTAAATTATTGTATGACATGTAAAATATTAACAAATGTAAAAAATATTTATATGTGCATTTATTTATTGATTTTTTTGTATTACAGAAAATTATACACAATAATTGGTTTTATCACAAAACAATATTGGTTAGGTTTTTATTTTGTGTTTGTGTGTGAAACCTACGAGTACGAGATTCATTCAACATGTTTTTACCTGTTACTATCGCATAAAAAAATATGTAATATTAATTTACAGTCTAAGCTTACTCACTCGACCATACAAATAAGTTTTTTTATTAAATAAATAACATTAACTAAAATAATAATTATTGTACATTTTTATACATAGATAAATTAAAAACAAATTTGATATACAGTCGTTTTCCTTTGTGATTACTTAATAACAATAATTAGACACACAAGTCGTATTTAACAACAATGGCAGTGACTTTTTGTGTTATTTTTTTTTGGCAGTATTAAATTAATAAATTAATATATACATATCCACCTACTTTTCGATTTTAGTAAAAAAAACTACCAAAGTCACTTAAGTATTTTGGAACATTTATAAATAAAATCATTTAAAACACAAGCAATGTTTAATGCATATTTGACTAACAATAATTAATTTAATTTGAATAAAATTCATATAAAATGTTAGCTGTTTAAGTTAGATTTCCTGTAAACCCTTTTCACAGTAGAGCGAGGAACATTTTAATATACCTACGTAAATGTTGTGAAAGCCCAAACGCTTTTTTTTAATTTTGACTTGAACAATAGGGGTTTATTTTATTTCATTTTCATTGTAATCAAATTTCGTATACATGTTAATAATACTGACTTTATAATTGATACGATTGTTATGAAAATTTATTACATATTTTAGTTTTGTTTTCGCCTAACGATCTTCAATATCTAAGAACCTGAGATGAGAAACTCACTGTTATATTGTTATTAGCGTAATAAAAAAATAGTTAGAGAAGGCTATGAAGAATTGATCTCAAGTCTTGGAATAATACATTTAGAATTTGAGGTTTGTTAAGTTTGTTTCTTTGATCACGTTGAATTAATTATGCAATGTTGTCACAGCTTCATGTAGGATTTATTTTGAGAAAAAAAATCAAATTCATATGCTACCGGGATTCGGAGTTGGTGGAAAATTATGCGCATGTGTAGTGGTGAGTGAGACTTGGCTTATGCCACTTCCTCTGGAAGAACACCGCCTAGTGTAATATTTTAAACTAGTGGTCCTTTAGAGACTCACTTTTTTAAAATTTGTGCACTTCCTTCTAATAGGGACTTTGCATGATTTTCAAAATATTTTTTTTTGAAAAGCTGATACCAAATTATCACTATTAATATTTTTGAAAAAAATTTTTGCTCCGTACTTTCCAAGTAAATAAATAAAAAGTATTGTAAAATTTGAAATTTCCACGCATTGCCCGGAAACGCCTGAATCGGCTCAAAAGACTGCTGACGTCACGAATCTAGTTCCACAGTGCAGCACGCCGCATTTTGACTTATTTCGAAAAATGTCAAACGCGTAAAAAATATTTAGACATGGCAATGTCAACTAGATTCGTGACGTCACACAGGACTCTCCGATCTCAAAGCGTTTTCGGACGGCAATAATATATTTGAATTACGGTCAATTTATAATCGTTTTTTATGTACAAATATTGAGGATAAAAAATTATTTTTGCTGTAGAGTATTATTAATATAGTCGTTTTACATTTCTAACAGAAAAAAACGGGATTTAAAAAAAATGTAACGTCCCTATAATCTAGTCTACTAATCAAAGTTGAATTAGGTACTTTCAGTAGACAGCTCGTCCCACTATCCATCTCTCGCTCGTAAGGTGAAGATTTTTCTAAGAAATTTAATACGGAAGATAACGAAGGCGACAATATATTTTCAAATAACGGCGTTATCATTAAATCCATGATTTATTATACAGTGTGTTCCACCAGTGATAATGATCCTGATGGAATTGAAAATGCAACCCACAATACATTTGCAAAGTTAACGTGGATAGTTGTTTTTTGGTTTAAAAAACATAAAACTTAGCTGTGCAGTTTCATAAAATTTTACATAAATGTCATTCGCTTTTGGTTAAATGAAATTGTGAAAATGTCAGTTGTGACAAATAAAACTATTGAAAACAAAGCTATCAATGATTCATAATTTTATTTTAAAACAATACGATATCTAAAATAACCACGTTAACTTTGAAAAAGAATCAGTGGCTAGCAAATCCAACATATATGAAGATTCTTACAACCAACCGTAATTCAAGTGTTGCAGTTTTAAGAACTTCTACAAGCACAACTATTGACAGTAAACTAGTGATGTGTTATTAATTTTTTGGACATTTATGGACATGATATTTTCATAAATGTCCGGACACTTATATAAATATCTAAATTTTGTGCACGCATGCGTCCTATAACCACGTGCCAACTGTAACGGTAACTCATTAACCTATATAAATTAGTAATTTATTTAAGTAGACGTCCTTATTAATCATTATTAGATTCGTTTATATGTAATAAAAAATGAAAGCCGAAGGTTTAATTTGGAAATATTATAAGAAAATGGAAAAGAAAGGGAAACAGCATGCAGTTTGTATTTTTGTCAGAAAACCTATTTAAAACATGCAAACAGTGCCCAGAGAATTATTTCTACGACTTTATTATAAAAATTATAAAATTTTTAGCTCATCTATTTCCAAATATGAGCAGCATTGTAGACAGGTCGTCCCTCTATCTCTATCTCACATTCGCCTCCATTGATTGAGAGAGAGAGAGAAATGGAGAGGGTTACACGCATGTCTGTTGAAATAATTCTGCCATATTGTTAAAATGTAATTTTCTTGTTTTTTGACAATTTTCAGGGTAATGTTTCATACATCATTTTTAAGGCCTTGATAAAACTAAAAGAATGGTACTATTTTTAACAACATTTATAAATGTCCGAATAAATGTCTATCAGAAGGTGTGGAGGACATTTCTCGAAAAATAAATGTCCGGACATTTGACATCTCTACAGTAAACTGAAGGAAGCGATTAAAACGAATACCGGAGAACAAAATCCAGTGGTTCTGAATAATTGTACTAATGCTATTATTAATATTTATAATAAATAATAATTTGTTCTGTTTTACATTTGGTATTATTTTCAAGTCACTAGAACTTAGGTTATATAATATTATAAACATTTTTTACTGCCTAGTTTGTCAATTTTTAATGCCTAGGCAGTAAAAGAGACAGTTTAGTGACTGCCAGTTGTCATTAAAGCTTGACGTTTAATGTCTACCGGCGAAAAAATAAATTAAAATAAAGCAAACGCAATGCCCAAAAACCAAGAAGAAAAATATAAAAAGTCGTATAATGGAAAAATATTTATAAAAAAGAACTATTTTCATGAAAATGTTATTGGTTATCAAAATAATTGAACAGCTAACGTAAAAAAAGTTTTTAGGTATTCTTGCATCAACATGCCAGTATAAAATCGCGATATGGGTATAAAATCGATCAGCTAACTTGTAGAAGGTCAACACATTAATTATACAATATTTTCTTGACATCTCAACGTGACAAACTGAATGGAAATTGGCTTTATTATAAACCCAAAGGAATTATAGAAAATTATACCCTTACAGAGTTCTGTTTTATTTACCAACTGATCAAGATAATATTTGAAATTATACAGGAGTAAAATATTTTATACAGACTGTACATTAATTAAAAAAGACTAGAATGTCAAAATATAATGATGATCTGTGCCAAACTCTTGGACTTAAGTGTAATAGTATCATGAGGTAGCACTCGAATTTTTTAGGACAAAATCTGCTTGTCGTAACTTTTGCCTACTTATACTCTTGTAGCGATAAACCGACTTTCTGAATGATGGTCTTGGTATCAACTACCAAACTTTGGTGTTGACAAAGAAAATGGCAAAAAACATTAAAAATTTCTAAAAATTAACGAAAATTGTGTAAGATGGAGCACAAATATGTTACACTTATTTGAATTGCGTTAATCCGACTGTTTTCGAGAAAATTAACTTTTTTAAGTTTCTAACCATTTGTGCCCCACCCTAGAAAGCCAGAAATATTGGATCAGGTTTTATGACAAAAACTAAGTTAAACTTGTTCTAAAAAACAAACACAAAAATACATTCATACTACTACACCCTGTATCTCCGTAAGAACGTATTTTTGTTGAAATTTGCTTTTTATGAGTTTGTTCAGGGGAAGGTAAATATACTTATGTCTTACAAAAATCCACACCCTAAATAAACCTGTTTCAAGAATCGATTTACACAAGCGTAGAGGAGTGGGGGGCGCCAAAATCCTAAATCCGCCCCTGTCTATCTTTCAAGTTTAAACATTTTTTGATTATTTCAATTTCCTAAAAGAAATCCCAAAAAAGTTGAGACGCCTTCCCATAGGCATAAAATAATAAAAAAAGGCACTGAATATTTTTGTCACATGAAATACTCCAAATTGTAGCTTACTTACAGACTTGTTATCCCACCAAATAATACTAAGTGTTCATAACTTAGAAATATTTTCAACGATTCCCAGAAAATGAAAAAAATATTGTTGCTATTGGTGAGCACTCAGCAAAAACCCAACACTCTGGATACCTAGTTGAAAATATAATCCGTCTAGAAAGTATCTGGAATTTGGAATCATCTGAACTTGGAAAAAGTGCAGTCTATGAAGGAATAAACAGAATAAAAAATGGAAGATTTGTGAAAACAATTTGAATGCACTAAAACGACGAAATCCACGCCTAGAGTTTCGAAAATTCGCTAAGAGAATTATAAATTAACAAAGAATACAAGTATGCCCAGAAAATGTCTGCATACCACTGAAAAGACAAGGCTTATACATCAAGGAAACCAAAAATAATTCCTGCAATAACATCTATCCACAAGCAGCAAAGAATAATTTTTTGTCAACGTTTTCGAGAAGATAACTTTGACAATATTTTTATATCAACTTGGTGGATTCTTTGTTTTTGACAAAAATGGAAAGTATTCTACGTAACCCGTAGGCAGAAATACTTTTGGGGTCATGCCATCAAAAGTAGCAGCATATTTACACTTTTCCGATCCTTCATCTTATACGGGACATTGTTTGCGTCGGAGCTCCGCCACTTTACTTGCGGATTCTGGTGGACACATTACCGACTTAAAACGACATGGAGGTTGCAGAAGGTTACATAGAAGATAACATTGAAATCAAGAAAAAATTCTTGGAAAACGTAAAAATGAAGAAACAACCATCAATATCAGCCTTTTCAAATGACCACATCGGAGGACTAAAGGGAAATAAAAATAAGAAAGTTTCTACTCTTAAGACAGCCTGACGTTGAAAATTTAATAATGCAGACTTCCGATAATGTGGAGGTAAACATTCAACATACACAGGATCAAATATTTTCAAAAAAATTGCAGTTACCGTCTGTCCAAATCCCCAATTGTAGTGATGTTAAATTGGACGTACATTTTCCGTTTAATTAATTAAATTCTTACTTTATTTAAAAAATATGCATTTTTATCTTATAATAGAATTTGCTCTAGTGCAAGTAAAATCACAAGAATGAAAAATAGTAAAGGAATAGATTATGCTCTAAAATCGAGTATATTATACGTCAAAAATTGATTGGCAGTAAAATAATTTTTTTTCAATATCGTAGATTCTTTGCAATTGAAGAGGTAAATGATTTATTATACAGGGTGTTTGGTACATCGATAGAAAGTTTTTACTGAGTGATAGTTGTGGTTGTTTAGAACCAATGTAACCATATTTACCCCTATGCAAAATCTCACCGATTTTTAAATATCAGCCTTTTTGATATTTTTGCGAAATAGTTAAGTTGTTATTAATACATATTATTTTTTATAGTACTAAATACTTTCAGCTTTCTTAAATATTTCGAGCATTACAACATGGTTAATTCAAATTCTGATTCAAAATATTTCTCTGTAAAAATTGTTAAATTGGATCTACACAGGGTGATTCATTAAGAATGGGCAATCTCTGAACTGGAGATACTACACACCAAAATATGTCGATTGAGCTTAACATGTCTTATACAAATGTTGCAGGTTTACGAGATACAGGGTATTTAAAGTTGGAAGAAGAAGAAGACGCCTTACAAAGTGTATTGAAGTGGAAGGCGGACATTTTGAGCATTTACTTTCAAGTTTTCTTTTATTACTGTTACTGATTGTTATTTGTTGTCTTTACTGTTGTTACCCAGCATAGTAGTAATTTAAAAGAATAAATTCATTTTACAATAAACAAAATTCATAGAACGTTTAAAATGCAAATAACTCACAACTGATAGAGTTACATGAAATAAACAAGAGTACCTTTTTTATTCAAAATTGAACTGCCTTTTAGATTTTTTAGTCATTTTAGCCATAACTCATCAGGCAAAAAAGATATGTTGTTATTTACCTAAGTAACAGGGTGTAACTAATGCCCTGTATAAATAGTGCTAAATTCAGCATAAAATTCGTAATTTTCATGCCAAAAAACATAAAGACGCCAATTTTCAAGACGATACTGCTTAAAATCACAAAATTATTAAGAAATTTCAAATTAAAATTCCAACTATAAATACCCTGTATCTCGTAAACCTGCAACATTTGTATAAGACATGTTAAGCTCAATCGACATATTTTGGTGTGTAGTATCTCCAGTTCAGAGATTGCCCATTCTTAATGAATCACCCTGTATAGTATCTATATTTTAAGAAATTGTGAAAACATATTTGTAAAATGAAAATTGTAAGAAATATATTTATAAAATAAATTAATCTCCATATTTTGTTTAGGGGAGGCAACTACATCCATGGTGACAAAGATTTTAACACAACACAAACTAATAATAAATAGATAATGTAATAATCACTGATTCTTTGTAATTCGCTTCGTAATTATGACGCTTACCGCACGCTCCTGCATCCAAGTCCAAATACCCCCGTGCGCAGTTTTAATTTGGATCACACACGATTTTATGCATCGGCTATCTATTTAGAAAGAGTAAGATATCTGTGGTCCAAGCGGGCCAATATCTTTGCCACTATGAAGCTAGCGAACGGTAGTAGAGAGTTCCACGGGATGGCTGTAAATCTGATGAGTGCCTGATCAGCCTGATACACATTTGTTGCTAAAAATCACTTCGCGCTTCTCATATCTTAAAAAATGCATAAGTATAGTATTTGAATTTTTAATAAATAAACTCTGGTGCATAACTATAGCACCACTTAAAATTTTTGAAATCTCAACACTTTTAAAAGAGTTATGTGAAATACAGTGTGATTCAAATTCGATCCTCACCATTACGATCTCGTAAACCGTAAGAGATACAGGGTCGGTTGAATGGGACAAAATTTGAGGCATTCGAAGTGTAAAATGAATCTGTCATCAAAACTGCGATATCTCTTTTCGTTCCTGAATTATCCTGAAAAAACTGAAAAGGTCCATTTTTTATTTTTCTTATTCTTATTACATACATACTTTATTGTTTATAAACTATTACCTAATAATTTATTAAATTATTAAAAATAATATAAAATTTTGAAAAAAGATTTATTATTAATAAATTTCATAGTTGATGTAATGATTCAAAATGATTTATTTCGTTGTGTGTACTATTTCATTTGTTTCATATAATTTTTTTTGTAAATTAAACATTTTTTTGAAAAACTGATCCTAAAATGAAAGATATCCATGAAGTGTGATACATCATTGAAATCAGCAAAATTCAGGAACGAAAAGAGATATTGATATTTGATAGTGAGAGAAACATTGAAAAGAAGTATTGAAAGAAGTCGAGTGTATTTCTATTGGTTCAATCTGGTTGAATCAACCAAATTGAATGGTGTATTTCCAGCTTAAGCTATGACAATTCAACCATGGAGCTGTTTATAAATAATGATTCAAAAATTAAGAAACCTACAATGCCAATATTTATAGGCAAAACTCGAATTTGGGCAAATCATCGGTGGCATTAAATTTTTTTAATGATTTTTCTATTTTCTTGTTAAAAACTGATTATAATTTCAAAACTGAACTTAAGTAAGTATATACAGGGTGTTCGCGCGACTTGGCTCACTATTGCAATTAGCAAACTAGTAGCATTTTTTCCGCTGATTACAATGATGGAAACAGAAAAACAATTGACCACCTGGTTTTCGAGATATTCACAAAAATAACATTTTTGCAAAAATCGATGGTAAATTAAATTCTATACAAAACATGTTCTTATGCTCTTTTGATAATTATTTAATATAAGCGAGTTATTTTGAAAAAAAAAAGTTTTAATATCAACTAGCCATGAAAAATATAATTTAGTAAATGTTCAATATTTTCGTAATTCTTTCAAGTTTTTTTCAACTTGCTTAAATTCAAAATTATGATTGTTTGGTTATAATAAATTACTATTCCGTTTTATGCCTACTTGATTTTAAAGAATTGCAAACTTTTTTTCAAAATAACTCGCTTATTTTAAATTATTATCAAAAAAGGATGAGGACATCTTTTGTATAGAATTTAATTTACCATCGATATTTGCAAAAATTTCCATTTAAAAAATGGTATATTTTTTAATATCTTGAAAATCAGATAGTCAATTGTTTTTCTGTTTTCACCATTGTAATCAGCGGAAAAAATGCTACAAGTTTGCTAATTTAACCGACTTTGTAGCTCCAATAATAACGTAGTTAGCAATAGTGAGCCACTTCGCGCGAACTCCCTGTATATAAGACTATAGACTTTAGGAATTTTTGTCATATTTATGTAGAAATTTTAATAAATATTAACGGAAATTTTGTAGTTCATTAAAGCTTAAACAAAACTAATAAAAAAATAAACCCCTTTTTTCAAGCACTATGTTATCAAATAACATATGAATTTATCCGCTGACTGTGTGTTATTATATCACATAATGACCATTAAAAACCATGCAATACGTAAAAATCTTAACAATCATGTCATTCCATTACTAGGTCCCTCCCACTCAATAAGATATTCTATTTTACCATTAGGAGCTATCCGTTTGGCTTTCACCCCAAATCGTTCACCAGCAGCAATACGATTGGCAGCACCAAAATAAATATTAACACTACTTTTCAAATCGTCAATATCAATATCCGGTTCTTGTTTCACAGGACTGGGCACAGGTGTAATCGGAGTCTTTTCCTTTTCCTGAGGTTTTTCCGGACGTTGTCGCAACCGTCGTCCATTCAATGCATAATCCACACAATTATTGATTTGATTGGACGATTGTGTCGCCCTCTGGCCCCATTCTTTGGCATCTGGCCGTACCGGCACCACTGCAGCTGTTTTACTAGCCGTTTGTCCCGGAAAATTCCCACCACTGGTCGACAGATTTCGATTGCGTCGAAACCGTTTACGTTTCACCTCGCCGTTTGGTCCAATAAAAATGTCCTTTTCGCTCAATTGTCGTTTCATTGGTCGCATTACTGGTTTCACTGGAATGACAGCTGTTAAAGGCAGTGGTAGGGTTATGGCGTCTTTGCTGCGTCGCTTTTTCGGTTGGTCGTCGTTGCTTCCCTTCAGCAATGCGTGGAATGGGTTGTTTTTGCCTTCGAAGTCTTTTGGAGGGGGTATTATTAGATCCAAGGTACTTTTTGATGATGTCTCGTCACCGGACGTATCACATGGAGTGTTCAGTTCCAAGGAATTTATCTCTAAAATAGCTTTCTGTTTGATTAAGTGTTTGTTGGAGTGGGAATTCTCTGAGAAGTCATTGCTAAGATCTGAAGCCATTAATGTTGAACCTAGGAGACAAAGAAAAAAATTGTAGCACAAGAAATGAAACCAGATTAGATTAGTGATAGACATTGACACTGATACAACAGCGAGAAGTTCAACATTTTTATGAAAATATAACATTGACATAATTTGATCATTAACCGAGTTGGAGATCTGAGTGGAAAAATGCAGAAATTGCATTTGAAATATTCCAAAAGTGTTTTTTCTTAAGCCGGTTTGAAACGATGCCTAATTTTCATGATAATTTGTATGTAAATTCACACGTAAATTTTCACGTAGATGTAGCATCGTTTCATGTAGTAAATATGTTGTCAAATTTTGGAGTAAATATGTATGTAAATTATTTAGAACTTGTTCTAAAATATCTGCTAAAAGTGCCCGTTAAAATGCGCAAACGCTCGCTGACGGTAATTTAACCTTGTTGTCTCACCTAACCTATAATAATTTATAAAAATTTGCTTTTAATTTGTTATTCATACTGAATCGTTTCTACTTTTAGAAGTAAAAAATGTCGTCATATATTTTATCTGAAATTTTTCAACGTTTTTGTGAGACTCCAAGTGGCACTCTTTGAAAATCGTACTTGCCGAAGGTGGCTGTTTTAAAACATCACAATTTTGGAACTCCTGGTCGGATTTCAATAAAATTAACTTTAATATAAAGCTAAATAACTGTTCTGTTTAGAAAAACCTAGCTACTTGTTTTTTCGCTATTTTTCTGTGCTTTTTTGGAGCCTTTAAAGTACAATTACAGAAAATCGCGATTTTTTGGGTTGTTCGTTTATAATAATAACGGTTTTGTAACCTCTGGTCCGATTTTCCTCAGAGAACCTTCATTTCAAAGCCGAATGAAGCTTTTACTTAAAAAAAATTCACCAGTTGTTTATCTGCAATTTTTCAGCGTTTTTGTGAGGGTCCAAGTGGCACTCTTTGAAAATCGTACTTGTCGTAAGTGCCTATTTTAAAACATCACAATTTTAGAACCACTGGTCGGAGCTCAATCAAATTAACTTTAATGTAAAGGTAAATAACTGTTCTGTTTAGAAAATCCTCGTTACTGGTTTTTTCGCTATTTTTCTGTGCTTTTTTGGAGCCTTTAAAGTACAATTACAAAAAATCGCCATTTTTAGGTTGTTCGTTTTGAATAATAACAGTTTTCTAACCGCTGGTCCGATTTTCCTCAAAGAACCTTCATTTCAAAGCCGAATGACGCTTTTAGTTAAAAAAAATCACCAGTTGTTTATCTGCAATTTTTCAGAGTTTTTGTGAGGCTCCAAGTGGCACTCTTTGAAAATCGTACTTGTCGTAAGTGGCTGTTTTAAAAAATTACAATTTTGGAATCACTGCTCGGATTTCAATAAAATTAACTTTAATATAAAGCTAAATAACTGTTCTGTTTAGAAAAACCTCGCTACTTGTTTTTTCGCTATTTTCGGTGCTTTTTTGGAGCCTTTAAAGTATGATTACAGAAAATCGCGATTTTTTTGGTTGTTCGTTTATAATAATAACGGTTTTGTAACCGCTGGTCCGATTTTCCTCAAAGAACCTTCATTTCAAAGTCGAATGACGCTTTTAGTAAAAAAAAATCACCAGTTGTTTATCTGCAATTTTTCAGCGTTTTTGTGAGGCTCCAACTGGCACTCCTTGAAAATCATACTTGTCGTAAGTGGCTGTTTTAAAACATCACAATTTTGGAACCACTGGTCAAATTTCAATAAAATTAACTTCAATGTAAAGCTAAACAATTGGTCTGTTTATAAAAAACTCGTTAATTGTTTTTTTGCTTTTTTTCTTAGCTTTTTTGGAACCCTTAAAATTCACTTATAAAAAATCGCGATTTTTTAGGTTGTACGTTTTGAATAATAACAGTTTTGTAACCGCTGGTCCGATTTTCCTCAAAGAACCTTCATTTCAAAGCCGAATGACGCTTTTAGTTAAAAAATATCACTAGTTGTTTATCCGCAATTTTTCAGAGTTTTTGTGAGGCTCCAAGTGGCACTTTTTGAAAATCGTACTTGTCGTAAGTGGCTGTTTTAAAACATCACAATTTTGGAACCACTGGTCGGATTTTAATAAAATTAACTTTAATGTAAAGCTAAATAACTGTTCTGTTTAGAAAAACCTCGTTAGTGGTTTTTTCGCTATTTTTCTGGGCTTTTTTGGAGACTTTAAAGTACAATTACAAAAAATCGCGATTTTTTTAGGTTGTTCGTTTTGAATAATAACATTTTTGTAACCTTTGGTCAGATTTTCCTCAAAGAACCTTCATTTCAAAGCCGAATGACGCTTTTAGTTTAAAAAAAATCACCAGTTGTTTATCTGCAATTTTTCACCGTTTTTGTGAGGCTCCAAGTGGCACTCTTTGAAAATCGTACTTGTCGTAAGTGGCTCTTTTAAAACATCACAATTTTGGAACCACTGGTCGAATTTCAATAAAATTAACTTTAATGTAAAGGTAAATAACTGGTGTGTTTATAAAAAAACTCGTTAATTGTTTTTTTGTTTTTTTTCTTAGCTTTTTTGATGCCTTTAAAGTAGAATTATAAAAAATCGCGATTTATTAGTTTGTTCGTTTTGAATAATAACGGTTTTGTAACCGCTGGTGCGATTTTCCTCAAGGAACCTTCATATCAAAGCCGAACGGCGCTTTTAATTAAAAAAAAAATCACCAGTTTATCTGCAATTTTTTGTGTTTTTGTGGGGCTCCAAGTGGCACTCTTTGAAAATCGTACTTGTCGTAAGTGGCTGTTTTAAAACATCACAATTTTGGAACCACTGGTCGGATTTCAATAAAATTAACTTTAATGTAAAGCTAAATAATTGTTCTGTTTAGAAAAACCCCGTTACAGGTTTTTTCGCTATTTTTCTGTACTTTTTTGGGTCTTTAAAGTACAATTACAAAAAATCACGATTTATTAGTTTGTTCGTTTTTAATAACAACGGTTTTGTAACTGTTGGTCCGATTTTCCTCAAAGAACCTTCATTTCAAAGCCGAATAACGCTTTTAGTTGAAAAAAATTCACCAGTTGTTTATCTGCAATTTCTCCGAGTGTCAGTTCAGTTTAAAACTTTAAAACTGAACAGTGTAAAAAAACGTAAAAAGTGAGTAAACACGCACGCGCGGGGGTCATATTTTATGTTAAAAAGGTAAACACGTTACAAACAGAAATTATATTCACCTTGGAAATTAACATGTAAATTTTCACAAAAATTACACATCGTGTCGAACAGGCTTTATAAATGTCGACTTACTCCTATAATTCAAATTTGGGTCTTACATTTTGAAAATTGATCAAAATTTTACTTTGTTTACAAAAAAATTAACATTCATATGTCAACTATGCATAAAAAAGTCATGTGATCAGTACATGTTATTTTTAAATTATTGCTGTCACATGCCTGTGAGGTATCAATATAACAGCATATTAAGAAAAAAACAATACCTGATGCTGGTGGTGTGGGTGGAGCCGAAACAGAAGTGGGAGGAGTCGGTGGCAGTGATTCGCTATTTTTATTAATATTCTTACTATCTAAACTGAGTCTTTTTGTATAACCGCCTCCTTCCCGCGTCTTCTTCGTCGACAATACTTCATTAGTTGTGACCCGACGTTTTGGCCGTCTTAAAATCCTCTCCCTATCCCTATTGCTCATCGCCAACAATTTTTTCCTGCGTTGAAAACTCATCTTCTTCAAAGGTACACTTTTCTTAGCACAGCCAGCCCCCATAAAATCTGCCTTAATGAATTTGTACGTTTTTTCTGGCGCCACACTTTCCTCCGGCTCGATTTCCGGACTTGGGCATGGTGAATCAGTCTCTGATTGAGCAGAATTTTGTTGGTATGCTACGCCCATCATTAAGTTTTTCATATGTGTATCAGTCGGTACCACCAGTTTGTAAGACAATGCACCCATTGCGGCGGATTTAGTGGTACATGGCAAAAATTGCAGTCTTTTATTACCCTGCCACATTTCCCGTAAGTCTTCTTCAGTTATGGGACCAGTGGTTGGCAACGTGACACATGGTGCGGGTGGTGGTAGTCGGACCCGCAGACCCCAAATCGTGGTGCGCTTCTTTATCTCACGGCCACATTTGAAGCGGTTCTTGTTATTTGTTAGAATTGATAAAATATTATCACGACGTTCCGATTTGCTTACGTTTGAAATCTGGAAAAAACGAAACATTTTAATTTTATACAACCAACGAGAATTGTTGATAAAAAAATAACGGTACCTTTGGTGGTAGCTGTAGAGCATGCCAATTGTCATTAATATAGGGTATGATAACTGTATCCAAATCATAATACTTTTTACAGTTGTAAGCAGTCAAATTAAATAACATTAGATGTACTAAATCTACCCACTTCAACTCCAGACGGCGCAAAAAGTCTTTTCCGAGGTTGCATATTGAACATACGAACACATAAAATCTATCACCACAATACAACGGAAACTGTAAGCAATCTAGGCATTTCTCATGAAACCACTGTCTGCAACGGCCGCATTGTATCATTTGTTTGTACCACTCACCATTGCCACCACAATAGCAATATATTTGTTCCTCGTTGACTCTATGATAGGCGTCCCAACTTAGAGCTCTTAACTGAAAAGAAAAATTCAATTTAAGCACATTTTATAAAACGACAAGCACAATTTTACGATAAACACTCTAGTAGGTATCACATAAATTCATTAAAATAATGGTAGTGTCATTAAGTAACTGGCTATTTATCGTGTGTTGGTATAAACAGAATAAACAAAATGATATTATTCGTTTTGTTTTCATTGTTGTTGCATGTTTATTTCTGGAACGTTATCATTCAGATACTTTTACTGTGGATTTTGTGCCTCTTCTTTTTATTTATAATGCTCATGACTCAATGTCGTATATTTATAAAACATCAAAATCCATCAATATCTGAATAACGTATAATGAAACAAAAATTTTTGGAAAAACATTTTAGAATAATTAAAAAATATATACAGGGTGGTCCATGTTAACCGTCATTAATTTTGGAAGGTGATAGAGCATCAAGAAAAAAGTAGACTTTTATTAAAAAACTTTGCTCAAAAATGTTTTATAACAAAGATACAGGGTGTCAAAGTTTAAAATAAAAACTCGTTTTCTTAACAGAACTTCTAAACCATTCAATCGATTTCCACTAAATTTCACACACAGAGTAATGTAGTACATTTCTAAATAATGATGGGGTTCATTTTTAAAAAACTTCTCCAGTAGCGTAGATATTGGGGGACCGTTCCACTTTTCCCCTCCAATCTTTGACACCACTGTATATATTACGAAGAAAATCCAATGTTTTGATAGTCTGTTCAATTTAGAGAGCATTTTTTATTTCCATGGAATAGAATTTCTCATACGATATAAATTATTTGAAATATCTCCTAAAATGTTAAGTTTAGGTATAGGGAATACTTTATAAAAAAAATAGAGAATTTAAATCTCTACAACCTACGTCAGAAATATACAGGGGGTTCCATTTGAAAAAATAGAGTCTTCGTTGTTTGAAATCAATGGAAACTGACGGTCAATTGCAAACACCCTGTATACTATAAATTTCAGATTTTTGTATCACAATATTCCCTAGACCTTTACTTTTTAGAACTCCAAAATAATTTTTAAAAAACTATGAAGTATAACTAAAATAAACGCGTTTTTTGAAATCTCTAATTTTGTGAATTCTTTTTTAAAAGTGTAAATATCTCGAAAACCGTTCATTTTAAAAATATGAAACTTTCACACTTTTTCACGTGTAGAATCTGAAAATCTATTAATATACAGGGTGTTCCATTTAAAATAACGAAGTAAGTAGCTGTCCAGCCGTTATTAAATACCCTGTATAAATGTAAATAATTTTAGGCTATGGAGCAGTAAATTTCTGACAACTTTTGTCTTTAAAATTTTTTTCTATTTCCAAACCTAACAAATTAATAGAAGAATGCCAGGGTTTTGACGGACCCTGTATGTATCTCAAAGACTACTTGGTCGATTTTGATAAAACTTGGCAAGTTTTTAGTGACAAGTAAAGTGCTTCATTTGATGTAATTGGATTTAATTTAATTATTCCAGGGGCGGTGCTGGGGCATCCTAACTAGATATTTTAAAGAAAAATTTGAGCACGTCACTGCTTTTTTATAAGTTTGATATTATTTTCAGATTGAGCAAATAAAAATACAATGTTTTTGTCTCTTGCATTTTCTGCCTATCTTGCTTACTTTTCGAGAAACAAAATAAAATTTTCCCCACCAATATACCTCCACCACCGCAAAACTTGAAATAAAAGGATTGTAATTTTTATCAACCCTCTAAAAATAAAGTGATATGGCAAGATAGTGTAAGAAAATCAAATAATTTTCCTTTCGTCGCATTCTCCTCTAATTTCTCTATATTTTGGGTGTAATTTGCATTCTTATATTTTCGTAGTTTCACATTCCACTACTTTGGCGTATTGTCGAGTACGGAACCCTCTTAAGAGTTTATTTATTTATTATAGTTCAAAAATTTCAGGCCCAATTAAAAATCGAAAACAAAATACTACTGTATAAGAGCATAATGAAACCAATCTGGACATATGGAATCCATTATGGGGATCCGCCAGTCAATCCAACCTGGAAGTGTTCCAGGGGTTTCAGAACAAAGTTCTACGGATAATTACCAACGCACCGTGGTATGTACCAAATACATGCATAGAAAAAGACCTACAAATTCCGACCATTAAGAGTGAAGTGAAACGGTTCAGTGAAAGTTACAAAAAAAGAATAAATGTGCATCCGAATGTGCTCGCGAGTGCTTTATTCGACACAACAGATGAAGTGCGCCGATTGAAACGGTATAAACCAACAGACTTGATAGATAGGTTTAATTAGATTAACTCCATGTTATAAATATCTAACATATAGATGATTATTAAAGGGAATGGCCCAATGGAGAAATTTCCTACACGACATTTTATAGTATAGTCATAATATTTACTTATTGTTCTTTCAAGAACAGATTGTAATTGTATTTGGAGACAATAAAAAAAAAACGTGCAAACGCCATTTCTCTAAATTCACAAACAACCGAAATATAGACATAAATCGAAATATCTAAAAATCGAATTTTCGTCCATAACTAGAAAACAAACGACGATCGCTAAATTTTGACTTCGCCATCGGGGGTTTATCAAAAAAAGAGCTCGACGATGCGCGGTCAGATTTTCAGTATCTCTTATGGTTTAAAAGTTACCCTATAAAAACATCGAATTTTGTCCACCCTGTACAGGGTGTCTCAATTTCGATGGGAATGGGGGGTTTCACCCATTTCTAGGCGAGGTAGAAAAAAATGGTTTTCGCAATACTGTGCTCGATTTTTCTGAAAAATCGATTGGTAAAAACCACATCTTGATATCTCTAACCGTTATTAAGATATCTTTAAAAAGTGACATATGGCCGATTTTTAAAGTGTCATAACTTTTTTGTTTATTAAAATATTTTAAATCTGTAAAGTGTTTGTTATAGTAGTTTTTCACGTAGAATAATGTGCAATAGAAATTTTTGTTCTAGGTTCAATACATTTCGAGTTATTACACCTAACTTTCTTATTTTAAATGCAAACCATAGTTGGCTATGCCATTAAAAAATTGCTTATTTTTTTATGACACTTTTTAAAAATCGGCCAAATGTCACTTTTTAAAGATATCTTAATAACGGTTAGAGATATAAAGATGTGGTTTTTACCAATCGATTTTTCTTAAAAATCGAGCACAGTGCACAGTATTGCGAAAACTATTTTTTTCTATCTCGCTTAGAAATGGGTGAAACCCCCCATTCCCATCGAAATTGAGACACCCTGTACATACCCGCAAGACACCTCAGACATAATAAATTATTTAACATCGAGTTCTATAGAACAAACTTTTTGGTTTTCACTTTCCACTTAACAGAATGTGCAATACTGTGAATGTAATTGATTTAGATCTGTTTAATTTAATAACACGGTTCAACACTGAAATTATTTCTGAAATAAAAATAACCAACTCTGCGGTGTCAAACACCAATGTGGCCGTAATAGTTATTTATATTATAAGTGGGATATGAACATCATTAACATAAGAGTCTGGAAATTGCAGAACGAGTCGTAGACGAGTTCTGTAATCAGACGAATATGTTAATGTGTGTATATCCCACGTGTAATATACAAGATTTTATCTTCTACCGTCCAAATAATTAAAAATGAATTTTGAATTTATCTCCAGCGACATTGCTAAGTAGTTGTTGTCAAGTTGTCGTACTGGACTACCTAACCTAAGTTGTGTAAAAACTAGCCAGCGCTACACAACAATGAATTTGAATTATAAATTTTCAAATAATTAAACAATTTATACACCAAAAAATCTGGGACATGGACCGTGTTATATTTATTATTTAAATATAAAACTAATTTATTATAAAATAAAGCTAAAAATTTTTTCAGTTATCTAACGTGAAGTTAGGGTTTTTTCTAGGTAGATACGCTATTATAAAATTCTCCAGGTTTCAAAAAATCAAACTTAAGAGTATGAAGTGTCATTACTCAATGTTAATAACAAATTTTAAAGAATTAAACAATATATATTATATTATAATTAGACATTTACAAATATAAACTTTCCTATAAAGATACTAAATTGTAAAAATTGTGTTATAAATACTTGTAAGAAAGAATTTTCTTGTTGAAATTTCAGTGTGGTAATGATTTCTTTAAAACACATGTTGCGTAATAATCTGACTTACCTTACTCAAATTAATGTCAAATCAAGGCTATTATGAATTGGTAGTAGATAAAAGATTTTTTAGCTCTCGTTTCCAAGATAATATTTCTTTAGTTAGATATAAAGAAACAGCTCTATAAGTTGGCTGTTCTTTGCTATTGTAACCATGGCAAATTAACAAAGAAGAACTTTATGATCTCGTTTGAGATTTAGATTTGCTGAAATAGTTATTTGTGTATCAAGGCCGTAAAGGTGATCGAAAAGCACTTTCGGCCGAGGTGCACACAACGTTTTTTAGGCGATCATCATGAAAGAATTCAAAAATTTGGTCACAAAACACAAAATTAATTTTTTTTTGGACATTTTGCTGAAAAACATAGTTACTTTAGAAAACTAAAAATCAAAGCAACTCCTGTCAAATTTAATATTAAACGTCACTTTTTATTTCAGTTTCTGACAGTTCTGTCCCAAAAAAGTAACATCTGACAGATGTGTACAAAAAAGTAACATTTGACAGATGTGTACAGGGTGGAGCATTTTCGATGGGATTACAGGGTATCTAGGATTTCTGTTGCAGTTAGAAAAAAACGGATAGCACATTTTTGGGTCAACTTTTTAAGACAAATTGAACGGTGAAAACACGAAAGGTCTAACTTCTTTTGTTTTTGAGTTACAAGCAAAAACTGATATATATTCTTGTTTCAAATTAAAATCTCTATAAAAAACATATAAAGTATTTTTTTGTAACTTTTCAATTAACCGAGATACACTGACTTGAGAAATTCGGTAAAAAATCAGTTTTTGCTTGTAACTCAAAAACAAAAGAAGGTAGACATTTCGTGTTTTCACCGTTCAATTTGTCTTAAAAAGTTGACCCAAAAATGTGCTATCCGTTTTTTTCTAACTTCAACAGAAACCCTAGATACCCTGTAATCCCATCTAAAATGCTCCACCCTGTACATAAAACTAAAACTTTATGGTGGCAAAAGACGCCATAAAATCAACGTTTTTGTAATGATCGCCTAACAAATAAAATTAAGCAGTAAGAGTTCTTAGGCTCAAGATTAAGACAATGGCCACATCCACAGATATTGATGGGTTATTCGAGGCCCTTACAAAAACAAGTCTGAAAGCAATACTTCTCCATAATGGCAACCTGACTTTTACTTCAACCAGCTATTTTATAGACACGAAGGTCTCTTTAAAATTTTTGGTACTGGATCGCAGTCAGAAATTTCCAAAAATTATTAAGGCAAAAATAAAAGATATTTTTACTGGGTCAGATATTCGCTCGTTACTGCGTGACAAAATGTTTGACCACATGATCACCCGTAAAGGAAGGCAGGCATTTCAAGCGGTTGTCACTGATTTCTTAGGCACAAATAAGGCCGAAAATTATAGGCAACTTCTGGAAGATTTCTTGAAATCGTACCGAAAAATGGGATGTAGAATGTCATTAACAATACATTTTTTTGAACCGGCATTTAGATTTACAAGAAGTTGTAAATATTCTATTGTACAGTTGGCGACACTGAATAGTTTCCAGGCATTTTTTTCCATTGTAAATTAAATCATGTTCATAGGCTCGATAACTGCTTAGTGGCCATGGTATAAAGAGACCAGGTATGATCATCGTAGAACGAGTTTTGGTTCGTTCTGCGCAGTACCCCAGTGGCCGCCATATTGCTTCCCCCTCTTTTTTGCAGCATTTTGTTTCTATAGAATTTAGTGTTGACAGTGTTGTGACTTTTGACAGTGCAAGTGAAACTAGTGAAAGGCATTGGTAAATCGTGTGGATAAGGCGAATTAGGTGAAAATCAGAGTCGAAGCAATATAACAGGGGCTGGAATAAACATAAATTTAAATAAGGACCTTCTGTAAAGGACGTGCGAACATATAGAGGAGCATGTGCGGATTCTGATCATTTTATGGTGGTAGGAAAAATAAGATTAAAAGTTAAAATGATAAATAACACAAAGGATAAAGCAAAAAAATGGGATATTGAAAGATTAAGCAATGGGGACATAAAAAGGTGGTACTTATGCAGAGACAGTAGATAGATAGTTTACTAGATAAACAAGAGGAAACAACAAACGAAGAAATGGTTGAACATAAAACAAGCAATGGAGCAGGCATTAGGAGATACAGTGGCGCAAATGTTAGAGGAAACACTAAAGGAAGGTGAAGGAATTGGGGTAAAAACAAACAGGGAGAAAACTAAATTAATGAGAATAGGAAAAGAAGTAAAAAAGGCCACTGTGAATACAAAGGGATATAATTTGAGGAAATGGGACAATTTAAATATTTGGGAGTTACAGTATCGAGCAAGGGAGAAAGAATACAAGAAATAAACTAAGAAGTTACGGCTGCAAATAGAGCATACCTATTATGCTAATAAATCTATTCTAAAGAGTAAGATCTTGACAATAAGGACAAAAATTATAAGCTACAAGACGTTATTAGACCAGTGAGGATGTACGCAACAGAAGCAATCTTCCTATCTCCTTGACAAAGAAGGGCGAGAAGAAACTAAGAGTAACTGAGAGAAGAATATTGAGATGGAGGTTGGGGCCAATTCATACAAGAGAGAATGAGTATAGAGCCAGATCAAATCAAGAAATACTAGAACTTTTGGGGGAGGAAGACATAATCAGAAAAACCAAACAATTTTTTTTTGTTTTTTGCTATTTGTGAGATTGCTGCACTTGGATATCGAGATGACTGTAGAGGCAGCCACATAAACCTCAATATTTTAACATTTCCCTCCGTTTTTATTCTAGAGAAATGAGGATTTTCACTCTTATGCAACCAGACAAGTCACTTAAGTACATTTTTCAGACTTAAAAATATCAGAACGACCCAAACTTTCTCTGTCACAAGTTTTTCAATACACTACCAAATTATGTAAAAGAACTTTAGATTCTACGATTTAGAGTTAAAATAAACCGATTTCTTATCTCTAGGGCCTTTTACAATTAAAACGAATTTTTAAACTGTGCTGTACTATTGTGGTATTGCTGTATTTTGTTATTTGTTTTGTAATTTTATGTATTTTACCTCTTACTCGTGAGCCTGATGTGTTTTGTTTTATTGCGTATTATTGTAAAGTTTTAGTTTTAATCTTGATCTAATAGACAAAACCAATGTAAATAATTTTAAAATTGTAAGGAATTTCAATTTGAATATTTAGAATAATAAAAAGTTCTGTTGTAACTACGTCTTATTTTTTATTGACTGATTCGACCCTTTCATTATCGCATCTCTATATTAGAATGATTAATCTAATATAATAAGATCTGAACATCTTCCGTAAGATTTTTAAAGAATTTTATAACAGATATGCGATACACTAAATTATTATACATACTAGGTATATATTTATTTACATAATATAATAGGAGTAATAAATAATAATAATAATAAAAACAATACTCATTCCGTCCAGAAATAAGTATGTATCTGATTTGAGATTTGTTTTTGGCCATAAATAAGTAACCATTTTCTCCAAAAAAAATATTTCTTATAAATTAAAGTACAAATTACATTTAAAAAAATGTTAGTTAATTAAGCTTATTACTAGCTATAAAAATGAAACTAAATCTACCATATTTTGGACTTTTGTCACAAGGTCCCTGTCAAAGTTAATAATATAAGGTTAGCATCCCATTTTTCGTAAATCGGACACTGACAGACTTTCAAATATCGCGGGCAATATGGCCGACTGTGGGGTATGGCTCTGATTGGCTCTCCACCAGCTAACATGCGCGAGATCATACCTGTGTTTTTATGCCATGTTAGTGGCATTATTAGCAGTCATACTTGTGTCACAATATTTTATGTAAAGTATTTAAAGTAAAACTCCTAGAAATTTTCTTACTGATGCTCAAAAAGGCGCAATTGTGGCACAGCTAGAAGATAGTTGGTCAAGTAGACAAGTAAATGTAATCTAATGAGATCTTCGTCTGCCTCCACCACTGTCGTTAAAATAAATTTTGATTTAAAAAGTCTGATTTATAATGCTAAAAAAATTTAAAAATTGCTACTTTGATCAATTTATCTGGAAACTATTCCGTGTCGCCAACTGTACTTAGGTATACATATTATAGATTTTTTTCTCGCACTAGTTGCATTAATTTGTATTTATGTACAGGGTGTTTTTGAAATACACTACCAAAAAAAGAACGGTAATAGGTGATGAAAAATAGATGCCCTTGACAAAAAAAACCTTGAATAAAAGTCTTTTCGTTCTCGAACTAAAATTAATCGAAAATTTGGTCAAAATTTCCAGTGCGCTACTGGGTTAAAGGTAACTACATAATTCAAATAGTAATTATTTTGGTTGTTTAGTAACAAGAATAAAAGGTAGATGCGATTTTTTCTGTCACACAATTCAAATTGTCACCGTAATTGTCAGTTTTGAATTTTGAATTTCCATATTTATTCTAAATGGTTTACACAAATTCCGAATTGACCGATATGGTGTTAATGTATGGGAGAGCACTGGGAAATGCTCGTGAAGCACAGCGTCTCCACAGAGAAGCATTTCCTAGACGAGTAGTACCCGACCATCATACATTTACTACCACTGTGCAGCATCTCCGAGACAACGGTGAATATCGTCCCCAAACTAGATATAGAGGCCGACAGAGAACTGCAAGGGTATTAGATGCTGAACATGATATATTAAATACTGTGGAAGAAATCCCCGGAATTAGCGTAAGAAAACTGTCGTACAGAATTGGTGTTTCCCCATTTATTGTTTGGAGAACATTAAAAGAACAGAGGCTTCATCCCTACTATTTGCAGCGTGTACAAGCACTCAAAGAAGATCTACCCCGAAGGATCAGGTTTTGTGAATGGATATTGCAAAAAAATGATCAAGATCCACAGTTTGTTGAAAATTTGTTGTCAACAGATGAGGTAACCTTCATAAGAGATAAAGTCTTTAATTCCCATAATTCTCATGGTTGTTCGGCAATTTGAACAATTTTTATAAATAAATTATTATGTATTTCACTACGTATTTATTGGATGCTTGAACCATAATTTAAAATCTACCTCTCAGAATTGACTTTCGACTTGTCAGTTCTGACTTTAATGGTTACTATGGCTATTTATTCAAAATGATTTAATTTTAGTTACTATAGCTTTTTATTGAAATCGAACGCATTCAGTTTTACGCAGGTTCTACGTGTATTTTCATCAGTGGCGTTCTGGTTTTATAAATAAGGGATCAGAGATTTTTTTTTCTTATCGTAAAAAAAAAATAAAAGAGTCCATTCGCCTCCTTAAAAGTCCCAGAGACTCCGTTTCACTTTTGGTAGTATATTTCAAAAACACCCTGTATAATTGTTTATTTATTTAGTAGGTAGTGAATATGAGAGGACTTACCTCATATGGTAATACTTTGCAGCTAGACGAAGTTGTTGTCGCTAGAATGTCTTGGCTGCTTGAACACGACGAATTAGAATTCCTTAAGGAGTCCCTTCGCAATTGTTTGGTGTAATTTTTTTTCAGTCTATTGGGATCACTTTCAATGCATCTTGTGCACTTCCACGTTGCCCCTATTTTTTCATTTTATTAGGTAGTTAATACAAAACAGTTTCGAGTAACAATTACCTTCTTTCAGACAGTTGATTGGAATCTCCGGTTGATGACATTTCTGATGATATCCTCGTCCGCACTGGTAACAAACCGTAGCATCGTGCTTAATCTTTGGTGAAGATTTCTTGCAAAGCACACATAACACCTCCTCTTGCAGTGATGTACTTAGTTTGGTCAAGTCTTTGAAATTGGACCAGTTTTCAGTGTTGTCACCGTATTTAACTAAACACTGCTCTCTAATACTGTCAACTTCCACCACCATCCCCAGGTAATAACGACCGTCCTTTTGTTTAACTAATACATCTTGGCTCAAAGGGAAATCAGACATCTCTTTCTCGATGGTTGTTGTCGAGTCAGGTACAACAGTTTCCTCCGTTTCAGGACTCGACTTCTTCAAACGAGCATTTGAAAGATGCGATGATTTACCCAAAGTGGTCGTCATCATCGGTGATTTTTTCCGGAGACTGCCTTACTATAAAATTTCGTACAGTCAACATACTGGAATTGTTTTTCCGTAATTGTACTATTGTACTAGTAAAGTTGCGGTAATATTAAATGAAAATTAACTAAAAACATAATGCAAACATACTGGGGTTGACAACACAAACATGGCAATTTCAGTGGTTTGTTATTTAAGGGTATATCGTGCGAGGCTAACAACATCATATTGATTTGCAAGCGCATACACAATATTACAGGGCTGCTTTTATGGAATTAAATAGAAATTTTAGGTTACTTACAGTATGAAGCGTCTCCGTTTGACAATCAAGTCCATTCGGTAGATATGCATTTGCGGCCATTAAAACTACTGTTTAAAACCCGCCAAACTAAACAAAATTTTATTTTAGCACTAGCTTTTCAAAAATCCTCAACATTTGTTGTTAACAACTATAATCGATCAATACTGATAAGAAATTTCAATGATTATAATTGATAATAAAGCTGAGCAACACTTTTTCCTTTAAATTATTTTGAAATTTAACGACGTTTACTATAACTCGGATCATTTTGTAAAGATGGCAACACTTGTTCAATTTATACTATTGGGTAAATAGCTATTAGATAAAAGTGGCATTAGTTAAAGTTTATATTAATTATAACTACATACTTCATACATATTAATATTGTTAAGAGTAATTATATGGTTTAATCACGGATGAATTTAGTGGGTTTATTACAGTAAAAATAAATACTGTTACAGTAAAAATTTTTAGTTAAAAAAGTATACAGTGTGATCAAAACTATCACGAGCTGGACTGACACGACTGTTTCCAGAAAATATGGAAAGCAATGGATTAAAATACAGGGTGTGTCACGACGAGTTGACAGTAGACATAACTTTATTACTAAACACAATTTGATTCTAAAAATTGGTACACACCCATTATACAATGTGCTCTATTTCATGAAAATATTGCCACCTTTCTGGTACTTCCGGTTATACCGGAAGTAGACACAAACTTTGTTATTTTAAATGGAACACCCTGTATATTTTTGAATTTTTAGATACTACACTTCATTTTAGACATAAAAGTATTAAGGTTGTATGGTCCTAACATTAACGGTATTATAATTATTTACACTTTTTCATTTTTTTTTATGAAAACATAGATGTAAATAAAAATTCGAATCTTGACAATGACACGTTTTTTCCAAAATTTTTTTCTTGTGTATGAGATAGGAATATACATGAAATAAGCTGATGTAGTTTTGGAAAACTTGCTTTATACAGGGTGTTGGTGGTTGTCCGTTCATTTTTAAAAACTTTGATCAATGATAACTTCATTTTTTTAAATGGAACACTCTATATATTTCTAGATTTTCGAATTCTACACTTAATTCGAGACATAAAAGTATTAAGGTTGTAAGGTCTTAAAATTAACGGTATTATAGTTATTTACGTTTTAAAAAATTAACGGTCAATCACAAGCACCCTGTATAAAATAAGTTTTTTAAAACCATATTACCATATTTCTTCTACATTTCTGCGTCCACTAAAATTTGGTTTGTTTTTTGAAAGAAGGTGTCATTAGTAAAATATGAAAATGTTTGACTCTAAGTTTTTGTATTAAAAAATTGGAAGAAACATAATTACTTAATTAAAATAAATAAATAAAAATAAAAAATATTAAATTAAATATAATAAAAACAAATTTTAGTGGACGTAGAAATGTACAAGAAACATGGTAATATGGTTTTGAAAAACTTATTTTATATCTACAGGGTGCTTATGGTTGATCGTTAATTTTTAAAAACCTTGAAAATTGGAAAAAACGTAATTAATTATATAACCGTTAATTTTAAGACTTTACAACCTTAATACTTTTATGTCTAGAATTAAGTGTAGATTTCGAAAATGTGAAAATATATAGGGTGTTCCATTAAAAAAAATAAAGTTATCATTGATCAAAGTTTTTAAAAATGAACGGTCAACCACCAACACCCTGTATAAAGCAAGTTTTCCAAAACTACATAAGCTTATTTCTTGTATATTCCTACTTCAAACGTAAGAAAAAAAATTTGGAAAAAATGTGTCATTGTCAAGATTCGAATTTTTATTTACATCTGTTTTTGTAAAAAAAAAATGAAAAAGTGTAAATAATTATAATACCGTTAATGTTAGGACCATACAACCTTAATACTTTTATGTCTAAAATGAAGTGTAGAATCTAAAAATTCAAAAACATACAGGGTGTTCCATTTAAAATAACATAGTTTGTGTCTACTTCCGGTATAACCGGAAGTACCAGAAAGGTGGCAATATTTTCGTTAAATAGAGCACATTGGATAATGGGCGTGTACCAATTTTTAGAACCAAATTGTGTTTAGTAATAGAGTTATGTCTACTGTCAACTCGTCGTGACACACCCTGTAGAGTGGAGAATGCTAGGGCAGTGGACATTAAGTTTAATAAATATTTCTAACCGTTTTCGAAATTTTGAAAATTTAGATGTTTTTCTGAACTGCATCCTTTACTTTCCAACCGCAATAGTTTATGGATGTTTTGAAAATCACCAACAAACTTATAAGTGGAAATTCTATGATTCAAAAAACATATCCAAATGTCCTTACTGATGACATACAGAATCGATGTTTAGTATTTAAAAAAACTGCAAGAGATAAGTATTGAATTTAAATGTTATAGTTTTGGGTTTGGGCTGTTATAGTTTGTAAAATATATAAGTTGCTTTATTGTTATTTTACATCGTCTTCATGTATTTGCCTTTATTTATTTATATTTTTACACATATTTTTCTTGATTTGTTTGCTATAATTTTTTTAAAATTCTTCCAAGTCTAGATTTGTTAGTTTTTTTAATTTGTCTGTTATAGTTTGTAAAATATAAAAGTTGCTATATCGCTTTTATGAATTTGTCTTTATTTTATATTTTTACACATATTTTTTTGATTTGTTGTTCAAAATTTTTCTAAAAAAGTATAACATTTTTTGTCATATTTAGGATCATAGAATCTCCCGTTATACAGGGTGAGTCAGTTTTTTGTAGCAGGACGTTAACAGTTGATAGAGGACCTTTTTTAAGAAGAAAATTTCCTATAAACATGGGTCGTAGAAAGCTTCGTTTGTGAGATACAGGGTGTTGAAATACGTTTTTTATTTTACTTTTTCTTTAATATAAAAATACCTGTTTAAAATAAAATTATGATATTGGGGCAAAAGACTAAGTACTTGAGTGCAAATAGTTTAACATAAAAATCTGTCGTTTAATATTTCCAGTGGCGTAGATAGAGAGTTACATGTTAGTATTTTTATTGAAAAAAATATTAACCAACTGAAATTTTTAATTTTTTCTTTAAGCATATGAAAGAGCATTCAATTTTGTTTAAAAAAGACCCTCTTGTCACAAGTCGATAAGATGCACCATTTTGAAAATAAACAGAAATGTTTGTAACAAGTCAGAAATTTATTTAATACTAGGTACCTATGTCAAATTTAATATAAATCGTGAAAAATATAAAACAATTAATAAATAACGATAATAACAAATAAGCCCATTTACAATTTAAAGTAATTGCTCAAAATATGTCGTGTACACCCTTTCTATTAAAAATCCTCATACAAAAAAGTCTAAGGGAGTCAGATCTGGGGATCGCGGAGACCATGCAATCACCCCCCCACGACCCATCCATCTCCCTGGAAAGCTGTTGTCCAACCAGTTCCTTACATTTCTCCCAAAATGAGCTGGACAACCTTAGGTTAAAACCAAGCCATCCTTCTTAAATTTAACGGAATTTCTTCCCATATATTGCCATGCTCTGCTTCTAAAAATTGCAAAAAATTTTGGACATTCACACGTAGTGGTAAAAAATAGGGCCCAAACAAATGATTGTTGTTATGTCCATTCCAAATGTTTACACTGAACTCATGTTGAAAATTTTTTGTTCGAATGGCATGAGTCTTTTCATGTACCCACATGTGTTTTTTTTGCTTTTCACGATTTATATTTTGTCATAGGCTCCTACTATTAAAAGAATGTCTGACTTATTACAAATATTTCTGTTTATCTTCAAAACGGTGCATCATTTTTTTCAATAAAAGTACTAATATGATGTACCCCTCTATCTACGCCACTGGAAATATTAAACGATCTATTTCTATGTTAAACTATTTGCACTTAAGTACTTAGTCTTTTGCCGCAATATCATAATTTTATTTTGAACCGGTATTTTTATATTAAAGAAAAAGTGAAATAAAAACGTATTTCAACACTTTGTATCTCACAAACGAAGCTTTCTACGACCCATGTTTATAGGAAATTTTCTTCTTAAAAAAGGTCCTCTATCAACTGTTAAAGTCCTGCTACAAAAAACTGACTCACAATACTCGTGTGATTGTAGCACTCGCTATCGCCCGCGTTGCAAATTTCACACTCGTATTGTCATGATGCGTTTTCCGCACTTGTATTACAATACACTATTACCACAGCATATATGCTGTGCTATTACCTCTTACTGACTTTCTAAGAGGACCTAATAAATCAGTACAGACTTTTTCAAATGGTGTCGAAATTTTTATGGGTTGTAATAGTCCTGCTGGTTTTAAATGGTACTGTCCCTTTCTGGCTTGACAGTCTGAACATCCTTTTATGTACTGTTTTACATCTTTCTGCATTCCTGTAAATTAAAATTTGGACCCTGCAATTCGAAAATTAATCAAAATTTTACTGTGTTTTCAAAAAACTAGCATTCATAATTTCAAGTATAAAAGAATCTTGTCATCAGTTAATTATTTTTAAATTATTGAGTCACATGCCTCTGAGGTACCAATATAAAAGAGGTAGTTATTAAGAAAAAAAACAATACCTGATGCTGGTGGTGTGGGTGGATGGTGGAGCCGAAACAGAAGTAGAAGGAGTCGATGGCAGTGACTCGCTTTTTTATAATAGATATTCGTACTAGCAGTGGCGTAGATAGGGGATTAATTCCCCCATGAGTCAACGAAATATATGGGATAACTAGCTGAAATGTTGTCAAGTGCCCCCCCCATCGCAAAAAGCGATCTATGCAACAGCGTAACTAGCAGCGGTACTATCTAAATTTTGTTTTTATTTTTTCTTCTGCTACAAAGTCGGTTAAATTAGCAAACTAGTAGAATTTTTTCCGCTGATTACTATGGTGAAAACAGAAAAATAATTGTCCATCTGGTTCTCGAGATATTAACAAAAATATTTTTTTTTTAAGGCAACACTGTATATTTTTGCAAAAATCGATGATAAATTAAATTCTGTACAAAAAATCTTTTTTTGATAATTATTTAAAATAAGCGAGTTATTTTGAAAAAAGTTAGCAAAATTCTAATACAAGTGGCTCACTATTGCTAACTTCGTTATTATTGGAGCTACAGAGTCGGTTAAATTAGCAAACTAGTAGCATTTTTTCCGCTGATTACAAGGGTGAAAACAGAAAAAAATCTGGTTTTCAAGATATTCAAAAAAATAAAAAAAATTTAAATGGAACACCCCATATATTTTAGCAAAAATCGATGGTAAATTAAATTCTATACAAAAAATGTCCTCATCATTTTTTGATAATAATTTAAAATAAGCGAGTTATTTTGAAAAAAAGTAATTTATTAAAACCAAACAATCATAATTTTGAATTTAAGCAAGTTGAAAAACACTTGAAAGAATTACGGAAATATTGGAAATTTACAAAATTATAATTTTCATGGCTACTTGATATTAAAACTTTGAAAACTTTTTTCAAAATAACTCGCTTATTTTAAATAATTGTCAAAAAAGCATAAGAACATTCTTTGTTCAGAATTTAAATAATCTACGATTTTTGCAGAAATATACAGGGTGTTCCATTTAAAAAATGTTATTTTTGTGAATATCTCGAAAACCAGATGGCCAATTGTTTTTCTGTCTTCACCATTATAATCAGTGGAAAAAATGCTACTAGTTTGCTTATTAAACCGACTTTGTAGCTCCAATAATAACAAAGTTAGCAATAGTGAACCACTTTGCGCAAACACCTGTATATTAAAAATATTTAATAAAATAGTAATATTTCCGTAATTCTTTCAAGTTTTTTTCAACTTGCTTAAATTCAAAATTATGATTGTTTGGTTTTAATAAATTACTATTCCGTTTTATGGCTACTTGATTTTAAAGAATTGCAAACTTTTTTTCAAAATAAGTCGCTTATTTTAAATTATAATAAAAAAATATTAGGGACATTTTTTGTACAGAATTTAATTTGTCATCGATTTCTGCAGAAATATATACGGTGTCCCATTTAAAAAAATGTTATTTTTGTGAATATTTCGAAAACCAGATGGTCAATTGTTTTTTGTTTTCACCATTACAATCAGCGGGAAAAATGCTACTAGTTTGCTAATTTAACCGACTTTATAGCTCCAATAATAACGAAGTTAGCAATAGTGAGCCACTTCGTGCGAACACCCTGTATATTATTGATAATTTGATCAAATGCTTATTTCATTACGAACTCAAATCTGCCAACAATTTTTTTAAAACAAAAATTCTCAATTTTGTGACGATTTAAAAAACGTCCGTCCTTTCTGCCCCACCCTGTATATCTGTGAGGAATAAATAATAAAGATTGGCGTACTTTTAAATATTTATTTCTAACATCACTATTTATGACTTTAATTGAAAATCATGAAAAAATATATAACAGCCATACATTATAAATTATTATACATTTAAACTATAAATAAAAAGAATGAAAATATTATCAAGTATCATAAAAATGCTTTGTATTCCCTTCATTTCTGTGTTGGTTGGTAGGATGAATTTTGCCTAAAAAACCTAACAGTTTGTTTGTAAATCTTTACATTATTTATACAACAGACCAAATTCCTAATAGGGTCCAATTTACATACAACAAATTGAAAAATACATTAATAAATAAAACGTAATAAATTGGTATTTGTATGTGATTATTAGATTATAGAAAATCTTATTGCTAATTAAAAAAGTGGTAAAACTTCACGTAAAACCACTAATTCGTATTAATTGGGATATTATAAAATATGATACAAACAACTAATTTATCACAAAATGCCCAATTATTAACTAACAAATCAGATACGAAGTCAAAAAATAGTGATTGATAGTAATTTAATGCATGAAAAAGATTCTATAAAGTATAAACAAATGTGTTTTCTGGTCAGCAATACGAGGAAACACTGCAGAACAATTCAGATAATTCCTGAAATTTCTGTTTTAACACAAGGAAACAATTAATTTTATTATTGTACATATATTTGGTAGATTTATCAAGTTTTAAATTATATTGATTGTACCATGTTTTATCCTCTTTATATTCTTATCATGACCACCCATATTTTTTCAAAGTTTTTTTTTACATTTTTTTGGATATTACTCATATAATAATTAATAAAAGGATAAATCACATAATATTAAATAAACCTAAACGTTTGCTGCCGACATAAAACTATTCACAAGGAAGTCAAAAAATAAACAGTAAAGGAATTTTACTGAATAATATATTACTAAGAAACCCGTGTCAAACAATATGTTAGAATACCTTAGTACCTAAAGTTTCAATAAAGTCTTGGAAAAGAAAAACATAATAATGCATTTAAATAGGTAGTTAATAAACATAATTACAAATTCCTAAATTTATACAATTAATAGTGGTCATGAAAACTAAATAAAAGACATACACAGGAATCTTAATTAATACGTTGTTTACATATTTAATTATAATTTTTAATTTATTTTCAACTAATTCTGCTAGATTTTTTTGTTATTTTGGCTACACTTATGGCAGCATTTTTCGCACTAATAAAACCACACAGTAAAACAGTTTTTCTTCTAAATCCTTAGGAAACCTTGAGTATCGTTTTATAGAAAAATTGCAACAATTATTTTATAGGTTTACGTAAAATAGAAGGAGGACCCAATTTTACTATGCAGACAAATTAGTGCTTAATAATGGTAATGAAAAATAAACTTAAAAATTAATTGTAAAACCCTTGACTTTCTGTACAAATGTATAATATTATTATTATTTAATAAAACTATATACAGGATACATTCTATAACTGAAATGATCTATAAACTATAACAAAGAAAAAGAGAAAAGCATCAATTAAAAACACGAGTTGGCAAATCAATGTTTCTCTTTTAAGCGAACTCATGCTGGAAGCCTCAAAATAGATTTTTGAGCATACTAAGAAGTTATTTCAACACCATTATGTAAAATTATTGTATAAATACATTAATTACATTTATTTAATCATACTCTCGGATAAGTTTCTTCTGTATAACCGCACTGAACACTCACTTTATAATAATAATGAGCCTTCGAATGCAGCCATAAGATCACTTTGCATATTCATGTCTATTTTATTTGCCAACTGAAACACAAAAACAAATATAAGTATTCCATATTTAACAAATCGAATTAATCAACTTACCACTTCCCTTCGCCTGCGCTCTTGTTCCTGTTGCCGTTGTCGTTCGCGATCGGCTCTTTCCGAACCGGAACTTTGGGAACCGGGTGATATATTGCCTTCTCCTGGTGACGCTTTCAATTCATCGACTCTTTGTGGGGGAATGGGTTGCTGCTGTTCTGCTACGGCTTTCCTGTGATACGAGAAAGAAAAGTTTAAAAGTACTGTTGTTATAGAGTATTCTCTAAGTTATTGCTACACAATAGAGTACTTCATTTACCATCGCATACAATAAATTCAAAATATAAGGACGCCAGCTGTATCTCAGAAACTATTTATCGTACAGCCTTCGAAAAAAAAATTTATAGTAAAAGTGGGCGAGAGAAATTGCTGGAAATAAATTTCAAGTTTCTAATTCGACTGTTAGAGGGCGTAACACTAACGACAAAATAAAAAGCACGGTTTTTTTCAATAATATCTCGAGTTAATATATGCCAAAAATAGTTATGTTGTAATCTATGCAAAATTAGAAAACTTTTTTGTTTGGAGTATTTTTCTCTATCTTGTCAAATAAAGGGTGGGGGAAGAGGCGAATGTTTGTTTGAAAAAATTGTAATAACTTTTTTTCTGATAATTTACATGCAAATGTACAGGGTGTCCCATTTTCGACACTTTTAGGGGGTATTGGCGTTATTATCAAAGATAGAGTGTTGCGGTTTTCACCTTCCTGTCCTACTTTTTTACGAAACGAAAGATTCCGGAGTCAAATTTGTCATGGCTCTCTTAGTTTTTAATCTACAGAGTGATTCTGAAAATCTTTGCTTTTTAGACACCCCTCGTATTTCCGTTATGCGTCTACTTATCAAAAAGGTGAAAACTGATCTTGATAGAGTTTTTTACGTAGAATTCAGTGGCGTAGGCAGTTTTTGTGTAAAAGGTTTAATTTTAGAGATATTGCCCAAACTTATGTTTTTTTAAATGGGACACCCTATATATTATCTTTTATATTGATTAAGCAAAATTTGGGCTTTCCAAAAATATATAATACTTAATATTTATTTTGAAAAACAAGCTCAAAATTCGATATTTTTAATAATTTTCTTTATTTATAACAGTAGGCCATGAATAATTTTTTAGAAAAATGCAAAATTTTCACAATGCATTGTATAAAACATACCAACAATATAATATCTACTTCTCAAAATTATCATAAACGGCCATTGTAATAAAAAATTAAAAGTAAAATAAAAAGACCTACGTAACAAAAATATTTCATCAATAATGGAAATCTGACAAATCTGTCAAATTTTGCATTTGTTTCTAATAAACTAGCCATGGCCTACTGTTATAAATAAAGTAAATTATTAAAAATATCGAATTTTGAGCTTGTTTTTCAAAATAAATATTAAGTATTATATATTTTTGGAAAGCCCAAATTTTGCTTAATCAATATAAAAGATAATATATGGGGTGTCCCATTTATAACGGAAATACGAGGGGTGTCTAAAAATCAAAGATTTTGAGAATCGTTCTGTAGATTAAAAACTAAGAGAGCCATGACAAATTTGACCCCGGAATCTTTCGTTTCGTAAAAAAGTAGGACAGGAATGTGAAAACCGCAACACTATATCGTTGATAATAACGCCAATACCCCCTAAAAGTGTCGAAAATGGGACACCCTGTACATACATGTAAATTTTCACAAAAATTAGGCATCGTGTCAAACGGGCTTTAAAAACCAAACACTTATCTAGTACAACTTACCTTGCTTTTTCTAATGCATCCTCCTCCTCGCGCTCTCTCCGCCTTTCATTTTCAGCACGCATCCGTTCCTTTTCAGCTTGCTCCCTTTGCTGCCGCTTTAATTCCAAGTTTTCCAACCGCTGTTTCTCCCTGTCCGCCTTCTCTTTGGCTTTGTTTTGGAAGGCTTTAAAACTGTCCATCACCTGCTGTTTACTGCTACCGCCCGGTATGTTATTCTGCGGACTGGTGGCAGCTTTGGCTAAACTAGACCACGAACTAGCATTTTTAACATTTTGCTCTTGCTTTGGTTTGTAGTTAAATGTTTGTTGTTGCTGTTGCACATGTTGCTGCTGCAGTTGGTGTTGCGATATTGACACTTTCTGATCCTGGTGATGCTGTAATTTTTTGTCATTGTTCAGGTTCAAGTTTGCATCAGCAGTGCGGTCTTCCATTTTAACAACATTCACCTCTTTTTTAGTGGAATTGTTTACGTGTTGTGGTAGAGGATCGAACATTGATGGAATGCACAGTTCCATGGGCAAACCCATTGATGAAATGCCGTTGTTGTTAGTGTTCATATCGTATTCGTGTTTGATTCTGAGTGGATTCGTGAGGGACGGTGGCATCTGCATTATTAAACCACTGATTGGCTCGCTTTGCTTTATGTTATGTTCTAAACTAGCTAAAGATTGCTCTAATGGATCAGTATAAGTACCAGGCATTGGTGAGGACATGATGTGTGGTTTTGGTTTGTCGGGAGATGGGGTGGGGAGGGCTACGGATTTTGGGGGTTGAGGTACAACACTGGTGGGTGTTATTGTTGTTTGTACAGGCATCGATGTGGGGGGCGCTTTATCTGAACTATTGGAGGGTTTGCGACTGGTTACAGGCATAGCTGTGACGGGTGGTGGTTTGTTGACCATATTGTTTGATACACTAGTTGGTGGTGGTGGTGGTAGTGGTGGTGGAGGAATATTGGCCTGACTGACTGGCAAGTTGTTTGTGTTGTTTGTTGTTTGTGCTGCAGGTGCTGATGGTTGTGATGGTGGTTTCTGTATATTCTGCCAAAAATAATACAATCATGTCATTTCTAATCATTACTCGTAATATAATATTAGAATATATGAAATGATCTTTTAATTAAAATATTTCCATATTATAATAACAATAATTTATAATTGATATAAAACCAAAAGAACAAACATTTTTTTCTAAATTTAGTAACAATACGAGAAAAACCGCAATTTAACGTATGTTAACTACCCTAATAAAGTCATTCGCGAAAGTAAAAATCTTACCAAAAGCAATTTTCCAGCGTCTTCTGAAGTCAAACTCTAATAATGTAGTCATTTTAGTAAAAAAAATCTCAATTAGTTGAAAAAACTCTAGCAACCTCTAGACTTCGTAAATAGATAGTACTTTATTACTCACCTAACATACTAAAAGTACTCGAAAAGTCAAAAAACAAAGTTCAGTTTTGAAAATGTTGACTAAACTTACATTCTCGGAAATACTCGAAACGATACAAAATACCACTTTTTTATTATACAGGGTGTCCCAGTTTATATCGTCAGGATTTCACCAGTCGATAGTTTAGCGAAAATTAAAGGTGGTTTGTCTAATAAACTATGGTCGAATGTTGCTTCCTTTTTGATGTACCGGGCATTAAAGAAAATAAATTATTTTAAATAATTTGCTATAAATCAATTTCAAAAAAAGTTAGCCTTCTGAAATTTTGCATAGATATGATTTTTTGTATTCTCTTATTAATAATGGTTGCAATTATTTTATTTAGAACACAGAGGCGTGCGTACAGGTTTCTTCAAAAATATTTTATTGAATAAAACGTACGTTACTGTTTTTTTGCAGCTTCAATATGGAGAGAGTATTTTCCATTCAATTTAGAAACTTTTTCGTATCTTATAATTTTTTGATAACTTGACTCAAAATAACCAAATAGTACAGTAAATAAGAGAGATTATTAGATTTCCGAAAAAAGCATATATTTCTAGATTGCAGTAACTTAAGTTAAGAGGCACGCTTATGCAATAATTCGTGTGCATCTACTTTCTTTTACGTTTATTGCACAATGAAAGTAACATCAAAATATTATCATTATTAAAGGGCGGATTTTGCTATATGCAAAAGACACAAATTGTTCTTTAAGGGTCTGAACAAAATTACAATTTTCACGTACAATGATGCAATAAGTTATTAGATAAAGTATACTAAACAAGTCATCTTGTTCTTAGTCCATGTTCATGTTATACAGGGTGTCCCAAACTTAACCTGCCAAAATGTACCAGCTGATTCTACGTTCAAAAATAATGCAAAAAGTTTCAATAAATATAGGTTGAAAAATGCTTCCTAAGGAGGCTACAGCCTCCCGAAAGGGGGACCCCCAAAGAGGAGTTTTTGTAATATCTTTGCAACTGTTTGAGATTCATGAAATTTGGTGAGTTTGAAGCTTTTGTAATTTGCCACATATTTATTTTTCCAATTTTCAGAAATTTTGTCAGGGGTGTCACATACATGGTTAGTGCTGGGTATATTATGCCCCATATTTATTGTGGGGATAATTATTAATTTTTTTATATCGAATTTTGAAATTTGGTTTATTTTTACACAAAAAAGGTAGTCTCAGTCGATCTTTGTATCTTGATCCGTTTTCGAGTAAAATCGTTTTGAAAAATCACGTCCATGAAAACTACACTAATAAAAATAATCACAAAACTAAATTATCAAAAGTAGACGATGGATTAAAATTTACAGGTATTTATTACTTCGTTTAGCATTTCTTCGTCAAATATTAATAATAAAAACAAAATATCAAAATCAATTTTTTTTTTCAATTTTGCGATTATTTTTATTAGTGTAGTTTTTATGGACGTGACTTCTTCAAAACGATTTTACTCGAAAACGGCTTAAGATTCAAAGATCGACTGAGACGACCTTTTCTGTGTAAAAATAAACCAAGTTTCATAATTTGATATAAAAAATTTAAAAATTATCCACCCAAAAAATATGGGACATAATTTACTTAGCACCCACCCTGTATGTGACGCACCTGGCAAAATTTCTGAAAATTGAAAAAAGAAATATGTGGCAAAATATAAAAGCTTCAAACTCATTAAATTTCATGAATCTACCTCAAATAGTTGCAGAGATAATACAGAAAAGTCCTCTTTGAGGCAATAAAATAGATTAATAGTTGAATTATTATTTATTTATTGAATAACTTCTTTCCTATTAGATTTTCAAAAAAAGCATCAGTACAAAGTTGTAGAGAAATATTTTTTTTGTTGTCGATCGTTTATTAAAGATCTAGTTAATGTAATAAAAGGAGTGTATTAATAACCCAGTTTAATGCATACATGCACATTAAAAACATTGTTGAGATTATGAGATTTGCTAGGTAACCAACAATATATTATATTATTGAAACATGCATTTGGAACTGACAGCTGCCGAAATTAATTAATTATGTCAGTGGTATTTTGACTTATTGCATATTATGTCAGAATTTGGATTTTGCCATGGAACAAAATTAGATTATTTTCATTGTAATAAAGAGCGATCGACAAAAAAATATTGTAATCAACATGAGTGTTAATCGGCGATTAATAATCTCGACTCATTAACGCGCTCGCTGCGCTCACGCGTTAAAATCGTTTCGATTATTAATCGCTCTTATTAACACTCTTGTTTATTAAACTACTATTTTCTACAACTTTTGTTTTAATTTTAATATTGTTAATATTTAAAGAGTTATTCAACAAATAAGTTTTAAAAAACGTGGTAAAATTTTTACTTTTCATTAAATATTTCCTTAACGGTACATTGTAGGCTAATTTTGTTTCTACTGTTTTTTGTAAATCTCTCAGAACGACAAAATAGTTATTTATGTAGATAAGTGCTCGAGAAAGTTTGTACTCTTAAGAATTAGTCTGACGTTGAAAATGTAATAATTCAGATTTCTAATAACGTGGAGTTAAACATTCAACATAGACAGTACCAAATATTTTCAAAAAATGTGCATTTAGCTTCTGTTCAAATTACCAATTGTAGTGATGTTAAAGTGGATGTACATTTTTCGTTTCATGAATTACCTTCTTAAAGTCACAAGAATGCTTTAGAAAAGTAAAGGCATAGATGATGTACTAAAATCAAGCTTGTAAAACGTCCAAAATTGATTGACAGCACATAACAATAATTAGTTGTATAGAAAATGTAGTCTAACAATCATTTAAAAAATATCATAAATTCATAAGTGAACTTTGTTATTTTGCTTGAACATCTGTGGGATGCACTGAAGAGATCTGTCACATGTCGTATACCTGCTGCTGTAAACCTCACAGAACTCGAAGAGATTGTTATTGAGGAATGGGAACGTATTCCTTAAGAAACATTCAGAATCTGGTGCGCAGTAAGCCCAGGCGCATTCAAGCAGTAATAACAACCAGAGGAGACAACACGCGTTATTAATTTTTTCTGTATTAATGTTTTTTTTACTGTCGAATATTTTTTTTCGTCTACTTCTTGAGTTAATTTTAACGTCATTGTTGTTGTTAGTTATTTTTATAAGATTGTTATTTGTTTTTTTCTATAATACGCTTTAAGTTTCTCAAAAATTTGACTAACGGTTAATTTTCTATGTACCATACCCAAAAACTTAAAATTAAAAATTCACTTTGAAATTATCTTATTTACTGCAGTATAATGCGTTAATTTTGACCAGAAGTATACAGGGTGTCCGGAAATTAGGAGCAAAAAACTCGGGGAGTGATTCTACTCGAAAAGTTAATGTGACAAGTTCCTATAACATTTTTTCGAAAGGTCATTAATCTTGGAGTTACAAGGCCCCTAAGTTTTTTTTTAAATCAATTTTTTCTTATAACTTTTTTCTAAATTTTGATGATGGCCGATTGAAGAGTATCGAAAAATCTTCAAAAAAGATCCTCTTGTTGAATATCGATAAAGCGAGTAGTTTTCGAGAAAAAACGCGCTTCTGTTTAATGCTTGCTTTGTTAAGCTTGAAAATGAGCTGTAGTTAGTTGGTAAGGCGTTTTTCTCGAAAACGACTCGTTTTATCGTGATGCAGCAAGAGAATCTTTTTTGAAGATTTTTTGATGCTCTACAACCGGTCGCCTAACAAAAACACTGGGGGATTTACCTCAATTTTGGTGCGAGAATACAAATAAACATTAGTGATAAGTGTGTCAAATTTGAAAAGAATCGGTACACTAGAAAAAATTGATTTAAAAAGACAAACTTGCAACCCCAAGATTAATGAGCTTTCGGAAAAATGTTATAGGAACTTGTCACATTAATTTTTCAAGTAGAATCACCCCCCGAGTTTTTTGCTCCTAATTTCCGGACACCCTGTATATTAATTTTAAAAATATTAAGTTAAAGCTAAAAATAATAATGCCCATAGTATGTACTCATTTTTGCTATATTTTTTTAAGTGCTTACATAAACTTGCTGTAATTTAAAACTAAAATTTGTGTAACTCTAACTGAAATATTTCGTTCAAGATTTTGATATCATAACGCAATAATTTATTATTGTAATCACACTCGATGTATTTTTCTTAAAAGATCATTTCATTTTTTCTATCTTAGAAAAATCACTTTTTCTCACAACAGACATTTCCATGTATTTTTTAACAAAACCCAAAACCAAATACTGAAATAATAGAAAAACAAGACTCACCTGCGGTATGGTGTTGGCTATTGTTACGTTCGGTGATTTTTTGGCTTTCTTTTTTGGCTGTCGTATGGTTCCACCTATAAAAACTGTTTATTGAAATTCATGTTTCCAACATACTTATCTCTTTGGCCGTATCATAGAGGTCTCTCTCTTTCCACAACTATTTTATACAAACAAAAAACTATTATTTAAACCAGTTCTGTACATTTTTCGACACAATTTCTTCTTTTCTTAGAATTAAAGTAGATTATGATGAGGCAAGTGATAGTTTACAAGTTGATGGCGACTTATTGTTTTACAGAAAAGTTTAAATAAAAATGTAAATTACAATAGAAATATATTTATATTAAAAGTTTTTTCAAATACAGAGAAAATATATAAAAAGTTGAACAATATTTTAAAATACAGTGCAGGGTAATTAAAAAAAATGTTCAAGTGAGAAATAAACAGTATGTATAACCATACTATAATATGGGAAAGTCAACTAATCATAATATTTATTAATACAATATTTAAAAGGTAAGTTTTTAATAAAATAAAAAACATGTTTATGACGAGACACAATGTTATTCCTTTGTTTTAATACAATGTAAAAATTATATACATTTTACATCACAACATAATTTATTTTCATGATGATATGAACAACTTTTGTTTTTTTTTTTGTTTCAAGTAATTTGTTTTACATAACCTGACTTGCCTCTATAAAGGAAATACTTGATCAGACAGACAAAAAATAATTATTGTGCCTGAGTGCAAACAATGTGGATGGAAGCCAGATAAACCAAATAATATTTAAAATTAACCATACAGTCAGTATACCAGAACCTAAATTTAGTATTCACGGTTGTTTATTATTATCAAGTTTACTTTTTGGTTAAAAATTAATTTGGTGTACATTTTTATAATACTGAGAGAAAAGAGTTTGCAATTTTTTTTTTTTTTTGTAATATAATACTGAAGAAAAAATGAACACCAAAATACATACAGAGAGAGCCTTACAAAACATATCTGGCCAGTTAAATTGGATTTAGAATTATAGTTAATAATAAAAAATATGAGTTGACGATACTAGCCGCCACACACATTGTCTGCATTAGAAAAGTAACGCGTGTTGTACCTGGTTGTCGAAGAAAATAAGAACCAAAAAACTATCGCCGGAGCATGATTACAAATCAAGGTTGTGGTAAGAAAGACCTCTACAATTCGGCCCTGTATGGTTCGTCCGTATCTGACAGACTCCACACATATTATGCACTCTAGGCTAAACATTACCAAAAATGACATTTCGAAACAAACAGCAATTTATCCGAGTTTATCTTACAATTAATTTATTATCAATTGCCGTTTATTTGTAATGACATTACATGAAATTACATAAAAACTTAAAATGCAACACGATATTTTTGATGTGGAATCAACCAAATTGTGTTGCATTTTTGAGACAAGAGATCAATTCATCAAGCATTTTTTCTCACAGTTATAAAATACAAAAGTTGCTGTTTTTTTTATAACTTCCAAATAAAAATTAACTCCATTGGTTATGGTTTTACTCAATTGTATACACGACATTATCTACATGCAAATATATTAAAAAACATCAACAAAATATTACACGTTTCTTAAGTAGTACGCGTTGGTTTCTTTTTGCTTAAACAAACACACTGAAAATAATACCATAACCATTTAGAAGAGGAAGAATATCATTAGTGCACAAAACTTTTGCTGCTTGCTATGTTAGTTGATCATCTTCCATCAACAACAAAGTATTATTTTAGTTTAAAATCAAACTACAAGTATTTGTTTTAAACAAATAATAAATCACTATATACATCCTTTTTAATATTATTATATCATTTACTCTTTTTTTGTTTATAGTTATGTAAATTACAAATTTCAAGTATTTCAAGTTCACGTTTGTTGTGGGCAAATTGTCTTTCCCAACGATAATGAGACACATTCTTTTTAGAGAAAAATATTAGCTTCACTATTATATTAAAACAGTCAACATTTCATTTGATAAACGAATTATTTAAACACAAAAAATCGCTGAGAATTGGAAAATATTCGCGATTAATAGTGTGAGAGAGTGAAATTTATTCTCTAATTTCTAACAACAACAAGAAAATTGCGACAAATAGTATTGTAACTTTCTGTTTTTGAAAGATAGTCAATATGAAGTTTGAACATTTCTTTTTAAAACCCTAACTCATTAACATAAACACACAGATGGTTTTAATTTTTTACCGAATTATCCAGAACCAGAAACCTTCGCCTCATTGGTCTAAAGTGAAAATGCACGAACTCAACTTCAGTCGTCATTAGTTAATAATATAAAGCCATTATTTTCATTGAGGAGCATCCGTCTCACTGTACTGTAGAAAATAATAGCAATACTAGTAAAAAATAAACTACATACATAGTTATTAATTTCGATAACGCGAAATATTTTGGCTCTCGGAAGATTGCGAGAAATAATAGTATAACTAAAGCGCTATACACACACATTGGGAAAAAACATCTCTTGGTATACAGGGATATTCATGCACAGTTGAGCCATGCCGGCGACCAACACGCGACAGCGTGTTAGCTAGTGTGTGCCCTACCATATCGCCGGTCTCGCTTACTGCCGCTCTCTCTCTAAATCTGGCTAATTTTTGCAGTACATTGGGGGTATACTCGAATTGTCCGCTGCTAGGAGATGGTTATAATTTCTACGCGCTAGGCAAAATTATCCGATTTTTATCACTATTTGAACAATGCGGCTGTTTCCTCTGTGATCTGCGATTTGCTATTCCAAGATTCGCTTTTTCCCAATGTGTATAAGTATATACAGGGTGTTTCAACTCAAAGTGGACAACGTAATAGAGGTTGTAGATCTCATCGAGACTAACACTTTTTTCAAATTATTGTTTTTTATTTGAGCTTTTGTTTTCGAGTTATCGACCTTCTTTTGTTTTTACACAAACCTCTTTATCTTCATTATTTATGGCCGGATTTTAAAAAATTAAAGTTTTTTGAAATTGTCAGTTTGATATCAACAATTTTTGAGTTAAAATTTTTAAAAAAAATATCAACAAACAAAATGGCGACCAATTTTCTTTGGAGCAGGCTTAGAGCTATCCAAGTTTAAAAAAGAAAACTGGTCGCCATTTTGTTTGTTGATATTTTTTGAAAAAATGTTTAACGCAATAATTGACAATTTGACAATTTCAAAAAACTTAAATTTTTTAAAATCTGGCCATAAATAATGAAGATAACGAGGTTTATGTAAAAACAAAAGAAGGTCGAACTTGAAAGCAAAAGCTCAAATGAAAAATATTAATTTGAAAAAAGTGTTAGTCTCGATGAGATCTACAACCTCTATTACGTTGTCCACTTTGAGTTGAAACACCCTGTATATAGTATAACTTCCAGTTATTGAAAGATATTGTCAAAATCAAATATGAACATTTTTTTAAAACCCTAACTCGCTAACATAAACACAGACGGTTTTAATTAATTCACGTTAGCGAACTATACATATAATTTGTAGCAAATGATTGTGTGAACCTCTACAAAAATGTCCAGTAACTAAACTGCTGGCCAATTGAAACGTACCAAGCGAATTTTTAGGTTGAATTTAAAGTCAAATATTTTGAAAAGGAGAAAAGATATCAACATGAGGTTTTCAGGATTCAAGAGATAATTTTATTGCGAAAGCAATAATGAGACCCGATTTTTTTACTTTGAAGTACGTTACTATCTAAAGGGTATGAAAGAAAGTCGTCTTTTTTTTCTCAAAATTTATACCTACCGAAATTCCACAAACATTTTTTTATATTTTTTTGATGTCGATTTTTTTAGTCCCTGGTTAATGAGGAAAAAACCAATTTCTCAAAAATTTTATATCCGTCTTACTTTATAAGATACCGAATTTTTTATTAAATTTAATATTGTTGAACAGGTTTTTGCAATAATAATTATGCTGCCATTTTGAAAGCAAATGTCATCATGTGATATGTCGATAAAAAGGTAATTTTAAGTAGAATCTAATTATTACGGAAAAAAATATACAGGGTTGTTTTAAAAAATTTTGAAAGTTAGTAGGTGGCCCTTCCGGTGAAACCGGAAGTGTGATCAGATTGTTTTAAACGTCAAAATGGTTATTCCTTTCAACAATCAAACCATGCCAAATTTCAAATTAATACAGTTAAATGTAACAAAATGGTGGGGGTTGTAAAACGATTTCGTAGCCACCCGGTATACACGAATATGAGCAAATTTTTGAAAAAGTGAAAAACCCGTTTCGAGGATATAAGTCACTTAAACCAATGGTGAACATAAACTAACTAAATTCCATTCTAATCTATTAAGAAAATGGCCTCAAAAAATGAATTAAAAAATTTACCAATTAGCGAACGTGTACCGATTTTTGATAAGCCACTGGTTACCAATAAATTAATGAAAGTACAAAAAGTGTACTTTTTATAAGAAAGCCATTCATAAGGTATTATAATCAACTACAGAGATTGGTTCTTACGAATCACAATACGGCCGAATGACAAAAAACAAAGAAAAAATTAAATTTTCAGCAAAAATTCGGTATCTTATAAAATAACAGGGATATCAAAATTTTGAGAAAGGTCTTGTTTTCCCATTAAGTAAGGACTAAAAAAATCTACATCAAAAAAATATAAAAAAATGTTTGTGGAATCTCGGTAGTTATAAAATTTGACAAAAAAGGAAGACTTTCTTTCATACCCTGTAGATAGTAATGTACTTCAAAGTAAAAAAATCGGGTAACACTCTCATTTTCTCAATTAAATAAGCTCTGAAATCCTGAAAACCGCATGTTGATAACTTTTCTATTTTTCAAAATATTTGACTTTAAATTCAACCTAAAAATTCGCTTGGTACGTTTCAATTGGCCAGCAGTTTATATAAAAGCTCCGGTTTGTACCTTCGTCTCATTGCTCTAAAGTGATCATACACGAACTCAACTTCCGACGACATAAGCTAACTATTATTTTCATGAAGGTGCATTCATCTCGCGATACTAGTTTAAAATAAACTACATAGTTATTAATTTCGATAACACGTAACATAGTCGAGTTGTATCTCAAACTAACGAAAATTTTCTTGTCTCTCCAACTGTCTTAAAAAAATTATGAAAAAACAAATGACAGTCGAAATATTTGACAGAAACCAAAAAAAATTAGTAATAGGCAAGCTACGTTTTATGGTTTAGTTTGTCTGTGTTAGTAATCGCTTGGCGTTGAAATTTTTGTTCTAACTGCAAGAATAACGAAGATATCACGTGGGAAAGTTACAGAAAACACCCTGTATAACTTTGATATTTATCATCGTAACACCGCCGAGTTGCATCTCAAATTAACGGAAATTTTCTTGTCTCCCCAACTGTCTTAAAAAAATTATGAAAAAACAAATGACAGTCGAAATATTTGACAGACACCAAAAAAAAATAGTAGTAGGCAAGGTAAGTGTAATGGTTTACTTTCTGTTTTAAGAATCGCTTGCCGTTGAAATTTTTGTTCTAACTGCAAGAATAACGAAGATATCACGTGGGAAAGTTACAGAAAACACCCTGTATAACTTTGTTATTTATCATCGTAACACCGCCGAGTTGCATCTCAAATTAACGGAAATTTTCTTGTCTCCCCAACTATCTTAAAAAAATTATGAAAAAACAAATGACAGTCGAAATATTTGACAGACACCAAAAAAAAATAGTAGTAGGCAAGTTAAGTGTAATGGTTTACTTTCTGTGTTAAGAATCGCTTGCCGTTGAAATTTTTGTTCTAACTGCAAGAATAACGAAGATGTCACGTGGGGAATTTGCAAAAAACACCCTGTATAACTTTGTTATTTATCATCGTAACACCGCCGAGTTGCATCTCAAATTAACGGAAATTTTCTTGTCTCCCCAACTATCTTAAAAAAATTATGAAAAAACAAATGACAGTCGAAATATTTGACAGACACCAAAAAAAAATAGTAGAAGGCAAGTTAAGTGTAATGGTTTACTTTCTGTGTTAAGAATCGCTTGCCGTTGAAATTTTTGTTCTAACTGCAAGAATAACGAATATGTCACGTGGGGAATTTGCAAAAAACACCCTGTATAACTTTGTTATTTATCATCGTAATACCGTCGAGTTGCATCTCAAACTAACGGAAATTTTCTTGTCTCCTCCATTGTCTTAAAAAAATATTTTGGCTCTAAGAATATTGCGACAGAGTTGTTAGTGTAGTAACTTCCAGTTTTGAAAAATATTGAAATTTCATTTTTAAAAGCCTAACTCGCTAGCATAAACGCAGATGGTTTTAATTAATTCACGTTAGCGCACTGAATATAATTTTTTACAGGTGGTTGCGTGAAGCTTTTCAGAATTGTCTAGAAACTTGTGTTAAAAAACCCGAATAAACTCACCACAAGCAACTGGATAAACAACTAAAGTAAAAACAAAATCGATATAGAACCTTCCCTTTGTACATTGACCTCATTGCTCTAAAGTGAAAATGCACAAATTAAACTTCAGTCATTAGCTAGTAATTTATTATTATTATTTTCATTACCAAGAATTCGTCTATATTTCCTAATTGCAATTAAAACTTCTGAAGATCAAGATGTTTTGGCTCTAAGAATATTGCGAGAACGACAATGGTTTGGAAAGTCCGTGCAAACTCCGAGCGATGACACTATTTTTGCGTAGAAAAGTTTTTCTCATTTAGTAGCATCTTTCAGAAGTACACCCGCACAATTTCGTGCAGCTCGGTCTACTTTTCCGTGTTTGACAAGAGTTTAAAAAAATAATCTGAGTGATTACTTAAAAATAGATGAAACATAATTCCGAGTTGTGATTAAGCATTACTACCTGAAAGGCAAATCGGCCAAAGAGACTAAAAAGACTTAAAAATTACGGCGAGAGTGCCCCTTCGATTTGAACAATTAGGTTAGGTTAGTGATGCCAAACGATCTGGACGCCCTGTCGAGATGACTACTCAAGAAAACATCAACAAAATCCATGGAAAAGGGCAGAACTATTATAGCTGTGTACTATTCGTCATTATTGGATAGTTTGAATACCGCATTGCAATTGGCTAAGAAAAAACACTTTTCCATCACCATAAAGCACCAATCCATGAGTTTGCAAACTTAGAAGAGTTGGGGTTCCAAAGGTTCCAGATTTGGCTCCTTCGAACTTTTACTTGTTCCATGAAATTAACAAAAGGCTAGCAGAAAAGAGATTTCATTAAAAAAAGAAGGTGATGGAAGAAACAAACGCCCGTTTTGAAGAGTGGGGCAAATCTCGCTTTTTTGAAGGGGTCGTCAATAAACTGGAGAAACGCTAGACGGAAAAGACGAAAAATAAAAAAGGTTGTCGAAAAAATTCAGCCGTTTTCATTTTTGCACGGATTTTTCAAAAAGCACCCTCGTAAATACGAGTATTTGATTTGAGCGTACGATTTTAAGTTCTTGTTTTTCAAAGACATTGTCAAAATACACAAATTTTTACAGACGGTTGTGTGAAACTCAGAATAGTCCGAAAACTGTTTGTGTAGAATTTTATGTTAAAAAATCCGAATAAATTCCTCATAAACAACTGGACTAAACAACCAAAAAAAATGAAAGCGGCACTAGTTTAAAATAGACTGAGTCATACTGTCAGAAATGAAAGCTAAACTCAAAATATGTCTTGGACACCTAGATCACCTGATATTATTCCGATTGACTTGAAGATAGTTTACTTCCTCCCACCCGATTGTGCCGTTGATATTATTCCCGCATTTACATCGAGCCTTATAAGTTAAAAATAAAGCTTGTTGAAGAAAATGGTGATAATGTTCTAATTTTGAATATTTAATGTATAATTGGTAGAAAGAGTCACAGAGCATAGAGAACCTCAGCTTGAATAACTTCTTTTTACAACCATGAAATAATTTGTTGTTATAACAATTTTATTAAAACTAATTTGATAACACTTTTTCAAAATCCCCCAATGAACTTTCTTTAATCTCGAATAAGAAGGCTCAATTTTATTCCATTCTATTATTTCAGTAGATGGAGATGGCACTTGCTCTAATACTCTAATGTAAGTCATTTAGTAAGCAAACGAAATTAATTTCGTTACTATAAGTATTAATGTAACAATTATCACTAAATTGCAAAATTTCCTAAATTAACTGTTATTTGTATTTTAAGTAGTTGAGCTCGCATATTTCCTCTTTAAAACTACTACAACAAACATAAAGAAGGGAAACTCATGTAAACTTCGAAATTTCTATATGTAACCACCAAAGAGTTTTGTGTTTTCATTCCTCGCTCTATATATATAAAAAAAGATAAAATCCTTCCGATAATAATTTGTGATATAAACGTGAAGCTATAATTTTTATCCTATTTTGAATTTCAGCATTAATTATAATAATAATAATATGTACACATCATTTATTTAGCTTAATTTAAAAAAAAATGAATGAAAATAGAAATAAATAAAGCAAAAAAAACAAAACTAATTGGACGACATTAATAAATCACGAACAGAGCATGGCACTCCAATCTATTCTAAAAACGGCTTATTGTTTAACTAGAATAATAACATAATCATGATCAACTAGTTTCGCCACGCTAAAAATAATTTGTACAACCATCTCTCCGTGTTTTCAGTAATAATAGCAGTGTAGGTTAGTAATATTTCAAATGTTTAAAATGATTTTTTCCCTAAAAAACATAACCGTTGTTGTTGTTGTTTTTTGCTTGTAGTTTTTCTTTTAAAAATATTCTTTAAATATGAGAAATCTATTATAAATAACAAACGAATGTCATCTGCAAACATGTGACGATTTATCACTGCAGTAGTAGACGTAGTTTGACGTAATTAAAAGCTAACCTGCTTCGCTGTCACTGGAATCACTAGAGCTACTTGATAAGCTGGAACTACTGCTGTCCGAGTCTGAACTACTTGAACTTGATGACAGACGATTCGAGGGCCCACTGGCAGCAGCTGCATCTACCTTGTTGGCATCTTCTGGGAACAAAGATAAAGCGGTCACAAAAACAATCAAATCACAAGGTCATTTTATATACAAAAAATACGACTATTAATTATCGTTGGATTTTAAAACTTAACAACCTCAAAAATTATAACGACTTTAAAAAGAAAAATTTCATGTCTCAAAAAATAAAGTAAAAATTTTATTACAAATTTTTATATCATTTCATTCATTCATAAATTTCATAAAAACATCTCAATTGGCTCTAAAACTGGTGATTTTAAAAACAGACAGCTTCAAAAATTATAACCATTTTTAATAGCAAATTCTCATGTCTCATACTGTGACTGTCATAACATAAAGTAAAAACTTTTTAATTTATTAAATGAAAATGAAAATATTTCAAGGAGCTCTAAAACTGTTGATTTTAAAAACAGAAAAGCTCGGAAATTATAACGAAATTTAATAAATAATTTTTCATGTCTCAAAAAATAAAGTGAAAATGTCTCTAGAACTTTTTAATTTTTTTTTTATTAAAACCAATTTTCACGTTTGCATTAAAAGCAATTTCTTGAAAATATTCTTATAGCTTGGGGTTTTGTGTGTTATAGTTTTGAATTTTATCCGTTATAGTTTTTAGTTTGTAAGTTATACTTTGGAATTTTTTCTGTTATAGTTGTATTTTTACACATATTTTTCTTGATTTATTTATTGAGATTTCAGACTTGTTGTAGTTTGAAGCCTGTTTGTTATAGTTTAAAGTTTTTGTCTGTTATAGTTTTTAGCTTGTATATTATAGTTTGGAATATTTTTAGCAGCAAATTTTCATGCCTCAAAAAACAAAGTAAAAATGTCATTAACAAGTTTCTATTGTTGATAATTAAAATCCACAGTTAGAATAATTTGAAAAAATTTCTTAAATAAAACCGAATCTTTCTTACCTTTTTTGGGTGCTTTTTTGGAATTTCCTATTTTGTCATTGACATCTAACAGTCTCTTTTCAAGCTCCTGTTTCTTCTCTGCTATTTGTTCATCTTTTGATTTTCCAGGCATTTTCTTATCTAAATTAAATAAAACACAACACATTAACATTTTGTAAAAAATCATACCGTGTAATGTAATTAAATAATTTAAAAAAACTGCCACCAATATTGTAAAAAAGCGATTCAAAGTATAATAGAAAGAAAATGAAAAGTACCAACCAAAAAATTAAACTGCTTACAGTAATAAAATAAGGCAGTATGGTATAAAAATTTGATGTTTATCATTAATTTGATTTAAAGCGAAATGTAATCAATTCATTGAATTAGGTGAGATAGGTTAATTATCCTGTCACCAGATAACCAGCATTACTTTAAAAATACAATCACAATACATACATTATACACCCAGATATTTTAAATTATAATTTTTTTGGTAGAGCATGCCAGCGAATCCTTTTATTATTATACGATACAAGAGTTAGTCCAGATTTCAAAGACACTGAAAGTAATATTGTTATAATAAAAAAAAACTTTATTCCTGTGATTTAACCTACATGGCTTTGGAATTTCAGACACTCTGTACCTTATACCAGGATAGACACAAAATATTTTTAAGTATGATTCTTGAATACTTTCTGCATTCTCCTGTATAATTTTTTTATCTCCAATCCGTTTTTTTTTATATAAAGTCATTGTAGATGGCAACTTACAGAGAATATTTTTAACAAATTTAATAATTACTTCGAGTAGACATCGTTTATGTTCAAAATGGAAAATAACTTTTCGATTCAAAATAAACCAAACTTTCATCATGTATCAAATTTTTAACAATTTTCAATACTAGTTTTCAAAATAAATCAAATGAAACGTGAACATATGATTTATTTTTTCAAATTCCAAATTTGAACACTAATAATTCTTTAAGAGTTAACACTATCAAAAAAATTACAAGATACTTTCGATCGCAAATCGTCTCAGCTACAAATTTTTTATGTATAATTTATTTCGATAATCAAATAGTTAAACAGACTGGCTTCTTTTTATTCAACAGTGTTTTAATTTTTTAATCTACAATTTTCAACATTCAAGAGATGATTACTCGCAAACTTATCCGGATTGGGGATAAAAAAAATATGCAGGAGAATGCAGAATGGTTTGGAAAAAATGCCTAATTAAAAATTGATTCTTTAATATTTTCTTTACACATGTACCACACACAGACTCTAGAGAAAAAGATTTCTCTATAACAGTCATTCATTATAGCTTTAGCCTCGCTCTAATCTTGTTCTTCTAACCAAACATATCAAGTTATTCTTGTTTGGGGTTATTCACAAATTTATAGATCTAGTCAGACACAAAAAGACGATATCCAGGTCCCCGAATTTACTTTTACCATAAAGTTCTTCTCGTCTCACTCACACAAAATTACTATTTTTTATATATTTTAGTCACCCATATTCCAAGCAAACACCCAAAGTACCTTAATCTTGCTGGATTATACCCGTCATAAAAATTTTTAAAAAAGCAAAAAAAAATTCACGAACTAAGTTACCAATTCAAAATATGCAATCGTAACTTAATTAGTACATACACCAGCAACGTCTACCATGCTTAGAAATTTGTGTAGTTCCAATTACGTACGCCTGTGGCATTTTATGTCCTCATATAAAAACACATTCAGACAGATATATATTTTTTTTTACCTACAGATATTGTGGTTATCTAATATATTATTCAAAATAACGTTTCGCTTTTTTCTTCTAATGGACATTTTGTTAGCCACTTACGGTGGACTGGTTTTAATTTGCCGACCGATGACGTTAAGTAACGGAACTTACAGTAAGGCTTACGTGGTTTTTTGCGAAGGCATGATGCAACATAGCTTTCCAATTCTCTTAGGGTTGACGGTTTCAATGTCTCAAAGTCAATTTCGATTTCGTCGGGATTGGAATCTCGCAGTGACGGCTCCCTTGATTGGATTATGTGGACTACCCTGCCTAGTTTATCTCCTGCAACACCAACCAAATGGGCATTAGAATAATGTTTTAAAACAAAAACGTACAAGGAAAGGGCAGAAGAGAGAAAAGAGTTACAACAGAAACTTTAGATATCGAAATGTAAAAAAATTGCTGAACAAAGTTTCAGCTACAGCAGTAATATTAACAGAAAATTTTGAAAAAAAAATTTTCTATATTTAATAGTTGAAACTAGAAGTATAAGAAAATTACTAACGGGTGATCAAAAAAATTTCAGATTAGAGTAGGCGTTGCAAAAACTACATCAAGCCAACTTTGATGTAATAGTCGTTATTACTTTTTCTTTGCAAAGCCGACTCTAACAAAAAAAATTAATGAACTACAACAAATCAAATTATAATTCTAACTCAACTAAATACGAACCTGGTAATTTATTAATGTCTAGTGATAGTTGCCGTTTCTCATCATATGACATCGGTTTGGCATTGTCTTCATCTTCCGAGTCGAATGGAATGGCAGCTGGCTGGGCAGCAGACTTTTTCCTACCAGGACCAGTTTTGTTGTTGGTTTTCATGCGTTTGTTCGGTGGTGGTGCATTTTGAGAGGCAGCTGGTTTCGGTCCCCGCAACCCTAAAATTACACATATTAAGCAAATCTAACAAAACGTTGTGTTGTGTAAATCAACAAAAAAAATCATGTGCAGAGGAAAAGTAAGGTAGTCAAACTAAAGCAAATAAATGCAAAATAAATGAAAGCATAAATGAAAATAGAAAGGCTGGTTTTTTTGTTTAATTATGCATAGCAGTCACGAAACTATGGCACTAGTTTTATAAAAATAATGTATTAAACAATAAGAAAAGAAGTACAAATTATTTTTTAAATAGCGCTAGACAATAAATTGTGAAAATGTGTTATTTTCAATAAATTAGTGTACTAGGCGGCAACCAAATCGCTTAACAATCTTAATCGTAACGCCAATTCGCAAATTAATGAATAACTTTAAAAATATTTAGTTCAAAAGTTCATAGTTTTACTTTTTGTATATTTTCGAAAATCAAAATACGTCCGGTAAAAAATTATGTATTAAACTTGTACGTAATGCGTATTTGTGGCTATTAAAACATTCGCTTCGCTCTTCTCAATATTGAGCTATTTACATTGTAAAATGTAAACTAATATTTTATAATTTTGTTCTACCACGAAATTGGTATTTTTTGTTATAAACAAACATACTGTTTTAAAATTTATTTTGATAAATTTGAAGCTCAAAACCGATTATTGATTAGTATTAGTTTAATTTAAATTCAACGTATTTTCGAAAAACCAAAAAACTAGTTATAGTTTCGTGACTAAAGTTAATGTATAAGCAATTTGCATGTTTTAATCAATGAGGTTTCTATTTATGGGGATTGTTCAGAAATAATTAAGAATTGTAGCAAAAATAATTTGCTTACTTTCACATAATCCAACAAAAGTTTAGTCTAAAAAATTAGTTACAAAGAATGGCTTACTGTGCGGTAAAAAATAAATTAAAATATGAAAAAACCCTAATAAATGTAAAGTTACAACGCACATTTTAAGTACTGCATTTAGAACAATTTAAGGCAAGAATTTTTAATTCTTTTACTACTAATTTCGACCTTTTTAGGTGTATAATTTTTTTTCATAGCTTACTCTATTTTTTTTTGCAAGTCAGTACAAAATTGTAATATTGAAAATAATGCAAAATTTAAATTAATTACTTATAACAAACTGATGATAAATAAAGACAACATTTTTAATACCACAATTAAATTAAGAAATATTTTCGGAACAATTCCCATAAAACAAAAAAAATGGACCACTGTCACCACAAATTAGCATAAAGCTAGCAAAGATGTTTAGTTTTTAACAGCGCAAAATTAACAAATTCTTCCACTCAAAATAAAACAAACAAAATAGCTTAAAGTTTGTTTTTTCACCATTTTCCATGCAAAATTACTGTGCATTACTTTTGATAAAAGGCCAAAACTAAGTAGTGCAATAATAATAAAAGATGCATTCAAGATATTTAGGATTTAGGCGCCATATGTTTGACATTCTCACCTTTACTCTTAGGCGTTTTTGTAGCAGCAGCGTTGCCGCCAGTTGCCATATTGTGGTGCATGTTAAGGGACTTATTGGTTGCCGCTGGATTATTGTGTAAATCACCAGCTATCTTGAGATCGGCCCCGGACACCACACTGGCGATACTGTCGTCAACGCTGTCCACAATTGAGTTGGGCTTTGTCAGAGCTCCATGCGACCCTGGCTTACCCATACTATTATTACTGTTCGATAGGGAGGATGAGGACTTTTTACTTTTTAGTTTCTTCTTTTCCTTCTTTCGTTTTGTAGTTTCTTCAACTAGCTTGCGCATCTGCTCTTGCATATTCGTCAACTGCAAAAAATATATAGTTAGTATCACATATATATATACAAATTACTAATAAGCGGAACATCCTGTATGTTTCAAATCAATTTTATTTATGGACGGCATGTACAACTTCTTTTAATGAATTATTTTTATATTCTGAATGATAAAGCTGTAAGAATAGCATTTACTTGAAAAAGTATGTAAAAAAAGCTTCATGTCTTGTAAACAGTTTTGCGTATATTAAGATTTAGTAAATTAATGGTGAAATTATTATTAAATAAACATTTGGAATTTTGCCACTATTGTCAAAATATCTTATCATACTCCGCCACTGTACTGTATATATTTAATTATAAAATGCGCTTACCTCTTTTTCCAACAATTTCAACTGCTTGTTTCGCTTTTCTTCCTCAGAATCCTCTGTATCACTGGAAGATTCCGAACTAGCACCAGATGAACTAGACTCAGATTTGGCCGCTAAAGCATTAGACGTCCTGATGGGAGGTTCGTCTGGTATTTTTGCAAACCTGCATCAGTTTAAAAAAAAACCATCAATTATCGATCGCACCAACACAAGTTCCTAGTCTACCACTACCACTACAACGATTGCATAAATCCTATCTAGACACTAACTTTTCAAAAATACTTACTTGACTTCAAAAACGTCTTGTAATTTCCTGGCCATGGCGACCACATCATGATCCGATGGATTATATTTATAACAATTGGTAAATATCAGTCTGACATCGATGGCGAATTCTTGCGGAGTGCGGTACTCTCTGTTGTCCATCTTTTGTTTCACCGTACCCAGGTCCATAGGCTTTTTAATTATTTCGTGATAGTCATGAAGGCCTAGGAGCTCGGCGTCCACGGGTTTGTAGAATGGCCATGCATAACTCTGTAATCAATATTACTTTCGTTAGTTTCTATTTTTGACTATAGGTAGGAAGCGTTTATTTAGTTACAGAGTCAGTGTTAAAAAGCTCTAGATAATTTAACATCAAATTATTCAGTTCCTTATTTTGCATCATGTAAATTAAGAAAATTTTATTCAATAAAACCAGAGTTTCATTTTTAAATTTCACAAAAACAGTTCCTTGTGCGAGGCTAGTGATTTAATAAATGACAAAAGCAGGCAAAAAAGCGGTCGATTGACAATTTTTTCCAAATATGTCATTAATAAACAAAGTAAGGTTGTCATACTTTATTGTTTTCAACGCCTACTTATAAATTAAATAAACATCTAGCCTCGCACAAGGGACTTTCTTTCGCCCCGTTTGAAAATATTTACACCATCAACAAGATTTTTTTCCTCATAAATTTGGCATCATAACTTACCGAATGTTTCTTGGAGAACAACTCTTTGAGAATTTCATTACAGGCTCTGAGGGGCTCGTTCAATTTTTCATTTTTTTTATGCGAAGCATGTTGCGGCGTGCTGGTATTCATATTTGTCATTAGAGGTGAAATGGCAGCTTGATGGTATGGTACAAGACCATCCAGCTCGGGCCTGATTGGTTTCTTTATCTGTCGTCCTGATTCTCGTCGAACTGATATTCTTGCCGACATTGATTTCATCTGTGCATTGTTGTAGTCGTAGCCTGTTGCTGTTGGGGTCGTTGTGTCAGCCTTTCTTTTAACGCCTTTTTTAACCTGGAGAAATATCAAAGATTTAGTAGATTGGAAAATTAAAACCTTCGATTTTAAATTCATAGTTTCGTATATATTTCGTAAATAGTTCTACTTTTTTGTAGTAGGATATTAACAGACGTTTTTTTGGAAAATATAGTATTTTGTATGTTTCCCGATTGTTCGATTACTTCAATATGTTCAAGTCAATGTCTACTTGAAAAATATATTTAAAAGTAATTTTATGAATTTTTATGAATTATCTCAACTAACTTGATTATGGTTAAATTTAGATATAGGACACCTTTAAATCATTCGTTAACAAATTACATTGTCCATCGGATAGCATAGTTCGGAATTTTGACACTAAATAATTAAACATCCTGTATAAAATATGAAGTTATAAATTTTTATCCGAACGGCTTATGAAAAATCAAAATTTTGGAAAAGAGCGAAAAACTCAAAAAGTAATAATTCTAGACATACCAAACATAAATTTTCATACTAACATTTAATAAGGATTCTAAAAATGTAGTCATATACAGGGTGTTTAATTTAATACAAGAAAGTTGATATCTGGCCAGACAAAACTGTTGACACTAATTCTATGCTGTGTATACAGGGTGTTCGTGCGAAGTGGCTCACTATTGCTAACTTCGTTATTATTGGAGCTACAAAGTCGGTTAAATTAGCAAACTAGTGGCATTTTTTCCGCTGATTATAATGGTGAAAACAGAAAAACAATTGGCCATCTGGTTTTCGAGTTATTCACAAAAATAACATTTTTTAAATGAAACACCCTGTATATTTTTGCAAAAATCGATGATAAATAAATTCTGAACAAAGAATGTTCTTATGCTTTTTTGACAATTATTTAAAATAAGCGAGTTATTTTGAAAAAAAGTTTTCAAAGTTTTAATATCAAGTAGCCATGAAAATTATAATTTTGTAAATTTTCAATATTTTCAAAATTATGATTGTTTGGTTTTAATAAATTACTATTCCGTTTTATGGCTACTTGATTTTAAAGAATTGCAAACTTTTTTCAAAATAACTCGCTTATTTTAAATTATTATCAAAAAAAGATGAGGACATTTTTTGTATAGAATTTAATTTACCATCGATTTTTGCAAAAATATATAGGGTGTTCCATTTAAAAAAAATGTTATTTTTTTGAATATCTTGAAAACCAGACGGTCAATTGTTTTTTTGTTTTCACCATTGTAATCAGCGGAATAAATGCTACTAGTTTGCTCATTTAACCGACTTTGTAGCTCCAATAATAACGAAGTTAGCAATAGTGAGCCACTTTGCGCGAACACCCTGTACAGCAGCTAAAATAACGTATAAAAAAAACTCAACTTTTTATCTGTTATGGTATAACAGAAGCTATCGCGCGAATTGAAGTCCACCCTGTATATTTTTTTCTTGGTTGAACTACTACTAGTAGAATAAGCTAGTCAACTAGAGATAATTAGGTGAGTTATGTGTCTTAAAAATTGCTGTTTTGTTCTTACCTTTGCAGGCTGAGAAGGTGGAACAACATTGCTGGGCAGTACCGTTGCCAGACTGGATTCCATCGAATTAGATATTGATGGAGCCACATGGTAATTCGAGGGCTGCGCCAGCGGTTGCTGTGGTAGAGAGTTGTGTGTCGTCGTTGGAGCAATTGTGGTAGTGGCTGTACTGCCCAAAACAGGAACAGCCGCCGCCTGAGTACCTAACGGCATTCCAGATGAACCTACACCTTGAAAATGTGGTATCAACAGTGCTTCCACAATCGCGTTGTTCAAATAGTTACCAGTCGTTGTAGCAACTGGAGTAGCAACCGTCGACGATACAGCTGCTGGTGGTCGTCCTCTACCAGAGCCCGTACCCACAACACTACTTGAACGTCCACCCTTTTTACCTTTGCCTCCCTTTGTTGGTGTTTCCACCACAAATTCTTCTTTCGGCATATCGGCCACTTTAGTAAGAAACACTTTTTCTAATGTTTGTGCCATCACCACCACATCCTCCCCCGGTTTATTATACACGTAACAGTTTGTGAACATTGTATTAAAGTCCTGAATGCATTCTTTTCCCGACCAGTAGTAGTTGTTGTCCAGTCGTTTCTTGATAGTGTTCAAATCCATGGGTTGTTTAATTATCTTGTGATAATCCTGCACAATTCCAAAATATTTTATTTTAGTTTGCTTATTTACTAAAAAAAAATTCGATTGCTTACCGGTAAATTCAGCTTTTTTGCGTCAACGGGCTGATGGAAAGGCCATGCGAATTGATGCTTCCACACAGCTTTCAACACGGTTTTCTGCAGAAACTGCAATTGGTTGGTGACTCGACCAGGTCGATCAGCTGGTGGATGGACAGGAGGTTGAACCACTCCATTTATGGGCTCTGTTGGGGGTTCAACTCGCGGTGGAGGTTCCTTGTCCTTGGTTTCATTCATTTTGTTGCCCTATGAATGAATAACAAATTATAGCTGATTAAATAGAAACATAAAAATTTACGTTATGAAAATACAGAAAACTACCTTAATCAGAAAATGTTATTAATATAATTTTGTTATTTTATTGTATGTTCTAATTTTACATTACTTCGTGTAAGAAAGCAAAAAGAGTGTTTGTTTCAACAAAATAAAATGTACCAGATAAAAAGTAGAAAAATTAAGGCGTTTTTCATGAAATATGTAATCGCATATTCTCATTTTTATGCAAATATTTCGCTTTTTAAGTAGCCAACACTCTTGGATGCTTCCTAAGAAGAAAATATCTGATGTGTCCAACACATTACTTTCTTATACGATAGTACCACAATTACTTTTCCTAAAGAAATTAAGTTAAATTTTTTGTAAAAATCGTGTTTCAATTTTGAGCGTTTCCACCTATTTTCAAATAGTTTTCGGAAGTCTCTGTCGCACTTATTGCAATACGCATAAATCTGTTCTTGTCCCACTCATTATAACCGAATTTTACTACAAAAATAAGTTTTTTTTTGACGGATTTTTTTTTAAGATTTATACATTTTCATTTGTAGATAATTCTATTTATTGCCACGTTAAATTTGCGTCAATTAAACCGTAATTACATATTAAAATAGTATATTTCATTACCAGTCTGGAAAAAAAGATTTTTTCGTGCGCGCGTGATAAATTCCCGTGGGAGGCGAAGCCGAACACGGGAAGTCATGCAAGCACGAAAAATCCATTTCTGGACGTGTATTGAACGATATTTTTTATTATACTTATCTAAAAACAACCCAAAAAAGGATTAGAAGTAATTTTAGAACATTTTATTTTCAAAGTAATCTTAATACATCGTAAAAATAGTAGGCAAACACGATTAACATTTCCATAGCAACGACTTGTTTATTATCGGCGATGCTTTAGTTCCTGTCATATTTAGTGCACGGAAAAAAGAATAGGAGATCGGGAAAAGTTTTCCGTGCGCTGTTCTGAAAACGTCACCTTTACGTCATTGCAAAAACAGATGAAAACAAGGTGTTTTCAGATAAGTATAATAAAAAAATTCATACAGAATACAAAAATATGATGCACATTTCTTTGATGTATTTATTTTACTTTATTTGCTTGAAATTGACCATCAAAACATAACAGATTGTAATTTCCACATCATACTTCTGTACTAATCTTTGTTATAGAATATTTATTTGTAAAATAATTTATTTATAGCCTTAGAATCGTTCATTTCCTCGAATACGTCCTTATTATTAAGACTATAAAAAAAATTCCTAAGTTGTACATAAACATATTCAAGCAGTACAGTGCACAAACTAAAATTATTTTGAAACATACATGGTGTTCCACTTATCTATTATTTATTTTTAGAAAATTATAATATCGAAAACTTTACTTTTTCAAATTAAGCCCCTGTATGATATTCTGTATTACAGAGAGTTCAGTTTCTTCTTTCAGATACATTTTGATATTATCGAATCGTTTTCCATGACAATCTGAACTAAAATAGCGTTTTAATGTTTTTCTCATAAAAGATAAAAAAATATGGTTCAAAGCCTGCTATAACCTCACATCAAATAATATTTTTTTGTTCAAAATGCCTCCGAGCAACGATAGTCAACTTTTTTTTTAAATGGCAACTATAATTTAGAAGTTTCAAGTAGAGTATGTCATGGAAAAATGGCTATTTTCATATTATAAGAGTAGAAAGATATTTGAACCTAGTTTTCAATTCTAAGTAACTTTTCTTAATAACCGTTTTTGAAATTGTCAAAAATAAAGGTACTTTCCGTTTACGCTAATAATGAAAAACTTTTCCACATGTCGCCAACTTAAGTAGACACACTGTAGATCCTTAAGACCCTTAGATTTTTGGACAAAAAGAAATATACTTATAGTATTTACTGTAAGATTTCATATGACTAAAATTTATCATAAAAATATATAGAGTGTTCTATTAAAAAGTACAATTCATACATTGCATGATTATGTACAGGGTGTCCCATTTTCGACACTTTTAGGGGTATTGGAGTTATTATCAAATATAGAGTGGCTCTCTTAGTTTTTAATCTACAGAGTGATTCTGAAAATTTTTGTTTTTCGTATTTCCGTTACGCGTCTACTTATCAAAAAGGTGAAAACTGATCTTGCTAGAGTATTTTACGTAGAATTCAGTGGCGTAGGCAGTTTTTGTCTACAAGGTTTAATTTTTGAAATATTGCCCAAACTTATGTTTTTTTAAATGGGACACCCTATATATTATTTTTTATATTGATATAGCAAAATTTGGGCTCTCCAAAATATATAGTACTTAATATTTATTTTGAAAAACAAGCTCAAAATTCGATATTTTTAATAATTTTCTTTATTTATAACATAGGCCATGGTTAATTTTTTAGAAACAAATGCAAAATTTTCACAATGCGTAATTATTCTAAAGCTAAACACTTCAAAAGATAATTTTAATGCATTGTATAAAACATACCAACAATATAATACTTCTCATAATTATCATAAACGGCCATTGTAATAAAAAAGTAAAATAAAAACACCTACGTAACAAAAATATTTCATCAATAATGGAAATCTGACAAATCTGTCAAATTTTGCATTTGTTTCTAATAAACTAGCCATGGCCTACTGTTATAAATGAAGTAAATTATTAAAAATATCGAATTTTGAGCTTGTTTTTCAAAATAAATATTAAGTACTATATATTTTTAGAATGCCCAAATTTTGCTATATCAATATAAAAAATAATATATAGGGTGTCACATTTAAAAAAACATAAGTTTGGGCAATATTTCAAAAACTAAACCTTTTAGACAAAAACTGCCTACGCCACTGAATTCTACGTAAAAAACTCTATCAAGATCAGTTTTCACCTTTTTGATAAGTAGGCGCATAACGAAAATACGAGGGGAGTCTAAAAAACAAAAATTTTCAGAATCACTCTGTAGATTAAAAACTAAGAGAGCCATGACAAAATTGACACCGGAATCTTTCGTTTCGTAAAAAAGTAGCTCAGGAAGGTGAAAACCGCAACACTCTATCTTTGAGAATAACTCCAATACCCCCTAAAAGTGTCGAAAATGGGACACCCCAACTTTTATATTTTACAAACTATAACAGACAAACTAAAAACTATAACAAAGCTCGACAAATTTCAACCAATCTTAGGATTTCGAGTTTCCAAAGGAGACTGAACAAGTTTTCTTAATGCTATATGTTCTTCATTGATTCTTGTATCGAACTTGGCTCTGCATTGAAAAACGGTATAATGCTTTTGATATCATAATGACCTTAATTTTTTGAAAAAATTTGTGCTAAAGCGGATAAAAATTTCAAAATAGTGTTACCATTCTTAAGTGGGACATTCTATAATATTAGGTTTATTTCTAATATACGTAGGTAAAAATTTAAAATTAATGAAATAAAACATATTTTTAAAAAACAATCTTTTTAGTCATTCCTTGTTACATATTTATTCTCATATAACCCTCAGATACCATTTCATATTAATTTAATTAAACCCCTTATTTAAAACTTTCGAAAATAGCACAAAATACGGAAAATTTTATGAAATCTTCCCTACGTCACAAAACACGGAGATTCGTTGGTTACTATTTAAGTCACACGTCTAAAAACTACACCAAACAGTACCGAGAAAGGAAGAAAAAGCTACTGTAACGTAAAAAGGTGATTTGATTTCAATGTAAAAAACAAAAACAAGTGAATTAAGACATTTGCGATTTTGACTACCGATGGTGGCGCCCCTGACGATCATCTAAAAGTAAAATTCGCGGCTGATTTTTGCAAATTCTGTTGTGGACGTTATCTTATAAATTAATTATTTGAGCTTGAACCAAACTCAATCCAGCGTACAGATAGAGTGAACGCAGTCTACTATTGGTAACTGACATGTCCGATGATGGCGCCACGATCGACGTACCAAACAGGAATATTTACGTTGTGACCAAAATGGCTGGTTATTTGTCATGATCGAAAATAGTCATTAATCCGAGTTACGAACTGAGTTTGAATTCCGTGTTACAGTCGCCAGATGGCGGGTGTGTAGACCTTCCTCAGAGTAAGCGATAAATTTTGATCTAATGACTGGAAAATAGTCTAAATCATAATTTGTTTTATTTGTCACAGAAATTAAATATTATGTTGTGATGTATAAATTAGCTTCTGCAGAATCTAGTTTACTTGATAGTTCGCTAGTCCGAGTATAGGGTTAAACAACTATACTACATAATTAATCTACAATATAATAATTTCTTACGGGACTGTTAATTTTAATGAAAATGTCATTTTAGTACTAGTAGTCAAGGAAATGTGTGTTTAATACCTGACGATTGTTTTAATAAATAAAACTTACCGTTTTCCGTGACCGAACCTAAAATATTAGGCACAGAAATGAGTTTTTCACGTAACTACGGCGGAAAGTAGTGCTTTTCGGTCAATCACACTTTCCCCGCATGTTACATGCGCAATTTTTTCTACCACGTTCTTAAAAAATACCATTTCTAAACTCGATTAGGGTAGAGCATTTTATTATAAATACATATACCTTAATTTCATTTATAAAATTAAATAAATTCAAATTACAAAAGTCAAGTTGTGAGCCATTTATTTATAATTTTAATTATAAATAAAATGGAATTACAACACAAAACAGCCTACCCTAATTGAATTAAAGGCACGCTATTAAACAACGTACCAATTTCAGAGAGTTTAGAAAAATGCATTTTTAAAAAAGTGGTTGAAAAAACATTTTCAAACGCCGTTCATGTTCAAAGTTTTAACAGTGGAAATGAGTAGCACAGCCTCTTTGCATATCTCGTATCTTGTAATTTCTTTTCGAAACTTACAAGTTAGAACGAAAACACAAAAGGAAAGCTCACCGTGTTATTTTGGGCTGGCGGCTCTACTTGCTGCATTTCGTCACTTTATTTTCTAAAACAAGCAAAAACACAAACATCAGTTTTAAGGAAAAAGTAATAATACAAAAAATAACAACATATACTACACAAAAGGGAAGTTGAGTTAAAACAACCTCAATTATTTGTTTGTTTTTTTACATTTTTATTCTCTTACCAATTATTTAAAAATAAATTAGTGACCTGGGCATATCAATCAGCTGGTTCGAAAACTTTGAAGATGTAATCGATATCCCATGCTTTGGGATGTCATATTAATAAGCAAAACGCATAGTATCTTGTGTCTGTAAATAAAATTTTTTGAAAAATTATTTGGAAACTTGTTGAATCCATATTTATTGGTTTTGTAGTTTTTTGTATACAGGGTCCGGCAAAACCCTGGCAATCTTCTATAACTTTGTTAGTTTTATAAATAGAAAATTATGCTAAAGACAAAGTTGACAGAAATTGAGTCCATAACGTAAAATTATCATTTATACGGGGTGTTTAATTATGGATGTGCAGCAACTACCTAACCTTATTTTAAATTATCACATTTTCGAATTTTACATTTAATTTTCGATGAAAAAGTGTGAAAATTTTACATTTTTGAAAATTTTGGTAAAATTGGAGATCTCAAAACTCAAATAGCTCTTCATTTCCGCTCTACCTTATAATTTTGGATTTGTGAAAAATACGGTCTAAAGAATGTTGTGATGCAACATTAACCTAACACAATTTTACAGGGTGTTCACAATTCGCCGTTAATTGTCAAAAAGTTCAAACCACGAAAATTGAATTTTTAAATGGAACTCCTTTTATTTTTTTTATTTCTAGTTTATCTTGTAGAGAACTAAATTGTCTATCTTGAATCCCCTGCAATAATTCATTACAATTACTTATTTCCACGACATAAAAAAGTTGTTTCAAGTGACCCCATAAATAAAAATCGCAAGGATTTAAATCGGGTGATCTAGGTGGCCATTGTATAAGACCTCTGTTACCAATCCATTTACTTGGGAAATGAGTATGCAGCCATTATTTCACTTCTTCCTCGGTGTTTTTTTGTTTCTTTTTCTTATGTTAAATCATGGCTACTACGTTTTTTCAACTTAAAATTTTTCAAAGCGCTATAACTTCTGAACAAAAAAGCCTAATCAATCATCCTGTATACTGAAGTATTATGTTTAGGTATAGGGAATGCTTAATGAAAATGATAGAGAATTTAATTTTCTACAGCACAGAATAGAAATATACAGGAAGTTAAATTTTAATAAAAATCAAGGTTATTATAGAACTTTTGAAAAATTGACGGTAAATTGCGAACATTATTGTATTGTTTTTGCATCACAACATTCCTTAGTCATTATATTTTACAAATACAAAATTACTTTTCCAATAACTACGAGGTACAACGAAAATGAATGAGTTTTTTGACCAATTTTTACAATATGCAAATATTATTACCATTTAAATAACGGAGTAAGCTTCTGTACAGCCGCAATTGAACACCCTATATAAATGATAATAACTTTAAGTTATAAAGCAGTCAATTTCTGACAACTTTCATCTTTGCAGAATTTTTCTATTTCTAAACCTGACCAAGTTATAGAAGGGTTTTGACGGACCCTGTATTATAGGATGTCCCATTTTCAAGACTATTTCAATTTTATTCGTATCAAATAATCGATTTGTAAAAATAGTGTAATTTCAGAAAAAGTGGTTTTCGAGTAAACTGTGGAAGTTACGCAATCTTTGATTATAATGATAACATTTTTGATGTAAAATAACAAAACCTAAATATTTTTTGAAAAATTTATCTAAATATTAAGAAACCTCACACTTTACTTTCGTAAACTTAATAAATTTAAATGCCAACGATCAATGACTTTCTTAAACATTTAATTTTTTTCTAATTTACAATTGTTATAAACATAATCTACTTTATTTAAATTAATGTGTTTAAAAAAATATTTATGATAGCTGAGTAAATTTTTGTAAATATTTCGATGTAGGTATATTAGAAACATCAAAATAAATTTTACTGTTATAATTTTCTAATACTAACGAAAAGTTTGTAATTTTTATAGCACGTGTTCAAAAATATTTCGATCTAGGAAATTCAAACAAAATATTTAAAAAAAAATTTGAATAAATTTTATAAATTTCAATAATTATCCTTATGCAGATGCAGACTAGTCTCTATTTTTATGGCTTAGAAGCAATACCTTGTACAGTGTCATTATAAAAGAATCTAACATCGTAGTTTTTATTACGAGAAACGGCAAATCCTTAAAATGAGAAATTCACAGCCACCTACGATGTTAGGTTCATTTATAATGACGCTGTATATCCATCTGTCACAATTTCGAGTAGAATGAAGAAAACATTTTTATTTGTGAGGTTTTTCAAAAAAAAATTTTTTTCTGTACAATTATTTTATTTGTGTATATTGAATGACGAGGTTATTACATTAATGCTTGTACCGAGCGATCAAATAAAGTAATCGAGTCATCCATGGATTTGAATCCGTATGTCTTTAACTTGAAGCATTTTAGCTTTCAACTGACATTTTATTGTAATCCAGTTCAAGTAACTACATACGATTTCGGACTCATGGATGACTCGATTACAAATTTATTTGATCGCCCGATATAATACCGAGTGATCAATTTAATTTCAGCTCTAGTTATCCATGGAAATTGAAGTAATGACTTTGATTAGTTCACTATTTATTGTTTACTACTGAGGCTGCTTTCACATGCATCCGTAAATACGGATTCATATCAATCACGTGATCAACATAAGCCAATAGACAAGAACTGCTATGCTTGTCTATTGGCTTATGTTGATCACGTGGTTGATATGAATCCGTATTTACGGATGCATGTGAAAGCAGCCTGATAGTTCATAAATTTGACATTTCAATTAATTAGTGTGAACTAATCGAAGTCATGACTGCAATTTCCATGGATAACTAGAGCTAAAATTGAATTGATCACTCGAACACTCGGTATAATTTAATAAAGAAAAACTAATTTTTTAAAAAAGATGCATGCTTTACGAGGTATTGCTTCTAAGCCATCGATTTATATAATTTAATATTATTAATATAAGTTAAAGTAAACTTGTAAAATAGATAGGTTATGTCCTACATTATAAAAAATTTCAGTCACCGTGAAATTTGAGAAGTATGTATGTATTTATTTATGTATCTTGTAATTATCTAAGTAAATCTGATGCTAAACATTTCAAAAAGTTAATTTAATTTAGAAATGGGTTTTTATAATTAATATGTGAATTAATTTCGTATGGGTACCCTGTATAATTTTTATCAACTTTTTCGGTAATGAAGTTCCTCTAAATTAAATTAGAAAAATTTTCCGCTTACAAATCGATTTTTCAGGTTTTAGCTTCCTTATCTGTGATTTGGGTAATTCCCCTTAATAGCAATGAAAATAAGACATCCGGCATAAATAAACAAATATAAAATCATTTCATAATTCTAGCGAATAAATAATAATAAATATCAAGGTATAATGGTACAGTTTGAGGTTATACTCGTATTATTGTTTGGTCTGGTGGTTCGATTTCAAACACGTTATCAGTCATTAGTCACCACACAAAACCAACAACACAATCTGAATTATTTTCCATGCAGTTTTTTTGTATAACATTTCCAGAGCCACACCCCCTTTTCCACAAAATTTCAAAAACACATGCTACAACAAACACACGTAGGATTTTCACAAGTCAACCTGCATATTTCAGGAAAATCGTTGTTTGGGCATTCAAAACCGTTTGGGGTACCTACACACGGTCGGTCAATATTTAGTTGGGAATGGGGAAACATTTGGTGGCCATGGAAAACAAGCACACATACACACACTCACACAAGGTGGAAAATAACGTCGTTGGCCCTGACTGATAAAATTTTCGTAGTTTGGTTTTGAGGTTGAAGAGTAAAAAGACCTTGGCGGTCCCGCGCTATAGGCGGTTGTCTGGGTAAAATGTTGTTAGACAACGGACGCCTTTAACACGATCACTGGTAATGGTTTTGACGGTTGAACGCGGGAAAACTATCTAATAACCTAAATAATGCACAAAAATATCGACATCAACACACCATTAACAGCATTATTTTTACAATGAGCTCGTTTTAAAGCGGAGAAATGCATTTCTCTAGCAAGTATACAACATGGCGGGCAGTCATTCCAGGCAGTGAAGTGAAGCTCACTTGAATTTTCTCGAATTTTCCAGTATATTTCGCGTCCCGTTTGGAAATAATGCAGTAATTTGATAGATATGGTCTTTATGAAGTTTCTAACACTTTACCTGCGTATTTTGATGATTAATCCACATGAGAATAGAGAAAAATACGGAGCAACACAACACACACTCCACTTTAGTAGAAACCCGCTTGCCAAGCTTGGCATACACTGCCGTGATGGCCGCCGTACGGGCAGCTCCTGTTTTGACGTTCCTTCTGGGAACCATTACAATATGCTTAATAATACGATTTCTGCTCGAAATATTGTGAAAAAAGTCATTTTCACATCATTTTACTACGTTAGGCAAAGTGTTTTTCACGAAATATCCGTTTATAACTGGGATGTTGTCGGATATAGATTATTGAGTTTGAGGTCACAGAAATGGCTTCTCGTCAAGTACAAAATATTTAACACCAAAAAAACAATAAAAATAATGGAAAAAATTTCTACATTACCATGTACTTATTTTTAGGGTGATTTTATGCCTTTTCTTCTAAATTTCTAGAACTTATTTTGATTTGATTTGACTTAAGTGCAATTCAACAGTGTTTTGTTTCGTTATTTCGTTTGGGTAAAATTAATACAACATTTTACAAATTATGTTTATACTCCAAAAACTGTTTTTATTAGAATATTGTAAAATTGCAAAGAAAAATTTACATAACGTGGTTAAATTTTTCCGTTTGCACTGGCAAAACTGAACAAATCTTATTCTAACAGCGCATGTCAACGAGTCAACGATGATTGACGCCTTCTACAGGTAGTTTCTGAAACTTGTTATGGCGGGAAATTTGTCAGCGTATGCTACTAAATTATATTTTTATTTCCGTAGATATGCTTCAAATAGTAATATCAATAACGGTTGTTATATTAATTTGTAAAAACTCTCAATTTTGTTTCATTTTTTCAATAACTTATACCCGGTTTGTGGATTAATGTTTACATTTATTATTTATTGCATAATATTGCATTTTATTTTTAAATGTTCTAAAGTTTTATAACTGAGCATGCGTTCAACTTGTTTTACGGTTGTCAATGTTGAATGTCGGTTATGATCGTGTACCACCGAATCATGTTTCGTAAAATATACAGGGTTAAAGTGAATTAACCTACCCAAGAAAATTTTTTTGTACTTTTATTATGTATATGAAAATAGCCATTTTTCCACATTTTTTCTCTTAAGAGATGTTTTTTCTTTCTACAGATAAGAATTTCAAATTTATGACTTTCTTCGAGATTTTCTTAATTAAAACATTAAATTAAGTTAATTTTATAATACAAATCCAAAAACAGTTTTACCATTTAAATGTTTAATAATTAATAATGTAATAATTATTTTACTTTCTTATACGAAGTAATAAGGAGGTAAAGTCAGTAGCGTCTCTAAGATGGGTCAGCTATTTTTGTAATATTCATTGTAATTCTGCTATTTTTTTTTAATTACTTTAATTTAAATGAATATACAGGGTGTGTTCGCGCGAAGTGGTTCACTACTGCTACTTCGTTATTATTGGAGCTACAAAGTCAGTTAAATTAGCAAACTAGTACTTAGCATTTTTTTCGCTGATTATAATGGTGAAAACAGAAAAACAATTGACCATCTGGTTTTCGAGATATTTACAAAAATGACATTTTTTTAAACATTCTGTTCATTTTTGCAAAAATCGATGATAAATTAAATTCTGTATAAAAAATGTAGGTAGGTATACTTTTTTTTGATAATTATTTAAAATAGGCGAGTTATTTTGAAAAAAGTTTGCAAAGTTTTAATATCAAGTAGCCATAAAATAGATATACATATACCTAACTGACAATTTTCAGTATTTCCGCAATTCGTTCAAGTTTTTTCAACTTGCTTAAATTTAAAATTATGATGATGGATTTTGTTTATTGTTTGGTTTTAATAAATTACTATTTCGTTTTATGGCTACTTGATTTTAAAGAATTGCACACGTTTTTCAAAACAACTCGCTTATTTTAAATTATTATCAAAAAAAAGTTAGAACATTTTTTGCACAGAATTTAAATTATCATCGATTTTTACAAAAATATACAGGGTTCCATCTAAAATAGTGAATATCTCCAAAACTAGATGGTCAATTGTTTCATCTGTTTTCACCGTTGTAATCAGCGGAAAAAATGCTAATTTTTACTCAATATTTGTACATAAAAAAACCATTATAAATTGACCGTAATTCAAATATATTATTGCCGCCCGAAAACGGAGAGTCGTATGTGACGTCACAAATCTAGTTGACATTGCCATGTCTAAATATTTTTTACGCGTTTGACATTTTTCGAAATAAGTCAAAATGCGGCGTCGGCGTACTGCACTGTGGAACTATATTCGTGACGTCAGCAGTCTTTTGGGCCAATTCGGGCGTTTCCGCGCAATGCGTGGAAATTTCAAATTTTATAATACTTTTTATTTACTCGGAAAGTACTAACCAAAAATTTTTTTCAAAAATATTGATAGTGATAATTTGGTATCAGCTTTTCAAAAAAAAAATATTTTGAAAATGATGCAAAGTCCCTATTCCAGAATCTACATTTTTTCAGTCGAAAAAGTGTTAAAGTTCCATATTTTTATATGTATACATATTTATAAAATTAACAATATTCGAGATATTCGCATATAAAAAAAATTCAAATTGTAGGTTTCAAAAAACTCGGTTATTTCCGCCCTATCTTATAATTTTTGAAAAGCAATGTATGATTTGTAAAAAGTTATTGTAACGCAATAATAACATCAGTACATCTTACGCGGTTATTGCAATTAGGTAAGTATTGTTTGTCAATTTTCATAAAATTCAAATTAGGTTAAAAAATTGAAGTGTCCAAAAAACCAAATATACAGGGTTGGGCATATGTGTGGGAACACCTGATTTCTAGCTAAACTTTTGTATTATCATTATTGGTCTTAAAAGAAATATTTGTAGCTTTTTTTACTCTATTCAGTGACGTATTTTGTTTTCCAGCAGCTACTCGAGATATTAAGTGATCGGCACTTTTTTTAATGAATCACCCTGTATGTTTTTAAGTTTTCAAATAGACAATATTTCAACAATTACAATGATTTGGTGGGTGTGCGATTTGTGGTTTTTTAAATATTAAAGAAAATAATTCAATAATAAAATAAAGAGTATTAAATAATAATGAATTAAATTAATTAAATAAAAAATAGGGTAGCTGTTTTAACAACAAAGTACGTCACTGAGTAGAATAAGAAAACTACAAATATTTCTTTTAAGAGTAATAATAATAATAAAAACGTTTATTCAGAAATTAGGGGTTGCCACACATATGCCCAACCCTGTATAATACTTGCTAGAATCCTATCCTTCGCTACAAGTAAAATAATAGGATATAGGAGTAATATTCAATTTTTAAAATTAATCAGTGACCCCGGCGCCTTCACCACAATTCCAATATAATAAGTACAGGCACATAAGACCAAATAAAAGGCAATCTCTGATCAAATTTTCGAGTCCTAAGTCCGAAGGGCGTTGACCCTGAGTGTAATAGTCCACTTTTGGACAATATTCCCGACTCTTTTTCTACCATCTTGAAAATAAGGCTAAGTTAGACTTTTGGGAATATCTCGGAACTTTTTCGAAAAAGTAAGTAAGAACCATTTTGTAGAGAATTAAATTCCGCATATTTGTTTATATAAAATTTTTTTATATCTCTTATTGTTTAAATAATATAGCAACGCAAAGTGAAAAAGGGGGGTAAGTCGAATTTTTTTCATAGTTTTTGGATGAAAGGATTCTTTGAATAATTAATAATAATAATTGGATTATTACAATAATTACTACTTAAGACCCCTTCAGAACACTTTGTTTTTTTAAGGATTTTACCCTTTTTACCTTTAAGGTAGTTTTTAAAAAGCAAATATTTCAAAGATATTGCCTTGTTTTTAAAAGTAGTATATTTAAAAAGTAACATTATCAAACACTTTCCCCTGTTTTTAAAGGTATATTTTTAGAAAGCAAATATTTTAAGGATTTTACCCTGTTTTTAAGGTAGTTTTTAAAAAACTACATTTTTAAAAGACTTTCCCCTGTTTTTAAAGCATATTTAAAAAGTTTAAAATCGCCTTCGGCCCATGAAGCTGTGCTAAATTTCAAGGCATGTCGACCTGTTTTTAAATTTGTACTATATGGGCCTGTTCAGCACAACAGTTAAAATATTAAGAATTCTGTCCTGTTTTTAAAGGTAGGTATATTTAAAAAGTAACATTTAAAAAAAGACTTTCCCTGTTTAAGTTAAAGTTATATTAAACGAATTTTACTAGTAGTAGATATAAATAATTATACAAAAAAATGTTGCAATAACAATTAATAGTTGTCACTGTGAAAACCAAAATTGAACCAAGAGAAATTCTTATTGCAACATGAATCGTTCCAGTGCCATTTTTTACTGCGAAAATTTTTCTGTTAATAACAATTTACAAACAATTAAGCGCTCCCTTTTTGTATCTCGCTGTTTTTTTCATAGTTTCTGCAAATTTTTGAGACGAAAATGGAGGTAAGATGTCGTGTCGCAACCCGATATAGCATGAAGGAAGAATGTGCGAAATAAAAAAAAAATTTAAATGTGAAAAAATTCAACTTATATTATTTAACAATAAGTTATTTGAAAAAAATTTTATAAACAAAAAATGTGGTCTATTACACCCCCCTTCGATTGAAAAAGGTTCGAAAGACCCGAAAATTTGATCACAGATTGCCTTTTATTTGGTCTAATGTTCCTGTACTACTTAATTGGAATTATGGTGAATGCGCCGGGGTCTCGCTGTAGGTATAATTTTAAAGATTGAATACTTATTATTATTTTATAATAATTATCTATAAATAGAAACAACGGAATAAAATTGTGGCTAATTGATGTACAATTGGTAATAATTTGAGATTTGGTAAGACTTGATTAAAACAAAATACATACTAATGTAGATTTTAAAAAACCACAGCTTTGGAACCGCTTATTGGACTTTAGTTAAAAAAGTGCCAAATACTTAGGTTGGTTTGGTTTTAAAATTATTTTAAACAAAGTACTTTGTGCTTTATTCTAAGGATAAAAGTAACGTATTAAAGTTTAAGCGGTTTCAGTTCCTATAATTTGACTTAGAAAAAAATTATACAGAAAATGCGAAGCTCTTTAGTAACTCTTTTACGCTTAACAAAGCGCTTTGTTCAAGTGAACGCAGCCATTGTCTTAATATGTATGTAAGGTTATGTTCAGCTGTCAAGCTTGACATCACTGAGGTTAGCAAACCTAACCTGCCTTTTTATCCTGTCACAAGCCGGCTGTGTAGTTATGTTGGTCATATTTTGTTTAAAATCACGTCGGCTGAAAATTTTGTTTACGGTTGTCAAGAGTGAATAAAATAAACATTGTGTTAACACGAGAAAAATACCAAAAAAAAAAGATATTTTGCGTTAGTATTTAGTGAAACATTGTAGAATTAAGAACAAGCCTGTGTTTAAAATGAATTTACCACAAGGAGTAACCTTCCCAATGGCATCTCTGTATGTTGGCGACTTACATCCGGATGTAACTGAAGCGATGCTCTACGAAAAATTTACATCCGCCGGACAAGTATTGTCTCTGCGTGTTTGCAGAGACACAAGAACTAAACAGTCATTGGGGTACGGTTATGTTAATTTTAATCAACCTTCTGATGCTGAGCGAGCCCTGGATACTATGAATTTTGACATAATTAAAGGTAAACCAATGCGTATTATGTGGTGCCAACGAGATCCCGCTCTTCGCAAATCGGGCATTGGTAACGTTTTTATAAAGAATCTGGATAAGAGTATTGACAACAAGGCCATGTACGATACATTTTCCGCTTTCGGCAACATCCTCAGCTGCAAAGTGGCCTTGGACGAGGATGGCTATTCAAAGGGATATGGTTTCGTGCATTTTGAAAGCGAAGCTGCTGCCAACAAAGCAATCGAAAAGGTAAACGGCATGTTATTAAACGGCAAGAAAGTCTACGTCGGCAAATTTATACCTCGAATTGAGCGCGAAAAAGTGCTGGGCGAAAAGGCGAAAATGTACACAAACATATTTGTGAAAAATTTTGGTTCAAACATGACAGAGGAACATTTCAAGGAGATGTTTTCAAAGTTTGGCAACATAACCAGCAGTGTTGTAATGAAACATCTCGATGGTTCGTCTAAAGGTTTTGGTTTTGTTGCCTACGACGACGCACTAGCCGCCGAGAATGCAGTAAAGGAAATGGACGGACGCGAAGTGGAAGGCCACGAATTATACGTTGGACGAGCCCAAAAGAAATCCGAACGATTATACGAACTGAAGAAACGCTATGAACAATTAAAAATTGAACGCTTCAACCGATATCAAGGTACGAATCTCTACGTGAAGAACTTGGACGATTCTTTCGATGACGATAAACTGAAACGCGAGTTTTCCGTTTATGGCAACATCACATCTGCTAAAGTGATGATGGAGAACAACCGCAGTAAAGGATTTGGTTTCGTTTGCTACAGTTCATCTGAAGAGGCGAATAAAGCAGTGAGCGACATGAATGGGCGTATGGTCGGATCCAAACCGTTGTATGTAGCTTTGGCTCAAAGAAAGGAAGATCGTCGAGCATTCCTCAATAATCAGTATCTACAAAGAGTGCGTCAGCACCAGCAAAGCATCACCTTCCCAACTACTACACCACCCTTCCTAATACCAGCAGTACAAGGACCACGTTTCTTCAACCATCTAAACAATATCAATCACATCAGACCTACACCACGTTGGACCACTCCCAACACAATCCGTCCAAATGGCACCTACAATCTACCGCTGATTGCCAACTCTCCATATCGCCCAACATCCAGAACATCCATTCAAGTAAATAATATCCGAAACGCAATTCATGCAAGACCAATCACAGGGGGACAAACTCCAACTGCAAGACCGAACAGTAAATACACAACAAATTCCCCAAATAATCTATTACGTCCAGTAAACATGGCTTTGGGAAATGGTGGTGATAATTTACCGATAAATGCAAACACGTTGGCCAATGCGGCACCTCAGGAGCAAAAGCAGATTATTGGGGAGCGGCTTTTTCGTGTCGTCGAGAAGCTGTACCCTGAGATGGCAGGTAAAATTACCGGGATGCTTTTGGAAATTGACAACACTGAGCTGATCCACATGATTGAGAATCAGGAGTCGTTACGAGCCAAAGTGGAAGAAGCAATTGCGGTACTACAAGCTCACAAGGCCAAGAAGGGAGTAGTAGTGCAAGACTAACCCCAAATTGTTTTTGAACAAGTTTTTAGTTCGCTTTGTGTTTTTAGTTGACTTATGCGAATTTTTACTAATGTTGTATGGTTTAAAGTGTTTTTAGTTAGAGAAAAATACTGTCTCATTTGGTTTTTATTTTATTTTTTTTTGGGGAAAAGAATGTTTTAGTTAAATTGAAAATTGTTAAAAAAAATTCTACTTTTGTATTAATTATTGTTCTTTTCCATTGTATCTATTGTATAAAAAAAACTGGAACTTATTTAATAAAACAATATTTACTTTAAATTGAAATTTTCATTTAGCACAAACATTGAAGATTCTAAAAAGGCCTTGCCCACAAACAAATGTTTTCCATCATCGACGCAAAACAAATTATTTGTTTAAATGTTTTTATTTAAATGTTTGCAAACACTTTTTAAACAGCTTTTAAACAGTTTTTATACAGATGTTAAATGTTTGCGGACAAATGTACGTATAGGTCTGGAATAAGGTTTAATGTAGTTATGTCATACTTAAGTTCTTAAATTTAACTAATGATATTTTAATTACGTCCTAACCCTAAGTGATTCTTTCATTGTGACTTTCCGCAATAAAAAAATCTCAAATTACAAAATAAGTACCTAAATACATTAAATGGACCACTCATTAAACTAATAGTGGAAATTATTAATTAAGTTATTTCATACAAAAAGATAATTGATCAAGTCTTGCGAGGTACCGCATTGATATTATACAAATTTGTGTTTCGCACAACCGATTTACCTAAATAAGACGAATTACATTGATTTAGAAAATTTTGAGTTATCTTTTAAATTCAATACAATCCAAATAAATATTTTGAAATATTACTCACTTTTTCTTGAAAACACGATACGCTGTAGCTACACAGTTTTAACACACAACCTTCTTATTCGAAATAAGGAAACTGACTCTAAACACTCGTCACCTTGTCAGTACCAAAAAGGACCTTAATGCAAAATTTTACAACACCTTAAATCATGAAGTCATAGTGCTTTAGACATTTTATGACTAAGTAAATGTTTTTGTCGTAAATGTAACATAGATTTGAATAGAGTATCTAGTTTCACGATAGGTACCCAAAAGATTATAAACTCATTTACCTAGTAGGTACCTGACATAAATCTGAATGCAAAATCATCGCGTACTTTTACCTGAACACTTTGCGTTCGGTAACAGGAATAATTTTGGAAACAAAATTATTACCTGCTTGAACTATTTTTATTGCAAATGCCATCCGTTAGCAAAGTGAAGTAAATAAAAACTTTATTAGTGTTTTGTTAAACTACAACATGGATCATTTTTTTCGTTTGACAAAACACCGCCAAAAAATATAAGTATGTATAAGTATAAGTTTTGTATTCTATTAATTTATAAAAATCACGATTACAACATTGTTGTACAAGCGAATAAAAATGCGATGGAAATTTATTGTGTAGGTACCATCTAGTTATTAATTATTACCCTACCTATCTATCCAACAAATGCTAGTTCCCAAAGGTTTTTTAAATATTTGCTTGACTGAATTCAAAGATATAGGTACTGAAAACTTACATGAATCAGATCAATTTAGAAAAATGTTTGGAAAATCTATAATCACTTTAATAATATTAGAATTAAAAACAAATTGGAAACCACAGCATGTCGCACAATACATATTTGCGATTTTATAAAATTTAACAATTTAACTCACCTCCATGTACAGTTGAACTAAACTAAACTCAACCTTCTGGGACGAAGTTTAGGACAAATTAAACTTTATTGCCGGAATGCCGGAAACCTTTCCCTTAAGTATTCAAGTCCGTAGGAGGGGGAAATTTCAAATTAGGCAAGAGTCATAAAACTTCCTTTGCAGGTACTGTTCTGCTTAGTTGTTTCAGTACCTACCTATCTTGGTATTTTTCAATGATGACATTGGTTACCGTGGGAAATAGTTATTTATACATCATGTATCTAAAGCGACATTTTTTTGCACGGTATGAGATAGTTTAAAAACCGAGCCGAAGACGAGAATTTTAATTCTTACAATAATAATATCAGCGAGCTCAGTCTAAAACCTCCGACAAAATCGAGAGTCCTCTGATGCATCTGGCGGGTATTAAAAGAACGATCCAGATTTATCTCTACGCCGTCGATTTGTAATAAGACAACGATTTTGAGCTATCGGAGTACCTATTCTGATAGTATAAACGAACGCGTCTATATTATAGGCCTAGAAGAACCAGGTGATGAAACTAAGCGTAATATGGAGGCATTCTCTTGCGATCTTGCGAATATCACTATACGAGTATCGAAATTGATGATCTTATTTTCAGATGATTATGAACATGATGCCGAATCACACAGATTGTAAACGTTTTTCGCTGAGTTGGCAGCGAGGAACCCTGGATCGAATAATGAGCGAGTCTTTTCAGGTGCAATCGCTCAAATATTACAAAACTCTTTATGAAGGAATGAGATGAAGAAATATAAGTATCTGCACATGCAAGTTAATCAGCCATTTTTTATAATTTGCTTTACTGATTTACATGTAGGTAATCAAAATATATTATAAAAATTTAACTCACATAATTATTCAATCGAAATAGAAGAATTAAAATACAAACGCACTGTAGAGCTCTAGCAAAAGTAGAAAATCACAAGTTTTTGCTTTGAAATTTGAAACAAACTGATTATTATTATAATTTACAACTTTGTTGCAGGAAAAATTATAAAGCCATTACAGATTCCAGAAGGATATTATTGTTATACCAAGTTGTCTGTAACCCAGTGCAGGAAATTATCTTACAAATTAAAAAAAAATGTTTATTTTTTATCGTATTTAACGATATCTTTTTTCAATTTATCGAGATTGAACATGAGAACGATATGAAATTTTGCATGTAGGTACAGTTGGTGACACGGAATAGTTTCCAGGCATTTTTTTCCATTGTAAATTAAATCATGATCATAGGCTCGATAATTGCTTAGTGACATTATTAGCAGTCATACTTGTGTTACAATATTTTATGTAAAGTATTTAAGTAAAATACCTAGAAATGTTCTTACTAATGCTCAAAATGGCTCAATTGTGGCACATCTAGAAGATAGTTGGTCAAGTAGACAAGTAAATGTAATTTAGTGAGAACTTCTCCTGTCTCCACCACTGTCGTTAAAAGAAATTTTGATTTAAAAAGTCTGATTTATAATGCTAAAAAAATTTAAAAATCGCTACTTTGATCAATTTGTCTGGAAACTATTCCGCGTGGCCAACTGTACACTTCAGTTCACTGAAAATGCATACACTTACATTTTATTTGTGTAACTTGACTTTAATGTCACTGTCAGACAACAATCGTAATATTCGTTCACAGTTCATAATCAAGATTTTCAAAAAGTGTTCATTCATTGTTTGCAAACATGGAAACATGTGAGGCAAATTTATGCTGCTAAAAATATGCAAAATTCGCTCTCAAGACTTGTATGCTTTTTCAGTGAACAGAAATTTACATGTCTGTAAAAAATTTAAACCAAAGTTTTAGAAATGTGAAAAAAATTAGTTGCTTTTGAGTCCATACAATATCGATTAACACGTTTTTATAATATTTAGCCCAGAAAGCTGTTACAAAATTTACTTAAAGCTTCGTACAGACCTGAACATTGAGCAATACGGCGAACGGAACACCAGTTTGGACGGGGCCACGAACGCGTTTGCAAACAGATTTGAGAATCCTAGCCATTCCCATCAGTTGTCGGTTTTTTTGTATAGGTACATCAAAGGGAATGCTCGCAAATGTGTTAGCAGCTTTGGACGGAACCACGAGCAAAACGGCGAATGTACCGAGAACGCAAATGTTTGAATATGAATATATGCACAAACCCATTCCGATCGTTGTTTAGTTCTTGTCCATTCTCAACTTTGTACGGCGTTCTGCTCGTTGTATTGCTCGCCGTACTGTGCAATGTTCAGGTCTGTACGAAGCTTGGTTCTAAAATTTTAGTAATGATATTTTTCGGATATTTTAATTACGCGCTAGCCCTAGGTGATTCATTTATTGTTTCTTTTAGCAATACCGAAATCACATATTACGAAATAATTAAATATATTAAAAGGGCCACATTAAACTAATAGTGCAAATTATTAATTAAGTTATCTTGTACAAAAAGATAATTGATCATGTCTTGCGAGGTACCACGTTGATTTAATAAAAATTTGAGTTTCGCACAATAGATTTACCTAAATAAGACGAATTACCTACATTGATTTAGAAAATGTTGAGTTGTCTTTTAAATTCAATACAATCCAAATAAATATTTTGAAATATTACTCACTTTTGAAAACACGAAAACAGGATACGCTGTAGCTACACAGTTTTAACACACAACCTTCTTATTCGAAATAAGGAAACTGAGTGAAACACTTGTCAGCTTGTCAGTACCAAAAAGGACCTTAACGCAAAATTTTACAACACCTTAAATCTTGAAGTCATAGTGCTTTAGTCATTTTATGACTAAGTAAATGTTTTTGTCGTAAATTTTACATAGATTTGAATAGAGTATCTACTTAGTTTTACGATAGGTACCCAAAAGATTATAAACTCATTTACCTAGTACCTGACATAAATATGAATGCAAAATCATCGCGTACTTTTACCTGAACACTTTGCGTTCGGTAATAGGAATAATTTTGGAAACAAAAGTATTTCCTGTTTGAACTATTTTTATTGCAAATGCCATCCGTAGCAATGTGAACTAAATAAAAACTTTATTAGTGCTTTGTGAAAACAACAGAGGCATAAAGTTTTTTCGTTCTTTGCAAATAGTAGCAACAAACACTCAAATAAATTCTGAGAATACTATCATCTGGCAAAACACCGCCAAAGTTTTTATTCACTTTACATTCCCAACGGACAAAATCTTTTTTTATGAATATTTTTTTAGCTTAACCAATTTTGGAACAAAAGTCTCCCAAGTTGACGAAAATTTAAAATGTTATCAAAATGAACATCACAGGAAATTTCTGACACATTTGGAATTTCTTCCGTTATTTTTCGAAATATGTAATTTGATTGGTCTCAATTTTGAATATAATATCGTTAAAGTTCAGTTTTCCGCGTGTTTCCAACCTTTAATTGTGATTTCGTCATAAGCAAATTTTAAAGAAATATATTTTTTAATTTTATGTGTATATCTAAATAAGGAAATGAATTAATTTTTCCATCAGTTTCAAAACACCAAAATATTACATTTTCTTAATTTGAATGTATTAAATTTTTTTCAATACTTAATGGTCGTTAAAAAAAATTTCTTCAGCAAAATTTCTATAATTACGATTCGGTAATCCATATTTTACGTAAAATAATCGAATTATAGGAAAAAATAGGTATGCCTAAAGTTTCATCATTACCAATTTTTTGGTAAAATTATAATTTTCCGGTACTAATATCAAATTACAGATGTATTTATTGTTATTCTAAAGTTTTCATAATTAGTGTAGGTACTTTTTATGTTAAACTGTATAAAATAGTTATTTATAGTTATAAAGTACGCATGGAGAGGAGTCTCCAAAAACTATTTGCTTACGTGCACACAAGATTTTTTTGCATGAGTTCTCTAAACCTCCAAATTGATTTAAAAATTTGTTTAAATATGTACAGACTCTGAAATGGTCATTTTAGAGAGCGAATACAAAAAATATAAGTATGTATAAGTATAAGTTTTGTATTTTATTAATTTATAAAAATCACGATTACAATATTGTACAAGCGAATAAAAATGTGATGAAAAATTATTGTGTAGATACCTATCTAGTTATTAATTATTACCCTACCTATCTATCCAACAAATGCTAGTTCCCAAAGGTTTTTTAAATATTTGCTTGACTGAATTCAAAAATATAGGTACTGAAAACTTACATGAATCAGATCAATTTAAAAAAATGTTTGGAAAATCTATAATCACTTTAATAATATTAGAATTAAAAACAGATTGGAAACCACAGCATGTCGCACAATACATATTTGCGATTTTATAAAATTTAACAATTTCACTCACCTCCATGTAGACATACACATACACAACCACGAAGCTTAGGACAAACTAAGATTTATTGCCGGAATACCGGAAACCTTTCCCTTAAGAATTCAAGTCCGTAGGAGGGGGAAATTTCAAATTTGGTAAGAGTCATAAAACTTTTTTTGCAGGTACTGTTCTGCTTAGTTGTTTCAGTATCTACCTATCTTGGTATTTTAAATGATGACATTGGTTACCGTGGGAAATAGTTATTTATACATCATGTATCTAAAGCGACATTTTTTTGCACGGTATGAGAAAGTTTAAAAACCGAGCCGAAGACGAGAATTTTAATTCTTACAATAATAATATCCGCGAGCTCAGTCTAAAACCTCGAGGATCCTCTGATGCATCTGACGGGTATTAAAAAAACGATCCAGATTTATCTCTACGACGTCGATTTGTAATAAAACAACGATTTTGAGCTATCGGAGTACCTATTCTGATAGTATAAACAAACGAACGCGTCTATATTATAGGCCTAGAAGAACCAGGTGATGAAACTAAGCGTAATGTCGAGGCATTCTCTTGCGATCTTGCGAATATCACTATACGAGTATCGAAATTGATGATCTTATTTTCAGATGATTGTAAACGTTTTTCGCTGAGTTGGCAGCGAGGAACGCTGGATCGAATGATGAGCGAGTCTTTTCAGGTGCAATCGCTCAAATTACAAAACTCTTTATGAAGGAATGAGATGAAGAAATATAATTATCTGCACATGCAAGTTAATCAGCCATTTTTTATAATTTGCTTTACTGTTACATGTAGGTAATCAAAATATAGTATAAACATTTAACTCACATAATTATTCAATCGAAATAGAAGATTTAAAATACAAACGCACTGTAGAGCTCTAGCAAAAGTAGTAAATCACCAGTTTTTGCTTTAAAATTTGAAACAAACTGACTCAGCCTTATTATAATTTACATCTTTGTTGTAGGCAAAATTATAAAGCCATTACAGATTCCAGAAGGTTATTATTGTTATACAAATTATCTATAACCCAGTGAAGGAAATTCTTAGTCTTACTGATGCAGTTTTAAATCGTTTAGAAAATTGAAAGTTTTAAGTGTGTAAATACATTATCTTATGTCCGTTCATCTTGATTATGTTCGTATCTAAAGCCATTTAGCACAAATATTGAATACTCTACTGTAGTTATGCCATACTCAGGTCTGTACGAAGCTTGGTTCTAAAATGTTAGTAATGATATTTTTTGGATATTTTAATTACGGGCTAGCCCTAGGTGATTCATTCATTGTTTCTTTTAGCAATACAGAAATCACATATTACGAAATAATTAAATACCACATTAAACTAATAGTGCAAATCATTAATTAAGTTATCTTGCACAAAAAGGTAATTGATCAAGTAGTCTTGCGAGGTACAGCGTTGATTTCATAAAAATTTGTGTTTCGCACACCGGATTTACCTAAATAAGACGAATTACATCCATTTAGAATATTTTGAATTATCTTTTACATTAAATACAATCCAAATAAATATTTTGAAATGTTACTCACTTTATCTTAAAAAACCAGAAAACACGATACGCTGTAGCTACACAGTTTTAACACACAACCTTCTTATTCGAAATAAGAAAACTGACTCTAAACACTCGTCACCTTGTCAGTACCAAAAAGGACCTTAATGCTAAATTTTACAACACCCTAAATCATGAAGTCATAGTGCTTTAGACATTTGATGACTAGTGAAGTAAATGTTTTTGTCGTAAATTTTATATAGATTTGAATAGAGTATCTAGTTTTACAATACCTACCATAAAATTAATAAACTCATTTACCTATGGATACTTAGTACCTGATCCTAATGCAAAATCATCGTGTACTTCTACCTGAGCGCGGGTTGGTACTTTGTGTTCAGTTACAGGAATAATGTTGGAAACAAAAGTATTTCCTGTTTGAACTATTTTTATTGCAAATGCCATCCGTTAGCAATGTGAACTAAATAGAAACTTTATTAGTGCTTTGTAAAAACAACAGAAGCATAAAGTTTTTTCGTTCTTTGCAAATAGTAGCAACAAACACTCAAATAAATTCTGAAAGAATATTATCCTTTGGCAAAACACCGCCAAAGTTTTTATTCACTTTACATTCCCAACGGACAAAATTTTTTTTTATGAATATTTTTTTAGCTTAACCAATTTTAGAACAAAAGTCTCCCAAGTTGACGAAAATTTAAAATGTTATCAAAATGAACATCACAGGAAATTTCTGACACATTTGGAATTTCTTCCATTATTTTTCGAAATATGTAATTTGATTGGTCTCAATTTTGAATATAATATCGTTAAAGTTAATTTTTTCTACGAAAATGCGGAATGACGTTTTTTCTGACAAGATAATCGAACTTGAAAGTAGGCTTTTGAAAAACTAGTACGGAAAATTAGTGTGGAAATTTTTTTCCGCACACATTATTTAAACTTTCCGCACGCAAACAAAAACATAAAGAAGTACTTACATTTAGTTATAATTGTTACATTTATTTAATATCTAACAACCGGAGGAGTGCACATTAGTTCATCGCTTTCGCTTTAGTTTTGAAACTCCATGTTTATATTCACGTAATTTCATCTCAAAATCAAAATTATTTCGATGACAGGACACAATTTATAAACTGTCAACAGCTATGAGCTTTCAGTTCTATGACAACAAACTCACTTGATGTTTTTTGTAATTAGACAAAGATTTACAAATAATTTTATTTTTTACGAATTCCACGTTTTCGTAGAAAAAATCGTATGTAACACGCTTGCGGAAATGGCCCATGACAATACTCGTGTGATTGCAGCACTCGCTATCGCTCGCGTTGCAAATTTCACACTCGTATTGTCATGATGCGTTTTCCGCACTTGTATTACAATATACTATTTCCGCGTGTTTCCAACCTTTAATTGTGATTTCGTCATAAGCAAATTTTAAAGAAATATATTTTTTAATTTTATATGTATACCTAAATAAGGAAATGAATTAATTTTTCCATCAGTTCCAAAACACCAAAATATTACATTTTCTTAACTTGAATGTAAGTATTAAATTTTTTTCAATACTTAATGGTGGTTAAAAAAAATTTCTTCATCAAAAGTTCTATAATTATGATTCGGTAATCCATATTTTACGTAAAATAATCGAATATGTAATAGGAAAAAATATGCCTAAAGTTTCATCATTACCAATTTTTTGGTAAATTATAATTTTCCCGTACTAATATCAAATTGCAAATGAATTTATTTTTATTTTAAAGTTTTCAGAATTAGTGTAGGTACTTTTTATGTTAAACTGTATAAAATAGTTATTTATGCATCAAGTACGCAAAATAGAGTTATTGGGAACAAATCGTGATTAAGGACGAAGCGACGAAAGAGCCGAGTCTTTATAGAGAGGAGTCCCCAAAAACGGTTTGTTTACGTGCTGCAGACAAGATTTTTTTGCATGAGTTCTCTAAACCTCCAAATTGATTTAAAATTGTGTTTAAATATGTAAGTATGTATAAGTATAAGTTTTGTATTCTATTAATTTATAAAAATCACGATTACAATATTATACAAGCGAATAAAAATGCGATGAAAAATTATTGTGTAGGTACCTACCTACTTATTAATTATTACCCTACCTATCTATCCAACAAATGCTATAGTTCCCAAAGGTTTTTTAAATATTTGCTTGACTGAATATAGGTACTGAAAACTTACATGAATCAGATCAATTTAAAAAAATGTTTGGAAAATCTATAATCACTTTAATAATATTAGAATTAAAAACAAATTGGAAACCACAGCATGTCGCACAATACATATTTGCGATTTTATAAAATTTAACAATTTAACTCACCTCTATGTAGACATACGCACAAGACTCGATAAATTCAACTTTCTGGCACGAAGTTTAGGACAAACTAAGCTTCATAGACAACTATACTAAGCTTTATTGCCGGAGTACCGGAAACCTTTCCCTTAAGTATTCAAGTCCGTAGGAGGGGAAAATTTCAAATTTGGCAAGAGTCATAAAATTTCCTTTGCAGGTAGGTACTGCGCTGTCTACACGACAGCAATTTACTTGTACGGTATAGTTTGCGCAATAAATACGGTACACTTTTCTGTGGCCACACGATGCAGGTAAATTTGTTCAAACCGTCAGAATATGCTTGAAGTGTTGCTCCGAAAAGTCTAACTGAATCAATTTTATCAATATTATCAAGTGAGTCATTATTATTGCAAATATTTTTCTACTGCCTTTTAATAAAAAAGAAAACCAGTGCAAAGAAATGTCTTCTGAATAGAACAAATCATTCTTATACAACCTTGATGATGGACTTAACTGAAGATCCCGATGACTGGCGGATCTATATGAGAATGGATAAAACTGCGCATAACGAATTACTACGATTGGCGACTTCTTCAATAGAGCAACATAATACTGTGATGCGCGAATCTATATCTTCTCATGAAAGATTAAATTTTATTTTGAGATTTTTGACACGGCTTGTATGATGTCCACACGCTCAAGTTTTACCGCGCAAACCGAGTTTGCACAAGCAAAATCTTTGGCAAGTCGAAGTTTGCGCAAGCCGCGCTTTTCGGTTTGTGCGAGCTACCGTTTTGCCGGCCACACGCACACGGTTTCAGTACCTACCTATCTTGGTATTTTTCAATGACGACATTGGTTACCATAGGCAATAGTATATTTTGCAACAAGACATGAAAATAACGTTTTTTTTCCAGAGGTGAGAATAGAGTCGTCCGGAAATTTTTGACATACTTTTTTTAATTCTTAATTACAAAGATTAAGCTAAAAAAATAATAAAAGCATTGAAAGAAGTGTTTTTTTATTGCTCAATTTTAAATTATTCAATATTAAAAGTCGTAAAAATTAGTTCGCATTTAAAACACGGCGTGATCGGTTGAAGGGTTTGTGACGTCATTAGCCATGTTCTGATCAGCTGTCAATGTCGTTTATGTACAAATTTTAGTATTGACTGACATTTCGACACTGGCTTATGACATCACGCAATATGGCGCGCTTTTCGGGGTGTTTGAAAAGTACCTTTTTTTCAATTTGAAATTTTAGAGTCGTTATAAAGTTTTGGAGTATAAAAAAAATTTCTACAATGTTTTTTTAATCTAGATTACATTAAGCAGGTTTTCAAGCTTTTTCATTTTTGACCGGATGACTCTATTTGTAAGCGAACTGAGTAGCAGCGAGTGAGCTTGCTTCCCCAAGCATCCGTAAATACGGTTGTTGATCACGTGGTTGATACGGATCCGTATTTACGGATGCATGCGGAAGCAGGCTGAGGCAATCTCACGAACGAAAAAAAACGTATTTCAGGTCGAGTATAGTAAGTACTATTTTTTCTACGATACTGTAGGTAAGTTATAAATTGGATTAGAAATTACATTTTTTTTTAATTATTTAAGATGACAGTTTCCAAGTGAAACGTCAAAATTATATTTTAGTTTTCGTTTGAACTATTTTAAGCTTTTATATAAAATATTCCATGGAAAGTAAATGAATTAATATTGAAAAATTATGTAAATTTAGTGCATATAGTGGTTTCATTAAAAAAATCACGAAGAAAATCATAAATTTGAAATTCGTAATTTTCTCTCTAGATAGAATATGAATATTTTCGCAGTAAAGAAAAATATAGAAGTTTCATGTAGAGTATGTCATGGAAAAATGGCTATTTTCATATACATATAAGAGTAAAAAATAGTTATTTATACAACATGTACCTAAAGCGAAATTTTTTTGCACGGTGAGAAAGTTTAACAATCCAGCCGAAGGCGAGTTTTTTAATTCTCACAATAATAATATCCGTGAGCTCTGTCTAAAACCTCCGACGAAATCGAGGATCCTCTGATGCATCTGACGGGTATTAAAAAAACGATCCAGATTTATCTCTACGACGTCGATTTGTAATTAAAGAACGATTTTGAGCTATCGGAGTACCTATTCGGATAGTATAAACGAACGCGTCTATATTATAGGCCTAGAAGAACTAGGTGATGAAACTAAGCGTAATGTCGAGGCATTCTCTTGCGATCTTGCGAATATCACTATACGAGTATCGAAATTGATGATCTTATTTTCAGATGATTGTGAACATGACGCCGAATCACACAGATTATTAACGTTTTTCGCTCAGTTGGCAACGAGGAACGATGGATCGAAAGATGAGCGAGTCTTTTCAGTTGCAATCGCTCAAACATTACAAAACTCTTTATGAAGGGTGAGATGCAGAAATATAATTATCTGCACATGCAATTTAATCAGCCATTTTTTATAATTTGGTTTACTGATTTACATGTAGGTAATCAAATTATATTATAAAAATTTAACTCACATAATTATTCAATCGAAATAGAAGAACTAAAATACAAACGCACTGTAGAGCTCTAGCAAAAGTAGCAAATCACAAGTTTTTGCTTTGAAATTTGAAACAAACTGACTAAGCCTTATTATAATTTACAACTTTGTTGCAGTAAAAATTATAAAGCCATTACAGATTCCAGAAGGTTATTATTGTTATACCAAGTTGTCTGTAACCCAGTGCAGGAAATTATCTTACAAATTAAAAAAAAATGTTTATTTTTTATCGTATTTAATGATATCTTTTTTCAATTTATCGAGATTGAACATGAGAACGATATGAAATTTTGCATGTACACTTCAGTTCACTGAAAATGCATACACTTACATTTTATTTGTGTAACTTGACTTTAATGTCACTGTCAGACAACAATCGTAATATCCGTTCAGTTCATATCCAAGGTTTTCAAAAAGTTTTCATTCATTGTCTGCAAACATGGAAACATGTAAGGCAAATTTATGCTGCTAAAAAAATGCAAAATTCGCTCTCAAGACTTGTATGCTTTTTCAGTGAACAGAAGTGTCCATGTCTGTAAAAAATTTAAACCAAACTTTTAGAAATGTGAATAAAATGAGTTGCTTTTGAATCCATACAATATCGATTAACACGTTTTTATAATATTTAGCTCAGAAAGCTGTTACAAAAGTTACTTAAAGCTTCGTACAGACCTGAACATTGAGCAATACGGCGAGCAATACAGCGAACGGAACACCAGTTTGGACGGGGCCACGAACGCGTTTGCAAACAGATTTGAGAATCCTAGCCATTCCCGTCAGTTGTCGGTTTTTTTTGTATAGGTACATCAAAGGGAATGCTCGCAAATGTGTTTGCAGGTTTGGACGGAACCACGAGCAAAACGGCGAATGTACCGAGAACGCAAAGGTTTGAATATGAATATATGCCACTGCGTTATTTGCAAAAAACTCTGGGAACAGCACAAACCCATTCCAATCGTTGTTTAGTTCTTGTCCATTCTCAACTTTGTACGGCGTTCTGCTCGTTGTATTGCTCGCCGTACTGTGCAATGTTCAGGTCTGTACGAAGCTTGGTTCTAAAATTTTAGTAATGATATTTTTCGGATATTTTAATTACGCGCTAGCCCTAGGTGACTCATTCATTGTTTCTTTTAGCAATACAGAAATCACATATTACGAAGTAATTAAATATATTAAAAGGGCCACATTAAACTAATAGTGCAAATTATTAATTAAGTTATCTTGTACAAAAAGATAATTGATCAAGTCTTGCGAGGTACCGCGTTGATTTAATAAAAATTTGTGTTTCGCACAATAGATTTACCTAAATAAGACGAATTACCTACATTGATTTAGAAAATGTTGAGTTATCTTTTAAATTCAATACAATCCAAATAAATATTTTGAAATATTACTCACTTTTGAAAACACGAAAACAGGATACGCTATAGCTACACAGTTTTAACACACAACCTTCTTATTCGAAATAAGGAAACTGAGTGAAACACTTGTCAGCTTGTCAGTACCAAAAAGGACCTTAACGCAAAATTTTACAACACCTTAAATCTTGAAGTCATAGTGCTTTAGTCATTTTATGACTAAGTAAATGTTTTTGTCGTAAATTTTACATAGATTTGAATAGAGTATCTACTTAGTTTTACGATAGGTACCCAAAAGATTATAAACTCATTTACCTAGTACCTGACATAAATATGAATGCAAAATCATCGCGTACTTTTACCTGAACACTTTGCGTTCGGTAATAGGAATAATTTTGGAAACAAAAGTATTTCCTGTTTGAACTATTTTTATTGCAAATGCCATCCGTAGCAATGTGAACTAAATAAAAACTTTATTAGTGCTTTGTGAAAACAACAGAGGCATAAAATTTTTTCGTTCTTTGCAAATAGTAGCAACAAACACTCAAATAAATTCTGAGAATACTATCATCTGGCAAAACACCGCCAAAGTTTTTATTCACTTTACATTCCCAACGGACAAAATTTTTTTTTATGAATATTTTTTTAGCCTAACCAATTTTGGAACAAAAGTCTCCCAAGTTGACGAAAATTTAAAATGTTATCAAAATGAACATCACAGGAAATTTCTGACACATTTGGAATTTCTTCCGTTATTTTTCGAAATATGTAATTTGATTGGTCTCAATTTTGAATATAATATCGTTAAAGTTAATTTTTCCGCGTGTTTCCAACCTTTAATTGTGATTTCGTCATAAGCAAATTTTAAAGAAATATATTTTTTAATTTTATATGTATATATCTAAATAAGGAAATGAATTAATTTTTCCATCAGTTCCAAAACACCAAAATATTACATTTTCTTAATTTGAATGTATTAATTTTTTTTCAATACTTAATGGTCGTTAAAAAAAATTTCTTCAACTAAATTTCTATAATTATGATTCGGTAATCCATATTTTACGTAAAATAATCGAATTATAGGAAAAAATAGGTATGCCTAAAGTTTCATCATTACCAATTTTTTGGTAAAATTATAATTTTCCGGTACTAATATCAAATTACAGATGAATTTATTTTTATTCTAAACTTTTCAGAATTAGTATATGTACTTTTTATGTTAAACAGTATAAAATACTTATTTATAGTTATAAAGTACGCAAAATAGAGTTATTGGGAACAAATCGTGATTAAGGACGAGGCGACGAAGGAGACGAGTCTGTATGGAGAGGAGTCCCCAAAAACTATTTGCTTACGTGCTGAACACAAGATTTTTTTGCATGAGTTCTCTAAACCTCCAAATTGATTTAAAAATTTGTTTAAATATGTACAGACCCTGAAATGTCCGTTTTAGATAGCGAATGCAAAAAATATAAGTATGTATAAGTATAAGTTTTGTATTCTATTAATTTATAAAAATCACGATTACAATATTGTACAAGCGAATAAAAATGTGATGAAAAATTATTGTGTAGATACCTATCTAGTTATTAATTATTATCCTACCTACCTATCCAACAAATGCTAGTTCCCAAAGGTTTTTTAAATATTTGCTTGACTGAATTCAAAAATATAGGTACTGAAATCTTACATGAATCAGATCAATTTAAAAAAATGTTTAGAAAAGCTATAATCACTTTAATAATATTAGAATTAAAAACAAATTGGAAACCACATGTCGCACAATATATATTTGCGATTTTATAAAATTTAACAATTTAACTCACCTCTATGTAGACAACCACAAGACACGATAAATTCAACTTTCTGGCACGAAGTTTAGGACAAACTAAGCTTTATTGCCGGAATGTCGGAAACCTTTCCCTTTAGTATTCAAGTCCGTAGGAGGGGGAAATTTCAAATCATAAAACTTCCTTTGCAGGTAGGTACTAAAGTCCCTAAAAGAGAAAGTCTGGCCCTTTCGGCCGATTTCGTGATTGGTGCAAGGAGGAAGTGGCCGACAAATGGTTAATCCAATAGGCAATAAGCTGCTTTGGCGCGTAGTTTGAAAATTCGAATTTAATTTGATAAAAATTTGACGGAGTAATGTGATTAATCAGTGCGATTTTATAAGAGAGTTACTATTTCAGTTACTACTTTACCACAAACAAATGTTTTCCATCATCGACGCAAAACCAAAAAAACAGGTGCATTTGTTTAAATGTTTTTATTTAAAGGTTTGTAAACACTTTTTAAACAGCTTTTAAACAGTTTTTATACAGATGTTTAAATGTTTGCGGACAAATGTATGTAGGTCTGGACTAAGCTTTAATGTAGTTATGTCTTAAATTTAACTAATGATATTTTAATTACGTCCTAACCCTAGGTGATTCTTGCCGCAATAAAAAAATCTCAGATTATTAAATAAGTACCTAGATACATTAAATGGACCACTCATTAAACTAATAGTGCAAATTATTAATTAGGTTATCTTGTACAAAAAGATAATTGATCAAGTCTTGCGAGGTATCGCGTTGATTTTATAAAAATTTGTGTTTCGCGCAATGGATTTACTTAAATATGACGAATTACATTGATTTAGAAAATGTTGAGTTATCTTTTAAATTCAATACAATCCAAATAAATATTTTGAAATATTACTCACTTTTTTTTTGAAAACCAGAAAACACGTGACGCTGTAGCTACACAGTTTTAAGTTTTAACACACAAACCTTCTTATTCGAAATAAGAAAACTGACTAAACACTAGTCAGCTTGTCAGTACCAAAAAGGACCTTAACGCAAAATTTTACAATACCTTAAATCATGAAGTCATAGTGCTTTAGACATTTTATGACTAAGTAAATGTTTTTGTCGTAAATTTTATATAGATTTGAATAGAGTATCTACTTAGTTTTACGATAGGTACCCAAAAGATTATAAACTCGTTTACCTAGTACCTGACATAAATCTGAATGCAAAATCATCGCGTACTTTTACCTGAAGACTTTGCGTTCGGTAACAGGAATAATTTGGAAACAAAAGTTTGTTTGAACTATTTTATTGCAAATGCCATCCGGTAACAAAATAAGGAGTGGGGGTAACATTTCTCACTTGGGTAGCCATTCCCTCCCTGATATGCGAGAGTTATTTGTGTTTGTTTATGGTTGTCAAGGTGATTTTCTCACCTCAAAGTGTCAAGCAAAAATGTCAATGTTATGCTGTTATAATTTGTTCGCGCGTTTCATGCAAAAGAAGTGGCCATTTCTGTACAGGTATGAAAAAAAATACAATATGTTACACCGGAGGAATTGATTCTGCCTCGTGTTCTTGCGCCCTCGCTTTGCTCTGGCTCAATTTTTACACTCGTCAGAATCTCTTAATTCCTATCTTGTTGCATAAACTACTATTGTGGTAGATGTGTGGCAGGTAAACCAACTAGTAGTAAAATATCTGATGTGCCCAACACATGACTTTCTTATACGGATAGTATCACAATAATTACTTTTCGACCCTCGGATTCAACTATCAAAGCGCGCTATGAGAAATATAAAGTGTTTTAGGAAAATCTCGATTTTTTGAAATTTTATTGATGTAATTTCAAAAAAAAGTTCAAACAAAATTTGTTCAAAATTCAATTCTAAATCAATGTTAAAGAATAAAAAATCTCATCAATTGTTTATTTTTCAAGATATTCCTAAAAAACCTAAAAATGTCATCAGGTAACTGTCACTTGTTTCGGTGCTAGATGAAAAACATTGAATGTGGCACCCACAATTTTGTTCAAACTCTTAAATATGAAATTTGAATCAAATCCGATAACTCGTTTTTGAGTTATGGTGGATACAGACAGACAGACAGACAGACATCATAGCGAAAATGGTCAAAATGGATTCAGGGGCCCTCAAAACGTGTAAATCCATCAAAATCTTGAAGTCGAAAAAAATCACGATTACAATACTTCCTTATACATCGTATAAGAAAGTAAAAAACGATTTTCCTATTTTGTGTCTATAACAGAGTCATTATGAAACTCAAACGGGTTTCACAAAAGCGTCATTGTGAAACGCAAATTTTTATTTTTTCATAGTGGTAGTGGTGCTCTTATTCCTTATAAATTAAATGTTGGTTATCATAGTAAAATATCAAATTTACCGACATGAGAAAAAGTCTAAACATTTTTAGAACTAGCAGAAAACAGAGAATATTTGTTTGTGAAGGTAAGTAATAATTGTAATATTCTTAAATGTAAACTGTATGGGGTTGTATGGGTTGCTTTAATTTTCGGAATTGCTTGGAGCAATTCCTAAAAAAATTGGAACTTTCCGTCAACTGGAAAATCAAACAAGTTACACTGGGCATTCTTTTCGTCACAGTTCAACGACGATCTTGATAGTTAACGCGTAGGTATTGTACATATAGTACGTTTATATTATCCGAAGTGAAATGTGGCAGAGTCTTATATACAAGAATCATTTGAAGAAAGAGTAAAGATTACGAGAAAAGTTTTCGGTGGTGGAAAGCTTACATTTGATGAAATAACACAAGTTAAAGAAGTTGACGTTAGAAACAAGAGCACTAAGCTAAGCAATAGGGAAGAATGTGGCAGTTCTAGCTCAAGTACCTACTGATCAAAAATTCCAATTCAATAATATTGGACTTTTAACTTTTGTGAATAATTATTGTAAAAATGATGGTTAAATGTTACTTTGAATAATACACCCTATAAAATACGTTGTCATTAACGACCTAGTCTATAGAGAAAAGTGTATTTTAAAGGAAACATAACAAGTGTACTCAAATGCACCATAGAAATTAAAGTTCTAGATAGGTATATAAAGTACCGCCAAGAAGGTATAAAAATAGAGGAGAGAAAGCTCCCGGATGTGTGTAGGCACAAATCCGTTGCCAGTTGCTATGACAGTGACAAACCAAAACAAACACTTGACCAATAACGCGCCTTATTGACTGCTCGCGCATGCGTAGAAACTATCAAGTACGCTTGAGTCCATTTGAACGTGCAACACTTTTTGACACACGAATTCAACCCCCACCCCGGGGATTTTTCTGTCCTCTATTTTATACGTCCTTGAGTACCGCAAACCGTCCGCCATTTTCGGGAAAAAAGCGGCAAATTCAATAATCGTACAAACCCGCTAAATTCAATGTTAACCTCAAACATGACTTTTAAGAAAAACTTTGTTTTTAATGTCTAGAACAGTCAAAACAGACCCACTCGTTGCCATAATAATAAGCCAAAGAAAAACGAAAATTTCACTCCGTTGACGACCGTTTGAGAGACTGACGCAAGTGACATTGGGATCGACACTAATTTGACGGCGAAATCCGCCATTATCGGGAAAAGAATCCTTTCTCTGTCTAACTCAACCCTTAATTTCTGAATAAACATTTTTATTATTATTATTACTCTTAAAAGAAATATTTGTAGTTTTCTTATTCTATTCAGTGACGTACTTTGTTATTAAAACAACTACCCTATTTTTTATTTAATTAATTTAATTAATTATTATTTAATACTCTTTATTTTATTATTGAATTATTTTCCTTAATATTTAAAAAACCACAACTCGCACACCCACCAAACATTATATCATTGTAATTATTGTTGAAATATTGTCTATTTGAAAACTTAAAAATATACAGGGTGATCCATTAAAAAAAAGTGCCGATCACTTAATATCTCGAGAAATCAAGTAGCTACTGGAAAACAAAATACGTCACTGAATAGAGTAAAAAAAGCTACAAATATTTCTTTTAAGACCAATAATGATAATACAAAAGTTTTGCCAGAAATCAGGTGTTCCCACACATATGCCCAACCCTGTATATCTATAACTTTAATAGAAATGGTATAGGTATGTTAGAAAAAAATTATAAATGTAGTTTTGTATTCTATTAATTTATAAAAGTAACGATTACAATACTCCGCGTATTGTACAAGAGACTCAAAATTTTTTTAATAATTTATTTATTATTATTACTCTCTCTACATGGTGTTCAAAAAAAGGGTAAAAGTTTTTAAGGGCATGTATAGTATGGGCCGAAACAAGTCGAAAAGTCTTAATAAACATAGGTCCGCAAATCCACGGTTACGGAAATATAAGCGATTTCATGTTTCTGCTACTTTAGTTAAGAAGAGGAGGAGGACTTCTTGCATGGCCTGCAAGGTCACCTGATTTAACTCCATTCGACTTTTTTCTTTGGGGTTATTTAAAAAGTTTGGTGTATAGCGTGTTTGTAAATAACCTGGACGATATAAGACGGCGGATTGATCAATTCGTCAAACGACTGGAATTTTAGGAAGAATCCGAATTTTCTTAGAGCGACGATGCACTGCTTGCACCGAAATGGAGGAGGGACACTTTAAACATCTTTTTTAATGTAATTATCTTCAATTTAATTATTTTGTCACAAAATCTATTAAAAAATTAGGACTTTTCGACTTGTTTCGGCCTATACTACATACCCTTAAAAAAAGTTACCCTTTTTTTAAATACCCTATACAGGGTGTTTCAACTCAAAGTGGCAGTGCCGGATTAGCCACGTAGCAAGAGTTAGCAAATGCTACGGGCCCCGCGCCTTGAGGGGCCTCGCGACACCGTCCAATGAAAAGACTTACTAGTTATTCTTAAAAGTGAACACTGGCCACACCATATATCGGGTAATAATTTAGTTTCAGCTATAGTTATCCATTTAAGTCATGACTTTGATTAGTTCACACAAACAAATAAAACTAATTAATTGAAATGTCAAATTTATGAACTGTCAGTAGTAAACAATAAATAGTGACCTAATCAAAGTCATGATATCAATTTTCATGGATAACTAGAGCTGAAATTGAAATGATCACCCGGTACATTATATCGGGTGTTCGTATAAGTCTATGGTTACAGTGCAAGAGTTTTCACTTGTATAGGCACTTACGCGCGTGTAAAAAGAGTGGCGCAAAGGACAATTCGCGCGAAAAAGCTTGCACTATAACCGTAGGTATCCTAACCCGACCATTTAGAACAGTTTTATATTGATTACCAATAAGAAAGTAATTAATGGATATTTAATTTTATAAGTCCCTCTACTATTACAGTCGGTCGTTCCTTTAAAATCATTTTTCCCAAATGTAGAAATACTGTTACGCATTTACTTTAGTTTGATGATGCCCAACTGCAGCGGAGAACGTTCTTTTCCAACGTTAGCGCATTAAAAATGAGTTAAGGAACACAATGCGACAAGAACGTCTAAATGACCTTACTTTAATGAACATAGAAATTGATTTACTAGAAATATAGATTTGACTAGTGTTATGTCTAAATTTGCCAACAAGTTTTTTCTTTGTAAACGTGCTGTTTTATTTTATATCCTAAACTTTATTACATAAAGAAAACCAAGGGCCTCTAGTTTGCATTTGCTACAGGCCCCGCGCTGCCTTAATCCGGCACTGCAAAGTGGACAACGTAATAGAGGTTGTAGATCTCATTGAGACTAACACTTTTTTCAAATTAATATTTTTCATTTGAGCTTTTGTTTTCGAGTTATCGACCTTCTTTTGTTTTTACATAAACCTCGTTATCTTCATTATTTATGGCCGGATTTTAAAAAATGTAAGTTTTTGGAAATTGTCAGTTTGATATTTACAATTATTGCGTTAAACATTTTTTCAAAAAATATCAACAAACAAAATGGCGACCAGTTTTCTTTTTTAAACTTGGATAGCTCTAATGCCCGTTTGCACCGATTTTATGTAAATCTGAGTTTAACTAAACGTCGTTTAAATTTAAACTAAGATTAAAAAGTCATTCGATTGCACCGCTTCAAATAAATCTAAGATTAACAAACTGGAGTTTAATTGTAGAATTTTAGGGAGTTTTTGTCTTACATGTTTGCATCAAAGTTCATACCTCTAATTTTGACAGTTAGTGCACACATTTTACTTGTTTATGCGAGGGTATTCTGTGGTTTATGCAGAAGAAAAGTTACAGTTGACATCTGTGCTACGGATTTCGTTATACATACAACTATTTTATAATTTTATTTAATTTTGTAGTTTGTTAAATAAGAGGTTGGGAATAGCTAACATTAAAAAAATCGTTAGAAAATGCATTAGAAAATGGAAAAGAGGAGCATAAATTAAGAATGCAGTTATTAAATGTAGAAATAGAAATTAAGAAGAAAGAATTAAAAAAATGCAAGAGGGCAATTTGTAATGTTAAACGTTCTTTACTTATATTTCAAAGTTATAAATAAAGAAACAATATTTAACTAGAATCTACTTATTTTTGTTAGAAATTCAGCTAGGTATCTACATTATTTTATAAATTTGCAAAATACTCCAGGATTAACAGATTTTGTGTAGAATTTTGAGGCATATCTATAATAGGAAAATTCGTCAAATCGCCCATATTAATTAGGTAATTCAATTCATTGTTTCAAAGTATTCAGCGCGAATATTAATAGTTCTAGGAAAGCCAAAATCTATTATTTCAAGAATTTCAATATTGTCGTTAAAAATGTTCACATCTTCAAAATCCATTTCTTCACACAATAAAACTATACACTTTCGGATGTCGGTTAACTTACTTTATATTCGTTAAGCTTTTGACATTTTATTAAAATGTAGGGAAAGGAAACTTTACTTGCCATGCGCAAAGCCTTAGTTAGAGCTAAACTTTGTTTAATCCGTAAAAATTGGAGGATTAAATAAAGCGGAGTTTAGACCATATTAAACTAAGCTTTAATGGCGGTGCAAACAAAATTTAAGATATAAACGACGTTTTAGAATAAACCACGATTAAATATTGCGGTGCAAACGGGCATTAGTCTGCTCCAAAGAAAATTGGTCGCCATTTTGTTTGTTGATATATTTTTTTTTAAATTTTAACTCAAAAATTGTTGATATCAAACTGACAATTTCAAAAAACTATAATTTTTTAAAATCCGGCCATAAATAATGAAGATAAAGAGGTTTGTGTAAAAACAAAAGAAGGTCGATAACTCGAAAACAAAAGCTCAAATAATAAATAATAATTTGAAAAAAGTGTTAGTCTCGATGAGATCTACAACCTCTATTACGTTGTCCACTTTGAGTTGAAACACCCTGTATAGTACAGTCAATAGGGAAAAATCTGTGCATTTTTGGAAAGGACTCGAAATTCAAATAGTATAATAACTAAATTTTTTTGACTTATAATTGGGTTTTTTACATTTTTAGGGCATTTTTTAAATTTTAAAGTGCCTACTTTTTACATCATTTTAATGAGAAAAAATAGACAAATTTAGTGAGAATAAAAAAGACCTAGATTGGGTCTTATTTCTTAAACGGTGCAAAACAATTTTTTTCGAGTACGCCACTGGATTCTACGCAAAAATATCTATCTAGAACAGTTTTTACTTTTTTCTAGCTTACATGGTGTGTGAGATATGACAGCACTCCGGTATCTCAGAAACAAAACAAGTTAGCTTAGTTCTGTTTGCGGCATTAAAAATTTAACGAAAAAGTGGCACAGGTTCGCGAAAACCGCAAAGTTCTATATTTACAACTTACAGAGATACCCTGCAATTACAAGCAAATTGAGACACAGTGTACAGGGTGTCTCTGAAAAGTCTGTACAAAAAGCTACCATAAGTTTTTGGGCTCTAAATAAGTGGTTTGAACAAAACATACCTGTCCAAAAGTTCTTCCTTACTGAGTTACAGGGCGCTAAAAAATATCTTTCCAAATAATTTTTTAAGTATATCTACAAAACGGTTTAAAGTAGAGATTTAAAATTTGGTGGATTATTAAGTCGATCAGGAAGCTACAATGTGTTGGTATTACAACCAAAATAATATTGATCAGGGACGTACTTATAAGGGGGGATATAGTTTTTTTTTAATAATTCTTGTAGGGAATTTAATTTTTTTTACAAAATAACAAGAATTAGGATAGATACGATCAAGACACGTAAAAAGGTATACTTGTTTGACTTGTGTTAACTCAACTGTTTGCGAGATATTTTACTATGAAAAAAAATTTTGCTATGAAAACATGAGAAATTTAGAAAAAATTCTTGAAACTTAAGTTTTTTATTCTTAAGCAATAGAAAACACTGTAGATGACTGTCGCGCCGCATTTAGCCGGAAGTTAAACAAATTGAAGTATTTATGATGCCAATTTTATTTATTGAATAACTTCTTTCGCATTAGATTTTCGAATAAAAAGCATCAGTACAAAGTTATAGAAAAAAATATTTTCTACAACTTTTCTTTTAAATTTTTAAAAGTTACTCAACAAATAAGTAGAAAATTTTGGAGAATTTTTTTTATTACATATTTCCTTAACGGTAAGTTTCAGGTATTTTGGTTTCAAATGTTTTTATAGAGCTTTCTCAGAGCTACAAAAAATGTAGGTATTACATAATTATGTTTTTATACAGATGATTATTACGTTTTATCAACCTGTAAGTATCTCCAATAGATCTAGTATTGTTGTCATTTAAAATCTTAAATAAATTATAGTGACTTTTTGAACTAGACCATACAATCAAAATAAAAACACGAAATCATTTATACCAATAATTTCCCTTTATTTCTTTTTATAAAACTCTTTTCCATGCCACCACGGAGGTAGAGTAGTAATTAGTAGTAGTAGTAGTAAGTACTACTAACCCTAGACCCTTAAAGCCAAGGGTTCCCGGCCGCCCGAGTGGCGACAGACCTTAACCGTATTGTAGCGAAAATCGCCAGCTACGACGCCGACGTAATGATCTTAAAAACGTGCTATTTTCAAAGTAAAATAGGTAATCGAAAAAATTTAGTTCATAAATAATTAAATTTGTTTAACTTCCGGCTAAATGCGGCGCGACCGAGCTTTTTGTACAATTTTGAGGGTTTGCGTCGCGGGCTAGCGTAATCCAGACCTACATACACTTGCCCACAAACAAATGTTTTCCATCATCGACGCAAAACAAAAAACAAGTGCATTTGTTTAAATGTTTTTATATAAATGTTTGTAAACACTTTTTCAACAGCTTTTAAACAGTTTTTATACAGATGTTTAAATGTTTGCGGGCAAATGTATCTAGGTCTGGACTAGGCTTTGATGTACTTATGTCATACTTAAGTTCTTAAATTTAACTAATGATATTTTACTTACGTCCTAACCCTAGGTGATTCTTTCATTGTGACTTTCCGCAATAAAAAATCTCAGATTACAAAATAAGTACCTAAATACATTAAATGGACCACTCATTAAACTAATAGTGCAAATTATTAATTAAGTTATCTTATACAAAAAGATAATTGATCAAGTCTTGCGAGGTGCCGCGTTGATTTTACAAAAATTTGTGTTTCGCACAATGGATTTACTTAAATATGACGAATTACATTGATTTAGAAAATGTTGAGTTATCTTTTAAATTTAATACAATCCAAATAAATATTTTGAAATATTACTCACTTTTTCTTGAATACCAGAAAACACTATACGTTGTAGCTGCACAGTTTTAACACACAACCTTCTTATTCGAACTAAGAAAACTGACTAAACACTTGTCTCCTTGTCAATACCAAAAAGGACCTTAAGGCAAAATTTTACAACACCTTAAATTATGAAGTCATCATAGTGCTTTAGACATTTGAAGACTATAAGTAAATGTTTTTGTCGTAAATGTAATATAGATTTGAATAGAGTATCTAGTTTTACGATAGGTACCCAAAAGATTATAAACTCATTTACCTAGTAGGTACCTGACATAAATCTGAATGCAAAATCATCGCGTACTTTTACCTGAACACTTTGCGTTCGGTAACAGGAATAATTTTGGAAACAAAAGTATTACTTGTTTGAAGTATCCGCTAGCAAACTGAAGTAAATCAAAACTTTATTAGTGTTTTTATTCACTTTACATTGCCAAACGGACTTAATTTTTTTTTATGAAAATTTTTTTTGCCTCAGCAATTTTGGAACAAAAGTCTCCCAAGTTGACGATAATTTAAAATGTTTTCAAAATGAACATCACAGGAAATTTTTGACACATTTGGAATTTCTTCTGTTATTTTTCGAAATATGTAATTTGATTGGTCTCAATTTTGAATATAATATCGTTAAAGTTAATTTTTCAGCGTGTTTCCAACCTTTAATTGTGATTCGTCATAAGCAAATTTTAAAGAAATATGTTTATCAATTTTATATGTATTTTTCCATCAATTCCAAAACGCCAAAATAAGACATTTTCTTAATTTAATGTATTAAATTTTTTTCAATTCACGATTCGATAATCCATATTTTACGTAAAATAATCGAATTATAGGAAAAAATATGCCTAAAGTTTCATCATTACCAATTTTTTGTTAAAATTATAAATTTCCTGTATCTACTAATATCTATCAAATTGCAGATGAATTTATTTTTATTCTAAAGTTTTCATAATTAGTGTAGGTAATTTTTATGTTAAACTGTATAAAATAGTTATTTATGTATCAAGTACGCAAAATAGAGTTATTGGGAACAAATCGTGATTAAAGACGAGGCGACGAAGGGGCCGAGTCTGTATGGACAGGAGGCCCCAAAAACTATTTGCTTACGTGCTGCGAACAAGATTTTTTTACATGAGTTCTCTAAACCTCTAAATTGATTTAAAAATTTATTTAAATATGTAAGTACACACCCTGAAATGGTCATTTTAGAGAGCGAATGCAAAAAATATAAGTATGTATAAGTATAAGTTTTGTATTCTATTAATTTATAAAACTCACGATTACAATATTGTACAAGCGAATAAAAATGCGATGAAAAATTATTGTGTAGGTACCTATCTACTAATTAATTATTACCCTACCTATCTATCCAACAAATGCTAGTTACCAAAGGTTTTTTAAATATTTGCTTAACTGAATTCAAAGATATAAGTACTGAAAACTTACATGAACCAGATCAATTTAAAAAAATGTTTGGAAAATCTATAATCACTTTAATAATATTAGAATTAAAAACAAATTGGAAACCACAGCATGTCGCACAATACATATTTACGATTTTATAAAATTTAACAATTTAACTCACCTCCACGCACAAGACTCGATAAATTCAACTTTCTGGCACGAAGTTTAGGACAAACTAAGCTCATAGATAAAACTTTTATCTATGACTAAGCTTCATAGACAACTGTACTAAGCTTTATTGCCGGAGTACCGGAAACCTTTCCCTTAAGTATTCAAGTCCGTAAGAGGGGGAAATTTCAAATTTGGCAAGAGTCATAAAACTTCCTTTGCAGGTAGGTACTGCGCTGGCTACACGACAGCAATTTACTTGTACGGTATAGTTTGCGCAATAAGTACGGTACACTTTTCTGTGGCCACACGATGTAGGTAAATTTGTGCAAACCGTCAGAATATGCTTGAAGTGTTGCTCCGAAAGGTCTAACTGGATCCATTTTATCAATATTATCAAGTGAGTCAATATTGCTGCAAATATTTTTCTACTGCCTTTTACTAAAAAAAGAAAACAAGTAGAGTTCCTTGTGCAAAGTGGTGCAAGAAATGTCTTCTGAATAAAACAAATAATTCTTATACAACTTTGATGATGGACTTAACAGAAGATCCCGATGACTGGCGGATCTAAACTGCTGGCCAATTGAAACGTACCAAGCGAATTTTCAGGTTGAATATAAAGTCAAATATTTTGAAAAGGAGAAAAGATATCAACATGACGTTTTCAGGATTCAAGAGATAATTTAATTGCGAAAACAATAGTGCGACCCGATTTTTTACTTTGAAGTACGTTACTATCTACAGGGTATGAAAGAAAGTCGTCTTTTTTTTCTCAAACTTTATACCTACCGAGATTCCACAAAAAATGTTTTATATTTTTTTGATGTCAATTTTTTTAGTCCCTGGTTAATGAGGAAAAAACCAATTTCTCAAAATTTTTATATCCCTCTTATTTTATAAGATACCGAATTTTTTATTAAATTTAATATTGTTGAACAGGTTTCATGTGATATGTCGATAAAAAGGTACTTTTAAGTAGAATCTAATTCTTACGGAAAAAAATATACAGGGTTGTTTTAAAAATTTTTGAAAGTTAGTAGGTGGCCCTTCCGGTGAAATCGGAAGTGTCATTAGATTGTTTTAAACGTCAAAATGATTATTCCTTTCAACAATCAAACCATGCCAAATTTCAAATTAATACAGTATTTATATGAACAATTTCTTAATAATATGCACAGGGACCGAGATAGTTCACAATTTTAAATTTTCTCACGATAGTAAAAGCCAAACTACTGTAATATTAACATGAAAAATTGCAGTGACTAAAAAGGACGATATAGAAAATTCCAAGTTGATCTGAGTTGTAGTTTTTGAGTTACTTATAGCCAAATATTATTATAAAGTAAGAATAATAAAAGAAATTTGTTTAATAGAATGACGTAAGTAAATTCTTTGCTAGCTCTTAGACTATAAGATTATATTAATTTTCAAAATATCTTCACAAATTTACATCCATTAGTTTAGATTATATGAATAAATATAATTATATTACACACATTCAAAGACAAACTGTTAATGTTAGCTGATATTAATATTTTGATACCGGCGCATCCACCAAAACTACAAACCCCACTCATTGTCGGCTTATTTAGTTTCATTTTCGTTATTTGAATTTAGAAAGCTGCTAAAAATGTGAAATTAATGATGGCCATCTTGCCTGATTCAAAGTTACCCGCTATATTTAGTGTGTTCAAGAAAGTTGGCCTCATATGCAAAAACTTGTATTAGACATTAGATTTTTTGAAAGTTTGACTTCAGAGTAATATTAGGTATGTTTTTTTTTTGTCAAGTTAAAATAGTAACTTAAATAGTAGACTAATAGTAGAGTAGGCGGCTGCAAAAAGTTAGTCGTCATAAGGTGGACGAACGGGAAAAATAGGAATGATATTTTAGTCCTTTATTAAGAAAGATCGCTAAGATTGCCTACGAAAATCCTGCCGAAGCAGGGTTAAAAAATATAATTTATTTTCAAACTGCGTATAACATGGTGTTATAAGACTGAGTAGGCAAGGTATAAGTTTCATTTCTATGACACCACTTTTGAGCGGCGTATAAGTAGGACTTATACTCCGGCGGAGTATAAGTTATATCATTATCTGCAAAAATGTATGACAGTTGCATGACAGTTGCAAAATTATTTATTAAATTGTTTGTCATATTACGATTAGAATGATTCAATTTGAAAATAAAATATTGTATTTTATTCGGAGTATAAGCACTTTTATGTGACTCCGTATGGAGTTAATTCTCCTTGCTCCGCTCGGCGCTTACACCTCCATACTTCGTCACATAAAAGTTTCGCTTATACTCCTAATAAAATAAATATCTATTATTTACAACTTCAACAAACTTCATAGACTGGAATCACGTTTTAGATCTCTATCATGCATTTATTTCGAGTATTTATCAAGGATAACAATTTGAACCAGCATGCTTCTCCCGTCAAACAACGCAATTTGTGTAAATTGAGTCTAAATTTTAGAAATTTGTCGAAAAACTAGTGAAATGTTTGAATATTGTGAAGTTGTCAATTAAATTTCAAAAATGACATAAATTTAGATCAAGTATTACTAAAAGTACGCTTCATTTAGGCTTTCGCCTTATGACGTACATTTTTAATTAAAAAAAATTCCCTTACGTGGGGCTGCCGGGGTGTTCCGAGAAGGTGGGTGTAGGCAACCCTATTTATTTTTGTTTATTTCGCTCTCCTCTACAATGTGGTCACTCCTTTTAGTCCACCACAATGATTATTTTTGAAATTATTTATTTAATTAATAGTTTTTTTTAACCCTGTTTCGGCAGGATTTTCGCAGGCAACCTTAGCGTTCCTTTTTAGTGAAGGTCTAAACTATCATTCTTATTTTTCCCGTTCGTCCACCTTATGAAGACTAACTTTTTGCAGCCCCCTCTTGGACTAAAAATAGCAGTATATTGCTCCATTAGTAATCTATAAGTTAGAATATGAATTCTATTACCATTATTTCTGTTTACTAAATTCCAAATAAGTATCTAATAGATATCTCAATATCTGCAGGTGGAACAACCGGGCCTTAGTAAAAGTGTGACATTTTTCTCCGTCAAATTTAAACTTTAAGAATTGCTCAACATTGAAGTATGCCTTATTGAAAATATCGTAAAATATCCGTTCACGCCCACGCGGCAACCAGCGTCCTTATTTTAAGATTACCATTCTTGGTGTTGAAATTTTGGTTTTGTTGGATTCCATTCTCCATTAGCTAATGTGTTTCCAAAAATAGTAGAATTTTTTTGTGAGAAAATTGGATAACTATCATATTTTATTATGTTTACAGAATTTTTTTATCGTTCACATAAACTAATCCATTTTTTTAATGTATCTAAAGTGATGCTTAGAGAATTAAAGCAAAATATAAAAAATAGAGAAGTAAGTCGTTTTCTGTTCATTATAATTATTATGGATGAAATAGCAAAAGAAGTTAGTACCTAATGATAGCAGGATATAGGATATAGAAATTTTTTTGGATGACTTGATGTATGCGAATGATCTATGTCAACTTTTTAGTTTCTTATACGAAGTAATAAGAAAGTATATCTAGTAATCGTGATTTTTTCGACTTCGAGATTTTGAGGGCCCCTGAATCCATTTTGACCATTTTCGCCATGATGTCTGTCTGTGTGTCTGTCTGTCTGTATTCACCATAACTCAAAAACGACTTATCGAAATTGATTCAAATTTAATATTTAAGAGTTTGAACAAATTTGAGGGTGCCACATTAAATGTTTTTCATCTAGCACCAACACAAGTGGTATTTACCTGAAGACATTTTTAGATTTTTTATGAATATCTTGAAAAATAAACAATTTACGAGATTTTTTTATTCTTTAACATTGATTTAGAATTAAATTTTGAACAAATTATGTTTAAAGCATTTTTTGAAATTCCGTCAAAAAAATAAAAAAAAACGAGATATTCTTAAAACACTTAAGATATTTTTCATATTGCGCGTTGAATCCGACTAGTAGATAGACTAGTGAGTATGGGGCTTGGCTGCCAAACGGAAGGTCGCGGGTTCGAATCCCAGGACTATTATTTTTTATTTTTTTTTATTTTACTGGTTTCTATGGTACCGAAAACAATAATAATAAATAAATAAATGTGATTTTATATTAATAACGTCTTGAATGTCGACTGCATGTGATTATTGGCTACCCGTTCAGTATTTTCCAAAGATTAAAACTGTATCATAGCAATGTATAAGAAAGTCATGTGTTGGGCACATCAGATATTTATAACTTGCTTTACTCATTTACATGTAGGTAATCAAAATATATTATATAAATTTAACTCACATAATTATTCAATCGAAATAGAAGAACTAAAATACAAACGCACTGTATATAGAGCTCTAGCAAAAGTAGCAAATCACAAGTTTTTGCTTTGAAATTTGAAACAAACTGACTAAGCCTTATTATAATTTACATCTTTGTTGTAGGCAAAATTATAAAGCCATTACAGATTCCAGAAGGTTATTATCGTTATACAAATTGTCTATAACCCAGTGCAGGAAATTATCTTACAAATTAAAAAAAATGTTTATTTTTCATCGTATTTACTGATATTTTTTCAATTTATAGAGATTGAACATGATAACGATATGAAATTTTGCATGTACATGTCTGTAAAAAGTGTAAACCAAAATTTCTGAAATGTGAAAAAAAGAGTTGTTTTTGAGTTCATACAATATCGATTGACATGTTTTTTTAATATTTAGCCCATCAGAAAGCTGTTACAAAATTTACTTAACAAAACTCCTGATTCAATTATTTCTAATAGTTCTTAGTTTTACTGATGTAGTTTTAAATCGTTTAGAAAACTGAAAGTTTTAAGTGGGTAAATACATTATCTTATGTCCGTTCATCTTAATTATGTTCGTATCTAAAGTCATTTAGCACAAATATTGAATACTCTACTGTAGTTATGCCATATTTAGGTTCTAAAATTTTACTAATGATATTTTTCGGATATTTTAATTACTCCCTAAGCCCTAGGTGATTCATTCATTGTTTCTTTTAGCAATACAGAAATCACATATTACGAAATAATTAAATACATTAAAAGGGCCACATTAAACTAATAGTGCAAATCATTAATTAAGTTATCTTATTAAATACAATCCAAATAAATATTTTGAAATATTACTCACTTTTTCTTGAAAATCAGAAAACACGATACGTTGTAGCTAGACAGTTTTAACACACAACCTTCAAAATTTTACAACACCTTAAATCATGTCATAGTGCTTTAAACATTTGAAGAATAACTAAATGTTTTTGTCGTAAATTTAATATAGATTTGAATAGAGTATCTAGTTTTACAATACCTACCCTAAAAATTATAAACTCATTTACCTATGGATACCTAGTACCTGATCTTAATACAAAATCATCGTGTACTTCTACCTGAGCGGGTTGGTACTTTGTGTTCAGTTACAGGAATAATTTTGGAAACAAAAGTATTACCTGTTTGAACTATTTTTATTGCAAATACCATCCGTTAGCAATGTGAACTAAATAGAAACTTTATTAGTGCTTTGTAAGAACAACAGAGGCATAAAGTTTTTTCGTTCTTTGCAAATAGTAGCAACAAACACTCAAATAAATTCTGAGAATATTATCATCTGCCAAAAACACCGCCAAAGTTTTTATTCACTTTACATTGCCAAACAGACTAAATTTTTTTAATGAATATTTTTTAGCCTCAGCAATTTTGGAACAAAAGTCTCCCAAGTTGACGAAAATTTAAAATGTTATCAAAATGAACATCACAGGAAATTCTTGACACATTTGTAATTTCTTCCGTTATTTTTCGAAATATGATAGATAGATAGATAGATAGATATTTATTTGTTCTAAATTACATGTAATTTGATTGGTCCCAATTTTGAATATAATATCCTTAAAGTTAGATTTTCAGCGTGTTTCCAGCCTTTAATTGTGATTTCGTTATAAGCAAATTTAAAAAATAGTAATTTGTATAACTAGCCTTGAAACTAGAGTTTTGCGAGTGCGAGTAGAGTTTGCGAGCAGAGGCCGTAGGCCGAGGCCCGCAACTACGAGTACTCGCAAAACAGTTTCTAGGCGTGTAATACACACTATTTTTTGTGCCGAAGTTTATTTAAATAAATAAAATTTACAAAATAATTGTTTAAATATTTGGTATTAGGTATTTTTTTTATATTGGTAACACGCGATACTTAAAATTGACACTGACAGTAGTAGCCGAATGACAGAAATAATAATCCGTTTCTATGGAAAATACAAATTTTCTTTATGATTTCAATGATGCCAATCGATAAACTAAAAATTCCTAGTTTTTGCCGGTCTAGCCCGACAAAACATGAGTTTCCAGCCGATTTATACGAATGCAAAATGACTAATGCCAACCTGAGGCACAAAAAATATATTTTTCAATTTTATATGTATATCTAAATAAGGAAATGGATTAATTTTTCAATCATTCCAAAACACCAAAATATTACATTTTCTTAATTTGAATGTATTAAATTTTTTCAATAATTAATGGTGTTTAAAAAAATTTCTTTATCAAAATTTCTATAATTATGATTCGGTAATCCATATTTTACGTAAAATAATCGAATAATGGGAAAAAATATGCCTAAAGTTTCATCATTACCAATTTTTTGTTAAAATTATAATTTTTTGGTACTAATATCAAATTACAGATGAATTTATTTTTATTCTAAAGTTTTCAGAATTAGTGTAGGTACTTTTTTTGTTAAACTGTATAAAATAGTTATTTATGTATCAAGTACGCAAAATAGAGTTATAGGGAACAAATCGTGATTAAGGACGAGGCGACGAAGGGGCCGAGTCTGTATGGGCAGGAGGCCCCAAAAACTATTTGCTTACAAGATTTTTTTACATGAGTTCTCTAAACCTCCAAATTGATTTAAAAATTTATTTAAATATGTAAGTACACACCCTGAAATGGTCATTTTAGAGAGCGAATGCAAAAAATATAAGTATGTATAAGTATAAGTTTTGTATTCTATTAATTTATAAAACTCACGATTACAATATTGTACAAGCGAATAAAAATGCGATGAAAAATTATTTTGTAGGTACCTATCTACTAATTAATTATTACCCTACCTATCTATCCAACAAATGCTAGTTCCCAAAGGTTTTTTAAATATTTGCTTAACTGAATTCAAAGATATAGATACTGAAAACTTACATGAATCAGATCAATTTAAAAAAATGTTTGGAAAATCTATAATCACTTTAATAATATTAGAATTAAAAACAAATTGGAAACCATAGCATGTCGCACAATACATATTTACGATTTTATAAAATGTAACAATTTAACTCACCTCCATGTAGACATACGCACAAGACTCGATAAATTCAACTTTCTGGCACGAAGTTTAGGACAAACTAAGCTCATAGATAAAACTTTTATCTATGACTAAGCTTCATGGACAACTATACTAAGCTTTATTGCCGGAGTACCGGAAACCTTTCCCTTAAGTATTCAAGTCCGTAAGAGGGGGAAATTTCAAATTTGGCAAGAGTCATAAAACTTCCTTTGCAGGTAGGTACTGCGCTGACTACAGTCCAGTGGTCTCCAAACTTTTTTGATCTCGTACCCCTAAGGTAGAAAAAATAAATAGCGCGTACCCCCAACTAATTGAATACAAATTTACTGTGTTAAGTACCGTTACTAGGAAAAAAATTACAAAGTATTTTATTTTATTAGGAGTATTATTTTAATCATGTCGTACCCCCATGTATCGACTCGCGTACCCCTTGGGGTACGCGTACCCCACTTTGGAGACCACTGGGCTACACGACAGCAATTTACTTGTACGGTATAGTTTGCGCAATAAGTACGGTACACTTTTCTGTGGCCACACGATGCAGGTAAATTTGTGCAAACCGTCAGAATATGCTTGAAGTGTTGCTCCGAAAGGTCTAACTGGATCCATTTTATCAATATTATCAAGTGAGTCAATATTACTGCAAATATTTTTCTACTGCCTTTTAATAAAAAAAGAAAACAAGTAGAGTTCCTTGTGCAAAGTGGTGCAAGAAATGTCTTCTGAATAAAACAAATAATTCTTATACAACTTTGATGATGGACTTAACAGAAGATCCCGATGACTGGCGGATCTAAACTGCTGGCCAATTGAAACGTACCAAGCGAATTTTCAGGTTGAATATCAAGTCAAATATTTTGAAAAGGAGAAAAGATATCAACATGAGGTTTTCATGATTCAAGAGATAATTTAATTGCGAAAACAATAGTGCCACCCGATTTTTTACTTTGAAGTACGTTACTATCTACAGGGTATGAAAGTAAGTCGTCTTTTTTTCTGAATCTTTATACCTACCGAGATTCCACAAAAAATGTTTTATATTTTTTTGATGTCAATTTTTTTAGTCCCTGGTTAATGAGGAAAAAACCAATTTCTCAAAATTTTTATATCCCTCTTATTTTATAAGATACCGAATTTTTTATTAAATTTAATATTGTTGAACAGGTTTCATGTGATATGTCGATAAAAAGGTACTTTTAAGTAGAATCTAATTCTTACGGAAAAAAATATACAGGGTTGTTTTAAAAATTTTTGAAAGTTAGTAGGTGGCCCTTCCGGTGAAATCGGAAGTGTCATGAGATTGTTTTAAACGTCAAAATGATTATTCCTTTCAACAATCAAACCATGCCAAATTTCAAATTAATACAGTTAAATGTAACAAAATGGTGGGGGTTGTAAAACGATTTCGTAGCCACCCGGTATACACGAATATGAGCTAATTTTTGAAAAAGTGAAAAACCCGTTTCGAGTATATAAGTCACTTAAACCAATGGTGAACATAAACTAACTAAATTCTATTCTATTCCATAAAGAAAATAGCCTCAAAAAATGAATTAAAAAAATTACCGATTTTTGATAAGCCACTGGTTACCAATAAATTAATGAAAGTACAAAAAGTGTACTTTTTATAAGAAATCCATTCATAAGGTATCATAATCAACTACAGAGATTGGTTCTTACAAAACACAATACGGCCGAACGACAAAAAACAAAGAAAAAATCAAATTTTCAGCAAAAATTCGGTATCTTATAAAATAACAAGGATATCAAAATTTTGCAAAACAGGATGTTTTCCCATTAAGTAAGAACTAAAAACATCTTCATCAAAAAAATTTAAAAATTTTTTTGTATAATCGCGGTAGTTATAAAATTTGACAAAAAAAGAAGACTTTCTTTCATACCCTGTAGATAGTAATGTACTTCAAAGTAAAAAAATAGGGTAACACTATCGTTTTCTCAATTAAATTATCTCTGAAATCCTGAAATCCGCATGTTGATATCTTTTCTATTTTTCAAAATATTTGACTTTAAATTCAACCTAAAAATTCACTTGGTACGTTTCAATTGGCCAGCAGTTTATATGAGAACGGATAAAACTGCGTGTAACGAATTACTACGATTGACGACTTCTTCAATAGAGCAATATAATACTGTGATGCGCGAATCGATATCTTCTCATGAAAGATTAAATTTTATTTTGAGATTTTTGACTGGGGACCCGGCTTGTATGATGTCCACACGCTCCAGCTAAGTTTGCGCAAGCCGCGCTTTTGGGTTTGTGCGAGCTATCGTTTTGCCGGCCACACGCACACGGTACCCGATACAAACCGGTTTGCGCAAGTAAGCACGTGGTAAAGTTTGTGCGTGTGGCCGGCTCATTAGTTGTTTCAGTACCTACCTATCTTGGTTTTTTCAATGATGACATTCGTTACCATAGGAAATAGTATATTTTGCAACAAGACATGAAAATAACGTTTTTTTTCCAGAGGTGAGAATTTCTTTAGGAAAAGTAATTGTGGTACTATCCGTATAAGAAAGTCATGTGTTGGGCACATCAGATATTTCTCTAGAGATTATTGTTTTGATAAAGTAAATTTTGACGTTTTCTATCTCCGTTACTTTTTTGACTTTTTTGACTTATGAATAATGTCGTGATATGTAATTATATGAAATTGTAGAGAATTGCTTGCTCCACAATATTTATATGAACAATTTCTCAATAATATGCGCAGGGACCGAGATATTTCACTATTTTAAATTTTCTCACGATAGTAAAAGCCAAACTACTGTACCTAATATTAACATGAAAAATTGCAGTCACTAAAAAGGACGATATAGAAAATTCCAAGTTGATCTGAGTTGTAGTTTTTGAGTTACTTATAGCCAAATATTATTATAAAGTAAGAATAATAAAAGAAATTTGTTTAATAGAATGACGTAAGTAAATCCTTTGCTAGCTCTTAGACTATAAGATTATATTAATTTTCAAAATATTTTCACAAATTTACATCCTTTAGTTTAGATTATATGAATAAATATAATTATATTACACACATTCGAAGACAAACTGTTAATGTTAGCTGATATTAATATTTTGATACCGGCGCATCCACCAAAACTACAAACCCCACTCATTGTCGGCTTATTCAGTTTCATTTTCGTTATTTGAATTTAGAAAGCTGCTAAAAATGTGAAATTAATGATGGCCATCTTGCCTGATTCAAAGTTACCCGCTATATTTAGTGTGTTCAAGAAAATTGGCCTCATATGCAAAAACTTGTATTAGACATTAGATTTTTTGAAAGTTTGACTTCAGAGTAATATTAGGTATGATTTTTTTTGTCAAGTTAAAATAGTAACTTAAATAGTAGAATGATAGTAGAGTAGGCGGCTGCAAAAAGTTAGTCGTCATAAGGCGGACGAACGGGAAAAATAGGAATGATATTTTAGTCCTTTATTAAGAAAGATCGCTAAGATTGCCTACGAAAATCCTGCCGAAGCAGGGTTAAAAAATATAATTTATTTACAACTTCAACAAACTTCATAGACTGGAATCACGTTTTAGATCTCTATCATGCATTTATTTCGATTATTTATCAAGGATAACAATTTGAACCAGCATGCTTTTCCCGTCAAGCAACGCAATTTGTGTAAATTGAGTCTAAATTTTAGAAATTTGTCGAAAAACTAGTGAAATGTTTAGATTTTGTGAAGTTGTCAATTAAATTTCAAAAGTGACATAAATTTAGATCAAGTATCACTAAAAGTACGCTTCATTTATGCTTTCGCTTTATGACGTCAGTTTTTAATTAAAAAAATCCCCTTACGTGGGGCTGCCGGGGTGTTCCGAGAGGGTGGGTGTAGGCAACCCTATTTATTTTTGTTCATTTCGCTCTCCTCTACAATGTGGTCACTCCTTTTTGTTCACCACAATGATTATTTTTGAAATTATTTATTTAATTTTGTAATTATGTTTTTCTACGAAAATGCGGAATGACGTTTTTTCTGACAAGATAATCGAACTTGAAAGTAGGCTTTTGAAAAACTAGTACGGAAAATTAGTGTGGAAATTTTTTTCCGCACATATTTTTTAAACTTTCCGCACGCAAACAAAAACATAAAGAAGTACTTACATTTAGTTATAATTGTAACATTTATTTAATATCTAACAACCGGAGGAGTGCACATTAGTTCATCGCTTTCGCTTTAGTTTTGAAACTCCATGTTTATATTCACGTAATTTGATCTCAAAATCAAAATTATTTCGATGACAGGACACAATTTATAAACTGTCAACAGCTATGAGCTTTCAGTTCTATGACAACAAACTCACTTGATGTTTTTTTAATTAGAAAAAGATTTACAAATAATTTTATTTTTTGCGAATTCCACGTTTTCGTAGAAAAAATCGTATGTAACACGCTTGCGCTATCGCTCGCGTTGCAAATTTCACACTCGTATTGTCATGATGCGTTTTCCGCACTTGTATTATAATATACTATTTTTACCCTGTTTCGGCAGGATTTTCGCAGGCAACCTTAGCGTTCCTTTTTAGTAAAGGTCTAAACTATCATTCCTATTTTTCCCGTTCGTCCACCTTATGACGACTAACTTTTTGCAGCCGCCTCTTGGACTAAAAATAGCAGTATTGCTCCATTAGTAATGTATAAGTTAGAATATGAATTCTATTACCATTATTTCTGTTTACTAAGTTCCAAATAAGTATGTAATATAGATATCTCGATATCTGCAGGTAGAACAACCGGGTCTTAGTGAAAGTGTGACATTTTTCTCCGTCAAATTTAAACTTTAAGAATTGCTCAACATTGAAGTATGCCTTATTGAAAATATCGTAAAATATCCGTTCACGCCCACGCGGCAACCAGCGTCCTTATTTTAAGATTACCATTCTTGGTGTTGAAATTTTGGTTTTGTTGGATTCCATTTTCCATTAGCTAATGTGTTTCCAAAAATAGTAGAATTTTTTTGTGAGAAAATTGGATAACTATCAAATTTTATTATATTTACAGAATGTTTTTATCGTTCACATTAAATAATCCATTTTGTCAATGTATCTACAGTGATGCTTAGAGAATTAAAGCAAAATAAAAAATAGAGAAGTAAGGTAGGGAGGAGTACCTACTCAGTCGTTTTCTGTTCATTATAATTATTATGGATGAAATAGCAAAAGAAGTTAGTAATGATAGCAAGATATAGGATATAGAAATTTTTTTGGATGACTTGATGTATGCGAATGATCTATGTCAACTTTTTAGTTTCTTATACGAAGTAATAAGAAAGTATAGTAATCGTGATTTTTTCGACTTCGAGATTTTGATGGATTTACACGTTTTGAGGGCCCCTGAATCCATTTTGACCATTTTCGCCATGATGTCTGTCTGTGTGTCTGTCTGTCTGTATTCACCATAACTCAAAAACGACTTATCGAAATTGATTCAAATTTAATATTTAAGAGTTTGAACAAATTTGAGGGTGCCACATTAAATGTTTTTCATCTAGCACCAACACAAGTGGTACTTACCTGAAGACATTTTTAGATTTTTTAGGAATATCTTGAAAAATAAACAATTTACGAGATTTTTTTATTCTTTAACATTGATTTAGAATTAAATTTTGAACAAATTATGTTTAAAGCATTTTTTGAAATTCCGTCAAAAAAATAAAAACAAAACGAGATATTCTTAAAACACTTAAGATATTTTTCATAGTGCGCGTTGAATCCGACTAGTAGATAGACTAGTGAGTATGGGGCTTGGCTGCCAAACGGAAGGTATATAAATTTAACTCACATAATTATTCAATCGAAATAGAAGAACTAAAATACAAACGCACTGTATATAGAGCTCTAGCAAAAGTAGCAAATCACAAGTTTTTGCTTTGAAATTTGAAACAAACTGACTAAGCCTTATTATAATTTACATCTTTGTTGTAGGCAAAATTATAAAGCCATTACAGATTCCAGAAGGTTATTATCGTTATACAAATTGTCTATAACCCAGTGCAGGAAATTATCTTACAAATTAAAAAAAATGTTTATTTTTCATCGTATTTACTGATATTTTTTCAATTTATAGAGATTGAACATGATAACGATATGAAATTTTACATGTACACTGTGTCCCAAATTGCTTGTAATTGCAGGGTATCTCTGTAATTTGTAAAGATAGAACTTTGCGGTTTTCGCGAACCACTTTTTTGTCAAACTTTTAATGCCGCAAACAGAACTAAGCTAACTTGTTTTGTTTCTGAGATACAGGGTGAAAACGAAATTACTCACTTTCCGGGGTGCTGCCATATCTCACACACCATGTAAGCTGGAAAAAAAGTAAAAACTGTTCTAGATAGATATTTTTGCGTAGAATCCAGTGGCGTACTCGACATTTTTTTTTTGCACCGTTTAAGAGATATGACCCAAACTTGGTCTTTTTTAAATGGAACACCCTGTATTTTTTAGTGTCATTAAATTTGTCTATTTTTTCTCATTAAAATGATGTAATAAGAGTAGGCACTTTAATGCCCTAAATGCCTTAAAAAAGCAAAAAACCCTTTTATAAGTCAAAAATTTGTAGTTAGTCATGAAAATCGGGGATAAAGAAATGTTTACAAGCAACATGAGACACTATATTAAATTAAAAACTCTTAACATAAATATTATTTTTATCAACGTAAAAAAGAAACCAAAATCAAAATAAAATTTTCTAACGCTCATATAAATTAAACAACAAAACTTAACCAAATATTTTACAAACTTAATGACATTTTCTAGAAAAAACTAGTTTAATTGCTCAAAACAATTGCCAATTTTCATGGCCAACTACAAATTATTGACTTATAAAAGGGTTTTTTGCTTTTTTAGGGCATTTAGGGCATTAAAGTGCCTACTCTTATTACATCATTTTAATGAGAAAAAATAGACAAATTTAATGACACTAAAAATACAGGGTGTTCCATTTATAAAGACCAAGTTTGGGTCATATCTCTTAAACGGTGCAAAAAAAATTTTTCGAGTACGCCACTGGATTCTACGCAAAAATATCTATCTAGAACAGTTTTTACTTTTTTTCTAGCTTACATAGTGTGTGAGATATGACAGCACCCCGGAAAGTGAGTAATTTCGTTTTCACCCTGTATCTCAGAAACAAAACAAATTAGCTTAGTTCTGTTTGCGGCATTAAAAGTTTGACGAAAAAGTGGCACAGGTTCGCGAAAACCGCAACGTTCTATTTTTACAAATTACAGAGATACCCTGCAATTACAAGCAATTTGGGACACAGTGTACATGCCTGTAAAAAATGTAAACCAAAGTTTCTGAAATGTGAAAAAAAAAGTTGTTTTTGAGTTCATACAACATCGATTGACACGTTTTTTTAATATTTAGCCCATCAGAAAGCTGTTACAAAATCTACTTAACAAAACTCCTGATTCAATTATTTCTAATAGTTCTTAGTTTTACTGATGTAGTTTTAAATCGTTTAGAAAACTGAAAGTTTTAAGTGGGTAAATACATTATCTTATGTCCGTTCATCTTAATTATGTTCGTATCTAAAGTCATTTAGCACAAATATTGAATACTCTACTGTAGTTATGCCATACTTAGGTTCTAAAATTTTACTAATGATATTTTTCGGATATTTTAATTACTCCCTAGCCCTAGGTGATTCATTCATTGTTTCTTTTAGCAATACAGAAATCGCATATTACGAAATAATTAAATACATTAAAAGGGCCACATTAAACTAATAGTGCAAATCATTAATTAAGTTATCTTATTAAATACAATCCAAATAAATATTTTGAAATATTACTCACTTTTTCTTGAAAATCAGAAAACACGATACGTTGTAGCTAGACAGTTTTAACACACAACCTTCAAAATTTTACAACACCTTAAATCATGTCATAGTGCTTTAAACATTTGAAGAATAACTAAATGTTTTTGTCGTAAATTTAATATAGATTTGAATAGAGTATCTAGTTTTACAATACCTACCCTAAAAATTATAAACTCATTTACCTATGGATACCTAGTACCTGATCTTAATACAAAATCATCGTGTACTTCTACCTGAGCGGGTTGGTACTTTGTGTTCAGTTACAGGAATAATTTTGGAAACAAAAGTATTACCTGTTTGAACTATTTTTATTGCAAATACCATCCGTTAGCAATGTGAACTAAATAAAAACTTTATTAGTGCTTTGTAAAAACAACAGAGGCATAAAGTTTTTTCGTTTTTTGCAAATAGTAGCAACAAACGCTCAAATAAATTCTGAGAATATTATCATCTGGCAAAACACCGCCAAAGTTTTTATTCACTTTACATTGCCAAACAGACTAAATTTTTTTAATGAATATTTTTTAGCCTCAGCAATTTTGGAACAAAAGTCTCACAAGTTGACGAAAATTTAAAATGTTATCAAAATGAACATCACAGGAAATTCTTGACACATTTGTAATTTCTTCCGTTATTTTTCGAAATATGATAGATAGATAGATAGATATTTATTTGTTCCAAATTACATGTAATTTGATTGGTCCCAATTTTGAATATAATATCCTTAAAGTTAATTTTTCAGCGTGTTTCCAGCCTTTAATTGTGATTTCGTCATAAGCAAATTTAAAAAAATATATTTTTCAATTTTATATGTACACTATTGGACAAAAGTAAAGCAACAACTATTAATTTTGAAATATGTGAACAGAAAATGAAACTTACATTGAAAAACATGAAAAATATGATGCAATTAGTTTTCTATAGTCAAAAACATTTGATCTGGAGATTCATACTTTTATAATATTTCTTATTAAGCTCGATAAAAAATGAAAACCAAATTGTGGGAAAATGGAGTCGGACAAAAGTAAAGCAACATTTCAATTTTATTGAACTAACTGAACACTGACACATATGAAACAAGTAAACAATAAATATAATATTTTGTAATTTATTGCAGTAGAGTATCCACTACTGTAGTTATGCCATACTTAGGTTCTAAAATTTTACTAATGATATTTTTCGGATATTTTAATTACGCCCTAGCCCTAGGTGATTCATTCATTGTTTCTTTTAGCAATACAGAAATCACATATTACAAAATAATTAAATACGTTAAAAGGGTCACATTAAATTAATAGTGCAAATCATTAATTAAGTTATCTTGCACGAAAAGGTTTGATCAAGTAGTCTTGCGAGGTACCGCGTTGATTTCATAAAAATTTGTATTTCGCACAACTGATTTACCTAAATAAGACGAATTACATTCATTTAGAAAATTTTGAATTATTTTTTAAATTAAATACAATACAAATGAATATTTTGAAAGCTGTTACAAAATTTACGTAACAAAACTCCTGAATCAATTATTTCTAATAGTTCTTAGTTTTACTGATGTAGTTTTAAATCGTTTAGAAAACTGCTTAAATACATTTTCTTATGTCCGTTCATCTTAATTATGTTCGTATCTAAAGCCATTTAGCACAAATATTGAATACTCTACTTAGTTATGCCATACTTAGGTTCTAAATTTTTTTTGCATGAGTTCTCTAAACCTTCAAATTGATTTAAAAATTTGTTTAAATATGAAAATATGACCCTGAAATGGTCATTTTAGAGAGCGAATACAAAAAATATAAGTATGTAAGTATAAGTTTTGTATTCTAATAATTTATAAAAATCACGATTACAATATTGTACAAGAGAATAAAAACTGTTACCCTACCTACCTATCCAACAAATGCTAGTTCCCAAAGGTTTTTTAAATATTTGCTTGACTGAATTCAAAAATATAGGTACTGAAAACTTACATGAATCAAATTAATTTAAAAAAATGTTTGGAAAATCTATAATCACTTTAATAATATTAGAATTAAAAACAACTTGGAAACCACAGCATGTCGCACAATACATATTTGCGATTTTATATAATTTAACAATTTAACTCACCTCCATGTAGACATACACCATATACAATCACAAATCACGATAAATTCAACTTTCTTTTTCAAATTTTCAAACGGGGATTCAAAAACACAAACACGCTATAAAGTTAAAGTAAGTTAAACTCAACAGGTCCGAAGTTCAGAACAAACTAAGCTTTATTGCCGGAAACCTTTCCGTACTCAAATCCATGGGAGGGCGAAACTTTACAAATTTGGCATGAGTCATAAATTAAACATTTGCTATTTACTTATTTCAGTACCGATCTTGGTATTTTTAATGATGGCATTGGTTATCGTAGGAAAATATCTGATGTGCTCAACACATGACTTTCTTATACATTGCCATGATACAGTTTTAATATTTGGAAAATACTGATAAAGTAGCCAATAATCATATGCAGTCGACATTCATTACGTTATAAATATAAAATCACATTTATTTATTTATTACTAACTGTCCCGCGCGGGCTTCGCCCCACGATATTTTTCTATTTTGCGCCGTTTTTTCAATAATATTTAATTGTATTACAATATATCAATATACTGGGTGCCCGTTTTCAAACCTGAACATAAGGATTTAACATTATTGTGGTGAATTCTTGCTCGCCAATTCGGCCTAGAGAAAATATTTTTTTATCAGTGGAATGAGAAACTTATTGCGCGTTAAATGATATCAAAAACTACATTATTTTCATCGATTTTTATTGAAAAATATTAATTTAAAATTTTTTAAAATATAAAAACGTAGCCGTCGATCTTTTCAAATAATATTGCTACAATCGATTTCCTCAACGGTATAGATTTCTGTAATATAAATAATGCACTTTTGTAAATCAGAGCACTATAAAAATAAAATTTTTTGATGGAATTCCAAAAAAAGTTTCAAACAAATTTGTCAATTTTGATTGAACAGTTGGCCCAAAAGTGGTTCGAGGAGTGGCAGCTCCCCAAAAAGTGAGAGATAATTGGCTTGTTTTATCAGGGGAAAAAATGAGACAAATTGGCAGAGACTTGCAATTATCAAAATCTACAATAATTTCTGTCATAAAATCATATGGCGAAAACGGTAATACCGATATTAAGGGAAAAAGACCAGGACGTCCGTGTTTAGTTTCGGATCGACAAAGAAGAAAAAACTGGTTAAAATCTTAAAAATGAACAGGCGAGGCACTTTAAGAGAAATAACGGCTGAATGGACTGAAGCTACAGGATTATCTCTTTCTAGGGAAACTTGCAGAAAGTGGATGCGTAAGAGCGGCCTCGGTTTTTATAAAGTACCTTTATCAATGTATTTTTTTTCAATATGATAGGAACATGAAATATGACATTCTAGGCCAAAGGAAAACCATTATTAACCGACCGCCACAAAAAAAAAACCGTTTGGCTTAGTGTAAGGAACGACGATCATGGACACCGCAGCAGTGGAATTCGATTCTTTTTAGCGATGAGTCAAAACTTGATGTGTCTGGGGGATAATCGAAAAAGAGTAATTAGAAATAAGAAAGTGGCGTTTCATAATGATTGCTTAAAACGTACTGTGAAGTTCTCTGTAGGGGTTATGATATGGGGCTGTATGTTCGCAAACGGCGTAGGAAATATGTAGTTCATAAATGGGTCAGTTAATGCTGTAAAATACCAAGACATACTGGAAAATAACTTAATTTCAAGTATTGAAAAATTGTACCCAGCAATGCCATTTATTATCCAACAAGATGGAGCATCAAGCCATACAGCTAAAACTACCCGAAATTGGTGTAACAACCATGACATAACAGTACTGGATTGGCCTTCCAGCAGTCCAGACTTAAATGTTATCGAAACCCTTTGGCACAAAATGAAACAGAAACTTAGAGACAATCCACAGAGAACTCACGAAGGTTTAAGGGCTAAACTTCAAGAAGTATGGGACTCGGTAACATTAGAAGAGGGTCAATCTCTTGTAAACTCCATGTCAAATAGTGTTCAGGCAGTTACTGCAGCAAAAGGCGATGTTACGCCATATTAAATTATTAATTTGTTATTTATAATTTTGAAATTTTGTTTTGGCCGAACATTTATTTGTCGGTTTTAGTTAAATAAAATAATTTTTTTAACATAAAAAATTGTGATTTTTTTGTTAAATTTTATGGTTATAAAGTAGCCAGAATCATTGTTATTCTACAAAAAAAAAATTACGTTAATAAGTATATTTTACGAGTAACAGTAGGTACCTTGAGACAAAAATTGATAGAAGTTATGAATTGGCCGAACATATAGTTGTTAGGGCTCGTATTTCTCATAGTGTGCGTTGAATCCGACTAGTAGATAGACTAGTGACTAAAGGGACTTGGCTGCCAAACGGAAGGTCGCGGGTTTGAATCCCAGAAGAGCCATTATTTTTAATTTTTTTGTATTTTACTGGTTTCTATGGTATCGAAAACAATAATAATAAATAAATAAATGTGATTTTATATTAATAACGTATTGAATGTCGACTGCATGTGAGTATTGGCTACCCGTTCAGTATTTTCCAAAGATTAAAACTGTATCATGGCAATGTATAAGAAAGTCATGTGTTGGGCACATCAGATATTTTTATGTTCGAGTTTCAAACGCGTTTCAAAAAATTCGGATAAAAAAAATGTATACATAAAAGTGGGTATGAATTAATGAAAAAAATTTTTTTTAAAAACATATTAATCCTCTATTCACAGGAGGTCGATGAATGCGAATTTGTAACGGGTGTCCAATAAGTCTTTCAGTCTGGGCGGCTATGGAGTATTTTTCTTTTATGTTTGTTTATTAATAAACAGCAAAATACTCCATAGCCGCCCTGGCCCTGACTGAAAGATTTATTGGACACCCGTTACATAGAAAACACTGTGCAAATTTCAAAACATCCTAGAAGAACATGTTTGTGTAGTTCGGTCCATTCACTGGAAAATATTTTATGCAGGATAACGCTCGGCGACACGTTACTCGAGACTATTTTAATGAAGTAAAGGTTCGTCTACTTGAATGGCCACCCAAAAATCCACGTAGGGCCCCATTGAGAATCTGTCGAACGCTGGAAAGGATCTGTTAGATGTCGTATATCTGCTTCTGTAAACCTCCAGAGAGCTGGAAGAGATTGTTATTGAGGAATGGGAACGTAACAATCCAGAATCTGGTGCCTAGGCGCATTCAAGCAGTAAGAAGGAGCCAGAGGAGGCAACACGCGTTATTAGTTTTGCCTGTATTACAGTTTTTTTGCTTCTTTCGAATAATTTTTTCAGTCTATTTTTGAGTTCATTCTACAGGGTGTCTCTAAAAGGTCTTTACAAAATCCTACCACAAGTTTTTGGGCTCAAAATAATTCGTTTAAACCAAACATACCTTAGTCCAAAAGTTCTTCCTTACTGAGTTACAGGGCGCTAGAACATATTTTTCCAAATAATTTTTTAAGTAAGTATATCTACAGAACGGTTTAAAGTAGATATTTGAAATTCGGTGGGTTAATAAGTCTATAAGGAAGCTACAATTTGTTGGTATTAGAACCAAAATAATATTGTTCAGTGGCGTACTTATCGAAGAGTTTTTATTTGAATAATTTTTGTAGGGGACTAAATTTTTTTACAAAATAATAGGAATTATGATAGATATGCTCAAGACACGTAAAAAAGGTATACTTGTTTGATTTGCATTAACTCAACTGTTTGCGAGATATATCACTTTGAAATTTTTTTTGCTATTAAAACGACAATTTGTGACACCCTGTAAAGTCAAAAATATTGGGTCACTCTAATACGGCTCATTCTTCGTCCAAAAGTAAGCATAATTTCTATCTTAAACCGTTCTGTAGATGTACCTAAAAAAGATACAGGGCGAATAAAAAAGACAACTTTCAACATCCTGTATTTTAATAACCAAACATTTTTGGAGGTCGGTTTCTACAACCATTGATGCTTAGTTTTAGACGTAGAATCAGCTGTATTACAGTGACCCAATATTTTTTACTTTACAGGGTAAATCACAATTTGTTTATATGTATAGCACAAAAATTTTTCGAAGCTAAATATCTCGCAAATAGTTGAGCTAATGCAAGTCAAACAAGTATACCTTTTTACGTGTCTTGAGCGTATCTATCATAATTCTTGTTATTTTCTCAAAAAATTCAATACCCTACAAAAAATATCCAAAAAAACACTGAGTTCCCCCTATAAGTACGACACTGAACAATATTATTTTGGTTATAATACCATTACATTGTAGCTTCCTTATAGACTTATTAACCCAACAAATTTCAAGTCTCTACTTTAATCCGTTCTTTAGATATACTTAAAAAATAATTTTAAAGATATTTTTTAGCGCCCTGTAACTCAGTAAGGAAGGACTTTTGGACTAAGGTATGTTTGGTTCAGTCGAATTATTTTAAGCCCAAAAACTTGTGATAGGATTTTGTAAAGACCTTTTAGATACACCTTGTATAATGTCATTGTTGTTGTTAGTTATTTTTTTAAGATTGTTAGTTGTTTTTTCTATAGTATGCTTTAAGCTTCTTAGAAATTTGATTTAATGGTTAATTTTCTACGTTCCATACCCAAAAACTTATAAAATAAAAAATTCCACTTTGAAATTCGCTTATTTATTAGATACAATAATGCGTTAATTTTGACCAGGGGCGTATTTAAATTGAATGTTTCTATTAATAAAATATCCTAATTTAAACTTTTTTGTTGGATCTGAAAGAATAAATAAATGGTACTGAAATATCGTCACTAGGTACTAGGGTGTCCCAGTTTATATCGTCAGGATTTCACCAGTCGATAGTTTAGCGAAAATTAAAGGTGGTTTGTTATTTTAAATAATTTGCGATAAATCAATAACAAAAAAAGTTAACCTTCCGAAATTTTGCATAGATCTTTTTTTTGTATTCTCATATTAATAGTGATTGCAATTATTTTATTTAGAACACAGAGGCGTACGTATGGGTTTCTTCAAAAACATTTTATTGAATAAAACGTACGCCACTGGTTTTTTTGCAGCACGGATATGCAGAGAGTATTTTCCATTCAATTTAGAAACTTTTTGATAACTTAACTCAAAATAACCTAATAGTACAGGGTGATTCTATTATCTGGGGAAATGCGTTCTTCTCGTAAACGACTGAAGGGAATTAAATTTTGAAAAAAGTGTTATATACCTATTGGCTGTGACTCAAAATTAGGATAGAAATATATACTTCAATATGCATGACACTAGGCGTCGCGACGCTCCAAAAATTTTTTTCCAGCAACATACCACTTTTATTATATCATTGGAAAGGTCTTTTAATTTTGTGTCTTTTTTCTAAAAACAAATTTCTTTTATTCTTATTTTTTTAAAAGTTATGATCCAATTTAAATTATTTCTGTTCTACCTAAATTTTGAAATATTTTTAACAGTAGGCCGAGTTTTCCCTCAAATACTAAAGTAAATCTTATTATATAAAATAAAGTAGGCTTAGAAAAAACAAAACTTGTTATTTGTCAACATATTACGATAACAAAAAACTTATTAATACCTAAATTAAACAAAAAATTTAATGAAAAAGTTGATTATTTTAACAATTGTTCAATATGAGTACCATTGTTATCTAAACATAAATTATAACGTTTTCTTATTTCATTATATGTGACTTTTCTTAAAACTTTCAGCACAGGCATCGACAATCTTTTGTTTTAAATGATCTATATTATTAGACCTTGTTTTGTAAACTTTATTTTTAAGAGTTCCCTACAAAAAAAAATCGAGAGGTGTTAAGTCTGGGGACCTAGGAGGAAATTCTACTGGCCCGTAAATTCCCATCCACCTGTCTTCATATTCTATATTTAAATAATTCCGCACAATAGCGGCAAAGACAAGGAGCCCCATCTAGTTGAAGCCACAAATGTCTTCTAATCTGAAGAGGTACATTTTTTCTGTTTAATTTAGGTATTAATAAGTTTTTTGTTGTTGTAATATGTTGACAAATAAAGGTTTTGGTTTTTCTAAACCTCTACTTTAATTTATATAATAAGATTTACTTTAGTATTTGAGGGAAAACTCGGCCTACTGTTAAAAATATCTCAAAATGTAGAAAGAATTTAAATTGGATCATAACTTTTTAAAAAATAAGAATAAAAAAAATTTATTTTTAGAAAAAATACTCAAAATTAAAAGACCTTTCCAATGATATAATAAAAGTGATATGTTGCTGGAAAAATCTTTATTTGAAACGTCGCGACGCCTAGCGTCATGCATATTAAAGTCTATATTTCTATCCTAATTTTGAGTGACAGCCAGTAGGTATATAACACTTTTTTCAAAATTTAATTCCCTTCAGTCGTTTACGAGAAAAACGCATTTCCCCAGATAAAAGAATCACCCTGTACAGTAAATAAGAGAGAAAAAAGGCTTAAAATTGACTTTTTTTACCCTACAGCCAATTTTTGTAGAATCTTGTAGAGGGTCACCCTGAGAGTTCAAAACTGAGTGTTTGTATTCGTAGACCCCGCCCTTCCTTCACCAGCCCTCAATTAAGGGTTGGATTTTTTGTTTATTGAATAACTTTTTCCCTATTAAATTTTCGAAAAAAAGAGTCAATACAAAGTTGTAAAGAAAAATATTTCCTACAACTTATCCTTTAAACTATTTTTGATATTGTCGATATTTAAAAAGTTATTCAACAAATAATAATAAATAAAGTAGAGAAAAATTTCCCTAAAATTTGCAACTTATTTGTTGAATAACTTTCTAAATATTGACAATATCAAAAAATGTTAAAAGGAAAGTTGTAGCAAATATTTTTCTCTGCAACTTTGTACTGATGCTTTTTTCGGAAATCTACGAGCCCTAACAACTAAATGTTCGGACAGAAGTAAATATTTGAAGTATGAAAGGAAAACCGGAAATTTTACTCAAATAATTAGTAAACACCTAACAGCACAATAAGATAAAGCCTTAATAACAATATTGTGCATGGAAGAAAATTATTTATTGGATTTAACAATATTTTAACCTTAATAATTAGCAAACTTTGCAAAATGAATTTGCAACTAAATGTTGGGATAATTTTTAATTTAGGACCATTAATAAGAGGTTACGTCTCTTTTTGCTTTAATAGCTGCCTGTATTCTAGCAGGCATTGAATTTATCAAATTTTGGTACAATTCTGACGTGAAACTGTCCAAAATATCTTCTATTTTGGTCTTTAAGTCCCCAATGGTTCTTAATTGGTGGATTATTGCGTAGAATATGTTTAATTTTATGCCAAAAAGTTTCAATGACATTTAAATCCGGACTGGATGAGGGGCCATGAAAGCACCTTTATGTCGTTTTCCCGAAGTTCCAAAACTGTGATTTTTTAAAAACAGTCGTTAGAAAATTACGTCACATTTTTCAAGTGCAACTTTAAAGCTACGAAATATGCCTAAAATCACCAAATAAAGACTTGGGGATTTTTTTGTATATAAAACCAACATCCAGCTTTGCAATAAAGTAAATTTTAAAAAAATCCAACCAGTGGTTCCAAAACTGTGATTATTTTAATGTAGGTAGCACCCTCAAAAACACGTTTTTTGAAAAGTGAACTCTGGAACTCGAAAAAAATGCAAAAAAAATCATATTAACATTTCAGAATTTTTTCAATATAGTATACGATTATTGAGCTTCGATTTAAATGTTTTTTGACACAAATCCAACCAGCGCTTTCAAAACTGTGATTCTTTAAAACAGTTACTAGAAAATTTGGAAAATTTGGCGAATGTAGCTACCAGAGATTTTGGAAAAATTTTGATATTATCTTATTAATTTAGATCTCCTGATTACGAAAATGCTAAAAATAAGCGGCGATCTCCAATATTTCCAAAGTTATAGGAGTTTGAAAACTTGAAACATCCAAAGTTTGGATGTGTAAATTAAGCACTTTTTTCAACTTTTATTCATTAAAAATGCACTCAGTAGACTCTATTGCACTAACTAATGATTAATCAAGCATTACATTTTAGTAAAAAAGATTTATTTACTCTATTTTGGCACGTTTATTTTGAAACACTAATCTAACCTTAAAATTGAAAATCATGGATCGCTTGATTTCTTAGTAAAGGCAAGGGAAATTCCTTTGACAGCAAAATAAGAAAAAGAAAATGCTTTAAAAATAGGGTTTTCATAAATGATAAAAGTGCTTAATTTACACATCCAAACATTGGATGTTTTAAGTTTTCAAACTGCTATAACTTTGGAAATATTGGAGACCGCCGCTTATTTTTAGCATTTTCGTAATCAGGAGATCTTAATTAATAAGGTAATTTCAAAATTTTTCCAAAATCTCTGGTAGCTACATTCGCCAAGTTTACCGAAAATTTTATCATTTTTAAAGGTGCAACTTTGAAGCTCCGATAAATACCTAAAATCACCAAATAAAAACTTGTGTAACTTTTTTGTAAAGAAAACCAACATCCAGCTTTGCAATAAAGTAAATTTCATCAAAATCCGACTACTACATCCAACGTTTTGAAAATAATAATTCTTTGTTTCTACAATTTTCCCATCCTGCTGCGTTAAAGTGCCAGTTTTGGAACCGCCGAGCGTTTTTATATAACTAAATGTTGGCATTATAACAGAAAAAACCATCAACATTATGGAAGTTAATTTAGATAACTTTTGCGCGTATGGAAAAAAGACAATCAAATTTATTTTTGTCCGAACATTTAGTTGTTAGAGCTCGTAATAGGGAAGATGCTATTTAATAAATAAGAAAAAAAATGTTAAGTTAGCAAGAAATTATAAGATACAAAAAAGTTTCTAATTTGAATGGAAAATACTCTCTGCATATTGGTGCTGCAAAAAAAAAACAGTGGCGTACGTTTTATTCAATAAAATATTTTTAAAGAAACCCGTATACGCACGCCTCTGTGTTCTAAATAAAATAATTGCAATAAATATTAATAAGAAAATACAAAAAAAACATCTATGCAAAATTTCAGAAGACTAACCTTTTTTGTTATTGATTTATAGCAAATTATTTAAAATAATTACATCAAAAAGGAAGCAACATTCGACCATAGTTTATTAAACAAACCACCTTTAATTTTCGCTAAACTATCGACTGGTGAAATCCTAACGATATAAACTGGGACACCCTGTATACATATATCTGTAATACCTATTGAGTCCAACGTTATAATTTGTAATTACTTTAACTTATAAATTAATTCGATTTTAATAACTATTAGGATTAGCTATTATAATAATTAGTAGCAGAAATATATGTATAATAGGTATGCACTTAAGGTTATACACAGGTCAAAAATGTAAACTCTCATATTCGATGCCTCGAAACCTTGCTAATCGGTCCTGCGTATAAAACCGCTTAAAATTTATATTTATATTGTTTAAATTGTCTTCATATAATATTTTTCTATGTACCGTACCTATAGTTTATTAGATATGTTATCATAATCATAATAAAAATAATATAAATTGATATGCTTATGCTCGTAATAAAAAATATGTAGTATTTTATATAGAAGACACTATTAATGGTCTCCCAATTCATTGCATTTTAATTTAAGATTTTGTTACCTGAGAAGTCTCTATCCTTATTTAATCCACATATCCAACTCACCTGACCTTTATCCATTCTCTCATCAGGCAGCATATAACTGCTTGCTTAAGCAGAACTTGAGTCATCCAATAAGAAATGTGAAAGTAAGTACCTAGTGTATAGGTAGGTACTGTTAAATTACGGTGCTGTATGGACTAAACCTAAGTAATTCATTCTATGTTTTGTAATTGTGCTGTTTACTATAGTTTACTTTAAGTGTTTTGTGATGGCATTAAAACAATAACTGAGTAATTAGTTTCCTATCGAAAATGACAAATCTTATAGAACATGGTACGTAAATAAAACGTAATAAAATGTAATTGGTAATTAATTTGTGATGGTTTGTTTATTCCAGGTGTCGACGAGTCTAGGGAGGATATCCCCCTCAAAAGTGGAGCAAAATCAAATAGTTGTTGTAGTGAAGATTGTTTGGGTGGTTCCAGATTTATTATTGTTGCTTTCAGTTCTTTGACTGTTATTATAACTATAGCGTTGATAGTTCAAATATACTATGGTGATTACCAGGTAAGTCTGTTATTGGAGAAAACAAAACATATTGTAAAATAATCTGCAAATCAAATAGTCTCAAAGTACTAAAAAAGTTAAGAGAAGTTTAACTTTTTTGATTTTATTTCGTTTAAGACTTTAAAACTATACAGGGTGTGTTACGACGAGTTGACAGTAGACATAACTCTATTACTAAACACAATTTGGTTCCAAAAATTGGTACACGCCCATTATACAATGTGCTTTATTTAATGAAAATATTGCCATCTTTCTGGTACTTCCGGTTATACCGGAAGTAGACACAAACTTTCTTATTTTAAATGGGACACCCTGTATATTTTTAAACTTTTAGATTCTACACTACATTTTAGACATGAAAGTATTAAGGCTGTATGGTCCTAACATTAACGGTATTATAATTATTTACACTTTTTCATGTTTTTTTACAAAAACATAGATGTAAATAAAAATTCGAATCTTGACAATGACACTTTTTTTCCAGAAAATTTTTCTTACGTTTGAAGTAGGAATATACAAGCAATAAGCTGATATAGTTTTGGAAAACTTGCTTTATACAAGGTGTTGACGGTTATCCGTTCATTTTTAAAAATTTGGATTAATGATAACATTATTTTTTTAAGTGGAACACCCTATATATTTCCACATTTTAGAATTCTAGACTTAATTCTAGACATAAAAGTATTAAGGTTGTAAAGTCTTCAAATTAACGGTATTATAATTAAATAGGTTTTTTCCAATTTCCAAGGTTTTTAAAAATTAACGATCAACCATAAACACCCTGTAGATATAAAATAAGTTTTTCGAAACCATATTACCATGTTTCTTGTACATTTCTACGTCGACTAAAATTTGTTCTTTATTATATTTAATTTAATATTTTATATTTATTTATTTTATTTATTATAATTAAGTACCTAATTATGTTTCTTCCAATTTTTTCATACAAAAACTTAGAGTCAAACATTTTCATATTTTACTAATGACACGTTCTTTCAAAAAACAAACAAAATTTTAGTGGACGCAGAAATGTACAAGAAACATGGTAATATGGTTTTAAAAAACATATTTTATACAGGGTGCTATTGATTGACCGTTAATTTTTAAAAAAACGTAATTAATTATAATACCGTTAATTTTAAGACCTTACAACCTTAATACTTTTATGTCTCGAATTAAGTGTAGAATTCGAAAATTTTGAAATATATAGGATGTTGCTTTTAAAAAAATTAAGTTATCATTGATTAAAGTTTTTAAAAATGAACGGACAACCACCAACACCCTGTATAAAGCAAGTTTTCCAAAACTACATCAGCTTATTTGTTGTAAATTCCTACTTCAAATACAAGAAAAAATTTTTGGAAAAAGCGTGTCATTGTCAAGATTTGAATTTTTATTTACATCTATGTTTTTATAAAAAAAAATGATAAAGTGTAAATAGTTATAATACCGTTAATGTTAGGACCATACAACCTTAATACTTTTATGTCTAAAATGAAGTGTAGAATCTAAAAATTCAAAAATATACAGGGTGTTCCATTTAAAATAACAAAGTTTGTGTCTACTTTCGGTATAACCGGAAGTACCAGAAAGATGGCAATATTTTCATTAAATAGAGCATATTGTATAATGGGCGTGTACCAATTTTTAGAACCAAATTGTGTTTAGTAATAGAGTTATGTCTACTGTTAACTCGTCGTGACACACCCTGTATATTTGACTCACCTCAAAAAGTCGCTGTAATACGGCAAATTCACACACTTTACTGAAATGCGGGACAAATAAAAAAATATAACTTTGAACATCCTGAACTGTTTAATGATGTTTTTCTCGAAAACGGTTGAAATTATCAAGTTTAAACAAGTACAGGGTGTCCCATTTTCGACACTTTTAGGGGGTATTGGCGTTATTATCAAAGATAGAGTGTTGCGGTTTTCACCTTCCTACTTTTTTACGAAACGAAAGATTCCGGGGTCAAATTTGTCATGGCTCTCTTAGTTTTTAATCTACAGAGTGATTCTCAAAATCTTTGTTTTTTAGACACCCCTCGTATTTCCGTTATGCGTCTACTTATCAAAAAGGTGAAAACTGATCTTGCTAGAGTTTTTTACGTAGCATTCAGTGGCGTAGGCAGTTTTTGTGTAAAAGGTTTAGTTTTTGAGATATTGCCCAAACTTATGTTTTTTTAAATGGGACACCCTATATATTATCTTTTATATTGATTAAGCAAAATTTGGGTTTTCCAGAAATATATAATACTTAATATTTATTTTGAAAAACAAGCTCAAAATTCGATATTTTTAATAATTTTCTTTATTTATAACAGTAGGCCATGGCTAATTTTTTAGAAACAAATGCAAAATTTTCACAATGCGTAATTATTCTAAAGCTAAACACTTCAAAAGATAATTTTAATGCATTGTATAAAACATACCAACAATATAATACTTCTCATAATTATCATAAACGGCCATTAAAAAAAAAATTAAAAGTAAAATAAAAACACCTACGTAACAAAAATATTTCATCAATAATGGATATCTGACAAATCTGTCAAATTTTGCATTTGTTCCTAATAAACCAGCCATGGCCTACTGTTATAATTAAAGTAAATTATTAAAAATATCTAATTTTGAGCTTGTTTTTCAAAATAAATATTAGGTATTATATATTTTTGGAAAGCCCAAATTTTGATTAATCAATATAAAAAATAATATACAGGGTGTGTCACGACGAGTTGACAGTAGACATAACTCTATTACTAAACACAATTTGGTTCTAAAAATTGGTACACGCCCATTATACAATGTGCTCTATTTAATGAAAATATTGCCACCTTTCTGGTACTTCCGGTTATACCGGAAGTAGACACAAACTTTGTTATTTTAAATGAAACACCCTGTATATTTTTGAATTTTAAGATACTACACTTCATTTTAGACATAAAAGTATTAAGGTTATATGGCCCTAACATTAACGGTATTATAATTATTTACACTTTTTCATTTTTTTTTACAAAAACATAGATGTAAATAAAAATTCGAATCTTGACAATGACACATTTTTTCCAAAAAATTTTCCTACGTTTGAAGTAGGAATATACAAGCAATAAGCTGATATAGTTTTGGAAAACTTGCTTTATACAAGGTGTTGATGGTTGTTCGTTCATTTTTAAAAACTTGTATTAATGATAACTTAATTTTTTTAAATGGAACACCCTATATATATTTCTACATTTTCTAATTCTACACTTAATTCTAGACATAAAAGTATTAAGGTTGTAAAGACTTAAAATTAACGGTATTATAATTAATTACGTTTTTTCCTATTTCCAAGGTTTTTAAAAATTAACGATCAACCATAAGCACCCTGTAGATATAAAATAGGTTTTTCAAAACCATATTACCATGTTTCTTGTACATTTCTACGTCGACTAAAATTTGTTCTTTATTATATTTAATTTAATATTTTTTATTTTTATTTTATTTATTATAATTAAGTAATTATGTTTCTCCCAATTTTTTCATACAAAAACTTAGAGCCAAACATTTTGATATTTTACTAATGACACGTTCTTTCAAAAAACAAACTAAATTTTAGTGGACGCAGAAATGTACAAGAAACATGATAATATTGTTTTAAAAAACTTATTTTATACAGGGTGCTTGTGATTGACCGTTAATTTTTAAAAAACGTAATTAATTATGATACTGTTAACATTAAGACCTTACAAACTTAATACTTTTATGTCTTGAATTAAGTGTAGAATTCGAAAATCTAAAAATATATAGGATGTTCCATTTAAAAAAATAAAATTACCATTGCTTAAAGTTTTTAAAAATGAACTGACAACCACCAACACCCTGTATAAAGCAAGTTTTCCAAAACTACATCAGCTTATTTCTTGTTTATTCCTACTTCAAACACAAGAAAAAATTTTTGGAAAAAACGTGTCATTGTCGAGATTTGAATTTTTATTCACATCTATGTTTTTGTAAAAAAAAAATGAAAAAGTGTAAATAATTATAATACCCTTAATGTTAGGACCATACAACCTTAATACTTTTATGTCTAAAATGAAGTGTAGTACTTCTTTCTGGTACTTCCGGTATAACCGGAAGTACCAGAAAGGTGTCAATATATTCATTAAATAGAGCACATTGTATAATGGGCGTGTACCAATTTTTAGAACCAAATTGTGTTTAGTAATAGAGTTATGTCTACTGTCAACTCGTCGTGACACACCCTGTATAGGGTGTCCCATTTAAAAAAAAACATAAGTTTGGGCAATATCTCTAAAACTAAACATTTTACACAAAAACTGCCTACGTTACAGAATTCTACGTAAAAAGCTCTATCAAGATCAGTTTTCACCTTTTTGATAAGTAGACGCATAACGGAAATACGAGGGATGTTTAAAAAACAAAGATTTTGAAAATCACTCTGTAGATTAAAAACTAAGAGAGCCATGACAAATTTGACCCCGGAATTTTTCGTTTCGTAAAAAAGTAGGACAGGAAGGTGAAATCCGCAACACTCTATCTTTGATAATAACGCCAATACCCCCTAAAAGTGTCGAAAATGGGACACCCTGTACAACAATTTTACATATGAATGATGTTTACAACATATCTTTTAGTCAAAATTACCAAAAAGGTTAGTCAAAAAAAGTTACGACCGAATTTCATCATCAGGTATCGCTCATGTGGCGCCACCTATAACAAAATTTAAAATAATAAATAAAATAATATTCCTTACCTAAAGTAATACCCCTCTGCCAAATTTTGTAACAATTTACCAAGATGTTGTGATATTATTACTAAAAAAAGAAAAAAATATTTCAACTTTAACACCCTGTATCTTTTTCCACATCAACATTTTACTAAGGCATATTTGGTCAAATCCTCATATTTTAGTCCAAACTATCTGTGGCTACTCTATATAAGAATAGTTATGACCCACCCTGTATATGAATATTTAAAAATGGCCATATTTAAGACAGGCTTAAAATTTTGCTGCAACGGATTTAAACTTTTAAGCCTGACTAAACCACTAACTCAACGTAATGCAAACTAACCGTACAGACTTATTAACTTAAAAGATTTCAGTCCTGTATTTTGGACATTTTTGTGAAAATTTTGTTCTGGTGAATATGAATTTCAAAATATTGTTTCTTTTTAATTTTAATAAAATACCTCAACAAATATTTACTTCTGATCATCCTGCCGTTGGATTTGTAAATTAGGCACATTTTTATTAATTTTCCAATATTTGCACTTTAATCATTTTTAGGTGATTCCACATGGAAGCGTCGCTACAGACAGTTTGGAATGTTCGAAAATAGGCACTTCAATTTTGAAGCAAAAAGGAAATGCCGTCGATGCAGCAATTGCAAGTGCATTTTGTCTAGCTGTAGCTACTCCACATATGACCGGTTTAGATGCGTAAGATTAAACATACATGAAAATTATTAGAAATAATCATAATATTAATTTTAGGGAGGGTCAAGTGTTAATATACAACCATCGCTCCAGATTGCCACCAAACGTAGTAGATTTCAGTGGAAAGAATGTTGCATCGGATAGTTTACCACGTTTTGTGTTGGGTTTGGCTTCTATTCATCAAGAATATGGCAGTTTAACTTGGAAAAGTTTGGTGGAACCATCTGCTGATCTTGCAAGGTAAACTGAAAATAAGAGGTTGATAGGTCGCTTAGAAAAAATCATCCCAATAAGAATTTCGAGCGACTAATACAAAATTTGTGTTTTTAAATCAAATAACCAGTTTTTTTTAGTTTTTCAGATTTATTTAAAAAGTATCACGAATTTAATATAAAATTCTACAGGGTTTTTCACCGAAACCGTTGGTTAGACATTTTAAAAGATGTAATTAATATGTTCTTCTGAAAATTGGTTTATAGCCTAAATAGTATAGGATCTCTTTATTTAAAATATTTTCAAGTTTCTACAACTTCCGGTTATACCGGAAGTAGACCCTAACTTCGTTTTTTTATATGGAACACTTTGTATATTATTACATTTTTAAATTCTACATTTAATTATAATAACATTTTGTTAAAACAATTTTTCTGTAAAGCATTTCATTTAATAATTACAGGATGATTTTTTAAAAAATGTCCAAAAATGGGCTAACTTCCAAATTTTATTTTCTAGCCTTCTAATATTCAAATTAAAATGCGGTTTTGGCAAGATGTTAGCAAAAGTATACTAGTTGCAATTTTGTCGTTGCAACATCTCAATGTTCTACAGGTTATAGGTAGTCATTGTTGTCAAACCTGCACAGATAGGGGCAGTTTTCAAGCACCATAAATTTAAAGAGCTAAATTTTAACAACAAAATGTAGATATGTAGTTTCTTTTTCTTAACAATTTTTTTGATTGAGATGTATCGCTTTATCCGCGAATATGTAGTCTGTCACTCGCAATTCTTGCCTTTGCCTGTATGAACTATGAATCATTTATTTGGAGCTTTGATTGACATATTCTTGGGCTTTTACACTTGTTAGGCTGTAGAATTAAATTTGGAACATACATACATATTTCGTTGTAACTTATTTCAAAATCCCTTTAAAAAAATTTTTAAAAACGGGAAATTTCAATGCTAGAGTGTAGTAGGCAATAGGGCTGGGCTCATAATGTGAAGTCCCGGGTTCGAATTTCGAATTCCAGGTTGTGCATTATCTTTATTTTGTTTTTTACTGGTTTCTGTTGTATGGATACCAAGTATAAAATACATAAATTTTATTTAATATAATAAAATATCGAATGTGGACAGCACATGATCATAAAAAAATGAACACATCAGATATTTTTACATAATGAACACACATACTCCATTCTTTTATCTTTTATATGCAATAATCTTTTGTATTTTTTTGTAACTGGTATACATCTGCCTCAGTTAAATAGAAATAATAACATACAGAAATAGAATCAACAACAAAATCAACGATCCACAAATTTTTAATTTTAAAATAAATTTTTGAATATGTAGAACTTTGAAAGTACCTGCCCGGTTTTATACATATACAAGCCCTAACAACTAAATGTTCGGACAAAAGTAAATTTTTGAAGTATGAAAGGAGAACTGGAACTTTTACGCAAATAATTAGTAAACACCTAACAATACAATAAGATAAAGCCTTAATAACAAAATTATGCATGGATAAAATTATTTATTGGATTTAACAATATTTTAACCTTAATAATTAGCAAACTTTACAAAATGAATTTGCAACTAAATGTTGGGATAATTTTTAATTTAGGACCATTAATAAGAGGTTACGTCTCCTTTTGCTTTAATAGCTGCCTGTATTCTAGCAGGCATTGTATTTATCAAATTTTGGTACAATTCTGGCGTGAAACTGTCCCAAATTTCTTCTATTTTGGTCTTTAAGTCCCCAATGGTTCTTGGTGGATTATTGCGTAGAATACGTTTAATTTTATGCCAAAGAGTTTCAATGACATTTAAGTCCGGACTGGATGAGTGCCATGAAAGCACCTTTATGTCGTTTTCCCCAAGTTCCAAAACTGATTTTTTAAAAACAGTCGTTAGAAAATTACGTCACATTTTTCAAGTGCAATTTTAAAGCTACGAAATATGCCTAAAATCATCAAATAAAGACTTGGGGATTTTTTTGTACATAATACCAACATCCAGCTTTGCAATAAAGTAAATTTTACCAAAATCCAACCAGTGGTTCCAAAACTGTGATTATTTTAATGTAGGTAGCACCCTAAAAAAAACAAAAAAGTGAACTGTGGAACTTGAAAAAAATCAAAAAAAATCATATTAACATTTCAAGATTTTTTCAATATAGTACGATTATTGAGCTTTGATTTAAATGTTTTTTGACACAAATCCAACCAGCGGTTTCAAAACTGTGATTCTTTAAAACAGTTACTAGAAAATTTTATCATTTTTAAAGGTGCAACTTTGATGCTCCGATAAATGTCTAAAATCACCAAATAAAAACTTGGGTAACTTTTTTGTAAAGAAAACCAACATCCAGCTTTGTAATAAAGTAAATTTTATCAAAATCCGACTACTAGATCCAACGTTTTGAAAATAATAATTCTTTGTTTCTACAATTTTCCCATCCTGCTGGGTTAAAGTACCACAATTTTGGAACCGCCGAGCGGATTTTTACGAAATTTACGTTTTTACATAACGAAATGTTGGCATTATAACAGAAAAAACCATCAACATTATGGAAGTTAATTTAGATAACGTTTGCGCGTATGGAAAAACGACAATCAAATTTACTATTGTCCGAACATTTAGTTGTTAGGGCTCGTCACGACGAGTTGACAGTAGACATAACTCTATTACTAAACACAATTTGATTCTAAAAATTGGTACACACCCATTATACCGAGAGATCAAAAATTATCTTGGTCAAAGGTGGTCATGGATTTTAAAATAATTGTCGGAGCTAGTATCGTGTCAATACTTATTATGGCACATAACTTGATAAACGTCAATAGGATGATACAAGTTAAGACCGTCGTTTTTCATTTCATGACCACCTTTGACCAAGATAATTTTTGATCTCTCGGTACAATGTGCTCTATTTAATGAAAATATTGCCACCTTTCTGGTACTTCCGGCTATACCGGAAGTAGACACAAACTTTTTTATTTTAAATGGAACACCCTGTAGGTATATTTTTGAATTTTTAGATTCTACACTTCACTTTAGACATAAAAGTATTAAGGTTATATGATACTAATATTAACTGTATTATAATTATTTACACTTTTTCATTTTTTTTATAGAAACATAGATGTAAATAAAAATTCAAATCTTGACAATGACACGTTTTTTCCAAAAATTTTTTCTTGTGTTTAAGGTAGGAATATACAAGAAATAAGCTGATGTAGTTTTGGAAAACTTGCTTTATACAGGATGTTGGTGGTTGTCCGTTCATTTTTAAAAACTTTAATCAATGATAACTTAAATTTTTTAAATGGAACACTCGATATATTTCTAGATTTTCGAATTCTACACTTAATTCGAGACATAAAAGTATTAAGGTTGTAAGGTCTTAAAATTAACGGTATTATAATTAATTACGTTTTTTAAAAATTAACGGTCAATCACAAGCACCCTGTATAAAATAAGCGAATACATTTGTTTAAATTGTACCTGTAAGCCTGTAACAAAGCCCATGTAGTTCATTTCCGACATATTTCAATTCGAATATCGTTAAAAATTTTACCAAAACTTTGCACAATCAAAGGAACAGATGCTCTGGCTGCCAACTCTCTTGTCCTATACACTTTATTAGCCAAGCATATTATTGTTATATACTGTAAATATTTCTGGATCTAAAACAGCATTAAAAGAAAGCTTACATCAACTAATAAATCAAAATTTGTACCTGCATGTTGTAATTGAGTGCATGCGACAGATACAAACGTGCCAACATCATTAAAATTGAATGGAAGAGCAGGAGACTGACTATCACTTTTGTTGCACTCTATCTTTAAGGTTTCATACAAAAAATTAAACAGTACTCATCAGTCATCAGGAAAAACGTTAACGATTAGTCGATTTTTCGAGCACTCTTCCTCTGAGTCTAGAGTATCTTGCGGTATTTAGAGAGGAATATAATAACCTGAAAACTGAGGAATTTAATTCAATTCAATTCAAATAAAAGAAGTTTCCACCTGGATTTTTTTTAATTTAATTTAAAAATTTTATTTTAACTAGGTAATTATTATTTCCAGACGTGGATATTTAATCTCAAAAATGTTGGTCCAAGCAATAAACCGTGCTGGAGCCGAGGATCTTTTTGGACGATTGGAAGCAGGACAAATACTAAAACTTGAAACTTTAAGCGAAACTCTATACAAAATCGCAAATATTCCTGAAGACGGTATAAAATCTACTATAAACAATAAGATTTTAGCTAATTACAATTATTTTATTCCAGAACTGTACAGTTACATTTCGGCGACCAATAAACCAGAACAATCAGAAGCTTTAAAATCAACGTTTAACAATTTTGATATTTTTGTCCCGAATTCCCCTTCAGCTGGTTCACTGCTGTTAATAAATTTGCAAGAAATAGAGAAGCATAATTTCACATCGAAAGACACAACCTTGCCCGAGTATATTTACAGAATAGCCGAGACAACACAAAATGTTTACAATACATTGAATGTTAGTAGCAAATTTCATAAAGGAACATCGACTAATGTTGCTGTAATTGATATGAATGATAATTATGTGTCGCTTGTAAGGTAAGTTAACATAATTTTCATTACAAGTTTTTTATTATACATAGATAATTTAGAGACTTAATTATTCGTTAACATTGATTTAAAATTAAGTTTTGAACATATTTTGTTTCAACATTTTTTTGAAAAGCACTGGAATATGCCAGAAGTATTTTTGACCAAATTCGGAAAAACAGTACCAATATTTAAAACAAAAACCGTCATTTCCCTTTGAAGCAACATTATATTACGCAATGAGCATTTAATGATAGCTATTAGACATGAGTATAAGAATTCCGACACGACCTGCAGGTCATCAGTGTCATTAAAAGTGAGTCGCATAGGTACGGTCGGCGCCAACCAAATTTGAACGAATTTCTGTTACCAGGGCAATTTGTTGCGATTTTTACTAGATTAAAAACGGCTTTCGCCAGTGGTGTATTACTACAGTAAAAATATAAGCAAACACTATTTTATATAATAATTATTCAATTTTATTTTTCTTTGAAGTTCATTTTAACAATTTTTTTAGCAGAGTGTCGATATACTCGTAGTCTTCTACTATTACAGGACTGGAAAGTCTTCTCATCAGAAAATACAACGGTGTTTCAAAATTCTTCATCAATGTTCAAATAATGATTTGCAAATTGTACTCTTCTCTGTTTGTGTTCAGCGGACAAGAACATTTTGCGTGCGGCAACGCCGTTCTTTAAATGAGACTTTTTGAGACGTCTCTGTGCTGTCCTAGGAGATCCTGGAATGTGTGTTTCTTCTCTAACTCTTATAGCGCTGTCAAAAGGATTCTGGTTAAGATATTCAATTAACGCATTGTCTTCAACCCCATTTGAGATTCTTCCGATATCCTGTCTCGCTGGCCTTTGAAATCTACGTTCTTCTTGCCATCTTTTCCAAACATAAAATATGCAGCCTTTAGACACGTTTAAATCAGCTACCACTTCATTTAAGGTCCAGTTTTCTTCTAACTTGGCTATGGCCCTTGCTTTTTCGGCTTCTGTTAAATGTCGTGACATATTTTTCGGCAAATTTATGGAATTTTATGATGACAGATTAATTTTTGCAATGTGCCAAGTCTGACACATTACAGTACGCCTATGAAGTTACTGGAAGTTACAATAGAAAAAATAACCGTTCAAATTTGGCTGGCGTCGATAGTACACTATTTTTTCTACAACTAGTCAAAATAATAAAAAATAAGAAAATATTATGGCAACTTTATTATAAACTCAGGAATGTCTTCCATAAGCACCCTTATTTTCTGTCTACATACACTTTTATCACATTTTCTCTTTTCTTCGTAATCTGCTTTGGGTTCTTTTGGTTGTGTAGTTATTAGTTGTCTCCCTACTATACAGGGTGAGTCGCAATAAGTGGGACATGCTTTATCTGTAAATACTAGGCCTAAAACTGAGACGATTGACGCAAAAAGTTTTTATACTAAAATGCATAACTAAAAAGTTATAGGCGTTTGAAGTTTAAGAAAAAAAAATGATTTTTGCTAATAACTAATTGAATGAGCAGAAACAATTCCTGGTAGTTGCTAATGAATACCAAAGACCTTTAATTTGTGCAAAATTTTGTTGAAATCAAACTTTAAGAAGATGGTTTTTTAAAGTAAGTAAAGTGTTTAACCTCCTGGAACTTTTTTGTCCTTAAAATTTTAATTATAAAAAAATTGCATTTAATAGTCAATTTAATTTAAAAACTTTTTGATCTCTTGTAAAGTTTTGATTAAACGCACCGTTAAGCTTTAAAAAATTAAAAACTAATGGCATGTTATTACAAAGTTTCAAAAAAACAGCATCAAGAATGCTGAGATTTAAAAGTTATTGACGGAGGACGGACCTCCAACACATTATGCACGTCCTGTGCGACATTGGCTATCTGTCACCTATCCTCAACGATGAATTGGTAGAGATCCTGACGCTCCTGTTGCATAGCCTCCTCGTTCTCGTGTATGCAACACCTATTCCTTCACTTCAAGAGCTTAGAAGGAGAATCGTTCAACACGCCAATGAAGTTCGAAAGGCAGTTGATATTTAAAAAAAATTCGGCCAATATGCTAATGTCGCACAGTCGCTAATGTCATTGGCGTGTTGAACGATTCTCCTTCTAAGCTCTTGAAGTGAAGGAATAGGTGTTGCATACACTTTTGATTTTAAATATCCCTAAGAAAAGAATTCAATAGAGTTTAGGTCAGGAGAACGAGGAAGCTATGCAACAGGAGCGTCAGAACCTCTACCAATTCATCGTTGAGGATAGGTGACAGATAGCCAATGTCGCACAGGACGTGCATAATGTGCTGGAGGTCCGTCCTCCGTCAATAACTTTTAAATCTCAGCATTCTTGATGCTGTTTTTTTGAAACTTTGTAAAAACATGCCATTAGTTTTTAATTTTTTAAAGCTTAACGGTGCGTTTAATCAAAACTTTACAAGAGATCAAAAAGTTTTTAAATTAAATTGAGTATTAAATGCAATTTTTTTTATAATTAAAATTTTAAGGACAAAAAAGTTCCAGAAGGTTAAACACTTTACTTACTTTAAAAAACCATCTTCTTAAAGTTTGATTTCAACAAAATTTTCACAAATTACAGGTCTTTGGTATTCACTAGCAACTACCAAGAATTGGTTCTTCTCATTCAATTAGTTTAGAAGTTATTACCAAAAATTATTTTTTTTTCTGAAACTTCAAACGCCTATAACTTTTTAGTTGTGCATTTTAGTATAACAACTTTTTTCGTCAATCGTCTCAGTTTTAGACCTAGTATTTACAGGTAAAGCATGTCCCACTTATTGCGACTCACCCTGTATTTCTCGCTATTAGCTTTTTCACATTTACCATCGAACCATCATGATTTCATTTTCTTGTCCTTTTTCTCTCCGAATACTGTTTCATTTACTTCTTTATAACTGTTTCCATCTTTTTCCATTCTTCTTGATGATCTTTATGATAGGTTTGTCTACCTAGTTTTTCTGTCATTTCTTGTTGTAGTTTATCCATCGTTTTTGTCTTCCAACTTTTGTAGGTTGTTTATTTTTTTTTGTTTTATTTGAACTCCTTTGTGTGCCTGGCACCTCTTGTTTCATTTCTGCAATTTCTAAAAAGTGGTCATTGTCCGCATCGGCCCCTCTGTAGTTCCTCACATATTTTGCTTTTATAGTCAGAAAAATAAAAATTCTCATTAATCTTCTACCTAATAAAATTTGGAAATTTATAGCTCTACACCGGATTAACGGATTTTCCATAAAAATACAATTTTGCAAAGCTCAGTGTTGGTTAAAGTAAGAAATCACCAACACAGTGGAAGATAGTTACAGAAATTAGAACTGACTCTATTGTAAAAAACAAAAATGCAATTAGAATATTACTACTTTAAAAATTCACTTGAATTCCGACTTTGCTTTCATTTACTCTCGCATAAAATGTAAATTAAGTTACGTTTTGTATAAGAAAGTCATGAGCTGGCTGGTAATAACAATTACCTATAATGCGTTATTTTTTTAGTGGCATGTACTCTTTGTTTGGTTCCGGTGAAATGACATCCGCAGGATATGTCTTAGACGTCAAGGACAAACCCTACCCTTGCAGCAGAATTCCATTAATAATAACCGATGCCAATATGATTTGTGGACGTCGAATGGTATTCGGTGCCAGCGATATAGCCGTGGCATCTCAACTGGTAACAGCTCTACTAATTGCTAACGAAAATGCTACCGACAGCATTGAATCTCCCAGATTTCATATGCTTACTAATGGCTCAGTGGGAATTGAAGGTGAGATTCCCGTATTTTAGTAATTATAATTATACAGGGTGAGTTGCAATAAGTGGGATATGCTTTACCTGTAAATACTAGGCCTAAAACTAAGACGATTGACGCAAAAAGTTGTTATACTAAAATGCATAACAAAAAAGTTATAGATGGTTAAAGTTTCATAAAAAAAAATAATTTTTGGTAATAACTTCTAAACTAATTGAATGAGAAGAACCAATTCTTGGTAGTTGCTAATGAATACCAAAGACCTTTAATTTGTGAAAATTTTGTTGAAATCAAACTTTAAGAAGATGGTTTTTTAAAGTAAGTAAAGTGTTTAACCTTCTGGAACTTTTTTGTCCTTAAAATTTTAATTATAAAAAAAATTGCATTTAATAGGCAATTTAATTTGGAAACTTTGTCATCTCTTGTGAAGTTTTGATTAAACGCACCGTGAAGCTTTAAAAAATTAAAAACTAACAGCATGTTTTTACTAAGTTTCAAAAAAACGGTATCAAGTATGCAGAGATTTAAAAGTTATTGACGGAAGACGGAGCTCCAACACATTATGCACATCCTATGCGACATTAGCATATTGGCTATCAGTCAACTATCCTCAACGATGGATTGGTAGAGGCCCTGACGATGACGCTCCTGTCGCTCTTCTTTGCATTGAAAACCGAATTTTTTTAAAATATAAACTGCCTCTCGAACTTCATTGGCGTGTTGAACGATTCTCCTTCTAAGCTTTTGAAGTGAAGGAATTTAGGTGTTGCATACACTTTTGTTTTTAAATATCCCCAAGAAAAGAATTCAATTGCGTTTAGGTCAGGAGAACGAGGAAGCCATGCAACAGGAGCGTCAGGGCCTCTACCAATCCATCGTTGAGGATAGGTGACAGATAGCCAATGTCGTACAGGACGTGCATAATATGCTTGGAGGTCCGTCCTCCGTCAATAACTTTTAAATCTCAGCATTCTTGATGCTGTTTTTTTGAAACTTAGTAAAAACATGCCGTTAGTTTTTAATTTTTTAAAGCTTAACGGTGCGTTTAATCAAAAATTTACAAGAGATCAAAAAGTTTTTAAATTAAATTGCCTATTAAATGCCATTTTTTTAAATTAAAATTTTAAAGACAAAAAAGTTTCAGAAGGTTAAACACTTTACTTACTTTAAAAAACCATCTTCTTAAAGTTTGATTTCAACAAAATTTTCACAAATTAAAGGTCTTTGGTATTCATTAGCAACTACCAAGAATTGGTTCTTCTCATTCAATTAGTTTAGAAGTTATTAATAAAAAAAAATTTTTTTTCTTAATCTTGAAACGTCTATAACTTTTTAGTTATGCATTTTAGTATAACAACTTTTCGCGTCAATCGTCTCAGTTTTGAGCCTAGTATTTACAGATAAAGCATGTCCCACTTATTGCGACTCACCCTGCATGTTATTATAGAACTTACATCTAATTATTTTTTAGGTGCCCATTCGCCTTTGTTTAATGAGGATGTCTTGAAGTATTTGGAAACTTTGACTAGTCGACCTCTATTGGTTAACGAACCGTATTACAGCAGTAATATTGTAGAAAAACTAAAAGATGATTTGAATTCTCATTCAGATAGTAGAGGTGGGGGAATATCTAGTAGATTTTAAGTTTAGTTTTTGGTGTAGTTTAAAGGCTGTGACCTGAAAATGTTCTATTTCTAAAAATTTATTTACTTCTTGTACCAAAAATGTATTACAAAATAATATATTTATTTACAAACATTTTTCCCATTATACCATTTTTATTTCGTCTTACCAACAGTGTAGTGATTAACATGGCTAATTTTGTACAGAATTAAAATTTTTATAATTTGACCTAAAAATATTTTCTTTATGGTCAATATACTTTAGAAGTTGACATCAAAAAGATTAAAATTTTTAAATATCTGTAGTATTCATCCTAGATTATGGGAAAGTTTATACCTACTCTACAATACAGGGTGTCCCAAAATTAGCCTGACAAAATGTACCAGCTGATTCTATGTTTAAAAATAATGCAAAAAGATTTAATAAATATAGGATGAAAAATGCTTCCTAAGGGAGCTACAGCCCCCCGAAAGGGGGGCTCCAAAGAGGAGTTTTCTGTAATATCTCTGCAATTGTTTGAGGTAGATTCATGAAATTTGGTGAGTTTGAAGCTTTTATAATTTGCCACATATTTCTTTTTCCAATTTTCAGACATTTTACCAGGGTCGTCACATATAGGGTGGGTGCTGGGTAAATTATGGCCCCATATTTTTTGTGTGGATAATTTTTAAATTTTTATATCAAATTATGAAACTTGGTTTATTTTTAGACAAAAAAGGTCGTCTCAGTCAATCTTTGAATCTTGAACCGTTTTCGAGTAAAATCGTTTTGAAGTCCATAAAAACTCCACTAATAAAAATAATCACAAAATTGAAAAAAAATTTTTGATTTTGGAATTTTGTTTTTATTATTAATATTTGACGAAGAAATGCTAAGCGAAGTAATAAATACCTATAAATTTTAATCCATTGTCTACTTTTGATAAATTTATTATTTTTATAAGTGTAGTTTTTATGGACGTGATTTTTTCCAAACGATTTTACTCGAAAACGGTTCAGGATACAAAGATCGACTGAGGCGACCTTTTTTATGTAAAAATAAACCAAATTTCAAAATTTGATATAAAAAATTTACAAATTGTCCACACAAAAAATATGAGGCCTAATATACCCAGCACCCACCCTGTATGTGACGCCTCTGGCAAAAATTCTGAAAATTGGAAAAAGAAATATGTGGCAAATTATAAAAGCTTCAAACTCACCAAATTTCATGAATCTACCTCAAACAGTTGCAAAGATATTACAGAAAACTCTTTGGGGTCCCCTTGTCGGGGGGCTGTAGCCCCCTTAGGAAGCATTTTTCAACCTATATTTATTGAAACATACTTGATTATTTTTGAACGTAGAATCAGTTGGTACATTTTGGCAGGCTAATTTTGGGACACCCTTTATAGGATTAATTTTTAATCAAGCAATTACATTGATTTTAAATTATTAAGTACCGTCCAAACACATGGTTGTTAGGGCTCGTATTTGTTATTATCAGTTAAGTAAATAAATGAAGACGAAATCTCAAAACGTCAGAATTTATGTAATAATCCAAAAATTAAATACTGACTAGGACTAGGAAATAAAAAAAAAACAATTGAATACTGTTGTTACACTTTATTTAAAAAACGGTGCATATGTTTGTAAAACCAATGAGTTCCATAAATAAGTTATGTTTTATTAGATCATTACAAGTTTATCACGAAACTATCACTAAGAATAATATGGCTACAAAATAATATATATTTATATGCCAGAAACTAATCCGTTGTATAATTTTGTGTTTAATATTATGTACATCGTTCTATATGCTAACAGATATAACAAAAACACATTTTACTTGAATAAAACTATAAAATGTAAATCTCTACAAGTGCTTGAAAAAATACTATAATATATCCACACATTTCAATGCAGTGTGAAAAGTAGTAACTACATAACATGTCAAAATAGCTACGTAGGTACACAATTGGTGTGAAAAAGAATGGCACTATCAAAAAATCTTTTTTGTACCTACCAAAATAAACCAATTGTGCACAGACGCTCAAGCAAAAATCATGGACAAAACTAAAAGATCCATTCTAATATCGTTATATTTCGATAATACCATATAATAATTTCTTTCGACTCAGATCGTCGATTAAACTGCCAGTCAGTTAACCAAAATCAATTAACTAATTCTCTAACATTTAAAATGTAACAAAAGTGTTAAAACAAAAAACCCGTTAGTTTTGCAATGTTAAACTACTGCAGCTCTGTGAATCTTTCATAACTGATGGTGCGGATTCCCGTCTAAGTCCATCAGACACAAGATAATTATTGTATCTAGGCGGCAAGCTGTCTCGACGTTCTGGGGCAATATGAGATATAAATGAAGGATGCATCATTTCTGGTGTCGGTGTGTAACTGAAGCTACTGAAATCCTTTTTGTTGGCTACTTCCTTTATGGAACTGAGCGTCTTGCTGATCCATGGAGGCCAACTGTTTTTGGCTGTGCTCAATTCGATTTCTGTTGTTCTCAATCGATGCGTCAAGTTCTAGATATAAAGTTGATTAAACAAAATTTACAGCAAAATGTGATATTATTTTACCTGATTTTTGCACTCAGCCTCAACACGCGCCAATTTTGTTTGTGCTAGTTCCAACTCCAGCTCCCTTATTCGTTCATCATCATTATTGTTTGGCTGATCGCCAGTTTTCTGACTCTTCTTAATAGTGCTAGTGACGAAAGCATTACATTCTTTGCAATCAACTATTTTAGACTGCAACAAAAATATAATTAAACAACAATTTTCCAACAAAAAAATCCTAAAATCACCTTTATATCTTTTAATTCATTCCGTACAGTTTGCAACTGAGTTTCCAATCTATGTCGAATTAACTTGTAATCACTAATGATAACTTGACTATTTTTCTTATCCAGCTCGGCTTGATTCACCTCACGCTTTAATATTTCTTTCAACTGAGTTATTTCATCCATCATCAACTTTCTTTCCTCTTCGTAACGATTGACGGTCATGCGGAGTTGTTCTATTTCGCTTGCCTCGCTTTCGGCGTTGTCGGCTGCCTCTGAATCCAACATGATAATATCCCAGCTGTCTAGAGGAGTAACACACAGCTAACACTTGTATTATACTATGTGAAGACTCCTCAAGTAAATCAGATTAGGCGAAAATAAATGAGAAAAACTAGAGATAATCGCGGAAAAAGACCAGTGTCGCTCTTTGTTCTGAGTTGTGTTAAACTGTTATTTCGTTTGCCTGACGGACAGATTGAGAACTAACAAGGACCGGGAGCAAAAATTGCGATAAAAGCGAGAGCACTTTCAGTTCCGCTGCGTGGATGTCTCTCCGCGGAGCGGTGCGTCTGATTTTTCTTTTTTTTTCTCGAAAACCAGGCGGCGCTAGGACAAACAGTGAAATTAATTTTTTACAAATTTTGTGGAAGCAAACTAGCTACCGGCCATCGCGAGCCCTTGTTAGTATAAGAAAATAAAAATGATAAACATTGTGCTAATCTTAAATCCAAGGTACTAAATTTAGCTGTAAGCCCATCTGGACATAATTTATCTATACATACCCTTAAGTGCAACAAAATCAGTTTCATATTTTTTCAGTTTCTTAACTTTCAAACTGCAAGCTAATTTAATAAGCTGATTAGCTGATTCTTCTGTGCGGCACTTCTTGGGCAAAGACACTCGAAAATATTTTAAAATACCCTCAAAATCCAACTGAAGCAGATCCTTTTTGCACAACTAAAACACCAAATTTACAAAATTCACTTTATTAATAAACATTCTTTCTCTTACCATTAATAAAGCTAAAGCGATTTGGAATAAAGTATCGATTCCTTGTAAAAGAAACACATCGATAATATGGAAAACAAAATACAATGGAAATCTGGCAGTGAATAGTGTTAAGAACCATTGTGAAGCAAACATATGGGTCTCGATATGATGTTCCCTAAAATGGTTCCATAAAGGACCTAATTGTTCTTCCATTAATCTGTTAAGTTGATAGAGCCGCAGATACAAATTATCGAAACCATCTTTGTACAAGTCGCGTAGTCCGTAATCGTACATTAGTTTTACCAATACACAGAAAGCTTGTTCTTCGGGCATCTGAAATCAAAAGACAAAATATTTAGCGTTTTCATTATCTCAACGAATAAATCCTATAAACATGCTTCGTTGAGGAATTATTTCCATTTAAAGAGATAATTTTTTCGCCCATGCGTTTTTGAGCTATTCATGATTAAACTCAAGATACACACAAAATTGCAATTTTCCAAGTAAGCTGCATTAGAAAAATTATAACTTGGGAACCTCTGATTGGATTTTAGTAAAATTGACATATTGGCAAAGATAAAAGTTTGTTTTATTTACAAATAAATCACGAAACTTCTAGGAGTTTTCTATTTATGTTTTTTGTCGCGTTCAAAAGAAAAACTTAGAAATTGCAATTTTTCAATTAGGCTGCCTTAGAAAAATTATAACTTTAGACCGCTGATTGGATTTTACTGAAATTAACAGTTTCTCAACGATAAATGTTTGTTTTAAATACAAAAAAATCATAAAACTTCTACAAGTTTTCCTTTTATACTTTTTAACGCGTCCAAAAGGGAAACTAAAAATTGCGATTTTTTAAGTAGGCTATCTTAAAAAAATTACATATAACTTTGGAACCGCTGGTTGGATTTTTATAAAATTGACAGTTTCTCAAAGATTAAAGGTTGTTTTAAATACGAAAAAAATCATAAAACTTCCACGAGTTTTTGTTTTATGTTTTTTGTCGCGTTCAAAAGAGAAACTTAGAAATTGCAATTTTTCGTTTTAAACATAGGATACAAAAAAATCACGAAACTTCTACAAGTTTTCCTTTTAGACTTTGTAACTCTTCCAAAAGGAAAACTAAAAAATTGCAATTTTTCAAGTAGGTTGTCTTTAAAAAATTATAAATTTGGAACCGCTGGTTAGATTTTTTTAAAATTGACAGATTCGCAAAGATAAAAGTTAGTTTTATTTACAAAAAAATCACTAAACTTCTACGCGTTTTCCTTTTATACTTTTTAACGCGTCCAAAAGGGAAACTAAAAATTGCGATTTTTTAAGTAGGCTGTCTTAAAAAAAATTACATATAACTTTGGAACCGCTGGTTGGATGTTTATAAAATTGACAGTTTCTCAAAGATAAAAGTTTGTTTTAAATAAAAAAAAATCATAAAACTTCTACGAGTTTTCTATTTATACTTTTTGTCGCGTTCAAAAGAAAAACTTAGAAATTGCAATTTTTCAATTAGGCTGTCTTAGAAAAATTATAACTTTGGAACCGCTGATTGGATTTTACTGAAATTAACAGTTTCTCAAAGATAAATGTTTGTTTTAAATACAAAAAAAAATCATAAAACTTCTACAAGTTTTACTTATATACTTTTGGTCGTGTTCAAAAGAGAAACTAAGAAATTGCAATTTTTAAAGCAGACTGTCTTCGAAAAATTATAACTTTGGAACCGCTGATTGTATTTTTGTAAAACTGACAGTTTTACAAAGATAAAATTTTGTTTTAAATACAAAAAAATCACTAAACTTCTACGAGTTTTCCTTTTATACTTTTTAACGTGTCCAAAAGGGAAACCAAAAATTGCAATTTCTAAAGCAGACTGTCTTAGAAAAATTATAACTTTGGAACCTCTGATTGTATTTTTGTAAAACTGACAGTTTTACAAAGATAAAAGTTGGTTTTAAATACAAAAAAATCACGACATTTCTACAAGTTTTCCTTTTAGACTTTTTAACTCGTCCAAAAGAGAAACTAAGAAATTGCAATTTTTCAAGTAGGCTGTCTTAAAAAATATCTAACTTTGGAACCGCTAGTTGAATTTTTGTAAAATTGGCAGTTTCTCAAAGATAAAAGTTTATTTTAAATACAAAAAAATCACAAAACTTCTACGAGTTTTCTATTTATACTTTTTGTCGCGTTCAAAAGAAAAACTTAGAAATTGCAATTTTTCAATTAGGCTGTCTTAGAAAAATTATAACTTTGGAACCGCTGATTGGATTTTATTGAAATTAACAGTTTCTCAAAGATAAATGTTTGTTTTAAATACAAAAAAAATCATAAAACTTCTACAAGTTTTACTTATATACTTTTGGTCGTGTTCAAAAGAGAAACTAAGAAATTGCAATTTTTAAAGCAGACTGTCTTCGAAAAATTATAACTTTGGAACCGCTGATTGGATTTTACTGAAATTAACAGTTTCTCAAAGATAAATGTTTGTTTTAAATACAAAAAAAATCATAAAACTTCTACAAGTTTTACTTATATACTTTTGGTCGTGTTCAAAAGAGAAACTAAGAAATTGCAATTTTTAAAGCAGACTGTCTTCGAAAAATTATAACTTTGGAACCGCTGATTGGATTTTACTGAAATTAACAGTTTCTCAAAGATAAATGTTTGTTTTAAATACAAAAAAAATCATAAAACTTCTACAAGTTTTACTTATATACTTTTGGTCGTGTTCAAAAGAGAAACTAAGAAATTGCAATTTTTAAAGCAGACTGTCTTCGAAAAATTATAACTTTGGAACCGCTGATTGGATTTTACTGAAATTAACAGTTTCTCAAAGATAAATGTTTGTTTTAAATACAAAAAAAAATCATAAAACTTCTACAAGTTTTACTTATATACTTTTGGTCGTGTTCAAAAGAGAAACTAAGAAATTGCAATTTTTAAAGCAGACTGTCTTCGAAAAATTATAACTTTGGAACCGCTGATTGTATTTTTGTAAAACTGACAGTTTTACAAAGATAAAATTTTGTTTTAAATACAAAAAAATCACTAAACTTCTACGAGTTTTCCTTTTATACTTTTTAACGTGTCCAAAAGGGAAACCAAAAATTGCAATTTCTAAAGCAGACTGTCTTAGAAAAATTATAACTTTGGAACCTCTGATTGTATTTTTGTAAAACTGACAGTTTTACAAAGATAAAAGTTGGTTTTAAATACAAAAAAATCACGACATTTCTACAAGTTTTCCTTTTAGACTTTTTAACTCGTCCAAAAGAGAAACTAAGAAATTGCAATTTTTCAAGTAGGCTGTCTTAAAAAATATCTAACTTTGGAACCGCTAGTTGAATTTTTGTAAAATTGGCAGTTTCTCAAAGATAAAAGTTTATTTTAAATACAAAAAAATCACAAAACTTCTACGAGTTTTCTATTTATACTTTTTGTCGCGTTCAAAAGAAAAACTTAGAAATTGCAATTTTTCAATTAGGCTGTCTTAGAAAAATTATAACTTTGGAACCGCTGATTGGATTTTATTGAAATTAACAGTTTCTCAAAGATAAATGTTTGTTTTAAATACAAAAAAAATCATAAAACTTCTACAAGTTTTACTTATATACTTTTGGTCGTGTTCAAAAGAGAAACTAAGAAATTGCAATTTTTAAAGCAGACTGTCTTCGAAAAATTATAACTTTGGAACCGCTGATTGGATTTTACTGAAATTAACAGTTTCTCAAAGATAAATGTTTGTTTTAAATACAAAAAAAATCATAAAACTTCTACAAGTTTTACTTATATACTTTTGGTCGTGTTCAAAAGAGAAACTAAGAAATTGCAATTTTTAAAGCAGACTGTCTTCGAAAAATTATAACTTTGGAACCGCTGATTGGATTTTACTGAAATTAACAGTTTCTCAAAGATAAATGTTTGTTTTAAATACAAAAAAAATCATAAAACTTCTACAAGTTTTACTTATATACTTTTGGTCGTGTTCAAAAGAGAAACTAAGAAATTGCAATTTTTAAAGCAGACTGTCTTCGAAAAATTATAACTTTGGAACCGCTGATTGGATTTTACTGAAATTAACAGTTTCTCAAAGATAAATGTTTGTTTTAAATACAAAAAAAAATCATAAAACTTCTACAAGTTTTACTTATATACTTTTGGTCGTGTTCAAAAGAGAAACTAAGAAATTGCAATTTTTAAAGCAGACTGTCTTCGAAAAATTATAACTTTGGAACCGCTGATTGTATTTTTGTAAAACTGACAGTTTTACAAAGATAAAATTTTGTTTTAAATACAAAAAAATCACTAAACTTCTACGAGTTTTCCTTTTATACTTTTTAACGTGTCCAAAAGGGAAACCAAAAATTGCAATTTCTAAAGCAGACTGTCTTAGAAAAATTATAACTTTGGAACCTCTGATTGTATTTTTGTAAAACTGACAGTTTTACAAAGATAAAAGTTGGTTTTAAATACAAAAAAATCACGACATTTCTACAAGTTTTCCTTTTAGACTTTTTAACTCGTCCAAAAGAGAAACTAAGAAATTGCAATTTTTCAAGTAGGCTGTCTTAAAAAATATCTAACTTTGGAACCGCTAGTTGAATTTTTGTAAAATTGGCAGTTTCTCAAAGATAAAAGTTTATTTTAAATACAAAAAAATCACAAAACTTCTACGAGTTTTCTATTTATACTTTTTGTCGCGTTCAAAAGAAAAACTTAGAAATTGCAATTTTTCAATTAGGCTGTCTTAGAAAAATTATAACTTTGGAACCGCTGATTGGATTTTATTGAAATTAACAGTTTCTCAAAGATAAATGTTTGTTTTAAATACAAAAAAAATCATAAAACTTCTACAAGTTTTACTTATATACTTTTGGTCGTGTTCAAAAGAGAAACTAAGAAATTGCAATTTTTAAAGCAGACTGTCTTCGAAAAATTATAACTTTGGAACCGCTGATTGGATTTTACTGAAATTAACAGTTTCTCAAAGATAAATGTTTGTTTTAAATACAAAAAAAATCATAAAACTTCTACAAGTTTTACTTATATACTTTTGGTCGTGTTCAAAAGAGAAACTAAGAAATTGCAATTTTTAAAGCAGACTGTCTTCGAAAAATTATAACTTTGGAACCGCTGATTGTATTTTTGTAAAACTGACAGTTTTACAAAGATAAAAGTTTGTTTTAAATACAAAAAAATCACTAAAATTATACGAGTTTTCCTTTTACACTTTTTGACACCTCCAAAAGAGAAACTAAAAAATTGCAATTTTTCTACTAGACCATCTTAGAAGAATTATAACTTTGGAACCACTGATTGGATTTTAGTAAAATTGACAGTTTCACAAAGATAAAAGTAAAGCGCTTTTTATCTAGGTATATTCGTCCGCAATTTAGGTTCCATAGTCAAAGTGACAGGGTTGTCAATTTACACTTTGACTGCATTTGTTGACTGATTTTAATAGCGTTTTCGATTGGTAAAATGAGTGCGCACTGAGTGCAATTTCGTGCAATGCTATTGGTCAAATTCAATTTGTCAAATATTTTTCACCAATCACGCTTTCAGAAATTGCACTCAGTGCGCACTCATTTTACCAATCGAAAACGCTATAAAATTATTGTATTTTTATTTAAAAATAGTACCACGTCAAAAGTGGACTCAACTCATCAAACATAACGATGGCGGACGAGCATACTTATATATCTAGTTCCCTAGTTGTATTAAAAGTTTGTCAGAGTCGTTAAGTTACGTGAATATAGTAGATACTTACATGTAGCAACAAAGTAGCAGCCAAAAAGCTCAATCCTTGGCAATATCCCACTTCCGAATCATACACAGCATACGCTTTACTAACTCTATACAAAGAGTCTTGACCCAAACCACCAGCTTCTTTGAAAAAATCATGAGCCGGAAACGTTCGAGCAATATCCCTTTGAATAACGGTTTCACAACTACTCTCCTACAAAACAACAATCTGTAAAATTATTTAATGTTGGTATACACAACGTACCTTAGTAATTAGGAGCCTATAATTTTCCATCATCTCCGTACTTTCCTCAACACCAGCTAGTCGTTGCCAAACTTCACCACGTAGAGCTTCGGGTATGCCCATTTTGACTAAACTCGCCAATTGTTTGGGTCTTTGCTTGGTCGACTTCCATCTGTTCAAGACATCGGCCCAACCTTCCAAGACGTCCTCTGAACAATCCTTGGATACCAAACCAGTGCCACTAAGTAACGGTTCATCACCATCTAAAAATAATAATAAATAATAATTAAATTATTAAGTTATATTTTAAAACTATACAACCTGAATGGTATTCTTCCTTAGGCGTCAGCGTGTCAATAGAAGTAATACTGGGAGACTGTATCAAACTAGACAAATTCAAATTCAGATTTAGGAGATTCCTGTCCAATTCACCGGATGTTTCCATGTTCAGTACTTCGTAATAAATATCGTTTAAATCACCAGACACCACCTACAACAAGTTCCAATGTTTTTATGCGAAAATATTATCACTTGACGAGTGACACAACTTAATGCAATAGTTTATAAACAAAGGCATGGAAATTATAAATTAACTGCATTTTCTAGATAATAAATGGGATCAATATTAATAATAGGGTCATTAACTTGATCTGTATTATTAAATAATTTAATAAATACGCGTGATATTCTTCGTATCAAAAATGATCTAATTTTTTCGACTTCCTTGTATATTGTGTTCATAAACACTGGGTAATTACTAATTATAAACAAGCCGTTGCAGAGACTTATTAAGTAGCAGATAAGTACGAAAAGATAAATTAACTGGTGTTGAATAATTTCTGTTTATAAATTCGGAAATATTCCTATGTTTACTTTTTGACTTTTGCTGCAATTATTAAAACTATTTTAACAGATTTATAATCCATTATAAACTTACTTGAAAATCAAATTTATAACTACTTTACTATGTGTTTATGTTGATAATAATAACAATAATTAATCATGTCTATGCTTAGAATATTAAATATTTAAGCGTACCCAAACACTAGTTTAGTTAATTTACACAACTGAATACTGATATTTATTATTTTATCTACGAGTAGCTATTATCTAAGATATATTATAATTACCATTGGAAATGTGTTTTGTTACAAATAGATAACATTCAGGGTTTAAAAAAATATTTTTCATCGATCATCTTTATATTTTTCGCTCTAGTTTTTAATATATGCTATTTTTGTACGACCTCATTATAGTTTTTATTTTCAGAAAAGTTTACTAAAAAAGTTGTGTTAATATTAAAAGTGTACTTGTTTAAAACATCGTTAAATTAAATTAGTTTTCTGTTGCGAATATAAAACTGTAAACTGTTTTACTTTTTAAATCAATAGTACGAAATATTTTTCTATAAACAATTTATTTTTTATTATATGTTGACACAAATACAAAATATCTCATACAAATATTAGTCATTAAACAATTAACAAATACGCAGATGTATTTCAAAATTACACTTAAAAATAAGTATGCATTTATTTTATCCGATTAAAGAATTAATGAAGACGTAAATATAACACAGTGTGTCTCATTTATTTAATATGATTAAAGATTAAAGCCAGATATTTTTAATATTATTTAGTCCAGGAAAAATAGACTTATTTAACATGGAAAAAAATTGTTACAGGCTGAATTTTTGCATGCACCTTAGTATTATAGCCCTCGAGAACGGCGACCTTTATTGAAAAAAATATAGAGAGCTAATTTTTAGCTGAGGCAATTTGCTATAAAAACGTATTCAACAGTTTTTTTGTAGGGGCAATCGTTCACGAGATATAGCGTTTCAAAAACTAAGAACATAGAGGACTTACTTCACTACGAAGAATAACGACTGATCTTAGGATATGAAAGTTGGATAATGAATTATTATTCAATATGTGTATTTATGGCGTTTTTTATTTATTTGTGCATTTATTGCATTTATTTGGGCATTTATGATACAGTAATTAACTTTCTTCAGTTTTGGAGAGCGATTGTTCCGTCACCAAAGTTTGGACGAGGAAAGACGATGGATCGATGTCGTTATCGATCTCCTCGTTATCAATATTAAAATTTTCCATGTTCATACATATTTGGCCATTACATTCGCTACAAACTACAGAACAGTTCAATTCTGCTTTCCGCCGACATCCACAATTGGAATGGAGAAATTGATCCTCAGGACTGGGGATGGGTACTACAAAACAATATTTTAGAGCCAGTTACAGCTCTACTCCAAGCAGCTCCTGATGCATTACTCAATACAGTATTTTGTAAGTGCAAGAAAACCTGTGGTTCCAATTGTGGATGTCGGAAAGCAGGGTTGAACTGTTCTGTAGTTTGTAGCCAATGTAATGGCCAAACATGTATGAACACGGAAAATTTTAATATTGATAACGAGGAGATCGATAACGACATCGATCCATCGTCTTTCCTCGTCCAAACTTTGGTGACGGAACAATCGCTCTCCAAAACTGAAGAAAGTTAATTACTGTATCATAAATGCCCAAATAAATGCAATAAATGCACAAATAAATAAAAAACGCCATAAATATACATATTGAATAATAATTTATTATCCAACTTTCATATCCTAAGATCAGTCGTTATTCTTCGTAGTGAAGTAAGTCCTCTCGTGAACGATTGCCCCTACAAATAAAACTTCTTAATAAGTTTTTATAGAAAATGGCCTCAGTTACAAATTAGCTCTCTATATTTTTTTCAATAAAGGTCGCCGTTCTCGAGATTTTTGCAAAAAAGTGTTTATTGTGACCTTTGACCTCGAGTAACTCAGTTAGCAGCCATCAAATCGATGGGGAACTTTCACACATTATTGAGGGCTATAATACTAAGGTGCATGGGAAAATTCAGCCTGTTACAATTTTTTTCCAACTCAGCTTTTTTTTTCGTCTATTTTTCCTGGACTATATTATTATATTATCAAAAACAAAAAGGTTCTATGCACGATGTTTTTCTGTAAAAAATGAGCCTTTATACCTTCTAAATCATCGCATCACGTACATTAGGCGCCATCTATTAGTAAACTTTTAAACATGAGGTATTTTAAACCATTTATAACCACCAGAGGCGTGCGTGAGTAACCATTAAGTTTTTTAAGGATAACGGCCGCTCCTACTTTTTATTTCAATTTATGATTTTTTTAATCTCGAATTAAAACTTCAAAAATTCTTCTTGTGTTTTTTGACTCGATTAGCGACTTTCGGATCTTCCATATCTCCTTTATTATTAATACTAACAAAAAAAATTCTGGACTAAATATTTTTTATTAGTGAATGTGCATTACTTAAAAATATTTTCCACTATACAAAGCGTTCGGTTTTTGCTGGACGCACACCAACTTTCTTATTTTAAATGGAATATTCTACAGTGTGTCTCTAAAAGGTCTTTACAAAATCCTACCATAAGTTTTTGGGTTCAAATAATTCGATTGAACCAAACATACCTTAGTCCAAAAGTCGTTCCTTACTGAGTTACAGGGTGCTAAAAAATATCTTTCCAAATCGTTTTTTAAGTATATCTACAGAACGGTTTAAAGTAGAAACTCGAAATGTGGTGGGTTAATAAGTCTATAAGGAACCTACAATGTGATGGTATTATAACCAAAATAATATTGTTCAGTGTCGAACTTATAGGGGGGGACTCGGTGTTTTTTTGGATATTTTTGTAGGATATTGCATTTTTTTACAAAATAACACGAATTATCACAGATACGCTCAAGACACGTAAAAAAGGTATACTTGTTTGACTTGCGTTAACTCAACTGTTTGCGAGATATTTAACTTCGAAAATTTTTTTTGCTATAAAAACAATTTGTGACTTACCCTGTAAAGTAAAATATATTGGGTCACTCTATTCACCTGATTCTACGTCCAAAACTAAGCATAAATGGTTGTAGAAACCGGCCCCCAAAAATGTTTCGTTACTAAAATAGAGGGTGTTGAAAGATGTATTTTTTATTCGCCCTCTATCTTTTTTAGGTATATCTACAGAACGGTATAAGATAAAAATTATGCTTAGTTTTGGACGTAGAATGAGCCGTATTAGAGTGACTCAATATTTTTGACTTTACAGGGTGTCACAAATTGTCGTTTTAATAACAAAAAAATTTTTCAAAGTGAAATATCTCGCAAACAGTTGAGTTAATGGAAATCAAGCAAGTATATCTTTTTTACGTGTCTTGAGCGAATCTATCATAATTCTTATTACTTTGTAAAAAAATTTAATCCCCTACAAAAATTATTCAAAAAAACCCTCAGACCTCTTCGATAAGTACGCCACTGAACAATATTATTTTGGTTCTAATATCAACAAATTGTAGCTTCCTTATAGACTTATTAACACACCAAATTTCAAATCTCTACTTTTAACCGTTCTGTAGATACTTAAAAAATTATTTGGAAAAATATTTTTTAGCACCCTGTAACTCAGTAAGGAAGAAGTTTTGGACTAAGGTATGTTTAGTTTAAACGAATTATTTTGAGCCCAAAAATTTGTGGTAGGATTTTGTAAAGACCTATTAGAGACACCCTGTACAGGGTGTCCCATTTTCGACACTTTTAGGGGGTATTGGCGTTATTATCAAAGATAGAGTGTTGCGGTTTTCACCTTCCTGTCCTACTTTTTTACGAAACGAAAGATTCCGGGGTCAATTTTGTCATGGCTCTCTTAGTTTTTAATCTACAGAGTGATTCTGAAAATCTTTGTTTTTTAGACACCCCTCGTATTTCCGTTATGCGTCTACTTATCAAAAAGGTGAAAACTGATCTTGATAGAGTTTTTTACATAGAATTCAGTGGCGTAGGCAGTTTTTGTATAAAAGGTTTAGTTTTAGAGATATTGCAGAACTTATGTTTTTTTAAATGGGACACCCTATATATTACCTTTTATATTGATTAAGCAAAATTTGATCTTTCCAAAAATATATAATACTTAATATTTATTTTGAAAAACAAGCTCAAAATTCGATATTTTTAATAATTTTCTTTATTTATAACAGTAGGCCATGCCTAATATTTTAGAAACAAATGCAAAATTTTCACAATGCGTCATTATTCTAAAGCTAAACACTTCAAAAGATAATTTTAATGCATTGTTTAAAACATACCAACAATATAATACTTCTCATAATTATCATAAAGGGCCATTGTAATAAAAAATTAAAAGTAAAATAAAAACACCTACGTAACAAAAATATTTCATCAATAATGGAAATCTGACAAATCTGTCAAATTTTGCATTTGTTTCTAATAAACTAGCCATGGCCTACTGTTATAAATAAAGTAAATTATTAAAAATATCGAATTTTGAGCATGTTTTTCAAACTAAATATTAAGTATTACATATTTTTTAAATCCCAAATTTTGCTTAATCAATATAAAAAATAATATATAGGGTGTCCCATTTAAAAAAAAACATAAGTTTGGGCAATATCTCAAAAACTAAACCTTTTACATAAAAACTGCCTACGCCACTGACATCTACGTAAAAAACTCTATCATTTCAGTTTTTACCTTTTTGATAAGTAGACGCATAACGGAAATACGAGGGGTGTCTAAAAAACAAAGATTTTGAGAATCACTCTGTAGATTAAAAACTAAGAGAGCCATGACTAATTTGACCCCGGAATCTTTCGTTTCGTAAAAAAGTAGGAAAGGAACGTGAAAACCGCAACACTCTATCTTTGATAATAACGCCAATACCCCCTAAACGTGCCTGTACATATTTTTACATTTTTGGATTCCCTGCTTAATTCAAAGTACAACAGTATTAAGATTGTATGTATGTACCTAAAATTAATGATTTTCCATTTTTTTTTTATTTTTTCAAAAATTTTCACTTATATGGACTTCTACAAAATATTAATATCGTAACAGATTCACAGTGTTTTCGAAAAAACAATGTTAAAATGATAAAAGCAAAGTCCAAGGAACATTTTGATGAAATGAGCTTATACAGGATATTTGTAATTTACTCGTAGATATCACATATTTCAAACAGTGATAATGATACCTTTATTTTTTCAAAGGAAACCCCCTGTATATTTTTATTCTACGTTATAGAGAATTAGATTCTCTATTATTTTTATTAAGCATCTCCTATACCTAAACTTAATAGATTTTATTTTGTTTTAATATCTTTAAAAATAATCATTTTTTTACGAAAAACTGCATAGTGGGCTCTGGGCTGACTGATAATTTATTTTTTATTAGTGTGTGTATTACTTTGAATCTTAAAATCGAAAATATGGACCACAAAATTTTTTAATTTTATTATGTAACAAAAAAGGTAAGTATAACATTAATTTGTAAAAAAATCACAGCAAATACTCAAAAATGTGTCCATTCTGTTGAGAACCTTACTGGACTCTTCATCTCAATGATCAATTATTCAGCATGAGAGGGGTAACACTCTGGAAGGCTTTTCTGATTTTTAATCATAAATCCTCTACGTAAACAGATGCTTCCAGAAAAACTTGGTTCTTTACATAGCCCCAAAAGAAAAAATCTAGAGGGGTTAAACCTGGGGACCTTGGAGGCCATAACACGGGTCCACCTCTGCCAATCCAGCGTTCAGAATATGTGTAATTAACAAAGCGTCTCACTTTTATGTTAAAATGGGGAGGCGCTCCATCCCTCATACTCTACATTTGCCTTACGATATTCACACAGCCAAACAAACCTTCATAGTTAAAATAGTTTCAAATACCCTCAAAAAGTATAAATCCTTCAAAATCCCAAAGTCGAAAACAATCACGATTACTTATCATTTCTTATAAGAAAGTAAAAAGGACAATCCTTCAAATTACACCATATAAAATATTAAAATAAAATAACTTACCTCTTTCAAATTCAGAATAAACTGCTGAATAAGCGACTTTCGTTGGAAATACCAAAAATTCCGCTCGTTTTGTCCATAAATTCTAACAGCTGTTTCAATCTGAAACCTCACAGGTTCTTGAATGCCTCGAATAACCAAATCAACAGCTACGGTCATGTATTGCTTGGTGTCCTTTGGGGTTTCCATATTTAAAGGTTCAAAAGATGGCTCGGTTGGATCCCAAGCTGCCGAGATGATTGTACAGTTTTTCTCAAGAGATGAGTTGTTTGTTCCAGTTTTTTCCCTCTATAACACAAAGAAAATATTTGATATAGTCAGCATATTACTTTATTATACAGTGTCCATAAAAGAACGTATATCTAGAGTCCTGTGGCATTGTGCGGCTCTATAATCATTTTTTTTTTTTTTTTTATTTATTATTTATTCACCATAATTTCTGTTAATATGGTACAAAGCTGTGGTTAAAGATTAGGATATTTACCATTTCTAACAGTTGCATGTCGGAATGTCTGACATGTCGACCAGCGGCCACCAACACTCCAAAACATCGTTCAATCAATAATTGTGGTCCATTGTCAGAAACTTGCCGAATACTAATCGATAGTTGTTTCTCTAGATTGGTTTTCAACTTGAAACCATTCTTGTCTTTAGCAACATTCGAAAAAGAACCCTTAAAAATTAAAAAATATATCACATAATACCAGTTTGTTTTTTCTGTTTTAGCTTACCTTCCCATCATCTTCCTTTATTTCCAGATTGACTTCAAATACGTACAATAATGTTCTAACTTCTGGAAGAGCCGTAATCGAACCGGTTAGCATATCTGCCGAAGATGTGACAGAGCTACTCATAGACCTAGGTACCCGTTGAAAAGCTTTGGAAAAACAAGCTGAAAGTAAAAACGATAATATTAATATTTAATAAAAATATAAGGCGATTACCTATAAGAGACATAGTTATCAATATTTATTTTCATAAAGCTGAATAAATATGGTAAAAATAACAACAACGTTTCATACAACTACTTTGTCAATAAGGGAATCCCGGAAATAAAATCCACAGATAAACAAGCAATAAGGGAAGTTATACATATAAATGTATATGGTGTTGCAAACTTTTGGCGATATGCAACAAATTAATAACTTTATAAAAGTTTGCTGCAGATGCTTGTAAGAAGTTGTAAAAAACGCAATAATTTATTGACTCTGGTTTAGCTATTAGAGATAGAACATGAAACTTCATAAGTATACAAAATTAACGATGTCATAAAAGCTGTTTTTTGACGTTGAAATAAAAAAATAAAAAAAAAAATTGTTTTTAAAAACATTTCATTTTGGCGATGAAAGTATGACGTCACACCACAATGTTTTTAAAATATTTTCGTATGTTTTTAAAGTATCGTCGAAGGTGGGCTTGAAAATGTTTTCAATTTGTAGGGGGAGGGGGGTGAGTGACATATGTCATCGTGATATATGAGGAGATTATGGGGTCTTGTACCTATTGTTTTATGTTATGGAGGTTCAGATAAATAAAGCAACAAGTTAAATATGCTATTTCGTACTTTGTGCTTAAAATGATTCAGGTTGCTGTCAATTGTATTTGAGGTTATATTGTTATGTAACATTTTTAAAAACATGTCATTTTACCGATTCTCAAAGTGATGACGTAACAACCAAAATATTTTAAAAACAGCTAAAGTTTCACTTGTTTTGTTGATAACAAGATTTCAATTTTTTTTAATATTTGTGACGTTTCTACAGGGTGGTTCAGAGTTTACCATTCAAACTTCAATAGGTGATAAAACTCGTCAAAATAATAAGATTTTTCATTTGCCACTTTTTTTATAAACACCTCCTTTGAAAGATACAGGGTATTAAACTTAACATTTTTATCAGTTTTTTTGAAATTACTCGAAAACAGAAAAGGCTATTTATTTCAAATTTGATACAAACAGTAACAATATTTATTGCTATCAGATAAGGGTATTTTGATTATATTTTATGTACTGGATGTTCTTTTGCTGGTGGGCCATACGCTTTTAATCACTCTAACTTTTTTAACGTATTCCTTTGACTATGTATAATAAAGTACTAGAATCGATAGGCCTTTTCTTTAACTTTTAATACTCTTGCACTTTTTTTTAAATTTGGCTGCCTTTATTAAGCCCGTTTTACAGTTCTCAATTCATCGTGCAATAGTATTGCAGCAATCATTTGACCCTGCAGTACCTTGCCTGCATCTTTTTATTGCAAATTGTTTTACAGTTCGCAATTGCAATTGTAATTGACAATATTTGAAGTGATCCCAACCAAAAAAAAAAAGTTATAAGGTATTATATTACTATAATATATTAACACAGTTTCTACAATACGCCAAAATAACCAAATAACACAGTTTCAACACACCAAACCACTACTGATCAGTGATAAAACCATTAAAAATTTAAATTTGGTAAACCTAAGTGTCAACAAATAACAAGCACGATTGGTAACAAAAAAATTACCATATTTTCCCCCAGAATTGCACGCAACTTGCAATAAAAATCGAGCCGGAGCGATTTTGTGCAAGAGCTTGAAACGGCAAGTGACTTGCACGCGTTTTCTATACTGCGTATGTCGTTGATCAAGAGTATTGCGTATTGCAAGGAGAATTGCAAACTGTAAAACGGGCTTTAAAAGTTGTGATCTCCGAAAAGATAAAATGTACAAAATTGCAAGTTCGTAATCCTGGTTGCCATGATAAACAAAAATAAAATAATGTCGGTTAACTCGTGTAAGTGAGTTTTTAAACAGTTATTTTATGTACTAACGTGTCAAGACTTTTCACAAATGAGTATGCTGTTATTCATTTCAGAATACCCTGTAACTTCCAAAGGAGGCGTTTATAAAAAAAGTAAACTCTGTATTATGAATTTAAACAATAGAGATGTTGCATTTTTTTTAGAATCTCATTTTTTTCTGTTAGAAATGTAAAACTACTATATTAATAATACTCTACAACAAAAATTACTATTTACTCAATATTTGTATTTGTTTTCTTATGTACAGGGTGGGCAAAATTCGATGTTTTTATAGGGTAACTTTTAAACCATAAGATACATAATAAATTTCGAAACGTAAGCTGAAAATTGCGTGATAGATTTTTTTAATGTCCAATTATCTATTAAACATTCATTTTTCAACGTTTTGCCACGGACGTTGATCCAAATAAAAAAATAGTGCTTTATACAATACCTACGGGGTAAATCATATTTGAAGGACATTATACAGGAATGTCGTTTATTTGAAGGGACACAGCTTCAGTTCAATTCAGCCAAAGATGCGTAACTAGCTGCCCAATATCTTTAAAAAATCTGAATTATTTGATTATTATTAATTATTTGGAGTTATAGAGTTCAAAAGATGTTCGGTAAGGTTAAAGCAGATATTAGTCAATTTATTCAACTGATTGTACTCAATACAAAAGACGTAACTCTTCAGGATTGTATTGGAAAAAATCATGTTTATGATGAAATTATAGCCCGAAATGCTAGAAAAAGCCGAAGTGTGACACATCACTGCAATCAGAATAATCAGAGGAATTGACTTCTTTAGTAAAAATCCAAGACCATTCTCTTAAAATTACGTTTGATCTAATTAAAAATTAAAGCTTAAATCTTGAAACGCTAGAAAATGCCAATACAAAGTGTGGTACATAATTGTAATTAAAATGATCAAAGCTTTCGAATTTTGTAGTAAAGAGTCCAGGTCCGTAATTAAAAAAGTAAATAAATGATAGTTGCAAAAAAAACTTCGCATACCATATTCAAATAAACAAAAGTGGCTTTTTAAATGTTTTTAATTTTTTGAAATCGGCATGTAAGGGGAATTTGTGCAAACTTTCGTCGATGCCATTTCCGTCGCAAAGTGGTGTATACCTAAGGTGTTTTTTTTAATCATTTTACGCAATTTCCCTATGTTAAGCAATGATTCGGGACGCTTACACTGATTTTGAAAATATCCGAAGGCGTAGCGCCAGCGTAGCTTTCACACACTTTAATCTTAAATAATTAAATGCTAATACAGTACACACATCTATGAAATCATTGCAAAAGCTGACACAAAACGATATCAATTTTACTTCCTGTTGAAAAATTAAAATTTACTTGTATAAATAAAATGAGATGTAATTGCTTTTCTTTGTGCAGCAGAAACGAACCTGAAGCTATTTTAAATTCGTCGCTAAATATTTTTAGTTCCAATTCTCTATACTAAAAAATGAGCTTTGGGCTTTATAATTTCGAGTTAGGGGAAGGTTTAGGTTGTGCAAAGGTAAGAAAATACTGAACAAAAACTATTTATATATTGGAAATTTATTTACGTACTATTTACAAAAAAAAAAACTAAACACCAGCGATCGAAAAACGTGCCGAATTTATTAAGTGAAGATTATACTACATCAATATATGAGTTAAGCCAGTGAAAACAAGTTTTTCTTTTAGTATAAAGCGCCTTTTCTGTTACAGATATGAATTAGTACAGTAAAATTATTCGAAAATCATATGTGAAAGGTCGGAATCGTCCGGAACAGGATCAAGTTTTAGGGGTTGTTAGAGGACCTGAAGTTAAGTAATTTCCCAAGTTTGCGACCTCCAACTCCTTGCGGATTTTCTGCCATCTTGATTTTTAGGGTTGATTTGGTTTTTTGTATTTTTCGGGCTTATATTTGATATTAGCAAAAAAAGTGTCGACACCTTTTTTGTAGAGAATAAAAATCCCCACAAAATGATGTAATATAATCATATACAAATTATCATCAGTAAACAAATTATGGTAGTTTAAAAATCCAACAAGTGGGATTTAAAAGTTTTTTATTTTTTTATTTCGGTAATCGTCCATATTAATTAAAAATAGTTCAAACAAAAGTTGTAAAGCGTAAAACTCCCTATAGTTTTTGTTTAAACAATTTTCTTCCTGTGTCAATCCTTTTTGCACTACAGTGAGTAAAAGGTTCACGGGAACTGAAATGAGGCGTTCGCGCTTGGCGCATCGCGCTAAAATCTAACGCCTTTTTATGCGTTTATTTTCAAATATTTGTTCCTAAATAAATTTGTAATTTATTATGTACAATATTTATCGAATATATTGTATACAGGGTGTTTGCGCGAAGTGGCTCACTATTGCCAACTTTGTTATTATTGGAGCTACAAAAACGGTTAAATTAGCAAAAATCGATGATAAATCAAATTCTGTTCAAAAAATGTAATAATAAGTTTATTAGCAAAAGCTACGAACTACAAAGTTTTACACATCATTACAAAATAACATCATGCAAACACACACAAAATCACTGGTACGGTAATTCAGTGTACAACACTCGTTATCTTTTTTTGATAATTATTTAAAATAAGCTAGTTATTTTGAAAAAAAAATTGCAATTCTTTAAAATCATCAAGTAGCCACGAAACAGAATAATTGTAATTTATTAAAACCAAACATCATAATTTTAAATTTAAGCAAGTTGAAAAAAACTTTTACGGAAATATTGAAAATTTTCAAAATTGTAATTTATGACTATACTTGATATTAAAACTTTGTAAAATTTTTTTCAAAATAACTCGCTTATTTTAAATAATTATCAAAAAAAGATAAGGACATTTTTTGTACAGAATTTATCATCGAATTTTGCAAAAAATACAGGGTGTTCCATTTAAAAAAATGTTATTTTTGTGAATATGTATCTCGAAAAACGAAAACCCAGATGGTCACTTGTTTTCCTGTTTTCACCATTGTAATCAGTGGAAAAAATGCTACTAGTTTGCTAATTTAACCGACTTTGTAGCTCCAATAATAACAAAGTTAGCAATAGTGAGCTACTTCGCGCGAACACCCTGTATACAATATATTCGATAAATATTGTACATAAAAAATTAAAAATTTATTGAGGAACAAATATTTGAAAATAAACGCCTAAAAAGGCGTTAGATTTTAGCGCGATACGGCAAGCGCGAACGCCTCGTTTCAGTTCCCGTGAACCTTTCACTCAGTGTAACGCAAAAAGTATTGACACAGGAAGAAAATTGTTTAAACAAAGACTATAGGGAGTTTTACGTTTTACAACTTTTGTTTGATCTTTTTTTATTTAATATGGAGGATTACCGAAATAAAAAAATAAAAAACTTTTAAATCCCACTTGTTGGATTTTTAAACTACCATAATTTGTTTACTGATGATAATTTGTATACGATTATATTACATCATTTTGTGGGGATTTTTATTCTCTACAAAAAAGGTATTGACACTTTTTTTGCTAATATCAAATATAATCCCGAAAAATACAAAAAACCAAATCAACCCTAAAAATCAAGATGGCGGAAAATCCGCAAGGAGTTGGAGGTCGCAAACTTGGGAAATTACTTAACTTCAGGTCCCCTAACAAACCATAAAATTTGATCCTGTTCCGGACGATTCCGATCTCAAAATATAATTTTACTGTACTAAATAGTGAAATGTGATTAAGAAAAATTATCCTACTATGCAAAATTTCAAGGACATCGGCCAACTATGATAATTTGGCATAATTAATGTTTTTTCCAATAAAACGTCTACATACCATTAATATTACATTAATTTTCATAGTACAGCCACAGAATAATATTATATTATAATAAAAATAAAAATAAAACGTCGCATGAGGAAAATTTTAACGTCATTTTATAAAGCACAAAAAGTGTCCACGACAAAGTGCTTTTAGTTTTTCAATATCTTGAAAAATAAGAGCAGAAAAAAATTAAAACAAAAAGGCAAAAATTTGGTTTTTTCAAAAAATCTCCAGAACTACAAAATATATTTTCGATTTCTTAACGGTTTGTTATTAGCCACATTATTACGCAACTTTGCCCCAATTTAACCAAAGCTGTATGTCGTACCATTTCTGAGATCCCTGTAGTGAGAAGCGAATTTGAAATCGCCTGCATTTTTTTAAAATGTAAATTTTGTAGGAATAAAATTAATAAACATGTAAATTTATTTATACTTGATATTTGTAAATAATTGAGTATGATTTACTCAAAAATCATTTTTTTTTATATCTCACCTGTAAAAAACATCAATGAAAAGCATTATAAATCATGGCACGCATATAATAATTAATCGAAAAATTTAAACTAACGATACCAGATGTCTAATTTCAATGGAATTCACCTAACCAAGCGAGTTCAGTAAGCAATAAAAACTGGTAAAAAACAGATATGGTAATACTAATATAATTATATTTGCCAATAAAAATGATTTATTATTACATGTGTGATGGGTATTGAGATAAGATAAAACGTCAGGTACTGGGCGGTTATACATAAGATCTACCTTGTTTAAAATTTTAAAATAATGGGCGTATTAATTAAGTGTGATTGCACTTACCCGAGACTCTCGAAACAGCTTCAGCGATATCGCATCGAAAAACATGGCACTGAAAAATGGCTGATTCCTGGGTATCCCCATGAGACCAAGTGAACGCAAAACAACCCGCCTCGGCTGTTTCCACTGAACCTCTAGCATAAAACAATATGCGATGAATTTCATATCGTGAAATAACTGAATGTGAATTGGCGTCGTATAGTCTGCGGAACAATGCGAATTAACAACAAGGTAAATAATTTTTAACAGTAAACTTACACTACGATACCCTGAGAAGACGATGGCACTGAAACTGAGACTTTTATTCCTTGCTCCACGCTTTGTTCGTTTAATATGGCCATGTTTCTCTGAATCTCAGCCTCCGATTTCGGAGCATTTATAGCAGCCGCTCCCAAATATGTGACACCAGCGAATATTGTACACTCTTGATCAACATCTGAAACTATTTTGAAGATATTCTCGAACAGAAGAAATTTTCATCTCAAATAATTTACTACGATATCTTCAGAAATCAGAATAAACAACGCCAACAAAAATATAACTTACTGCTACCGTCTTCATCGCTGGAATCTGGTTTCATGATGTCCTGCTTTTCCATACTGCAATCTGTTGTTGGTAGTGTTAAGGGGTCCTTACCCAGTTCAACTGGACATCCGTAAAATGTGGATCGTCCAATTGTTTTAACTTCCTCATCTTCATTCGTATTCATTCCTTGTTCTTGTAGGACTTCGCTTAGAGCATCTTTCAATTTTTCCAAATCACCGTTTTTAAAATCTAATGTAGGAGTCTTACTAACACCAGGTTTGTCCCCGATAAAATCAAACTCTTCACTAGTGGCGACTGATTCATTGGACTTCACACTTAAACTATCCTCCATAACGACACCCTGTAAATATTTTTGTTATTATTGTGGTTTAACTTCTTTTGTGGGAAATGTCAGTGTATTAGATGGGCTAGTTTAATATGAAAATGTCAAATGTATGTTTACGATTAAACTTGTGGTAAATGTGTAACTCACTGGTTTTATGTGGAAATTAAAATTAAATTATACAACCCGACTAAACTACATCATTGTGAATGTGCACAACACACTCCTAAAAATCTAATTTTGTGTATTTTTCAGGTTCTTTATTATGACAGTAAAAACTTGACAAATTGTTTTTAGTCGTCTTCTTCATCTGTGATACCAACAAACAGCGAACAAAGTCCAAACAATACAGAGTGTCTCACTAAAGTCACCCATTATAAATCCTTGAGTTTTATTCATGTTTGATTCGAATACAAAATGATATTTGTAAGATATCAGTAGGCAACAATAAAACAATCAACTCAAATACGAAGTAATTTAATTTAAAATTTTACTTAAATTAGGCAACCAACTATACTTTATTGGTATGTTCGTTTTTACAATCATTGCAGAATTTACTTCACATGCTTCAAAAGCAGATAATTTTATTAAACAATATTCTATATTTAACATTTTTATAATAATGTAGTGTTTAATTTTAAATTCAAGTGATTTGCCGCCTGTTTCTTTATGAAGTTAGTTACAATTAGTTAGTTTTAGTTTTTGTAATGTTGAACGGACTGAATGTCAGTTAGTTGGTACTAGGTATTCTATGGTTGAGAGAAGAAGAAGAGTTATGACTTATGTGCTAGAGAGATGAGTTGTGTGTTCTATTAAAAAGTAAAAAGTTAAGAAAGTGTCTTTTATTTCCAAAATTATTAGTGCCATCCTACAATAATAAGATTTGGTACAAAAAAGCAGATCACCCTAACATGAACATCCTGTATATACTGTTTTTAGTTCTAATCAATCAAAGTAGTTCAAAATAATTGTTTGTTTTGTAGACCGAATGTACCTACAAAAAATAATATGATTTCATCACCCTGTTTATTTTGCTTTAAAACTAGATAATTTTATTAATCACTGTTTAATTACAAATTAAACATTTTGATAATCTCGTAAAATAATAAGATTAGTTGCAAAAAAGTATATCATAACATGGACGCTATGGGTTTTTTAGATCTAATAACTCAAGGTAGTTCAAAATAATTGTTTGATATTCTATGGTTTGATTTCTGTTTGTTTTTAGGTTATTGTTGTTATTGGTCTAATAAGTCTAATATCAATTCGAGTTTTAACCCAATTAAACCTGAAGTTCTCTATCTTGAAATAATGAAAAATTCCTGCAGAACATGTTTAAACCCATTTCTAACAGATTCTCCAAAACGGTGTATTTTTGAAGAAAATATTTACAAAATGTTTAGAAGCTGTATATCTTCCGAGGTATTCAACAATGTAGCATTTGCTTTTAATTATTTAGCACTAGTTTTTTCAGTTAATAAAAAATGAGAAATTACCATCCAGTGTATGTGAAAAGTGCTTACAACAACTACAAATTGCATTTAATTTTAGAAACCTTGTAGAAAAGTGTAATAGTATTCTAAATGACTATTTAGAAAAGCAGGAGTTGATGTCTGAAGGTACATAGCTTAATCCGATAACGCTGATTCTTTTGTTATGTAGGTACAAGTTTTAGATCCCCTCCAAGGCGCGAAAACTGATAATACAGATGATACTCCAGAACCCTTCGAAAGTTCTGAAGACACAGAAAATTCACAAACATTAATTCAAGTTTTAGATCCCCTCCAAGATAATCCAGATATTAGTACGTACAATAGTACCTACATACTTACACGGGCAGGAATTTTTTGATCCAACTTGGCAGAAACGTTTAACTACTCGAAGAACAAAAGAATAACACGATTTTTATTAACATTGGCTTGCCCCCCCTATTGACTTCACACTCCCTCACTATTCGTGGCATCGATTCCAGCAGGTGGTCGATTTCCTCTTGAGACATTGTGTCCCAAGCAACCTGTAATTCATGCCGGAGAGCTTCCAGCGCCTTCGGAGGATTCGCTAAGTTCCTCAGTCTTCTCCCCATAATTTCCCACACATGTTCAATTGGCGAAAGGTCGGAAGATCTGGGTGAGCATGGCAAGATATTGACCTTGGCCTCTTCAAAACGGTTCAAAGAAAGTCTTGCCATGTTGAAACAGGCATTATCCTGTTGGAAAAGTGGATCTTCCAACTGTTGAAGATATGGAAGGAAATGGGGTTCTACCACCTCATCAACATATCGTTGGGCGTTCATATTCCCTGGGACGAATACCAAATGAGACCTACTCCCATAGGCTATAGAACCCCATAGCATAACCCCCACAGTTCGGTGCACATGCGTCTCAACAGAAAATTGAACACTGCGACGTTTCCCACGTCTTCGCCTAACCCTCATACGACCATCATGCATCCCCTAACAGTATCGGGATTCATCACTGAACACCACCCTATGCCACTCCAGGTTCCAGTCGTACACTACTCCAAACGTTGCTGTCGGTGTTGAGCTGTAAGTGGTAACACAAGATGTGGTCGATAGGATTGCAAGCCGAAAGTTCTGATTCGACGCTAAACCGTTCGAAGGGTTACAGGACGAGCTTCATTACCTAACCATTAATCGGCAATTGATCTGGTACTGGAGAATCGGTCTCTTATTGCCATAAGTCGAAGATGGCGATCCTGCACCTCATTTGTTTGTCTCCGCCCCCCGGTGCCTCTTCTACGATGTTCCTGGCCCTCCTTAGTCCATGTCTGATAACATCGCATGATAGTGGATTGGTTTCGGTTAAGACAATTTGCAATTGCCCTGAACGAAAAACCACCTTCGCTCAAGCCAAAAATTCGACCTCTGTCGAATTCGCTTAATTGGCGGTAATTTTCACGTTGCCGCAGTCTAGGCATAATCACACGCTCAAAACACGTTAAACAAAAGAATCACCAGAGAAAACAATAAAAAAATCAACCAAAACTCAAAAAATACAACGATAGTAACGTTGGTAAAAACTACAAGAAACGTCAGATATGCCATTACCACTTGTTCTATTTGAATGAAAATTTAATCAATTATTACCTTTGAGTAGTTAAACGTTTCTGCCAAGTTTGGTCAAAAAATTCCTACCCGTTTTTGGTGTTGCAATTTCTATGTCACTGAGTATACAGGGTGTTTCAACTCAAAGTGGACAACGTAATAGAGGTTGTAGATCTCATCGAGACTAACACTTTTTTCAAATTATTATTTTTTATTTGAGCTTTTGTTTTCGAGTTATCGACCTTCTTTTGTTTTTATACAATCCTCTTTATCTTCATTATTTATGGCCGGATTTTAAAAAATTAAAGTTTTTTGAAATTGTCAGTTTGATATCAACAATTTATGAGTTAAAATTAAAAAAAAAATATCAACAAACAAAATGGCGACCAATTTTCTTTGACTTAGAGCTATCCAAGTTTAAAAAAGAAAACTGGTCGCCATGTTGTTTGTTGATATTTTTTGAAAAAATGTTTAACGCAATAATTGTTGATATCAAACTGACAATTTCAAAAAACTTTAATTTTTTAAAATCCGGCCATAAATAATGAAGATAACGAGGTTTATGTAAAAACAAAAGAAGGTCGATAACTCGAAAACAAAAGCTCAAATAAAAAATAATAATTTGAAAAAAGTGTTAGTCTCGATGAGATCTACAACCTCTATTACGTTGTCCACTTTGAGTTGAAACACCCTGTATATGTGACGGATTTTATTTATTTATTTATTTATTATTTATTTATTTTTCTAATTTTAAAGGCGTGAAAACTGAAAGTACAGATGGTACTCCAGAACCCTTCGAATATTCTCAAAACACAGAAAATTCACAAACAGACGAAAACAAATGTAACGAATGTAACAAATCTTTTTACTCGAAGACAGACCTTAAAAAGCACTTACATACACATTTTATACCAAAAAAGAGGTTTAAATGTAATCAGTGTGACAAAGTGTACTCGAGCCAATATGAATTAAGTGTAAGACAACTTTTTTGCACTATTTATATTTAATGTAAATTAGTCTTTGTGTTGTTTTAGATACATCTTGGTAAACACACAGGTACAAAACCGTATTTGTGCCAAATATGTGGGAAAAATTTTACAGACCCTCGCTGTTTAACAAGGCATAAAAAGATACATACTGGTAGGTTTACCGAGATCAAATTTTCTTTAGCGAACCCTTCATGAAAGAATCAAGTACAAAAACGTTTATGGTCACAAAATGAGAAGATTTTGGAAAAATAACAAGTTCAAATCTTGTCAGGTTAAAGCCTTTGTGTATTATGAGAAAAAATATAAATATGAAATAACATATACGAATAATACTTAGAAAAAATATCCTGTTTCTTGTACAAACTTAATTTTTAAATATTTCACAAGCAAAATGGAAATTCGAAATGTAAGAGAAAAACTACGAATTTTGAATGTGGATATTTATTAATTATAGTGTTGATTCTTTTTTAAATAGATTATAATATTGCAATCTCAGTCGGTAAATATCTGAAATTGCCATTTTTTGTAATCGTCCACCGCCAAAAATATTCTAAATTAACTTCCATAATGTTGATGATTATTTTTATAATAAAAGGAACAATGAGCTTTGCAAAACTATATTGTAAGTGAAAATTTCGAAATCTGGTGTAGAGTTATGAGTTTTCAAAGTGGAGCACACAGAAAAATGATGAGAAATATTAAAAAAATTTTATGCTTACCAAAAATATTCTAAACTAACTTCTATTATGTTGATGCTTATTTTCTTAATAAAACCAACATTGAGCTTTGCAAAACTCTATTGTAAGTAAAAATCTGATAATTTTGTTTACAGTTATGAGTTTTCAAAGTGGACCATGTAGAAATTTTATAAGAAATTTTTAATTTTTTTATATTTGCCTAAAATATTCTAAACTAACTTCTATAATGTTGATGATTATTTTCTTAATAAAAGCAACATTGACCTTTGCAAAACCTATTGCAAGTGAAAATCTGAAAATCTTGTGTAGAATTATGAGTTGTCAAATTGGACCATGTAGAAATTTGATGAGAAATTTATAATTTTTTTTATATTCGCCAAAAATATTCTAAACTAACATCTATAATGTTAATGACTATTTTATTAATAAAGGCAACGTTAGGCTTTACAAAACTCGATTGTAAATGAAAATCTGAAAATATTGAGTAGAGTTATGAGTTTCCAAAGTGAACCATGTAGAAAATTGATGAGAAATTTTTATTTTTTTTTATATTCGCCAAAAATATTCAAAATTAACTGCTATAATGTTGATGAATATTTTATTAATAAAATCAACATTGAGCTTTGCAAAACTCTATTGTAAGTGAAAATCTGGAAATTTTGTTTAGAGTTATGAGTTTTCAAAGAGGACCATGTAGAAAATTAATGAGAAATTTATAATTTTTTTTATATTCGCCTAAAATATTCTAAACTAACTTCTATAATGTTGATGATTATTTTCTTAATAAAAGCAACATTGAGCTTTACAAAACCTATTGTAAGTGAAAATCTGGAAATCTTGTGTAGAATTATGAGCTGTCAAAGTGGACCATGTAGAAAATTGAAGAGAAATTTATAATTTTTTTTATATTCGCCAAAAACATTCTAAATTAACATCTATAATGTTAATGATTATTTTATTAATAAAGGCAACATGAGGCTTTACAAAACTCGATTGTAAATTAAAATTTGAAAATATTGATTAGAGTTATGAGTTTCCAAAGTGAACCATGTAGAAAATTGATGAAAAATTTTTATTTATTTTTTTAAATTCGCCAAAAATATTCAAAATTAACTTCTATAATGTTGATAATTATTTTATTAATAAAACCACCATTGAGCTTTGCAAAACCTATTACAAGTGAAAATCTGGAAATCTTGTGTAGACCCTGTAGAAAATTGATGAGAAATTTTTATTTGCCTAAAATATTCTAAATGTTGATGATTATTTTCTTAATAAAAAAAGCAACATTGACCTTTGCAAAACCTATTGTAAGTGAAAATCTGGAAATCTTGTGTAGAATTATGAGCTGTCAAAGTAGACCATGTAGAAAATTGATGAGAAATTTATAATTTTTTTTATATTCGCCAAATATATTCTAAACTAACATCTATAATGTTAATGATTATTTTATTAATAAAGGCAACGTTAGGCTTTACAAAACTCGATTGTAAATGAAAATCTGAAAATATTGAGTAGAGTTATGAGTTTCCAACGTGAACCATGTAGAAAATTGATGAGAAATTTTTATTTTTTTTATATTCGGCAAAAATATTCAAAATTAACTTCTATAATGTTGATGAATATTTTATTAATAAAACCAACATTGAGCTTTGCAAAACTCTATTGTAAGTGAAAATCTGGAAATTGTGTTTAGAGTTATGAATTTTTAAAGTGGACCATGTAGAAATTTTATAAGAAATTTTTAATTTTTTTATATTTGCCTAAAATATTCTAAACTAACTTTTTTAATGTTGATGATTATTTTCTTAATAAAAAAAGCAACATTGACCTTTGCAAAACCTATTGTAAGTGAAAATCTGGAAATCTTGTGTAGAATTATGAGTTGTCAAAGTGGACCATGTAGAAATTTGATGAGAAATTTATAATTTTTTTTATATTCGCCAAAAATATTCTAAACTAACATCTATAATGTTAATGACTATTTTATTAATAAAGGCAACGTTAGGCTTTTCAAAACTCGATTGTAAATGAAAATCTGAAAATATTGAGTAGAGTTATGAGTTTCCAAAGTGAACCATGTAGAAAATTGATGAGAAATTTTTATTTATTTTTTTAAATTCGCCAAAAATATTCAAAATTAACTTCTATAATGTTGATGATTATTTTTTTTAATAAAAGCAACATTGACCTTTGTAAAACCTATTGTAAGTGAAAATCAGGAAATATTGAGTCGAGTTATGAGTTTCCAAAATGAATCATGTAGAAAATTGATGAGAAATTTATAGTTTTTTTTATATTTACCTAAACTAAACAGCTTCTATATGTTGATTTTTTTCATAATAAGGCCAACATTTGAGTATACAGGGTGTTCGCGCGAAGTGGCTCACTATTGCTAACTTCGTTATTATTGGAGCTATAAAGTCGGTTAAATTAGCAAACTAGTAGCATTTTTTCCGCTGATTACAATGGTGAAAACAGAAAAACAATTGACCATCTGGTTTTCGAGATATTCACAAAAATAACATTTTTTTTATGGAACACCCTATACATTTTTGCAAAAATCTATGGTAAATTATATTCTATACAAAAAAGTCCTTAATTTTTTTTGATTATAATTTAAAATAAGCGAGTTATTTTGAAAAAAAGTTTGCAATTCTTTAAAATCAAGTAGCCATAAAACGGAATAGTAATTTATTAAAACCAAACAATCATAATTTTGAATTTAAGCAAGTTGAAAAATACTTGAAAGAATAACGGAAATATTGAAAATTCACAAAATTATAATTTTCATGGCTACTTGATATTAAAACTTTGAAAACTTTTTTTCAAAATAACTCGCTTATTTTAAATAATTGCCATAAAAGCATAAGAACATTCTTTGTTCAGAATTTAATTTATCATCGATTTTTGCAAAAATATACAGGGTGTTCCATTTAAAAAATGTTATTTTTGTGAATATCTCGAAAACCAGATGGCCAATTGTTTTTCTGTTTCCACCATTATAATCAGCGGAAAAAATGCTAATTTAACCGACTTTGTAGCTCCAATAATAACGAAGTTAGCAATAGTGAGCCACTTCGCGCGAACGGCCCTGTATATGAAACCGAAAATTTCATCAAAATCCACATAGATGTTCCAAATATATAATTTTTTAAAACTTTTTAACACTTTACCATTTTAGTAGTAATTTCTCTTGAAAAATATCGTCTATCTAACCTAACTTTAAAAGTGAGTTTCTGTGCCTGTAACTTTTTCAATCAAAGTTTTGGAATTGCAGGACGGATTTAAAAAAAATCATTATTTCAAAGCTTAATAACGGTTTTTATTATGAAAAAATCACAAACTGTTATCTAAATTATTTCTTTTTTTTTTCAAAAAATGTAAAAGGTCTCGGAAACTATGACAGATATATGTAGAGAACCGGTTAAATAGGACAAAATTTGAGGAAGTTCATTTATAAAAAGAATCTGTAGACCATTAGAAAAAATGTATAAGAGATAAAAAACAAAGACCATCAAAATATTAAGTATAATTTTTTAAAAATTTTATTTAAACCATTCCAGCCTAATAATTTTAATAAGTTTGTTTTTTTACAGGAGTAAAATCGCATAAATGCAGTATATGTGGAAAAGCTTTTTTCGGTGCTTTTTCCCTAAAAGAACATGAGACGGTACATACTGGAATAAGGCAGTTCATGTGCGCTACATGTGGTCAAACATTTAAAACATCAACGCATCTGAAAACCCACAGCCTCACTCACAGTCAAATTAAACCATATTTATGTCCAATGTGTCCAAAAGTAAGCTAAAGACTATTTTGAAAACAAATTATCATTATACATATGAACAGGGTGTTTCTTTGACTAATAAATGGTTGTATTATACAGGGTGAGTTGCAATAAGTGGGACATGCTTTACCTGTAAATACTAGGCCTAAAACTGGGACGATTGACGCAAAAAGTTGTTATACTAAAATGCATAACTAAAAAATTATAGGCGTTTGAAGTTTAAGAAAAAAAATAATTTTTGCTAATAACTTTTAAACTGATTGAATGAGAAGAACCAATTCTTGGTAGTTGCTAATGAATACCAAAAACGTTTAAATTGTGAAAATTTTGTTAAAATCAAACTTTAAGAAGATGGTTTTTTAAAGTAAGTAAAGTGTTTAACCTTCTGGAACTTTTTTGTCCTTTAAATTTTAATTATAATAAAAATGCATTTAATAGGCAATTTAATTTAAAAACTTTTTGATCTCTTGTAAAGTTTTGATTAAACGCACCGTTAAGCTTTAAAAAATTAAAAACTAACAGCATGTTTTTACGAAGTTTCAAAAAAACAACATCAAGAATGCTGAGATTTAAAAGTTATTGAGGACGAACCTCCAGCACATTATGCACGTCCTGTGCGACATTGCCTATCTGTCACCTATCCTCAACGATGGATTGGTAGAGACCCTGACGCTCCTGTTGCATGGCCTCCTCGTTCTCCTGACCTAAACGCAATTGAATTCTGTTCTTGGGAATATTTAAAATCAAAAGTGTATGCAACGCCTATTCCTTCACTACAAGAGCTTAGAAGGAGAGTCGTTCAACACGCCAATGAAGTTCGAGAGGCAGTTTATATTTAAAAAAATTCGGTGTTCAATGCAAAGAAGAACTACAGAAGCGTCATCGTCAGGGCCTTTACCAATTCATCGTTGAGGATAGGTGACTGATAGCCAATATGCTAATGTCGCACAGGACATGCATAATGTGTTGGAGCTCCGTCTTCCATCAATAACTTTTAAATCTCAGCATACTTGATGCTGTTTTTTTTTAAACTTAGTAAAAACATGTTGTTAGTTTTTAATTTTTTAAAGCTTCACGATGCGTTTAATCAAAACTTTACAAGAGATCAAAAAGTTTTTAAATTAAATTGACTATTAAATGCAATTTTTTTTATAATTAAAATTTTAAGGACAAAAAAGTTCCAGAAGGTTAAACACTTTACTTACTTTAAAAAACCATCTTCTTAAAGTTTGATTTCAACAAAATTTTCACAAATGAAAGGTCTTTGGTATTCATTAGCAACTACCAAGAATTGGTTCTTCTCATTCAATTAGTTTAGAAGTTATTACCAAAAATTATTTTTTTTCTGAAACTTCAAACGCCTATAACTTTTTAGTTATGCATTTTAGTATAACAACTTTTTGCGTCAATCGTCTTAGTTTTAGGCATAATATTTACAGGTAAAGCATGTCCCACTTATTGTGTCTCACCCTGTAATAGATAATTCTAGATAATCCTGTAGGTATCTAGAATGATATTTTTTTTGTTTTAGTCGTTTGCTAGAAGTTCAGGCTTAATAAGTCACAAAATGTCCCACACAGGCGAAAAAAAATTCGTGTGTTCGATTTGTGGCAAAGGATCCAGATCGAATTCGGATCTAAAAGCCCATTTACGAACACACACTGGTGAAAAGCCTTTCCAATGTAAAATTCCCACTTGTAATAAAAAATATAAAACACAAAGTCAGTTGTGTGCTCATGTCCGTTCGCATACAGGTTAATACTTTGGTTTTGTTTATTAAAAAAATTTTTAAACGAATATTGTTTCAGGGGAGAAACCACACAATTGCACTGTTTGTTCGAAGTCGTTTTTTGACACGACTCAGTTGAAGATTCATATGAATATACATAATGGTGTCAAACCTTATGAATGCTCTATATGCAGCTATAAATCAGCGCAATCGGCTGGACTTTACAATCATATGAAAAGTCATAGAAGAAAAATGTTTTCTGATGTATAAATTTTTACTTAAAAATAAAAAAACTGTAGATACGTACAGACCGACAAGTAGTGTAAAATTTAAAATTCCCGAATAGGCGAAATCCCACGCACCTGCTTTCTACAAATATATTCTAGCAATTTTCAAAGTCGATATTAGACGAAAAATCTCACCTATTTTGGTCAACTTATTTATTAGTGCAGGCGCTAAAGCATGCATAATATGACGACCGGCAACTATGCTCGCATTCTTATATCTGAGACCCTAAATAATGAAAAAAATCATGTTGCCGGCAAATCGGATGGTTCATTTCAATTTCTTCGCCCTCTTATTATGTTATCACTATTATTACAGTGAATCAGATATTTGAGATTCAAAAACTTGCGGGTAGGCTGAATTTTTAATATGTTGTTTCTGATGGTCCGAAAGGTAAAATTTCAAGTTGGCGTATCCCCACCTGTTTCGGAATCCTCGCCATCTAGCAAAATTTTTTGGAATCGATTTTTGGATTTGCCTTATGTTCTGTTGGTCGGAGGAAAAAAGTGTAAAGACAAAAATTGAATAGCTCAAAATTTGCAACATTTTATGTCCTACGTTGAACTCTCTGTAGTTAGTTCCCAAAAAGATAGAGGGCGCCAAAATTTCCAAAAATGCGCTGTACCTATGTGCCTGTTATATGTCAATGTTTTTCTGGTATTTGAGTACCTAAAAGTGTTTTATTCAAAAAAACGTGAAAAAATTTCGTTTCAAGTGTCCAATTTGAAAAGAAAAAGACCGAACGAGTTAACGTGTTTGTTTTGTGATACAACAGGAGACTTAGTTAAAAAACCAATATCTCAATCGTGGATGACTATTATAAGAGCAGCAGATTCAAATTTCTTCGCAATATATCCAGTGGTGTCGAAGATTGGATGGGAAAAGTGGAGCAGTCCCCCAGTATCTGCGCCACTGGACATTTTTTTTATAAATAAACCTCATCATTACTTAGAAATGTACTACATTACTCTGTGTACGAAATTTAATGAAAATCGATCGAGTGGTTTAGAAGTTATGGTAACAAAACGAGTTCTTATCCTATACTTTGACACCCTGTATCTTTGTTATAAAACATTTTTGAGCAAAGTTTTTTCATTAAAGTCTACTTATTATTTGATGCTCTATCACCTCCCAAAGTTAATGAAGTTTAATTTTTACCACCCTGTATATAAAAATATAAAAGGGGTGCGAAAAAAAATTGGACCATATGATGGAGCGGCAACATCCAAAATATTAATTTTTGAGCTGTTATGAGCTTATATCAATTGATAAAATGCGGTCCTCATATTATGCATACTCAATTCCTTTCAGCTCCCGGTCTATATTTATTTATCCGCTATTTTGTAAAATCTTATAAACGCCAATAAATCGAAAAGGGTCGCTTGTATCGTAAGTTTAATAATTTTTATAAATCGTAATTAAAACACTTTAAATATTGTTTCAAAATCTCAAAGACTTCTAATAATTCTTATTTAAATGAATTTTTGGAAGCTTCTCATATTTATATAAAATTCCAAAAAAGTTTTATTAATTAAGGAAACAAAAATTTTACGAAATTCTATAAATTTCTAAACAGTGTATGTATGTATGTAAGGAATTTGAAAAAAAACTAGTGTTTGAATTTTTTGTTATTGTATTTTTATGAAATTTTTTCTTATACAGGGTGTTTCAACTCAAAGTGGACAACGTAATAGAGGTTGTAGATCTCATCGAGACCAACACTTTTTTCAAATTAATATTTTTCATTTGAGCTTTTGTTTTCGAGTTATCGACCTTCTTTTGTTTTTACATAAACCTCGTTATCTTCATTATTTATGGCCGGATTTTAAAAAATTTAAGTTTTTTGAAATTGTCAGTTTGATATCAACAATTATTGCGTTAAACATTTTTTCAAAAAATATCAACAAACAACATGGCGACCAGTTTTCTTTTTTAAACTTGGATAGCTCTAAGTCTGCTCCAAAGAAAATTGGTCGCCATTTTGTTTGTTGATATTTTTTTTTTAATTTTAACTCATAAATTGTTGATATCAAACTGACAATTTCAAAAAACTTTAATTTTTTAAAATCCGGCCATAAATAATGAAGATAAAGAGGTTTGTGTAAAAACAAAAGAAGGTCGATAACTCGAAAACAAAAGCTCAAATAAAAAATAATAATTTGAAAAAAGTGTTAGTCTCGATGAGATCTACAACCTCTATTACGTTGTCCACTTTGAGTTGAAACACCCTGTATAGTTTTATGCATTTTCTTCACAGAAAGATGTTGATCCCGACCATGTTGCTTTTAGTGATATTTAACCACCCGATACTTTTCCGTCTCATCTGGAGTCTTCCTAAGTGATACATCACGATATAGGATCATATAGTATAGAGAAACCTACGCCTGCAAGGACTAACTTGAGAGCTGTGGATCAAGACAAGATTTGGGTTCCTCCAGAAAATTATCAATTTCCAGCGTCAGGTAACAGAAACCTCATATGTCAAAAAAGTTTGGCTTCTGAAATAAGCCATATTCATGGATAGCGTATTCGAAGATAGACGCAGCCTTTTGCAAGTTCTGTGTATTATTTTCAGTTTGAGAAGCAGGAAGCAGGAGCCAATAATAAACAAGCTTTAGGCCAATTAGTTACAAAAGCGTGTACTAACTGGGAAAAAACTTTAGAAACATTCAATTATTCACAGCAATCTGGAATATCACAAAACCTCGACCACGAAGTGCAAATGAAATCAGAAATTCACAAAAAAATATGCAACCAATTGTTTTACAAATTTTTAAACAAAAAGCTGATTTTATTATTGATAGCAGAAAAGTCTTAGTTCCTATTATACAGGGTGTCTTCGATATGTATCGCCACTGAACTATATTATTTTGGTTCTAATACCAACAAATTGTAGCTTCCTTATAGACTTATTAACCCACCAAATTTCAAGTCTCTACTTTAAACCGTTCTGTAGATATACTTACTTGAAAAACGATTTGGAAAAATATTTTTTAGCGCCCTGTAATTCAGTAACGAAGGACTTTTGGACTAAGGTATGTTTGGTTCAATCGAATTATTTTGAGCCCAAAAACTTGTGGTAAGATTTTGTAAAGACCTTTTAGAGACACCTTGTAGAAACAATAATTCACTTCATGGTTCGAAAGACTCTGAAAAACCTGAAATCAACGACGGTAATTCCCGGGCGCTTTTAAGATACCAAATACTGATGTCCCACTTGAAAGTATGTTGCAAAATTCTGCAAAAAATGCAAGGTACACAAGTACCTAGTGTCATCCAGAACGAACTCTTCATCATTTGCCAAAATATGATTCAGAAACAAATCATCGATTGGGTTAATGCATCCAAAGCTTACCTATTAGATTTTAAGAGACGAAACTTCAGACATCTCGGGGAGTGAACAAGTCTTAATCTGTGTTCGATATTTCATGAACAGTGACAACAAATTCAGAATCTGTGAAGCTTTTTGGTTTCTTTCCTACTACTTACTGATTTCACAGGAGAAGGATTGTCATAAGTTATCTTGGATTTTCTTGACTCTTCCGGCATTGATTGCACATAAGTATCTGTTTGGCCATGGCTACGACGGTGCAAGAGCAATGAGAGGTTTCATGGGACAAAGGCCTTCGTTAGAAAAAGACAGCCGTTGGCGCTGTATCACTTTGTGCAGCTCACAGTTTCAATTTACCAGTCAGTTCAGCTTGCGACATCATTCCGATCAGAAACTGTCTCGGATCTGTTGAAACTGTTTACAGTTTCTTCAATACTCCAAAAAGACAGCTTGCTCTCGAAAACGCTATTGAGAAAAACGAAAAAATTAAAGGAGAAAAAAACGAAGTTGAAGAGATACAAGATAGGTGCAACGACATCAGTCTTATCTCGACTTACAGCCTTCGGTCATCGATGCTTTAGAAGAAAGTATTACAACATGGAAAGATGAAACCCCGTCATCCGCTGCTCTCCAGTTACTTCCTGCCATAAAAACCATGAATTTTCAAATATCAATTCATGTCCTCCATTCGGTTCACTCTTTAGATTAAGTCGAGTTTTGCAAACAGAAAATCAAGATCTAACCGAAGCTATCGCAGACGAACTTGAGTATAAAAGAGTAAATGCGACAGACAGCTTCGGAAGAATTTTTCAAATGGTAGAAACTATTTGCAAAGAGTATATGTATATGGCATTACTGTTGAAAATCTAAGGCTTGTGTCACGCCAATGTAGTAATAACTGACACTGTCGATTGTCGAAGATTATTACCGTGTATTGATCTTTATACCATACCTCGATTTGTTTATCACACATCTACACGACCGTTTTCTGAAACACCGCAAAATTTTGTCGAACTTCTGTCTCTTTCCAGATCAAACGAAAACTCTAGATGACGAGTCGTGCAAAAAACTGTATAATTCTATTTGACACAAAACATCCGGAGTGTGGATGAATAAAGTTAAATTTTGGGGGCGACTAATTTCAGATAAAAAAGTAAAAAATTCTCTGGAGGCTCTAGATATTTGTAGCATGGATGCTTTCCCAAGCGTTCATACAATGTTGAAACTGATGGCCATATTACCTGTGACCAAAACTTCAAACGGACCTTGTGTAGTCTTAAAACCTATTTAAGGTCAACAATGGGAGAAGTCCGTTTAAATGAATATTGACTTCCCTTAACATACATCGAGATGTACAGATAAAAGTGGTATTTTTTTCTGTATTAATTAATATAAATAAATAAAAAATAAGTTTTTAATACTTTTTAGCTCCCAACCCCCCATAAGACATTCCTCCATACGGACCTGAGTATGATTGAGTATTACATAGATGAATGATGGTTCTATTTTGGAAAAAATCTGTTTTTGGAGCCCTAAATTGACCTTTTAGAACATTAGCCCAGTCAAAGTAGATCAAAAAGTACCTAATATCTACAAAGTTGACATGATGAAATTTTTGAGAGCAAGTCGAGGGTCATTGATGAAACTCCGAACCACAAATTTCCAACAAATTTTCCTTGTGCGTCAGGTGACAAGGGTGATTTTAATATAGTTTTTTTTAATTTAATCGGAAAAATATTTCAAACAAAAATTGCTTGTAACTTTATTTGAAAGCACTTAAAAAAATGTTATAAGCAAAATACTGCTCTTTTTTTGAGGGTGAGTTTCTTAATCAACTATACAGGGTGTTTGCGCGAAGTGGCTCACTATTGCTAACTTCGTTATTATTGGAGCTACAAAGTCGGTTAAATTAGCAACCTAGTAGCATTTTTTCCGCTGATTACAATGGTGAAAACAAAGAAACAATTGACAATCTGGTTTTCAAGATATTCAAAACAATAACATTTTTTTTAATGGAACACCCTATATATTTTTGCAAATAATCGATAGTAAATTAAATTCTATATAAAAAATGTCCTCATCTTTTTTGATAATAATTTAAAATAAGCGAGTTATTTTGAAAAAAAGTTTGCAATTCTTTAAAATCAAGTAGCCATAAAACGGAATAGTAATTTACTCAAACCAAACAATCATAATTTTGAATTTAAGCAAGTTGAAAAATACTTGAAAGAATTACGGAAATATTGAAAATTTACAAAATTATAATTTTCATGGCTACTTGATATTAAAACTTTGAAAACTTTTCTTCAAAATAACTCGCTTATTTTAAATAAATGTCAAAAAAGCATAAAAACATTCTTTGTTTAGAATTTAATTTATCATCGATTTTTGCAAAAATATACAGAGTGTTCCATTTAAAAAATGTTATTTTTGTGAATATCTCGAAAACCAGATGACCAATTGTTTTTCTGTTTTCACCATTATAATCAGCAGAAAAAATGCTACTAGTTTGCTAATTTAACCGACTTTGTAGCCCCAATGATAACAAAGTTAGCAATAGTGAACCACTTTGCACAAACACCTGTATATTAAAAATATTAAATAAAATAGTAATATTTCCGTAATTCTTTCAAGTTTTTTACAACTTGCTTAAATTCAAAATTATGATTGTTTGGTTTTAATAAATTACTATTCCGTTTTATGGCTACTTGATTTTAAATAATTGCAAACTTTTTTTCAAAATAACTCGCTTATTTTAAATTATTATCAAAAAATATCTGATGTGCCCAACACATGACTTTCCTATACTTACGGATAGTATCACAATAATTACTTTTCCTAAAGAAATTAAGTTAAATTTCTTGTAAAAATTTTGAAGGTTTCCAGCAATTTTCAAATAGTCTCTGTCGGACTTATTGCAATACGCATAAATCTGTCCTTGTCCCACTCATTATAACCGAATTTTACGACAAAAATGTGTTTTATTTTAGATTTTTGACCTATTACTCACTATTACTCCCGTTATGAAATTACATTTATTTATTCATTATTATTGTTTTCGGTACCATAGAAACTAGTAAAATAAAAAAAAAACTAATGGACCGGTCCTTCTGGGATTCGAACCCGGGACCCTCTGTTTGGTAGCCATATAATGAAACACATGGTCTACCTCGACCATCGGATTCAACTATCAACGCACGCTATGAGAAATATAAAGTGTTTTAAGAATATCTAGTTTTTTTGAAATTTTTTTGACGGAATTTCAAAAATAAGTTCAAACAAAATTTGTTCAAAATTCAATTCTAAATGAATGTTAAAGAATAAAAAAATCTCATAAATTGTTTATTTTTCAAGATATTCTTAAAAAACCTAAAATTGTTTTGGTGCTAGATGAAAAATATTGAATGTGGCACTCACAATTTTGTTCAAACTCTTAAATATGAAATTTGAATCAAATCCGATAACTAGTTTTTGAGTTATGGTGGATACAGACACACAGACAGACAGACAGACATAATGGCGAAAATGGTCAAAATGGATTCAGGGGCCCTCAAAACGTGTAAATCCATCAAAATCTCGAAATCGAAAAAAATCACGATTACAATACTTCCTTATACTACGTATAAGAAAGTAAAAATTAAGGACATTTTTTGTACAGAATTTAATTTGTCATCGATTTCTACAAAAATATATAGGGTGTTCCATTTAAAAAATTTTTATTTTTGTTAATATCTCGAAAACCAGATGATCAATTGTTTTTCTGTTTTCACCATTGTAATCAGCGGAAAAAATGCTACTAGTTTGCTAACTTAACCGACTTGTAGCTCCAATAATAACGAAGTTAGCAATAGTGAGCCACTTCGCGCGAACACCCTGTATATGCTTTTCTATTACAATTATGAAAACAATCTTCAAACAAAAGTTGTTTGTAGAGGATGTTATTTCCTACAACTTTCATTTCGTGTATTTTTTATGACATAAAAATCAAAAATTACATTTTTTTAGGGGTGAACAGTTTAAAAGAAACTACATTAAAATCCAACCAAGAGAATCCGAGATATAAAAAATCACTCTTATCACGTGACGCACAAGGAAATTTTGTTGGATTTTTGCGGTTTGGCGCTTAATCAATGACACTCGATTTGCTCTCAAAAATTTGGCCATCATGTCAATTTTGCCATTTTTAGTCTAATTTGACTGGGCTATATGGCATTTTTTGAGTGTAATGTTTTAAAAAATTAGTTTTGAAACCGCTGGTTGGATTTTAGTTAAAATAATTTATTTCAAATCGAAATCACGGTTTTTATAATTAAAATAATCACTAACGGTCTGCGTTTTTTATCAATAGACCTGGTAATATTCTAATCTTTTCGTTACATTTTTTTTATGAAGGAAAAAAAACTTAGAAATGTCTTTAGGTACAGGCCGACAAGTGTAAAATCTCCGAGATAAGTGCGTGAGCTCTAGTCGAAACCACTCCTCCCCCATGTAGAAAAAAGTAGAACATACATGCGTGATTCGCCTCAAAACATCTGTACATTCTGACGAAAAATGTCATAGCATTATTTATAATAAATAATATTACGGTGCGCTTCATGTTTTACGGAAATTTCTTCCTCCGATTGTACTAAAGTAGTAAAACAGTTGCACATCTCTGTCATCTCGCTTCTGTCTATCTTAGGTGCTAACTTAATAATAGTCCAAAGATTTCAGCGTTACGTACAATCATGAAGGAAATTTTTAACTAGCTTGACGAACAAATCATATGTACAAAATATTTATTCATTTTTAAACATAATAAGTGAAATTATTAAGTAGAACTACAATTTGATTTTGTGATAGAGGAACAGCCAAGTATTTTGAAATAATCACAATCTCAATATCTAAACAGTTTAATTAAACAATAACGCTAATTTCATGAAAATTTATCACAACATCGCTCTGAAAATATTATGAAAATTATATCACATCTCTACATAGGTACTTAGTTCAAAAATAAATAATACATTCCTTAAAATATATTGCTGCATAAGTGCTTATAATGCCAAATAAATAACAGTAGGTATAGTATACATTACGTTAAAGTATACATTTGTAATTATTTAAATTTAAGAACTGGCAGACTATTATTATTATGGCGACAACTCCTGTGCATGCATCGGATCATATCCGCAACTACTAGCATCGTAAGCTGAACTCTGATCGTACGCAGAACCCATCGAATAACCCATGGAGTCTTGTGGAGGTGCAGGCGACATCATCGGCGTGGCTGTTCCACTGTAAGGTGACGCTCCAGCTGCCTTTTTAGCAGCATACAGATTTGCTTCCTCTTGAGCTTTACCTATGTTTTTCTTGTATCGAATTCTTTTATTACCGAACCAATTTGATACCTGAAATAAATACGTAATTTAGTATCTACAACAGTAAAACTTTGTTTAAGATAATAAAACTACATGTACAGGGTGGAGCATTTTCGATGTGATTACAGGGTATCTAGGATTTTTGTTGCAGTTAGAAAAAAATGGATAGCACATTTTTGGGTCAACTTTTTAAGACAAATTGAATGATGAAAACACGAAATGTCTACCTTCTTTTGTTTTTGAGTTACAAGCAAAAACTGATTTTTTACCGAATTTCTCAAGTCAGTGTATCTCGGTTAATTGATAAGTTACAAAAAAATACTTTATATGTTTTTTATAGAGATTTTAATTTGAAACAAGAATATATGTTTAAATTTTAATTCCGTTCAATTGTTTTTGAGTTATGACATAAAGTTGTATTTTTTTAAATGGAAACCATAGTTGGCTATGGATTCATTAGAAAGGATTTTTTCTCAACTTTCCAAAAATATATAACATCATATATTTATTTTTATAAATAATGAAGTTATTGCATATTTTCAGTTTAAAAAAGAATAAATCTATTATAGGTGTGCCGTGATTGATCTGTTTGTGAAACAAATGACTGTCTCAGCTAACTTGTTACGAAAACTAAAAATTACAATAAAAGAAACATTTTATTAAACAAATAATTAAACGTTGTTTCTATTTAAAATTGGTTTGGTTATTTGTTTAATTATTTGTTTAATAAAATGTTTCTTTTATTGTAATTTTTAGTTTTCGTAACAAGTTAGCTGAGACAGTCATTTGTTTCACAAACAGATCAATCACGGCACACCTATAATAGATTTATTCTTTTTTAAACTGAAAATATGCAATAACTTCGATATTTATAAAAATAAATATATGATGTTATATATTTTTGGAAAGCTGAGAAAAAATCCTTTCTAATTCATCCATAGTCAACTATGATTTCCATTTAAAAAAATACAACTTTATGTCATAACTCAAAAACAATTGAACGGAATTAAAATTTGATTATATCATCTTGTTTCAAATTAAAATCTCTATAAAAAACATATAAAGTATTTTTTTGTAACTTTTCAATTAACCGAGATACACTGACTTGAGAAATTCGGTAAAAAATCAGTTTTTGCTTGTAACTCAAAAACAAAAGAAGTTAGACATTTCGTGTTTTCACCGTTCAATTTGTCTTAAAAAGTTGACCCAAAAATGTGCTATCCCAGATACCCTGTAATCCCATCGAAAATGCTCCACCCTGTACAGGGTGTCCCATTTTCGACACTGTTAGGGAGTATTGGCGTTATTATCAAAGATAGAGTGTTGCGGTTTTCACCTTCCTGTCCTACTTTTTTACGAAACGAAAGATTCCGGAGTCAAATTTGTCAAGGCTCTCTTAGTTATTAATCTATAGAGTGATTCAGAAAATATTTGTTTTTAAGACACCCCTCGTATTTCCGTTATGCGTCTACTTATCAAAAAGTTGAAAACTGATCTTAATAGAGTTTTTTACATAGAATTCAGTGGCGTAGGCAGTTTTTATATAAAAGGTTTAGTTTTTGAGATATTGCCCAAACTTATGTTTTTTTTAAATGGGACACCCTATATATTATTTTTTATATTGATTAAGCAAAATTTGGGCTTTCCAAAAATATATAATACTTAATATTTATTTTGAAAAACAAGCTCAAAATTCGATATTTTTTAATAATTTACTTTATTTATAACAGTAGGCCATGACTAGTTTATTAGAAACCAATGCAAAATTTGTCAGATTTCCATTATTGATGAAATATTTTTGTTACGTAGGTGTTTTTATTTTACTTTTAATTTTTTATTACAATGGCCGTTTATGATAATTATGAGAAGTATTATATTGTTGGTATGTTTAATACAATGCATTAAAATTATCTTTTGAAGTATTTAGCTTTAGAATAATTACGCATTGTGAAAATTTTGCATTTGTTTCTAAAAAATTAGCCATAGCCTACTGTTATAAATAAAGAAAATTATTAAAAATATCGAATTTTAAGCTTATTTTTCAAAATAAATATTAAGTATTATATATTTTTGGAAAGCTCAAATTTTGCTTAATCAATATAAAAAATAATATATAGGGTGTCCCATTTAAAAAAACATAAGTTTGGGCAATATCTCAAAAACTAAATCTTTTACACAAAAACTGCCTACGTTCAGTGGCGTAGGCAGTTTTTGATAAGTAGACGCATAACGGAAACACGAGGGGTGTCTAAAAAACAAAGATTTTCAGAATCACTCTGTAGATTAAAAACTAAGAGAGCCATGACCAATTTGACACCGGAATCCTTCGTTTCGTAAAAAAGTAGAACAGGAAGGTGAAAACCGCAACATTCTATCTTTGAAAATAACGCCAATACCCCCTAAAAGTATCGAAAATGGGACACCCTGTACAGTTTCTTTACATAACAAAAGTCGCGCACCACTGTATCTGGAGAAGTGCAGGAAAAATGTAAATAAAATTATTTGATTTGTAGATAGTTAGATTTAGAGATAATTTTACAATAATTCACACTTCCGTAGAAACAAAGAACAAAAGAGAAAGAATAATTACCTGGCTAACAGTAATGCCACATTTTCTAGCCAACTCCTCTTTGGCCTCTTCACTGGGATAGGGATTAGATAGGTGTGAATAAAAATATTCATTCAGAATCTCCGAGGCCTGTTTACTGAAATTCCGTCGCTTTCTTCTGGCGTCCAAAAATCGAGACCTCAAAATCATCACTGCCTCACACGTAGACTGCTTCAATTGCATTTGAATCGAACTGAATTTCTTGTGGATTATTTGTACCATTCTCTCAATTTCCTTTGGGGTTATTGGGCGCGTTCTAGACTGTTCCCTTAGCAAGTTCATAACGTGCGTGGTAAACTCATTGCAAGCTTGTTCGTATTTCTCCAACTCCTGGTGGTAAATCTGCCGAATTTGCGCTAATTTCGCACGGTAATCCGAATGCTCAATGGCATTGTCTGGTTGTCCAGCTTGAGCTGCTGCTGAGCCAGATGCAGCAGCCCCAGCACCGCCTCCCTTTTCGGGACCGGCGACCCCTTCCGCAATCAGCATATTATCCAAACGCATTAACTGAGGGTCGGGTGGTTCTTCCTCTTGAGTGTTCCGCAGTGATAACACTGTTTTTTCTTTTATTTCACATAAAACTGAGAACAACGCCGGTTTCATACGGTGGCAATTCAACGTGTGTTTTCTGGCTTGTGCTTCGTCAAGACTTTGATCGGTTATATTCATGATTTGTTGTAAAATCTCACCAATGTCTTGTTTGCGCGGTTCATTTTCTCCGGTTGGGGCTTCGCCTTGTGGATTCATGCCATAGGGTTGTGTAGGCATTAGGCCACTTCCTGGGTGACCCATCATTCTGCTTGGATCATCCATTTTGATTCGGTGATATCTAAAAATTTAATAATCTCGTCTCGATGGTAGAAGAAAATTTTATATGGTTGTGGAAAAGTGATACAAATGGTTTTATAGACAACACACACAACACGAATGTATCGCAAATCGCAGTTTCTGTCTTTGTTGTTTTTCCTTGAAGCAACCAACACAAATAAACAAAGCGTTTAGTATGTTTTTAAAACAGGTAGTAGCAGATACATGCGCACTACAAGTAAATTTTATGGATCTTTGACAATAACCACAGAAAGCCAAGATATTAATGAAGGAGGTTGTATCAAAGCAATCGAAGTCATGAAGATGAATATTTTGCACGCGCATGCGCTAGATTTAAATAAACACAAATCACACCTAAATATCAAATTTTAAAATGCAACAATTGACGAATTTCAATAAATATTTGGTCTAGTTTAGTTACAAAATACATGTTAAGGTTGGTTGAGGTTGGCGGTTGGCAATACTTAATTTTTAGTTTTCTATGCATTTTTAACAAATTTGTTATTAGTTTGTTTATTTCGTGTTTAGGTAATTATTTGGTGAGTTGGGTGAGTATTAATAATAAAATATGATTGACACAAAAAAAAAATTCTGTCTACCAAAATTTTAAATTTCAGTGTGACCAACATATATGATCAATGTTGCCAACTTAAAAATATATTTAGGAATTTCCTTACTAAACACAACAACAAAAACTTAACAAAATGTCACAAATTGTCGAACTTGAGAAATTAAATGAAAACATTGTTAATGAGGTGGTTAGGACTAGTTAAGTGGTTTTTAAGTTGGTAACACTTTTGTGCTTTTACGCGGGAAGAATAAAATTGAGAGATATAAAAATTATATATAATTTTTATACATACTCAGTAATTAAGAATTTCGTTTTACGTTTTCAATTTCCGAATTAACAACGGTGAACCAAACGTATTTGTTTATTGATGTAACCTTATCTGAACTCACCTTGGTAATATACGACTGCGTAACAACTACACAAACCAAAAACATACCGCATTTTGTGCTTGTGTACCTAACCTAAAGCTAGAGCTAAAGCCACCATTTTTTGTATACAATTGTTAAAATAAACCATTTGCATGAAAGTGAAGTTATTAAAAACTCGTGACTTGTGAAAGCAATGGATGATCCTGGCAGAATGATGAACCATCCAGGAGGTCTTATGCCCTCCCAACCCTACGGTATGAATCCCCAAGGCGAAGGTCCTGGTGGAGTAGAAAATGAACCCCGAAAACAAGACATTGGTGAGATTTTACAACAAATCATGAATATAACCGACCAAAGTCTCGACGAAGCCCAAGCTCGTAAGCACACTTTAAATTGCCACCGCATGAAACCAGCCTTGTTTTCTGTGCTGTGCGAAATCAAGGAAAAAACCGTACTATCCCTTCGTAACACTCAAGAGGAGGATCCTCCAGATCCACAATTAATGCGTTTGGACAATATGTTGATTGCGGAAGGTGTTGCCGGCCCTGAAAAGGGAGGTGGTGCTGGGGCTGCTGCATCTGGCTCAGCAGCGGCTCAAGCTGGACAACCAGACAATGCCATTGAGCATTCGGATTACCGTGCGAAATTAGCGCAAATTCGCCAGATTTACCACCAGGAGTTGGAGAAATACGAACAAGCCTGCAATGAGTTTACCACGCACGTTATGAACTTACTAAGGGAACAGTCTAGAACGCGGCCAATAACCCCAAAGGAAATAGAGAGAATGGTACAAATAATCCACAAGAAATTCAGTTCGATTCAAATGCAGTTGAAGCAGTCTACGTGTGAGGCAGTGATGATTTTGAGGTCTCGATTTTTGGACGCCAGAAGAAAGCGACGGAATTTCAGTAAACAAGCCTCGGAGATTCTGAATGAATATTTTTATTCACACCTATCTAATCCCTATCCCAGTGAAGAGGCCAAAGAGGAGTTGGCTAGAAAATGTGGCATTACTGTTAGCCAGGTAATTATTTTTTTCTTTTGTTCTTTGTTTCTACGGAAGTGTGAATTATTGTAAAATTATCTCAAAAACAGGGACATAGAAGAAGTCTAAATATCTACAAGTCAAGTATTTTTTTAACATTTTATCTGCACTTTTCCAAATAAAATGGTGCGCGATTTTTATTATGTAAAGAAATTGTAAATGTGTAGCCATTTATAGAAATTTAAATAAAAAAATCGACTGCCAAATTTAACAAGGGTTTGAAGCAAATTGTACATAATACAAGGTGGTACAATTTTCTATGATTAACCATACAGGGTGTCCAGTGTCCACTTACCAAATGTATTAAGCCGTCACTTTAACCGCAAATATTTCAAAAACGGAGGGGCGAAAAATATGGAAAAAAATACTTCAAAAAAGCCCATTCAGTTACCGAGATAACCTGTGTCAAGTTAGCACCCCAAATTCAAGCACCCCTAATTTTTAAAGGAGTTCTGGACCATATTAGCATAGTTCTAGAGTTCTCCGAAAGGTGCGATAATAGTTCTCTATGGAAAATGGATTTTTTTTTAAAATATCGAAATGGGGTGCTAACTTCGTACCGCACCCCTTATTATTAATGAAGGAGTTCTGAGTGGATTTTCCGGTTCGTTGATAAGAGTTCTATAGTTCCTGATGCATTACAGAAATAGTTCTGTCAAAAAAAAGCATTGTTTAATCAAAAACGAAATTTCTACATAGCACGGCAGCTGCGCAGGTGAATTGCGCTGCAGCATCCGGGCTCGTCAAATAAGATCGTGAGACTACGAGGATCGACTAATTATTGTTTTATTTTATAGTTTTCCAAAGGGTGCGATAATAGATCTCTATGGAAAATGAAAAATTTAAGAAAAAATCGAAATGGGGTGCTAACTTCGTGCCGCACCCTTAATTATTAATAAAGGAGTTCTGAATTGATTTTCCGGTGCCTTGATAAGAGTTCTACAGTTCCTGGTGCATTGCAGAAATAGTTCTGTCAAAAAAGCATTATTTGACCAAAAACCAAAAATTTCTAAGACACGGCAGCAGCGCAGGTGAATTGCGCTGAAGCATACGCGATATTAGTCGAATTCGTTCGTGAGATTACAAGAGATAGACTACTTAATTATTATTGTTTTATTTAATTGGAAGCTAAGACGAAAAGTTATTTGAGAGAGTTAGCCGCTTACGTTCCACCCCTTCCACGTCCGTGAATCATTCTATTTCCACCATTTGCAGTTCATTTATGTTTAATTGCGTTTTATTTAGAGGAATAGATGTGGACAGCATGTGATTATTGGCTACCCTTTCAGTATTTTCCAAAGATCAGAACTACTGTATCGTATAAGAAAGTCATCTGCTGGACACATCAGATATTTTCTTTTGATGATAAGGCGATGGAGGAGGTGTATTTAAATGTCGTTAAGAACATAAAAAATGTTTATATAATTTGCCAACTAGATATATTAAAAAGTCTTAAAATATGATTACTTAACAAAAGTTCTGCCTTCTACCTGACATTGGTGCACTTTTGCATCTCATCAGAGTTCCGGCTAGCATTTGATTTTGAAAACATGAAACTCGTTAATTATTGATGTGTTCTGTTAAGAACTCTCGAGGAACTCTTATCTGATGAGGATTCCATATTGTGCGAGCAAGACATCGTATCTACAGCAAGAACCTAATGGAGTGCTGCAAGGAACTCAAGATAGTTCTAGTCATTTCGCGAAAATGGACTAGGTAATGTACAGTTGACGACACGGAATAGTTTCCAGGCATTTTTTTCCATTGTAAATTAAATCATGTTCATAGGCTCGATAACTGCTTAGTGGCATTATTAGCAGTCATATTTGTGTCACAATATTTTATGTAAAGTATTTGAAGTAAAACGCCTAGAAATTTTCTTACTGATGCTCAAAAAGGCGCAATTGTGGCACAGCTAGAAGGTAGTTGGTCAAGTAGACAAGTAAATGTAATCTAATGAGATCTTCGCCTGTCTCCACCACTGTCGTTAAAAGAAATTTTGATTTAAAAAGTCTGATTTATAATGCTAAAAAAATTCAAAAATCGCTACTTTGATCAATTTGTCTGGAAACTATTCCGTGTCGCCAACTGTACAAATTATGCTGGACCATCGCCGACAAAAAATTTTTGAGTACGAAATCTCTCAAATAACTTTTCGTTTTGTAATAGCTTCCAATTAAATAAAGCAATAATAAATTACCTAGTCTATCTCTTGTAATCTCACGAGCAAATTCGACTAACATCGCGTATGCTCCTGCGCAATTCACTTGCGCTGCTGCCGTGCTATAGAAATTTCGTTTTTGATTAAACAATACTTTTTTGACAGAACTATTTCTGCAATGCATCAGGAACTGTAGAACTCTTAACAACGAACCTGAAAGTCAACTGAGAACTCCTTTATTAATAATTAAGGGTGCGGTACGAAGTTAGCACGCCATTTCGATATTTTAAAAAAATTTCCATTTTCCATAGAGAACTATAATCGCACCCTTCGGAAAACTATAACATAAAACAATCGATCTCTCGTAGTCTCACGACCTTATTCGACTAATAGCCCGTACGCTCCAGCGCAATTCACCTGCCCTGCTACTGTGCTATATAAAAATTTCGTTTTTGATTAAACAATGCTTTTTTTGACAGAACTATTTCTGTAAAGCATCAGGAACTATAGAACTCTTATCAACGAACCGGAAAATCAACTCAGAACTCCTTTATTAATAATAAGGGGTGCGGTATGAAGTTAGCACCCCATTTCGATATTTTTAAAAAATTTCCATTTTCCATAGAGAACTATTATCGCACCCTTCGGAGAACTGTAGAACTATGCTAATATGGTCCAGAACTCCTTTAAAAATTAGGGGTGCTTGAATTTGGGGTGCTAACTTCACACAGGTTTGGAAAGACGACAATTCTTTCTGGAACATAAACTTCTAATCAAATTGACAATTATTCCAAAAAAAAAAACATTGAACAAATATCAATTGCATATTCACTAATTACAGCCTTTGAAAGAAGTAAAGAAAGAAATTGTACCTACGCAAGAGGTAAAACAACGTCGAAGGGGGAGTGATGTTTTAAGTCGCTAGCCAGGGCAGAACTTAAAAATTCAACAATAACAACACTCTCTAATGTCGGTAATTTTAGAGTATTACAACTTAAGTTATTAAGAAGGGATTTTTAGTCTATGCAGTGCATAATTATGTAGGCAATATTTTTTGGTTTTCCCATTTATTCCTGAGTCAATACGTTTTAATTATCTATACATATTAGTTGATAACGACTGGAATTTACCCCTGGCATACTGACTGAATGATCTTAATCTTTTTTCTGATAATTTTTACATTTTTAAACAATTGTGGCGTCCTTTGAACTTGTTTGGGGGACAGCAAGGGCGAGAATCTGTTTTATATAGTCAATCTTATTGTCAAAGATTTTTTTTAAATGCATTAAAAAATGACCGAATAAGAATAAGTCACATATTTTACTAGAACTTCCAAATTTTAAAATAAAAAGTTATGAAAAAAATTCATCGAACAAACAAAGCTCCGAGTATATTTACTGATGTCCAAAATCATAACCACGAACTGCGCGGGGGACAAGCTACCCTTGCCGCATTTTTTAAGTGGTTTTTGTAGGAAAAATGGTTGAGAGAAATTTTGTAGTAAAAAAATCCCTACATTTTTGGTCTAAACAAATTTTTTGTGCAATCAATTGTTTAAGCAGTAATGGCGCGGGAAGTGAACAATGCGGGGGGTGAGTATGGTTTTTTGGTATCAGTGTTGGAAATTTATTCAGCGTTATTGTATATTATGAAATTTATAATTTCAGGTATATACTGACGATAAGAATGAAAAAAGCCACCCCGCCCCGCATTGTTCCCGCGCCATTACTGCTTGTAAACAATTGACTGCACAGAAAATTTGTTCAGGCAAAAAATGTGCGGATTTTTTTACTGCAAAATTTCTCTCAACCACTTTTCCTATAAAAACGACGGGTTCGAAGATATCATTAAAAAAAGAAAACTCACCTCTATAAAAAATACGGCAGGAATGGCTTGTCCCAAAGTGGTCCGCGCAGTTTGTGGTAATCCCCCTAACGCTCGCAAATTGAAAATGTTAAATATCACAAACTTCAAACAGTGAAAACTTGATTTTTTCAAATAAAGCCCCCTGTATATTTCTGTTCTACATTGTAAACATTTAAATTTTCTATCAAATTCTCCATCTTTTCATTAATCATTTCCTATAGCCAAACCTTCTACTTTTGTAGATATTTCTGCTATATATTACAATATCCTTGTGAATTTTTTTAAAAAAACTGAAATAATTATTTCGAAAAACATTTATTTTAATACATACGTTTGCAGTTTTTTTATTAGAATTGATCGAAGCATCCAAAAATTTAAATATACAGGGTGTTCGCGCGAAGTGGCTCACTATTGCTAACTTCGTTATTATTGGAGCTACAAAGTCGGTTAAATTAGCAAACTAGTAGCATTTTTTCCGCTGATTATAATGGTGAAAACAGAAAAACAATTGACCATTTGGTTTTCGAGATATTCACAGAAATAACATTTTTTAAAAGAAACAACCTGTATATTTTTTCAAAAATCGATGATAAATTAAATTCTGAACAAAGAATGTTCTTATGCTTTTTTGACAATTATTTAAAATAAGCGAGTTATTTTGAAAAAAAGTTTTCAAAGTTTTAATATCAAGTAGCCATGAAAATTATAATTTTGTAAATTTTCAATATTTCTGTAATTCTTTCAAGTATTTTTCAACTTGCTTAAATTCAAAATTATGATTGTTTGGTTTTAATAAATTACTATTCCGTTTTATGGCTACTTGATTTTAAAGAATGGCAAACTTTTTTTCCCAATAACTCGCTTATTTTAAATTAGTATCAAAAAAAGATGAGGACATTTTTTGTATAGAATTTAATTTACCATCGATTTTTGCAAAAATATATAGGGTGTTCCATTTAAAAAATGTTATTTTTTTGAATAACTTGAAAACCAGATAATCAATTGTTTTTCTGTTTTCATCATTGTAATCAGCGGAAAAAATGCTACAAGTTTGCTAATTTAAGCGACTTTGTAGCTCCAATAATAACGAAGTTAGCAATAGTGAGCCACTTCGCGCGAACACCCTGTATATACAGAGTATATACAGTTTCACACTTTTGTCTCTGTCTGCGCATAGAATGCTAAAGATTTCTGTGTTTAATGTTTTTGTTTAAATCTACCTTGTTCACACTTCCGTATGCATCTGCAACATTGCACTCAACACTAAATTTGAAACGAAACAAATTCAAATATAACATTGTTGGCCAAAAAGTACTTTTAGTTTTCATTGCAGGTTTCTAGTTGGTTTGGTAATAAACGAATTAGATACAAGAGAAACATTGGCAAGGAAACCAAATATTAAAAGTATTTATAAATTTTTATTGCAGGTGTCTAATTGGTTCGGTAATAAAAGAATTAGATACAAGAAGAACATTGGCAAGGCTCAGGAGGAAGCAAATTTGTATGCTGCTAAAAAGGCGGCAGGAGCATCACCTTATAGTGGAACAGCAACGCCTATGATGTCACCTGCACCCCAACAAGACTCTATGGGATATTCCATGGAATCGGCCTATGATCAAGATTATTTAAGTTAACAACTTTAAATTTGATTTATTTTACCGAAGGTTTAGGCTGATACCTAAACTTTTTTTTATTATTAAATTAATATTACAATCTGATCTAAATAGATCAATCAGCAGTTTACAATTGACCTAAAATATCATTTTTGGGAAACTAAGGTCTTACTCAACAGTATCCTTAGGGTTCTAACAAATTATGTACACTAACTAACGTATATACAAACACACACATTACTCTGCTTTTGACACTCTCACTGCACCAACTCAAAAGGCTTGATCTTCTTGAGTCTTCTCACTTGCTTTGTCTAAACCTAAACTGGATTATTTTAAGGGAACTTGTATTAGTGTGTCTTCAATAAATAATAATAATATCTAAGAGTGTAACATGTATACGCTAAAATAATATAAATAATAAGTATTCTTTTATTAATACTAAGTTGCATTTAGCTGTACTTAAAGTACTTGATTTTATTGTGGGCATAATAGAGATTTTGAAATCATAAAATCATTACGATTTAAATTTTAATTCGTGGCTATTATTTGTACCTCTTCAGCTCTACATTGAAACAATGTAAGTTATTTTCAAGTTTATTTTAACTGTAGTATGTATTTGGCTTTAGACAGAAAAAGTATAAACGATATAATTTCGTATAATAATATAATTATTATAAGAAAATATTAACGTAAGCTTTACAAAATATTTGGCGTTGTCACATATGTAGAGATTACCGAACATCTTAATTAAATACAACAATTTTTCCATTCGTCTTGTCTATAAATTGTGACTTTTATTGTGGAGGTTCCATATTATTTCATGCAAGGTTTTTTATAAGGACTACGATAAAAATCAGCTTTATCGCGCAATATTAATGTTAAGTAGGAGAAATACATGTATACTTCTAATTAATTTTAAAGATCTATTTAATATGTCGTAAGTTAAGTTGTATAGGAGAGGAGGATGTTAGTCAGAAACGAAGTTCTTGATTTATTAAGTAAATATTTTATACTACACCTCCTCTCTAAACTAATATAATTAACATAATTTTAAGTTTTGAGGAAAACTTTTCTAATAACTAATATCGAACAAATTGTAATGTTGTATACGTCATCTTTAAAGGTTTTTGTAATGTAATGTCAATTTCATTTGAATTTATTGTACTTCGAATAAGATACGATAATAAATTTACAATGTATTTTAAAATTGGCTTTATTTTATTTTTAATTTGGCAGTCTCTAAGTTAATGTAAGAAAGTGAATATATAAAATGGGTCCAAAAAAATCAAGTTTGTATAGAATATTTTTATGCTAATGGAAAACAAACAAAATTTTGTTCACTTCGAGAATTTGTAGCTCTACACCGAAAGTTCACTTTAAATACAGTTTACTAATCAATGTTGATTTTAATAATAAAAAAAATCCTTTACATTATGGAAGTTAGTTTCGAATATTTTTACTTGAATGCAAAAAAATTTCTCATCTATCTTCAACATGGACCATTTTGAAAATTCGTGTTTCTACACCGGATTATTACTTGGAACGCAGTTCTGCAAAGCTCAATGTTGCTTTTATTACGGAGAAAAACATTATAGAACTTAGTTTAGAATATTTTTATATTAATAGAAAATATCTGATGTGCCCAACACATGACTTTCTTATACGGATAGTATCACAATAATTACTTTTCGACCCTCGGATTCAACTATCAAAGCGCGCTATGAGAAATATAAATGTCCGGTTGCACCAAGCTCTGCTAAACTAACAATGTCGTAAATATTTAGCAGCCGCATGTTATTGGCTAAATGATTGTTATTTGGTGCGTTGCTTAGAAACAAATTTAAAAGACCCAATAAGCTGCCGCTGCTAAATTTTAAAAGCGCAATTAGTTAATTGAGCATTTATCAGAGCTTGGTGCAACCGGGCAAAAGTGTTTTAGGAATATCTCGTTTTTTTGAAATTTTTTTGACAGAATTTCAAAAAAAAGTTCAAACAAAATTTGTTCAAAATTCAATTCTAAATGAATGTTAAAGAATAAAAAAATCTCATAAATTGTTTATTTTTCAAGATATTCTTAAAAAACCTAAAAATGTCATCAGGTAACTGTCACTTGGTTTGGTGCTAGATGAAAAACATTGAATGTGGCACCCACAATTTTGTTCAAACTCTTAAATATGAAATTTGAATCAAATCCAATAAGGCGTTTTTGAGTTATGGTGGATACAGACAGACAGACAGACATCATGGCGAAAATGGTCAAAATGGATTCAGGGGCCCTCAAAACGTGTAAATCCATCAAAATCTCGAAGTCGAAAAAAATCACGATTACAATACTTCCTTATACTTCGTATAAGAAAGTAAAAACCTAAACTTTATCATGATTCAATTTAGAAAATTCATAAGTCTAAACCGATTTCCGAATTATCACTGATTTTATACATAGTTTTAATAAGAAAATAATAGAAAAAGATCTGATGTGTCCAACACATGACTTTCTTATACATTACCATGATACAGTTTTAATCTTTGGAAAATACTGAAGGGGTAGCCAATAATCACATGCAGTCAACATTCAATACGTTATTAATATAAAATCACATTTATTTATTATTATTGTTTTCGTTATCATAGAAACCAGTAAAATAAAACAAAATAATGGTCCTTCTGGGATTCGAACCCACGACCTTCCGTTAGGCAGTCAAGTCCCTTTAGTCACTAGTCTATCTCGGCTGTCGGATTTCGGATTCAATGCGCACTATGAGAAATATAGGGTGGACCAGATTAAACGTCATTAATTTTTGGATTGTCTGTTCAATTTAGAGGAAATAGTTACTCTTGAAAATTTTTTATTTAATGTTTCGCTTTTGAGATATTTGAGTTTGAAAGTTTGGAAACACAACATCAAATGCTATGCTGAATTAAAGAAAATTTTGAATAAGTTCTCAAAAAATAGGCTTTGATACATTTTCGAGCTTTTTTAGCCCCGGAATTAATCGCTGCCAAGACTTGATGGCAATTTTCCGGATTTTTCAGACCTAACCGAAATTTTCTTTAATTCAGCACACATTTGATATTGTGTTTCCAAACCTTCAAACTCAAATATCCCAAAAATAAAACCTTAAATTAAAATTTGTAGAGAGTAATTATTTTCTCTAAATTAAACAGACAATCCAAAAATTGTATTTTCCTCGCAATATATCCAGTGGCGTCAAAAATTGGAGGGAAAAGTGGAATGGCCCCCAGTATCTACGCCACTGGAGATTTTTTTTATAAATGAACTCCATCATTATCTTGAAATGTACTACATTACTCTGTGTGCGAAATTTAATGGAAATCGTTCAAGTGGTTTAGAAGTTATGTTAAGAAAACGAGTTTTTATTTTAAATTTTGAGACCCTGTATCTTTGTTATAAAACATTTTTGAGCAAAGTTTTTTAATATAAGTCTACTTTTTTCATGATGCTCTATCACCTCCCAAAATTAATGACGTTCAACCTGGACCACCCTGTATAAGAGTTTTTAGAATACCTATCTCGTTTTTTTGAAATTTTTTTGACGGAATTTCAAAAAAAAGTTCAAACAAAATTTGTTCAAAATTTAATTCTAAATCAATGTTAAAGAATAAAAAATCTCATAAATTGTTTATTTTTCAAGATATTCCTAAAAAACCTAAAAATGTCTTCAGGTAACTGTCACTTGTTTTGGTGCTAGATGAAAAACATTGAATGTGGCACCCACAATTCTGTTCAAACTCTTAAATATGAAATTTGAATCAAATCCAATAAGTCGTTTTTGAGTTATGGTGGATACAGACACACAGACAGACATCATGGCGAAAATGGTCAGAATGGATTCAGGGGCCCTCAAAACGTGTAAATCCATCAAAATCTCGAAGTCGAAAAAAATCACGATTACTATACTTCCTTATACTTCGTATAAGAAAGTAAAAATTATGTAATAAAGTAAATTTTGATTTCAATATACTCCCTAAAAGGTCTTTACAAAATCCTACCACAAGTTTTTGTGCTCAAAATAATTCGTTTAAACTAAACATACCTTAGTCCAAAAGTTTTTCCTTACTGAGTTACAGGGCGCTAAAAATATTTTTCCAAATAATTTGTTAAGTATACATATCTACAAAACAGTTTAAAGTAGAGATTTGAAATTTGGTGGGTTAATAAGTCTATAAGGAAGCTACAATTTGTTGGTATTAGAACCATAATAATATTGTTCAGTGGCGTACTTATCGAAGAAGTCACTTTGGTTGAGAAATCGGGGTGAAGTTGACCGCATGGGTAAAGTTGACAGACGTGTCGAAATCTGTGTAAGAAATTTACGTATATGCCTTGGGCAACAGTTTTTGTTCAGTTGTACCCGACAAATTGACCTAGAAGGTGTTTCGCGATAATTAAAATTTTGAAATTAATATAGCTGTGATTATGCCAAGAAAGTATATCTACGGAAAGAAGGTGCTAAACGCTTGAGAGAATATAGTGAAAATACACTAGAAAAATGTTTGTTAGAAGTACTAGATGGAAAAATAAGTGCCAACATAGCTTCGAAAATTTACGGCATTCCAAAAGGTACTCTGTCGCAGTTTCTCAAGTAAAATGCGTAATAAATGCTCCGAAAGAAGGGCGTCGAAATGAATTATATTTTGATTATAACTTTTCTCCATATAATATTCAATAAACTTGATTAATAAATAAACTCAATACATTTTTAATATGTTTTTAATTGTATTAATCGTTTCTATATCACAGAACGTTCATTTTAAGTTGAATATAGGTATGTTATTTTGTTTTTTCTGATAAATAAATCTTTGAAACCACACTGTATTAGTAAAACTTCAGTCAAGTTCATCCTATTTATGAAATAACTTCCTCTAAACCGTAAATCAAATACATAGTCAACTTCACCCCATAAGGGGTGTAGTTGACCGATTGCGATTTTTATTTTTTTATTACAATAAAATTTAATAGGTTTGTTAATTGACTATGCCTTCACGTTCTCTTCATATATACCCAATATATGATAAATTTTTAATCCTGCTAATGAATGCCTGTAAAAAAATATTCATGGTCAAAGTTGTAAATCGGTCAACTTCCCCCCATTTTACGGTATCTATTATAATTCTTGTTATTTTGTAAAAAAATTCAATACCCTACAAAAAACCACTGAGACCCCCCCTATAAGTACGACCCTGAACAATATTATTTTGGTTGTAATACCATCACATTGTACCTTTCTTATAGACTTATTAACCCAGCAAATTTCAAGTCTCTACTTTAAACCATTCTGTAGATATACTTAAAATATCTGATGTGTCCAACACATGACTTTCTTATACTTACGGATAGTATCACAATAATTACTTTTCCTAAAGAAATTAAGTTAAATTTCTTGTAAAAATTTTGAAGGTTTCCAGCAATTTTCAAATAGTCTCTGTCGCACTTATTGCAATACGCATAAATCTGTCCTTGTCCCACTCATTATAACCGAATTTTACGACAAAAATGTGTTTTATTTTAGATTTTTGACCTATTACTCACTTAAAAAAATCTCCCGTTATGAAATTACATTTATTTATTCATTATTATTGTTTTCGGTACCATAGAAACCAGTAAAATAAAATAAAACTAATGGACCGGTCCTTCTGGGATTCGAACCCGGGACCCTCTGTTTGGCAGCCATATAATGAAACACATGGTCTACCTCGACCATCGAATTCAACTATCAACGCGCGCTATGAGAAATATAAAGTGTTTTAAGAATATCTAGTTTTTTTGAAATTTTTTTGACAGAATTTCAAAAAAAAGTTCAAACAAAATTTGTTCAAAATTCAATTCTAAATCAATGTTAAAGAATAAAAAAATCTCATAAATTGTTTATTTTTCAAGATATTCTTAAAAAACCTAAAAATGTCATCAGGTAACTGTCACTTGTTTTGGTTCTAGATGAAAAACATTGAATGTGGCACCCACAATTTTGTTCAAACTCTTAAATATGAAATTTGAATCAAATCCGATAACTCGTTTTTGAGTTATGGTGGATACAGACAGACACACAGACAGACATCATGGCGAAAATGGTCAAAATGGATTCAGGGGCCCTCAAAACGTGTAAATCCATCAAAATCTCGAAGTCGAAAAAAATCACGATTACAATACTTCCTTATACTACGTATAAGAAAGTAAAAACGATTTGGAAAGATATTTTTTAGCGCCCTGTAACTCAGTAAGGAAGGACTTTTGGACTAAGGTACGTTTGGTTCAATCGAATTATTTTGAGCCCAAAAACTTGTGGTAGGATTTTGTAAAGACCTTTATTGTCAACTCTATTTCGACTCCGACCACCGCGATATTGTAATTAAATCATTTCAGAAACCTCTATAATCAATTTCTTATTCATCTTTTCGTTATCTTCAAATGATTGACTGTTTTATTGATATTTTTGAAAAGCTTTTAAATGTTTTGTTTATTGTCCAGTCAAATTATTGTGGGAATAATTCAAGGAGTTTTGATATTTTGGTGAATTATAGTAAATTTGTCGTAGAATGAAGAACCGATGAGTTTCCATCGATACAATGGGAGCTTCCACCCTTAAATATCCAAAAACTACCATCGACCGTGACTTGACGCTCGTTTTCGCATTTTTCTCGTGAAAAATTTACTTATTCGAAAAAAGTCTTTATAAAATTTGCAGTAGAAACCATATGTATTAAATACTTTTCTCAGTCCGTTGCTACCCTTATTACGGAAGTTTGAAGTTGTGGTAGGTAGTTTTTTGCTCAGCAGAAAACATCGACAAAATTGAAAGTTTCATTCGCAATAGATGAAAAATTATTAAATTTACGAAAAATGGAATAGAATTATATTATATTTGTAGAGCAAAGTTTCCTGTACTAATTCTATTTTGACAAATTTTTTCTCTTCAACGTGAACTAATTAATTTATGTCGTGTTTTCTGTGAATATGTAGGTATTTCCTGCTCTTTTCCACACCATCAACGAGGTAGAACTTGTAGGTAGGTGCGTTTTTTTAAGTGGTTTCCCCAAGAGGCATATTCCACTATATTTTGAAAATTTATTCCTTCATCTTTTTTGCAGTTAGTGGATTGTTGAAGGTGTTAACTATGTTTTCTAAATTCGTAAATTTTTTGAGAAGATCGATAGTTTGCATTTTTCCAAAAAAAGTTGACGTGGTGTCGAATTTGCCAAATGCGTGGGCAAACAGAATAGAATCTTTGCAGTTTTTCATTATTTCCGAGGCCTGCAAATCTCGTGAACTGTAAATTCTTTGACTTTCTTCAACAATCGTCGACCAAAGCAGAAATTGCAACCGCAGTGGAAAAATTCATTCTTCCATTGTACAAAGCTCTTAAAACTAAAATATCTGATCGATGTGTCCAACACATGACTTTCTTATACGGATAGTACCACAATTACTTTTCCTAAAGAAATTAAGTTAAATTTCTTGTAAAAATCGTCTTTAAATTTTGAAGGTTTCCATCAATTTTCAAATAGTCTCTGCCGCACTTATTGCAATACGCATAAATCTGTCCTTGTCCCACTCATTACAACCGAATTTTACGACAAAAATGTGTTTTATTTTAGATTTTTGACCTACTACTCACTTAAAAAAATCTCCCGGTATAAAATCATATTTATTTATTAATTATTATTGTTTTCGGTACCATAGAAACCAGTAAATAACAAAAAAAATAATGGTCCTTCTGGGATTGGAACCCGGGACCTTTCGTTTGGCAGCCAAGTCCCTTTAGTCATTAATCTATCTAGACCGTCGGTCGGATTCAACGATCAATGCGCACTATGAGAAATATGTGTTCTAAAAATATCTCGTTTTTTTGAAGGAATTTCAAAAAAAAAGTTCAAACAAAATTTGTTCAAAATTCAATTCTAAATCAATGTTAAAGAATAAAAAAATCTCGTAAATTGTTTATTTTTCAAGATATTCTTAAAAACCCTAAAAATGTCTTCAGGTAAGTACCACTTGTGTTGGTGCTAGACGAAAAAGATTTAATGTGGCACCCAGAAATTTTTTAAACTCTTAAATATGAAATTTGAATTAAATCCGATAACTTGTTTTTGAGTTATGGTGGATAGAGACAGACACACAGACAGACATCATGGCGAAAATGGTCAAAATAGATTCTGGGGCCCTTAAAACGTGGAAATTCATCAAAATCTCGAGTCGAGTCGAAAAAAATCACGATTATTGAGTCATTTTACAGATATACCTACTTTTTACTTTCTTATTACTTTGTATATACAGGGTGTTCGCGCGAAGTGGCTCACTATTGCTAACTTCGTTATTATTGGAGCTACAAAGTCGGTTAAATTAGCAAACTAGTAGCATTTTTTCCGCTGATTACAATGGTGAAAACAGAAAAACAATTGAACATCTGGTTTTCGAGATATTCTCAAAAATAACATTTTTTTAAATGGAACACCCTATATATTTTAGCAGAAATCGATGACAAATTAAATTCTGTACATAAAATGTCCTTAATCTTTTTTATTATAATTTAAAATAAACGAGTTATTTTGAAAAAAAGTTTGCAATTCTTTAAAATCATGTAGCCATAAAACGGAATAGTAATTAATTAAAACCAAACAATCATAATTTTGAATTTAAGCAAGTTGAAAAAAACTTGAAAGAATTACAGAAATATTACTATTTTATTTCATATTTTTAATATACAGGTGTTTGCGCAAAGTGGTTCACTATTGCTAACTTTGTTATTATTGGAGCTACAAAGTCGGTTAATTTAGCAAACTAGTAGCATTTTTTCCGGTGATTATAATGGTGAAAACAGAAAAACAATTGGCCATCTGGTTTTCGAGATATTCACAAAAATAACATTTTTTAAATGGAACACCCTGTATATTTTTGCAAAAATCGATGATACATTAAATTCTGAACAAAGAATGTTCTTATGCTTTTTTGACAATTATTTAAAATAAGCGAGTTATTTTGAAAAAAAGTTTTCAAAGTTTTAATATCAAGTAGCCATGAAAATTATAATTTTGTAAATTTTCAATATTTCCGTAATTCTTTCAAGTATTTTTCAACTTGCTTAAATTCAAAATTATGATTGTTTGGTTTTAATAAGCTACTATTCCGTTTTATGGCTACTTGATTTTAAAGAATTGCAAACTTTTTTTAAAAATAACTCGCTTATTTTAAATTATTATCAAAAAAAGATGAGGACATTTTTTGTACAGAGTTTAATTTGTCATCGATTTCTGCTAAAATATATAGGGTGTTCCATTTAAAAAAATGTTATTTTTGTGAATATCTCGAAATCCAGATAGTCAATTGCTTTTCTGTTTTCACCATTGTAATCAGCGGAAAAAATGCTACTAGTTTGCTAATTTAACCGACTTTGTAGCTCCAATAATAACGAAGTTAGCAATAGTGAGCCACTTCGTGCGAACACCCTGTATAGTAGATCCGAAGCATGGCAGAGTTGAGTTTACACGATCAAACTGGAAAAACAAGAAGTAATTAACTTGTTTATTTACGCTCAAATACAGCATTTTATATGATAAAATACAAAATTGCTATTTATGATTTATTGTATACTAGTTTTTCAATATTTAGTCGCTCTATTTTTTTGTTTCTGACGACTGATGTATCCAGAAGATTAAGAAATATCATGCAAAATATTTTCAGGAAATTATAAAGCTACCATAAGGTAATAAATAATTAAATATAGACACTGTATATACATTAAACCATTTTCTATTATACTAATTATGGAAATAAAGCTTTATTATAATACACTAAAAACATATTTATTTAAAACACACTCATTTTCTTCTTATCACTACGAACACTTTGTTCATTTTGAATTTTCAAAGCCTGCGCTCTCAAACTTTTTATTTCATTTTGTTTCATTATTAATTTTTCCCGCAAGGATTTATTAACTTTTGAGTTAGTATCCACATTCCTGGATAGTGAATTTTTTATCTGTTCATATTCCCTTTCTGCTCGTCTAATGCCTTCGTCAATTTGCAAACTTGCCACATTTAAATTACGACACGTCTCATTTTTTATTTCTTGGCGAGTTTTCGATAAATTGATAGGTTTTTCACTCGACTCACTATTGGACAATGTTCTATTAATAAAATTGAATACGTCCACTTTGTTCTTTTCATTCTCGTACATTTTCTTGTTTCTTATTTCTTGCTTGCGTTGTAGGCGTTTTAGTTTCTTTTCTGCGTTAAATATGTCTTTGTCGCCGCCAGCTTTTTCTCGAAGTTCCATGCAGTAATCTGAAAAATAAATTAATATTTTTAATAGTACAGTCAATAGGGAGTTCAAAATGACCAATCTGTGCATTTTTGGAGAGGACTCGAAATTCAAATTGCATACTGTGGGGTATATCGAGACTAAGTTAAAACTCGATTTGCGGGACTGAAAAGTCGGTGGTTCGTTCGCCATCTTGGAAAAAGGGGATGAGAAGTTTTTCCCCTAAATTCCGAATTCTATTAATTTTATGCAAAAACTATAAGAATAACTTTTGGTTGGAAAAAAAAGATACACACGTTTCAAAAATCAGTGGTAGTTTTTCTTTGACGTCCGATATTTCGCGTACGGTTGATTTCACGGAAAATATACATGTTACTTTTTGTAGAGCAGTTTTCGATGAAGAAGTAGGTGCATGATAATTAATCATTTGTATAATTGACAGCGCTCCAAACGCAGATATGTCCAGATAAATAATTATAAATGCGTATATACAGGGTGTTCCATAATTCCATAATTCTAGCACCAAAAAATGCAAAAGTGATAGGTCGATCTTCATTTGTTTTATAGCTTTTGAACAAGTTTTCTTTTTTCAGTTATATCTCCGAACCCGTTCTTTTTACCGGAAAATTTGTTGAGAGCAATTTTGTAGCAAAAGAAAATCTGCACATTTTTTGTTTAAACAATTTTTTTCTGCAATCAATTGTTTAAACAATAATGATGCGGGAAGTGAATAACGCAGGGCGGGGTGAGTATGTATTTGTTTAGACAAAAAATGTGCGGATTTTTTTTGCTACAAAATTGCTCTTAACCACTTTTCCAATAAAAACGACGATTTAGAAGATATCACTGAGAAAATAAAACTTGTTATTAATTTCAAAGGCTTGTAACTTCAAAACAAATGAAGATTGACCTTACCACTTTGGAATTTTTTAGTGTTAGAATTAAATCTATTTTATACTCCCAAAATTTTAACATACGGAATACCCTGTATTATGGTAGATGTATTCCATTTATTTGTCACTTTTTCTGTATTCTGTATATTCAGAAAGTCATAAACAAATATTGCCGACAAAAGTGGCTATTCTTCTATATCGATGTCAATATTGTGATAGAACAATATCTGCTGCTTTAGAGACGATTCTTTTCGTTTCTTCAGCGGGACCTTTTTTTTTGTCTTCGTAAAACTGCTGCTTTTAAAACATCATAACCAGTGTTACGAAAGCAAATAATCGCTTCCCGTTTTTGCTGGTCGATAATAAGAATGACATTCCCGTATTTTCTATGCAATCGACCTTTAATGGTCCTGTTATCAGAAACGAGAGTACTTTTGATTTGCTTCACTAAGCAATTGTTCAAAAAGTTTCTATTTAGTTGAATGCATAGTTGAGCCCGACGACTCATAGCTCGAGAAGCTCCAAAAATTTGAAATCGCTTCATTCTGATTTCATTGGCAGCCACATTTATTCTCTGCAGCAGTTCCTGCGCGCGTGTTCACTTCAGAATTTAGATGCCCCCAAAAATAAAAGTCAAGTGGGTTTAAGTCGGGAGATCGGGGTGGCCGCCAGAGCACGACCATTACAGAATCCATACACGATGTGAATATCTGCCAGCTCTCGGTTTGTAAAATGTTCCATTTTTCCAAAACCGTACTCAATAAAACTTCTTCAAACACAATTTCCAAACAGCCTGTCACTTATTTCATAAATCTGTCACCTATCTTGATAAATTTATCCTAAACAGTAGTTTTGTTTCATAATCTAAACTCAATCTTTTTCTCTTTGTAATTTTATTACATATGAATTTTTATGATATGTAAGGTAATTTTCAAATCGATTTTAAGCGAACACGGTGAGTCGTATCGAAGTTCAACAAGAGCAACTTTCTTGTGTGAAAAACTCCGAAATTTCATAATCTGGCATCAAATCGCGACACAAGACACGTACAAAAAAGTTGGGGTGGTTTTAACCCCACCCTTCATAAAAATTTTGAAATTGTTATTTTGTTGATGTCCCATTTAAAAAAAACAAAAGTTTGGGCAATATCTCAAAAACTAAACCTTTTAGACAAAAACTGCCTATGCCACTGAACTCTACGTAAAAAACTCGATCAAGTTCAGTTTTCACCTTTTTGATAAGTAGACGCATAACGGAAATACAAGGGGTGCCTAAAAAATAAAGATTTTCAGAATCACTCTGTATATTAAAAACTAAGCGTGCCATGACAAATTTGACCCCGGAATCTTTCGTTTCGTAAAAAAGTAGGAAAGGAAGACGAAAACCACAACACTCTATCTTAGATAATAACTCCAATACCCCCCAAAAGTGTCGAAAATGGGACACCCTGTACAGGGTCTTTCACGCAAAAGTAACACCCCCCTTATTTTCTTACCTATTGAGATATTTTAATTTTTCAAAATTCTATTTACTGTAGTTTTTTCTGAAGTTTTCAAATATGCCATCAAAACTTTTTTAACTTGAAAAATATATAGTGTGTGCTAAAAATGGCATTTTTTCTTATGGAACACCCTATACTTATATTTTTACATGAATGGATAGATCTTTTTAAGCTGATTCCAAAAATATATATGACTTTGACATTTGGACCAAAAGTGACGGAGATATTAAACGTTAAATTTGTAAAATTTGAGAAAATTAACATTTCTTTTTTTTTTACCTTTTAGGATATTTTAATTTTTTGAAATTCTATCTGCTTTATTTTTTTCTGTGGTATTCAAGTATACTATTAACTTTTTTTAATTCAAAATGATTTTATTAATAATATAAATTATACAAGATTGCCTAATGTTCCTACATTCGCAGGTTGCCATGAATTAAAAAAAAGTTATAAACTAAGCTGTGTTCTAGTTTTTTGACATTTACAGGTAGAATAAAGGAGATACAATTAAAAAAAATCAAAATATCCTAAAAGGTAAAAATAAACAAATGTTAATTTTCTCAAATTTTACAATTTTGACGTTTAATATCTCCGCCACTTTTGGTCCAAATGTCAAAGTCATATATATTTTTGGAATCAGCTTAAAAAGATCTATCGATTCATATAAAAATATATAGGGTGTTCCATAAGAAAAAATGCCATTTTTAACACACCCTGTATATTTTTCAAGTCAAAAAAGTTTTGATGGCATATTTGAAAACTTCAGAAAAAACTACAGTAAATATGATTTTGAAATAATAAAATATCTCAATAGGTAAGAAAATAAGGGGGGTGTCACTTTTGCGTGAAAGACCCTGTACGTTATGTCCTCTAGGCGGTACTACTAAAAAAAAACTGCAAGACTCGTGGATATAAAAAAATGCTAGGGAAAGGCTGATTAATTAATTATTAAATACGAAAGCACACTGAAGTCGAGATTATTTGTTAAATAAATATTAGGGATTGTTGAAAAATTGAATATTTTTATTTTCTCACCATCATCTCTTCCTTGATTCTGCATGATAACACTTTCTCATCCAATCGGGGTTTTGTAATGGAAATAGGTTCAAAGAGAGACAACGTAGGGGGTCTCAATTTTCTGGGGTAAATTTAAATTTAAGTGGTACCACTTTAGTTTTCTTTCGTTATTATAAAATTAATATTAGTTCGAATTTTCTTATAGTAAACTAGACTAGACTGGCCGATGGCCAAAAATGCACGCAATATTTAAAAAGTAATTTAAGATGCATTAACAGTTATTTATATTATAAGTGGGATATGAACATCATTAACATAAGAGTCTGGAAATTGCAGAACGAGTCGTAGACGAGTTCTGTAATCAGACGAATATGTTAATGTGTGTATATCCCACGTGTAATATACAAGATTTTATCTTCTACCGTCCAAATAATTAAAAATGAATTTTGAATTTATCTTCAGCGACATTGCTCAGTAGTTGTTGTCAAGTTGTCGTACTGGACTACCTAACCTAAGTTGTGTAAAAACTAGCCAGCGCTACACAACAATGAATTTGAATTATAAATTTTCAAATAATTAAACAATTTATACACCAAAAAATCTGGGACGTGGACCGTGTTATATTTATTATTTAAATATAAAACTAATTTATTATAAAATAAAGCTAAAAATTTTTTCAGTTATCTAACGTGAAGTTAGGGTTTTTTCTAGGTAGATACGCTATTATAAAATTCTCCAGGTTTCAAAAAATCAAACTTAAGAGTATGAAGTGTCATTACTCAATGTTAATAACAAATTTTAAAGAATTAAACAATATATATTATATTATAATTAGACATTTACAAATATAAACTTTCCTATAAAGATACTAAATTGTAAAAATTGTGTTATAAATAGTTGTAAGAAAGAATTTTCTTGTTGAAATTTCAGTGTGGTAATGATTTCTTTAAAACACATGTGGCGTAATAATCTGACTTACCTTACTCAAATTAATGTCAAATCAAGGCTATTATGAATTGGTAGTAGATAAAGTACCTTATTAAGAGAAATGAAAAAATTACCTAAAGACTTCCCAGTGGGTAAAATTACAGCTGTTACAGGATCTATTCTTCCATCTGATCGTCTACCCAGGCCTGTTCCCACTACATAACCCATTTTGCTCATCAACTTAGACCCAATTCCCTAAAACGCGCATTAATAATATTTTATTCCTATTTATATACAGGGTGGTCCAGGTTAAACGTCATTAATTTTGGGAGGTGATAGAGCATCAAGAAAAAAGTAAACTTTTGTTAAAAACTTTTGCTCAAAAATGTTTTATAACAAAGATACAGGGTTTCAAAGTTTAAAATAAAAACTCGATTTCTTAACATTACTTCTAAACCATTCGATCGATTTCCATTAAATTTCACACACAAAGTAATGTAGTACATTTCTAGATAATGATGGGGTTCATTTATAAAAAACTTCTCCAGTAGCGTAGATACTAGGGACCGTTCCACATTTCCCCTCCAATCTTTGACGCCACTGGATATATTGCGAAGAAAATTCAATTTTTGGATTTTCTGTTCAATTTAGAGAAAATAGTTACTCTTAAAAAAATTTAATTTAAGTCTTCGTTTTTAAGATATTTGAGTTTGACGGTTTGGAAACAAACTCAAATGCTGCTCTGAACTAAAAAAAAATTCGAGTAAGTTCTCAAAATAGGCTTCGATACATTTTCGAGCTCTTTTAGCCACGGAATTAATCGCTGCCAAGACTTGATGGCGATTTTTCGGATTTTCCAGGCCTACCCGAAATTTTCTTTAATTCAGCACAGCATTTGATGTTGTGTTTCCAAACCTTCAAAATCAAATAAACTGCTGGCCAATTGAAACGTACCAAGCGAATTCTTAGGTTGAATTTAAAATCAAATATTTTGATAAAAAGAAAAGATATCAACATGCGGTTTTCAGGATTTGAGAAATAATTTAATTGAGAAAACGATAGTGTTACCCGATTTTTTTACTTTGAAGTACATTACTATCTACAGGGTATGAAAGAAAGTCTTCTTTTTTTTGTCAAATTTTATAACTACCGTGATTCCACAAAAATTTGTTTATATTTTTTTGATGTAGATTTTTTTAGTCCTTACTCAATGGGGAAACAACCTGTTTCTCAAAATTTTGATATCCCTGTTATTTTATAAGATACCGAATTTTTACTGATACTGATTTTTTCTTTGTTTTTTGTCGTTCGGCCGTATTGTGTTTTGTAAGAACCAATCTCTGTAGTTGATTATGATACCTTATGAATGGCTTTCTTATAAAAAGTACACTTTTTGTACTTTCATTAATTTATTGGTAATCAGTGGCTTATCAAAAATCGGTACACGTTCGCCAATTGGTAATTTTTTTAATTCATTTTTTGAGGCTATTTTATTAATGGAATAGAATGGAATTTAGTTAGTTTATGTTCACCATTGGTTTAAGTGACTTATACCTCGAAACGTTTTTTTCACTTTTTCAAAAATTTGCTCATATTTGTGTATACCGGGTGGCTACGAAATCGTTTTACAACCCCCACCATTTTGTTACATTTAACTGTATTAATTTGAAATTTGGCATGGTTTGATTGTTGAAAGGAATAATCATTTTGACGTTTAAAACAATCTGATGACACTTCCGGTTTCACCGGAAGGGCCACATACTAACTTTCAAAAATTTTTAAAACAACCCTGTAAATTTTTTTCCTTAAGAATTAGATTCTACTTAAAATTACCTTTATATCGACATATCACATGATGACATTTGCTTTCAAAATGGCAGCATAATTATTATTGCAAAAACCTGTTCAAAAATATTAAATTTAATAAAAAATTCGGTATCTTTTATATACAGGGTGTGTCACGACGAGTTGACAGTAGACATAACTCTATTATTAAACACAATTTGGTTCTAAAAATTGGTACACACCCATTATACAATGTGCTCTATTTAATGAAAATATTGCCACTTTTCTGGTACTTCCGGTTATACCGGAAGTAGACACAAACTTTGTTATTTTAAAGGGAACACCCTGTATATTTTTGAATTTTTAGATTGTACACTTCATTTTAGACATAAAAGTATTAAGGTTGTATGGTCCTAACATTAACGGTATTATAATTATTTACACTTTTTCATTTTTTTTTTTACAAAAACATAGATGTAAATAAAAATTCGAATCTTGACAATGACACATTTTATCCAAAGTTTTTTTCTTACGTTTGAAGTAGGAATATACAAGAAATAAGCTGATGTAGTTTTGGAAAACTTGCTTTATACAGGGTGTTGGTGGTTGTCCGTTCATTTTTAAAAACTTTAATCAATGATAACTTAATTTTTTTAAATGGAACACCCTATATTTTTCTAGATTTTCGAATTCTACACTTAATTCGAGACATAAAAGTATTAAGGTTGTAAGATCTTAAAATTAACGGTATTATAATTAATTACGTTTTTTAAAATTTAACGGTCAATCACAAGCACCCTGTATAAAATAAGTATTTTAAAACCATATTACCATGTTTCTTGTACATTTCTGTGTCCACTAAAATTTGGTTTATTTTTTGAAAGAACGTGTCATTAGTAAAATATGAAAATGTTTGACTCTAAGTTTTTGTATGAAAAAATTGGAAGAAACATAATTACTTAACTATAATAAATAAAATAAATAAATAAAAATAAAAATTATTAAATTAAATATAATAAAGAACAAATTTTAGTCGACGTAGAAATGTACAATAAACATGCTAATATGGTTTTGAAAAACTTATTTTATATCTACAGGGTGCTTATGGTTGATCGTTAATTTTTAAAAACCTTGGAATTGGAAAAAAACGTAATTAATTATAATACCGTTAATTTTAAGACTTTATAACCTTAATACTTTTATGTCTAGAATTAAGTGTAGAATTCGAAAATCTAGAAATATATAGGGTGTTCCATTAAAAAAAATAAAGTTATCATTGATCAAAGTTTTTAAAAATGAACGGACAACCACCAACACCCTATATAAAGCAAGTTTTCCAAAACCATATCAGCTTATTGGTTGTATATTCCTACTTCAAACGTAAGAAAAAAACTTTGGATAAAATGTGTCATTGTCAAGATTCGAATTTTTATTTACATCTATGATTTTGTAAAAAAAAACGAAAAAGTGTAAATAATTATAATACCGTTAATGTTAGGACCATACAACCTTAATACTTTTATGTCTAAAATAAAGTGTAGAATCTAAAAATTCAAAAATATACAGGGTGTTCCATTTAAAATAACAAAGTTTGTGTCTACTTCCGGTATAACCGGAAGTACCAGAAAGGTGGCAATATTTTCATTAAATACAGCATATTGTATAATGGGTGTGTACCAATTTTTAGAACCAAATTGTGTTTAGTAATAGAGTTACGTCTACTGTCAACTCGTCGTGACACACCCTGTATATATATATATATATATATATATATATATATCTATATAAAATTTTTGAGAAATTGGTTTTTTCCTCATTAACCAGGGACTAAAAAAATTGACATCAAAAAAATATAAAAAAAATTTTGTGGAATCTGGGTAGGTATAAAGTTTGAGAAAAAAAAGATGACTTTCTTTCATACCCTGTAGATAGTAACGTACTTCAAAGTAAAAAAATCGGGTCGCACTATTGTTTTCGCAATTAAATTATCTCTTGAATCCTGAAAACGTCATGTTGATATCTTTTCTCCTTTTCAAAATATTTGACTTTAAATTCAATCTGAAAATTCGCTTGGTACGTTTCAATTGGCCAGCAGTTTATATCAAAAACGAAACCTCAAATTAAAATTTTTCAAGAGTAACTATTTTCTCTCAATTAAACAGACAACCCAAAAATTGAATTTTCTTCGCAATATATCCAGTGGCGTTGAAAATTGGAGGGAAAAAGTGGAATGGTCTCCCAATATCTACGCCACTGGAGATTTTTTTTTATAAATGAATCCCATCATTACCTAGAAAATATACTACATTACTCTGTGTACGAAATTTAATAGAAATCGATCGAGTGGTTTAGAAGTTATGGTAACAAAACGAGTTCTTATGCTAAAACTTTGACACCCTGTATCTTTGTTATAAAACATTTTTGAGCAAAGTTTTTAAATAAAAGTCTACTTTTTTCTTGATGCTCTATCACCTCCCAAAATTAATGACGTTTAACCTGGACCACCCTGTATAACTATACATCATACTTTTGTATATTTTTCCCAATCACCTATCGCAGCTTCCGATGGCGTTATTAGAAGACTCATATTTATAACATCATCCTCAACTTCCGCTTCCACACCACTACTGGCGTCATCACTACTACCATCATCTTCACTCAACAAAGGTAAAATGTGTTCAAGTAATACAATATCACAGTCTTTTTGGTTAGATTCGAATTTAACCATGCATTTGTCGTCCAGTAACTCTTTGATTTTCCCACGGTACCACAGATTGTTGTCTTTTTTTGCCAGCACAGGACTGCCAGTTGAAAGCGATTCGAATTTTGGTTCTACATATTCCTGCAACTCTGAATATAATGCTGTCTCTCCATGGGAAAATCGACAATTTTCGTCGGAAAACTTGCAGTCTGACTTGAAGTAGTATGGACAAGGCAACATTTCTTGGTGAGTGGGGTTTGTAAATAGGACTTTTACCTAGAAAATCCTGTTAGTTTAGCAGATAATTTACAGCAATAGACAAAGTGAGTTGGATGGTAGGGAAAAATGTTAAGTACTCACTTTTACATCATCTTCACTCGTGCTTTCTTCCACTGCACACACCATAGCATTATGATAAGCAACATGGCCCCACATATGCTTATACGGAGCCCTACACTTCATCCCTTCCAAATCTTTGTAATGTTTTCCCTTCGTTGTTTGGCTTTTTTGCGAAAGAGCTCCCTCTTTCTCCATTTCCGCCTAGAAAATAATGCCTTTAACCAGGTATAATTCAAATTACATGCACTACCTTAAACAATTCAAATTCCTTGTCCAAGTGATCGGTACTGCTAGTACATGGTGACATATCTGAATTTGAACATGCAGAATGTTCACCGGCAAGTGATAGTAATTCCTGAATGCTGCTCTTTAGTTCCAAAAGCTCATCCTTTTCCGGACCATCAACGGAAGTTGTTAGAGCTAATTCTATTTGTTTTAACTGGAATATAATTATTATGATAGGTTTCAACTATTTGGTTGCAACCACTTACTTGTTCCTTATATACGTCTATATTATCTAGATCCATTTTTGGTTAGTAAATATAAAAATATGTAGTAACCAAAGATTGTACAAGATGATTTAAAGGTAATTTTCAGCAGTGTTTTGACAACAATCAACAATCTTAACCTTAACCTCACTTTGAGCAGAGTAGTTAAAAACATGGTTTCAGTAGTTCATGGTGAGTACTAGAGTAGTTCAAGATGCACATTATGTGCGATCATTTGTGCGTTATAGAACATAGACAGTACATATAATTGTCACAATCAGCTCCCTCTACAAATTGTAAAATTTTTATGGAACTAAAATCGAAATACAATTTTATATTGAATATTTAAAATAAAACTCAGTTTCTAACTGTTTTCATTTAAACAATAAAATAAAAGTGATTTTATAACAAAGATATTTCCGTTTAGTATTTTTTTGGAATATTACAAACTCCAATATTGGTTTAAAAGTTACTCACGCCCTCTAGAAGCGCCACATGCAAAAATATATACACTCTAATTTTATATTCTAAATATCAGTGAACCTAACCTAAGTGTTTTTTAAAGAAAAGCCACACATTTTCATTAATAAATATGAATATTTTAAAAGTTTTCATTGTATATAAAGTTTAATTAAAATGGAATTAATAAAAATCCATTTTAATCCCATTAGTGACGAAAAGCGTGGTGTAGATGAAAAGTTACAAAATATTTTAATCAAGTTGGAGCAAACTACAAATGTGGCAGAAGTTAAGCAAGCTATTTCGGAAATCGTAAGCTAATTTTAACATAAAATTATTTGTAATTAATGCCCTATTTATTGTTGCTTCATTATTCAATTAGAGGTTAGGTTGCCAATCGTAAGTTCAAATTAACTGTAAGTTATTTACCATTGGTAACTACAATCTGTTTTTACTCCTTTCCGTAGCAACAGTTAAACATTTATGCCTAGTTCCAAAAACCTCAGTTAAATATTTAACATTAGTTCAGTACTTTTTTTTTGGTTGGAATTCAACTTAGAAAAAATCAATTTAATCAGAGATTAGTTAACTTTGACTTTGTGGAACTGGGCCTAAATAAACTAGACTGGGAAATCTGCTGGGCTGTTGTTATACAGTGTGTCCCAAATTGGTGACTCCACTATGAGTAACTTCTTTATTATTGGAGATAATTAGACGGTTAAATTAGGAAAGTTTTTAGGAATTTCATGGCCATTTCAGATTAGTCAACAGATTTTGAATGTCTCTTTTAGTTTTCGAGATATTCGGGAAAAACCAAAATGTTGCATTTTCTTTAATGCTCAATATTTTCTTTATTATCGATTTTGTGGTGTTGAGACTTTGACATTCTACATACACTTTTTTAAGATACTTCTAATGGTGTTGTCAGATTTTTCCCAACTCCTTTGTTTTTTGAAATACGATTACCAACTTTTGTTTTTCTTATGGACGTCAATTGTTTTTTTTGGCACTGTCAAATAGCGTTTTTTATTACCTTTCCAACGATGTATCACAACATGAATAAAAGTTTTAAGTTTCACAAGAAAAATCAGAAATTTGTATTTTTCAATAAAAAAAACAAAAGACATCCCAGCCATAAATAAAAATCAATCACTCTATCGCTGCATGATAAATGTATGAGATCTCTCTTTTGCTGCAATGCAAAAAATGTCGCGTTAAATGACAGCTAAAGATAAAACTCGAAAATCCAAAGGAACACGTTATGTATGTGGAATCTGGACGCCAAAAAAATACAATAAGGTGGTCGTGGAAACAATTACTGAGTACAATTGTCAAAGAGTTAAACATGTTCAGAAGTAGAATTGCTAAAAAGAAATCGAGAATGGCACGCAATTTTTCTAACGGAGAAAAATTTAACATGCTCGTGATTATTTCAGAAAACTTGCGACGAATTTGATCAATTTTGGAGCATTTGAACAAAAGAGGGAGAATCGTTATGATATGAAGAAAATGTTAACAACATTCTTGAGACAGCAACCGATGCACCGAGCTCTTCAGTGAGACAGATTTCAAAAGAAACTGGCATAGCGAAATCAAGATAGAATAATTGCAAACAAAGGACCAAGTCTGTGGCCTGTTAGGTCGCCGGACTTGACGCCGGGCGATTTCTACCTCTGGGGATACGTCAAAAATGAAATCTACGAATTCGATACACCAGAAAATAGGCAGGTTCAAGAAGCCAGAGTGATAGATACATTGAACGCCATCAATAGAAACACTCTACAAAGAGTGACAAATTCCGTTTTACAGTGCTGTGGAAAGTGCTTAGAAAAAAATGGGGCTCATATCGAGAAATAATTTACTTCATTTTTATGATAATTTTTATTTATGTTTTTATTCGTAGAGCTTTCTTTTGTATTTTATTAAAAATACTTCTTTTTTAGTGAAAATTGGAATTTTTCGTCATGTTGTGATACATCGTTGGAAAGGTAATAAAAAGTGCTACTGGATAGTGCAAAAAAAACAATTGACGTCCATAAGAAAAACAAAAGTTGGTAATCGTATTTCAAAAAACAAAAGAGTTGGGAAAAATCTGACAACACCATTAGAAGTATCTTTAAAAAGTGCATGTAGAATGTCAAAGTCTCAACAGCACAAAATCGATACTAAAGAAAATATTGAGCATTAAAGAAAATGCAACATTTTGGTTTTTCCCGAATATCTCGAAAACTAAAAGAGACATTCAAAATCTGTTGACTAATCTGAAATGGCCATGAAATTCCTAAAAACTTTCCTAATTTAACCGTCTTTGTATCTCCAATAATAAAGAAGTTACCCATAGTGGAGTCACCAATTTGGGACACACTGTATGTTTATAAAATCTGTTTATTTCAGGTGACTGTTTACGAAACCAGTTTAGAAAATAATATTGAAAATCCAGCTGCAAGAAACTTACTTATTCAGTTTTTCACCAAGTTTTCCAACAACAAACTTGTCAAGAAATATCTTCATGATAAATTGTCCAAACGTAAACTGATTAAGCAAGTGATTATCCACATTCGAAACGAAATTATTGGAAACATTGAAACTGAGAAAACTTGTGATGTAACTCAAAGTGTTTACCTGTTAAATTTCATTTATTTCCTCCACAATGACCAAGATCTAACTAACTACATCACCGAAACATTATTTACAAGTTTCTATCTGATACTTGAAGGTTTTGTAAGTCATACAAGGTAAATTTTTGTATGCATTAACATTTGAACAAATTCAATTAGTTTTCTCTTTAGGTTAAACTTGAAGGAAACTCCGCCAAATACAAGTAAACTAATCGTTCTTATAAATGGAGTGTGTCAACAAATTTTGCATGTTTTTAAAAGGGATAAATCCGAATGGTTTATTAATGTTATATCCCAGCAATACTCTGCCAAACTCATTTTGTTGTGTGTAAATATTCTGAAACATCAACAAATTGGTTTTGATTTGAAAACGAAATGTGGGTTAATTTTAATTCGGTCTCTAAACGTCCTTCCAAAGGAATTCACAGTAAATTCCGTAAGATTACAAACTTATTTGCCATGAACATTTGCAACTTAAAATATTTTTTTTAGAAACATCAGGAGTTATTTTGTTTAGAAATATTGGATGTATCACAAAGCTATTGGTTTTTAAATAGAGATGACGTAGGAGAATTACTAAGAAATGATAATAACAAAGTTGTAATATATTCAGCGATATCCAGTGTTTTATTTGAGACAGAATTGTTTAATTGTTTTGTTCATAATAAACCAGTATTTTGTATTTTATATGAAGAACTGCTGGAATGTGCAAAAAGGTAATTGAATTATTACTAACTACGAGCCCTAACAACTATACAGGGTGAGTCGCAATAAGTGGGACATGCTTTATCTGTAAATACTAGGCCTAAAACTGAGACGATTGACGCAAAAAGTTGTTATATTAAAATGAATAACTAAAAAGTTATAGGCATTTGAAGTTTAAAAAAAAAATTTTTTTTGTTAATAACTTCTAAACTAATTGAATGAGAAGTACCAATTCTTGGTAGTTGCTAATGAATACTTTAAGAAGATGGTTTTTTAAAGTAAGAAAAGTATTTAACCTTCTGGAACTTTTTTATCCTTAAAATTTTAATTATAAAAAAGTTGCATTTAATAAGCAATTTAATTTAAAAACCTTTTTCATCTCTTGTAAAGTTTTGATTAAACTCACCGTTAAGCTTTAAAAAATTAAAAACTTACAGCATGTTTTTACTAAGTTTCAAAAAACAGCATCAAGTAGGCTGAGGTTTAAAAGTTATTGACGGAGGACGGACCTCCAGCACATTATGCACGTCCTGTGCGACATTGGCTATCTGTCACCTATCCTCAACGATGGATTGGTAGAGGCCCTGACGCTCCTGTTGCATGGCCTCCTCGTTCTCCTGACCTAAACGCAATTGAATTCTTTTCTTGGGGATATTTAAAATCAAAAGTGTATGCAACACCTATTCCTTCACTTCAAGAGCTTAGAAGGAGAATCGTTCAACACGCCAATGAAGTTCGAGAGGCAGTTTATATTTTAAAAAATTCGGTTTTCAATGGAAAGAAGAGCTACAGGAGCGTCATCGTCAGGGCCTCTACCAATCCATCGTTGAGGATAGGTGACTGATAGCCAATATGCTAATGTCGCACAGGACGTGCATAATGTGTTGGAGTTCCGTCTTCCGTCAATAACTTTTAAATCTCAGCATACTTGATGCCGTTTTTTTGAAACTTAGTAAAAACATGCTGTTAGTTTTTAATTTTTTAAAGCTTCACGGTGCGTTTAATCAAAACTTTACAAGATATGAAAAAGTTTCCAAATTAAATTGCCTATTAAATGCAATTTTTTATATAATTAAAATTTTAAGGACAAAAAAGTTCCAGAAGGTTAAACACTTTACTTACTTTAAAATATCTGATGTGTCCAACACATGACTTTCTTATACGGATAATACCTCAATTACTTTTCCTAAAGAAATTAAGTTAAACTACACCTAATATTTCCCTGATGCCCTGTGTTACAATGCCTTTATTTGATTGACGTTTACTGTCAAATTGACAAATTAAGTACTTATTTGCATCCGTCGCCAAAAATCAAAATGCCAAAACTTACTGAACGACTCATGATAAAAAACAACCTAATTTCTGTGAAATTAACTGACGAGAGGCTAATCACAGCAAAGTATTCCATCAAATTCAAGGTCACGTGTAAGGGCAATGGTTATTCCGGCATCATCTTATGGTACCGATTTATGCTATTATTTAAAGGAAAAAAAAACTATACAAAACAACCTAACCTGGTCCGTGACTTATAATCGCTCCGAATAAATAAAGCATTTAATTAAAATTAAAAAAAAAGGGAAATCTATGGAATCGAACCAGCACCGTGTAGATTACTAGGCAGATTCTCTACCCACTGTGCCACGGCGACTTGTGCTAGAGGTGGTATTTGTTCTGGATAAGAAGAGTACACTGAATACTTTGCTGCTATTAGCTACTCCTATTAACTGTACATATTACAATATGACACAAAAAACACAAATCAACGACCGCGTAACAACCGGTGGTAGTTTCGCCACCACAATGCTGCCGTAGCCGTCGATCTTTTTAAATAATAATATTGCTACAATCGATTTCCTCAACGGTATAGATTTCTGTAATTTATATAAAGTACTTTTGCAACTGAGTGATAGATGGCGCTACTATATGAATAATAAGAAAGTAAAAAAAAGAAGGGAAATCTATGGAATCGAACGAGCACCGTGTAGATTACTAGGCATATTCTCTACCCACTGCGCCATGGCGGCTTGTGCTAGAAGTGGTATTTGTTCTGGATAAGAAGAGTACACTGAATACTTTGCTGCTATTAGCTACTCCTATTAACTGTACATATTACAATATGACACAAAAAACACAAATCAACAACCGCGTTACAACCGGTGGTAGTTTCGCCACCACAATGCTGCCGTAGCCGTCGATCTTTTCAAATAATAATAATGCTACAATCGATTTCCTCAACGGTATAGATTTCTGTAATTTATATAAAGTACTTTTGCACCTGAGTGATAGATGGCGCTATTATATGAAAAATAATTAAAAATTTTTGACGGAATTTCAAAAAAAAGTTCAAACACACACACACACACACATCATGGCGAAAATGGTCAAAATGGATTCAGGGGCCCTCAAAACGTGTAAATCCATCAAAATCTCGAAGTCGAAAAAAATCACGATTACAATACTTCCTTATACTACGTATAAGAAAGTAAAAAACATCTTCTTAAAGTTTGATTTCAACAAAATTTTCACAAATTTTGGTATTCATTAGCAACTACCAAGAATTGGTTCGTCTGATTCAATTAGTTTTAAAGTTATTACCAACAAATTTTTTTTTTTAAACGTCAAACGCCTATAACTTTTTACTTTCTTATACGTAGTATAAGGAAGTATTGTAATCGTGATTTTTTTCGACTTCGAGATTTTGATGGATTTACACGTTTTGAGGGCCCCTGAATCCATTTTGACCATTTTCGCCATGATGTCTGTCTGTCTGTGTGTCTGTCTGTCTGTCTGTCTGTATCCACCATAACTCAAAAACGAGTTATCGGATTTGATTCAAATTTCATATTTAAGAGTTTGAACAAATTTGTGGGTGCCACATTCAATGTTTTTCATCTAGCACCAAAACAAGTGACAGTTACCTGATGACATTTTTAGGTTTTTTAGGAATATCTTGAAAAATAAACAATTTACGAGATTTTTTTATTCTTTAACATTGATTTAGAATTAAATTTTGAACAAATTTTGTTTGAACCATTTTTTTAAATTCCGTCAAAAAAATGAGATATTCTTAAAACACTTATATTTCTCATAGTGCGCCTTGAATCCGACTAGTAGATAGACGAGTGAGTTTGGGACTTGCCTGCCAAACGGCAGGTCGCCGGTTCGAATCCCAGAAGAACCATTATTTTTTATTTTTTTGTATTTTACTGGTTTCTATGGTACCGAAAACAATAATAATAAATAAATAAATGTGATTTTATACAGGGTGATTCAAAATTCGATGTAGATATTTTAAGGACGTATTGTTGGGATCAAAATAAGACTTTTTTTCAAATAAACATGTGTCCTAAAATGCACCCCCTCCGAGCTACAGCCACTGTAAGTTGCGTAAAAAAAACGATTATTTAAAATTGTGACCACAATAACGGATCAAATCTTCTGAAAATTGGCATGCCCCCCTTTTTTCAGCCACTCTATTTATTTTTTGCTTCAAAAATTATGTAAACCCAGTTTTGGGGAAGGTTGGAGGGGGTGCATTTTAGGACACATGTTTATTTAAAAAAAAAAAGTGTTATTTTGATCCCAACAATCGGGGTGATTCTATAACATTTTAATGACCGTGACTATGTAACCACTGTGGTTGTTGCTACGGTACGACGTTTTTGATTGGTAATTATCATAGCAACAACCACAGTAGTTAATAAACACGGTGGTTAGAAACTTACAGAATCGCACCGAATACGTACTTAAAATATCTACATCGAATTTTTTTATTCTGTCAAAAAAATTTCAAAAAAATAAAACACTTGTTTTAGTCATAAAATTCGGTTATAATGAGTGGGATAAGGACAGATTTATGCGTATTGCAATAAGTGCGACAGAGACTATTTGAAAATTGCTGGAAACCCTCAAAATTAAACACGATTTTTACAAGAAATTTAACTTAATTTCTTTAGGAATCGTCGAGGGAAACGTAATTGTGGTACTATCTGTATAAGAAAGTCATGTGTTGGACACATCAGATATTTAGTTATGCATTTTAGTATAACAACTTTTTGCATCAATCGTCTTAGTGTTAGGCCTAGTATTTACAGTTAAAGCATGTCCCACTTTTTGCGACTCACCCTGTATATTCGGACGGTACTTAAATAATTTAAAATAGATGTAATTACTTGATTAAAAATTAATCTTATTAATTTATAAATTGGTTAGAAATACTTATTATAGAATACAAAATGTAGTTTGTCTAAACTACATATTTATTGGCCATGCCTCCGCTGCCGGCAACGGTGCCCGCAAAATAAACTAATGGCTGCCGGCGCCGGTTGCCCGCTCAATGTTGGGTCCGATGCCGGCAATCATAACTCTCAATACAACATAAATATGTATATGACTAATGACACTAAATTTAAGCTTATATGGATGATCAAGGTAAAAACTCAGTTATGTAGTGAGGTCTCCACTCCAAATTTTCATGAGATATTGAAAATCATTCAATCTATCATAAAGCATTGGGAAGAAAGGCAAGGTGAAATTTTGAAGGACATTTTCAAAGACGATTTTCTGGAGAGCAGTGAACACATTGATGATAATGTTGTAACAAATTGTGGTAACAATTCCGTATCGCGGCTTTTCCGAAAAATGGAATAAAAAAAATTATTTTTTTTGTAAATGTGGCTTATTTTGGCAAGAGAAGTTGTTTAAAGTCGGGGGAGCACGTTTTTTTTAAATTTGTTTGATGCAAATAAAAAAAAACCTCAATTAACAACCTAACCAGTGAGAAGTGAAAGAATAGTATACCGACATACGAGTACATTTACTGGTTAGGTTGTTAATTGAGGATTTTTTTTTTTCATTTTCCATGAAAACAAAATGTTTTTCTAAAAAAAATGCTCCCCCGACTTTAAACAACTTATTCTCTTGCCAAAATTTTTCAGAAAAGCGGCGATACTGCATTTTTACTCAAATACAATAAAGTGAAAGTGCAATGGCAACTAGTGTTCATCAAATTCAAGTAGAGGAAACCACAAAACATTTTTTATTTGTTGATTATATTATAAATTAGCCCAGAATGTTGGAATTTAATGAAACCTTGAAATCTTTAAAATATTATCTTGATAAAAATTGAATAACCCCCAAAACCTAAAAATTCTTTGCCGGCAGCGGAAGCACTGCCTAATTTATTAATAAAAAGTCACAAATTTGCTGATAAATATTCAGACGAATTTGAATTTAAAAAAAAAATTTGACGTTAGTAGAGTATAGTGTACCATCACCCTTGACCTTAATAACTGCCTTAATTCGCTTTGGTATTGAATCTACTAGATTTGCAAAACTCGAGAGTAAACGAATTCCAAATCTCTGTTATGTTGGCCTTTAGTTCTGAAATTTTGTGTTGCGTGGTGTTACGCAATGATTTCTTCATCTCATGCCTTAGCATTTCGATGACATTTAAGTGAGGACTGCTCAATGGTCAAGACAATACCCTAATGTTATTGTCCCCAAACCATTTTTTTGTTGTTTTGGCCATGTGGCAGGGCGCACCATCTTGAAAAATAAAATTTTGATGTTCAAAAAGTTGTTGTGCAGAAGGGAGCAAGTGTCTTGTTAAAATATCTTGATATTTAACAACAAACTCAATTTTGGCAACCACGTTGCTACTCATGCATCCCCAAACGTGGAAACTTCACAGTTCGTTTGAGGCAGTCTTTATGGAATGCTTCATTTTTGGTGCAAATAACCCTTTTTCAAAAATCGCCAACACAAACAACGAATTTAGATTCGTCACTAAATATGAGTTCAGCCCACATTTCCTTAGTCCAATGTACTTTGGATTGTGCCCAATTAAAACGCCGTTGCTTTTGAATTTCGGTCAGCAAAAGTTTTTCTTTAGTCTACATAGCGAAACAAAAAATGCAAATTTAATTTTAATAATTGTTTTAACCTAAATTATTAATACTTTATAAAAATTATATTCAGATTTGTATAGCCATTGATGGAAACATTCTCTGGACACATTTACAGTTGCTTCCTGGTTACATTGCATCTGAATTTACCGTAAAGTGCCCCTTCTGTTGGTTTTGCAAATTTTTACAAGAATCTGTCGTTCTCTTCCTGTGATAATTCGTGGTCATCCAGGACCTTTGCCATGATAATCAACATTGGCCGTTTCACAATAATTTTTTATAATATCCCCAACAGTTGATTTGGATAAATTTAAATCATTTGCAATTTTTTGCGTACCTTTTTGTTTGTTGTAACAGCACGAGGCATTTTTAGATGCAATAATAGTGTAGATACGCCAATACAAACTATAATAAGATATAAAAAAAACGTCAACAATATTCTAATAACTATACAGGGTGTTCGTGCGAAGTGGCTCACTATTACTAACTTCGTTATTATTGGAGCTACAAAGTCGGTTAAATTACCAAACTAGTAGCATTTTTTCCGCTGATTACAATGGTGAAAACAGAAAAACAATTGACCATCTAGTTTTCGAGATATTCACAAAAATAACATTTTTTTAAATGGAACACCCTGTATATTTTTGCAAAAATCGATGATAAATTAAATTCTGAACAAAGAATGTTCTTATGCTTTTTTGACAATTATTTAAAATAAGCGAGTTATTTTGAAAAAAGTTTTCAAAGTTTTAATATCAAGTAGCCATGAAAATTATAATTTTGTAAATTTTCAATATTTCCGTAATTTTTTCAAGTATTTTTCAGCTTGCTTAAATTCAAAATTACGATTGTTTGGTTTTAATAAATTACTATTCCGTTTTATGGCTACTTGATTTTAAAGAATTGCAAACTTTTTTTCGAAATAACTCGCTTATTTTAAATTATTATCTAAAAAAGATGAAGACATTTTTTGTATAGAATTTAATTTACCATCGATTTTTGCAAAAATATATAGGGTGTTCCATTTAAAGAAATGTTATTTCTTTGAATATCTTGAAAACCAGATGATCAATTGTTTTTTTGTTTTCACCATTGTAATCAGCGGAAAAATGCTACTAGTTTGGTAATTTAACCGACTTTGTAGCTCCAATAATAACGAAGTTAGCAATAGTGAGCCACTTCGCGCGAACACCCTGTATAATATAAAAATATTGTCCGAATATTTATTTGTCGGCAAATTTGTGACTTTTTTATGAATAAATTAAGTAGTTTAGATAAATTAAACAAAAAAAGTTCTGATAACTTTTCTACTCTTTAATAAGTATTTCTAACCAATTCATAAATTATAAATGAATGACATTAATTTTTAATCAAATAATTACACATTTTTTAAATTATTAAGTGCCATTCCGAACATATTATAGTTGTTAGGGCTCGTAGACTCCATATTAAAGTCTACGTTTATCTCTCGGGGAATTAAAAGTGAATTAGCTTAAAAATCGACTCAAAAATCACCATTTTAGGACAACAGCAAATCCTTCCCAAATAATAGAAGTCAGTAGAAGTTTGTCCTTATTTAACATAAAATATTTAAAATTGGCTCCAACTGAAAGCATCCTATTGCTATTTTCTGAAGGACTGGCGTTTGTTGTGTCACACATAGAGCACTTTATTGACACTGTTAGAAATTATTCTGAAATATTTTTTGTACATTTAACAACTTTAGCTGCATACCACATGAAACATGGTAAATACCAATAATTGATTATTAACATTGAATTATAATTGATTTCTTTCCAGGTAATTTTAATTTAATTAACATTTTGTTAGATAGTATGAAGAAAACACTCAGAACTCACAGTTTTCGCTTTAAGGCAATGATAAATGTCTGTGATTATTTTGGTTGTGATTTTTTGCTAGATAAGTTTGAAAATTTACAGAAAGATCTCCTGAATCTTACGCTGCATGTTTCTGTTGGAGAGCAAGTAATATTGCAATAATTATTTTACAGTTGCTATAATTCATTATTTGTTTTATATTACAGGCTATGAAAACATACATTCATTTAATGGTAAATCACCACCATGAAAGTTGGTTCAATATTTGGGTTAAACCAGTTGCGGATATTATTAAATTTGAACTGGCGCCTAAATTCCATCAAGATATAGTCATTAAAGCATTTTCATTGGACCCAAATTTGGTTTCTTCTATGATGTAAGTATTTTTTTGTGGAATTGTAACCTACGAATTTCGAGGTTTGGCTTTGAGTGTGTCTAACGCATACTATATCACAGTGGTCTCCAAAGTTGGGTACGCGAGTCGATACATGGGGTACGACATGATTAAAATAATACTGCTAATAAAATAAAATACTATGTAATTTTTGTCCTAGCAAAGTTGGGGGTACGCGGTATTTATTTTTTCTAGCTTAGGGGTACGAGATCAAAAAAGTTTGGAGACCACTGCTATAGTAGATGAAGAACTTTTTGTAGGAAATTTTATTTTCTACAAAATTGTTCCTGTGTAATTTTCAATTACCAAAATATAAGCTATTAAATCAGGAAAAACAATAGTAATATAATGGTGGTTTTTTCGGAAATATTTCGCTTCCTTTTATAGTCCTACCGGAAAAGTTCTTGTTATAAATGTTGAATAGTAGCAGAGTACCTAAAAAGTTTCCTAGTATTTAGTATTATTGTGATTATTTTTATTAGTGTAGTTTTTATGGACGTGATTTTTTCAAAAAGAATTTAATTGAAAACGGTTTAAGATACAAAGATCGACTAAGACTACCTTTTTTCTGTAAAAATAAACCAAGTTTCATAATTTAATATAAAAAATTTAAAAATTATCCACACAAAAAATATGGGACTTAATTTACCTAGTGCCCACCCGGTATGTGACGCCCCTGACAAAATTTCTGAAAATTAAAAAAGGAAAAATGTGGCAAATTATAAAAGCTTCAAATTCACCAAATTTCATGAATCCACCTCAAACAGTTGCAAAGATATTACAGAATACTCGTGTTATGGTCCTCCTTTTGGGGGGCTCTAGCCTCCTTAGGAAGCTCGGGACACCCTGTAGATGAAAACATTAATTGGATTAACTGTACTAATGACCTCATTAGATCTAATCCATGTTCGCATAAAAGTAGGCAATTTTAAACTCTATAAAATTGCCATTAACAATTTATGTTGTAAACATACCAAATCACAAATATTTTCCAGAAACTGAAACAAAATACCATTTTCCAAACTTTGCGCCTCCATAACTCACAAATTATCGAGCCTGTCAAAAGTTTGTTTAAATAAATGTTGCAAATTTAATTGTACACAAGATTGATACAATTTTTTTTGACATAGGAGCAGTCGTAGCTAAGATATCAAGGAAAAACTATTTTTCGCCACTATTTTGCAAAATAACAGCGCCTAACTTTAAAACTAATAGAAATATGGCAAAAAACACCAATAATTATTTCTTACTAATAAAATAACAAAAACAATGAGCGTAAAACGAGCTCCGTACGACAACCATTCCCAAGTTACTTAAGAGACATTTAAAATTAACGATTTTGACGAAAAAATGTTTTTTTACATTAATGCAAGTAATTTCAAGTCTAATAGAGTTACGTCAAAAAAGCGTACAATATTATCGAAAGCTCAGTTTATGCTAAATAAAATGAGCTCAAAACTGTGGTCAACAAGTTCAGAGATATATAAGGTCCTGAATTATAACAATTTTTGAAGTAAATTTGACAAATCGATTATTTTTTACACGATATAAAGGGTGTCTCAGATATATTTAGTTTTTTAAAACCATTAAAATAAATACTTAAATTTTTTTGTATAAAGATAAATTTATTACCAATAGAAAGCTTAAACATTAAATTTTTATTTATGGAAAATAGTATTGTTAAATGGCCACTGTTCATGTTTTCACATTTAGCCCAGTCAAATTAGATCAAAAAGTACCTAGTATCTACAAAATTGACACTATGGCCAAATTTTTGAGATCAAGTCGAGGGTCATTGGCGAAGCCCCGAACCGCAAAAAACAAAATTTCCTTGTGCGTCACGTGATAAGTTTGATTATTTATATCTTGGTCTCTACTGGTTGGATTTTAATGTAGTTTTTTTATTTTATTTGGAAAAATATTTCAAACAACTTTTGTTTGAAACTTTTTTTGATAGCTCTCTTAACAAAAAAGTTATAAGCAAAAGACTGCTCTTTTTTAGTGGGTGAGTTTCTTCATTAAAAAAAATTTTTTTTCTATTACAATTATGAAAAAAATATTCAAACGAAAGTTGTTGAGGATGTTATTTCCTACAACTTTTATTTCAAGTATTTTTTTGTGACACAAAAATTACATAAAATAGAGACGCAAATACTGCACTTTTTTAATGGGTGAGTTTTTTCAATAAAATGTATATGCTTTTCTATTACAATTACGAAAAAAATCTTTAAACAAAAGTTGTAGAGGATATTATTTCCTACAACTTTCATTTCGGGTATTTTTTGTGAAACTAAAATTACGTGAGGTAGAGGGCGCAAAACACTGGTCTTTTTTATGGGGTGAGCTTTTTCAATCAAATATACATAATATACTTTACTATTACAATTAAAAAAAAATTAATGACGATGATTACCAAAAAACGCGAATTTTACCATTATTTTGTATGCGTAGTTGACTTTGGCGCCCTCTACCACATGTACTTTTTGCGTCACAAAAAAATATACGAAATGAAAGTTGTAGGAAAAAGATCCTCTACAACTTTTGTTTGAAGATTTTTTTCATTATTGCAATAGAAAAATATACAGGGTGTTCGCGCGAAGTGGCTCACTATTGCTAACTTCGTTATTATTGGAGCTACAAAGTCGGTTAAATTAGCAAACAAGTATCATTTTTTCCGCTGATTACAATGGTGAAAACAAAAAAACAATTGACCATCTGGTTTTCGAGATATTCAAAAAAATAACATTTTTTTAAATGGAACACCCTATATATTTTTGCAAAAATCGATGGTAAATTAAATTCTATACAAAAAATGTCCTCATCTTTTTTTGATAATAATTTAAAATAAGCGAGTTATTTTGAAAAAAGTTTGCAATTCTTTAAAATCAAGTAGCCATAAAACGGAATAATAATTTATTACCACCAATCATAATTTTGAATTTAAGCAAGTTGAAAAATACTTGACAGAATTACGGAAATATTGAAAATTTACAAAATTATAATTTTCATGGCTACTTGATATTAAAACTTTTAAAACTTCTTTTCTAAATAACTCGCTTATTTTAAATAATTGTCAAAAAAGCATAAGAACATTCTTTGTTCAGAATTTAATTTATCATCGATTTTTGCTAAAATATACAGGGTGTTCCTATTAAAAAATGTTATTTTTGTGAATATCTCGAAAACCAGATGGTCAATTGTTTTTCTGTTTTCACCATTATAATCAGCGGAAAAAATGCTACTAGTTTGCTAATTTAAGCGTAAAGTGAACCACTTTCCGCAAACACCTGTATATTAAAAATATTAAATAAAATAGTAATATTTTCGTAATTCCTTCAAGTTTTTTTCAACTTGCTTAAATTCAAAATTATGATTGTTTGGTTTTAATAAATTATTATTCCGTTTTATGGCTACTTGATTTTAAATAATTGCAATTTTTTTAAAAATAACTCGCTTATTTTAAATTATAATAAAATAAAATTAAGGACATTTTTTGTACAGAATTTAATTTGTCATCGATTTCTGCAAAAATATATAGGGTGTTCCATTTAAAAAAATGTTATTTTTGTGAATATCTCGAATATTCGATGGTCAGTTGTTTTTCTGTTTTCACTATTGTAATCAGCGGGAAAAATGCTACTAGTTTGCTAATTTAACCGACTTTGTAGCTCCAATAATAACGAAGTTAGCAATAGTGAGCCACTTTGCGCGAACACCCTGTATAAGTATATTTTATTGAAGAAACTCACCCCCTAAAGAAGGGCAATATTTTGCTTATAACTTTTTTCTTTAAAGAGCTATCAAAAAAAGTTTCAAACAAAAGTCATTTGATATATTTTTCTGAATAAATAAAAAATAAATTCATTAAAATCCAACCGAGATATAAAAAATCACCCTTATCACGTGACACACAAGAATATTTTGTTGGATTTTTGCGGTTCGGAGCTTCATCAATGACCCTTGACTAGCTCTCTAAAATTTGGCTATAGTGTCAATTTTGCCATTTTTAAATCTAATTTTACTGGGCTAATTCAATTATTCTTAAATTAAATTTCTCTATCACTATCAGATATTTTTTCCAGTGAACCACTTGAAGAATCAGCGCAACCTCAGGAAATCATCGTTATTTTAAAAGGTCTAAAAGTATTAAGAACAAACTTGGAACACCATGAATACACCAACGAAACCAAATGGAGGGACCTCATATCGAAAGAACAACTCGATAATTTCAAAATCCATCAAAACGAAGAAGTTTGTCCTTATTTATTTAATTGGGAATTCTTTTTCTTTTAATTTCTTTCCTATTTAAGATCAGAGTATCAACTTTGGAACTGGTGGTAGAGTGTCCGAAAACCACGGAATTATTTCTGGAATGGGAACTAGACTTCCTATTGAGTTACCTAAAATATAATCTAACATGCCCAATTCCAAGTATTCGCAAACAAATTATAACCTTCTACAAAAAAGCGTTTAGGAGATTTGAAGCGAGTTACAATGTGATTCTGCGTAACATGAAAAACTTACAAAAAGGACAACCGGCTAAAACTAACGAACTAGATACACTGACAAAACAGAAAATATTTTACAACACGTTTTTAACAGACTGTTTTAAGTTGCTTTTATTAAATTTATCACGTGATGCTAATTATTTGCGACGTTCTTCATCTTTGGAATTACTTCTTCTGGTACAACCGCTTTTAAGGAAAGATGATTGGCTAAATGGATGGTCTGAAGAGAGCGTGAATAACTGCCAGAATATTCTGTTTGATACTTATGAGGCGAATAAGAAAATGGCTGTAGGATTATTGAGGGGACTTCCCCCGAACTTGCTTGGGTTATCGGTGAGTTATTAGAAATTCTTTAAAGAAATTATGCAAAAATGGATTTAATTTAAATCTGAAAATTGGCAAATGTCCAATATACAAAGTTTAATGAAAATATTGGAGACTCTAGTATTTTCGGTTATACCGGAAGTAGTTACTAACTTTGTTATTTTAAATAGAGCACCCTATACATGGTGTCCCAGTTTATATCGTCAGGATTTCACCAGTCGATAGTTTAGCGAAAATTAAAGGTGGTTTGTCTAATAAACTATGGTCGAATGTTGCGTCCTTTTTGATGTACAGGGCAGTAAAGAAAATAAATTATTTTAAATAATTTGCTATAAATCAATAATAAAAAAAGTTAGTCTTCTGAAATTTTGCATAGATCTTTTTTTGTATTCTCTTATTAATAGTGGTTGCAATTATTTTATTTAGAACACAGAGGCGTGCGTACGGGTTTCTTCAAAAACATTTTATTGAATAAAACGTACACCACTGTTTTTTTTTTGCAGTACCAATATGCAGAGAGTATTTTCCATTCAATTTAGAAACTTTTTTGTATCTTACAATTTCTTGATAACTTAACTTTTTTTTTCTTATTTATTAAAGAGGTTCTTCCCTATTAGATTTCCGAAAAAAGCATCAGTACAAAGTTGTAGAGAAAAATATTTCCTACAACTTTCCTTTTAATATTTTTTTGATATTGTCAATATTTAAAAAGATATTCAACAAATAAGTTGCAAATTTTAGGGAAATTTTTCTCTAGTTAGGTACTACTTATTACTACTACTTACTACTCTTTCCCCAAAATTTTCAACTTATTTGTTGATTAACTTTTTAAATATCGACAATATCAAAAAAAGTTTAAAAAATAAGTTGTAGGAAATATTTTTCTTTACAACTTTGTACTGACTCTTTTTTTCGAAAATTTAATAGAAAAAAAGTTATTCAATAAACAAAAAAATCCAACCCTTAATTGAGGGCTGGTGAAGGAAGGGCAGCGTCTACGAATACACAAACTCAGTTTTAAACTTTCAGGGTGACCCTCTAGAAGATTCTACAAAAATTGGCTGTAGGGTAAAAAAAGTCTATTTGAAGTCTTTTTTTCTCCGTTATTTACTGTACTATTAGGTTATTTTGAGTTAAGTTATAAAAAAATTATAAGATACGAAAAAGTTTCTAAATTGAATGGAAAATACTATCTGCATATTGGTGCTGCAAAAAAACCAGTGGCGTACGTTTTATTCAATAAAATGTTTTTGAAGAAACTCGTACGCACACCTCTGTGTTCTAAATAAAATAATTGCTAACTTTTTTTGTTATTGATTTATTGCAAATTATTTAAAATAATTTATTTTCTTTAATGGCTTGTACATCAAAAAGGAACCAACATTCGACCATAGTTTATTAGACAAACCACCAGTGGCGGCTCGTGACTTGCATACTAGGGAGGGCTCCAATTTTTTTTTTATTTTACATTTTGGTTGCACCTGTACAATATTAATTATAGGCGTTGGACGTCCATTATTTCTTAACTCAAGCTTTTCATTTAAGCTCAGACAACTAAGCGCAATTTTTGAATTTCTCTGACCTTCATAGTTTATTTTCAAGTTATACCGGCCACTAAAACTAATTAACTTAGCTGTACACAAAGGAACGGTCAAAATTTTGGGCGGAAAAGATAGAGCCCAGAGGATAACACTACAACACGCACTTCACTTATACATATTGTCACGGTTACCATGACAACCGACGTAAACTTATCGGGAATCATAAGCATTCGTATGGGCGATCCGTTGGGAGCCCATTCATATTATTTACTGCATAAGCACGTTCACTAAATATTTTCAGATAATTGTTAAATTTACCGTGCGCTGCGAATTTTATTTTTTATTTTTAAGTTTGTAAATATATTTTGGACCAATATATTTAACTATTTGATATCGTAAATTGCGTAAAAATTTCAATTATGACAAGATGTAGTAGTTATGTATTATTGGCATTTTGATATTTTTTAATTCTGTTTACTCTAAAAATTTGCCAGGGAGGGCGGCGCCCCAGAGCCCTCCCTCACCAGCCGCCACTGCAAACCACCTTTAATTTTCGCTAAACTATCGACTGGTGAAATCCTGACGATATAAACTGGGACACCCTGTATATTATTACATTTTTGGATTACCTAGAGAAATTTCTTTCTTAGAACAAGGAGTCTACACAACAATTCCTGGATACTTGTATCGAAATGGCCACGGATATAAAACCAAGTAAAACATTATCAGCCGCGTACATGTTTGAAATATGTGCAACATCTCCGTACCTCTCCGACATAAATCCCATTCAATACCTGCTCGGTATTTTAAAACAACAAGGCAGCAAGGAATTTGATGTAACTGATACCAAATCATCTTATTATGGAATCATTCTAACTATAAGACATCTACTGGAAAACCGCCAGATTACGTAAGTAATTTCTATTTAACTATAAGTTAATTTACGTAACGTACCATTAATTAACTAAAAATTAATGAGAAGAGAACTTACTCTTATATATAGTATAGAGTCTACAAACTTAAAATATCTGATGTGCCCAACACATGACTTTCTTATACTTACGGATAGTATCACAATAATTACTTTTCCTAAATAAATTAAGTTAAATTTCTTGTAAAAATTTTGAAGGTTTCCAGCAATTTTCAAATAGTCTCTGTCGCACTTATAGCAATACGCATAAATCTGTCCTTGTCCCACTCATTATAACCGAATTTTACGACGAAAATGTGTTTTATTTTAGATTTTTGACCTATTACTCACTTAAAAAAATCTCCTGGTATGAAATTACATTTATTTATTCATTATTATTGTTTTCGGTACCATAGAAACCTTCCGTTTGGCAGCCATATAATGAAACACATGGTCTACCTCGACCATCGAATTCAACTATCAACGCGCGCTATGAGAAATATAAAGTGTTTTAAGAATATCTAGTTTTTTTGAAATTTTTTTGACGGAATTTCAAAAAAAAGTTCAAACAAAATTTGTTCAAAATTCAATTCTAAATCAATGTTAAAGAATAAAAAAATCCCATAAATTGTTTATTTTTCAAGATATTCCTAAAAAACCTGAAAATGTCTTCAGGTAACTGTCACTTGTTTTGGTGCTATATGAAAAACATTGAATGTGGCACCCACAAATTTGTTCAAACTCTTAAATATGAAATTTGAATCAAATCCGATAAGTCGTTTTTGAGTTATGGTGGATACAGACAGACAGACAGACAGACAGACAGACAGACAGACAGACAGACAGACAGACAGACAGACAGACAGACAGACAGACAGACAGACACACAGACAGACACACAGACAGACAGACATCATGGCGAAAATGGTCAAAATGGATTCAGGGGCCCTCAAAACGTGTAAATCCATCAAAATCTCGAAGTCGAAAAAAATCACGATTACAATACTTCCTTATACTACGTATAAGAAAGTAAAAAAACTACCCGAAAGACCGCTCGATTGGGACTTTTTCGTCCCTATTAATTGTACTATAGATCAATCCTGATTTTTTCGTCTTTACAGAGACCACAACGAGAGCTACTCAATACTTTTTGACGATTTAGTGAACATTTGTTTGAGAATTAAGGACCACATTATGCCTTTAGTGTGCAATCCGTCACCTGAAGGTCACTTACCAAGCGATTGTGATGAAAAACTAGAAACAGACGAGTCAGCCAAAGCCCAAATGGTTTTAGTTTATGCTTGGCGCACCATGAAAGAAATGACTCTACTGTTGGCAGAAATTATAACACAAACCATCAAATTAGAGAAAACTACCCAGATGTTGTCGGATGATCTGCTACTAACAGTTGGGGAGTTTTTTGTTCAGGTTTTTATTGAAAGTAAACACAGGGGTGTGTTTGAACAAGCCTACGTGGGATTTTCAGTGATATGTGACAGTTTCTGGACGTAAGTTTATATAGAAATAGAAAGGTGTTTGGTGGAGTCTGTCAATGGTTTGGTATAAGGATGCAGTTGGCTGTGAAATTATAGTATACAGGGTTCGTCAAAACTCGGCATTCTTCTCTAACTTGGTTAGTTATACAGGGTGAGTCGCAATAAGTGGGACATGCTTTTCCTGTAAATACTAGGCCTAAAACTGAGACGATAGACGCAAAAAGTTGTTATACTAAAATGCATAACTAAAAAGTTATAGGCGTTTGAAGTTTCAGAAAAAAAAATAATTTTTGGTAATAACTTCTAAATTAATTGAATGAGAAGAACCAATTCTGGGTAGTTGCTAATGAATACCAAAGACCTTTAATTTGTGAAAATTTTGTTGAAATAAAACTTTAAGAAGATGGTTTTTTAAAGTAAGTAAAGTGTTTAACCTTCTGGAACTTTTTTGTCCTTAAAATTTTAATTATAAAAAAAATTGCATTTAATAGGCAATTTAATTTGGAAACTTTTTCATCTCTTGTAAAGTTTTGATTAAACGCACCGTGAAGCTTTAAAAAATTAAAAACTAACAGCATGTTTTTACTAAGTTTCAAAAAAACGGCATCAAGTATGCTGAGATTTAAAAGTTATAGACGGCAGACGGAGCTCCAACACATTATGCACATCCTGTGCGATATTAGCATATTGGCTATCAGTCACCTATCCTCAACGATGGATTGGTAGAGGCCCTGACGATGACGCTCCTGTAGCTCTTCCTTGCACTGAAAACCGAATTTTTTTTAAATATAAATTGCCTCTCGAACTTCATTGGCGTGTTGAACGATTCTCCTTCTAAGCTCTTGAAGTGAAGAATAGGTGTTGCATACACTTTTGATTTTAAATATCCCCAAGAAAAGAATTCAATTGCGTTTAGGTCAGGAGAATGAGGCCATGCAACAGGAGCGTCAGGGCATCTACCAATCCATCGTTGAGGATAGGTGACAGATAGCCAATGTCGCACAGGACGTGCATAATGTGTTCGAGGTCTGTCCTCCGTCAATAACTTTTAAATCTCAGCATTCTTGATGCTGTTTTTTTGAAACTTAGTAAAAACATGCTGTTAGTTTTTAATTTATTAAAGCTTATCGGTGCGTTTAATCAAAACTTTACAAGAGATGAAAAAGTTTTTAAATTAAATTGCCTATTAAATGCCATTTTTTATAAATACAATTTTAAGGACAAAAGAGTTCCAGAAGGTTAACTTACTTTAAAAAACAATCTTCTTAAAGTTTGATTTCAACAAAATTTTCACAAATTAAAGGTCTTTGGTATTCATTAGCAACTACCAAGAATTGGTTCTTCTCATTCAATTAATTTAGAAGTTATTAGCAAAAATTTTTTTTTTCTTAAGCTTTAAACGCCTATAACTTTTTAGTTATGCATTTTAGTATAACAACTTTTTGGGTCAATCGTCTCAGTTTTAGACCTAGTATTTATAGGTAAAGCATGTCCCACTTGTTGCGACTCACCCTGTAGAAATAGAAAAATTCTGCAAAAACTACTCCATAACCTAAAATTATTACCATTTATACAGGGTGTTTAAATACACAGCAACTTACATATACGATTCAAAACTTTAACCGCGAATATCTTAAAAATTACTTTAGAAATTCGGGTTTCTTCGAATGCTTCAAAAAGGCTTTAAACTAACTTCCACAATTTTAACAATTATTTTTTAATAGCACGAACTGTCAGCTATGTAATTTTAGCAAATATTTGGGGCTCCGGTGACAAGTCAAAAATCTGTTAAAAATGTATGGGTTTATTCAAACAAACCAAAAAAATCTAAATTAAGTTTTTAAGTTGAATTTAAAGTCAAATATTTTGAAAAGGAGAAAAGATAACACCCTGTATACTATAAATTTCAGATTTTTGTATCACAATATTCCCTAGACGTTACTTTTTAGAACTTCGAAACAACTTATCAAAAACTACAAAGTATAACTAAAATACACGTGTTTTTTAAAATCTCTAATTCTGTGAATTTTTTTTTAAGTGTAAATATCTCGAAACCCGTTCATTTTAAAAATATGAAACCTTCACACTTTTTTATATAAAATTACATGTAGAATCTGAAAATATATTAATATACAGGGTGTTCCATTTAAAATAACGAAGTAAGTAGCTATCCAGCCGTAATTAAATACCCTGTATAAATGGAAATAATTTTAGGTTATGGAGCAGTAAATTTCTGATAACTTTTGTCTTTACAAAATTTTTCTATTTCCAAACCTAACGAATTTATAGAAGAATGCCAGGGTTTTGACGGACCCTGTATATCTGTTTTTTTTTTCGAAATATTTGACTTTAAATTCAACTTAAAAATTCGCTTAGTACTTGGTCAGTAGTTTAGATAAAATTGTATTTATGAAAAAATCCGGGGCTCTCGTGTCTAATAAGGTATTTTTGAAATATGTAGTCAGCTTTAAAAATTAGAATATTTTCGAAAGCTCCTAAAAGACTCTAAACTAACTTCCACAGTCTTAACCATTTTTTGCTGAATAACACGAACTGTCAGTAATGTTAAAAGTGTTAAAACTGTAATTTTAACGATGTTTGGAGTCCAAGTCTTAAAACGAAACGTACACTTTTTCGTATGCACTTTTAGATTTCGTAGGTAACAAATTGCCTCGCAATTCTTTTCCCTTTTTTCTTATTTCTTCTGAAACATTTTCGCACATATCAACGATTCTACGATCTAGTATTGTAAAATTTATATGTATATTATACTACGAATAATGAGTCTATCCGAAAAGAGTTTATATTACATTAATAAAAGAAAATTAGTTGTAAATAAAAATTAATGTTTAGAATTCCAATAACAATAAACCTAATCCAGTTTTTATTTTTCAGTACTGGAAGAGAAAAAATTAATATTCTTCCCGAGCAGTGGCTACATGAAGTACTGTCATTTTGCACAGGTGAAAAGCAATGTTTCAAACTATGTGCCACACGCCGAAGTGCTGGTTTACCATTTTTGATACTGGTAACCCAAAGTTTCAGTTAAAAACCCAACTACTATAAAATAACTATTTGTTTTAGTCCTTATTAACAACTGAACCAACCAATGAAAAGTCGAATTTCCATTATACTGTAACCAAATTATTATTGGCTTGTGAAAATACAGAAACTACCAACGATGAATGTAGAATGCATTGCATGAATGTGTTGAGGGCCATTTATCGTCATAGTAAACTGGGAGAATTGGTGTCACCTTACGTAGCTCTAGGTGTTATAGTGGCCATTACTGGATTTGAAAGCAGCAGTTGGAGTGTAAGTAAAATGTTTTATAGAGCAGGGAAAAAGGGGTAAACAGTTTTTTCGGAATGTCAAAATGTACCAGCTGATTCTACGTTCAAAAATAATGCAAAAACTTCCAATAAACATAGGTTGAAAAATGCTTCCTAAGGGAGCTACAGCCTCTTAAAAGTGCAACCCTGAAAATGGTTTTTATTCAATATCTCCGAAAATGGTAGAGATAAGAAAATGAAATTTTGGGCATTCGCTAATATTTTTATGCTCAACAAGATAGCTTGATAACGATCTGAAACTTTTATACAGGGGTGGGTCAAATAGGAGGGGGTTGGAGTAAAAACTACCCCAACTTTTTTGTATTTATCTTTTTCCAGATTCTGATGAAAAATTATAAAACTTCAGGGTTTTTTATAAGTAAAAGGTGCTCTTGTTGAAACTCGATAGAACGAACCGTTTTAGAATTAAAATCAACTTGAACTTGAAAATCTTCAGGGGTGAACTTTTAAGCGGCTGTAGCTCCCTTAGGAAGCATTTTCAACCTATGTTTATTGGAACTTTTTGCATTATTTTTGAACGTAGAATCAGCTGGTACATTTTGGCAGGCTAATTTTGGGACATCCAGTATATGTAATTTTTTTCCATACCCCATTGTTGGATATCTGTATCCTCCACAAAATTGTCCTATAAGCTATAATATACAGGGTGTTCGCACGAAGTGGGTCACTATTGCTAACTTCGTTATTATTGGAGCTACAAAGTCGGTTAAATTACCAAACTAGTAGCATTTTTTCCGCTGATTACAATGGTGAAAACCAAAAAAACAATTGACCATCTGGTTTTCAAGATATTCACAAAAATAACATTTTTTTAAATGGAACACCCTATATATTTTTGCAAAAATCGATGGTAAATTAAATTCTATACAAAAATTGTCCTCATCTTTTTTTGATAATAATTTAAAATAAGCGAGTTATTTTCAAAAAATGTTTGCAATTCTTTAAAATCAAGTAGCCATAAAACGGAATAATAATTTATTAAAACCAAATAATCATAATTTTGAATTTAAGCAAGTTGTAAAATACTTGAAAGAATTACGGAAATATTGAAAATTTAGAAAATTATAATTTTCATGGCTACTTGATATTAAAACTTTGAAAACTTTTTTTCAAAATAACTCGCTTATTTTAAATAATTGTCATAAAAGCATAAGAACATTCTTTATTCAGAATTTAATTTATCATCGATTTTTGCAATAATATACAGGGTGTTCCATTTAAAAAATGTTATTTTTGTGAATATCTCGCAAACCAGATGGCCAATTGTTTTTCTGTTTTCACCATTATAATCAGCGGAAAAAATGCTACTAGTTTGCTAATTTAACCGACTTTGTAACTCCAATAATAACATAGTTAGCAATAGCGAACCACTTTGCGCAAATACCTGTATATTAAAAATATTAAATAAAATAGTAATATTACCGTAATTCTTTGAAGTTTTTTGCAATTTGCTTAAATTCAAAATTATGATTGTTTGGTTTTAATAAATTACTATTCGATTTTATGGCTACTTTATTTTCCAGATTTGCAAACTTTTTTCAAAATAACTCGCTTATTTTAAATTATAATAAAAAAAAATTAAGTACATTTTTTGTACAGAATTTAATTTGTCATCAATTTCTGCAAAACTATATAGGGTGTTCCATTTAAAAAAATGTTATTTTTGTGAATATCTCGAAAACCAGATGGTCAATTGTTTTTTTGTTTTCAACATTGTAATTAGCGGAAAAAATGCTGCTAGTTTGCTACTTTAACCGACTTTGTAGCTCCAATAATAACGAAGTTAGCAATATGAGCCACTTCGCGCGAACACCCTGTATATATGTGAAATCAACCAAAATGAGAAATAAAAAAAACCTGTACCTAGTCACCTTTATTTTAAAGATGGCGGATGCAGCGATAACTTGAGTTTAGATAAGGCAGCGAAAATTCAACAGAAAATGAAAATCCATGTGGAAATTTATCTCTTATTTGAATTGAATCAAATTCCTAATTTTTCAGGTCCGAAATTCAGCTACGTTATTATATTCCTCTCTAATAACGCGAATGTTTGGTGTGCAACGTACTCAAGACTCAGAGCAAGTGTGTTTGAAAAATCGACTAACCGTTAACGTTTTCCTGATAAGATACCCAGAACTATTTAATTTTTTGTTTGAAACTTTAAAGATAGAGTGCGACAAAAGTGATAGTCTCCTGTTGCATCCAATTTTAATGATTTTGGCACGTTTGTATCCGTCGCATGCACTCAATTACAACATGCAGGTACAAATTTTGATTTATTAGTTGATGTACTTAAGTTTTCTTTTAATGCTGTTTTAGATCCAGAAATATTTACCGTACATAACAATATGCTTGGCCAATAAAGTGTATAGGACCAGAGAGTTGGCAGCCAGAGCATCTGTTCCTTTACTATCCGATACAAATTTGATTGTGAAAAGTTTTGGTAAAATTTTTAACGATATTCGAATTGGAAATATGTCGGAAAATGAACTACATGGGCATCTTTTACAGGTAAAATTGAAGCAAATTTAAATGCATTCGCTTAAATATTATTTCATAAAACCGCCACTTTCAAAGTAAAATGTAAATCATTGTAATATAATATGTATAATTTTTTCACAGATGTGGCACGTTTTAAAATCTAATAACATTCCGGAACTACCAGTTGAATCGTATTTAAGAAGTAGTTTGCATTTATTGAACGATTCTGGGAAAATTCACAGTCATATGACCATTGCACTTTATATGCAAATTGTAACATTATTTTTGATAAGGTAAGTAAAGAAAATATTAAATAGGAAACAAAAAAGTTCATAAAAAATTGTTTAAATTTTATGTCAAGATACAGGTCTTCCATATCTTCTTGACTATGAATTCTAGCGAAAATTTTTCAAGACTAAATACACTTTATAATTCGAAAATGTTTCGGTGTTCGGTTTGTGCGGAATTCTGCATATTTTTAAATTTTTGTATGCTTCGATCATTTTTGAAGAAGTACAGGGTGTCCAGATTTAGTTGTAATTGCGGGGTATCTCGCTTACTAGCAGAGATAGAGAGATGCGGTTTTCGCGACAGGTTGCTACATTTTTGTGAAACGAAAGATGCTGTCAACGGTTTTTTCATAGCCCCTTTCGTTTTTGAGATACAGGGCGAAATTGAAAATTTGCACTTGTATCTCGGGAACAGCTGAAGATATTGGAAAGATAAAAACTGCATCTTATACTAATTTTTACGTAGAATCCAGTGGCGTACTCAGTATTTTCTTAGAAGCGATAAATTTCGAGATATTTACTAAACTTATGTTATTTTAAATGGAACACCCTGTATGTTTTTCACTAATTGGATCCAGCTTGTCATAAGCTTTACAAAAATATAAAACACTCCGTAGTTATTTTCTATATTAAGCTAGAAAATGACAATTTTCAAAAATTCAGCCAAAATTTTTGTAAGTAGGCCATGAAAAGCAACAAACAAAGAAGGAATACAGTTAACTTTTCACAAAAACAAATAAAAGTTTGAATACACTTTATAGAAATTGTTCAAATTAATTTCCGTTATGTCTCAGACACATTTCGCACAATTTTCATATCCTGCGTAAAGCATTCAGAATTATGAGAAGTTGTGCTTGTAAATCCCCAAATTCTCTTTCTGTTGCAGCATGTAAATCTTCTATTGTATGAATAATGACATTTGTTTCTTATTTTTCATAGTCTACTTATAAAATTTTTGGCTGAATTTTTGAAAATTGTCATTTTCTGGCTTAATGTAGAAAATCACTACAGAGTATTTTATATTTTTGTAAAGCTTATGACAAACTGGATCCAACTAGTGAAAAACATACAGGGTATTTCATTTAAAATAACATAAGTTTAGTAAATATCTCGAAATTTATCGCTTTTAAGAAAAAAATGAGTACGCCACTGGATTCTACGTAAAAATCTGTATAAGATGCAGTTTTTACCTTTCCAATATCTTCAGCCGTTCCCGAGATACGAGGTATGCCCTAAAAGTGCAAATTTTCAATTTCGCTCTGTATCTCAAAAACGAAGGGGGCTATGAAAAACCGTTGACGGCATCTTTCGTTTCACAAAAAAGTAGCAACGTGTCGCGAAAACCGCATCTCTCTATCTCTGCTAGTAAGCGAGATACCCCGCAATTACAACGAAATCTGGACACCCTGTACACATCTGAGAAATTCTGTATCAAAATTTAAATATTTCGAAAATTATTAATTTTAAGTAAACGTATCTTAAATAGCATACGTTTTGTGTCAACCCGACACATAATCGGAAATTCTTTTCCAAAAAGGTTTCGCGGCCCTAAAAAAGGCCGTTTTTGTAGGACTACACCTTTACTCAAGGACGCTTTAGTTATTAAATACACCCCAAACTAAATAAAAAAAACCAAAACACAAATGATCTTTGAAAATTAAAGAAATCAAACATCAACGAAATAAAAGAACCATAATACTAACAAAATTATTTTTTCATAAATGCAAGTGCTCGAATTGATGGCCCAGATTTACTGAACACACTTGAGTTCTTCGTTGGACAGATCTACAAATGTTTTGACTAATTTCAGGAGTGAAAGATTCGAATGCTGCTCCAATGAAAACCTTCAAGGTTTCAATGTCTTCCTTAACGTTGTAGGCGTAGACCAAATTCCCCATACATGAAGTCCATGGGTGTTAAGTCACATGATCTTGTAGGCCAATCAATCGGGTCCCTTCGCCCAATCCAAGATTGATGGAAGTGTCGGGCTCGTATAGCGTAAGGAGGTGCAGTGCCGTCTTGTTGGAATGTTATATCTGGAGGACAGTGTTCTAAAATTGTCGGCATTATTTTTTCGTGAGATAAACATCGCCGGTAATATTTTCTTCAAGAAAAAAGGAATCAATATTCCTCCTGACCAAATAGCAGTCCAAACGTTGGTTCCAGGCGATTTAGAGCTAATTGCATTTTTACTTTCTTATACGTAGTATAAGGAAGTATTGTAATCGTGATTTTTTTCGACTTCGAGATTTTGATGGGTTTACACGTTTTGAGGGCCCCTGAATCCATTTTGACCATTTTCGCCATGATGTCTGTCTGTGTGTCTGTCTGTGTGTCTGTCTGTGTGTCTGTCTGTATCCACGATAACTCAAAAACGACTTAACGGATTTCATTCAAATTTCATATTTAAGAGTTTGAACAAAATTGTGGGTGCCACATTAAATCTTTTTCATCTAGCACCAACACAAGTGGTACTTACCTGAAGACATTTTTAGATTTTTTAGGAATATCTTGAAAAATAAACAATTTACGACATTTTTTTATTCTTTAACATTGACTTATAATTAAATTTTGAACAAATTTTGTTTGAAACTTTTTTTGAAATTCCGTCAAAAATTTTTATTTATATAGTGGCGCCATCTATCTCTGATTTACAAAGTACATGTTGTTTACATATAGAAATCTATACCGTTGAGGAAATCGATTGTAGCATTACTATTTGAAAAGATCGACGGCTACAACGGCTACGGTTTTATGTTTTGGATATCATGGCAAGTCGATGAAAATTTTTTCTAATATATACAATAAAGTCGTGAAATTGTATTATGCATGCAAATCTACATTAAAGATATCGACGCCAAATTTTTTGTGAATGCTCTTTCAATTTTTAGACGTGTCGACAAAGTAACAAAAGTGTTTTATTTTGCGCCGTTTTTTAATAATTATAAATTATTTACATATTTATATAGTGTTGCCATCTATCTCTGAGTGGCTGTTGTTTACATTACAGAAATCTATTTGTTTTTATACTAAAGATTCTATTTGCATTAAACACACGAAGAGCTCGAATAAAAATTTAAAAAGTGAAAACCAATTAATTCAATCCTGGTGAGAGTGGCTATATCGCCAAACACCAAAAACTTGACATTGCTTTGCAATCCAAGTACGAAGAAGAAGAAGAGTTTGTTAGTCAAACAACTGTCAAAGGCAAAAGATCGAAATATTTTGATGAGAAGGATTATTGTGCACTGTACAGTTTGTTTGAGTGAAACGTTGACCTAAACTGAGAAGTATTTTTAAATCTTCAAAGTTTAGCTACAGCAAATTCAAAGATATCAAGCATTTTTCGCACTGTGGAATGTTGATAAGTATTCTGTTATTTATTTGTCCTAAAATCTGGTAGTAATGAGTGGGACAAGGACAAATTTATGCGTATTGCAATAAGTGCGACAGAGACTATTTGAAAATTGCTGGAAACCCTCAAAATTTTTACAAGAAATTTAACTTAATTTCTTTAGGAAAAGTAATTACTGTGATACTATCCGTATAAGAAAGTCATGTGTTGGGCACATCAGATATTTTTTGTTACAAAGCCTACCACTTAAATTCGCAAAACGACTTATGATAACAATAATACGTGTTGTGAATCGTGTAAAAACTATTTTGTCCATATTTGCTGAACGAAAAAAGATATGGATCTGCGGTTTTCACTAATATTTTCGATATTTTATACTAATTTTAATAATGTTAAAAAATATATATGAGTCCATTTAAATTTTTCAAGAAAAATCGATAAAATTAATAAGTTTTCAAAAAGCCCCACCTAACAACAACAAATATATCAATCAAAACAACTTCTCTTATCGAACATCGTTTGAAGCAAGAAAAGTTCTTTCAAACGATACTACGTTTGCGAAATTCTATAAAGTTAAACAGAAGTTATAAGCATTTTCGTACAGAAGAATTCACCCTCTCCTCCCACCCTTATTTGATGAGCTAGAGCAAAAAGTGTTAGACCAAAATTGTGTATAATTATTTCAGCTTTGCAATAAAGTTATTTTTGAGTTACCTTAATTGCCTATAATTTGGAGAAAATCATGATTTTATCATTTGCCATGGCAGGTACGCCCCCTAGCGGCGAAGCTAGAAACTTGAAAATAATTTCCAGCGATTTCTTTTAGCCACTTTTACTATAAATATTTTTTTCCGAAGGTTGTACGATAAATAGTTTCTGAGATACAGCCGGCGACCATTCTTAGTTGTACACCCTATACATTTAGTAATGAGGCATATTTGGTCTTGAGAAATTTTCGCTAGGATTAATAGTAAAGAAGATATGAAAAACCCACGCAGTATTCAGAATGTTTTTTAAAAACAAAATAAACCGAATAATTAACCCAAAAGTTCTTCCTCACTGAGGTACAGGATGTGTAAAAAAGTAGTTTTTTTTTTAATGTTTTAAAAAGTATAAAATTGTGATCCAAGATACCCCACATATATTCTACCAAATAATATAAAATTATAAAGACCCGTATTTCAGAAGCGAAGTAAAATATTAATTTTTCGTCAGCTTTCATGACCCTGTATCTTGAAACGACGCCTTTTCCCATATACCTACTTTTTTACATGTTCTTCAAAGTAATCTCTATTAATCTCTTGTTTTAGATACAAGAAATGTAATGACACATGCATTTTGCTCGAAGTTCTAAAAAATCTGTCGGGGTCGTGTTCTGCAACATGCACTTCCAAAGCAAAATACCCACAAAACAAATTCAACTTAATAATATTTATAGTTTTATGTAAATTGCCTGAAACTCAATTAACCTACACAGTAATAACTGATCAAATAATTCTGCATTTAACTGGACCAGATTACGAAATGAAACTTTATGTACTTCAATTTCTAATTTATTTAAACAAAATTTCCAACAAATCACATTATGAGCATCCTTTATATTACACTGGTGAATTAGAAATTCCTGAGACTATCTCAGATTTAATTAGTTGTCTGAATTTAAGCACCAGATGGAAGCTACTACACGAAACATGCTCCATCATGAGAACGTTTTATCAGTCGTCAAATCCGTTTAAAAATTGTAATGTTTATTCATTGTTACTGTTAAATTATTATCCATGCGTTATTAAGAAACTGTGTAAAACAGAACAGGAAACTTTTAATCAACTTTTGAAATTATGCAATGGAGATGATGAGCAATTAACAAGTGCTGCTCTAAGTTGCGTGAGCACTGTTCTATCATCATGTGCTCTTCAAGCAATATCGTTTCAAAATTTACTTGATGTGTTAGCTGCATCTGCTTCGCCAGCAGCAGCGGATTATAGAAGATTATCTGCATGCAAATTATTAACCAGAAACTGGAGTTTATTTCAAAAAGAGCGACAAAATCTTCAAGGTAAATGACTAAAAATTGGGTTGATTTTCTGTTTGTGTAAAGTTGTTTTGTTTGTTGTAGAAAAACAGTTGTGTGAAATTTATAATATTATTATGGTTTTACTAGAAGACGACGATTTAATGGTAAGAAATGCAATGAGCGAGGTAGTCTCTTGTAAACAGGACGGAAATTATTCTAAACCGATGTAAGTATTTTAGTAGCTTTTGGGTGTTGAGTCTGGAAAACGTGAGAAAAGTCCGAATCTGAATAATAAGAGTACGAGCCCTAACAATTATACAGGGTCCGTCAAAACCCTGGCATTCTTCTATAAATTCGTTAGGTTTGGAAATAGAAAAAATTTTTAAAGACAAAAGTTGTTAGAAATTTACTGCTCCATAACCTAAAATTATTTCCATTTATACAGGGTGTTTAATTACGGCTGGACAGCTACTTACTTCGTTATTTTAAATGGAACACCCTGTGTATATTAATAGATTTTCAGATTCTACACGTAATTTTAGATGAAAAAGTGCGAAGGTTTCATATTTTTAAAATGAACGGTTTTCGAGATATTTACACTTTTAAAAAAGAATTCACAAAATTAGAGATTTCAAAAAACGCGTTTATTTTAGTTGTACTTTGTAGTTTTTTAAAAATTATTTCGGAGTTCTAAAAAGTAAGGTCTAGGGAATATTGTGATACAAAAATCTGAAATTTATAGTATACAGGGTGTTTGCAATTGACCGTCAGTTTCCATTGATTTCAAACAACGAAAACTCTATTTTTTCAAATGGATCCCCCTGTATATTTCTGACGTAGGTTGTAGAGATTTAAATTCTCTACCTTTTTTATAATATTTTAGGAGATATTTCAAATAATTTATATCGTATGAGAAATTCTATTCTATTTATTGAATTTAGATTGCCATGGAAATAAAAAATGCTTTATTCTGTCATTTTAAGGTTGTAGAAAACTACTCGTATACTCCGTTTGCTGAACAAAACGCCAAAAATGTTTTTTCAATACTGCTTTTCTATTTAATGGAGAGAGTAGAGAAGAGAAAATGTCGACATTTCTCAAGTCAGCTGAGCAGACTTGAGAAGATATTTAAGTACTTAATTTATGCCAAAAGTAAATCTTAATTTTAAAATTAAAAAAAAGATAAATAATAAAAATTTGGATGGCTGCAATTAATCATCAATTTTCAGAAACAAGAAAAGAAACCATTTCATAAAATCATAACAAAATTAAATAAATACAATAAAAAAATTTACAACTGAAAGTCAATTAAGCAAGTGTTCAAAGTGACGTCCGTTCTCCTGAAGACACATACCGATTCGACGTTTAAAAGAATCTTGAGTTTTAAGGAGCACTTGTGGAGTTATCGTTCTGACCTAAAGACTGTAGTAATTCTTATTATCTTCATATTATTTGCAGTCGTTGGAGGTTCCTGATACACTAGTTCTTTAATATAGCTCTATAAAAAAATCTATAGATCTAAGGTAGGGGGACCTAGCCGGCTAACGTGTGGGTCCTCCTCTCCCTAAAAGCATTTTTTATTTCCTTGGCAATCTAAATTCAATAAATAGAATAGAATTTCTCATACGATATAAATTATTTGAAATATCTCCTAAAATATTAAGTTTAGGTATAGGGAATACTTTATAAAAAAGATAGAGAATTTAAATCTCTACAACCTACTTCAGAAATATACAGGGGGTTCCATTTGAAAAAATAGAGTTTTCGTTGTTTGAAATCAATGGAAACTGACGGTCTGTGACTAAACACCCTGTATAGTATAAATTTCAGATTTTTGTATCACAATATTCCCTAGACCTTACTTCTTAGAACTCCGAAATAATTTTTTTAAAACTACTAAGTATGACTAAAATAAACGCGTTTTTTGTAATCTCTAATTTTGTGAATTCTTTTTTAAAAGTGTAAATATCTCGAAAACCGTTCATTTTAAAAATATGAAACCTTCACACTTTTTCATCTAAAATTACGTGTAGAAACTGAAAATCTATTAATATTCAGGGTGTTCCATTTAAAATAACGAAGTAAGTAGCTGTCCAGCCGTAATTAAACACCCTGTATAAATGGAAATAATTTTAGGTTACGGAGCAGTAAATTTCTGACAACTTTTGTCTTTAATAGTAGTTTAATAAACAAGAGTGTTAATAAGAACGATTAATAATCGAAACGATTTTAACGCGTGAGCGCAGCGAGCGCGTTAATGAGTCGAGATTATTAATCGCCGATTAACTCTCATGTTGATTACAATATTTTTTTGTCGATCGCTCTTTATTAGAATGAAAATAATCTAATTTTGTTCCATGGCAAAATTCAAATTCTGACATAATATGCAATAAGTCAAAATACCACTGACATAATTAATTAATTTCGGCAGGTGTCAGTTCCAAATGCATGTTTCAATAATATAATATATTGTTGGTTACCTAGCATATCTCATAATCTCAACAATGTTTTTAATATGCATGTATGCATTAAACTGAGTTATTAATACACTCCTTTTATTACATTAACTAGATCTTTAATAAACGATCGACAAAAATTTTTTTTTCTATTTCCAAACCTAACGAATTTATATAAGAATGCCAGGGTTTTGACGGACCCTGTATGTTCGGACGGTATTCAAAAATTTAAAATAGATGTAATTACTTGATCAAAAATTAATCTTATTAATTTATAATTTATAAATTGGTTAGAAATATTTATTATTTATAGAATACAAAATGTTATCATAACGTATTTTTTTCACTACTAGTCATAGAACATGTCATTATTGCCTATACTAGAATGCCGTGAAGTTTCATTTCTCTACCTTTTGTCAATATGGTAAATAATGTTGGCTCATTATTTACTAGTGGTAAATAATGAACAAATTTTTTGATAATCCAGTAACAGTTTTAAAGAAAAACACTTTATAATATGATTTAGTAGGGCCAAGAAAATGTATTTAATGGTTTTTTAGGAATTAAAATCGCTTAATATAAATAAATTTAATTGTAAAAGTTTCCATAAAATTTGAATTGCCGCCACGCCACGTATTCTAACTTGAATCAAGGGACAACATCATATTTAACGTAGAGAGAAAATTGTTATTAATAAGGCTATTGCAAGCAGAACTACTTAAAAGCAATGTATGGTGTTTTAATAATGTGAGCAATTTTTTTGTGTATGGAAACTTACCAAAAGTCAAAATTCTACAACTTTTACCTTTGTGTCAAAATCAATTAATAAACAACTGTCAGTATTGTCACAATATTAAACAAAAGACATTTGTTTCATTTTTGAATTGAATAAGTATTTTAAATTATAAATAATACTATTTATTAACAATTATAAGAGTTAATAAAACTAGTAGTGAAAAAAACTATGTATAAACCACGGTAGAGAAGTTTCTTATAGCCTTCGGGCCTTAGATCCCTCGGCGCTACGCGCCTCGCGATCTAATCTTGGCCCACTGTCTATAATACTGAACTTCTCTACCTTGGTATATAATATACTATTATTTTTAATTTGTATAAAAATTTAATCGCGGTGTTAAATTTTTATCCTCCAAAATATCTATAGTGACAATTGTAATCAACAATCGTTTCTATGGCAGTTTATCCTTTTTGGAGGATTATCTCGCGATTAAATTTTTATACAACCGGCCCTAAGTGTCATCAAGTTGTAAGGACTCTTACATCATAAATAAAAATAAAATGGAGAAAAATGTATTACATCCAGATCTCAATTTTTAACATGCGAAATAAATTTATTCACCATCGACAATATCTGGCGTTGAATTTGTCTTGTGATTTTTTGCAGGTTTTGTCCGTTTATCTCGGAAAAAGTAAAGGAAGAGATATTGTTCGTGGCATCGAATAATTTACCAAGTGAGCTGGCGGTTGGTTTTATATTTTCGTGGCTTTGTAGGAGTTTTCCAACTTATTCCAATGACGCATCAGAGGTAAAAACTATCAATAATTCTGTGAATTAAGCGTGGTTGTTTTATCTTCAAGTAAAATAATTCAGATCGAAAATCCTTACAAAACTACCTTTAAAAAGTTTGGTTTTCTCTCATTATGTTACAGATTTTTGAACGTGGTGAACTCAACTTATATGCTGAAAATTTACCAATATTTGATGTTGGCTCCAAACTTCTGAAAAGCGTCTTATGTTCCAAACCAAAAACTAACATGAAAGATATTACATCAAAGTTATTGGAGGGTGTTACACAATTTCCTTTTGCAATACTGGATGGTGGTACAAAAAAAGAAGTTATGAAGAGTCTTTTGGATATGGATATTTATTTGAGAGAAACGACAGATGTGCATGATTTTTTTAAACAATTACAAACAACTTTTTTACCTTGTCTAAAAGGTAGAATCGGAGAACACACTTTTTATACTGTAAAACGACTATTTATACAAGTTTATGAAGATTTTTTTTGAATAAAACTTTAATCCGACTGTTTATTATTTTATTATACATTCACTCACTCAATTAAATTAATATATTATTCTATATTTCATTAAATTATAATGTACACTGAGTATAGTAAGTCATCCCTAGAGATGGAATAACAATTTTGTACCTACTCGCTAAAAACCTTTTTTTGTCCTTACTGGCAACAAAGATTCTTTAGCATAATTAAAAAAAGTCAACAGTCCATATTTTTTATTCCTCTTTGAGAAATAATTAGACACTACGTCGCCATCTGCAACAAATTTCACATTTATCAGTAAATTAAAGACAAACCCTAACGAAAACTTACCACTTTTTTCAGCAGTCGTTGGCAAAACGTTATCGTTTGCTGACAAGGACACGAATAGCGCAAATGGAACCATCCATAAACAGAGCGTAAAATAAGCAATAACTTCTGAAAATGGGTAATAAACTGAGGCGAAGTATTGAAACGCAAAATAATGATTTATGATAACTAAAACAACAGCTGCTAAGAATCCGGGTGATATCAGTGAGACAAACGGGAAGCTTGTCAACATGACAAAATGAGAAATCTGAGCCAACACACCACAGATTATCATTTTTAAGGGGAAATTCTCAAATACCCAGAGAAGTACATAGAGAGATAAAGTAGCCTGAAATCACAAAATAAAATAGTTGATGCCACTTTATAATTAGTTAACTTACGCTATTAGCCCACCAGATGCATTTCTTTGCAAGACTAGTATACTCTTCAACTAATTCGGCTAAATAATACAAACCAGCAGCTAAAAGCAAACAATTATTTTAGGTTAAGTTCACACTTACTATTTGCGTTTCACGTTACCTATAGCGATTGCTGTAAAACAGATTTGTACAACTATTGCTACATAACTAATTAACGTTAAAAACCACATATTTACATATTTTTCCTTAATCCATATATTTGAAAAAATAACATTGTAAGGTTAGGATGACAAAATGACTTAAAAAAAATGTTTTTGCTAGTGCCAACATTAGCAACATAAAAGTGATACGATTTACAGTTTTGCCAACAGCATGGGCTAAGGATTATGGCAGCTTCACAAAGGAAACGCTTGCAATTGAGGTTTTCAATAAAACAACGTTCTCTGTCCGTCCTGACGTCACCAGACACCCTAATGACCGTTGCCATTGCGCATATCAGCTATCTCTCAAAATTGAAACCTGTGAGGTAAAACAACGTTCTCTGTCCCTCCTGACGTCACAAAACACCCTAATGACCGTTGCCATTGCGCATATCTTCTATCTCTCAAAATTGAAAACCTTAATTAGTGGCGGTAAAAAAAAATTTTTCAGGAATTGTCAACATTTGTAAGAATTTTGATTATAATACCCTCTGAAACCAAAATATGTTAATTGAACCGAATTTATCTACCCAAAAGTTCTTCCTTACTGGATACGATACAGTGTGTTGAAAAGAACTTTTCCAATTCGTTTTTTGGGTATACAGTATGATGAATTTTGGGATTTGAGAAATTAAGAAGGTTAAATATGTAAATAGAATCGGTTCATCAAAACTGGGAAATCGCATTTCGTTTCTAATTTACCCTGAAAAATTGAAGAAGCCGATTTTTTATTTTGAGTTCGATTATCTCGGTAAATATGCATGTTACGTTAACAATGCATATTACTAATATTGTTACGGAACGAATTCCCAACAACTTTTGTTTGAAACTTTTTTTTATATGATAATATTTACAGTTATAAATTTCCATAGTTTGACTATAAAATACAAAAAACCATTTTTCCCCCGACATGGCCGACCATTTTTGGAAATTAATTCCGAATCGTATAAGAAAGTCATGTGCAAGGCACATCAGATATTTTTAAATACACAGATATATTTCTATTATTCGTCCGTATTTTTATAATATTTGTCCTAAATTGTTATTTTTAATTTAAACAAAAAGAAGTTTAATATGAAATGAATTCAAAATTTAAAAAGTCAGAAATTTACATAAAAAATACAATTCTATTATATAATTTTATTCAAACTGTTAAATATAAATCTAGGTTAAACGGGCAAAACGAATTCAGGAAACGGGTAAGTTAAACAAAATCTCGCAATGAAAAATATCTGATGTGCCCAACACATGACTTTCTTATACTTACGGATAGTATCACAATAATTACTTTTCCTAAAGAAATTAAGTTAAATTTCTTGTAAAAATTTTGAAGATTTCCAGCAATTTTCAAATAGTCTCTGTCGCACTTATTGCAATACGCATAAATCTGTCCTTGTCCCACTCATTATAACCGAATTTTACTACAAAAATGTGTTTTATTTTAGATTTTTGACCTATTACTCACTTAAAAAAATCTCCCGGTATGAAATTACATTTATTTATTCATTATTATTGTTTTCGGTGCCATAGAAACCAGTAAAATAAAAAAAAACTAATGGTCCGTTCCTTCTGGGATTCGAACCCGGGACCTTCCGTTTGGCAGCCATATAATGAGACACATGGTCTACCTCGACCATCGGATTCAACTATCAACGCGCGCTATGAGAAATATAAAGTGTTTTAAGAATATCTAGTTTTTTTGAAATTTTTTTGACGGAATTTCAAAAAAAAGTTCAAACAAAATTTGTTCAAAATTCAATTCTAAATCAATGTTAAAGAATAAAAAAATCTCATAAATTGTTTATTTTTCAAGATATTCCTAAAAAACCTGAAAATGTCTTCAGGTAACTGTCACTTGTTTTGGTGCTAGATGAAAAACATTGAATGTGGCACCCACAAATTTGTTCAAACTCTTAAATATGAAATTTGAATCAAATCCGATAAGTCGTTTTTGAGTTATGGTGGATACAGACAGACAGACAGACACAGACACACAGACACACAGACAGACAGACAGACATCATGGCGAAAATGGATTCAGGGGCCCTCAAAACGTGTAAATCCATCAAAATCTCGAAGTCGAAAAAAATCACGATTACAATACTTCCTTATACTACGTATAAGAAAGTAAAAAATACCATTACAATACTTTTGTATTTTATTTACTGCTGGCCAATTGAAACGTACCAAGCGAATTTTTAGGTTGAATTTACAGTCAAATATTTTGAAAAGGAGAAAAGAGATCAACATGAGGTTTTCAGGATTCAAGAGATAATTTATTTGCGAAAACAATAGTGTGATCCGATTTTTACTTTCTTATACGTAGTATAAGTATAGTAATCGTGATTTTTTTCGACTTCGAGATTTTGATGGATTTACACGTTTTGAGGGCCCCTGAATCCATTTTGACCATTTTCGCCATGATGTCTGTCTGTCTGTGTGTCTGTCTGTCTGTCTGTCTGTCTGTATCCACCATAACTCAAAAACGACTTATCGGATTTGATTCAAATTTCATATTTAAGAGTTTGAACAAATTTGTGGGTGCCACATTCAATGTTTTTCATCTAGCACAAAAACAAGTGACAGTTACCTGAAGACATTTTTAGGTTTTTTAGGAATATCTTGAAAAATAAACAATTTATGAGATTTTTTTATTATTTAACATTGATTTAGAATTGAATTTTAAACAAATTTTGTTTAAACTTTTTTTTGAAATTCTGTCCAAAAAATTTCAAAAAAATAAAACACCAATTTTTGTCGTAAAATTCGGTTATGATGAGTAGGACAAGGACAGATTTATGCGTATTGCAATAAGTACGAGAAAGACTTCCGAAATTTATTTGAATTTTGCTGGAAACGCTCAAAATTGAAACACGATTTTTACAAGAAATTTAACTTAATTTCTTTAGGAAAAGTAATTGTGGTACTATCCGTATAAGAAAGTCATGTGTTGGGCACATCAGATATTTTTAGTTTGAAGTATATTACTATCTACAGTGTATGAAAAAAAGTCGTCCTTTTTTTATCAAACTTTATACCTACCGGAATTCCACAAAAAAAATTTATATTTTTTGAAGTCAATTTTTTTAGTCCCTGGTTAATGAGGAAAAAACTAATTTCTCAAAAATTTTATATCCCTCTTATTTTATAAGATACCGAATTTTTTATTAAATTAAATATTGTTGAACCGGTTTTTGTAATAATAATTATGCTGCCATTTTGAAAGCAAATGTCATCATGTGATATGTCGATAAAAAGGTAATTTTAAGTAGAATCTAATTCTTACGGAAAAAAATATACAGGGCTGTTTTAAAAATTTTTGAAATTCGTAGGTGGCCTTTCCGGTAAAACCGGAAGTGTCATCAGATTGTTTTAAACGTCAAAATGATTATCCCTTTCAACAATCAAACCATGCCAAATTTCAAATTAATACAGTTAAATGTAACAAAATGGTGGGGGTTGTAAAACGATTTCGTAGCCACCCGGTATACACGAATATGAGCAAATTTTTGAAAGAGTGAAAAACCTGTTTCGAGGATATAAGTCACTTAAACCAATGGTGAACATAAACTAAGTAAATTCCATTTTATTCCATTAAGAAAATAGCCTCAAAAAATGAATTAAAAAATTTACCAATTAGCGAACGTGTACCGATTTTTGATAAGCCACTGGTTACCAATAAATTAATAAAAGTACAAAAAGTGTACTTTTTATAAGAAAGCCATTCATAAGGTATTATAATCAACTACAGAGATTGGTTCTTACAAAACACAATACGGCCGAACGACAAAAAACAGAAAAAATCAAATTTTCAGCAAAAATTCGGTATCTTATAAAATAACAGGGATATCAAAATTTTGAGAAACAGGTTGTTTTCCCATTAAGTAAGGACTAAAAAAATCTACATCAAAAAAATATAAAAAAAAATTGTGATATGACGGTAGTTGTAAAATTTGACAAAAACAAGAAGACTTTCTTTCATACCCTGTAGATAGTAATGTACTTCAAAGTAAAAAAATCGGGTAACACTATCGTTTTCTCAATTAAATTATCTCTGAAATCCTGAAAACCTGAAAACCGCATGTTGATATCTTTTCTATTTTTCAAAATATTTGACTTTAAATTCAACCTAAAAATTCACTTGGTACGTTTCAATTGGCCAGCAGTTTAGTTTAAAAAAAATTAATCTAAATTCTAGCAATTAAATCAGATAAAACTTATGCCCATTTTGTTGATTTTATTTTTACAAATTTCTTAAGAAATTTCGTGTACCAAAACTTATAGTTCTGAGTTTCTGATTATTATTTTTTATTTTCTAAAGCAAGACGATTTGATTTCGACTTAAAATTGGAGTAGTTATAAAAGTTTCAAAATATTTTTGTTTGGTACCACTTCAGATTTATTACTACCTACATACTTCTATTTCATTTTTTCTGAAACTGAAAATATAACCAAACTTTTGTATACTACTTTTAGGAAAAAGTGATAAAAAATCTCAATTTTCAGTACCTGGAAGTCCATATTCCTGCCTTAGTAGAAGCTGAACAAAATATAGGGAAAAATATGGTGTTCCCAAAATATATGTAAGAAAATACGGGAATTAAATTTTGGAGAAGCTATACAAGAGTTTCAGTGTCACTTTTAATAAAAAATGGTATATTACAAGTATTGCTTTTAATAATTCTTTTATTAGACTTACAGTTTAAAAATCATAATGAATTTCAAAATTTAATGCATCGCATCTATGTGAATGGGGGATATAACTGAATATGAGTCTAACTATGGTTTCATTTATATTCATTCATTTTGAGTTTAAATTGTCTTATGAACGAAATGGTATCTTTCAATTTTTCTATTTTTAAAATTTTTTATTATTTAAAAAAATATTCTTTTTTACAGTATCTCTGAAAGATAATGTAAAATTGAAAGTTAGTCATTGTTAATTTTCGTGAGAATTCAAATGGACAACGTTGAATTTAAAGGTCCATAACAAGAAAAGCGTTTGTACGATTTTGAATTTTTTTGTTTTATTTGAAAGAATATACTTTAGACATATTTTATGCTTTTCTATTTTTAATATCGGGGTGTTTTATTTAAATATAAAGTAAACAAAATTGAAGCAACATCATACGAAATCGTACTACATTGAATTTAGAGTGATTGCACTTGGTTACACGATGAAATTCTTGATTAAATCGTTAATATTACAAATATTGAAAGTGTCTTTTATTTATTCGATTTACTAACTGCCATCAAATAGTTTGTAGTAATTAGTTATAAATAAGAAAAAAAATTGTTGTAAACACTACGACTGTAGAAAGAAGATGCGAAACTTGAAATAGAGAAGCAGAGCATTCAGTCGTCCGTCCGCCTGTGTAGATGTAGACCAGTGGAACATTTTGGTGCCTTTAAAAAATTACAACGTTAGTGAGTGATTCTACGTCTTAGTAATTTGTTACTTCTCTATAAAGTTTTACTTTAGTGCAAAAATCGTTTAATAAACGCTATGGCTGATACTGAAAACCAAGCAACCGACGCCGGTTCGGCACAAACCCAGTCTACCAAAAAAGAAAAAAAGGCAAAGAAACCCCAAGCGAAGCCTTCACACCCACCGACTTCTGAAATGGTGAATAAAGCTATAAAGGAACTAAAAGAACGGGGTGGATCATCTCTACAAGCTATCAAGAAGTATATTGCCGCTAATTACAAAGTTGACGCTGAAAAAGTTTCCCCGTTCATAAGAAAATATTTGAAAACTGCTGTTACAAGTGGTGCTCTTGTCCAAACCAAAGGTAAGGGTGCATCTGGATCCTTTAAACTGCCATCCGCTACACCTGGTGCTGCTAAGCCAGCTGCAACCAAGAAGAAGACAACAAAGTCAACTAAACGCGCTGCTCCTGCTGATAAACCCAAAAGCCCCAAAGTAGTTAAGAAGGCAGCCAAGAATCCAGCAGCTGAAAAGAAAACGGCAACACCTACCAAGGCTAAGAAGACTGTTGCTCCTAAAAAAGCTGCACCTAAACCAAAAACTCCATCAAAGGCGAAGAAATCCAACAAAGGTGGGCCAACCAAAAAGCCTAAAGCTCCTAAACCAAAAACTGTCAAATCACCAGCTAAGGCTAAGAAGGCGGCACCCAAAAAGAAATAAATACAGCATTCGATGCAAATATCTGTTTATTCACAAACAAATTAATTGGCCCTTTTCAGGGCCACCAATATACTTTTCAAAAAAAGTTTTGGTAGTTGTATACAATTGAATACATTCTTTGTACTCGTATATTTCATTATAAATTGTAATTATGTAGCACGTACAGGATTTTCTTGTTGAAACACGAGAAGAGTAGGTACCTATATATAATAATTTGCTCCTCTAAAGCTAAACAATAATGAATATGTATATTGCATTTTTCCATAAATTAGTAAGAGTCCGTTTTACAATCTTGGAATACATTATTCGTGAATTAATTTCATTGACTATTGTTGCAACAGTTCTTCCATTCGTGTAAAACTGAGAGGTAATTCTCTACCTTAACTAAAACATGAGCATGAGCTAGAGAACTTCCTCTCTGGTCATTCAGGTCACTGTCTTGTGGTGTGTCCATAATAATTTATCAATCATTTAAAACCAACGATAACTTCACAATAACAACACCCTAATAATCAAATACGCAATTATTTCAATAGTTAAACTACATTCTAGATAAATATCTATGTCGAAAACAAGATAATTTCATTTTTGTTAAATTATGTGGTGGTTCTGAAAAGAACCGATTTAGTTTGTTGTTGAATATAGGAAATATTTATTTGGAGCTGGTATATTTAGTGACGGCTTTTGTTCCTTCACTAACGGCGTGCTTGGCAAGTTCCCCAGGTAAAAGTAGACGAACAGCTGTTTGAATTTCCCTGCTGGTTATCGTTGACCTTTTGTTGTAATGGGCCAAACGCGAAGCTTCAGCAGCAATTCTCTCGAAAATATCGTTAACAAAACTGTTCATGATACTCATGGCTTTACTGGAAACACCAGTATCGGGATGAACTTGCTTCAATACTTTGTAGATGTAGATAGCATAGCTCTCCTTCCTCTTGCGCTTCTTTTTCTTGTCGGTTTTAGAGATGTTTTTCTGGGCTTTACCAGCTTTTTTGGCAGCTTTACCGCTAGTTTTTGGAGGCATGTTGAACACACTTTAAACTCGATTCAACTTTAATGAATCTATAAACCAGCCGACGAGTCAAACTGACGAATGACTAATTTTCATTTAGGAAAGGGTACTTATAGATATTAGGGTCCTGCGCATAGACCACGCCTTCTAAATATCTAAATTTGTATTGGTTAGATAACACAAAGTGACATTATGCATTCCCTATATATAAAGCAACTTGCAGAATATCTAATAGTTCATTATACGTTTATATCTTGACTTTGTGAGTTGCAAATTTTTTTGTGCATCAAATTCAAAATGTCTGGTCGTGGAAAAGGTGGTAAAGTAAAGGGAAAGGCAAAGACCCGTTCAAGTCGTGCTGGACTACAATTCCCTGTTGGACGTATCCATCGTCTGCTACGTAAAGGGAATTATGCAGAACGTGTAGGTGCTGGCGCTCCAGTATATTTGGCAGCAGTTATGGAGTATTTAGCTGCTGAAGTACTAGAATTGGCTGGTAATGCTGCCAGAGACAACAAGAAAACCCGTATCATTCCTAGACATTTACAACTGGCCATCAGAAACGACGAAGAATTGAACAAATTGTTGTCTGGTGTAACAATAGCCCAAGGTGGTGTTTTGCCAAACATTCAAGCCGTACTTTTGCCCAAGAAGACTGAAAAAAAAGCCTAAACTGATCAGCAACAAAATCGGCCCTTCTTAGGGCCACCACAATTTTTAATCAAAAAAGAAATGTACTTTTAAGTGTTTATACGTTTTTTAAACTTTCACGTTCATTTAAAAATTGATAAAAGTTTATGAAGCATTTCCTGTTAATACTATTATTTTTTAACAGACTAGTTTGCCAATTAAAATTTTACATTTACGTAATAAATTAACAAATCCGTTTTATATAGAAATTTAAAAATACTCAGGCAAACCAAATATCTGATGCGTCAAGCACATAATATTCTTAAACGATACGAATACAACTTTAATTTTTGAAAAATACCGAACTAGTCAATACCCATCTGTTGTCCACATTCGATATTTTATTAATGCAAATTATTAGGAGTATTTGATATCGGTACAAGAGCGTGAGATCGGGTGTCTTGCTTTCAATGCAATAACAATTTTTTCAAAAAGATATATTGGTACCTTATGTCAGATAATTGGGATCCGTGATCACAGTAAATGTCAAATAAACTAAATTGGGCTGTGAATACACTTGTGACGATAAATATTAAATTTTCAATTAAATTGCCCATTATTGGTACATATTTGTTACGTTTCTATATATGCAAGATGTTAGGTAAATAAAAAATAAACGACCGTCTCTGACGTGGTACGAAGGATTGAAGGAACAATTAAATGTAACAAGGAAAAATATTTTATATTAAATAATTTCTTTCCTTGTACATACATATTCTTGTAATATTATTTTTCTGATTTGTGATTACAAATTTAGTTTATTTTGGGTGCAATGCTAATAAAATAAATATCTATGGTATATCCCTTGTTTAGAAATTGGAGAATTCTCAGAAAACGAGAAATGTTTTTTTTCAGTATTTTCCAGGTAGGTATGTATGTATATTAAAAAGCCACTTACAATTTAGATACTTTTGACGTGCTTTTATCATTTTTTCCTTATAAAATTATAAAACCAATTTACAATATGTACTTAGTGCTCAATAATTTTGTAACACAACAAACTTTTTTTTAAGTTTAATATTTTATTATAATGTACAAGTACTTTTTTTCTTTGTTAAAAATTGTGGTGGCCCTAAGAAGGGCCGATTTTGTTGTTGATCAGTTTAGGCTTTTTTTTCAGTCTTCTTAGGCAAAAGTACGGCTTGAATGTTTGGCAAAACACCACCTTGAGCTATTGTTACACCAGACAATAATTTGTTCAATTCTTCGTCATTTCTGATGGCCAGTTGTAAATGTCTAGGAATGATACGGGTTTTCTTGTTGTCTCGGGCAGCATTACCAGCCAATTCTAGTACTTCAGCAGCTAAATACTCCATAACTGCTGCCAAATATACTGGAGCACCAGCACCTACACGTTCTGCATAATTGCCTTTACGTAGCAGACGATGGATACGTCCAACAGGGAATTGTAGTCCAGCACGACTTGAACGGGTCTTTGCCTTTCCCTTTACTTTACCACCTTTTCCACGACCAGACATTTTGAATTTGATGTACAAAAAAACTTGCAAGTCACAACTTCAAGATATAAACGACTAAACGAATAATGGAATATTAAATATTCTGCAAGTTGCTTTATATATAGGCAATGCATGATGTTGCTTTGTGTTATCTAACCAATACAAATTCAGATATTTTGGAGGCGTGGTCTATGCGCAGGACTCTAGTATCTATAAGTACCCTTTCCTATATGAAACTAAGTCATTCACTAGTTTGACTTTTGATTTGACTAGTTCAGTCGTGTTCGTGATTCGTCTTTAGTTTCATTGAAGTTCAGTCAAATAAAAAGTGTTAACATGCCACCAAAAACTAGCGGTAAAGCTGCCAAGAAAGCTGGTAAAGCCCAGAAAAACATCTCTAAAACCGACAAGAAAAAGAAGCGCAGGAGGAAGGAGAGCTATGCTATCTACATCTACAAAGTATTGAAGCAAGTTCATCCCGATACTGGTGTTTCCAGTAAAGCCATGAGTATCATGAACAGTTTTGTCAACGATATTTTCGAGAGAATTGCTGCTGAAGCTTCGCGTTTGGCCCATTACAACAAGAGGTCGACGATAACCAGCAGGGAAATTCAAACAGCTGTTCGTCTACTTTTACCTGGTGAACTTGCCAAGCACGCCGTTAGTGAAGGAACAAAAGCCGTCACTAAATATACCAGCTCCAAATAAATATTTCCTATATTCAACAACAGCAAACAAAATCGGTTCTTTTCAGAGCCACCAAATTTGTTATTTAAAAAGAAAGTTGTCTCACCACCAACCTATCTCCTTAATACCTAATGATATTATACTAGTACAGTCAAATTAGATTTTCAGATCAAACAAATTCACGGCCGCAATTTTTTTTCATAATCGTGTTTAGGTACATGAGACAAGTCCAAAACCAAAATGGTGGGACCCACACCCTAGTGCTTCAGTCACCATATCTTGAAAAATTTTTGAAAAGGGTTTATCTCGATTTCTAACGGTCAGCTGAAAAATTTCTTATTGAAAAATAGAGTTTTACAGTTTTACACATTTTTTGTCGGCATGCAGATGTACGGTGAATATTTCAAATGTTAGAGTTCGCCAAAGTCACCAAAAATTAGTTTCTTACAATTTTCGACCCGTGAAATTCATTTAATTTTAATGAACAACCTGACTTTACCAAAACTATGATTTTATTATTATTTACATAAAACTAACCTCAAAAAACAACCTAACCGCCTCCGGCCTTGATTATTTATTTATAATTATGTAATTGAAACCCAAGGAACATATTATAATATATATTATGAGTGAAACCCACCTCAAATAACAACCTAACCAGTAGACTAATAACACCATTCCATTATCCTCGATATTCCAACGATAAACGTCAAAAACAGTAATTGAACATTATAAAATGAACACACAAGTTTACAGAACCTACCTGTCAGATAAATGGCAACGATGGAATGTTATACATACTGCAAGCTTCTGATTTTCTAACATCCCCCGCTAAGTTCAAATAATCAACTTTTCTACTCAATTTTTATTCTGAAAAGTAGTTTCGTGCACAGAAAAATAAATCTATATTCGCATTCAGAGAGCTATTAATTCATCACGATAAAAAAATTCAATTCAATCGGTGATATTGTAAAATCGTACCGATATTTTATAATTAATATTTACTAAATAATAAGTAATCATTTCTCTCTGATAATAATTTGGTGGCTCTGAAAAGAGCCTTTTTTTTATTGTCAATATGTAAGTTGTGCAGTGTGTTTAACCTCCGAAGCCGTAGAGAGTACGTCCTTGGCGTTTGAGGGCATAAACAACATCCATAGCGGTTACAGTCTTCCTTTTTGCATGTTCAGTGTAGGTAACAGCATCCCTGATAACGTTTTCAAGGAATACTTTAAGAACACCACGAGTCTCTTCGTAGATCAAACCAGATATACGTTTCACTCCACCACGACGAGCCAATCTCCTAATAGCAGGTTTGGTAATGCCTTGGATGTTGTCACGCAACACTTTGCGATGACGCTTGGCCCCACCTTTACCTAAGCCTTTTCCTCCTTTACCACGACCAGTCATATCGATTAACAGAAACTCAAACTTATATTACCTAAATTTCAAACTGAATTTCAACTCAACTCTCAATTACCTTTATATCGAAACTTCATCCCCTCTCTTACCACATTCAAGTATTTAACAAATCACATTGCTCCGCGTGAACACAATTGCTATAAGAGAAGTGTGTTCTAGGAATACGATGTTACAATTCGTCTTGAGTTCTTTACAGTGTTTGGTTATAATTCCGCAATGGCTCGTACTAAGCAAACTGCCAGAAAATCTACGGGAGGTAAGGCACCTCGTAAACAATTGGCCACTAAAGCTGCGAGGAAGAGTGCACCAGCTACTGGAGGTGTGAAGAAGCCACATCGTTACAGACCTGGTACTGTGGCTCTTCGTGAAATTCGTCGTTACCAAAAAAGTACCGAACTTCTAATCCGTAAATTGCCATTCCAGCGGTTAGTCAGAGAAATTGCTCAAGATTTCAAAACTGACTTGCGTTTCCAAAGTTCCGCGGTTATGGCTCTACAAGAGGCTAGTGAAGCTTATTTGGTTGGTTTGTTTGAAGATACAAATTTGTGTGCCATTCATGCAAAACGCGTAACCATCATGCCGAAAGATATCCAATTAGCCAGACGTATTCGAGGAGAACGTGCTTAAATTAATTTTACTTAAACACACCCCATAAAAAATCGGTTCTTTTCAGAGCCACCACATATTTTTTACAAATTAGAAATTTGATCTCTTAAATCTTAATACATATTGTCGCAAAGGGCACTAACTTTGTTTTAAAATAGTTTAGTTATTACTGCAACATCTTACACGGTCATAATTGTTAATATTTAATTCTTAATAGCCTTCCAATCAAGGTCACTAAGACTAGATATCAATGTACACTGGTAGATTCTACAATATGAGTGGTAAGTTTTTTACTGGTTTCTATTGTAGAGATAACAAGTAGGAGTAATAAATAAATATCCTTTTGGTAAACTTAGCGAATGTTGTCCAGTCAACTTAGTCAAATTTCAATGTTTGCCAAAACATTAAATCCGAAACGCATCATTTTTTACGGACAGTTAGGGGGTCCCAACTATTAGAAACTAGTCGATTCAAAAAGTAGACGAAAGAGGTTCCTCAATTTAGTAAAAGATAGGAAAAATTCTGTAAATTCACCGTTTTTAGAAAAAAAAATGGCTAATTGTTAAAAGATAGATTATTTTAAACATTAGTGAAGAATTCGTAGTGAGTTTCCAGAAGTTAATATTTGTAAACTCAGTAGAGGTATTTTTTGCTAAATTGGCTACCTCTATTATGAGTTTACAAGATATTAACAAAATCTTACATTTTAAAAAGTATATTCTCATTAATTAATGCCCCAAATTTAAAAATTTTTATATTGGTGAATAGAGAATCAGAATCCCTTTCGAACGAGGTGCCGCACGACACCTTTTCTAGTTTAAAATTTTCGAGGGAGTTGTCATAATTCAGAGGGGGTGTATGCGGAGGGTACTATTTACATGCTAAAAAATAACAATTTAAAAATAAAAATCGTTTCAGGATTTTTTTTTAAGTTCATAATTAAGCTTGAAATGAATTTATTCCATACTTATGGACCGCACTTTATATCTGACAGGGTGTACTTTGACGCGCTCGGGTACATTAACAATTAATCGCACAAACATTGTTTAAAAACCAAATTGAAGGTTTTTTAGAGCTTAAACTATGTATTTCATAATAACCACTTTTATTATTGGAATGATAGAAAATGAGTAAACTTTGCAAAACGCATTTTCATTCTCTTTTGCAATCGTTAAATCGAGCAGTAACTCGACAAATGATGAAAATATCTAAAATTGTTATGGATGCAAAAATATGAAGAATTTTATTCCCAACAATTTTCGTCGTGAAATCGTAAGAAACCGAGTTATTCGCGAAAAACTGGACTCACTCTTCGATATAAGATGGCACCGGTTCACCAAGGAGTTGGTTTCACCTTTTTTGAATTTAAGCTTTTCTTGGGACCCCCTAACTGCCCGTAAATATGATGCGTTTCGGATTTAATGTTTTGTTAAATTCTAACTTGACTGGACTATGTAGCCCAGAACGATTTTGGAAAAAAATTTGAAATTACCTTATTAATTAAGATCTCCTGATTATGAAAAAGATAACAATAAGCGTCGATCTCCAATATTTCCAAAGTCATAGCCATTTGAAAACTCCAAACATCCAAAGTTTGGATGTGTAAATTAAACACATTTATCAACTTTTAATCATTGAAAATGCATTCACTAGTACCTATTACAATAATTATTGACTAATTAATCATTCGATTTGGCGTCAATAAGTTACATTATTACAAGTTACAACAATGAAATTCAACAAATTTATTAGTTAAATAAAAGTATTAGAGACACGAAAAGACCGTGCCTAAAAAACTAAAAGCCTGTATAGCATTCCAATCGTTTTCAAGAGACCAATTCTTTTAATTGCAAAAAAGATTAGTGGCCCTGAAAAGGGCCAATTAGTTGTTTCTGAATTAACAGAGATGTCGTTATCTGCATTAGTTTACTTCTTTTTAGGAGCAGCTTTCTTAGCCTTAGAGGGTGATTTGACGGTTTTTGGTTTTGGTGCTTTCGGCTTCTTTGTCGGTCCAGCTTTGTTGGACTTCTTTGCTTTTGAAGGACTTTTCGGTTTAGGTGCGGCTTTCTTTGGGCTAGCAGCTGTTTTCTTAGCCTTCGTAGGTGCAGCAACTGCAACTTTCTTTTCACTTGCAGGTTTCTTGGTAGCCTTCTTTGCAACTTTTGGTTTCTCGGCAGAAGCTGCACGTTTAGTTGGCGATTTTCTTACTGTCTTCTTCTTGCTTGCGACTGGTTTAGATACACCAGATGTAGCTGAAGCCAGTTTAAAGGAACCAGATGCACCTTTTCCTTTTGTTTGTACCAAAGAACCATTGGTAACTGCAGATTTCAAATATTTCTTGATAAATGGAGAAACCTTTTCAGTATCAACTTTATAGTTGGCAGCGATGTACTTCTTTATAGCTTGTAGGGATGATCCACCACGCTCCTTCAGCTCCTTAATAGCTTTGGTTACCATTTCGGCTGTTGGTGGATGCGAAGGTTTGGTGGCGGGTTTCTTCGCCTTTTTATCTTTTTTGGGCGATTGGGCTTGAGATGCACCGCCAGTAGAGGAAGTTTGGATGTCAGTTTCAGCCATTGTCTAATGGTTGTGGATTAATTTAAATTAACTGCTTAGTACTTAGACACACAGAACAAGTATTAAAAATATTATTTAAAATACTAAAATTACCAATAGAAAATGACAATGAGGCGATTTGTGTACATCTGAGTAGGCGGACGGACGACTGAACGCATGATTCTCTGTTTTCAAACATTAAATTTCAACTATCATGCTCGTGTTTGTCACAATTTTTTATTATTTTCATAATAAATTTTCAAACAGTTTTTAAACGTAACTGTAGAATTAATTGACTTTAATATACTTCAAATTTTATTTTTATAAATAAATTAACTGACAATGAGGATATACTAGCGAATACGAGCACTCTAAACAAAGTGTTGTCTCATTTCGATTGACAAGGCTTCGGTTTTTATTGTTTTATAATTAAATATATTAGCACGAAATTAAAATAAAATGTACCAGATACATACCTGAAGTTTCTTTTTCCTATCAAAACAACAAAAAACTTATTTTAGGTAAGCTATTGTTTAGAAATATGCATTTAAACGGCATCTTGCCCATGTGATATACTACGAAACATCATCATTTACGGCTAGTCCCAATACTATTTCCAGAAAATATAACAAGGTGTTTTATTTATTAAAAACAAATTGCGAACAATTTATATATTCTATTATTATTAGTCAATTTGTAATAATTGTAGTTTATTGAAATAATAAACCAATCAAATAAATATTTATAATTATTTCGTCCACGAAATATTTACTTAAGGTTTTTATTCCAACTGCTAAAACGAAACAATTGTTTGATTCAAATTACTACAATTAATGAATTAATAACTATCATTTGACGATATTTCTATTATGTATATATATATTATAAATTACTTTAGTAAATAATATAACAAATACCAACAAGTGCTTATATTCTACTATTTTATTACAGTATTGAGAAGAATTGCTTCAAATGAAAAATTTTTCTTTACAATTAAATTAGGTAATACTGTTCAATAATGAACGAATATTGTTGTTTACTTCTTGTTGAATTTGATTTGCATTCATTTATGTACGCTTTTTGAGAAATTGGGTACGGAAATAGTTATTTTGGTAACAAGTACCTAAAATCAAGTTATTTGCAACGGATTGTTGGCGCTTACGGACGAGGCGAAGCCGAGTCTGGTATAGCAGATGAGTCCCAAACAACTGATTTAGGTACGTGTTACACACAATATTTTTTGGTTAAAGCTCCTTGAAACACATTCAATCTTTTATTATGTATGATAATTATGTTGATATGTCAATGTCATTAGAGCAAATATCTCTCGAAAATAGTCAACTTCGGATCTTAATTACCATGTTACCATAGTAACCAGACTGAAATGAGTCCGTAAAATAGCTATTTTTGGGAACGTGTACAAAACAAATTATGTTCTTTGCTTGTTATTTGGTGCGGTCTTCAATATCATAATGTTTAAAATTTGGTAAATAATACTTTATACTTGTTAATCATTATTTCTATTTATCACTCATATCATAAAACAGTGGTTCGCAGTGTGAATGTTAAGTTCATTAGAATGGTTTAGTTTAGTTTTTAGTTCAGTATGTTTTAACAATTATTTTCTTTTTAAATAGTCATATTTGAGTTAATAATTGTAAAAACATACTAAACTAAATCATAGATGGAAAAGAAACATAACATTTTATAATACATACTTATACAATTGAAAACCAAATTTTGTTAATCTGCTGTAAAGCATTTTATTCTATATCTACTAGTAGTCTAAGAGCCAACGACAAAAATAGTCATGTCATTTCAGTAAGAAAATTTTTGATCCCATTGGACTCTTTGAACATAGATAGAACTTAATTGGAAAGTCTGCCGCAGGGTCAGTGTGGCACAGAGTAGGTAGAGCCTGAAAGTGTTAAAAAAATCAACAAAGTTATGTGATATCAGTAAGGCTGATTTTTTGTGTGATGACATTGAATAATATTTTATGAAATATATTGTAATTCCGGTTATACCGGAAGTAGACACAAACTTTGTTATTTTAAATGGAACACCCTATATATTTGTGAATTTTTAGATTCTACACTTCATTTTAGGCATAAAAGTATTAAGGTTGTATGGTCCTAACATTAACGGTATTATAATTATTTACTCTTTTTGATTTTTTTTTCACAACTCACCTCACTACAGTGCTTAGAAATCAGTTGCTCCGGAGGGATGCACAATGAGCCCAGATAAGTGTAAGTGGCCTAAATGGTAGCATGACGCAAGTTATACACCCTCCACAACCTAATCAAGAGGTGAGTTTTAAATCATAATCTGTGAATTATAAAAATATGTTATACTCTTCAGGGAATTGCAGCATTAGATGAATATTTTTGGAATTAGATAATTTGGACATTCATCAACAACCTATGTATAATAGTTGTAGTAGTAAAAGAAAGTACTTAAAAGCAGAGCTTTAATAAAGTAATGCGCTCACTGATATGTATGTACTAACTACTAATTTGAAAGAGGATTATGACTCATGTGACTAATTATTATCAAAGTAAATAAAATACTAAGTAAACTAATATATTAAAAATTAAAAGATCAAATTTTTAGTTGTAAAATATCTGGTGGCTCTGATAAGAACCGATTTTTTATGGGGTGTGTTTAAGTAAAATTAATTTAAGCACGTTCTCCTCGAATACGTCTGGCCAACTGGATATCTTTCGGCATGATGGTTACGCGTTTTGCATGAATGGCACACAGATTTGTATCTTCAAACAAACCAACCAAATAAGCTTCACTAGCCTCTTGTAGAGCCATAACCGCGGAACTTTGGAAACGCAAGTCAGTTTTGAAATCTTGAGCAATTTCTCTGACTAACCGCTGGAATGGCAATTTACGGATTAGAAGTTCGGTACTTTTTTGGTAACGACGAATTTCACGAAGAGCCACAGTACCAGGTCTGTAGCGATGTGGCTTCTTCACACCTCCAGTAGCTGGTGCACTTTTCCTCGCAGCTTTAGTGGCCAATTGTTTACGAGGTGCCTTACCTCCAGTAGATTTTCTAGCAGTTTGCTTAGTACGAGCCATTGCGGAATACACCCTAACGCCACAAACAACTCAAGATGAATTATAAGTTATAACATCGTATTTCTTAAACACAGTTCTCTTATAGCAATTCTGTTCACGCGGAGCAATGTGATTGGTTAAATACTTGAATGTGGTAAGAGAGGGGATAAAGTTTCACTATAAAGGTAGTTGAGGTTGAGTTTTGAGTTTAAACTCAGTTTGGAACTTGGATAGTGTTCGTTTGAGTTAGTACATCTATTTCCATTAATCGATATGACTGGTCGTGGTAAAGGAGGAAAAGGCTTAGGTAAAGGTGGTGCCAAACGTCATCGTAAAGTATTGCGTGACAACATCCAAGGCATTACCAAACCCGCTATTAGGAGATTGGCGCGTCGTGGTGGAGTGAAACGTATATCTGGTCTGATCTACGAAGAGACTCGTGGTGTTCTTAAAGTGTTTCTTGAAAACGTAATTCGGGATGCTGTTACCTACACTGAACACGCAAAAAGGAAGACTGTAACTGCTATGGATGTTGTTTATGCCCTCAAACGCCAAGGACGTACTCTCTATGGCTTCGGAGGTTAAACATACTGCACAACTTACACATTGACAATAAAAAAAGGCTCTTTTCAGAGCCACCAAATTATTATCAGAGAGAAATGATTACTTATTAATTATAAAATATCTGGGTACGATTTTACAATACCGGACATTCACCGATTGAATAGAAATTTTTTATCGTGATGAATATAGATCTATTTTTCTGTGCACGAAACTACTTTTCAGAAAAAAATTAAATAGAAAAGTTGATTATTTGAACTTAGCGGGCGATGTAGAAAATCAGAAGCTTGCAGTCAAGACACGTGCATGTATAACATTCCATCGTTGCCATTTTTCTGACAGGTAGGTTCTGTAAACTTATGTGTTCATTGTATAATGTTTAATGTTACAATATTACTGTTTTTCACGTTTATCGTTGGAGTACGGACGATAACGGAAAGGTCTTAGTCTACTGGTTAGGTTTGTTATTTGAGGTGGGTTTCACTCATATAATATGCTCCTTGGGTTTCACTTACATAATATTAACAAATCAAGGCTGAAGGCGGTTGGGTTGTTTTTTGAGGTTAGTTTTATGTAAATAATAGTATAAAATCATAGTTTTGGTAAAGTTAGGTTGTTCATTAAAATTAAATGAATTTCACGGGTCGAAAATTGTAAGAAACTAATTTTTGGTGACTTTGGCGAACTCTAACATTTGAAATATTCACCGTACATCTCCATGCCGACAAAAAATGTGTAAAATTGTCCCCCCTTTATTTTACAATAATAAATTTTTCAGCTCTGACCGATAGAAATCGAGATAAACCCATTTCAAAAATTTGTCAAGATGGTGGCTGAAGCACCAGGGTGTGGGCCCGCCATTTTGGTTTTGGACTTGTCTCATGTACCTAAACACGATTATGAAAAAAAAATGCGGCCGTGAATTTTTTTAATCTGAAAATCTAATTTGACTGTACTAGTATATCATTAGGAACTAGGGAGATAGGTTGGTGGTTAAAAGTATTTGTGAGACAACTTTCTTTTTAAATAACAAATTTGTGGCTCTGAAAAGAACCGATTTTGTTTGCTGTTGTTGAATATAAGGAAATATTTATTTGGAGCTGGTATATTTAGTGACGGCTTTTGTTCCTTCACTAACGGCGTGCTTGGCAAGTTCACCAGGTAAAAGTAGACGAACAGCTGTTTGAATTTCCCTGCTAGTTATCGTCGACCTTTTGTTGTAATGGGCCAAACGCGAAGCTTCAGCAGCAATTCTCTCGAAAATATCGTTGACAAAACTGTTCATGATACTCATGGCTTTACTGGAAACACCAGTATCGGGATGAACTTGCTTCAATACTTTGTAGATGTAGATAGCATAGCTCTCCTTCCTCCTGCGCTTCTTCTTCTTGTCTGTTTTAGAGATGTTTTTCTGGGCTTTACCAGCTTTTTTGGCAGCTTTACCGCTAGTTTTTGGTGGCATGTTGAACACTTTTTATTTGACTGAACTTCAATGAAACTAATCACGAACACGACTGAACAAGTCAAATCAGAAGTCAAACTAATGAATGATTTAGTTTCATTTAGGAAAGGGTACTTATAGATACTAGAGTCCTGCGCATAGACCACGCCTTCAAACATCTGAATTTGTATTGGTTAGATAACACAAAGCAACATCATGCATTGTCTATATACAGTGAATTTTTTTTATGAGTCTCCATAGGGATTTACATGGTAAAATGTTTAACTCCTGTTAATGGTTTTTCTACTGCGAATTTAAAAATAATTTTTGGCATCTTTTGCATCTTTTTTTACATATTCTATATAGAAACGAAACAAATATGTACCAATAATAATGGGCAATCTAATTTAATATTTATCGTCACAAGTGTATTCACAGCCCAATTTAATTTATTTGACATTTACTGTGATCACGGATCCCAATTATCTGACATAAGAGGGATAAATAGGATATATCTCAAGGTACCAATATATCTTTTTGAAAAAATTGTTATTGCATTGAAAGCAAGACACCTGATCTCACGCTCTTGTACCGATATCAAATACTCCTAATAATTTGCATTAATAAAATATCGAATGTATACAGCAGATGGGTATTAGCTAGTTCGGTATTTTTCAAACATTAAAGTTGTATTCGTATCGTATAAGAATATTATGTGCTCGACGCATTAGATATTTGGTTTGCCCGAGTATTTTTAAATTTCTATATAAAACGGATTTGTTAATTTATTACGTAAATGTAAAATTTTAATTGGGAAACTAGTCTGTTAAAAAATAATAGTATTAACAGGAAATGCTTTTATGAACTTTTATCAATTCTTGAATGAACGTGAAAGTTTAAAAAACGTATAAACCTCTAAAAGTACATTTCTTTTTAGATTAAAAATTGTGGTGGCCCTAAGAAGGGCCGATTTTGTTGTTGATCAGTTTAGGCTTTTTTTTCAGTCTTCTTAGGCAAAAGTACGGCTTGAATGTTTGGCAAAACACCACCTTGGGCTATTGTTACACCAGACAACAATTTGTTCAATTCTTCGTCATTTCTGATGGCCAGTTGTAAATGTCTAGGAATGATACGGGTTTTCTTGTTGTCTCGGGCAGCATTACCAGCCAATTCTAGTACTTCAGCAGCTAAATACTCCATAACTGCTGCCAAATATACTGGAGCACCAGCACCTACACGTTCTGCATAATTGCCTTTACGTAGCAGACGATGGATACGTCCAACAGGGAATTGTAGTCCAGCACGACTTGAACGGGTCTTTGCCTTTCCCTTTACTTTACCACCTTTTCCACGACCAGACATTTTGAATTTGATTCACAAAAAAATTCGCAACTCAGAAGCTCAAGGCTCAAGATATAAACGTATAATGAAGTACTAAATATTCTACAAGTTGCTTTATATATAGGCAATGCATGATGTCGCTTTGTGTTATCTAACCAATACAAATTCAGATATTTAGGAGGCATGGTCTATGCGCAGGACCCTAGTATCTATAAGTACCCCTTCCTAAATGTAAATTACTCATTCGTTAGTTTGAGTTTGACTCGTTCTGTTGTGTTTAGTTTCATAGTTCATTCAAATATAAAGTGTTCAACATGCCACCAAAAGCTAGCGGTAAAGCTGCCAAAAAAGCTGGTAAAGCCCAGAAAAACATCTCTAAAACCGACAAGAAAAAGAAGCGCAGGAGGAAGGAGAGCTATGCTATCTACATCTACAAAGTATTGAAGCAAGTTCATCCCGATACTGGTGTTTCCAGTAAAGCCATGAGTATCATGAACAGTTTTGTTAACGATATTTTCGAAAGAATTGCTGCTGAAGCTTCACGTTTGGCCCATTACAACAAGAGGTCAACGATAACCAGCAGGGAAATTCAAACAGCTGTTCGTCTACTTTTACCTGGGGAACTTGCCAAGCACGCCGTTAGTGAAGGAACAAAAGCCGTCACCAAATATACCAGCTCCAAATAAATATTTCCTATGTTCAACAACAGCAAACAAAATCGGTTCTTTTCAGAGCCACCAAATTTGTTATTTAAAAAGACAATTGTCTCACAAATACCTTTAACCACCAACTTATATCCTTAATTCCTAATGAGATTATACATCAGTTTTCATAAGTAGCGACCAAAAATAAGTGGTGTAGAAAATTCAATTTTAAACATTTTTCTTCATATATATAACTTGAATAAATGTTCAAAAACCCCTCCAGCAGCGAGACAAGCTTGACATCGACGAACTAAACATTTTCCAAATTTAAACAATGCGCACCACAAAGCTTGTCAAACAACCGTATTTTGATTTTTAATTTGTCAAACAATTATAAACTAATTCATGTCACACAATAAATAATTAGTTGTTAAATATTATGGCGATCTCAATTAATAAAAGTCACATTTTAAAATTTTCAAACGCTTGTACCGTGCCTTTAATTAAATTCTAAATTAGGGTTGGCTGTTTTGTGTTGGAATTCCATTTTATTATAAATATACAGGGTGTCCCGCAATAGGATCTACACTGTCCCAATTTGCTTGTAATTGCAGGGTATCTCTGTAATTTGTAAAGATTGAACTTTGCTATTTTCGCGAACCTGTGCCACTTTTTCGTTAAACTTTTAATGCCCCAAACCGAACTACGCTAACTTGTTTTGTTTCTGAGATACAGGGTGAAAACGAAAATTTTCACTTTCAGGGGTGCTGTCTTAATTATCTCACACACCATGTAAGCTAGAAAAAAAGTAAAAACTGTTCTAGATAGATATTTTTGCGTAGAATCCAGTGTCGTACTCGTGCATTTTTAGTGAATAAAAGTTGAAAAAAGTGCTTAATTTACACATCCAAACTTTGAATGTTTCAAGTTTACAAACTCCTATAACTTTGGAAATATTGAAGACTGCCGCTTATTTTTAGCATTTTCGTAATCAGGAGATCTTAATTAATAAGGTAATTTTTCCAAAATCGCTGTTAGCTAAAATTTTCCCATACTTTTAGTTTCAAATTATTAAAATTAATGAATTAACAATTATCATTTAAGGATATTTCTATTATATACATATTATAAATCACTTTAGTACATAATATAACAGATACCACAAGTGCTTATATTATACAATTATTACAATTAACTTATGTTGCCTTCTTCAATATCATAATGTTCTAAATTTGGTGTAAACAATACTTTATATATACTTGTTAATTATTATTTCTATTTATCACTCATATCATAAAACAGTGGTCTGCAGAGTGACTGTTAAGTTCATTAGAATGGTTTAGTTTTTAGTACAGTATGTTTTAACAATTATGTTCTTTTTAAATAATCATATTTGAGTTAATAATTGTAAAAACATACTAAACTAAACCATAGATGGAAAAAGAAACCTAACATTTTATAGTATACACTCGAAAACCAAATTGTATTAATCTGCTCTAAAGCATTCATTATTTCAAAAATCTAAAATTTAGTTAATCTATTAGTGAAAAAAATCAGAGGAAATGTTTTTTTTTTGTTAAAATTTACCATTTGTAGTAGGTATACTTAGATATTAATCCACCTAATATCTAAGATGTATGTCTGGTTAAACCACTAACTATATCCAAAAAATTATTTTAAATATCACAATTAGATATTAACATTTAGACAATTATACTAAAGAAATGGACAAACGCCAGTTTTCTAGACCAGTGATGGGAGCACATTATTTTGGCATCAGCACACAGAAGAAAATTTGTATGCTTTACTGTAACAAGGTCTAAGTGAAATTATTTCTGAGATTTCTAACCACTGTAGTGAGACGAGTTTTAAATTTAAATCATAATCTGTGAATTATAAAAATAAGTTATACTCTTCAGGGACTTGCAGCATTAAATATATATATATATATATATATATATATATTTGGAAATAGTGAAATAGATAATTTAGACATTCATCAACACAGCTTTAATAAAGTAATTGCGATCACTGATATGAGTAATATGTACTAATTTGAAAGAGGATTCTGACACAAGTGACTAATAAATTATTATCAAAGTAAATAAAACAATAAATAATAGATATTTATTATACCGAGATATCAAACATTATCTTGGTCAAAGGTGGTCATGAAATGGAAAACGACGATCTTAGCTGATATCATCCTTTTGAAGTTTGTCAAGTTATGTGCCATAACCATAATATAATTATAAAATTCCATTAACTAGCATACCAGTTCGAAAATAGGCTTCAATCATGTAAATTTTGTGCTCTGTGGTGTAAACCATATTCAAAAACTGCTTAAGATTGCAATGGGAAGAACAAATTTTTACAATCAAAAGATGATTGACTTAAATTCACGATACTAACTCCGACAATTTTTTTAAAATCCATGACCACCTGAGCAAGATAATTTTTGATATCTCGGTATAAGTGTAAAATGTGATATATTGGTCACGGAAGAAAAAGTTTACCTACAACGTGACGGCCGAAGGACCAGTGGCTAATTTCTTGAGTGACTAATAAGCATTCCACACAAATTTAATATATTTTATCCAACATTGCCGTTAATTCTAAATTGTAAGATTATTTTAATTGACAAATAAAAAAGTTAGGTTTTCAAAATCTGTCAGTTTTTAATAATCAAGTAGAGGAACGGTTGCTGTAGTAAGTTGTTACATTCTCTCACTAGTGAGTAATGATGAACAATCCATGTTTCAAATCACCATAGTAATAAGCTTATTATGCAGCGCTACTGGATAAAGTAATATATTAGGATTTAAAAGATCAACTTTTTATTTTGTAAAATATGTGGTGGCTCTGAAAAGAACCGATTTTTTTTATGGGAGCGTGTTTAAGTAAAATTAATTTAAGCACGTTCTCCTCGAATACGTCTGGCCAATTGGATATCTTTCGGCATGATGGTTACGCGTTTTGCATGAATGGCACACAGATTTGTATCTTCAAACAAACCAACCAAATAAGCTTCACTAGCCTCTTGTAGAGCCATAACCGCGGAACTTTGGAAACGCAAGTCAGTTTTGAAATCTTGAGCAATTTCTCTGACTAACCGCTGGAATGGCAATTTACGGATTAGAAGTTCGGTACTTTTTTGGTAACGACGAATTTCACGAAGAGCCACAGTACCAGGCCTGTAACGATGTGGTTTCTTCACACCTCCAGTAGCTGGTGCACTTTTCCTCGCAGCTTTAGTGGCCAATTGTTTACGAGGTGCCTTACCTCCGGTAGATTTTCTGGCAGTTTGCTTAGTACGAGCCATCGACGATTATGAATATACCCAAATGCTACAGTAAAGTGAATAAGAATTATAACATCGTGTTTTCAAACACATCACTTTTATAGTAGTTATGTTACACACGGAGCAATGTGATTGGTTGAATAGTAAAATGTGGTTAGAGAGGGGATGAAGTTTCGCTATAAAGGTAGTTAAGGTTCAGTTGAAAATCAGTATGAATTGTGTTCGTTTGAGTTTTAAGTTGATAGTTAATACATCAATTTCTGTTAATCGAGATGACTGGTCGTGGTAAAGGAGGAAAAGGTTTAGGTAAAGGTGGGGCCAAGCGTCATCGTAAAGTATTGCGTGACAACATCCAAGGTATTACCAAACCCGCTATTAGGCGATTGGCGCGTCGTGGTGGAGTAAAACGTATATCTGGTCTGATCTACGAAGAGACTCGTGGTGTTCTTAAAGTATTCCTTGAGAACGTCATCAGAGATGCTGTTACCTATACTGAACATGCAAAACGGAAGACTGTAACCGCTATGGATGTTGTCTATGCCCTCAAGCGTCAAGGACGTACTCTCTACGGTTTTGGAGGTTAAACACAACTGACTAATAATAATCGACAATAAAAAAAAGGCTCTTTTCAGAGCCACCAAATTATTATCAAAGAGAAATGATTACCTGGTTATTATTTAGTGATTAATAATATGAAGAGGGCAAGTGTTTTCACCTCCTTATTCGGTCTTCAAACTCCCATATTTTAGATCTTAAATAAATTGTAAATATACACTATTGTACATGACATTTTGAACAGTGTTTTGTCAGGCTTTTTTCCATTAAAAAAGTAATGATATTAAAACATGGCAATTTATACTCAAATCACATTTTAGAAAAGTTACATTGCTATAAGATATGCAGGGAGATTAAGACGTCTTCTATCACAATATTTCAATGATAATAATTTATTGTTATATCTATTATGCAATGCACGCGCTCTGGCCTATCGTGAATGATCAAGACTAGGTATATCAAAGAACATATTAAATAATTTCATATTTATATTATGTGAAAACACAATCAGATTGTCGCTAAAATACTCGCAAAGTCCAGATGAAAAAATTCACAACTGTAACTCTTAGTAAATTGCATAATTTTTCATTAGGAATTCATGATAGAGTTGATATTATATTTTATATTATTCGCACTGGTGCGACAAGAATAATCTTTTTATAATAGAAAAATTGGTGGTTCTGAAAAGAACCGATTTTTATGTTGAGCAGCGAATGTGATTTACATTCACTTGGAACTGGTATATTTAGTAACGGCCTTTGTTCCTTCACTAACAGCGTGTTTGGCAAGTTCACCAGGTAAAAGTAGACGAACTGCTTGCTGTTTGGATTTCTCTGTTGGTTATCGTCGACCTTTTGTTGTAATGGGCCAAACGTGAAGCTTCAGCAGCAATTCTCTCGAAAATATCGTTAACAAAACTGTTCATGATACTCATGGCTTTACTGGAAACACCAGTATCGGGATGAACTTGCTTCAATACTTTGTAGATGTAGATAGCATAGCTCTCCTTCCTCCTGCGCTTCTTTTTCTTGTCGGTTTTAGAGATGTTTTTCTGGGCTTTACCAGCTTTTTTGGCAGCTTTACCGCTTGTTTTCGGTGGCATGGCGAACAATCAGTCAACGTGCACAAAACAAATTCAAATTGAAGAACGAAGTTTAGCTTGTTGCGTATTTATAGATATTTGCTCCATGCGCATTGACCACGTCCATTTAGAGATTAGCCTTTTCGTTATTTCTCATTGGTATTACATTGTCTTGTACATTCCCTATAAATATGAGAAATTGAAAACTCTTCTCATTCTAATTTTGTAGTCTGTCGTTTGAACATATAATTCCTGTGTACTCGTGTTTATAAATAAAATCATCGAAAATGTCTGGTCGTGGCAAAGGTGGTAAAGTAAAGGGAAAGGCAAAGACTCGTTCAAGTCGAGCTGGACTACAATTTCCTGTGGGTCGTATCCATCGTCTATTACGTAAAGGCAATTATGCTGAACGTGTAGGTGCTGGTGCTCCAGTATATTTGGCAGTAGGGATGGCAAAAATAATTCATACATCGATGTATTGCATCATATGATGTATCGTAAGCATTATATCGATGTATCGAATAAAAAACATCGATGTATTGAAAACATCGATATATTTTAATATTTTATTAATAGTAACTTTTTAAACTAACATATACTAATGTTCATTTATATAAGTTGAAGAGAAATAAAAGACACTCCTAGTTAATTTAAAATTTATATATAAAATACATATAAAGCACATTATAGTACCTATACCTAAGTATAGTTACTATACTTACTATCTTACCATACTAATAACACAGCATATATATTTAAATATATATGCTGTGCTAATAATATAAGATTGAGTTAACTCCTCTCCGCTAGATGGCAACCTTAAAATGTAAAAAATACAGTGACTGTATTAAAACAGTGGCGACAAGTAGACATCCCATTTTTAATTGGTTCCTGTAGTCACGTGGTTTCGTCCGCCATTAGGAGGCGAATCGTGCGTTTGTTTACATGTGTTTGATATGATTTATCTTCAATTTTACCATTTCATGTAAAATTTGTGGATTAGTTTTCATGTTAATCAGGTGTATTAAGGTGACCCTTGTAAGTGCTACAATATTATAAACTGTATTAGAGTATTATTGGAGCCTGCCACCCCCAACGTGCATATTCGTGGTTTTTCGCATTTTACCGCAAAACGGTCACGATTTCGCAATTTTAGCTTCTGTACAAAAATAATCCTTATAAAATTCTCCACAAAAAGTGTATTTACCACTTTTTCTTATATACAGTGGTTCCCAATTTTCAAGCCAATACAGGGGTATTAAATTAATTTTTAATGACATCGAGCAAGCGCCGAGGGGATAGGAAGTATGTATATTTCCAAGACCTGAAAGTATTTCGCTGCAGAAGGTTTGTTGTAGGGAGTATACTAATAATAATAAATAATATACTAACTACCCCTACACTTTTTAATAGTAAAGTGATTTCTACATCAAAAATTAGAAAAATAATAGCAATTAAAAAAAATTGTAAAGAGAATGGTAATCGGGCTGAAGATTTTGGATCGAATCCACATTCAAAGGGAGATATTTTTTCTCGATCACTATATGTTTTTTTTGAGATTAAGTTTAATATAATAATTATAAATGTGATAATTATTATTAATATAATTGATATTATTATTATAGTTAGAATTATTTATACTAAATATATTAGATTTTTTGATTGGAAGTCAATTATAATTTTTATATTATATAAATATCTACCTCATCAATAGATAGAAATATAGAGGAATAATCAAACTACATCTACAAAATGTCAGTATCAAGCAGCTGCTTCGAATCCAAAATGATGGATAGAAGAAAAGTGGTTGAAATAGTGTCGAATTAGACAAATAAGTAAGAATGTTGATCCAATAAGAACATGTAATCCATGAAATCCTGTTGCTATAAAAAAAGAAGTAACTGAAATGCTTGGCCAAAATTTACGAGCGTGTTACATGGAACAAAACTAAGAAAAAAGTTCCTATAAACAAGGGTCCAGAAATGATTCCTAGGGGAAGTACAGCCCCCTAAAGGGGGCACATTATGACGACGGTTTTTTGTAAATATTTTCGAAACGGATTGAGATAAAGTTATGAAATTTTAAAAATTTTGTTTACACAAATTTGTTCAGTATTTAATGCTTATTCATCATGCCAAATTTCATGACTCTATGTCAATCCGTTTAGAAAATATTTAGAAAAAAACATCGTCAATGTGCCCTCTTTAGGGGGCTGTACCTCCCTTAGGAATCATTTCTGGACCCTTGTTTATAGGAACTTTTTTCATACTTTTGTTCCCTTCAACACGCTCGCCAAGTTTGGCCAAACATTTCAGTTAGGGCGCTTGCAGTTTGAGAACTACTGTACCTATATAAGAAAAAGTGGTAAATAAAATTTTTCTGCAGAGTTTTACAAGGATTAATTTTGTACAGAGGCTAAAATTGCGAAATCGTAAACGTTTTGCGGTAAAATACAAAAACCGCGAACGTGCACGTTAAGGGCGGCTTTTAGGGGTGCCAGGCTCTAATAAAATTGGGGGACACCATAGAATATTTAAAATGTAAAATTATTAACAGATAACAGATTATTATGCTGTGTTTAATATAAAAATTAATTACAACAAAAATAACAAAGCTACAAAAAATTTGCCAGTAAATCTATTGCTGATGGTCACGAGGTCACGTATTGTGAAATGTTATTTGTATGTCCCTATCTTTGTATTAATAAATGTAATAATTATAATCTATAATCATTTTATTAGTTCAGCTTCCTTAGAACCAATTTTATTGCCAATACTTTATACTCTATAATATTATACTCGTATTGCTATATTTTAAACAAATTTCTAACTTTGAACTTGTTATTGCAGAAAGGTGGTTTGTTCTATGCTATACATTAACCAGTAAATTAATATATTTTGAACCAAAGTGGATGTTTATTGGAAATATTCAATAAATTATGCTCTTTTACTAACAACAAAACTCATTTATTTTCTGGATTCCTAACTCACTACTTTATTTTCAATTTAAAATTTGCCTCCTCATGGCGGATGGGCGGGGCTTAGCCATACTTGTCGCCACTGTTTTAATACAGCCACTGTAGTAAAAAATACAGTGACTGTATTGTAAAAAGTTACTTCCTTCTTTAATACATCGAAACAAATACATCGATGTTTTCAACGATGTATCGAAATACTTACATCGATGTAAAAATATCGATGTTTTTGTAAAATACATCGATGTATAGGAAACATCGATATAATTTTGCCATCCCTATTTGGCAGCAGTTATGGAATACTTAGCGGCTGAAGTACTGGAATTGGCTGGAAATGCTGCTCGGGACAACAAGAAAACCCGTATCATTCCCAGGCATTTGCAACTCGCCATTAGAAACGACGAAGAGTTAAACAAATTACTGTCTGGTGTGACCATTGCTCAAGGTGGTGTCCTACCAAACATCCAAGCTGTATTATTACCCAAGAAGACAGAGAAAAAGACGTAAAACTTTTAATATACGAAATTACTTAAAAAGAAATCGGCTCTTTTCAGAGCCACCAGATTCTTTATAACTGAAAAATTATTACCTTTTTATGTGGTACAAATGTGTATGTACAGGCAAGCCATTTGTGTGTGTTGCTGATGTTGATATTGATAGTAGATTAATTTGTTCAAAATCACATACGAAATCTGGTTCAATTCCATAATCCATAAAGCTTTTCTAGTGATCATTGATTGACAGGTGATTCATTCATTTGTGGAAATGCGTTTTTCTCGTAAACGACTAAAGGAAATTAGATTTAAATATCTGATGTGCCCAACACATGACTTTCTTATACATTGCCATGATACAGTTTTAATCTTTGGAAAATACTGAAGGGGTAGCCACATGCTGTCGACATTCAACACGTTATTAATATAAAATCACATTTATTTATTACTAGCTGTCCCCCGCGGGCTTCGCCCCACGATAGTTTTCTGTCTTGTTCCGTTTTTTCAATATTTAATTGTATTACAATATATCAATATTACACAAAAAACACGCCACCACGATGCTGCCATTGCCGTCGATTTTTTCAATAATATTTATAGGTACAGTTAATTTCATAGAAATCGACTACACCTAATATTTCCCTGATTCCCTGTGTTACAATGCCTTTGTTTGATTGACGTTTACTGTCAAATTGACAAATTAAGTACTTATTTGCTTCCGTCGCCAAAAATCAAAATGCCAAAACTTACTGAACGACTCATGATAAAAAATAACCTAATTTCTGTGAAATTAACTGTACATATTACAATATGACACAAAAAACACAAATCAACGACCGCGTAACAACCGGTGGTAGTTTCGCCACCACAATGCTGCCGTAGCCGTCGATCTTTTCAAATAATACTGCTACAATCGATTTCCTCAACGGTATAGATTTCTGTAATTTATATAATGTACTTTTGTAACTGAGTGATAGATGGCGCTACTATATGAAAAATAATTAAAAAATTTTGACGGAATTTCAAAAAAAGTTCAAACAAAATTTGTTCAAAATTTAATTCTAAATCAATGTCTAAGAATAAAAAAATGTCGTAAATTGTTTATTTTTCAAGATATTCCTAAAAAACCTAAAACTGTCATCAGGTAAGTACTACTTGTGTTGGCGCTAGACGAAAAAGATTTAATGTGGCACCCACAATTTTGTTCAAACTCTTAAATATGAAATTTGAATCAAATCCGGTAACTCGTTTTTGAGTTATCGTGGATACAGACAGACACACACACACACACAGACAGACAGACATCATGGCGAAAATGGTCAAAATGGATTCAGGGGCCCTCAAAACGTGTAAATCCATCAAAATCTCGAAGTCGAAAAAATCACGATTACTATACTTTCTTATTATATAAGAAAGTAAAAAAAAGTGTTATATACCTAGTTAGCTACTGACTGTCACTCAAAAGTAGGATGATATATAGACTTTAATATGCATGACGCTAGGCGTCGCGCAGCTGCAAAAATTTTTTTCTAGCAACATACCACTTATTTTACTATCTTATACGAAGTAATAAGAAAGTATAGTAATCGTGATTTTTTTCGACTTCGAGATTTTGATGGATTTACACGTTTTGAGGCCCCTGAATCCATTTTGACCATTTTCGCCATGATGTCTGTCTGTCTGTATCCACCATAACTCAAAAACGACTTATCGGATTTAATTCGAATTTCATATTTAAGAGTTTGAACAAATTTGTGGATGCCACATTAAATATTTTTCATCTAGCACCAACACAAGTGGTACTTACCTGAAGACATTTCTAGGTTTTTTAGGAATATCTTGAAAAATAAACAATTTACGAGATTTTTTTATTCTTTAACATTGATTTAGAATTAAATTTTGAACAGATTTTGTTTGAAAGTCAGTGGACAAAGCCTCCTAACTTAATAAATTTTAATGTGAAAACGAGCTAAAACTATGTAATTATTTTGCCTTTTAAATAATAGTAGTTTATGCAACAAGGTAGGAACTAAGAGATTCTGACGAGTGTGAAAATTGCGCCAGAGCGAAGCGAGGGCGCAAGAACACGAGGCAGAATCAATTCCTACCGTGTAGCATACTCTATTTTTTCCCATACCTGTAAGAAAATGACCACTTCTTTTGCGTGAGATGCGCGAACAAATTATAACAGCATAACACTGACATTTTGCTTGACACTGTGCGGTGAGCAAATCACCTAGACAACCATAAACAAACACAAATAACTCCAGCATATCAGTCAGGGAATGGCTACCCAAGTTAGGAATGTTACCCCCACTCCTTATTTTCCGCGACTACCCTAAAAAGGCGACTATGTACCCGCATTTCACGCAAATAAAGTGGCCATTTTCGTGTAGGTATGGGAAAAATTAATTTTACTTTTTACATTTTAAAAACTATTAGAATATGTAAAAAAAGATGCAAACTCACACGAGTTAAAGATTTTACCATGTAAATCGGTATGGGGACTAAAGAAAAATATCTGATGTGTCCAACACATGACTTTCTTATACGGATAATACCTCAATTACTTTTCCTAAAGAAATTAAGTTAAACTACACCTAATATTTCCCTGATTCCCTGTGTTACAATGCCTTTATTTGATTGACGTTTACTGTCAAATTGACAAATTAAGTACTTATTTGCATCCGTCGCCAAAAATCAAAATGCCAAAACTTACTGAACGACTCATGATAAAAAATAACCTAATTTCTGTGAAATTAACTGACGAGAGGCTAATCACAGCAAAGTATTCCATCAAATTCAAGGTCACGTGTAAGGGCAATGGTTATTCCGGCATCATCTTATGGTACCGATTTATGCTATTATTTAAAGGAAAAAAAAAACTATACAAAACAACCTAACCTGGTCCGTGACTTATAATCGCTCCGAATAAATAAAGCATTTAATTAAAATAAAATAAAAAGAAGGCAAATCTATGGAATCGAACCAGCACCGTGTAAATTACTAGGCAGATTCTCTACCCACTGCGCCACGGCGACTTGTGCTAGAAGTGGTAGTTGTTCTGGATAAGAAAAGAAGAGTACACTGAATACTTTGCTGCTATTAGCTACTCCTATTAACTGTACATATTACAATATGACACAAAAAACACAAATCAACGACCGCGTAACAACCGGTGGTAGTTTCGCCACCACAATGCTGCCGTAGCCGTCGATCTTTTCAAATAATAATATTGCTACAATCGATTTCCTCAACGGTATAGATTTCTGTAATTTATATAAAGTACTTTTGCAACTGAGTGATAGATGGCGCTATTATATGAAAAATAATTAAAAAATTTTGACGGAATTTCAAAAAAAGTTCACACACACACACACAAAATTTTGCCCCCTATAGTACTTTTATTGATACAGCACTGGTACTGGTCAAATGAGCGAATTTAGCCGACATTTCGTTCGGAATATGCGCCACCCGAGGGGCAAAGACTTGTTTCCACGGCTGTAGTTGCTGGCAACTCCAGAAATCTAAACTCCCTCTGGTGGCCGCTTTGCTAACCATTAGAAAACGAGTAACTTCTAAAGTGTTTATATGTGATAAATGCGTGTGTAGTGTGGTGTACTGCATAAAGCTTGCATAAGAAAAAGAAAAGTGTCTGAAAATAAGTACTAAAGCTAAGAAAACTATTGACAATACTAATTGTTGTGTGGGAAATTACCTGGGGGTGTTTCGTAACACTTCAAGTTAAGGTTTCGGAACGCACTCCACCTAGATGTCGCCCCGGGCAAAATGATGCAAGAACGACGGCGCGATGTTGGGGACAGACACAGAGAGAGTGGGGGAGAAATAAGAAACACGTGTCGAGTGACGAAACTGCATTTGTTTGAACTATTTTTAATTATTGTTATTACATATATCTTACTAGAAAATTAAAGCCTTTCTGACTTAGAGTTGTTGGTATTATTTTACTCAACGTGAGGACCGGGTAAAATACTCCACAGTTGTGTTTACAATTAAAACTCACGAAAAAATGACCACCACAATTCATTTTTATTATTTTACTAAAAGAAATGCTTCGTTGATTAAAATCTAAAACTCTTACGGCGCTGAAGAAAAAGACCTGCTACTTTATAAACACAAATAAACAACAATCCACGAAGCCATTACTCGTTTACTTCCATTTTTGTTTACTTACCGCAGCGTCCCCATCGGTAGTTGGGGGTTTCCGAGTTGATGGAAAGCATCAGATCGTGAAGTAGAACATCGATTATCGATCTAAGTTTAATTCTTTCGCAAAAATTTTATTAAAAATGTATTGATTATATCTGTTGTATTTATTAATGCTATTTGAAAGAAGACTGATGTCCGGTTGAACCAAGCTCTGCTAAACTAACAGCGTGATAAATATTTAGCAGCAGCATGTTATTGGCCAAATGATTGTTATTTGCTGCGTTGCTTAGCAACAAATTCAAAAGACCCAATAAGTTGCCGCTGCTAAATTTTAAACGCGCAATTAGTTAATTGAGCATTTAGCAGAGCTTGGTGCAACCGGACATGAATGTTTTATTTATATTTTTATGGAGAAATACATTATTTTTTTTAAATAATCCTGTTTTTTATTTATTACTTTGTATTTAGTTACAATGAAAGTCAATTTTCATTGAAATTAAATATTAAATGCATGGAATATTTTGAAAAAAATAATAGTTAGTGGGTGTATAACGCAATGTACAATTTTAAATTTTCGCGGGGAATGTAGTAGTACCTCAACCAGACGCAAAAATCTTGTTTCTCGCGTTCACCGTTAGGTTCGCACTTCTCCTCTTGAATGTTTTGTGGTTGGAATCGCAAATCTCAGGCGATGAGGAAGAAGTGGAGTTGACAACCGTTGTCAGTTGTCATTATTCTTTTCGTAAACAAAATAAAAACGTTTTTCTTTTATGATTGTTTGCGTTGTTACTTAAAAATAATAAAAATAATGTATTGTGTGTTGAGCCGTTGAGTGCCACAAACACTTCAGCTGTCAGCTGTCACATTAGTAGATGTTTTGCGTCTGTCATTCTGCCGAGTTTTTCAGTTAAGCTTTTAAACTAATAAAGAACATTCATTTCATAAAAGACAATATTACAGGTAAATATACTCTGTTACTTAATTATTATCAAAACTAATTTTTTTACGGTAATTAAGAAATGTTCCAGTTAACACACTTTTTTTTTAATTGGTGTAATGTATTCAAACCATCCTAATGACTTTCAAAAGAAGCTAATTTCCTGAATTTTAGGTGTCTCAGTATCTGTCTTAAAATGAGTAGGCGTTCGAAACGAGTTTGCAGGCGGCAAAAATTTACCCTTACAGAAGATTCTTCTGATGACGATGTGGTTCTTGAGTATATATCTCAAGGTTTAAAAAATGTGGGAAGACGTAAACCGCGGGTTAGTTCTACACCAAATAAACGAGGCAGAAAATCAAAATCCACTGCGGCAAAGCAACAAAAACAAATTAAAAGCAGCCCAATTCCAATAGATTCAGATGTTGAGAGCTCTAACACCGTGAGATAAACCAAACGAAGCATTAATACCTACAAGTATAATGATTTATTATTTTACAGGGAATAGAAAACGTGTTTAAGGAAAAAGCACAACAAAAATTCGATAATTTTTTTAAAGCAAAGTTATCTGACGATGATGATGATGATGATGATGATGATATATTATTACCTTGTGTGCGTACTACAATTGTACAAGCTCCAAATTTAAAAACTGCGGCGTGTTACGTTCTTTCGGACTCCGAGGATGATGCAAGTGTAAGTGCAGCTGTAACAAAAGCAACGGAAAGCATTCTTATGGAAGAGGAACCCAAACCGTGTATCAGTGGCACTAGTACCGGTGTTAACACAAATGCAGGGTATGTAGTTGTTATATGTACAGGGTGTTTCGTAACTGGACAGTCAAAATTAAATGTCTTATGTAAAATCGAATTCTAAACATAAAACAAAGAATAACTTTTTTCAGATCTATTGATTTTTTTTACTACTATTGAGCAATTAGCAGAATTTTAAATTCAGTACATATTACATATTCAAAACACTGTAAATTTTGCAGAAGTTTACAATTCATTTGTTTTGCGTTGCCAGGCGTGTATGGTGGAATTTTTTAAAATCTATTACAGTTTTTTATCTTGTAATAACTTTTGTTGTTCTGATCACTACAAAGTGTTAAATAAAATATTAAAGTATTTTTTTGTGAACTGAGTATTTCCTAAACGAAGCCCGATCTGAAAAAAACTTATTGTTTGTTTTATGTTTAGAATTCGATTTTACATACGACATTTAATTTTGGCTGTCCAGTTACGAAACATCCTGTGGTCCAGGTTAAACGTCATTAATTTTGGGAGGTGTTAAAGCATCAAGAAAAAAGTAGACTTTTATTAAAAAACTTTACTCAAAGATGTTTTATAACAAAGATACAGGGTGTCAAAGTTTAAAATAAAAAAGCGTTTTCTTAACATAACTTCTAAACCACTAGATCGATTTCCATTAAATTTCGCACACAGAGTAATGTAGTACATTTCTAGGTAATGATGGGGTTCATTTATAAAAAAATCTCCAGTGGCGTAGATACTGGGGGACTATTCCACTTTTTCCCTCCAATTTTCGACGCCACTGGATATATTGCGAAGAAAATTCTATTTTTTGATTGTCTGTTTAATTTAGAGAAAATAGTTACTCTTGAAAAATTTTAATTTAAGGTTTTGTTTTTGAGATATTTGAGTTTGAATATTTGGAAACGCAACATCAAATGATGTGCTGAATTAAAGAAAATTTCGGGTAGACCTGGAAAATCTGGAAAGTCGCCATCAAGTCTTGGCAACGGTTAATTCCGTGGCTAAAAGAGCTCGAAAATGTATCGAAGCCTATTTTGAGAACTTACTCGAATTTTTTTTTAGGTTCAAAGCAGCATTTGATGTTGTGTTTCCAAACCGTCAAACTCAAATATCTTAAAAACGAAGCCTTAAATTAAAATTTTTCAAGAGTATCTATTTTCTCTAAACTGAACAGAAAATCCAAAAATTAAATTTTCTTCGCAATATATCCAGTGGCGTCAAAGATTGGAAGAGAAAAGTAGAACGGTCACCCAGTATCTACGCTACTGGAGAAGTTTTTTTATAAATGAACCCCATCATTATCTAGAAATGTACCACATTACTCTGTGTGTGAAATTTAATGGAAATCGATCGAATGGTATAGAAGTTATGTTAAGACAACGAATTTTTTTAAATTTTGACACCCTGTATCTTTGTTATAAAACTTTTTTGAGCAAAGCTTTTTAATAAAAGTCTACTTTTTTCTTGATGCTCTATCACCTCCCAAAATTAATGACGTTCAACCTGGACCACCATGTATATGTATAGGGTGTTTCAGAATAACGCACCTACATGATTCTAACGGCTTCAAAAGCTTATTTTAGTACCTACTGACTTGCAAATTGATTGTTGTTAAACTCGATATTTGGAAATAGGACAGTCGGCTAGTTTCTAAAAGGGGCACATCTTAATAGTCGGGGGAGGATTTCGTTTCTGTTTTGGAATGTGTTAGGGTACGACTTCTGATGATACAAACCGATTTTGGGTCCCTAAAAGGTGGCCGAATGTGTGAAATGGTATAGAAAAAACTATTTTTATCAGCACCCTGACACATCCCACAACAAAAACAAAATCCTCCCCGCCCTCGGATGTTTGCCCCTTTTTAGAGACCCCTCGATTTTACTACTTGGTCTAGTAAATTTGGTTTTGTATAGTTAACGAGATTTTGATGGATTTACAAGTTTTCAGGGTCACACCATTTTGATTATTTAAATTTATTTATCTACAAGGTAGAACAGAAATGTACTGGGTGTTTTATTAAAAAAATAAATTTTTTCTCCAGCCAGCTTGAAACATGACATTTCTAATACCATTTTTGAGAACTAAAGTTGACGTTTTTGTACCTAAGAAAAAAAGTTGCTTTACCAAGAAAAATGTGTCATTTTTAATCCTAGGATTAAAAACTTTTATCTGAAATCGGCAGTAAAGGACTCCAAAATAGGCAGTAAAGTAAGTCATTATTGTACGATTTTTATATACGTTGGCTTGCACAAGTAGTCAACAAATATACTAGTTGACAGCTGACAGCCGAACGTGGTAAACGTCTATTTTGGTTATATCGTGTTTTACTCGTGCTTTTCGTTAAAATTCGGTGCCTACTTCAAATTGTGTCTGGACTCTGATAATTAAATTGGGCGATTTAGTCGATTTCAGATAAAATTTAATGTGCAACTAGGCAGTAAAGTTATTTTTCATCACTCATAGTAGTTAATGTCCACATTCGTGATGAAAAATGCAACTTTACTGCCTTGTTACACAAATAACTATTTTGCACTTCCGGGATTAAATGTGCCAATTTAATTTCTCTTTACAGGGACTGAAGTGACTTATTTAATCCCAAGGGATTAAATTTACATTGCTAGGTTACACGAGTACTTTTTGTCATTTTTTGGACAGTATTTTATTGTTGTTTCCGACACGTTTGTCACTTTGACAAGCATAGATTTAGAATGATTTCACATGCAAATGCTTCGGAAGTGCAAAAAATAGCGTATATACCACGGGATTGAGGTATCATTTATCCTTCGGGTGAATTATTTCCCTCGCTCACTTTGCTCGCTCATGAAATTTAATCCACCCTCAGGGATTAAATGTTACTTCAAATTCCAATTATATTTATTGATAGAATTATGTATTTTATTTCGTTTCGTTTGTTATTGTTACAGGTTACTGTTATTGTTGCTTATTATTTTTATCAATATACAGGGTGTTCGCGCGAAGTGGCTCACTATTGCTAACGTCGTTATTATTGCAGCTACGACAAAGTCGGTTAAATTAGAAAACTAGTAGCATTTTTTCCACAGATTACAATGGTAAAAAGAGAAAAACAATTGAGTAACGCGTTCACGAGTTATTTAAAAATATATTATTTTTATAATAGAACATTACGTATATTTTTACAACAATCGATGATGCATTAAATTCTGTACCAAAAATTTGCCTTACCTTTTTTTGATCATTATTTAAAATAAGCGAGATATTTTGAAAAAAAATTGCAAAGTTTTAATATCAAGTAGCCATGAAATATAATTTTGCAAATTTTCAATATTTCCGTAATACTTTTAAGTTTTTTTCAACTAGCTTAAATTTAAAATTTTTGATTGTTTGATTTTAATAAATTACTAATTACTATTCCGTTTTATGGCTACTTGATTTTAAAGGATACCAAAATTTTTTTCAAAATAACTCGCTTATTTTAAATTATTATCAAGAAAAGTTAAGGACATTTTTTACACAGAATTTAATTTATCATCGATTGTTGCAACAATACATAGGATGTTCTATTAAAACAAGTTAATAAAGAGCGATCAAATAAATTTGTAACCGAGTCTTCCATGAGTCCGAAATCGTATGTAGTTACTTGAACTGCATTACAATAAAATGTCAGTTGAAAGCTAAAATGGTCAAGGGGTTCAAGTTACAGACATACGGATTCAAATCCATGGATGACTCGATTACAAATTTATTTGATCGCTCGATATATTTAAATAACTGGTATACGCGATGCTCAATTGTTTTTCTGGTTTCACCATTGTAATCAGCGGAAAAAATGCTACTAGTTTGCTAATTTAACCGACTTTGTAGCTCCAATAATAAGTTAGCAATAGTGAGCCACTTTGCGCGAACACCCTATATAACAGAAAAAGGAAATTAACGCAAACTATATAGCAAGTTTTACGAAAAACAATAAATTTCTGTGGTTAAACAACACACCGATCAGTGTCAGTACTGTCTAATAATATAATTTTTTTTGTAGGAACCAGGACTATCATACATCTTTGGTTAATTCTGAGCTGGAATCACAAAGTAATAAAGAAAATTTATCCATTGTTACTTTAGACTCGACTTTAGATGATGATGATGTCTTAAATGGGTTAGTAAAATTTTTATTTTTATTTTTATTAGGTATGTATTCTAAAGTCTAGTTTTTTCAATGTTGATTTTAATCGAACTTGTTTCGTTTTTGCGATTGAAAGACGAAAAAAAATGCGTTTGAGCTTTTTGAATAATTTCTGTATTGTTCGAAAAATACCGAATATGTATTTCCAAATGTTTTCAATTTTTACTTTTTTATACGAAATAATCAGGAAGTATGTACACTGTGTTCCAAAATTTGCTTGTGATGGCAGGTTATCTCTGTAAGTTGTAAAGATAGAACTTTGCGGTTTTCGCGAACCTGTACCACTTTTTCGTTAAACTTTTAATGCCGCAAATAGAACTAAGCTAACTTGTTTTGTTTCTGAGATACAGGGTGAAAACGAAAATTTTCACTTTTTGGGGTGCTGTCATATCTCACACACCGTGTAAGCTAAAAAAAAGTAAAAACTGTTCTAGATAAATATTTTTGCGTAGAATCCAGTGGCGTACTCGAATAAAAATTGATTTGCACCGTTTAAGAGATATGATCCAAACTAGGTCTCTTTTAAATGGAACACCCTGTATTTTTTAATCTCATTAAATTTGTCTATTTTTTCTCATTAAAATGATGTAAACAGTAGGCAATTTAAATTTTAATAAATGCCCTAAAAAAGCAAAAAACCCAATTATAAGTCAAAAAATTTTAATAGGCCTTGAAAATCGGGGATAAAGAAATGTTTACAAGCAACATGAGACACTATATTAAATTAAAAACTCTTAACATTAATATTATTTTATCTTAGTAAAAAAGAAACAAAAAGCGAAATACATTTTTTAACGGTCATATAAATAAATAATGAAACTTAACAAAATATTTTACGTTCTTATTTTTTTTATGTAATATTGTGTCTCATGTTGCATGTAAACGTTTCCTTATCCCCGATTTTCAAGGCCAACTAAACTTTTTTGACTTATAATTGGGTTTTTTGCTGTTTTAGTGGATTTATTAAATTTCAAAGTTTTTTACACTGGATTATACTTTGGCCATATAAAGCCACTGTAGAGTCAGCACGTCATCCATGGGGACACCTGGCAGTGGCATACTAGGAAAGATGTAAAATTAATTAGTATGCCCAAATTGTTTTGGAAAAGTTCAAAATTCATCTGTAAATAGTCGATGCAATAAAGAACTCGAAACAAACAGTCAGACATCATAATAATGGGACGCATGGCGTCACCAAATTTCAAATCTCTACTGTAAACCGTTCTGTAGATATACTTAAATAATTATTTTGGAAATATATTTTTTAGCGCCCTGTAACTCAGTAAGGAAGAATTTTTGGACTGAGGTATGTGTGGTTCAAACAACTTATTTTGAGCTTGTGGAAGGATTCTGTAAAGACCTTTCAGGGACACCCTGCATATGCGGTTGCTTATGCCATGCGTCCCAATATTATGATGTCTGACTGTTTGTTTGGAGTTCTTTATTGCATCGACTATTTACAGACGAATTTTCAGCTTTTATAAAACAGTTTGGGGATTTTAATTAATTTTACACCTTTCCTAGCACGTCACTGCCTTCTTATTAACCTACCAAATAAATCGTTATGAGGATAAAAAAGTATAAAATTTTCGAAATTCTAGAGAAATTTTTGAGATATTTTATTTAAATTTGGTGAGCGAGCAGTGCTGATTAGCCATTTATAACTCCACCAAGGGGAGTGCTCATACTATTAATGAAGTACTACAAAACAAATTTTTTCTTTTTAAAAAAGGTCATCTAGCAATAGGGTCTTTGCATTATTTTCAAAATAATTTTTTTTGAAAATCTGATACCAAATTATTACTATCAATATTTTTGAAAAAAATTTTTGGTCCGTACTTTCCGAGTAAATAAATAAAAAGTATTGTAAAATTTGAAATTGCCACGCATTGCCCAGAAACGCCCGAATCGGCCCAAAAGACTGCTGACGTCATGAATCTAGTTCCACAGTGCAGCACGCCGCATTTTGACTTATTTCGAAAAACGTCAAACGCGTAAAAAATATTTAGACATGGCAATGTCAACTAGATTCGTGACGTCACACAGGACTCCGATCTCAAAGCGTTTTTGGACGGCAATAATATATTTGAATTACGGTCAATTTATAATCGTTTTGTATGTACAAATATTCAGTAAAAAAAATTATTTTTGCTGTAGAGTATTATTAATTATAGTCGTTTTACATTTCTAACAGAACACACTGTATATGTAATTTTTTTTGCAATACTTCATTAATAGTATGGCTACTCCCCTTGATGGACTTATAAATGGCTAATCAGCACTGTTCTCTCAGCAAATTTGACTAAAATATCTTAAAAATTTTTCTAGAATTTCGAAATTTTCATATTTTTTCTCAACTTTAACACACTCTTATTTTATTTCAGTTGGGATAAACGTCAACAAACAGATGATATAATAAATAGCGCTAATGCTTTACTTGAGAAGTACGATGGCAAGGATAAAAATGAAAACGAGAAAACAAAAGAAGTAAGTAAACAAAATAAAACGTTTATACCGGGTATTCGTTAAATAAACGGAAATCTGTGTAGGGGTTAGAAGAGCCGTTACTGTAAAAAGAAAAATATTATTTTTGTTTGTGTCTTCGCTTGATAACTGGAGGACTCTAAAGTTAATGGTGCAAAATTAAAACAAATCCTAGCAAACGTATAAGGTCCAATTTAAGTGGAATGTAAAGTTTTTCTTGCTATACCAACTGTCCCATGTTACCGCTTCAGCGATTGCCGTTTATTTACCTAATAATAATTTTGATTCTATTTTAGGTAACCCCAAACCAAGAACTGCAATGTCCAATTTGTCTCGACCCAATTGGCGGTGGAAAACCAGCTACAACAACCATGTGTGGTCATATGTTTTGTAAAGCGTGTATTATGAAAGTTAGCAAAACGACTAAAAAATGTCCGACATGTCGGAAAAATATTAACCCCAAGAAACTGATCACGGTGTACATATAAATTTATAAAAATATAACTATTACCAAAACTACAATAATTCTAATACATAATACCTACTATGTTACGTTTATTTGAATAAAACATTATTTTTTAAGTGATCGACTTACGACTTTGCATTTTGTGGTTAAAGGATTTGTAAAATTTGAGAAAATTAACATTTCTTTTTTTTTACCTTTTAGGATATTTTAATTTTTTGAAATTCTATCTGCTTTATTTTTTTCTGTAGTATTCAAGTATGCTATTAATTTTTTTAAATTCAAAATGATTTTATTAATATCTAATATAAATTATACAAGATTGCCTACAACATTCGCAGGTTGCCATGATTTAAAAAAAGTTGTAAACTAAGCTGTGTTCTAGTTTTTTGACATTTACAGGAAGAATAAAGGAGATACAATAAAAAAAATCAAAATATCCTAAAAGGTAAAAAAAAAGAAATGTTAATTTTCTCAAATTTTACGAATTTGACGTATAATATCTCCGCCACTTTTGGTCCAAATGTCAAAGTAATATATATTTTTGGAATCAGCTTAAAAAGATCTATCGATTCATGTAAAAATATATAGGGAGTTCCATAAGAAAAAATGCCATTTTTTGCACACTTTGTAAAAAGTTTTGATGGCATATTTGAAAACTTCAGAAAAAACTACAATAAATATGATTTTGAAAAAATAAAATATCTCAATAGGTAAGAAAATAAGGGGGGGTGTTACTTTTGCATGAAGACCTTGTACAATGTTTAATCACCATAATTTGTTTTCCTACTTCAAGCAGTGGCGTAACTACGGGGGTGAGATTATTCACTAAGGTAAATAATTAACCAACATTATTTACTGAATATTGACAAAAGGTAGAGAAATCAAACTTCACGGCATTCTGATATAGGCAATAATGACGCATTCTATGACTAGTAGTGAAATAGTATAAATAGTATATTATAAGCCAGGCGGAGAAAGCTCATATTATAGTCGAGCAGAGACGCTAGCCGAGGCAGTAGAATGTATGCGAGGCAATTAGTATGCTTTCGCCGCCTTGTATTATATACTTTTTTTTTCAAGCTTTTAATTAGAATATTTCTTTGAGATTTTGTAACATCATTTTTAGGTTAGGTTCAAATGACAGTTTACATATTTCATTCTTTTTTAGGTTAGTTGCGCAGGTATCTGTCTGAATGAATTTACGATTCATAGAGGGAGACACTCTTCCCATGTTATTTCAATGCATTTATTTCAACTCCGCCGTACAAAAATAATGACAAAACTCCCGCCGGACAAAAATGAACTCCTTCAATATAAGGTTGGTTGTGAATAGTATATTATCGAAATTATTATACGCTTGAAAAAAAAATTATTAGATTATTATATTCTTAGTAAATTATTTTTAGAGATAATACAACCTATTTCTTGATAAAATATAATATATTATAAAATACATAATAATGGTTTAAAACCAAAATCTTCATGTAATAATAAATAAAAAAAAAAATACATTCTATACCTTATTTTTAAATACAGGGTGGTTAAAATTCGACACTACAGGGATTTCGCTTATTTGAAGAGATACAGCTTCGGTTAAATTGAGACAAAATTGCGTAATTAATTGTTCAACAATGTCCTTAAAAGAAATCGAAGGTATCTTGATTCGTTTTTGAAATATCTGACAAAAATGAAATTTCAAGATTTCTTTTCTTTAGTTTTGTGAGATTATTTGAAGAGATATCAAAAAACTGGAAACACATTCTCACAGCCACTTTTTATCCTTCATTAGGATATGCTATTAGATTTCAGATGCGATGTTTCAAAATGCTGCAACCATCATCAACTTCATTTTTTTAAATACTGACCCGGATGTTTCACTTCAAAATTCAAAATTCTGATTACAACGACATATCACACAATACCATTTTCTAGCGGTTCGGGCTTTTTTTCGTAATAAACATGATTTTTAGTAGTACGGTTCTGGATAGTTGGTTAATGAGGAAAAAACCAAATTCTCAAAAATTTTATATCCCTCTTATTTTCTAAGATACCGAATTTTTTATTAAATTGAATATTGTTGATCAGGTTTTTGCATTAATAATTATGGTGCCATTTTGAAAGCAAATGTTATCATGTGATATGTCGATAAAAAAGATAATTTTAAGTAGAATCTAATTCTTACGGAAAAAAATATACAGGGTTGTTTTAAAAAGTTTTGAAAGTTAGTAGATGGTCCTTCCGGTGAAACCGGAAGTGTCATTAGATTGTTTTAAAGGTCAAAATGACTATTATTCCTTTCAACAATCAAACCATGCCAAATTTCAAATTGTTACAGTTAAATGTAACAAAATGGTGGGGGTTGTAAAACGATTTCGTGGCCACCTGGTATACACGGATATGTAAAATTTTTTGAAAAAGTGAAAAATCCGTTTCGAGGATATATGTCACTTAAACCAATGGTGAACATAAACTAACTAAATTCCATTTTATTCCATTAAGAAAATAGCCTCAAAAAATGAATTAAAAAAATTACTAATTAGCGAACGTGTACCGATTTTTGATAAGCCACTAGTTACCAATAAATTAATGAAAGTACAAAACATGTACTTTTTATAAGAAAGCCATTCATAAGGTATCATAATCAACTACAGAGATTGGTTCTTACAAAACACAATACGGCCGAACGACAAAAAACAAAGAAAAAATCAAGTTTCCAGCAAAAATTCGGTATCTTATAAAATAACAGGGATATCAAAAATTAAGTAAGGACTAAAAAAATCTACATCAAAAAAATATAAAAAAAATTTTGTGGAATGTCGGTAGTTATAAATGTTGAGAAAAAAAGACGACTTTCTTTTATATCCTGTAGATAGTAATGTACTTCAAAGTAAAAAAATCGGGTAAGCACTATCGTTTTCTCAATTAAATTATCTCTGAAATCCTAAAAACCGCATGTTGATATCCTTTCTATTTCTCAAAATATTTGACTTTAAATTCAACCTAAAAATTCGCTTGGTACGTTTCAATTGGCCAGCAGTTTATTTGAAGTAGATTCATGAAGTTTGGTGAGTTTGAAGCTTTTTTAATTTGCCACATATGGCGTCACATACAGGGTGGGTGCTAGGTAAATTATGCCCCATATTTTTTGTTAAAATGTTTAAATTTTTTATGTCAAATTATGAAACTTGGTTTATTTTTACACAAAAAAGGTCGTCTCAGTCGATCTTTGAATCTTGAACCGTTTTCGAGTAAAATCGTTTTGAAGAAGTCACGTCCGTAAAAACTACACTAATAAAAATAATCAACTCACCCTGTATAATCATTTTATTATTTATTGTAATATATGTATAATTATTGAAATTAATATAATTATTTTTAGTAACTGTAATACTCGTAATGATTTATGATAACATTTCTTCCTTTAAATCTGTTTCCTCTTCCTCCTCTGCCTCTTCTGTTACCTCTTATACCTCCTCTGCCTCTTCCATTCTCCCTCTCATCGTTTCTTTCCCCTCTTCTATTTGCTTTTATATATATATATATTTTTTTTATATGGGTTCAGTAACTTCTTTCTGTAATTTTTTTCAAAAAATAAAATGTTAAATAAATATTCTAAATAATTAAAAATATCTGATGTGTCCAACACATGACTTTTTTATACGGATAGTATCACAATTACTTTTCCTAAAGAAATAGGGACTCTGCATGATTTTCAAAATAATTTTTTTGGAAAGCTGATACCAAATTATGACTATCAATATTTTTTTAAAAATTTTTTGGTCCGTACTTTCCAAGGAAATAAATAAAAAGTATTGTAAAATTTGAAATTTCCACTCATTGCCCGGAAACGCCCGAATCGGCTCAAAAGACTGCTGACGTCACGAATCTAGTTCCACAGTGCAGCACGCCGCATTTTGACTTATTTCGAAAAATGTCAAACGCGTAAAAAATATTTAGACATGCCAATGTCAACTAGATTCGTGACGTCAGACAGGACTCTCCGATTTCAAAGCGTTTTCGGGCGGCAATAATATATTTGAACTACGGTCAATTTATAATCGTTTTTTTATGTACAAATATTGAGAAAAAAAAAATTATTTTTGCTGTAGAGTATTATTAATATAGTCGTTTTACATTTCTAACAGACAAAAACGGGATTTTAAAAAAATACAACATCCCTATTAAATTAAATTTCTTGTAAAATTTTTGAGGGTTTCCAGCAATTTTCAAATATTCTGTCGCACTTATTGCAATACGCATAAATCTGTCCTTGTCCCACTCATTATAACCGAATTTTACGACAAAAATGTGTTTTATTTTAGATTTTTGACTTATTACTCACTTAAAAAAATCTCTCGGTATAAAATCACATGTATTTATTCATTATTATTGTTTTCGGTACCATAGAAATAATAAAATAAACAAAAAACTAATAGTCCTTCTGGGATTCGAACGCGGGACCTTTCGTTTGGCAGCCAAGCCTCTATGTCTAATCTACGTTCACCGTCGGATTCAACGATCAACGCGCACTGTGAGAAATATAAGAAATTTAAGAGTTTGAACAAATTGAGAGACTTTTTTATTCTTTAACATTGATTTAGAATTGAATTTTGAACAAATTTTGTTTGAACTGTTTCTTTGAAATTCCGTCAAAAAAATTTCAAAAAAACTAGATAATCTTCAAACACTTATATTTCTCATAGCGCGCGTTGATCGTTGAATACGACGGTTTAGGTAGACTAGATATAGAGACTTGGCTGCCTAACGGAAGGCCCGGGTTCGAATCTCAGAACGACCATTAGTTTTTCTTAATACGAAGTAATAAGAAAGTATAGTAATCGTGATTTTTTTTATTTTACTGGTACCGAAAACAATAATAATGAATAAATAAATGTGAGTAATAGGTCAAAAATCTAAAATAAAACACATTTTTGTCGTAAAATTCGGTTATAATGAGTGGGACAAGGTCAGATTTATGCGTATTGCAATAAGTGCCACAGAGACAATTTGAAAATTGCTGGAAACCCTCAAAATTTTTACAAGAATTTTAATTTAATTTCTTTAGGAAAAGTAATTGTGATACTATCCGTATAAGAAAGTCATGTCTTGGACACATCAGATATTTTGACTTAACATGAGCTTTAATTTTGATAAACTGAAATACGACATAGGACGCAGTGTAGAAACGCGGCAACACTGTTTCACTGTTCGTCTGTGTGGTTCCATCAATGATGAAATGTGATCATAGCAAGCTTTTGATTGGCCAACATAGCCCGCTAAATTCAAATAATCAACTTTTTATTTTTTTTTTCTGAAAAGTAACTTCTTCCGCAGAAAAATAATTCTATATTTGTATTCAGAGAGCTTTCAGTCATCATTATAAAAATTTTCAATTCAATCGGTGATATGTCCGGTATTGTAAAGTCGTTCCATAAAAAAGTTATTGGGGTGTTACCATATTTTCCGTGAAACACACTGTATATGAATTGAATTTTTTTTTAGTTGCTTGTTTGAAATAGTTTAAAAAATATAATTTTATTTTATAACAAATACGAGTACCTACTGATGACTTTTCACAAACATTAAATAAGGATTCTTACCTCTGTAATGTATTCAATGCTAGAATAAAATTGATCTATGATTAATGATTCGCTGAAAATTTACTTCAACAGGATTCTCCTCTACATGTACCTATATTTTCCTTGTTGGCCTTAAAAAAATAATTAAAATCTAATATTAGGGTGCATTTATTTTTAACTACGTTATTGTGGGGGTTTATAAAGTATATTGAACTGAACGTACCCTTGTCCAAAAGTACTCTGTGGAGTTATAACCCCCCAAAGTTGGAAAAGAATGTTTTGGTTTTTATTAATATTTCCGCAATGGTTTTACGTACAGGGTGGTCCAGTTACGGTGTCCTCGTTATTATCTCAGAAACAATCAGGCACAGGAAAAAAAGTTGTATATAGAAGTTGTACAGTCTATAGCATGCTACATTTTTTAAATAAATGTATTTATACCGGGTGCATCATTTTCATGTGGCGATATAAAGTTTATTTTTTTTAAATGTATTTTATTCAAAATTATGATTTCTCGTTCAATTTACGATAAAATATATAAGGTTTAATATGCCTATTATTGATAGTTTCCAAGATATTCGAGAAAATATCTAGATGATATATGATATCTGCCTGTTTATATGAGCAATGTTAGTTCTATTTTTTAGCTAGAAAATTTTATTTCTGGTCTTAAATATCAAGTAAACTTTAAATTGATATCATATGTAAGAAAAAGTCGTAGTATTTGACAAAGAACTATTATTTTATAGAGTAGACTCAGAAGCTAATAATAATGCTCTGTCAGGTATACATTGGAAAATTTTTAAAAATATTTTGTTTTTTATTATAAACTAACTAAATAAAGAATATGTTTTTTTGTCGATCGTTTATTAAAGATCTAGTTAATGTAATAAAAGGAGTGTATTAATAACTCAGTTTAATGCATACATACACATTAAAAACATTGTTGAGATTTGCTACGTAACCAACAATATATTATATTATTGAAACATGCATTATTGGGACTGACAGCTGCCGAAATTAATTAATTATGTCAGTGGTATTTTGACTTATTGCATATTATGTCAGAATTTGGACTTTGCCATGGAACAAAATTAGATTATTTTCATTCTAATAAAGAGCGATCGACAAAAAAATATTGTAATCAACATGAGTGTTAATCGGCGATTAATAATCTCGACTCATTAACGCGCTCGTGCGCTCACGCGTTAAAATCGTTTCGATTATTAATCGCTCTTATTAACACTCTTGTTTATTAATAGTATATTATTATACGAGTTTTATAAGACGCTATATTGTGGCACAAGTTGTTTGAAGTACGACGAGCGAAGCGAGGAGTGCTTCAAAGGAACGAGTGCCACAATAATGTCTTATAAAACCAGTGTAATATACTATTTTTTCTATTTTGCATCTATTTATACTTTAAATTTAAGAATATGTGCAAAATATAAACCTAGGAATATTTGGAATGATTTGACAATGGTTGGTAACACTAACCAAACATAACCAAACAGTAAAACAAGGTTAATTTGAAATTAATTGTCAGTTTTACTTCACAACCAGCAATAAGGTTTTTTGGCATTCTATTGAAATGTGTAAACAAGCAAGTATAAGTAATACACCACCTGAACCCGTTTGAATTTCATAATGACTCTGTTAGAGACGCAAAATAGAAAAACTACTATTGATTGAGTCTTTTTGAAATTGAAACAAATAAAATAGCTTGCTCTAACACACCTGGTGGAAGCTACACCCACATATAATACAATATTATTTTTCAAAATATTTTCTCGAATATCTTGGAAACTATCAATAATAGGCATATTAAGCCTTATATATTTTTTATCGTAATTTGGATGAGAAATCATAATTTGAGGTAAAACACAGGGTGTTCCATTTAAAAAAATGCAACTTTATATCGCCACACGAAAATGACTCACCCTGTATAAGTAATATATTTTCAAAAATGTAGAATGCTACAGACTGTACAACTTCTATATAAAACTTTTTTCCTGGACCCAATAGTTTCTGAGATAATAACGAGGATACCGTAACTGGACCACCCTGTACATGTTTTAAATTTGGCATGTGAACAGGTGACACACAAAGCAATACTTCCTGAAATTTTCAACAAAACAGAAGTGGAATATTTTGAGGTGCATGCAATTTAATGCTTAACATAACTTTGTAAACAAAATCTAATAATCACACACTTCAAAATTCTCGTATTCTGCTGAACAAGTTGTATTTAAAATTTTAAGAAATATTCCTCTATACAGGGTTGGGCATATAGTCCAGGAAAAATAGACGAAAAAAAAGGCTGAGTTGGAAAAAAATTGTAACAGGCTGAATTTTTGCATGCACCTTAGTATTATAGCCCTCAATAATGTGTGAAAGTTCCCCATCGATTTGATTAGCTGCTAACTGAGTCACTCAAGGTCAAAGGACGCGATAAACAGTTTTTTGCAAAAATCTCGAGAACGGCGACCTTTATTGAAAAAAATATAGTGAGCTAATTTGTAGCTGTGGCGATTTGCTATAAAAAGTAAAAACTCATTAAGAAGTTTTTTTGTAGGGGCAATCGTTCACGAGATATAGCGTTTCAAAAACCAAGAACGTAGAGGACTTACTTCACTACGAAGAATAACGACTGATCTTAATGTTGGATAATGAATTATTATTCAATATGTATATTTATGGCGTTTTTTATTTATTTGTGCATTTATTGCATTTATTTGGGCATTTATGATACAGTAATTAACTTTCTTCAGTTTCAGAGAGCGATTGTTCCGTCACCAAAGTTTGGACGAGGAAAGACGATGGATCGATGTCGTTATCGATTTCCTCGTTATCAATATTAAAAATTTCCATGTTCATACATGTTTGGCCATTACATTGACTACAAACTACAGAACAGTTCAATCCTGCTTTCCGACATCCATATTGGAACCACAGCTTTTCTTGCACTTACAAAATACTGTATTGAGTAATGCAACAGGAGCGGCTTGGAGCAGAGTTGTAACTGGTTCTAAAATATTATTTTGTAGTACCCATCCCCAGTCCTGAAAGCAGAATTGAACTGTTCTGTAGTTTGTAGCCAATGTAATGGCCAAACATGTATGAACATGGAAAATTTTAATATTGATAAGGAGGAGATCGATAACGACATCGATCCATCGTCTTTCCTCGTTTAAACTTTGGTGACGGAACAATCACTCTCCGAAACTGAAGAAAGTTAATTACTGTATCATAAATGTCGAAATAAATGCAATAAATGCACAAATAAATAAAAAACGCCATAAATATACATATTGAATAATAATTCATTATCCAACATTATATCCTAAGATCAGTCGTTATTCTTCGTAGTGAAGTAAGTCTTCTACGTTCTTGGTTTTTGAAACGCTATATCTCGTGAACAATTGCCCCTACAAAAAAACTTCTTAATAAGTTTTTATAGCAAATCGCCTCAGCTTAAAATTAGCTCTCTATATTTTTTTCAATAAAGATCGCCGTTCTTGAGATTTTTGCAAAAAATTGTTTATTGCGACCTTTGATCTCGAGTAACTCAGTTAGCAGCCATCAAATCGATGGGGAACTTTCATACATTATTGAGGGCTATAATACTAAGGTGCATGCAAAAATTCAGCCTGTTACAATTTTTTTCCAACTCAGCCTTTTTTTTGTCTATTTTTCCTGGACTATAAAGAATAGTAACCAAATTAAAATTTGTTCATGTCAAAGTGACAACTATAAAATTATCTAAAATAAAGTGACAAAACTTTCAAATGTCATTACTTACCGATCAGAAGGCGAGAATCTGATCGGTAATAGTAGATTACATACCGCGGCTGAAAGTATTCCATTCCTGTCGAGAGAACTATAGTTTACCGAGAGGCGTAGCCTCGAGGTGAACTAGTTCTCGAGACACAGTAATGGTACTTTTGCCGAGGTTTGTATACGATTTTATTCACAGTCAGTCATTTAGTAAAACAAACAACATTATAATAATAAAAAATATATTTGACATTGACATTTCATCAAATTAGTTAACAAAGTCACATCAAATTTGTAGTTGCTCAGATAGTAGCGCCCTCCCAGGTTAGTAATGGGTTCATTACTGACTGCTTTTTTACTATTACTGACTGCAGTAGCGGATCCAGGATTTTACCATGGGGGGGGTTTTGGATAAAATAATTTAGAATAATCTACGTCACAAGTAATTTTTGCTAATATATCTCTTTTTCAAACATCAATAGAATAAAAACAACGATCTCCACGGGGGGGGTTTGAACCCGAAAACCCCCCCCGTAAATCCGCCACTGACTGACTGGTTGAAGTGTAACCAAGGAATGGCTCACTTTCTAACTTTTAAGGGGTACGAAAAGCTGTATATTACTAACTGATTGTGAATAAAATACTTACTGATCAGTAATTTGTAAACAAAACCTACTATTCTTTTAATTAAACCAGTAAATACGCGAATTTGACGGATCGTGCAAAAATATAATTTTTTCTACGAAAATGTGGAATGACGTTTTTTCTGACAAGATAATCAAACTTGAAAGTAGGCTTTTGAAAAACTAGTACGGAAAATTAGTGTGGAAATTTTTTTCCGCACACATTTTTTAAACTTTCCGCACGCAAACAAAAACATAAAGAAGTACTTACATTTAGTTATAATTGTAACATTTATTTAATATCTAACAACCGGAGGAGTGCACATTAATTCATCGCTTTCGCTTTAGTTTTGAAACTCCATGTTTATATTCACGTAATTTGATCTCAAAATCAAAATTATTTCGATGACAGGACACAATTTATAAACTGTCAACAGCTATGAGCTTTCAGTTCTATGACAACAAACTCACTTGATGTTTTTTTTAATTAGAAAAAGATTTACAAATAATTTTATTTTTTACGAATTCCACGTTTTCGTAGAAAAAATCGTATGTAACACGCTTGCGGAAATGGCCCATGACAATACTCGTGTGATTGCAGCACTCGCTATCGCTCGCGTTGCAAATTTCACACTCGTATTGTCATGATGCGTTTTCCACACTTGTATTACAATATACTATTATTTTATAACAAATACGAGTACTGATGACTTTTCACGAACATAAAATAAAGATTCTTACCTGTGTAATGTATTCAATGTCAGAATAAACTTGATCTATGATTGATGATTGCCTGAAAATTTACTTCAACATGATTTTCCTCTACATGTATATTTTCCTTGTTGACCTTAAAAAAAATAATTAAAATCTAATACGAGTATTAGGGTGCATTTATTTTTAACTACGTTGTTGTGGTGGTTTATAGAGTATATTGAACTGAACATACCCTTGTCCAAAAGTACTCTGTGGAGTTATTAATAACCCCCCAAAGTTGGAAAAGAATGTTTTGGTTTTTATTAATATTTCCGCAATGGTTTTACGTACATGTTTTAAATTTTGCATGTAAACAGGTGACATACAAAGCAATACTTCCTCAAATTTTCAACAAAACTAGTTCATCAGAAGTGGAATATTTTGAGGTGCATGAATTTTAAAGCTTAACATAACTTTGTAAACAAAATCTAATAATCATACACTTCAAAATTTTCGTATTCTGCTGAACAAGTTGTATGTATTTAAAATTTTAAGAAATATATATATTCTCCGTTTGTATGCCAAATGTCAACCATATACGTAAAACCTTTACAAAATATTAATGAGCAAAAACATTTTTTTAAAAACTTTTAGGGGCTATAACTATAACTTCGATCAAAGTATGTTTGGTATTTGGTTAAATGTACTATAAATGCCCTAATAACGATGTAAAAAGAAATCCACCACATCATTTAAAGCAAATTATAATAACTTACTTTTTTTGGACCAAGACCAAACTCAGAACAAGAATCTCCTTTTATATACAGGCTGTTTCATTAAGGGTGGCCTCCGGCCATATCTCGGAAAGTACTGGGCATCTCCATTAGGGACAGTAGCCTCCCTTCGCAAGCTGTTAGATTTACATCATAAATAATAGATTAATAGATATACTTACTAATTTACATCTAATAAAGGCCCACCCTTGATACAATTAATAAGGTATGTTTTTGCGCATCTGGTGCTAGGGTGGGGGGAGCATTTTGGCCGTTGTATGGCTATGGATGCATCTGCTCGCCGCCATTTTGGATTCATTGTATTGGCATATGTCACTTTATCGCTTTTAAGGTTAGAAGAACAGTGATATTTCTAGGGAATTCTGTTTTGTGCCAACCTACATTTATTTAATACATATTCGAGTTTATGAATGTTATTAATATTTGCGATTTTAATAAAGCGAAAGTTAACAGCAATAAAAATAAATTATTTTGTCATTCGATATAACACAGTTTCTACATGCGAATTTAAGTAACTCGTGCGTGATTGAAAACGTAGTTTTGAATTAGAGGCGGGAAATTTTCCAAGATGGCGGTGCATAGATGCTGCGCGAACTGAACGAAAACGCGTCGGCCATAAGAACATACCTTATTAGTTGTATCAAGGGCCCACTATTTGTTTTATTTATCGAGTTGTTTATTTTAGCAGCTTTCTGTTTTAATTTACTTTTTAGTCGATCATTACAAAAATTGTGATTTCATGGTCCCGTTTGACGCCGTAAACTTTTACTTTTTTGTACACATCTGTAAATGTTATTTTTTTGGGACAGAAGTGTCAGAAAGTGAAATAAAAAGTGACGTTTAACATTAAATTTGACAGGAGATGCTTTGGTTTTTAGTTGTCTAAGGTAACTATGTTTTTCAGTAAAATGTCCAAAAAAAAATTAATTTTGTGTTTTGTGACCAAATTTTTGAATTCTTTCGTGATGATCGCCTAAAAAACGTTGTGTCCACCTCGGCCAAAAGTGCTTTACGGCCTTGATATACAAATAACTATTTACAGTCAGCTACGAATTGTATAGAGAGGATACTTGACACCCTATCTCCATGCATACAGCGATTTGGGACGTATAGCGGCGCCGATCTCGCCGAAGTAGGCGTGTCTCCGGCTTCACCCTTGATGCGCGTTGTACGTTACTAACGTAACAACGCGCATCAGACGCGGGTCAGTAGCGCGAGTCAGACTCAGAACCCACGCCTAAGTCTGCGCCGTTATATGTCCCGTCGCTACTACTTGTGATACGTATCCTCTCTATACCATCCGTAGAGTCAGCCAACGTCTACGAAAAAACATCTATGTAGGTATTAAATAACGTGTGATTAATTAAATTTCCATTCTGAGTTGGCGGTGGAAAAAAAAATCATGTCTTTGATTACACCTCATTTCTTTAAATGTCAAAAAACGCATGGTCGAAGTATAAGCACAGCATATACAGATATACTTACAGCATTAAGGACTAGCGCAGACGAGCGACTTTTGTGGTTCGACAGTCGTGTCGCTACAAATGAAACGCTTTCTTTTAAATAGCCTTGTGCCACAGATATCTTACTCTTTCTAAATAGATAGCCATTGCATAAAACCATAAATGAGCCGAATTGAAACTGCGCACGGGGGTATTTAGACTTGCGCACAAGTAAATATTGCGCCCGCGAATTCAAACAAAATATTGTAATAGGTCCGAATCAACTTTAAATACCGTGCTGTAATATTGGTTGCCAGACCAATTTTAGGGAATTTGCTTTTTTATGTTTACCCCCTGTAAGCCACGCTTTTGCACATACATCTTACTCGTTCTAATTAGAAAGCTGAAGCAAATGCGCAAGTACAAATACCCCCGGATTCACGATTTTCGACCTTATTGAAATCTTCAATTTGTCGCACTTTTTCATCACGCAGCCCATATGCTTTAGTTATCTATTTAGAAAGAGTAAGATATCTATGCCTTGTGCACACGAGCTACTATTTTGTAGTAGTCTAAGAGCCCGCGACGCAAACCTTAACCATTACAATATCAGTATGACATGTATATATTATGAAAGATTGGTAAAAAAGGTGTACAAAAAGCTCGGTCTGTCGCGCCGCATTTAGCCGGAAGTTAACAAAATTTAATTATTTAGAGATTCAAAAAAAGTTGCATAGATTTAGGCGCATATTTATAACTGGTTGCCTAATTTACTATTTAAATTTTCTGTTGGTTTTATGAGACTCAATTTTTTCGATTGCTTTTCTTTGAAAATAGCAGCTTTTTAAGATCATTCCGTTGTAGCTGGCGATTTTCGCTACAACAAACTTTCTTGCTTGAGATACAAGGAAATCAGTTGATATTTGGTAACAATAAGCACATTGTCGCTCATTGCTATTGGAAGAATGTTTAGTAATTATTATTAAGATGATTCAAAAGCCAAACGAAAAAACGTCATAAATTAATTTTTTAGTAAATATCGGAAGATAAAAAAAGGCTTAGAAATTTATTGTTGCATTTAGTCGCTGGTGTGAAGGAGTATATTTTGTCTAATTGTCATTGCAAAATAAAATCGAATCAAAAATTATCAACAATATATTAAACAATAATAATTTTTTCATAATTTTAAAATTCTCTCAATGACAAATTGTTGTTCAAATAAAAAAAAATTGAGGGCACCAAGTCTGTAAACATACGTATACAATACAAATATTTAAAACAAAGTGGCTTTTTATACGTCCGACTTATATGAAATTCGGTATACGTCTTGTGCTCTTATTGTTTGTTGATGTTGATGCAGGAGGAATCATGGAGGCTGCTGACGAGGCAGGACTTACTTCCAGAATTTCAGAAACCGATGAAATTGATGTCGAACATGAAGGAGTATCAACAGACTTGTGTTTTTCGGAATTGTTCAAATCCCCAAGTTCTATGTTTATTTCTGATGAAGACGATGACTCAATTTCCTATATAAAATAGAGATATGAGTAGATGCTTGTAACGTACTTAATCCAGCCTGAAATATTTTAGAACAGTCCCGAAAGTTGTTATAGATTTTAAAGGTAACCGATTTCTTTTTTCGAATCTGGCTGGAGCAATAAATCGCCTTATATGAACTTTTTTATATTCCGAAAAGCAAGAATTTGTGAACATTTTTCGAAGATTTTATCAGTGAATGGTATAACATTTTTTCTTCTCTCCACACACGAAACAATTCATTTTATCAATTCGAAAGTGAAAAACTATGCAAAATGTCTTTCGATGACTCAAATAAATTTTGCATGGTCTGTCAAGTACTTCCGACCATTTCTATGCCGACAAACCAGGTTATTTGTTATTAGTTCAGAGGAAATCATGAGCTTTAATTTGATACCTCTTATGTGTTGCTTTTCCCAATAGTAATGATTTCTGATTAAAAACATCTTTTGAAGCGGGTCTGCCAAGGGTGTCCGGCCGCCCGAGTGGTGATAAACCTTAACCGTGTTGTAGCGAAAATCGCCAGCTACAACGTAATGATCTTAAAAAGCTGCTATTTTCAAAGAATAGTAATCGAAAAAATTGTGTCTCATAAAACCAACATAAAATTTAAATATTAAATTAGGCAACCAGTTATAAATATGCGCCTAAATCTATGCAACTTTTTTTGAGTCTCTAAATAATTAAATTTTGTTAACTTCCGGCTAAATGCGGCGCGACAGACCGAGCTTTTTGTACACCTTTTTTACCAATCTTTCATAATATATACATGTCATACTGCTATTTTAATGGTTAAGGCTAAGAATATATACAATATGAACAAGAAGCGACACTCTCGTCGGCACCTTTGATATTTTGATAACCAGATTTGGTGACCTTGCGCCATTTTGTGGGGGTGCAGAAAGGGAGGGAAATTCAAATTTAAATCCTTACCTTTCTATATTGTCTTTAGGAAATCGAAAGAAACTTAGTGTACCATCGTTGCCCGTGGAGCAAGCTTTAATCGCACACGAATAACCACGTTTACGTACTTTTTCCATGATTGAGATTATTGCCAATTTAATACTTATTACTAGTTATATTAAAATTAGGTTAGTGTCTCTGACACTGACAACCTAACTGACAAGAGTCAAGAGATAGTTTCTGGTCATGATACTATTAACCAGGCATGTTCTTGCGCATCTTGGGTAGGACTGGGGCAAAACCTACAAACTTAAAAGCAGCAGCATCCAGGGCGACCATCTAGGATTCCCTTAGGTTAGGTGCTTCGTTGCAAATTGCAAATACCTAATTAAGGTAAATATAAAAATAAGCTAAAGATAATTTACACAGTAATGTTTCGTTATTCGAGTTATATTTTCATGTAAAAATCAATGATTTCTTGCGTTTTATTAAAAACGCAGTTTGAATTTAAGGCGGGAGCGAAAGAAGACGACAGCCTGGGATGATGCGCAGACTGAATCCAAACGCGTCCGCGGGAAGCACATACCTGGTTAAATAGTACCATGGTTCTGGTAAACCTGCGCACTGGAAAACGGTTTACCCCCACTACGCGACTGTCGGTTCTTGTTCATTTTGTCTATATTCTTTGGTTAAGGTTTGCGTCGCGGGCTCTTAGAATATAGTGGTTACCAGTAACTACCGGCGACTGCCAGCGACAGTCGCTACTGATGCAGCATGTTCTATTTTTCAGCGTCTGAACAGTCGCCGGGCGATTGTCGCCAGTTATCTAACAGATGGGGTTTAACACTCCTAAGCAGACGGGCGACGTATTTGTTGCTGAATGCACTGCACTCACGGGGTGATTGTGTCCTCTCAATAGGGTTTCTCATTTTTTTGGGTTATTCTTTAATTATACTAAAGAAAATATCGCTTGGAAGATTGATTTATTTGACGTTCTAGACTCTCTAAATTTAGTGTTTCCATAAATGATTTACTTTCTTATTGAAAGTAATTAAAGAATTTGTCAGGGTAAGCCCTCAAATCTAAGTAGAGTTTCTTAAATTGCCTTTTTAATAAACGTTGGCTAACTATAGGATGCACTCAATATTGTTTTCGTTAAATTTTTCTTTTGCTTAGCACAAGGCATACTGCAACGCTTGCTAATTTAATGAAATCCATTTTATAACTGAGGTCAGAAGTGAAAAACTGCGACAAAAGTGTGGTTCGTCTGCATGCGTAAGCTACAATCGCCTGTCGCTTCTTCTCAGCGACACAACTGTCGAACCACAAAAGTCGCTCGTGTGCGCTAGTCCTAATAAGGACTAGCGCAGACGAGCGACTTTTGTGGTTCGACAGTCGTGTCGCTACAAATGAAACGCTTTCTTTTAAATAGCCTTGTGCACACGAGCTACTATTTTGTAGTGGTTACCAGTAACTACCAGCGACTGCCAGCGACAGTCGCTACTGATGCAGCATGTTCTATTTTTCAGCGTCTGAACGGTCGCCGGGCGATTGTCGCCAGTTATCTAACAGATAGGGTTTAACACTCCTAAGCAGACGGGCGACGTATTTGTTGCTGAATGCACTGCACTCACGGGGTGATTGTTTCCTCTCAATAGGGTTTCTTATTTTTTCGGGTTATTCTTTAAATATACTAAAGAAAATATCGCTTGGAAGATTGATTTATTTGACGTTCTAGACTCTCTAAATTTAGTGTTTCCATAAATGATTTACTTTCCTATTAAAAGTAATTAAATAATTTGTCAGGGTAAGCCCTCAAATCTAAGTAGAGTTTCTTAAATTGCCTTTTTAATAAACGTTGGCTAACTTAGGACCATTGAAATGCATGTAAACTAACTGGAAGGGACCCGACCATGCGCTTGAAGCAGGCAAACTGTGTCAGGGGCAGTGACAGAGATGGAACGATACTGTAGGGTATCTATTTCTGTTCCACGCGTATAAGTAAATGGCGTTACAAGAGTTGTTTCATTGCTTTTTTTTGACGGAATTTTAAAAAAAAGTTCAAACAAAATTTGTCAAAATTTAATTCTAAATCAATGTTAAAGAATAAAAGAATCTCGTAAATTGTTTATTTTTCAAGATATTCCTAAAAAACCTAAAAATGTCTTCAGGTAAGTAGCACTTGTGTTGGTGCTAAATGAAAAAGATTTAATATGGCACCCACAATTTTGTTCAAACTCTTAAATATGAAATTTGAATCTAATCCGATAAGTCGTTTTTGAGTTATGGTGGATACAGACAGACAGACAGACAGATAGTCAATTATTCAAACGAGTTAGAAAGAGAGAGCAACACTACACTCTTGAGGGTTGCATAACAACCAAATTTGCCTCACTTTCAAGCTATTGCGCGTCCCTTCCAGTTAGTTTATATGTATTTCACTGCTTAGGATTAGCTAGTCCTTCACTCTCAGTGGCGGGAAGTTTTGCGCCGTTCTTTACGCGCATTGAATCGGTCATGTTGTGAGAAGATTACGTCGTAAAATAAGCACATAGTCGTCTCCGATATCAGTTCTGACTTCAGTGCCGTGCGTTGCAGCGTTTAATAGATATAATATAATATATATGTACTTCTATCAGGGCCGTGTGGTAGAGAGGTATGGTGAGGCGACCGCCACAGGCGGCACTATTCAGGAGCGGCATTTTGGCTTCAGATCGGTAAATTCTTTTTTTAAATTTGAAATTGAATTTGTTTGGTTTCTATAAATACTTTTTGTTCTAAATTATAAACTAAATTGTCTAATTGGTTTAACTTAGGCCGAAGAGCAAAATATCACGTAGAAGTTGTAAATTTTATTGCTATTACGTATTTTTTGAATGTAGTTAAGTAAGTAGTGAATTTTGCGAACAGATGTGCCAACCATTCATTGCATTAGTTTCTAACAAAAATGTAAATTGAAGTCAATGGCTTAAAAAAAAAACTACTCCACCCGAATGAAAATTTATTATACTTAAAAATACATTAATAGAAATTTTAGGCAAATAAATGAAAACAAACTAATTATATGGAACAATAATTAATTAAGTAATTTTTTAAGTTAACTTTAGTTTTATTTTTATTTGGGTATACAGGGTGTCCCAAAATTAGCCTGCCAAAATGAACCAGCTGATTCTACGTTCAAAAATAATGCATAAAGTTTTAATAAATATAGGTTGAAATATGCTTTCTAAGGGAGCTATAACCCCCCGAAAGGGGGCCCCCAAAGAGGAGTTTTCTGTAATATCTCTGCAATTGTTCGAGGTAGATTCATGAAATTTGGTGAGTTTCAAGCTGTATAATTTGTCACATATTTCTTTTTCCAATTTTCAGAAATTTTGCCAGGGGCGTCACATACAGAGTGGGTGCTGGCTAAATTATGTCCCATATTTTTTGTGTGGATAATTTTTAAATTTTTTATATCAAATTATGAAACTTGGTTTATTTTTACACAAAAAAGGTCGTCTCAGTCGACCTTTGAATCTTGAACCGTTTTCGAGTAAAATCGTTTTGAAAAAATCACGTCTATAAAAATTACACTAATAAAAATAATCACAAAACTAAAATTTATCAAAAGTAGACAATGGATTAAAATTTATAGGTACCTATTTATCTACGACTAATATATAATATATGTATTATATTTCTGGTTTTTGCAATATAATGAATCTCAATATTCCATACAAATTTCATTATACCATACTTGTAAACCAATGAAAAAATAGTATAACAATCACAATTTCTGTGAAATTGAAAATAGCCATGGAAACCATGACAAACAAAATGTCAGTGTAAATAAATAATTGTCAAAATACTGATAGTGTTGTACGTGTTGTGTCATTTTATAATGGAAAATGTGGAAAGTGATATTGAAGATGGATTTTCGTCGTAGATAAAGTATAGTATACAACTCGCTATAATGGCTATTATTCCCTCGGATGTTACAACACTCGCTCGCTTCGCTCGCTCGATTTGTAATTTTCATCCTCAGGAATAATAGCTTTCATTATAGCATCGTAGTATAATATACTATTATTACTTCGTTTAGCATTTCTTCGTCAAATATTAATAATAAAAACAAAATATCAAAATAATTTTTTTTTTAATTTTGTGATTATTTTTATTAGTGTAGTTTTTATGGACGTGACTTCTTCAAAACGATTTTACTCGAAAACGGTTCAAGATTCAAAGGAAGACTGAGATGACCGTTTTTGTGTAAAAATAAACCAAATTTCATAATTTGATATAAAAAATTTAAAAATTATCCACACAAAAAATATGGGGCATAATTTACCCAACACCCACCTTGTATGTGACGCCTCTGGCAAAATTTCTGAAAATTGGAAAAAGAAATATGTGGCAAATTATAAAAGCTTCAAACTCACCAAATTTCATGAATCTAAGTCAAACAGTTGCAAAGATATTACAGAAAACTCCTCTTTGGGGCCCTCTTTCGGGGGGCAATTATTTAAAATAAGCGAGTTATTTTGAAAAAAAGTTTTCAAAGTTTTAATATCAAGTAGCCATGAAAATTATAATTTTTGTAAATTTTCAATATTTCCGTAATTTTTTCAAGTATTTTTCAACTTGCTTAAATTCAAATTTATGATCGTTTGGTTTTAATAAATTACTATTCCGTTTTATGGCTACTAGATTTTAAAGAATTGCAAACTTTTTTTCAAAATAACTCGCTTATTTTAAATTATTATCAAAAAATGATAACATTTTTTGTAAAGAATTTAATTTACCATCGATTTTTGCAAAAATATATAGGGTGTTCCATTTAAAAAAATGTTATTTTTTTGAATATCTTGAAAACCAGATGGGCAATTGTTTTTTTTTGTTTTCACCATTGTAATCAGCGGACAAAATGCTACTAGTTTGCTAATTTAACCGACTTTGTAGCTCCAATAATAACGAAGTTAGCAATAGTGAGCCACTTCGCGCGAACACCCTGGTGTCCATAGTGTCCAAGAAAAATGATGTGAGCAGAAGGTTCAAGAGCGTTCTCCCCCTCCATTTCTATGGTTATTATTAGTAGGTATCAAGAAGGTATATAATAGAGGAGAGAAGATTCCCGGTGTGCCGGGGCGTAGGCACAAATTCGTTGCCAGTTGCAGTGACAGTGACAAACCAAAACAAATACTTGAATTACCTTACTGACTGCAGAAACTATCAAGTACGCTTGAGTCCATTTGAACGTGCAACACTTTCTGACCCACGAATTCTTACCTCCTCCCTGGGGATCTTTCTGTCCTTGGTAGGTATACAGGGTGGTCACGACGAGTTGACATTAAACATAACTATATTACTAAACACAATTTGGTTCTAAAAATTGGTACACACCCATTATACAGGGTGTCTCAATTTCGATGGGAATGGGGGGTTTCACCCATTTTTAGGCGAGATAGAAAAAAATGGTTTTCGCAATACTCTGCTCGATTTTTCTGAAAAATCGATTGGTAAAAACCACATCTTGATATCTCTAACCGTTATTAAGATATCTATAAAGTGACATTTGGCAGATTTTTAAAAAGTGTCATAACTTTTTTGTTTATTAAAATATTTTTTGTGCCTCAGGTTGGCATTAGTCATTTTGCATTCGTATAAATCGGCTGGAAACTCATGTTTTGCCGGGCTAGACCGGCAAAAACTAGGAATTTTTAGTTTATCGATTGGCATCATTGAAATCATAAAGAAAATTTGTATTTTCCATAGAAACGGATTATTATTTCTGTCATTCGGCTACTACTGTCAGTGTCAATTTTAAGTATCGCGTGTTACCAATATAAAAAAAATCCCTAATACCAAATATTTAAACAAATATTTTGTAAATTTTATTTATTTAAATAAACTTCGGCACAAAAAATAGTGTGTATTACACGCCTTGAAACTGTTTTGCGAGTACTCGTAGTTGCGGGCCTCGGCCTACGGCCTATGCTCGCAAACCCTACTCGCACTCGCAAAACTCTAGTTTCAAGGCTAGTTATACAAATTACTATTAAATCTGTAAAGTGTTTGTTATAGTAGTTTTTCACGTAGAATAATTAGCACTAGAAATTTTTGTTCTAGGCTCAATACATTTCGAGTTATTACACCTAACTTTCTTATTTTAAATGCAAACCATAGTTGGCTATGCCATTAAAAAATTGCTTATTTTTTTATATTTTCAAAAATATATATCTTGCATACTTATTTTTATATCTCACTGAATTATACGTTTTTTTGTTTTTAAATTCGTAAATTAAATGTTTTGAATATTATTAGTAGGCGTTGTTAAAGAAAAATATATCAATGAACCAACGTCAAATAATAACAACACAGCCACGTTAATATTAATCAATATAAACTTAAGATTTTACATTTTTTTATAGAAATCATTTTAGTAAATTATAAACATGTTAAACAAATAATTGTTTAATTTAAATATTCAAATTGCTGCTGATACTGTTGTATTGCAGCATGAATCACGTTAAAAATCTGATTTGGTTTCATATTTCTAATTATTTGCAATCTGCCTCACTCTATGCTCAATTCCTCAATTTCTTCCTTTATGTTCGATTTATTAAAAAAAATATATTGTCCTTGCCAAAAGTTATGTGTTCAACAGAACGGACAACAACTTGAACATTTAATTCAACAAATTCGTACTATAATGTGTTGCAATTGTTTATTTATTAGTTCTCTTTCAGTTATATATTTTGTGTTTCTGTTTATTTATTGTTGATTTTTTACCTGTTAAATTTGATATATTATTGTTGATAAATGGATTTTACTATTTGACCCTGGTTCATTGATATAACATTTTCTTTGACAACGCCTACTAATAATATTCAAAACATTTAATTTACGAATTTAAAAATATAAAAACGTATAATTCAGTGAGATATAAAAATAAGTATACCAAGATATATATTTTCGAAAATATAAAAAAATAAGCAATTTTGTAATGGCATAGCCAACTATGGTTTGCATTTAAAATAAGAAAGTTATGTGTAATAACTCGAAATGTATTGAACCTAGAACAAAAATTTCTAGTGCACATTAGTCTACGTGAAAAACTACTATAACAAACACTTTACAGATTTAAAATATTTTAATAAACAAAAAAGTTATGACACTTTATAAAAATCGGCCAAATGTCACTTTTTAAAGATATCTTAATAACAGTTAGAGATATCAAGATGTGGTTTTTACCAATCGATTTTTCTTAAAAATCGAGCACAGTATTGCGAAAACCATTTTTTTCTATCTCGCCTAGAAATGGGTAAAACCCCCCATTCCCATCGAAATTGAGACACCCTGTACAATGTGAGAATGTGCTCTATTTAATGAAAATATTGCCATCTTACTGGTACTTCCGGTTATACCGGAAGTAGACACAAACTTTGTTATTTTAAATAGAACACCTTGTATATTTTTCAATTTTTAGATTCCACACTTCATTCTAGACATACAAGCAGTGGCTGCTCGTGACTTGCGTACTAGGGAGGGCTCCAAATTTTTTTTTTGTTCTTTTACATTTTTATTGCACCTGTACAATATTTAATATAGGCGTTGGACGTCCATTATTTCTTAACTCAAGCTTTTCATTTAAGCTCAGACAACTAAACGCAATTTTTGAATTTCTCTGACCTTCATAGTTTATTTTCAAGGCTTACCGGCCACTAAAACTAATTAACTTAGCTGTACACAAAGGAACAGTCAAAATTTTGTGCGAAAAAGATAGAGCCCAGAGGATAACACTACAACACGCACTTCACTTATACATATGTCACGGTTACCATGACAACCGACGTAAACTTATCGGGAATCATAAGCATTCGTATGGGCGATCCGTTAGGAGCCCATTCATATTATTTACTGCATAAGCACGTTCACTAAATATTTTCAGATAATTGTTAAATTTACCGTGCGCTGCGAATTTTACTTTTTATTTTTAAGTTTGTAAATTGCGTAAAAATTTCAATTATGACAAGATGTAGTAGTTATGTATTATTGGCATTTTGATATTTTGTAATTCTGTTTACTCTAAAAATTTGCCAGGGAGGGCGGCGCCCCAGAGCCCTCCCTCACCAGCCGCCACTGCATAAAAGTATTAAGGTTGTATGGTCCTAACCTTAACGGTATTATAAGTATTTACACTTTTTCATTTTTTTTACAAAAACATAGATGTAAATAAAAATTCAAATCTTGACAATGACACGTTTTTTCCAATATTTTTTCTTGTGTTTGAAGTAGGAATATACAAAAAATAAGCTGATGTAGTTTTTTAAAACTTGCTTTATACAGGGTGTTGGTGGTTGTCCGTTCATTTTTAAAAACTTTAATCAATGATAACTTAATTTTTTAAATGGAACACCCTATATATTTCTAGATTTTCGAATTCTACACTTAATTCTAGACATAAAAGTATTAAGGTTGTAAAGTCTTAAAATTAACGGTATTATAATTAATTACGTTTTTTAAAAATTAACGGTCAATCACAAGCACCCTGTATAAAATAAGTTTTTTAAAACCATATGACCATGTTTCTTGTACATTTCTGCGTCCACTAAAATTTGGTCTATTTTTTGAAAGAACGTGTCATTAGTAAAATATTGTGACGATTATATAACTCTTTATAAATTTATCCAATAGCAATTACAAGTTTTACATAGTTACTATGTATTGGTAAGCGAATATACCCCTTGACGACGTGGTATAACCGTTTTCGTATATTCGCTCCTCAAACAATGTGAATTTTGTCATAGTAACATTTTTTTGATGTTTATTAATAAACGTCAGAAAGACAATTTGTTTGTTAATTCTTTATATAATCGTAACGAATACCACTCGAGCAAACGAAAATAATCGTTATACTAACCTCGTCACTCGACGTATATCCTTAAAACACCACTCGAGCTAACGCTCTCGTGGTGTTTCGCAGAATACGTCTAGTGACTCGGAAGTATAATCGATTATTTTCTATGCTCTTGTGATATTACTACTGATAATATTTTGAGTGTTATCATCATCTCCACTATATGTGGCGTTGATGATTTTGGGGGGTTTTAGGAAAGGATTAAGGGAGGTTATATGGAAAAACGACGTGTAAGATAACTTACATTTTAATAACGATGGTTGAATTATAATACAATAGTTACCAAGTTACTAACGTAAGTATAACTAGATTATAACTAATTTCCTATATCTAAGGGTCCTATATTTATATAAAAATAATAGCTAACGTTGCTGGTAAAACATGACGTAAAATAGTTCTAGAAGGAACACTGGACTACTTTGGGTCGCAATTCAGCTGACTGCTGATTTGGGGATTTCGGTGGTTTTCCTATTGGAAATATACGTTGGCCTAGATATAAATCATTACAGTGCACAATTTTGCACGTAAGCATAATTACACAATATAATTAAGGTTTTCAATTTTGAGAGATAGATGATATGCGCAATGGCAACGGTCATTAGGGTGTCTTGTGACGTCAGGAGGGACAGAGAACGTTGTTTTATTGAAAACCTCAATTAATAAATAAATAAATTAATTTTAAATATTATTTATCTAAAATAATTTTGTATATTTATTGGCTCTATCGTCACAACACCCCGGTCCAGAATTGGTCGACCCAGAGCAATTTTCCAATGGCCCTCGTAGAAGAGAAATTTTCTATTGTCCACGGTATAGTGAATTGCTTAATTGTTGAATTTGCAAAAACGTGCGTCATTGTCGTTGTACCAACAAGCATGCATCGTGTGGTGTTGAGTGATTTTTAGTTTTAGATCCATTAGATTCTAGAAAATAAAAAGATCTAAGACAAAATACTAGATGAGGTAAGTAAAATTATTCTGTAAATATAAGAGAAATTTAAAATATGTTTAACAATTCTCCCTTGTTCCTTCCTATAAAAAAATACATATGAAATTTAAATTATACTTTCAGTGAGTTATTTAAGGCAATTGTATAAAAGTTATTCCTTATGATTCCCTTGACTTTTCCTGAGATAAAAAAAATTTAATAGTAATGTTAAACATTATTAAAACGTATGTGATTGCTGCATCTGCATTTTTCGCCTTGTCTTCCGTTTGTAAAGTAACCTGTAAACTTGACATTGATCTCTTTTTATATTAGTGTCAGCTGATTCAAAAAATTGTTTTTATATATATATTTTTTTTTGAATTTTCCCATTAGTTATTTTGCCCAATAATAAATATAATCATAATAACAATCAATATAATAATTCATAATAATACTCGTCGTGGTACCAAAAATATGTTTATTTTAGGTACTAGTCTAAGGCTAACCAATCCAACACTAGCGTCGAGCTAGGACTTCCATCTGGTGGCTAGGCAGACTGGTTGATACTAGCGGCATTTTGCCTGTTGTGACCAGCCTTGGTTAGGCAAAGACCAATGGATTTGGGCATGCTTCCTGCTGCCATATTAATTCATATAAACTCTTCAGTATCTGCGCGCTTCACATATGTAGGGCTTGTCAGTAGTATTGGCCATTGCTTATCGATTCCGGTAGGTATTCTTTTTTTTCCATATAATTTGACTCGAGGTAGTTTTTCTTTCAGGTTAAGTTTTGGCGATCTTGTTGAATCTTTTCTGATGTCGATAGATGCAGGATATCGTAGTTAATGTTCTTCCTTGGACGTATTTGCACTATAACAGGTGAGGTGATATTTTTTCTTCCTTCTCACGGGATTGGTTGAGTATTTAGAATGTGCGTAATCTTGTGGATTAGTAAATAATGCGTCTAATTACTTGTGTGCATAGTCCGTTGAAAAATTAATCTTGCTCCCCTTACTGACAATGTAGACCGAGTTGATATCATTTATTTGCCATATTATGGTATATGGGTTGTACCGTCTTAGAAGTAGATATTCGTTTTCTTTTCCTCTTCCTCTTGGAGTAAAGATTTTGAGTTTGTTTTCTTCTTGGAATTCAATATGATGTTTTTCGTTTAATAATATTTGAATTTTCTGCTTTTTCTGTATATCCTCCAGTTTGTTGCTGCGTATTGGTAGTACTTTTCCCATAAGGCTTGTGGCATCTTTTGATTTAATATGAGTTAAATTTGCCCCAGTTGATAAACTAGGATTTTGGCTATAGATGTGCTTGTCGACAAAGATGTGGTTTAGCCAATCAGTTAATCCATTGCACTGTAGATGGTAAGCCGTTATTTCTACTACCATGTTATGTTTTAGCAGATCTCCAACTAAGAAATAAAAAATTAAAAATTTTAATGCTATTAAATAAATTTGTAAATCCCTTTGGCTTGGTAGCATTTGTGTATTTTTCTTTTTCTATTTTTAATTTTTCAAATTTATGTAAATTTGTGTTGGCCTTTAGTTCTGGTTTACTTTGCGGAACGTCTTCTTCAATGTACATTATTACATTTTCGTCGATTGTGTTGTGGGATATTCTGTACAGGCTGTTTCATTAAGGGTGGCCACCGGCCATATCTCGGGAACTAGTGGGCATAGAAATCCAGGGAAAAAAATTTCATTACTAAAGTGGCCATGAGAAAATCCTGGAAATTATTTTTAAGCTCCGCATTTCGCCGCGAGGGGGCGCAACTGAAAAGTAAATATTAAAATTCTAAATTTCTCCGAAATTCCCACATTAAGGTATACCTTTAGTAACATCATTAGAAAGCTTGGATAATTCTGCATCATTTTGGTTTAAGGCTCATTGGCATACCGACCTTAGTAAGAATAGGGGAAGCTATTAAAAGTGTAATCATTTAAATCGCTGCAACTTCTAAACGACTTATTCGATTTTAGTAAACTTAATGTTGTTTGAAAGAGAAATGTAGGTACTTTTAATTATCGCATCCAATAGTACACGATAGTTCCTAATAAAATTGCTAGAGGGCGCAATTTGAAATAATACCAGTTTTTTTGATTTTATCCCGAAAACTTAAATTAGATGGTATAATTATGATGTCAGAATCGGAAAGTAGATTAAATTTGCAAGAAAAAACGTGAAAACCGCAGCTCGATATCTTCGTTTCTTTCAGAGTTATTGCCAAAATAATAATTTTTAACGCTTTAATTGAAGATATGATTGTTTTCATAGTTCAGTGATCAAATAATCCATGACAAAAAATATTTTTAAACTTTATGCTGGTGTAGGTTTGTCACTCATTATGCCAAGGGCCCAAAAACTACTTTAGAATTAATAAAATAATCATGGAAAACTTCGAATTTAGGCACAATAATTATTTTAATATGGTTTTTTAAAAATACATCTAGATAGCCGTGAAACAAGATCGGCAGGTTTCCAAGGAGATAAAAAAATTGGAATAGTTGTCAACTGATTTAATTTTGATAGGTGTTGTGTTGACAAAAGTTTATTCTTGATGACTATGATTCTTTTTGAATTTCTTTTTATCTATACCAAAAATTTTGCTACATCCCTCAAAAATTCTCAATTCCTCTCCCTGGTTTTATGAAATGATGAAGCCAGTTTTACTAGCTGTGGCATCGTTAATTTACACAATACTTATGCACTAGGTATTGGTTACAAACAAATCCTCATTGGATGCGCGAAGTGGATCACCAAAACAGGTGGTGCAGAGTTTTAGGACACAGAATTATCGGACCGTTTATTTTTAATGGCAATCTAAATGGTGAATCTTACGTTAGCATATCGTAAGACTCAGCATTGGTATAAGCCATTTTTGAGGGATATAGCACAAATTTTGATATAGGTAACAAGAAATTCAAAAAGAATCAAGGACAAACTTTTGTCAACACAACATCTATCAGAATTAACTCAGTTGATAACTATTCCAATTTATTAATTTCCTTGGAAACCTGCCGATCTTGTTTCACGGCTATCTAGATTTATTTTTAAAAAACCATATTAAAATAATTATTGTGCCTAAATTCGAAGTTTTCCATGATTATTTTATTAATTCTAACGTAGTTTTTGGGCCCTTGGCATAATGAGTGACAAACCTACACAAGCATAAAGTTTAAAAATATTTTTTGTCATGGATTAAACAACATTAAACAACATGAGGCATCTGTTCGTCATAGACATAATATATCTGCACAGAAGAGTAGCCAAATGATAACAACATTTTTTGTTGAAAAGGAATCCGATAAGCAATTAAATATTTGCATTGCTGAACTAGCTGCCGTATACCATACAGTAATGCATCAACATAGTTATAATAGCTTTGATTGTGAAATGAAACTATACACTAAACTATTCAAAGATTCATCACTTTCCAAACAAATCCATTGTGGAAGAACAAAAGCTTCAAGCATAACGGAAAACATTTTGGGTCCAAAAGCATTTGAATTCGTTTTGAATGATATTAAGCAAGATGAGACAAATTTCCGATATTTTTCAATTTCAACAGATGCTTCGAATAGGGGGAACATGAAGCTTTTTCCTTTGGTTGTCACTTATTTTATTCCAGAGAAGGGTATAAAATATAAAGTTTTAGATTTTTACACTGACGATTACGAGTCGTCCGAAGCGATATCGAAAAAATAACAGAGTGTCTAAACGAGAATGGTCTTCCAATCGAATATGTTACATCTTATTCAGCCGACAATGCCTCAGTTAATTATGGAAAGAACAATTCGGTTTTTCAAAAATTATCTAAGTTAAATGCATATATCTTAAAGGCGAATTGTTTCTGTCATGTTATTCACAACGCAGCTAAGTTTGCTTGTAAAAAATTACCACCAGAATTTGATATAGAAATGCTTGCGAATAAAATATATTCTGAATTTTCATGTAGCACAACAGCCATAAGAGAATTAAAATCTTGTTATGAATTTTTTCAAATGGAGTTTTTACTAATGATTAGAAATGTTCCAACGAGATGGCTCAGTTTATCAAAGGCTGTAAATCGAATATTGTTAGCGTGGCCTGCAATTAAGCAGTATTTTTTAAATCAGGGAAAAGAGGAATGCAATGTCTTTATTTGGCGTTTTATAGATATGCAAGAAAATGAATTAGAGGATGATATGAAAAATCCTTCTTTTTCCGAGTTGTATTTATACTTTATTTCACATTTCCTGAATTTTATGTGTGAATCAATTTTAACTTTAGAAAAATATGATATTACGTCCACTGAATTACACGATGTCATTAATTCATTGAAAACTAAACTTGAAAATGTCGGCTAAAAGATAACTTTTTTGGATGCGCAGTTAAAAATAATTTAAAAAACTTTAGTAGTAATCAACAAAAGAAATTTATTTTGTATGCAAGAGAGGTTTATGATCGAGCTTTAACTTACATCCACAAATATTATGATTTTGAAAACAGTCCTATAAAAAGCTTAGCAGCATTAAATATAAAAAAAATATGATCTTCAGTTTGCAGATATTCTAAAAATTGCTTCAATTTTAAATGTAAAAGTTAATGAAGATATTCTATATGACGAAATAATTTTAATTCAAAATAGCAATTTAGTAAAACTTCGAAATGAGGAGTTATCAACAGAAAAAATATGGGTGTCTATTTTTAAAACCCTTGATGTGACTGAAATGAAACAAATTGTTGGTAAAGTTCTAAGCGTACCTGTAAGCAATGCATTTGTGGAAAGAATTTTTTCTGTAATGGAATCTGTTTGGAGAAATGATAGAAATAAAATGCGAGTGGAGCTCGTTAAAGTAGAGTTAGGCATTCGAATTAATTTCGACATGAGTTGCGAAGCTTTTCATTCTTATTTATTTCAACATGAACAAAAAAAATTATTGCAAGCAGCAAAATCAGAAAAAAATATAATTTTAAGAAATAAGGAGCTTAACATTGGACTGAACTGTGTAATACTATAATATAAGTCTGTTAACTGTGTAATACTATATATATGACAATATAATTGTTGTTGAAAAAATAAAATATTGTGACCGTTGTTTTTTTTGCTATTCCTCATATCCTCCAGGCGAGTAGTTTGCAAATGTTGGCAACCCTAAAATGAAGGTGCGTTATGCTTGATTCACTATTTTCAAAAGGAAACTGGGAATGATGGTTCTCCAGCTGGTAGAATACAATATAATCCTATTTTTACAAAAACCACACAGGGTGGAGTAAAAATGTGTGCTAATAATAAATGGCTTGTACCTAACCATAATAAACTAAGTCGGTGCCCAGTCAGACTTCTGAATAAGTTAATGTTAAAAAGGAGCGAAAACATAAATATTAAAACAGACAGGTTATTTTTGACAGTAAATCCAAATTGGAAAAAACAAAATACCCTTGGCTGGTACAAAATATGCCAATTGGAGTTCACCAAATTAGCAAATGGACCAAAAAGTCTGCTGAATTGGCAAGTTTAGACATTACAAATAAAAAATTTTCAAAGCATTCTCACCGAGCCACTGCCGTTTCACAATTAGCAAAAGCCGGTGTATCGGAGCAAGAACTGATTAAAATAACAGGGCATGGTAATATCAAACCTTATCTTCAATTAGATCAAGAGCATCACGAAAATATAATATTTCAGATGAGAACCCACCTAAGAAACACTGCAGGATCCAGTACTAACGTCGAAATGTCCAGCTCTTCAGCAATTGACATTTCCAGCGCAGAAAATAATACAAATAAAAAATCCGTAGTTTATAATAACTGTAACTTTTATTGTACCAATATGTACTTAAATTAATAAACTGTTTCTATTGTTCAAATTTACTCAAAAAAATAATCGTACCAAATACAATTCGTACTTCAAAATAATTAAGGTTATAGGCGCTGTGCAATCCTTCATTATTGTCTAAATCACCAAGGCCGATCCGTTCGTACTACACTACTGCGCATATGCTAATTCTTACTACTATTGTCCAGAACAAAATGAACAAATACTGTGTTTAACATAAGCAGCCGTGGTGTAGTGGTTAGAGAATCCGCCTAGTAATCCAGGTGGTGCTGGTTCGATTCCGTAGATTTTCCTTCTTTTTTTTTTAAGTATAAAGATACGGTTACACGGCGCGAGAAGTGGCACTCCCGGCGCGGGAACTGCCACTCAACGCGCCGTGTAACCGGGCCGGCGTGGCAATCTTGACTCGGCGCGTCTCTTCCCGTCGATTGTCGGTAAAATGTGTACAGTTCATATACATATAATAAATATACTGGCTATAAACGACGGCGCAGCTTTACTGAGTGGTAGTGGAAAGCAGATAGAAGATCACGCCATTTTTACTCTTACAGCCCACGTGACTGTAACCTAGCGTCCTTGCTTTGGTTTCAAGATGGTGTGTTATAGGGTAAATGATACAGTAATTGGCCAGTATGGACGTAAACCACGGTATTATAAGATTATTCGAAATTCTACTCTAGTGGTATAGTGGTATAGGATTAGAGTTTACTTATAGTTTCCTATTTTCGGTTTAGTTGCTAATTCAATCTCTAGATGGCAGCACAATTTGTGAATTCGACTAACATTTTTGTATATCGAGATCCTTCATTTAAATTTCGCGCCACTTCTAATAGTAAAAATGGTGGACATTAAATCTACCCGGTCGGTCGTCTCTCTTCCCCTTTCTACTGATCCAATTCTGTGGTACAGTTCAAAGGAAACGCGCCGCACGCGTCGTATTGAATGGAACTGGGGTAGCAACATAGATATCTTACTCTTTCTAAATAGATAACTAAAGCATATGGGCTGCGCGATGAAAAAGTGCGACAAATTGAAGATTTCAATAAGGTCGAAAATCGTTTATCCGGGGGTATTTGTACTTGCGCATTTGCTTTAGCTTTCCAATTAGAAAGAGTAAGATGTATGTGCAAAAGACATGGCTTACAGAGGGTAAACATAAAAAAGCAAATTCCCTAAAATTGGTCTGGCAACCAACATTACAGCACGGTATTTCAATGTGATTCGGACCTATTCCAATATTTTGTTTGAATTCGCGGGCGCAATATTTACTTGTGCGCAAGTCTAAATACCCCCCTGCGCAGTTTCAATTCGGCTCATTCATGGTTTTATGCAATGGCTATCTATTTAGAAAGAGTAAGATATCTGTGGGTAGCAATCACACAGGCTTGTCAATCCACCACAGGCCGTGTGAACGCGGTCGTCATAAACTTGCGAGTGGCAAGTTTATGCCGGGAGTGCCACTCCTCGCGCCGTGTAACCGTACCTTAAGCGTTATTTATTCGGAGTGGTTATAAGTCACGGACCAGGTTAAGTTGTTATGTATAGGCTTTTTTTTTCCTTTAAAATAATAGCATAAATCGGTACTATAAATATGATTCCGGTTGCCGAGATTACCCTTGCCCTGTTGCGTATGCGCAGTGAGCGGATCGACCTGGGTGATTTAGTTTAGACGATCGTAATCCTTCAAGCATAGATGATAGATACTATAGATGAGAAAGACCAATGATATCTAATATTACTACGTAATAGTTCCTCGCCGGCTCACCCAAGCGCTGTTTTCTTTTGGCTGGTTTTTTAAATGTTGGTATTATATTTGGATTTGAATTTCAGTATTATTACTACTATTACTAGACTGTAATCAGAAATAGCATTGTGATTGAATTGTAAAATGCCATATTTCTGTAATTACAGTAAAGTAATTTTAAAATAAACACATTAAAGAAAAAATATTAACTTATATTTAAAGAATCGAATAATATACCTACATAGGAAAAATTTCCAAATTAAACTTGCATACAATTTATTTTTGGCTTAAATTTAAATGGTCACTAAAAATATTTTTGAGCACAAACCTTTTCAACAATAGAAATTTATTAATAAGTAAAACTGGTCCATATCAAATTAGAGGTGAGTAAATCAAAAGTAGAACACACACAGTCCAACCCACAAAATGTATAAGTACATATTGTTAAAATTATTATATATAAGAACATAAGAATTTTATTGGTCCCCAGACTATAGCTTAGTCTCCAAAAAGATAAATGAGCACCAACAGATGGGCACAAAATCAATTATTATTTAATGTGTTTTATAAAACAATTTATGTTGGGTACATAGGTAACACCTGATTAAGGCTTAACTGAGCACCAAATTACTATTGTTAATATTTAAAAATTGGTACCAAAAAGAATTTATTGTAACATACAATAGTGTACATAAGGTACCGGAGGGTAATAAGGCCTGCCGGATAATAAGGCCCGGAATCAGTTTGTACAAGAAGAAAGCTGAAATTTCTGCGCATGGTGCCATCTATCTATTAAGTATACAAATCCTAGTTAAAAAGTGCAGAAAGCGCGCCCATTGCACCCCGGGGATTTTCGTGTGCACTACTTCATTTGTCAGTGTCGACCCTGCAGCTGGAATTGTTATAAAATCACGAATCTAGTAAGTTATATAAACTATCTCAACGACTTTTTGATATATGGGCCGTATTGCACGTACATAGAGACTTATTGTCAATAGATCTATCGTTGATTTCGAGACTTTTGTTCAATAATGAAAAAAACATAACCTGCATAAGCTAAAATGTAGTGTTCGTGTAATAAGGCCCGGGCCTTATTACCAGATCTCAATAAGAGTTACATTGAAAATCTAATAAGGTAATAAGGCCCTTCATAGTATATGTGGTACCTGGGTACACGAAGATTGTGTTGGGTTGACGGAGGAAGATACTGAGCCTTTCATTTGTCCAGAATGTATGCCATAAATGATTATTAGGCGAGGGCCTTATTACCTGCATTATATTTTTTCATGTGGCCTTATTACCTGACCAGGTGGGTAATAAGGCCCAAAGAGATGTTCCTATATTTTTTTACCTTGTTACCATACTTTTAGAAATTTATAAATAATTTTACGTTTTTGTTATTACCAAGATCACTAAGAACTTGGATAAACGTTCCTTATGTTCAAATTTGTGTTTGTTTTTTTAATAATAAATATTTTCAATTAAGGGGGCCTTATTACCCTCCTGTACCTTACAATATTGATTCGGTGTCCGGTTAGATCGTTATTTGAGGTTGTTTTTTAAATTTTAATAACCATATAAACTCAACAATCAACAGGAGCCTGAAAATGCTTGGATTTTTAAAACGTAACTTAACTGATATATCTAACATTAATGTAGTTAAGAATGTCTACTTTGCATAATGTAAGATCAATACTGTTCTATATTGTTCTATAATTGAACGTGTTCAAAATAAATTTTTAAGATATTTAGTTTATAAGTTAGGTACATATTCCCGTGGAGCACATTGATTATAATGCTTTGAAAATCTCAAACAATATATATTCTCTTGAGAAAAGGCGAAAATACTTTGAAGTTATGTTTTTATTTAGTTTACTTATTACTTAACAATTTGAATGACATGTCTTCAATATTATATAGAATATTAACACTATGTTCTATATTTCTAATCATAATACCTACTAATTATGGGTTAAATCATCCCTTAGATAGAGCATGTAATGTAAAACTGTGAATCTTTTAAGTCAACAATATTTTCAGCACTAGTCTACTTAAAATTAGGTTGCTTATTTTTAGTACTTAAGTTTAGCGTGTAGTTACTATACGTATTTTGTAAAACGGATTTCTTGTAGAGAAGATTTAAAAACTCAACTAGAGGGCGACCCGCCGTCGCTGTACTACAACTTTTAGAAAAATGCTCATTACGTGAGTGCTCCAGGGTTAATATATTTGGTGATCATAACAATATCAATTTGGTGCTCAGTTAAACCTCAGCATTTGTTTTTATTTTAATTTTTTTATAGATTTAATTTTTAAATGTTTGCATTTTAATTTTCTGTACTTTTCAAAAGCAGTCGTTTTTATTTTATCGTTTAGGACTCTTACATCTGTCCCATTTAGAATTTTATTAACATTACCCATCCACATATATATATATATATATATATATATATATATATATATATATATATATATATATATATATATAAAGGAACAAAGTTGTTGATAAAAATATTAAAAAGATTGTGATTAGCACAAGTAGTAAATTGGTTTACAACCATTTCTCTAATCACCTTCTTTAAAATATTTTGGAGATTAGCTTTTGTGTACAATTCTGGTAAGTATGTGTGCAAAGTATCGTTACATCTTCCAAATAATTTAACAAATTTTGAATTAGGACGTAAAAGAGAGTTTGGCCTATATTCTCTCAGATTAATAACTGATGAGTGTTGTAGACCACTTTCTTCATCAGTAGTTAATAAATTCGTCATACACACATTGAATTTTATACAGTTTTTATAATTTTTCTGGCGATATAACCAGCAATGTATGCATGAGAATTTACCACCATCTGAGAATAATCGGAAAACGTAATTTCCAAATTTGGAACCCCCTCTTCTTGATCTTCCATTTCATCTATACAAGCAGGTGCATAAATAAAATGCCTCAAATTATTAATGGCCCCGACTGATCTTCTTCGCAGTTAGCCCCTGGCGAGTGAGGCGACACATAATTATTTACCACCAAGCTTTTAAAAGAAGAAATAAATGCACTGCATGTAGGATTAACATTCCTCACTCCGTGAGGTTTCTAGCGCATAAAAACTTAAATCCGATACCATCGAGTTTTCCCCACAAATATTGGAAACCACGAGACAGACAGACAGACAGACAGACAGACAGACAGACAGACGAGAGGCTAATCGCAGCAAAGTATTCCATCAAATTCAAAGTCACGTGTAAGGGCAAGGGTTATTCCGGCATCATTTTATGGTACCGATTTATGCTATTATTTAAAAGAAAAAAAAACTATACAAGACAACCAAACCTGGTCCGTGACTTATAATCGCTCCGAATAAATAAAGCATTTAATTAAAATAAAAAAAAAAGAAGGGAAATCTATGGAATCGAACCAGCACCGTGTGGATTACTAGACAAATTCTCTACCCACTGCGCCACGGCGGTGGTATTTGTTCTGGATAAGAAGAGTACACGGAATACTTTGCTACTTAGCTACTCCTATTAACTGTACAAGTGTACATATTACAATATGACACAAAAAACACAAATCAACGACCGCGTAACAACCGGTGGTAGTTTCGCCACCACAATGCTGCCGTAGCCGTCGATCTTTTCAAATAATAATATTGCTACAATCGATTTCCTCAACGGTATAGATTTCTGTAATTTATATAAAGTACTTTTGCAACTGAGTGATAGATGGCGCTACTATATGAAAAATAATGAAAAAATTTTGACGGAATTTCAAAAAAAAGTTCAAACAAAATTTGTTCAAAATTTATTCTAAATCAATGTCTAAGAATAAAAAATTGTCGTAAATTGTTTATTTTTCAAGATATTCCTAAAAAACCTAAAAATGTCATCAGGTAACTGTCACTTGTTTTGGTGCTAGATGAAAAACATTGAATGTGGCACCCACAAATTTGTTCAAACTCTTAAATATGAAATTTGAATCAAATCCGAGAAGTCGTTTTTGAGTTATGGTGGATACAGACAGACACACACAGACAGACACACAGACAGACAGACAGACAAAGGGACTTCAGAGCAAAGAAAGACTGAAAGAAAAAAAAATGTCAGAAGTTGGTGTAATTGAGTGCAGTGTGTGTGAAATCAAAATAGATAGTGAAATTGATTGTAGTATCCATATATAGACCACCACAAGGTAACATTGTTAGCTTTTTAGGTAAACTTGAACATATTTTGTCTGTCTTAATTAATAGCCAAAAAAAATTGTGATAACGGGAGATTTCAACTTAGATTTTCTATCAAATAGCAAAAATAAACTAGTTCTTTGTTCAATTGTAAATTCATATGATATATATCACACCATTAATGAATATACTAGAATCACCTATAATAGTAAATCGTGCATAGATAATATCTTGACAAACTGTGATAATTACTCAGCAAGTGTTGTGCATTCAATGATTTCTGATCACATGGCTCAAAAAATAACAATAAGAATAAAAAAGGGCAATGAAAATAAAGATATATTTGGAAAATTTGGCGAATGTAGCTACCAGAGATTTTGGAAAAATTTTGAAATTACCTACCTTATTAATTAAGATCTCCTGATTACGAAAATGCTAAAAATAAGCGGCAGTCTCCAATATTTCCAAAGTTATAGGATTTTGAAAACTTGAAACATCCAAAGTTTGGATGTGTAAATTAAGCACTTTTTTCAACTTTTATTCATTAAAAATGCACACAGTAGACTCTATTGCACTAACTAATGATTAATCCAGCATTACATTTTAGTAAAAAAGATTTATTTACTCTATTTCGGCACGTTTATTTTGAAACACTAATCTAACCTTAAAATTTAAAATCAAGGATCGCTTGATTTCTTAGTAAGGGGAAGGGAAATTCCTTTGACAGCAAAACAAGAAAAAGAAAATGCTTTAAAAATAGTGTTTTCATAATAGTATATTATACTACGACGCTATAATAGCCATTATAGCGAGTTGTATACTATACTTTATCTACGACTAAAATCCATCTTCAATATCACTTTTCACATTTTCCATTATAAAATGACACAACACGTACAACACTATCAGTATTTTGACAAGTATTTATTTACACTGACATTTTGTTTGTCATGGTTTCCATGGCTATTTTCAATTTCACAGAAATTGTGATTGTTATACTATTTTTTCATTGGTTTACAAGTATGGAATAATGGAATTTGTATGGAATAATGAGATTCATTATATAGCAAAAACCACAAATATAATACATATATTATATATTAGTCGTAGATAAATAATATTAAATGGTAATGATTAATTAATTAATAATTAGTGCAATAGGTACTAGTGCTGATTTTTAGTGAATAAAACTTGAGAAAAGTGCTTAATTTACACATCCAAACATTGAATATTTCAAGTTTTCAAACTGCTATAACTTTGGAAATATTGGAGACCGCCGCTTATTTTTAGCATTTTCGTAATCAGGAGATCTTAATTAATGAGGTAATTTCAAAATTTTTCCAAAATCTCTGGTAGCTACATTCGCCAAGTTTACCATATATTTAAAAGAATTTTCAATGACAGAAATAAACTCAACTTTGTTAATAGCTTTCAAAATACAGATTGCAATCAACTATATAACATAACAAAAAATCAAGTCAATGAACAATGGGATGAATTTATGAAGCAGTTTGACAATAATTTCCTATAAAACAGTGGCGACTGGTCAGATGAGGCAGGTGAGGCTGAGCTTCATGCCTCCCTCAATTGTTAATTGTCATAAATTATTAGTATCTTAATTTAATATTGACTATTGTAATAGTAGTTATTCGTCATATTAATAAAACTGCCCTTATTAGGTACTTATAAAACTTCCACTTTTTTTTTTTGCTAGATTGCAGTAAGTGTGAGCACGGCTGCGGGAAAGGCTCGAAATATTGTGCCTCATATCGCTGTTAATTTGTACGAGCCTTAATGCATGCCGGACTGAAAAAACTGGTGCGCATGCACTAAGAAAAGCATGCATTTTAAACATCGGTAGAGGCTCAAGAGATCGAGCTTCAGGCAATAGGAAATACGAAAGAAGAATCAATCGGTGCTACTCGTGCATGTATTTTGCATTATCACTATGCACGGTTGCGCACGAGTCATTTAGTTGTTTCCTGTGGTGTGCGCTGTGCAGCTGTATTACTTAAACCAGGTTGTATTTTCAAGTTAATTTGTACAGGTATACAGGTATTCACTATTCAGCTATAAAGGTAACGTGTCAATTTAACTATCTTGAACGTGTCATGATGAATCCCCAACACGACATAATTATGTCATTATTGGAGACGAGTAGAAACAGAAAAGCGGGAAGTTTTGCAACAGGGACAACGTCCCACGCCCAGAATTGAAATTGTTTGTCCGGACAAAAATACTAATCAAAAACGGACATATTCTAGAATATTTCAAATATCATGGTATGATTCTCATAAATGGTTGTTGTAGCACAATTACCAATAATAGTAGTTTATGCAACAAGGTAGGAATTGAGAGATTTTGACGAGTGTGAAAATTGCGCCAGAGCGAAACGAGGGCGCAAGAACACGAGGCAGAATCAATTCCTACCGTGTAGCATACTCTATTTTTTCTCATACCTGTACGAAAATGTCCATTTCTTTTGCGTGAAACGTGCGAACAAATTAAAACAGCATAACACTGACATTTTGCTTGACACTGTGCGGTGAGCAAATCACCTTGACAACCATAAACAAACACAAATAACTCCTGCATATCAGTAAAGGAATGGCTATCCAAGGAAGCAATGTTACCCCCACTCCTTATTTTCCACGACTACCCTAAAAAGGCGACTTTGTACCTGCATTTCATGCAAATAAAGTGGCCATTTTCGTGTAGGTATGGGAAAAATTATATTGTTGGCCCTGTTTATTGTTAGGAAACGTAAAAAATGTTTGGAATACTTCCGGTTATTTCGATTTAAAAAATATTTCCCGTAGTACTAAACTTCACAATGATTCCAAAGAACATATTAAGAATTTTATGGGCCTGAAACGCATTGAACGAAATACTTCAACCATAGTAGACGCTTTACAGGAACAGGCAGCTTTAAACAAAATAATCTATAATGAAAATGTGAGGAAAAATCGACAGTTGTTAACGTATTTAATTGATGTGACTTTGCTCCTACTAATTCAGCTAATCGTTGTAATTTTAAAGAAGTTTTTGAATGTATGGTCAAACGTAATGCGGAATTAACTGAACATGCGGAAAAAATCAAACATATTTTTACTGGTCAATCGAAAACCGTTCAAAATGAATTGATTTCATGCTGTGAAAAATATTTAACTGATTTTATAAAAGATGAAATAGACAATTTAAAAATTTTTGCAATAATAGCGGATGACACTACCGATATAAGTGAGAAGTCTCAGTGCACTTTAACTATTAGATTTGTTGGTAACGAAGAATTAAACGAACGATTTTTAGGGTTTCATGATGTTAGTGCCGATAGAACGGCGAGTGCTTTGTTTGAATTAATAACACATGTTTTGGGACCTTTTGATTTCAAAAACAAATTAATCGCTCAGTGTTATGTCGGGGCTAGTGTAATGTCGGGTGAACTAAATGGTCTCCAAAGTAAAATTAAATCTGTAGTTCCATCGGCATTATTTACACACTGCGCTGCTCACAGACTAAATTTAGTGCTACAGCAAGGCACTAGTGGAATACCGAGAGTTAGAATTTTTTTTGAAACAATGTTAAGTATACCCGGTTTTTTTAATCAGTCAGCAAAAGGAACATTTACGTTGAATAATATCTTAAAAAGAAGTATACCGCAGGTTAATGAGACACGTTGGTATACTCGTTCAAAAATTGTTAACTTGGTAAATGAAGAATGGGATAAACTCATAACCGTTTTCGAAACAATTGCTAATGATTCAACTGCTGGTACAGAATCTATTACAAAAGCACATGGCTTCCTTAAACATTTTGCAGATTTTGACTTTGCCATTTTCACTTTAATCTACCATAACATTTTTAAAATCACTGATCCATTATTCAAAATTCTGAAAAAAAAGTTTTTGGATGTAAAATATTGTTTCTCTCAGATTAACACGGCAATTTCACGTATGAAATTACTTCGAAACGAGTCAATATTTATAGACATTTTTGAATCCGCTAAGCGTCGGGCGAGTGTTCCTCAAAAACGCGGAAAAATTACGAATGAAACAGACATTAACAAATCATACCGGATTTTATTTTACGAAATTTTAGATAGTATTACTTTTCAGTTAGAAATACGGTTTGCGAATTTGAGTAAATTAGAATTTCTGTCTCTTGTTGATTGTTCCAAATATAAAGAATATTGTACAGAATTTCCTCAGCAATCGCTTAAATCATTAATAACAGCCTATCCAAATATTTTTCAGAAGGAGCGTTTATTAAATGAACTATCCAATATCTATCAAGATGATCAATTCCATAATAGTAATGTGCACAACAGTTTAAAAATTATTCACAAAGAATTTCAAGATGTTTTTCCGGAAGTATTTAAACTGGAACCACAGCCTTGCACTTACAAAATACTGTATTGAGTAATGCATCAGAAGCGGCTTGGAGCAGAGTTGTAACTGGCTCTAAAATATTATTTTGTAGTACCCATCCCGAGTCCTGAGAATCAATTTCTCCATTCCAATTGTGGTTGTCGGCGGAAAGCAGAATTGAACTGTTCTGTAGTTTGTAGCCAATGTAATGGCCAAACATGTATGAACATGGAAAATTTTAATATTGATAACGAGGAGATCGATAACGACATCGATCCATCGTCTTTCCTCGTCCAAACTTTGGTGACGGAACAATCGCTCTCCGAAACTGAAGAAAGTTAATTACTGTATCATAAATGCCCAAATAAATGCAATAAATGCAGAAATAAATAAAAAACGCCATAAATATACATATTGAATAATAATTCATTATCCAACTTTTATATCCTAAGAGAAGTCGTTATTCTTCGTAGTGAAGTAAGTCCTCTACGTTCTTAGTTTTAGAAACGCTATATCTCGTGAACGATTGTCCCTGCAAAAAAACTTCTGAATAAGTTTTTATAGCAAATCGCCTCAGCTACAAATTAGCTCTATATATTTTTTTCAAGAAAGGTCGCCGTTCTCGAAATATTTGCAAAAAACTGTTTATGGCGACCTTTGACCTCGAGTAACTCAGTTAGCAGCCATCAAATCGATGGGGAACTTTCACACATTATTGAGGACTATAATACTAAGATGCATGCAAAAATTCAGCCTGTAACAATTTTTTTCCATGTTAAAGTCTATTTTTCCTGGACTATTACTGTAAAATGAAAAATGTTTTTAGAGTGAAAAATGCGATTATAGCGAAAACGCCCATCACTCTGGATAAGGGTAAATGGCTCCAAATTTAAGAGCAAAAATTGCGTGGTCAGCTGCCCACTAACAATGCAACAGTACCCGAACTTCCTTCAAGCTGGAGCCCATTTCCAACATCGAAGCTCCCCAAATCATTTGATTATGCCTGCATATATTATTATATCATATCATTCTGCATTATCGAAAACGGTGACAGTGAAAACAGTGAGGATGAAAATGATACCTAATAAAAAAGTGGAAACATCGATTTCAGCACCTCGAAACCATTATCAAGATGTAATCTCTATGTAGAAAGCGGGCATGTTTGCAACATAATGGATGGCACCACTGAAAAATATTACTGTTTAAAAAGCCGAGTTAAAGCTAGTTCCAAAAATATTTATTACCAAGCTAGTGTTAATATACTTATCGAGAATGGAAAAATTGTGAATGGGGAATGTAATTGCAAGGCTTCAAGTTTGGGTCGCTGTTCACATGTCGCTGCTTTGTTAATTATGTTTTTAAATTATTTTAAAGAACTCGAACAAAAGGACATTGCGTGAACAAGCAAACTGTGCACGTGGAATCAGGATCGAAAAAAAAAGAAGCGCGCCGGGTCGACGAGTTGCAATACAAAAATAAAGTTCCGTCGATTCAAAAAAGATTGTTTGACCCTGCTCAAAATTTGCAGAAAAGTTTCAAAGTTCATTCTCTGCTATTCAATCTACAAAACGCAAACACATCAGGGAAAAACCCCACAGGCTGGAATAGTAATTTATATTACTAGCCTTGAAACTAGAGTTTTGCGAGTGCGAGTAGGGTTTGCGAGCAGAGGCCGTAGGCCGAGGCCCAAGTTTGATGATTACGAGTTGACTTTACCTCGCAAAAGCGTACTTCGTACCTTGGTGTTCAAATTTAATTACTATATTTGCAATGACCGTATTGGACATTTTGACGTAACTGCAGGTGTTCTAAATGATGGCACGTGGGCTGCGTTCAGAAGAGTGCTCTTAACAGCTTCTTTATTCAAATCTTTTGTTGGTGTTCAAAAACAGGAGCAAATCGAAATTTTTGTTTACAGACAATTGTGTTACACGCAAAATTTTTACTCTCCAGCTTTGTTGTATAGAAGAGAAAACGAGGAGGTGGCCCGTGAAGCTTACATTAAAAAATCTGGATATAAGGTGGTGACCTCTGGTTTGTGGGTCAATTGTAAGTACCCAGGTGTGGGGGCTTCTCCAGATGGACTTCTATGTGATCCAAGCACGAACTCTGAAGGGGTGCTTGGAATAGAATGCCCAAAAATTTTGGAGCATTCTTTACCACATGAACTGGAAAAATTGACCCCGAAACAGAGGGCAGCATTTTGTTGCACTGTCACCGACCAAAATTTTTTAAACTTGAAAAAAAATCATACCTACTCTTACCAGATTCAAGTTCAAATGGCTGTGACAGCGTGAGTGGTGCGATTTTGTTATATGGACGCGTTCTGGATTTAGTGTTGAGTGTATTTTCTTTGACAAGCAATTTATTGAACCATTCCTAAAGCGTGCAAGCTCATTCCAACAAAATGTTTTGGCTCCAGAATTTTTTGAGCAACGACTTCTTTGCCCACTTTTCAAAAAGGGTAACAAAAATAACGTGAATAGCTATAGACCAATATCGATATTGCCCACACTATCAAAAATATTTTAAAAGGTAATAATAACCAGACTTGTGGATTATTTTGAATCGAGGGTTATATTTGAAACACAGCAGTATGGGTATAGGGAACGTCGTTCGACTGTAACGGCATTATTAGCACAATGGAAACCATCATAAAAGCATATAAAAACAAGGACTTTGTGGAACTGCTATCATGCGACTTATCAAAAGCCTTTGACTCTGTATCTCACGGTATAGTTGTGGATAAATTGGAACATTATGGAGTAAGAGGACCGCCATCGAAATTATTGAAATCCTACTTGAGAGGTCGAACACAACAAGTACTGTAGGAAAATAAACTTTCGGATGTAAAAGCAATAGAATATGGTGTGCAGCAGGGCTCAGTTTTGGGACCCATTCTACTCATTATTTATATGAATGACCTAAATATTGCCAGCGAGATAACGAAGACGTATCTGTACGCAGATGACACTTCATATCTGATACATTCCTCAGCTGAAGACGTAGTACTGCTGGAAGGGGAGCGTGTGTTGAAGGAATCAGGAAATTGGTTCAACACTAACAAATTAAAAATTAACGAAGACAAAACCCAACGCCTAACGTTAAAAAACACCGGCAACACAGAAAGCCTTCAATTTTTGGGAGTAACCATAGACTCTAAATTGAAGTGGAACATGCATGTGGATAGTGTAGCTAAAAGAATGTCATCTGCGATATACACAGTGAGAATAATGAAAAAAGTAAGTACTCACGAAATCGCAAAAACAGCTTACTATGCCAATTGTCACAGTCTACTGAATTATGGAATTCTTCTGTGGGGATCATCTTCAGTCGCGGAAAGACTCTTCATTCTTCAAAAAGGGCTGTAAGAACACTCTGCGGAATAAAGCAGACAGTTAACTGCAAGGAATATTTTAAACAAGAAGGAATACTTACCTTACCTTCGTTGTACATACTGGAATGTGTCAAGTATGTACACAATAACCAGCACAAATTTGAAAGGAATGGCACTCACAACATTGATACAAGAAATAAAGACAAACTACGAATTCCACTACATACTACAAAAATAGGTCAACAGTGTGTTGCGTACTGGGGAGCTAAAATTTATAATGAATTACCCGTGGATATGTTTAGGAAATCAAGAAAGCCATTCATTCGTTTTGTCAAGAATTTAGTGATTGAAAAGACATTTTACAGCCTCGAAGAGTTTTTAAATTGCAATTCAGTGTCCTGCTGATTGTTGTGTTTTTTTTTATTTATTTTTTTAATGTTTATTTTAAAGGTGATTTGTGTTATTTGTAGCTATCTTGTTTTTTTTTACCATAATTGTTTACCATAATTTTGATTTAATCGTTTTGTGACAGTTCATGTAAATTTTGATGAAATATACGTATCTATCTATCTATCTATTTATTTATCTATCAATTACCTCTTTTTGATTTATCAAAATAAGCAAAAGTACGATAACAGGTAAAGATATGGAACGCAGGGGAAAAATTCGCTGTGACAAAAAATGAGCTGTGAATTCGTGAAAAAAAGTATTGCGTACCTACTTGTCGATCATTGGTTAGGACAAAAGTTATGTAACAGACACATTCTTTGAAACATTTTATTGTTCAACAAATACAAATTAGCCTTAAGAATTCTTCATTGTATTTTTAATTGAATAAAAGTAAACAATTTTTGTAAAAAATATGTTTCACAATTGGGTCTTTTCATAAAAAAATTTTTTCTCATCTAGGTATTCTGTGTATCATATTGATTCCAAGAAAAATTTTTCCTATAAAAAAAGGCAATTTTTATATTTTTAAGTTCAAAATGAAATTACATGACATAAAGAACCTCACATTTTCAACGACTTGACTCGTGGTCGATTACAATTAGTTCTTGAAAATTGACGAGGCATGCACTTACAAACACAATTTGATTAATAATGGCACGCAAGTTGAGCGGCAAAGTTCTTTTTAGTAGCCTAAATTGTTTAATTTTTCCTATAGCATGTTCAATATAAATCCGTTGCTTTGCTATATGTAGTTTTCGTTTTAATTTCTTCTTGTTGCGATGAACGATCTCTTTCTTCCATTTAAAAATGTTGGAATATTTAGGTGCGCTTTTTTTGCTTGTACAATGTCATGAACAGTAAAGCCTCTATCACCTGTGACTAAATCTTAAATCATCTGGTTCCAAAAAATCAGAAAAATTGGGCTGTATAAAAATTTCTCGATCCGATATAGAACCCTCAAAAACATCGGAAACAAAACATATAGCTCCGTTTGGAGTGCAAGCAACAATAGTAATTTGTATAACTAGCCTTGAAATTAGAGTTTTGCGAGTGCGAGTAGGGTTGCGAGCAGAGGCCGTAGGCCGAGGCCCGCAACTACGAGTACTCGCAAAACAGTTTCAAGGCTACACGCCTTGAAACTGTTTTTTGTGCCGAAGTTTATTTAAATAAATAAAATTTACAAAATATTTGTTTAAATATTTGGTATTAGGGATTTTTTTTATATTGGTAACACGCGATACTTAAAATTGACACTGACAGTAGAAGCCGAATGACAGAAATAATAATCCGTTTCTATGGAAAATACAAATTTTCTTTATGATTTCAATGATGCCAATCGATAAACTAAAAATTCCTAGTTTTTGCCGGTCTAGCCCGGCAAAACATGAGTTTCCAGCCGATTTATACGAATGCAAAATGACTAATGCCAACCTGAGGCACAAAAAAAACTTTTAAAAGTTGTATGGGCTTTGTAAACTCTGTACAAATTTCCCTGGTATTCAAAATCCTTTGGAGATTCTCAAAAAATTTCTGTACAGTCAAATAAAGCTCTAATATTTTTCGCAGATTTAAAAATTTTTAGTAGGTTTTCAGACACAATTTTTCGGGTTGGGAACATTAGAGGACGCAAATGTATACAAAATTCATTATATAAATATCTGATGTGTCCAACACATGACTTTCTTATACATTACCATGATATAGTTTTAATCTTTGGAAAATACTGAAGGGGTAGCCAATAGCCTAGAGAATTGAATACTTATCGAAACGGTCAATTTTTACTTTATGTCCTTCTAAAATTCGAAATAGCTGATGTGCCTACCTTGTTTCTCGTTTAGCCCTGAGTACGTTTTGCATTTTCGTATGTTGTGCAAGTGGCTCTAAGTGGTAAAAATCCTATTTTGAAATTTCACTACACAACACATATTTTATACACCCGCCATATTTGATATTGTCTCTCACTACTGTATTAGTAATTATTGACCACGACCTCTGGTGACAAGGTATAGAATAAGGAAGCCTCGAACCCTAAAAATAACGGTAAATACCTGTTGATTTCTAATTAATGTCTACGGGGAATCACAGGTAAGTGATATGTATCTTATTTATTTGATTTTTTACATTCAATGAAATGTTTATATGATTTAATTATTGTGTAAATAAATTATCAATAAATTAGACATGATTTTGGGTTCGAGATTATTTCCCGACTACTTTCTTCTGATTGGTCCGATAGTAAGAAAGTTCCAGGAAGAGAATTCTTCTTTGTTCAGTAATTAGTTAGTCGGTTAACTTTCGAGTGACTTGACGTGTTTGTTCCTGCTATTTTTTGGTGTAAATTGTGAAATGGAAGGTGTATCGCTTCCATCGACATCTTCTTTTGGTTTGGAAAATTCTTCAGGTGTTCTTTCTTGCGGATTCGGTGGTTGTGGGGGTTGTAAATTTAATAATAAGGAGTTTTATAATATTTTGAGATCGGAAGAGCGTTTAACGGTTTTTTTCAATCAACATGGTGTTATTCCTTGCCATCATAAATGTCGAAAATGTGGTCGGATTTTAGAACCAACAAATCACGCGGGTTTAGTTTTTCGTTGCCAGGCAATGAATAGTAAAAATAGGCGAAAGTGCGATGTTCACGTTAGTATTTACAAGAATACGTTTTTTGAAAATAGTACTTTGAGCGTCACCACAATTGCAGAAGTTGTCTTCTTGTATTTAACGAGATCATCGCTACGGTGTAACTTTATTATTCGTGAAACAGGGATTAGTTCGCGAACGTTGGTGGATTATTTTTCATTTATTCGGGAAGTATTTATTTTTTGGGCAGTTCAAAATAGCGAAATGATTGGTGGGGAGGGAAAAATTGTAGAAATTGATGAGGCGAAAATTGGAAAACGTAAATATAATCGCGGGCGTTATTTAGATGGTCAGTGGATTTTTGGCGGTATTGAGCGCGATTCTAAAAAATTCTTGGTTCCGGTGTCTTCAATTACAGTTCGATTTTTCAAATCTTCTTTTTCACAAGTCAAAGTTAATGTTTTCTATATTAATAATATGCAATAAAATTTGCGGATGAATGACACACTATTAAGAAAAACCAATAATTATAACAATAATTTACGATAGAGCTACCATATCGGGCGGCTTGTACCTATGTTTGTACTTTACTTTGCGTACTACATATAGCTAACTTCATACTTCTTTTGATTTACGATTTATTGACCTCGCTATGATTCTAACGTTTCGGCTGCTTTCGGAATACCAGCTTATTACTATTTTAATTCTTCGTATACATTCGGTTGTTTTTCAATCTATCCTTGTTATGTTAAACAAACGAATGTCGGAATATCACGTTACATATTAGTGAACGATCTACTTTTAAAATTACTATTTTTATGTATTTGTTTTATTGTTCAGATATTAGCGATATTTTTTACTGCACATTGATCTGTGTCATTGGGGTTGGGAAGAGGATTTTTTGATTTTTTTACTTAATATTAGCTTAATCAATGCTTTAACGTATATGCGTTATTTATTTGGAGTGGTTGTAAATAAGTTTACTAGATATTCTATGTAAATAAGTCACGGACCAGGTTAGGTGGTTTTGTATAGGTTTAGGCGGTTAGGTTGTTATTTGAGGTTGGCTTTCCTTACGTAACAATCAAAATTTAACATAAGATACGGATGCCGTAGGCGGTTAGGTTGTTATTTGAGGTTGATTTTATGTAAATAATAGTACAATATCATAGTTTTCGTAAAGTTAGGTTGTTCATTTAGCTTTTTTTATTTATATAACAGCAAAAAACCGCATTTTCCACCGTATTTTTTTACCCACCCAGCACCCCTATTCACTCCACGGTCCCGTAAGATTGTCGGGTAATGGGGCATTTGCACAACATTTTATAACCAGAAATGCTCTTTTGGGAGTGCTTTCTGGATGTCTGTCGAAAAAACCGCGTAAAAATCCAAAAGGACATAAAGTAAAAATTTACCATCGAAACAAAATTTTACATGTCGCCTAAAGGAGTATCTGTTGAAGCGGTGTTTTTATGAGATGACTGAGTTTTACTCGGAAAACATAACTATTGATGAGATGCTGCTGTGTTAGGCCGGCCGCACACCAAAGAAACATGAAACATGAAACAAGAAATATACCTATTTCATAAAATAACAACACATTTTATGAAATAGGTATATGTATTTGTTTCCTGTTTCATATTTTATGTTTCATGTTTCTTTGGTGTGCGGCCGGCCTTAGGATTTTGATTGACCTGTTAAGGTTTTTAAATTGTGTTGTAGCGTTTCAGGTGTGTTTTTAATTAAATATTAGAGTTTTTGGATTGTGATAATTTTTTGTTTCTATTTTTAAATGTGTTTGTAGTTGGTTCTGCGATTTTGTTCTGACCTATTCTGTGCCACTTTGGATTTTTTTTGAATAATGGCTATTATTGATTGATTGAATCACATGCAGTAATATTGAGGTTTTAGTCAGGTCTAAAATATTTTCTGCCAGCAAATATAGTCAGTTGAGCCGTCACTTTTGGTCAGCAAGTAAAACAAGATTGATCAGTAAATAATATGTCTTATTAGGCAGCTCTAAAGTTAATTCTATAGCTAATTAAATACATTTGCAGCAATATAAGTACATAATAAAGAGGCAACTCGTAAGTCAGATTTAATAACATTTTGGCAAGCTGTAATACTATCACTTTTCTGTACTGTGTCTATACCTATAGCTAACCTAAATGAGGCAAGTGCCCCCACATACATATTATAGGTACTTAGCTTATGGATATTATTTAGTTGCTGATCAATTTTATAATCCTGCTGACCAAGTAATAGGTTTGTCTCATGGCAAATTTTGCGGATCGCCTTTGACATATCCTGATTCAGTCATCGTTTTCGTTGACAACAATTTTTTCATGCATAACACTCACTTTGCCACAGCTGATAACTCTGTTTGGAATTACCCAGTTCTTGTCAAATTGGCAAGTACTAGGAATTTACGTCACACCAATCACAGCGCGTTCCCAAATTGCTCCATCGATTCAAATATTTGTGTGTTTTTAATCGCAATTTTTTATTATAAACATAATGTTTAAGTTAAAAAAAATGTTTCTCCATTTATTAAAACCAATCAAATTTCTCAAAAAATACCTTTTTGCAGATTTTTGAAATATAGTGCAAGATGCCTATTATTTAGGTACTTAAATTTACTATATTTGCGCTCTTTTTGAAACTTAAACAGAGTTACAAGTTAGGTGGTGCTTATGTTAAACTTTCTAGCTTTTTAGAAATCAAAAGTAGGCCGTAATAATTTGTTAAGTGAGTGTTTTGTTCGTATAAGGCGTTTACGCTTTGGGAAGGTTACTGTTCGGGGTATCAGGGCATCACCAATAGCATCATCGGTTGTTTATTATATTATAATTACAAACCATTTTCGGCTGTTGCTTTGCCAAACTAAGATGCCGAACAAGTGTTGTGTTCCAGGGTGTCGAGGAAACTACACAAAAGGTATAACTGCTTATGTGTTTAGTTTTCCGAAAGACAAAGAGCAGAGCAAAAAATGGGTTGCAGCGGTTCCACGGGCTAACTTTACACCAACAAAATTCAATAAGGTATGCGAATTACATTTTCTTATATATTATTATATAATATTATATGGAATATTACGGAGCAAGATTCCAGAACTGGCCAAACCGTAACAATTACATTAAAACATCCTCGGCTTAAAGCAGATTCAATACCAAGTCAGTTTCCTAATTGTTCACGTTATTTGTCAAAGCCCTCAACAAGTCGCCAAAGTAGGGATGAAAAATTAATCTCAACTGAACAACTAAATTTATGTAAAGCACTTAAAATAAGCAGCGAGGAATATTTAGCACATAAAAAAGCTAATACTTTCGAGAATTACGCTGAGTTTCTTTCTGAAAATAACCATGACAATAAAAAATTAATCCTAAATCATATTTCAAATGTTATTGACAATTTAATAAATGAGGAAGACACCGAGTTATCATTCATTTCGGAACAACTAAAACTCCATAACACCTCTAAGGAGAGGTATCGTTATTCATCAAGTACAATGATTGCATCTTCAATAATGTTTACTATTTCTCCACATGCGTATAAATTTTTGAGACATTCAGGTTGCTTCATATTGCCACATCCAGAAACTATCAAACTATCCAGCATTCGAAGAAAGGCAATCATTCTTTAAATATGCTAAATATATTTATCAATTATTAAATGATGATGAAAAATATGTGGTATTGCTTATGGACGAGATTCACATTCAACCGTACGTTGATTATAAAGGGGGAAATATTGTTGGTACCTCTTTTAATAACACTGCCTTGGCAACCGTTGCCTATGTATTTATAATCACAAGTATTAAGTCAAACTTTAAAGAAGTAATACACATATCGCCTACCTCAAAACTTAATCGTGAAGTGCTTTATGAATTTTTTAAAACCATTATAAACAATTTAGAAGACATATGTTATCGTGTATTTTGTGTAATTAGTGATAACAATGCAATTAATAGTAAAGCAATGAGCAATTTTTCACCACTTAAGAAGTTAAGTATTGCCTTTCCTAGTGCTTTCTATAATAGCAGGCCATTATTTTTTTTATTTGATTCTATGCATCTATTAAAATGCATCAGAAACAACTGGTTAAACTCTAAACCCGATCAGATTTTGTCTTATCTTGATTTTGAAACTGGAGAACAAAAAAATGCTGTTTCATGCATTGAAGACACTTCACGAGATTGTACATGATAAATTACTTAAATTTGGTTATTCTCTAAACTTAAAAGCTTTGTATCCCTCAAATTTAGAACGACAAAATGTAAAATTGGCTCTCAAAAATTTTAATCCTTTTGTATCACCGGCTTTATTAACTTTTGGAACAAATATTGAAGGGTCAAAAGACACCGCTGAATTTATTGATATTATATTGACGTGGTGGAGAAAAGTTAAAGTAAAGACACCTCTTAAAGGTAAACGTTTTAATGACATCTATCAGGAACCAATAACAGCAGGGAATTTGATAGATCCAAAACGAAAGTTTTTGGAAAAAATGTTAAATTGGCTAGAAGCTTGGAAAACCGGGAATTTTCCACAAAATTTATCAAATCAAACGCATACCGCTTTAAGCCATAATATATATGGCATGCTTGAAATATCTAAATATTGTTTTGAAGAACTGAATATGAATTACATATCACAATATGGTAAATTACAAACAGATCCGTTAGAACATGGCCGGTGGACAATATAACATTTCTCTGCGACAATTATATGAGTCCGAAAAACGACTTAGAATTCAATCACTTTTTACACTAAAATCACGTGTTTTTGGAACCATTAATATTGATTCGTTTTGTGATAGTGATGAGGGTAATGTCAGGAACAAGAGGAAAATTCATTTAATCCTAGAATTAGTGTGGAAACACAAGATGTAGAAAAAGTTCAATACGATCTTCCTGTAATTACTTATTTGGCAGGTTATTGCTGTTATATCGTTTTGAAGAAAATTAAATGCGACTTTTGTAAGCAAAACTTAGTTATTGGTGAGGAACTCCTAGTTGTAGAAGATAACTACACCTTAATAAAAAATTTAAGCCGGGGCTGCGTTTGCTTTGAAATTTCGTTTTCCAGTTAAAAAAAAATCGAATGGGTGCGACTAAGGGCTCAGTTCACGACTGGCAACCCCGTTTTAACAGGAAGCCCTTATTTTTTATGAAAACATCTCTTTTTTAATATGATCTGAGCAACAAAAAACTCCAGTTTATGGTAGATCGCCGCTCTAAGCGGTAGTACTGGGCCAGCACACTCGCCTTCTTATGATGAGGTCACGTCAGAGCCCTGAGGACTTGTGTGGTAATTGTGACGTCAGCGCAACTCGTTCCTCTTGTAGTACCGTAGGCCACAAAGGCAGTCAGCCTCAGTACCTTGTATAGCAAAGTGATATAACAAATGTCCCTAAATATAATCTTAACTTGTACTAAATAGTTATAATTAATAACTCCAAATCCAACCGACTAATAACCCATGAATCCCCAAACATAACATTGGCGACGAGAATAAATTTCTTTAAAAGAAAACGGTAACGCGAGCACGGTGAATTAAAAATGGCCTCGCCCAAATTCCCCGAATTCCGTGAGAATGAGGAGGATTGGGTAATTTATAGTGAAAGATTGGAACAACATTTCGTGGCAAATAATATAACGACCCCAGCGCAAAAAGTCGGAATTTTAATAAGCGGAGTAGGGTCTTCCACATATAAACTGTTGCGTAATCTATGTTTCCCGGATCTACCCAAGTCAAAAACGTATGAAGAGTTAAGTGCGGCGCTGAGAATGCAATTTTGCCCCCAAATCAACGTATGGCGTGAACGGTGAAAGTTCTACGAAGCCACGCAAGGCTCTCAAACCATATCGGAATGGTATGCTGAAATTCGTAGTCTGGCTGTGAATTGCAATTTTGGTACTACGCTCAGTCAAGTCTTAAAGGACAAATTCGTAGCAGGCTTGCGACGCGGAGACGTCTGCGACCGAGTCTGCGAGGAATCCGAAAGCAGAACCCTGGTGGAAATCCAAAAGGTAGCACTCCAGAAAGAGAACCTGAAGACAAGCATGCATAATGGTTCCACCGGAAATGGAAGCAGCAAAGACCTCTATTTCATGCGTAAAGTGGGAAAGGCTGGAAACAGGGCGAATGCGGCACATCAGAACAATCCTACGCACTGGCACCGCAGGAACAACAGAAACCCCCATTACCAGCAAGGAGAGATGAAGAAGAAGAGATTCGATGGCGACCCAACAACAACTGACAAGCGACAGATGACAGCAGGACTTTGCAGAGTATGTGGTGGTTCACATATGGCAACAAATTGTAGATTCAAGGATTATATTTGCAAAACTTGTGGCATAAAGGGACATTTAGCTAAGGTTTGTTTGAAAAGGCAATGTAACTACATGGATTACGAAAATAAAAAGCAGAATTATCAGGGTGAGGTTGACCAATTAGACTTTAAGAACACTCAAAGTGAATTAACCTTATTTAGCATGAATACTGTAGTGAAAAACACCGATAGCGACTTTAAAATAAACGTAAACATTGACAATAAAGACTATTTAATGGACATTGATAGTGGTGCAGCGGTATCGGCTATAAACAGTAACGTTTATGAACGAAATTTTGCTTTCAAGTATAGGCTTCGAGCGCGAAGGCCGAGTCGAACGTTGGTGTACTGCTGGCGCCTGAAGTGGCCAAACTAAGCATTTTCATTGTGCCAGCAACTATACGGCAAACATTAGTGGCACTCTGTTTACATGCGAAACCCCCACAAAATAAGCAGTAATATTACCTATAAAATAATTTTTTTGTGCCTCAGGTTGGCATTAGTCATTTTGCATTCGTATAAATCGGCTGGAAACTCATGTTTTGCCGGGCTAGACCGGCAAAAACTAGGAATTTTTAGTTTATCGATTGGCATCATTGAAATCATAAAGAAAATTTGTATTTTCCATAGAAACGGATTATTATTTCTGTCATTCGGCTACTACTGTCAGTGTCAATTTTAAGTATCGCGTGTTACCAATATAAAAAAAATCCCTAATACCAAATATTTAAACAAATATTTTGTAAATTTTATTTATTTAAATAAACTTCGGCACAAAAAATAGTGTGTATTACACGCCTTGAAACTGTTTTGCGAGTACTCGTTGCGGGCCTCGGCCTACGGCCTCTGCTCGCAAACCGTACTCGCACTCGCAAAACTCTAGTTTCAAGGCTAGTTATACAAATTACTATTATCGTACTTATTGATCATTTTTATGTGTGCAGAGTACAAGACCCTACCACCAATATTAAATATGTATATAAGCTACACATTTACTACATATATTTAATCGATTACTCACAATTAATTGAACATTGTATGCCAGATTATTCACGGATGTTGTGCGGATCACAATTGCATCAATGGTCACTTGACCGCTCCGGCTTATTTCTTGCACTTGTTTTACGTGCGAGGACTGCATTAAAGCGTACCCTTTGGCTTTTTTGGTAGACCCAAAAATATCCGCATCGAACGTTATTGCATCGAACCCGGTTTTTTTTATCGAATCCATTTATTTTTAATTTGAGATAGAGTAGGTAATCTTCGATATTCGATAAGTTTAAGTCTAATAATATCACCAAATACTAAACCAAGTACCTACACACAGAAAAAATTCAAGGAAAAGCGTGTTGCAATCTGCATTCACATTACAAAACTAATGCCCGTATTTTATTTAAGCATGTCTTACTTTTAAAACATCTTGGTTTTAAATTTGAAATTGAATTTGTTTGGTACCTATACTTTTTGTTGTAAACTAAATTTTTAATTGGTTTCACTAAGGCAGAAGAGCAAAATATCACGTACAAGTTGTAAATTTTATTGCTATTACGTATTTTTTGTAATGTAATGAATTTTGCGAACAGATGTGCAAGCTATCTATATCCACTTTTTACATTTCTCTGATAGTTATTTTTTTTAAAGCAAGCGGTCCCCCACAGACTACGGGCCCGTGTCTTGCAAGCACCCTAAACACTATTTTTTATTTTATTCAATACCTTGTAATGATATTACAATAAAGTAGGTAAATAAATTTCAACAAAATATAATAAATAATTACTCCTAGTTGATAACACGCTCTCAAATATTTATGAAACTTTTACTTTCATAGCTACCTCAATTTTACATTTTTTTAAATATTTTCTAAACGAAGTCCGATCTGAAAAAAAGTTATTCTTTGTTTTATGTTTAAAATTCGATTTTACATATGACGTTTAATTTTAGCTGTCCAGTTTTGAAACAGCCTGTATAAAAACATAGTAAAATAACAAACAATACTATGCGCCACATATAAAATGAGAAACTAATAGTGTCAACTTTCTCACCAGACGTCGCCACCAGTTCTCGCGCTCGAAGCCTATAGATTAAGGAAGGACGAAATAGTTTTGAAAAGCTATAACGGTAGTGTTTTCAATCCTTTGGGTTATTTTGTTTGTGATGTATTGTATAACGATAAAGTTAGATTAGTCAAGTTTTATGTAATTGAAGGCGGAGGACCGAACATTTTGGGTAGAGATTGGCTTAATAGTTTTAATATAACATTTAAAATGATTAATAGTTTAGATCAGGCGAATCAAGTAAATAGGTTAATAAAGGAATTTCCAGAAGTATTTTCTAATAAAATAGGGAAATTTAAATATAAACAAATTTCATTAAAACTAAAACATGACGCTAATGCAATTTTTCTCAAACCTAGAGCGATCCCCCTGGCCTATAGAGACGTGATGAGTGAGGAGATCGATAGATTGGTTGTGGAAGGAATTCTGTCACCGGTGGAGACCAGTGATTGGGCAACTCCTTTGGTCCCAGTGATGAAGGGAAACGGAAAGCTGCGATTATGTGGAGATTACAAATCCACAGTAAAAAAATTCCTCATGGAAGAACAATATCCACTCCCTAGAGTGGAGGATATATTTTCTAAACTGCACAATGGAGAGAAGTTCACCAAATTGGATTTGTATCAAGCATACAACCAATTTGAGTTGGATGATGAGGCAAGAAAGCTTTTGACATGGAGCGCGCATAAGGGATTATTCACTGTCAACCGTATGCCATTTGGAATCAGTCCAGCTAGCGGGAAGTTTCAGAAGTACGTGGAACAGCTATTTGTCGGCGTGGACAACGTAATAAATTTCTTACATGATATATTGATAACAGGACCAAACCAGGTGGAACATCTGAAAACATTAAAGAAGGTACTAAATTTTCTGAAAGAGGCAGGATTGACAGTCAGAAGAGAGAAATGTGAATTCTTCATGGACAACATAGAATATTTGGGACACAATATTAGCAGAGATGGTTTAAGCAAAAATCAGTCGAAGATAAAAGCTATTTTGGAAGCACCGAGACCAATGACATTAACGGATGTTCGATCATTTATGGGTATGGTAAATTTTTATTGTATGATTTGCTCAGGGACGGAGCAGATTTTAAATGGACCCAGGAAACTGATGCAGCATTTGAAAGAATAAAGCGAATAATAACGTCGGATACAGTTTTAATACATTTTAACCCAGAACTACCTGTAATTCTGACGACAGACGCTTCGAATCAAGGCATATCTGCGGTTTTGTCCCACAGAACTGGAAGTAGCGAAGAACGACCGACATGCTACGCTTCCAGGATGCTTATCCCAGCAGAGGAAAATTATTCTACCATAGATCGAGAGGCACTGGCGATATATTATGGGGTGAGCAAATTTTACCATTATTTGTGCGGTAGAAAGTTTGTATTAAAGACTGACCATAAACCCCTACTAGCTCTATTTGGAGAACATAAGGCGATACCAAAGACTAGTGGAAATCGTTTGCAGAGATGGGCAGCGTTTCTATCCGGACTCAACTACGAAATCCAATATATATATAGGGCAAAGAAAACGTAATCGCGGATTATCTATCGAGGGCTCCTTTAAAAGACACTCAAACACAGGAACACAAAAGAAAGTTATATAAACTTTACTTCGACAATCACAAGTTGGCCGATTGATAACGAGCGAGTAAAATTAGAAACCTTGAACGACGAAACGCTCAGCAAGGTAATGGGTTATGTGGAATCAGGAAAATGGCCGGGGAAGATTCCAGAAAATTTGTTAACATTGTGGAACAGGAGAGACGAGTTGTCAATAGACAAAGGAATATTGTTATGGGGACATAGAGTGGTGGTTCCAACGTCTTTAAGAAAAGAAATGTTAAACGAGCTTCATCTTGGACATTTTGGAGTCGTAAAAATGAAGGCTAAGGCAAGATCATTCATATATTGGCCTAAAATCGATGGAGATATCGAGAATTTAACAAGGTCTTGTACAGCATGTCTATTAAATCGACAATCACCACCGAGGACCGAGCTAACACCGTGGCCAGTCGAAACAGGCCCCTGGAGTAGAATACACATCGATTTCTTGGGACCACTGAGAAGTAAAATGTTTTTAATCATAATAGATGCCTACTCGAAGTGGATTGAAGCATTCCACATGAAGAATATTACAGCAGAGGAAACTGAACAGAAGTTAAGAGAAACATTTGCACGATATGGGCTTCCATCAGTCGTGGTAAGTGACAATGGCCCTCAATTGGTGTCAGATCGTTTGGAGTCCTTCTTCAGAAACAATGGAATAAAACACATGACATCACCTCCGGGAAATCCTCAAAGTAATGGCGCGGCGGAGAACGCAGTAAAAACATTTAAGGCTAAACTGAAAACAAGCCTAATGGACGACACACAAAAGGGAGAGAGTTTGGAAACCTTGGTATCTCGATTTCTATTTTTCTACAGAACTTCAGAACATTCTTCCACGAAACAAACTCCAGCTAAGTTAATGTTGGGCAGAGAATTACGATGCAGACTGAGTTTATTGAGAGACAAATCGAATAAATGCACAGAAAACCAACAAGTAATGAAGAAATTGAGGAGAGCTCAGGAGAAACAAATTAAGTATTATGGAGGGAGGAAACGAAACTTTCTGGTGGAGGAAGAAGTCTTGATTAGAGACTATAGGATAATTAACGAGAAAAGATGGACAAGGGCGAAGATATGGAAGAAATTAGGACGAACAACTTACCTATGTAAATTACCGACCGGAAATATTTGGAAGAGACACACTAACCAGATAAATAAGGCTATGGACAGGGTGTGGAGACCTCGAAGGTTGGGTATGACGAGTTTACTATTAGAAATAAAATTAAAAATTTACCTGATAATTCTTCTAACCAAATATACTTGTTTGATGATAGGGTTGACAATGATAATGTAATATTAACTGATAAGGTAGTGGTAGGAACTGACAGTAAATTGGCAGGGGAAATGGTGAACAGTTGTGATAATGTATGTGAAAATAATTTAATTTCAGACTCAAATAGGGACGATAAAACCGATAACAGTGGTTTACAAAACACAACACGTAAGGAATCTCACAAGAGACCCAAGAGGAACACGAAAATTCCAAATAAATTAAAAGACTACGTTGTAAAACCCTAAAATGCGAAACTAACACAAGTTTAATTATATTTGTATACGTATTCATCTTTATGGCGATTGTATCGGGAGTGCGGGTATATTTAAGAAAAATACATATTGTTTGTAAACACATGTTTGTTAAAGTATTTGTTAAAACACAGGTTTAATGAGTCGAATTATTTTGTAATAGTTGTTTGTATTCTGTCGGCAGTTCACAGGAACCTCCAAGTCCAAGAAGGGATCAAATGATTTGGTGTGAGGGTGTGTGACGTCTGCGCAACTCGTTCCTCTTGTAGTACCGTAGGCCACAAAGGCAGTCAGCCTCAGTACCTTGTATAGCAAAGTGATATAACAAATGTTCCTAAATATAATCTTAACTTGTACTAAATAGTTATAATTAATAACTCCAAATCCGACCGACAAATAACCCATGAATCCCCAAACATAACAGTAATGGTAATGGTCTAACACTAGATGGTCGGTGAATACGCTGCCCGGCCAAAAGTCTAGCCCTGAATAAGCAAAACTTTGAGTACATTTGGCCCGTAAAAACTCGAGGCCAAGAAAAGACAATGAGAGGGAACGGAGAATAGGTTCTTAGTGGCAGAAATTGCAGAAATAAGTTAGTTGGGTCTGGGGAGTCGAAGGGTCGAGTTTCGCGGGAGCTGGTCTTGAAAGCAGTAAGCCCTCCAGCGGAGTTATTGGTTTCTTTTTATCCAAACTGTTAAAATTCTGTTAACTTCGGGTCCGAGTGAAGTCAAAATTCGATTTTTTTCTTGTAGTATCATTTAGGGAGTATTAATTTGGGGTCTGTGACGGACAAAGGTCCGAGTGATTATTGCAGTAACCAGCCGCTATCGCTACCGTTTTTGTTGCCGGGGTACTTTCTACCCGTCGTCATGAGGTTCTCTCAGCCAATTGTGGGTAAGCGTTAAGCGGGCGACTGACTTGTAACAGAACGTTGTAATGTAACGTACTGTAACACGAACATTCGCTAGTCAGTGCCGGTTAGCGAGCAGCGAGCGGAGCCGCTCAACTCGAGCAATGGTGCTCCACTTGACTGTCGGTTTTTTGACGAATCCTTTTGATTTTAGAACCAACTGAATACTCGTAGTAAAGCACTGCTGAGCCAAGCATTCAAAACGAGCATTCGCGGCGCCAAGAAAAAGGACCTTTGTAATGTAATGCTCGAAGCGAGCATTACATTACAAAGATCGGCTCAAGTCAGTCGCCGGCTTTAGACGAATGCATGTTCCTTAAAAGTTTTCTTGTTTTTTTGGTTGCGGTTAGAACAATTTGAATGGTCGTGGAAATTGCGTTTGACTTAATAATTTTACTTTTAATTTAATTTTAATTTAATTTAATTGTCAATTTTAAATATAAATAAACTATATATAAGTTCGAACGCCCAGAGTTTATGTTATAACCACCACCACCCACAACTCGTCGAACCCAACAACTGCAATTACTTACCGCTCGAGGCCTCGAGGGTTGGCTATTTGCCCACATGTAATAGCACCCGCCCCACAGGAATGAGTCTGAACGGAGGAGCGTATTACAATCATTTGAAAAACAAGTTTTCATTGTTTGATTTGTTGAAAATTATAATGTAACACTGAGCATTAGATAATTTTAATTGGTTTAATCTTTAATTTTACAATACCACAACATAGAAGCAGTGCATTTGAGCGTTGTTTTGAATGTTCTGCACCAAAACTATTGAATGACCTTCAGAACTATTTTAATTTAAACTCTCTGTTAACATTCAAAAAACAAACTAAGATCTATTTATTGAGCCGGCAGGATCATGGGTGTTCTTAGTGGCTTTGACCTTTGGTTTTTTTATATACAGTTTTCATTTTACGGATATACAGTACCTACCCGTAATTACTTTTTGTACCATTATTGTCATTGTTATTGTCGTATGTATGTACTAGTTTTAGGAAAGGTTGTAAATCAGCTATGCTGACACCTTTGCCTTTTTGGAAAGGATTTGATTATCATGTAGCATCCTGTAACGTATTTTCCTTCTAAATTCTTTCTAAATAAATTATTATTATTATTATTATTATTAATTATTTTCTCAACAGTTAAATTCCAAAATTGATATTTTATCCCACACCAGTGTCATATGCATCATAATATAAAGTTAATAAATACAATTATAATGGATGGTGAGAATAAGAAAATAAAGTAGATAGTTGCACTTTTTACGGTAGCATAATTGCAAAGGGGCTTCATGCAAGTGTAACAATAATTTTCTGTAATATTCCAGCCGGCGTCCTTATAAGGTTTAATCTTAGAGGCTAAGTGCCTATCGCATGGACCACTACGTGTGTCAAGCATGTGTGCACAATCCTTATATCTCACTAGCTCGACTCTTGCGTTTACCACTTCAGTCTGCAGTGCTAAAAATTAAAGCATTTTAGTGAGTGTTCGATTATAAGCTATTCACTATATGCACTGAGACGAAAAATAGTGGAAGGTATTAGCCGAGCGGACAAACAGTAAAAACAATCACTAACCCAATCTTGGCGTAGAACAAATGAGTGATCTCAAAATGTTCGTTTTAATGTATTGAATATAAATCCAAAGTTACGACATTGGCCGTTGGTGCACACAAAAATCATAAGCTAAAAACTAAAGAAAAAACAAATTTGCTGTTACTATACAGGGTGTCCACCTAGTGCGCGGGTCTAATAGGCAGCTGACGGTACAGATATACAGAGTGTCTGTAAAAGGTCTTTACAAAAACCACAAGTTTTTGAACCAAACATACCTCAGTTAAAAGTTGTTCCTTACTGAGTTACATATAGCGCTAAAAATATCTTTCCAAATCATTTTTTAAGTATATCTACAGAACGGTTTAAAGTAGAGATTTGAAATTTGGTGGGATGATAAGTCTATAAGAAGCTACAATGTGTTGGTATTACAACCAAAATAATATTGTTCAGTGACGTGCTTATAGGGGGGACTCAGGGTTTTTTTGGATATTTTTTGTAGGGTATTGAATTTTTTTACAAAATAACAAGAATTATGATAGATACGCTCAAGACACGTAAAAAAGGTATATTTGTTTGACTTGCGTTAACTCAACTGTTAGCGAGATATTTTTTTGCTATAAAAACCGCTTGTGACTTACCCTGTAAAGTAAAAAATATTGGATCACTCTAATACAGCTGATTCTGAAAAAAAAAATTCTAGATTGCTTAGACTCTGAGTATCTGATAGATATTAATATTTTTGTAAAAGTCCATAACGGTGAAATTTTTTGAAAACATCCAAAATAGTATATTAAGTATGACATTACTTACCGATCAGAATGCGAGAATCTGATCGGTAAAATTACTTACCGTTCAGTAATTTGTAAACAAAACCTACTTACTATGCTTTTAAATAAACCAGTAAATACGCGAATTTGACGGATCGTGCAAAAATAATTTTAATTTAATATAATAATTGGTCTTGAAATTTTTTTGTTAGCATTAATAATAAAGGAGATATGGAAGACCCGCGCACTAGGTGCATACCCTGTATATGAAAATTGCCGTTTTCCCACTTTCATGAGTCCTATTTTTCTCTCTAGTGAGAAAATAAAAAATTTTACATTTTTCGTATTTTTTTTTAATTCAAACCCTGTCCCAGGCAGAGAGACAGATGCTAGATAAAAAAGATTTAATGTACGACACAATTTTGTTCAAACTTTTAAATATGAAATTTCGATCAATTCCATTAAGTTGTTCTTGAGTTTTCGCGGATACAGACAGGCAACATGGCGAAAATAGTCAAAATGGATTCAGGGGCCCTTAAGACGTGTAAATACATCAAGATCTCAAAGTTGAAAAAAATCATCATTACTATATTTACTTCCTCATTAGTTCGTATAAGAAAGTAAAAAGTAGCCGCTGACAAATATGAAGCCACATCATCGGAAAATTTTGATATGTCAAGTATTTCGCATGATAAAGAATTAATTGTACACTTCTGTGCAAAAAAAATGCATACACTTACATTTTATTTGTGTAACTTGACTTTGATGTCACTGTCATACAACAATCGAAATATCCATTCAGTTAATATTCAAGATTTTCAAGAAGTGTTCATTACAATACTCTCAATTAAGCGAAATGCAAAAGGCTATCCTTATTACTAAATTAGAAGATGGTTGGTCAATAAGAAGACTCGCTGTTTATCTCGGAATTAATCCAAGCACGGTATTGAGAGTCAAAAAGCGATGGGAACAACAAGATTCTTTGAGCCGAAAAGTTGGGTCTGGGAGGAGAAAAATTTCAAATAACGCACTAGATGCTGTATTGCTTAATTTTTTAAGAGAACATCCATTTGAATGCGCCGCTGCTGCTGCAGTTGCAACCAACTTTCCCGGCTCTAGACCTACGGTTTGTAGACGAATTAAAGTCTCAGAATTAAAAAATTGTTCAAGTGCTAGAAAAGCATTACTTTCGGTTGAATGTAAGCAATCTAGAGTTCTCTTCGTGCTTAATCACTTGCATCGCAATGACTTTTGGGAACGAGTTATCTTTACAATTGAAAAAGTCTTCCAATCCTCTAATGACGGACGTTTGCGTGTTTATAGACCACCAAACTCCAGATTTGATGAAAATTATATAACTGGAGTTAACAAGCAAGGAAGGTTTTCAGTAAATGTTTGGACTTGGATGAGTAGTAACGGGCCTGGGGTTCGCTGGAGAATTGGTACGAGGTTTAACTCGCCAACTTATCGTCAGATTTTGGATAATGTTATGCTACCAACAGTAAATCAAATTTATGCCGAAAACAATTTCATTTACCAACACGATAACTGTCCGGTTCATACGGCTCAAATAATTCAACAGTGGTTTACATACAACAATATTGAAACTTTACCATGGCCCGCAAATAGTCCAGACATAAATCCCATAGAAAATATATGGGCATGGTTAAGTAAAAAAAATGTACAAAAGGAATTTTCGTCCCAGAAATCAGGAAGAGTTATGGGACAACATTGAAGCAGCATGGGAGAATCTGAATTTGAACGAAAATATTTCTCAGAATTTAATTCACTCCATGACAAGAAGATTGGCACTGTTGGTTGAAAAGGATGGAGCTAGAATTAACTACTAGCAATAGTTTATCTCTTCAGTTTTTTTATGTTCAATAATCCCAATTTATTTTTTCTGTCGTTAATATAAAATTGTGTTCATTTACAAGTCTTTTTTTTTTAAACAAATCTTGATAATAATTAATAAAGGTAATCAATGGAGGTAAATGATTCCTAGTAACTGGTTTGCAAACATGGAAACAGATGTAAGACAAATTTACGCAACTAAAAAAATGCAAAAATCGCTCTCAAGACTTGTATGCTTTTTAATTGAACAGAAGTGTACATGTAGCAGCTGCAGTTGCACGGATTTTTGATGCTGGTTCTGGTAGGTCTTAGGCGTTACCGGTTACGCTTAGCGAGGTTTCTGGAAATTTCAACGGACAATTGATGCTATCGCATATAAATTCTGGTAATACCAACAAAGCAAAATATTCTTCTTCCAACAATCAATTACACAACATTCAGTGGAATGTATGACAAACTTATCAGTTATAATACGACTACAAATCGTATTTGGTGGACTATTTAATAAATCCGTTTTACGCAAACTAAATAATTTATCAATCGAACCATTCATGATTGTGTTACTGTAACAATAATTAATAATATTCGATAAGTGTCATAAGTGTCAGAAAGCCTCCTAGGTACACAATCATTTGTTTAAAATATTTACTTCCAGTTATAGTACAACATTCGATTTAATTTGTACTAGTCCAATATCCGATGCAATTTTTTTGTAACCATGGAAATGACTAAAATGAAGTTTTTTCATTGGTTAATGAACATTAAATGACAGATGAATTAAATAGTCAGTTATAATACGACCTGTGTCAATGTTATGCCGATTATAAATTTACCCAATAGCAATTACAAGTTTTATCTACTACCAATTCATAATAGCCTTGATTTGACATTAATTTGAGTAAGGTAAGTCAGATTATTACGCAACATGTGTTTTAAAGAAATCATTACCACACTGAAATTTCAACAAGAAAATTCTTTGTTACAAGTATTTTTAACTCAATTTTTACAATTTAGTATCTTTGTAGGAAAGTTTATATTTGTAAATGTCTAATTATAATATAATATATATTGTTTAATTCTTTAAAATTTGTGATTAACATTGAGTAATGACACTTCATACTCTTAAGTTTGATTTTTTGAAACCTGGAGAATTTTATAATAGCGTATCTACCTAGAAAAAACCCTAACTTCACGTTAGATAACTGAAAAAAATTTTAACTTTATTTTATAATAAATTAGTTTTATATTTAAATAATAAATATAACACGGTCCACGTCCCAGATTTTTTGGTGTATAAATTGTTTAATTATTTGAAAATTTATAATTCAAATTCATTGTTGTGTAGCGCTGGCTAGTTTTTACACAACTTAGGTTAGGTAGTCCAGTACGACAACTTGACAACAACTACTGAGCCATGTCGCTGGAGATAAATTCAAAATTCATTTTTAATTATTTGGACGGTAGAAGATAAAATCTTGTATATTACACGTGGGATATACACACATTAACATATTCGTCTGATTACAGAACTCGTCTACGACTCGTTCTGCAATTTCCAGACTCTTATGTTAATGATGTTCATATCCCACTTATAATATAAATAACTATTACATAGTTACTATGTATTGATAAGCGAATATACCCCTTGACGACGTGGTATAACCGTTTTCGTATATTCGCTCCTCAAACAATGTGAATTTTGTCATAGTAACATTTTTTTGAAGTTTATTAATAAACGTCAGAAAAACAATTTGTTTGTTAATTCTTTATATAATCGTAACGAATACCACTCGAGCAAACGAAAATAATCGTTATACGAACCTCTTCACTCGACGTATATCCTTAAAACACGCAGAATACGTCTAATGACTGGGAAGTATAATCGATTATTTTCTATGCTCTTGTGATATTACTACTGATTATTTTTGTCGTGGTGTTACGAATGTCAACAGCGCTGGCATATGAATTTGACGAGTGCTTGCACGAGTCGAATACGAAAGCGCCGTTGACATTAGTGACAGAGTGACACCACCACAAAAATTATCTGTAACATTGACTACGAATCGTATTTGGAGGACTATTTAATGAATCAAATCCCTCAAACCCGTTTTATACAAATTAAATAATTTATCAATCGAGCCATTCATGATTGTTACTGTAACAATAATTAATAATATTCGGTAAGTATCAGTGGCGGTTGGTGCCTATGAGCTGCAGAGCTACAAAGAGCTGCAGAACTGCCAGAAATATCATCTTATTATTAGTATGTCTTTAATTAAGACATTTTATTTATTAAAAAATCAAATACACTCAGTGCTTAAGTATTTTGTGGATATTTTCAATAAATAATACTATACAGGGTGTCTCAATTTCGATGGGAATGGGGGGTTTCACCCATTTCTAGGCGAGATAGAAAAAAATAATTTTCGCAATACTGTGCTCGATTTTTCTTAAAAATCGATTGGTAAAAATCACATCTTGATATCTCTAACCGTTATCAAGATATCTTTAAAAAGTGACATTTGGTGGATTTTTAAAAAGTGTCATAACTTTTTTGTTTATTAAAATATTTTAAATCTGTAAAGTGTTTGTTGTAGTAGTTTTTCATGTAGAATAATGTGCACTAGAAATTTTTGTTCTAGGTTCAATACATTCCGAGTTATTACACCTAACTTTTTTATTTTAAATGCAAACCATATTTGGCTATCCCATTAAAAAATTGCTTATTTTTTTATATTTTCAAAAATATATATCTTGGTATTGGGATTTGACATGTGTCGATATGACATCTGATGGTGAAAATGAGAAGTAGGACAAATGTGCAGTCAGACGAAACTTTTATTCAATTAATGAATTGTAATTTGTTGGAAATATCGGTTTTCGGTTTAAACATGGAAGAAGGTGTTAGATTTTCGCCACGTTGTATAACAAAAGTCCAGTATTGCTGGGTGCATGGTTGCAACAGTCAAGAATTTGGCAGTCGATTAATAATTATTTCTTTCGCCGCTGCTTCACAATTTCCAGATAATTAAATTTTTTGTGAAGGCTTGCTGAAACAGTTATGGTCATCTAAAGGAGCAGCGACATATTGCTCCAGTGCCTTATGTTGTAGTTTGTTCCATTCACACTTCTTGTCCGTGCTAGTTATAATTGGTAGATCCTTTACTTCAGTTTTACAGTGGTATTAAACTCAAAAAAATAAAGAGAGATTCGAAATTAGAAATTTACCGATGTAAATACAAGAGGGTGGCCAATATATGTTTACACTGTTCACTTAAACCCGATTTGCACGAATACACCACCGATTGAATCTTTCCATTAACAGTTTTGCCTTCTATTTGATGCAAATGTCCTTTCAATTGCAAGGTTTGCAAACAGAAAGCCGCAAAATTTAATGCATTTGACGATATGACCTGCTTTAAAAACTCTTTCTCCCTGAATAAAATTTCTTTGGGCAGGATTTAGAATTAGGAATTAGGATTAGGAATTAGAAATATAAAACCAAATCAGATTTTTAACGTGATTCATGCTGCAATACAATAGTATCGGCAGCAATTTAAATATTTAAATTAAACCATTATTTGTTTAACATGTTTATAATTTACTAAAATGATTTCTATAAAAAAATGTAAAATCTTAAGTTTATGTTGATTAATATTAACATGGCTGTGTTGTTACCATTCGACGTTGGTTCATTGATATATTTTTCTTTAACAACGCCTACTAATAATAATCAAATTATTTAATTTACGAATTTAAAAATATAAAAACGTATAATTCAGTGAGATATAAAAATAAGTATACCAAGATATATATTTTTGAAAATATAAAAAATAAGCAATTTTTTAATGGCATAGCCAACTATGGTTTGCATTTAAAATAAGAAAGTTAGGTGTAATAACTCGAAATGTAATGAACCTAGAACAAAAATTTCTAGTGCACATTATTCTACGTGAAAAACTACTAAAACAAACACTTTACAGATTTAAAATATTTAAAGATCTAGTTAATGTAATAAATGTAATAAATGTAATAAATGTAATAAAAGGAGTGTATTAATAACTCAGTTTAATGCATACATGCACATTAAAAACATTGTTGAGATTATGAGATTTGCTAGGTAACCAACAATATATTATATTATTGAAACATGCATTTGGGACTGACAGCTGCGGAAATTAATTAATTATGTCAGTGGTATTTTGACTTATTGCATATATTATGTCAGAATTTGGATTTTGCCATGGAACAAAATTAGATTATTTTCATTCTAATAAAGAGCGATCGACAAAAAAATATTGTAATCAACATGAGTGTTAATCGGCGATTAATAATCTCGACTCATTAACGCGCTCGCTGCGCTCACGCGTTAAAATCGTTTCGATTATTAATCGCCCTTATTAACACTCTTGTTTATTAAACTACTATTAATAAACAAAAAAGTTATGACACTTTTTAAAAATCGGCCAAATGTCACTTTTTAAAGATATCTTAATAACGGTTAGAGATATCAAGATGTGGTTTTTACCAATCGATTTTTAAGAAAACCATTTTTTTCTATCTCCCATCGAAATTGAGACACCCTGTACTTATGCATGCCTATGGGCTATTTTGTTAATGCAGCACATCTGCGACATTACACCAAAGAATATAGACAAAGTGAACAAGAAGCGACACTCTCGACGGCGCCTTTGCTGTTTTGACAGCCAGTTTCTGAGACCTTGTGGGGGTGCAGAAAGAGAGGGAAATTAAAATTTAAATCTAAGTTATCGATGGGATATAACTTACGAAGTCGCTATAGATTCCTAAGTACACTATCTCTTTGTGGAGCATTTATAAAGTCGAGCTGACAATACCAGATTTTATGCATTTGTCAACACCTATATCAACATTTTCTCTGTATAACGTCATTTAGGTGGATGTAACTTTACACAAGTATTCTGGTAAATTATTTGACTATAAGTTTCTGCATAATTTTATATGTTCATCTAAATAATTATATAAGAAATTTAGTTTATTTGAGCGTTTTATTAAAATTATATAAGGAAAATTAATGTAGTGGTGCCATCTATACGTAAACTTCAAGAAGGTGGCGAAACTTAAATTTTAATTAGTTTCCTACCTTTAATTTAGTTTATTTATACAGATAAAATTGTAAATTGCCATTGTTTGTTTATTACAATTTACTAAAACACTAAATCACGATGAACAATAATCAGCAATAATCGGCTACGCCTCGGGCTAGGAAAAGGTTGTAAGGCCATAAAAGCAAGTTACGCCAGAAATACATACACTATTTCATGCACAGATTAAGTATTTATCTCAAATAATTAAATGTCTGAAGCCGCTTGAAGTACGTTATTATAGTAAAAGGAGTAAACAAGGGTATCGATTTTAACTTTTTACAAAAATTGTTTACTTCAGTTGTGTGATCCAAAATCTTTGGTGGATTTTTCATCAGACCAAGAAAATGTGATGGCTTGCAAAGCCGAAACGAGCTGGCTGAATCAGCAAGAAGTAGTGATGGTTTGATACCCAAAAAATCAAAATTTATTTACAAAAAAACTTGCTGTTAGTAAAAAAAAATAGCTCTGACTTTTATTTGACGTTTCATTATAGCCCATGAGCATAAAGAGGTGCATGGGCTATAAAAAGACATTTATGACAAAGAAATTCGCGTATAATTGTCAATTTATAATATATCTGTGCATAAATGACATTTATTTAAATAATGATATTTATTTTAATTATTATAGCGTGATCAAAGCGCCAACTATAGGGAAAGATCATTAAACCTCAATCCCCTCCACTTTTTCTCATAAGAAATCTCAGTCGTAGCGAAATTGGAAACTTTTGAACAAATGATGTAATTTTCAGTACCTACTTGTTCGGGATTTTACAAAAAAATTCATATGCAAATATCACAACATCGATATTCTATGATATTGGAGCCGGAAAAAACCCATGTTATCGTTACAGGGATCGAAATATACTCGATTAAAAAAAACGATGTTGAGATTCTACGAGCCCTAACAACTATATGTTCGACCATTTCATAATTTCTATCTAAATATTGTTTTAACAGTTAACTGTTACCAGGAAAACATATCTATTATTTTTCTTTTCATATATTTTTGAAGTCCTCCGTTTTCTGACTATACTATGTTGACAAAATATTATAAAAAATCCCCAGTTTGTTTGTAATTTTTTTTTGTTGAACTAAACACGACAATTAAATGTTTGGCCAAAATATTATGTGTAATAATATCACCAAATTAAAATCATGATAGTTTTGGATACTGTTTCGACGTTTAGGTAAACAAGGGGTTTTGTTAACTCAAATTTTAAGTAATTTTGTCAATTTTGATTGAACAGTTGGCCCAAAAATGGCTCGAGGAGTGGCAACTACCCAAAAAGTGAGAGATTTAATAATTAGCTTGTGTTGTGAGGGGAAAAAATGAGGCAAATTGGCAGAGACTTGCAATTATCAAAATCTACAGTAACTTCTGTCATAGAATCATATAGCGAAAACGGTAATACCGATATTAAGGGGAAAAGACCAGGATGCCCGTGTTTAGTTTCGGATCGACAAAGAAGAGAACTGGTTAAAATCTTCAAAAAGAACAGGCGAGGCACTTTAAGAGAAATAATGGCTGAATGAACTGAAGCTACAGGATTATCTCTTTCTAGGGAAACTTGCAGAAAGTGGATGCATAAGAGCGGCCTCGGTTTTTAGAAAGTATCTTTATCAATGTAATTTTTTTCAATATGATAGAAACATGAAATATGACATTTTAGGCCAAAGAAAAACCATTATTAACCGACCGCCACAAAAAAAAAACCGTTTGGCTTAATAAAGGAACGACGATCATGGACACCGCAGCAGTGGAATTCGATTATTTTTAGCGATGAGTCGAAATGTGATGTGTTTGGGGGATAATCGAAAAAGAGTAATTAGAAATAAGAAAGTGGCGTTTCATAATGATTGCTTAAAACGTACTGTGAAGTTCCCTGTAGGGGTTATGATATGGGGCTGTATGTCCGCAAACGGCGTAGGAAATATGTAGTTCATCAATGGGCCCGTTAATGCTGTAAAATACCAAGACATGCTGGAAAATAACTTAATTTCAAGTATTGGAAAATTGTACCTAGCAATTATTTTTTATTTATTTATTATTATTTATTTATATATATTTATATATATACAGGGTGATCAGTAATTGGCGCACTCGGAGCATACTGTGATATACTTAACGTTTTAAGAGTGACCAATTTTTTTACCGCAGTGCTGTAAGTCCCTTCTTTACAAAGATATGACCATTTTTGTGTAAATAAAAGTGGCAACTCTGCATGGAACATGTGAATAGGTTCGGAGAGAAAAAAAAAGAGAAACGTTCAATATTTTATGATGCGAGAATTTATAGAAACGTCAAATTAATTTAGTACTGTCAATTTTATTAAAAAAACAGAAACAAAAATTGAAATTCATTAATAATATTTTCATGGCAATAGAAGTTTATCCCAAGGATAGTTTGAGAGGTTGTCAAACTTCAAATTTCTCTCAAATTTAGGTATTTTATAAAATTTTAACATTTTCAATTTCTTTGTATTAGAGATTTTTTGAAAAAAATTGATCAAATCATATTGCATTTTATCCAGAGATTATAGTAGCATGAATTATTCACTCATTTTTGTTTTGGTTATTAAAATAATTAGCTTGTACAAGGATGAGGGAAACTCTATAACTCGGAAACTAATCATCAGATTTAATTTTTCTTTGCAGATTATCCTTAGTTTTAATGTGCTCTATAACACCCTGTATTCGGAGTGCGCCAATTACTGATCACCCTGTATATATATATATATATATATATTATTATTTATTATCCAACAAGATGGAGCATCAAGCCATACAGCTAAAACTACCCGAAATTGATGTAACAACCATGACATAACAGTACTGGATTGGCCTTCCAGCAGTCCAGTCTTGTTATCGAAACAAAATGAAACAGAAACTCACGAAGGTTTGAGGGCTAAACTTCAAGAAGTATGGGACTCAGTGACATTAGAAGAGTGTCAATCTCTTGTAAACTCCATGTCAAATAGAGTTCAGGCAGTTATTGCAGCAAAAGACGATGTTACGCCATATTAAATTATTAATTTGTTATTTATAATTTATATAATTATAATTATATAATTATAATTTATAATTATAACTGACAAGACTCAAAAGACAGTTCTGGTCATGATACTATATGAACCAGATATGTTCTTGCGCATCTTGTGTCGGTGTGGGGGATATGCGGGCATCCACGGCGGCCATCTTGGATTCCCCGTATTTGTTTTTAGGTTAGGTGCGGCGTTGCAAATACCTAATTAAGGTAAATAAATATAAAAATAAGCTAAAGATAATTTACACAGTTCATTTCGTTATTCGAGTTATATTTTCATGTAAAAATCACTGATTTCTTGCGTTTTATAAAAAACGCAGTTTGAATTTAACACGGGAGCCTGGCATGATGCGCAGACTGAATCCAAACGCGTGCGCTGGAAGACATGCCTGGTTTAATAGTATCATGGTTCTGGTAAACCTGCGCATTGGAAAACGGTTTATCCCCCTACGCGACTGTCGTTTCTTGTTCATTTTGTCTATATCAAATACTGTACTACTTAAAGGAAACTCTGAATATTTTGCAGCGACGTTCGCGTCAGAGCCATCTATTGGTTTGAGATGATAACTAAGCCTGTGTCGCATTGGTTTATTAGTCAAATTATGTGTATAATAATAATTATGTAGTTTGTTCTGATTATTTTACTCCAAATGATTTCAGGAACAGAAATTTACTAAGTCAAGGGTAAACAATATAATTTTCAAATGTAGCAACTAATTCTAAAGCGTAGTTTACACGGGATAGTAACTTGCGATAGCACTTGTGAGAGTAACTTGCGCTAGTGTTTACATATAAGCAAGTTGTCAAGGCAATTTCTCTCAGCAAATGCTCTCTAGACATAACTTGCAGCAAGTGATTGCATGCGCGTTTACACGGTAGAGTATATTCAAGTGTGAAATGTCACGCCGTAGAAAGAGAGCTGCAGCCGTTGCTGTTCTCATTGCACAAAAAGAGCGAAGAGAGGATAGAAAAAGGATAGGGGTCAAAGAATGGATAACCAGAAGGCCTACTCTTGGAGCTTCGATGTTATTAAAAGAGTTAATAAGTGAAGATCCAAATAAATTAAAAAAACTACATTAAAATCCAACCAGTAGAGACCAAGATATAAAAAATCATCCTTATCACGTGACACACAAGCAAATTTTGTTGGATTCTTGCGGTTCAGAGCTTTATCAATGACCCTCGACTTGCTCTCGAAAATGTGGCCATCATGTCAACTTTGTAGATATTAGGTAATTTTTGATGTAATTTGACTGGGCTAGTATTATGTACGAGTCTGTATGTACATATTTAAACAAATTTTTAAATTAATTTGTGAGTTTGCAGACCTCATGCAAAAAAACCTTGTATGCAACACGTACGCAAATAGTTTTTGGGGACTTCTCACGATTCGTCCCCAAAAACTCTATTTTGTACTTATACTTGATACATAAATAGCTATATTAATGAATATAAGTTGTTAATTGATAAAAATGTATAAAATATTCGAGCGTGTCGCTGCAACTTGCACACAACTTTCAGTAAAATCGAAAAAATTGTAACTTCCTAGAGCGCTCTCCCAATTTGTTTAGACGTGCAAGTGATTATTGTCGCAAGCACTTGCCTCCAGTTTTGCGACTTGCTGAGAGAACTCTCGGGCTGTGTTTACACTACGCAAATTATTTGGAAGTTGCTCTCAGACATTAACTTGCGATAGTTTACTTGCTCGTGTAAACTAGGCTTTACAATTATTATTACACACTTTTTTCTAAAATTTTTCCTGGGGCAGTGCCTTCGTTGAAATTGAATAATCGTATAGATAATATCAGACACAGTCCGAAGAAACGAAAAAGTGAAGATTCTCGTGAATTAGAACTAATGGATTTTTCTTGTGAACCTGCAGCACAAGTTCAAGATGCAGCGATTGCAACGATGGAAAACCAAACAAGTCTAATTTGTGAAAGGTGTCTACAGATGCGAAGAAAAGTACGCGGTATACAAAAACTTTTACATAAATATAAAACGAAGTGTGAAATCTATAAAAAATATCTGATGTGTCCAACACATGACTTTCTTATACATTGTCATTATATAGTTTGTATATTTGGAAAATACTGAAGGGGTAGCCAATAATCATATGCAGTCGACATTCAATACGTTATTAATATAAAATCATATTTATTTATTTATTACTAACTGTCCCCCGCGGGCTTCGCTCCACGATAGTTTTCTATTTTGCGCCGTTTTTTCAATAATATTTAATTGTATTACAATATATCAATATACCGGGTGCCCGTTTTCAAACCTGAACATAAGGATTTAACATTATTGTGGTGAATTCTTGCTCGCCAATTCAGCCTAGAGAATATATTTTTTTATCAGTGGAATGAGAAACTTATTGCGCGTCAAATGATATCAAAAACTACATTATTTTCATCGATTTTTATTGAAAAATATTAATTTAAAATTTGAATGTCGACTGCATATGATTATTGGCTACCCCTTCAGTATTTTCCAAATATTAAAACTGTATCATGGCAATGTATAAGAAAGTCATGTGTTGGGCACATCAGATATTTATTCTTTAACATTGATTTAAAATTAAATTTTGAACAAATTTTGTGGAAGCGTTTTGTAACAGATTTTATCCACAACCAGTATATTATAAGGTCATAATTCTACTGCTAGGAGACGTCTTATGATATTAATAAAACACATGGGTCTTATAATTAATACCCATGACTACATACTCTTTAATAAAACTTAATTCTACATAATTTTTCCAAAATATTGATTTAAAAAGAAGGGAAATCTATGGAATCGAACCAGCACCGTGTAGATTACTAGGCAGATTCTCTACCCACTGCGCCACGGCGGCTTGTGCTAGAACTGGTATTTGTTCTGGATAAGAAGAGTACACTGAATACTTTGCTGCTATTAGCTACTCCTATTAACTGTACATATTACAATATGACACAAAAAACACAAATCAACGACCGCGTAACAACCGGTGGTAGTTTCGCCACCACAATGCTGCCGTAGCCGTCGATCTTTTCAAATAATAATATTGCTACAATCGATTTCCTCAACGGTATAGATTTCTGTAATTTATATAAAGTACTTTTGCAACTGAGTGATAGATGGCGCTACTATATGAATAATAAGAAAGTAAAAAAAAAGAAGGGAAATCTATGGAATCGAACCAGCACCATGTAGACTACTAGGCAGATTCTCTACCCACTGCGCCACGGCGGCTTGTGCTAGAAGTGGTATTTGTTCTGGATAAGAAGAGTACACTGAATACTTTGCTGCTATTAGCTACTCCTATTAACTGTACATATTACAATATGACACAAAAAACACAAATCAACGACCGCGTAACAACCGGTGGTAGTTTCGCCACCACAATGCTGCCGTAGTTGTCGATCTTTTCAAATAATAATATTGCTACAATCGATTTCCTCAACGGTATAGATTTCTGTAATTTATATAAAGTACTTTTGCAACTGAGTGATAGATGGCGCTATTATATGAAAAATAATTAAAAAAATTTGACGGAATTTCAAAAAAAAGTTCAAACAAAATTTGTTCAAAATTTAATTCTAAATCAATGTCTAAGAATAAAAAATTGTCGTAAATTGTTTATTTTTCAAGATATTCCTAAAAAACCTAAAAATGTCATCAGGTAAGTACCACTTGTGTTGGCGCTAGACGAAAAAGATTTAATGTGGCACCCACAATTTTGTTCAAAGTCTTAAATATGAAATTTGAATCAAATCCGGTAACTCGGTAACACACACACAGACAGACAGACAGACAGACATCATGGCGAAAATGGTCAAAATGGATTCAGGGGCCCTCAAAACGTGTAAATCCATCAAAATCTCGAAGTCGAAAAAAATCACGATTACTATACTTCCTTATACTACGTATAAGAAAGTAAAAAGATTAAGAAGCTGAAGGGCGAAAATGAATCTAAACTTGTTCCGATAAACAAGGAAGGGGATGCTGCAGCGGAACCATGTAACTCGATAGAGATAGAAAAGAAAGCTCTTTTCCGTCTCCATGTAAATTTTCAACTATGTAACTTGCATCGTACGCATTCGGTGTGTCCGATTGTTATACGAACAGCATAGAAATAGAGAGACGGTCCAATGAGTTTCTTAAGTTTTGTTCTTTGTCATGTATAAGTATAGTATTCTCTTTTCATTCGAAGAAATTAACGTCAACGAATATTGCATATTGCATTCAATTTAAATCCAACTTTTTTGAAATGAGTAAGTTGTAAATTTTTCTTGTTTATTACGTTTAATCACTACTGCCCGTATTTATAGTCGTATTTATATTATTATAGTATTTATATGGAATTGGTCTTGAGGCAAGCTTCGTGAAGCATTGCTCAAATTCGAGTTCAGACAATAAATATTTACTTTATTTATTTATATTTATATAATTGCAGATGAACGTAATAGTAAAACGCGACCCGAGCAATGGCTCGTGATTTTAGATTTATTGGAGACCCACCCCAAATTGTTAAAAAAGTTGTTTGATTTTTTCGATGGGGACAATGAAGAAACAAAACGGATTTGGAATCAAATGACGGACCATTTGAATAGCATGGGTATGGGCAAGAAATCGACAAAAAATTGGCAATTGGTAATACCATAGCTTTTGTTACTTATATTTCGATGCGTCTTTAAAGCGTTGTTTTTAGACTATTAGTAGGTGAAAAAGTAAAATTAAATCTAAAGCTGCCGCTATTAAATTAGAGAGGAATGGTACAGGCGGTGGTCCACAAAATGCTCCACCCACCATTAACAATAACACTAGTTTACACTAAAAATGTACATTTGATGAGAAGTGATTTTGTGTCTGTGTCTGTCTGTCTGTATCCACGATAACTCAAAAACGACTTATCGGATTTGATTTAAATTTCATATTTAAGAGTTGGAACAAAATTGTGGGTGTCACATTAAATCTTTTTCATCTAGCACCAACACAAGTGGCATTTACCTGAAGACATTTTTAGGTTTTTTAGGAATACCTTGAAAAATAAACATTTTATCAGATTTTTTTATTCTTTAACATTGATTTAGAATTAAATTTTGAACAAATTTTGTTTGAACTTTTTTTTGAAATTCCGTCAAAAAAATTTCAGAAAAAACGGAATGAGGCCTCAATGTTAGAGGCACTAAACGGTGTCAGAGAAGGGATGCCTTATAAAACGCCGAGCAAACAATTCTCTGTACCAGTAATGTCGTTAAAAAGAAGAGCTAAAGGTAAAAATAAGTACGCCCTAGATGCAGTTAAGGTTATGAGCAGTAGACCAGTTTTTACACAGGAACAGGAACGCGAACTTGTTGGTCATATTAAAGATATGGAGTCCAGAATGTTCGGACTGACAAAGCAAGATGTACTTTCTCTTGCGTGTCAGTTGGCTGCGAAAAATAATATTCCACACCCGTTTTCAGTAGATAAGGAAAAAGCTGGAAATGACTGGCTGAAAGGGTTTCGGAAGCGTAACTCTGATATAACACTCCGTGCTCCAGAATCAACATCAGCGACTCGAGCACGTGCTTTTAATAAGCCGGTAGTCGATAAATTTTTTTCTATTTTAAAAGACACCCAGGAAAAGTATTCGTTTCCACCACATAGAATATTCAATGTCGATGAGACTAGTTTATGTACTGTCCCGACTAAAAACACAAAAGTGTTCGCATAAAGTGGTCGTAAACAGGTAGCAAGAGTCACTTCGGCTGAGAGAGGCGACACGACAACTGCAGTCATTTGCACCTCCGCTTCTGGAAATTTCATACCGCCGATGTTCATTTTTCGCAGAGTCCGAATGAAAATCGAATTGATGGATGGTGCACCTCTCGGATCAGTTTATGTTTGTAATACAACTGGCTGGATGAAATTAGAAGTATTCGCTCAGTGGTTTGATCATTTTTTGGCACATACTAAACCGTCAGAGGACGATCCAGCTCTCTTGATTCTAGACGGTCACCTCTCGCATACAAAAAATTTGGATGTGATACTAAAGGCAAGAGATAATCATGTCATTATTTTGTGTCTGCCACCACATTGTACCCACAAACTCCAACCCCTAGACGTGGGGGTCATGTATCCTCTTAGCATCTACCATAACCAAGTGCTTGAAAAGTGGATGAGAATAACAATCCTGGCAGAGTGGTGACTGTGTTTCAAATAACAAAAATTTTTGCTGAGGCCTATCTAAAGGCGGTAATTCCATTGAATGCTCTTCATTGATTCTCCAAATGCGGGATATATCCATTTAACCCTGATACTTTTACTAATGTGGACTATGTTGCTGCTGAAACAATGGAAATTGAATTGGATGCTCAGCGGGAAGCAACTGTTTCGTTTTTGAATGTACCACCAACGTCACCAACTGAAACCGAGCAGAAATTTCCTAAAGCTACATCACCACTAATAAGTCCAGCGCCTCTTCATGTCACAACACCACCACCACCACCACCACCTTCATCGCAAGAACCTATTCGCATTCCTTTGGCACCAATTCAGTTCACAAGTTTTGCAGACAATGTAAACTTATCCTCTGTTGTCCCCCGTGATATTCCATCTACATCATTTGGAGTCATCGCACCGAGTCTAATAAAACCATGACCAAAGATAAAAGGAAAAAGAAGCAATATAAAGAGAACAAAAGTTGATACATCAATACTGACTAGCACACCCTACAAGAACTATTTAGAAGCGGAAATGGAAAAGAAAATGGACAAAGAACAGAAACGAGCTTCACGAATAGAGAATATAGTGAAGAAATCTATTTCCGCAAGAAAATCTAAAGGAAAAGGAACTGTCAAAGGACAACAGAAGAAGAGACAAAGAGATCTCTCGGAATCCTCTGCAGATGAAGATGATACGGAATGTATGTTCTGTACACAAATTTATTCCAAAGACAACATGGGTGAAGGATGGATAAGGTGCTGTAAATGCCTGAGATGGGGACATGAAGAGTGTGCAGGAGTAGATAGTGACGATGCTGATGATTTTACTTGTGATCTCTGCGTTACTGGTAGTTTCAGTAGCGTAAAGAAAACGTTGAATTTATAAGAATTTCTTTGTTGTTGAATCTAGGTTAAGATTATTGCAATTTAAAAAGTTTATCTGAGAGTTTGTTTTTTATATTATGATAATATATTACTTTTTTTAACCAAAATACTTACCAATGACTTATATTAGGAAAACTGTTGTTAGATTCTAAATATGTTGGTTTTCTTAACATTTACCCAATGATTTAGGAAAAATACTGTTCTCTTAATTACTATACTCTATGTATAACATTAACAAAACATTGTTTTTTTTTCTATTATGGTATTATCCAACTACAAAACTATGCTGGCTGTACAAAATAATCCGGGGATCATCTTGTACCTTCACTAAGGATCGTTTTGTACACCCATATGTACAAAATGATTCTTTAGTACAGTTTTGATAAAAATTAAATAAATTTGTTGGGTGAATAAATAGGCAAAGTGTAGGTACACCAATATCACAGCTATTAAGATAACTGTCCAAAACAACTAAAATCTTTTGGATTAATTGGATACTAACGCTTTAATAGGCATTTTTCCTTAGAGGGATCGTTTTGTACACTTTTCCCCTACACTTGGAACAGCTCGAAAAAACAGTTCTCCAAACGAAAACAAGGCGCACCAGTTCCTGGGACGGATACAAGAGAGAGCGATGCATTAGATCGAGTATATATCGTTCATCCGAATAACGCTGAGTGCTTCTATCTTCGAATGCTGCTTCACAATGTTAGAGGGCCAACTTCATTTCAAAATTTACGAACCGTCTCTGGAGAATTGTGCTCAACATATAGGCAGGCGTGCCAGGTACTTGGGTTGTTAGAAGATGATCGTCAGTGGCAAACAACCATGTCGGAGGTATGCGTTTCTTGCTCGCCTCAACAATTGCACTCTCTTTTCGCTATAATTTTGACTACCTGTACGCCGTCAGACCCAAGAACATTGTGGGATGAATATAAAGACCACTTAAGTGAAGATTTTTTGAGGCAGGCGCGGACAACAACTAACGATCCTAATTTACCATACTCCAATCGGATTTATAATCGAGCTTTAATAGACCTTGAGGACAAATGCGTTTCCATGATCAATAAAACCCTTCAGCATCTGGGACTTGACTCGCCATCACGTGATGTGGACGATACTTTACATACAGAGGTTCTTCGAGAAACTAATTACGATTCCGATCAGCTACATTCATTCGTAGAAACAAACAGACCATTGTTGGTTTCAGATCAGAAATTAGTATTTGACACCATCATGGAACGCAGGGGGGCCTAATATTTTTAGACGCTTCAGGTGGAACCGGAAAGACTTTTTTGATAAATTTGCTCTTAGCAGAAATCAGGAAGGCAAAACAAATTGCTGTTGCAGTGGCATCATCTGGCATAGCGGCTACGCTACTAGAATGCGGCAGAACAGCTCATTCAGCCCTGAAGCTACCTCTGAATATTTCAGCTACTGATACGCCAATCTGTAACATTGCAAACGGTTCTCGAAAAGCAACTGTTCTTAAACTTTGTAAAATAATAATTTGGGATGAATGCACAATGGCGTATAAGAAAGCGATGGAGGCTTTGGACAGAACCCTGCAAGATCTGAGGAAAGACAGTCGTCCAATGGGTGGAGTACTTCTACTATGGGCAGGAGATTTTCGCCAGACACTGCCAGTCATTCCTCGATCGACACCAGTTGATGAGTTAAACGCGTGTTTGAAGGCTTCGTACCTCTGGCGGCATGTTCAAAAACTCACACTTTCCACGAATATGAGAATTCATTTAGGACGGAATACGTCTACTCTTGACTTTGCCCAACAACTCCTGGACATTGGCGATGGAAAGTTTCACAGTACACCCGGCAATTATAAAGATATTCACTTAATGTAAGTGTCGTGGGGCGAAGCCCACGGGTATCAGCTAGTAACAAATAAATAAATAAATGTGATTTTATATTAATAACGTATTGAATGTATAAGAAAGTCATGTGTTGGACACATCAGATATTTATATTACAAAATTCGGTTCCGTTAAAAAGTTTCAATAAAAATCTTAAATAGGGGTTGCTGATTTCACCTATTTAATCGATAAGGGATGATTCAAAATATTTTTTAGAAGCGTTCCCATTAGTAGAAAATCTCGGCCAAAGTTCATTTTTTTATATTTATGCAAATTTTAGAAAATATTAAAAACCTAATTTTAGCCTCCATCTTTGGAGGGGCCTAACTCTTTAACGAAAAGTTTCCGGGCATACCTCCATAGAAATATTTTTTCTTATTTTGAGGTCCTGAATTCAGATTTTATGTTTGTCCAGATAATCCTGAAACACCCTGTATAAACAGTACTGAAAATCCAGTTGATTTGGCATCCAGAGGTTTATCTATTTCCAAACGATTTAGTGAAGTCGCAGTTATGGTGGAATGAACTGCCATGGCTATCAATGAATAAAACACAATGGCCTAAGTTCCAGCCAAATTCAATAATGTAGCATTGCCGGAATTAAAGAAAAGTGTGTTAAATGCCATAAGTAATTTCGAATTAGGTGTAATTGAAATCACCAAATTATTTGTATCTTCTTCTTCTACTATCTTCGACTTACAAACATCAGTATAACAATGCTGTGTATTTAATGATCGATTCTATATGCTTCAAAGTATTTAAAATCCACATTTTCATTAATCATGAGATATTTATATTCGGTCTTCTTTTTGATTCCATATCATTTCTCTCAAATAGAAAAGCTTTATAAAAATGAATTTAGGAAAATTTTAACAATATAAGATCATTTATTTAATTATTAAAGGATCTTTCATTCTTATAAATTTGTTTGTGTGTGTCTGTATTCACGATAACACAATAACTCCGCCAGAAACAATTGGATTTGAACTAGGTAGGTCGTAGGTACATAAATTGATTACATTAAACATTAAAAATATATCAATATTTTTTCCTACTATGAATATCACAGTATCTACCTGTTCCACATTTTCAATAAATTAAAATATCTGATGTGTCCAACACATGACTTTCTTATACGGATAGTATCACAATTATTTTTCCTAAAGAAATTAAATTAAATTACTTGTAAAAACTTTGAGGGTTTCCAGCAATTTTCAAATAGTGTAACGAAGTCATTTTTCAATTAACTAATTATTTACCAGATTGCAGAATTCTATAAAACCCCGGTCCGACTTTCCCGCCAGATAACCCTATCCTACAAAACTCAGTCAGATGGCACCACTACAACTTATAAGCCACCGTTCCTTTATCATTTGAAAACACCTACACCCCGATTTTTCGTTATAACTCACCGTCAGATAGCAGACAAAATCCCTTATAAGGAGCCGCAAAGCTAGTTCAAGCAGTTCGAATAATAATAATCCGCGTGTTAAGTAAGTTCAGTTAGTGAGTGCCAATCCGAAATTATTACAAGTGAGTATACTGGTGATTCCTGAGGTAGACCGTATTTCTGCCGTCATATTTTCTGATTTGCTATGTTGTTTATGATATTGTGCCGACCCTACACTTCCGTCCTGTTGATTTGAGTTCTGCCGTGTCGCCCCCCACTGTATGGTTCTATCTTGTTTGAATATTATTGTTAGTTTCCCGTTTTTGAATATGTAACGGGTTAAATTTCCACTAGCAACATCTACTCTAAAAGTATGGATAACACACCATCTAACTTCTTATTATCTCAAATTTGTATAATTAATTGAAAACTTAGTTCCTACATCTCGTTAAATTGAACCCTATCACAGGATTACTACCTATTCCCGATTAGTGACCATTAGATGGCAATACTTGTTTCTTTTCATCTTATTTTTCTTTGGCTTTTGGAAAAATTCTAGGAATTTATTTAGCGTCCCGTTCAACGAAAATTCTTGTGTGAAAATCATTCGCAATTTGTACTTTCGTCTGCACACTTGGTAGCACAATTTTAATCAGATATTTTCTGGATCATCTGCCACGTGCTGCAAACTTAATTAACGCCAATTTGAGATTACCGTTGTTCTATTTAAGTTAGACATTTTCGTTTAATTGGCGTTAAGAAACTCTACGGAGGATTACAAACGAAACTACATTGTTCGATTTTCACACGAGGCCACACTACACCTAAGGTAATTAATTACGACGCAAATTCCTAGTTTTTCCAATAAGCTAATTTACGTTCTCTTTTAGGCCTCTCTCTCACTCTTCTCTCACTCACACTCTCACGCAAAACGATTTATTCTCTCTCCCTACTCGTTACTCTATTCTTCGCTTTGGTTTTGCCGTTCGGAGACTGGAAGTATCCAGCCTGACTTCCTGGACCTTCCTTGGACATCTGGACAGGTCTTCTTTGGGCGACGCAGACTCCAAAAATTAAGGTCAGAGATTTCCAATACTATTTGTCTCGCTGTGGGATTCAAGGCAATAATTTTATCACGCTTTACCTAGACTAGTTTTTTTTGTTAATTTACCATCATGTTATTTTGAATCAAGTGGCTATAGCTTGACTATTGTATTTTTACGTGTTTCGCCTCTGGATTTATTACTTCGCTAATTGTGTATACTTGGTCGCGTTAATTATTCAACAACACGATAACCGGTGCGGGGTAGCGGAAATCACATGTACATGCGGTTTAGGGCTCCTTTACCGTTAACGACTATTATTTTTATAAGCGCCAGTCGCACAATTTGGGAGGGTTTTTAGATGGGGGGTTAGTAAGCACCTTTTAAAATATAGTAGCATTGGTCACTTGACCTATAGGATTTTGTGTTATATTATTTGATATTGTACATTCATATATATTCCACAAATTGTTATAAGTACTAGTCAGATCAAAAATAAAGATCGATATTTGTTACCGTTTATTTTAGTTTTATTTTATCGTTAATTATTGGGTATAGTTTCATTCGAATCCGGTGAAACCTTAATTATTATATGGCTTAAGGATTCTGGCGCCCTTTTAAAGATTTTCAAGGTCCACTTATAAGGAAATCTTTACTCAGCCCGCGACCACCCCGCTGAGTTTAGTCGAGCCTTTTGTCTCGTCCATCCGAGGACCAATTTTTAACTTTATATTCACCTCCGCTCTTGCCGAGGAAAAACGCGTGACAAATACTTTGTTAATTTCCTACTGAATATACTTGTTTATTTCTCCCGTTTAAACCTCTTGTTTTAATAACCCTCGTATAACACCATTTCCTGCAACCCGGTATATTCCATACCCGAATTCCATACAATTAAAGCCTGTATTGGAGTTCGCCGCCTTCCCAGTCAAGAAGATCTGACCCCTGAGTCCGTATCTTCACTGCAGCTACCCGAGGTGTTACGTGGAGTAAACCACACTAATAAATCTGGCGCCCGAGATCCCCTTTCCCCTTGATTAACCGCCTCCTCCACAACAGTGCGTCACAATAGTCTCTGTCGCACTTATTACATTACGTATAAATCTGTCCCACTCATTATAACTGAATTTAACGACAAAAATGTATTTTATTTTAAATTTTTTGACCTATAACTCACTTCAAAAAATCTCTCGGTATAAAATCATATTTATTTATTCATTATTATTTTTTTCAGTACCATAGAAACCAGTAAAATAAAAAAATTAACGAAATGATCCTTCTGGGATTCGAACCCGCGACCTTCCGTTTGTCAACCAAGATTCTATGTGGCACTAGTCTACCTCGACCGTCGTATTCAACGATCAACGCGCGCTATGAGAAATATGTATAAGTGTTTTAAGAATATCTAGTTTTTTGAAATTTTTTTGACGGAATTTCAAAAAAAGTTCAAACAAAATTTGTTCAAAATTCAATTCTAAATCAATGTTAAAGAATAAAAAAATCTCGTAAATTGTTTATTTTTCAAGATATTCCTAAAAAACCTAAAAATGTGTTCAGGTAAATTCCACGTGTGTTGTTGCTAGATGAAAAAGATTTAATGTGGCACCCACAATTTTGTTCAAACTCTTAAATATGAAATTTGAATCAAATCCGATAACTCGTTTTTGAGTTATGGTGGATACAGACAGACATCATGGCGAAAATGGTCAGAATGGATTCAGGGGCCCCCAAAACGTGTAAATCCATCAAAATCTCGAAGTCGAAAAAAATCACGATAACTATACTTCCTTATACTTCGTATAAGAAAGTAAAAATCACACAATGACTATATTTAGCACATTGTGTGATTTAATATTTAATGTAATTATTTTAATGTAATACTCATAGAAATGCGTATTATACGTATTTAATTTTTATTCAATTTTGATGATTTCGACCACCAAGGTAGCGCCAGTTATTAAGGAATCGATGTAGCTGAATTGGGTTTAGTGCTCGGCGTCTATTTTGGACACTATTTGTATACTATACGTAACTGGAAGGGACTCGCTCGAAGTAAATAGTCCGTGAAAGTGAGGCCACGTTTAAATATCTGATGTGCCCAACACATGACTTTCTTATACATTGCCATGATACAGTTTTCATCTTTGGAAAATACTGAAGGGGTACCCAATAATCACATGCGGTCGACATTCAACACGTTATTAATATAAAATCACATTTATTTATTACTAGCTGTCCCCCGCGGGCTTCGCCCCACGATAGTTTTCTGTCTTGCTCCGTTTTTTCAATAATATTTATAGGTACAGTTAATTTCACAGAAATCGACTACACCTAATATTTCCCTGATTCCCGTGTACTTTTGTAAATGAGAGATACATGGCGCTACTATATGAATAAATAATTAAAAATTTTTTGACGGAATTTCAAAAAAAAGTTCAAACAAAATTTGTTCAAAATTTAATTCTAAATCAATGTTAAAGAATAAAAAAATCTCGTAAATTGTTTATTTTTCAAGATATTCCGAAAAAACCTAAAAATGTCTTCAGGTAAGTACCACTTGTGTTTGTGCTAGATGAAAAAGATTTAATGTGGCACCCACAATTTTGTTCAAACTCTTAAATATGAAATTTGAATCACATTCGATAAGTCGTTTTTGAGTTATCGTGGATACAGACAGACACACAGACAGACATCATGGCGAAAATGGTCAAAATGGATTCAAGGGCCCTCAAAACGTAAATCCATCAAAATCTCGAAGTCGAAAAAAATCACGATTACAATACTTCCTTATACTTCGTATAAAAATGTAAAAAGGACACAAGATCTACATGTGTGTAATAAAGGCACTGAGGCCAGCACCTAACCACTACGGGTTGTATAGTAATATGACCGGCCTACTGGCTTCAGTTGGCTAGCAAGGAGAGCAGGAGAGTCCCTTCCAGTAGGTATAGTATACAGTTCATTGGTTTTACACCATAGAATCTAGATCCTCAGTTGTCGTTGGTCGGTGATTTAAAAAAATAAACCAGCTTGTTTTTATCAGTCGCTCATTGACGCCCACGCTCACACGCGTCCGCTTTTGTCGCTGCTACTGAAGATGAAGTCGTTGATCAAAATGCGTCAAATTACCTTTTAGTGTGACTTTTGGTCTAGTATCTATAGTAAATAGAATATTTTAATAGAATGCTTCTGTAGGAGGTTATGGCCAAGTAAATAGTTCCCTAGTCAATTTTTCCCCGCGAGTGATGAACCATACTGGAGAATTGATATACGTGTTGATATAGCGGTATATGTCTATTGAGCACAAAATGCATTTTATCGTCATTGGCGATGCCATTCGTTACAACGCATATAGGTGATACTATACTCATAGTTACCCATATATTCTGCAGCAATACAAACTTCGTTGAAATCACACATTTTTACACTTGCTACTGCTAGCGAACATGGCTCCGCGTCTATATCAGGGCCACGTAGAGGGAGAAATAAAGAAACATCAAAGCCGCAAAAGTAGCAAGGGTCCGTGTCACCTGAAAAAATATAAAAGTAAGTAGGGGTAAGGCAATGTCAGTTTTATTTAGCATTTTATTTTAGGTACATAGAAGATGTGGTACATTTTGTTACGTACGATACTCACTTGTAGCACTTAAACACAAAAGAAGAATGCAAATGGTATACACATTTTTCCATCCTTTAATAGAAACTTTTGTAAATATCATGACTCATAGACAATCAAACAAAAATGACACACAGTCTAAACAACTTAAATTGTTTATATTGTGATCAGATTGTGATATAGACGTACTTGATCCAAATATTATTACTTTCTTATACGAAGTAATAAGAAAGTCGTGATTTTTTTCGACTTCGAGATTTTGATGGATTTATACGTTTTGAGGGCCCCTGAATCCATTTTGACCATTTTCGCCATGATGTCTGTCCGTATCCGCCATAACTCAAAAACGACTTATCGGATTTGATTCAAATTTAATATTTAAGAGTTTGAACAAATTTGTGGGTGTCACATTAAATGTTTTTCATCTAGCACCAACACAAGTGACACTTACCTGAAGACATTTTTAGGTTTTTTAGGAATATCTTGAAAAATAAATCATTTATGAGATTTTTTTATTCTTTAACATTGATTTAGAATTGAATTTTGAACAAATTTTGTTTGAACTTTTTTTTTAAATTCTGTCAAAAAAATTAAAAAAATTTTTTTTTTCTGTAATATTTATTTACAATCTAATCCTATATGGATTAATAAGTAAATTTTATGGAGTCTAAAATGAACGAGGAAGGTCATTGCCCAATGACAAATTCCTCACAATTAACTTAACTTACTTAACTATATACACTACACACAATTAAATATAAATCACAACATGATCTGAACTTAAAATTTAGAAAATTAAAATTAGAAACGATTTGGTAAATCGAGAGGTTTGAATCTCTTTAGTCTTTTTGTTTGACAAGTTCAGTTCAAAAGTTTCACTGCAAGAGTATTTGGATGGTTATTAAGTCTATCACGGTACTTCGCACTAGCACTTTTTATTTCAACTTTTACACTATACATATTAAGATCACGATGAATGGCTTCATTGGTGATGGTTTGCAGTGTCTTGGACTGAAATCGTTGGAGTATTTCAATGTTTGAATTACTGGCTGTTCCCCAGAGCTGAATGCCGTAAGTCCAGACAGGCTTAAGTATGACTTTATACACCAGTAGCTTATTTTCAAGTGAAAGTTGGGAATTTCTTCCGATTAACCAGTACATTTTACTGAATTTCAGTCCAAGCTGCTTGCGTTTTGTCCATATGTGTTTCTTCCAGGTGAGACGACGATCAAGATGTTGGTTCAGTTTTACGGAGGAACATGTTTCCCTGCGCATAATAATTATCACATGAGTTGATTTGGACTCGTTGGCTTTCATGCGTCATTTTTTAAGCCACTGTTGAATGTTACCCAAACTACTTTGCAACATTTGCGAAGCAACGGTTGGATCACAGCAGTATCATCTTCAAAAGTCGCGACGGTAATTTGATTTGAAGTAGGGAGATCAGCCGTAAAAAGTAGGTATAATATTGGTTCCAATACACTGCCTTGCGGAACTCCAGATGAAATAGGCACTAGAGATGTATATTCATCTTGGAATTTTATCCGAAAATATCTTTCAGATAGGTATGATTTTAAAATTTCGTAATATATAGTTGTATGGGAGATTTTTCTTAAGTTTGTATAGAAGGCCGTCATGCCAAACCTTATTAAACGCTTGGAATATCAAGAAATGCGTCAGAACAATATCGATTCGCTTCAAGATCTTCGTTAATTTTGTTGACCACTCGGTGTACTTGTTCCACAGTTCCATGTTGCTGCCTAAATCCAAACTGGTATTCTGGTATTATCCTCTTTTCATCAAAAATAGGTCACAGTCTTTCCAGGAGTTTTTCAAACACTTTTGATAAAAGAGGAAGAAGACTTATCGGTCTGTAAGAAGCAACTTCGTCTGTTGGCTTTCCTGGTTTTGGTATAAGGATTATCTGAGCAACTTTCCATTGGGATGGAAAGTAGCCGAATCGTAGAATAGCATTATATATGTACATAATTACTTTTATGGCTTTGACAGATAACTGTTGTAAGACATAACCATTAATTAGGTCATAACCAGGGGCCTTTTTGGGATTCAAGTTTTGGTATATGGATTTAATTTCAGCAACTGTAAAAGGTTTGATTGGTAGCTCCATTTGGTGTGGTGAGTTAAGATATTTATAAACTTCATCCTCTTCATTTGTAGATGCTTCGGTTTGAAAAGGTTGAAATACATTTCCCAAATGCTCGGCAAAAACTTCAGCTTTTTCTTGGTCTGTCCGCACCCAATTGCCATCAGTTTTTCTAATTGGTGGAATTGGTTGTTTTGGTTGTTTCAGCCGCCTAATGGCTTTCCATAGAGAGTAGTCAGTGACTTCCGAAGCTAAAAGATTTTCTAAGTAAGCTTGAAAGGAATTGTTTCTTAGGTGATAGAGCAGCTCTTTAATTTCTCTGGTTGTTCTGTTTATTTGGTTTTTAACACAGGGATCGCGAGTATTTTGCCAAATTCTTCGTAACTTCCTTTTCTTAGCAATCAACTTTTTCACGCTAATGGGACAATCTGACTCATGATCTTTTGTTGTTACAGTAGGAGTACTACTCCATGCCACCTTTTGAATTGAATCAACTAGGAATTCAACCGCTTCATCTAAATCTTCTTTGGTTTTTAACTTAATTTCTAATAGTAGTGCTCTGTCTAGAAGCTCTCTAAAATAATTCCAGTCGGTTTTTTTATTGCTTAATGATCGAGGTTCCTGCTTAGTTGTTACTTTTGAAGAAATTGTAAGCATAATTGGAGAGTGATCAGATGTCAAGTCTAGACATGAAGCAATTTGTAGGTAGTTATTCGATATTCCTTTGATAATACAAAAGTCGATAACATCCGGGATTTTTCGCCTATCAGTTGGCCAATAAGTGTGTTTGTGTGTTTATCGTAAAATTCAGTTATAATGAATGGGACAAGGACAGATTTATGCGTATTGCAATAATTGCGAGAGAGACTTCCGAAAATTATTTGAATATTGCTGGAAACGCTCAAAATTGAAACACGATTTTTACAAGAAATTTAACTTAATTTCTTTAGGAAAAGTAATTGTGGTACTATCCGTATAAGAAAGTCATGTGTTGGGCACATCAGATATTTTTTACTTTTGACTGGAGATAAGCTTATTGTGTAATGTCCTAATCAGGTCCTAATATTGGCAACAATGATTATATATGTAATATCCTAATCAAGAAGACTAGATACAGGAGAGTGCACTTCATTGTTGCCCTATTGTTGTCCGATGGGACACTAGGCGGCGAAAAGCTCTCCACTCTCAATCGTCACTCGCCATGTGCGCCATGCTCTTAAATTGGTGTACTGCGCATCTGTCAAGCAACAATTCAAAACTGTCGTGTTGTTTCATGTCGGGCCGGAGATATGTCAAAGTCACGTCAGTATAGCACCAAATATATATATTTTTTTTATTGTCTCCAAATATAATTACAATCTGTTCTTGAAAGAACAATAAGTAAATATTATGACTATACTATAAAATGTCGTGTAGGGAATTTCTCCATTGAGCCATTCCCTTTAATAATCATCTATATGTTAGATATTTATAACATGGAGTTAATCTAATTAAACCTATCTAACAAGTCTGTTGGTTTAAACCGTTTCAGTCGGCGCACTTCACCTGTTGTGTCGAATAAAGCACTCGCGAGCACATTCGGATGCACATTTATTCTTTGTTTGTAACTTTCACTGAACCGTTTCACTTCACTCTTAATGGTCGGAATTTGTAGGTCTTTTTCTATGCATGTATCTGGTACATACCACGGTGCGTTGGTAATTATCCGTAGGACTTTGTTTTGAAACCTCTGGAGCACTTCTAGGTTGGATTGACTGGCGGATCCCCATAACTGGATTCCATATGTCCAGATTGGTTTCATTATGCTCTTATACAGTAGTATTTTGTTTTCGATTTTTAATTGGGATTTCCTTCCTACTAGCCAATACATCTGATGCAATTTAAGGCCAAGTTGTTTCCTTTTACTGAATATATGTTTTTGCCAGGTGAGATGCTGATCCAGATGCATTCCTAGGTATTTTGCGTTGTCAGAGTGTGTTAATTGACAGTTGTTAAGGTAAACCGGTGGACACATGTTTTTCCTTAAGGTAAATGTTACGTGTATGGATTTGTCCTCATTTGCTTTGATTTTCCATGTTCTAAGCCAAGTTTGGATCTTATCTAAGTGATTTTGAAGATATCTTGATGCAGTTTCTGGAGTGCTATGAGAGGCAATTATTGCCGTATCATCAGCAAATGTGGTAATTTTTGTTGTTGTTGTGGTGGGGATATCTGCTGTGAATAGCAAGTACAGAAGAGGACCAACTACGCTGCCCTGGGGAATTCCTGATTCAATGAGGTACATATCGCTAAATTCATTTTGATGTTTGAGATAGAATAATCGATTAGAAAGGTACGATTTCAAGATTTCATAAAAATGGTATGGTAACGCCTTTTTCATTTTGTAGTTTAGGCCTGTATGCCATACTCGGTCAAACGCTTGACTGATATCCAGAAATGCTACTGTGCAGTACCTTTTGCGTTCAAAAGCATTATTTATTTCTTTGACAACTCTGTGTACCTGTTCAATGGTCCCATGGTTCTGCCGGAAGCCAAACTGGTGATTTGGTATAAGGGATTTGTCGGTGATAATAGGTTCAAGTCGTTTCATTAACATTTTTTCGAACAGTTTTGAGAAAATGGGTAGAAGACTAATTGGTCTATAGGATTTTATCTACTACCAATTCATAATAGCCTTGATTTGACATTAATTTGAGTAAGGTAAGTCAGATTATTACGCAACATGTGTTTTAAAGAAATCATTACCACACTGAAATTTCAACAAGAAAATTCTTTCTTACAAGTATTTATAACACAATTTTTACAATTTAGTATCTTTATAGGAAAGTTTATATTTGTAAATGTCTAATTATAATATAATATATATTGTTTAATTCTTTAAAATTTGTGATTAACATTGAGTAATGACACTTCATACTCTTAAGTTTGATTTTTTGAAACCTGGAGAATTTTATAATAGCGTATCTACCTAGAAAAAACCCTAACTTCACGTTAGATAACTGAAAAAATTTTTAGTTTTATTTTATAATAAATTAGTTTTATATTTTAATAATAAATATAACACGGTCCACGCCCCAGATTTTTTGGTGTATAAATTGTTTAATTATTTGAAAATTTATGATTCAAATTCATTGTTGTGTAGCGCTGGCTAGTTTTTACACAACTTAGGTTAGGTAGTCCAGTACGACAACTTGACAACAACTACTGAGCAATGTCGCTGGAGATAAATTCAAAATTCATTTTTAATTATTTGGACGGTAGAAGATAAAATCTTGTATATTACACGTGGGATATACGCACATTAACATATTCGTCTGATTACAGAACTCGTCTACGACTCGTTCTGCAATTTCCAGACTCTTATGTTAATGATGTTCATATCCCACTTATAATATAAATAACTATTAATTGATTTAAGTCTTTACCTGGTTTAGGGATCATGATGATTTCAGCGATCTTCCATTGGTTTGGGAAGTAGGTATACGTCAATACTGCGTTATAAATTTGTAGTATCGCATGGATTCCTTTGTTTGTTATATTTTGGATGACTTTCCCGTTAATCAAGTCGAATCCAGGTGCTTTTTTAGGATCTATTTCATACATAATTACCCGTTTGAGCTCTCCAGCTGAAAGGGTGCTTCTAGGAACTTGGATATTTCATATGTTTCTTCTGCGCTAGATTCGATGTTATGTGGTTTGAACACGGTTGATAGGTGCTCAGCAAAAGCTTTTGCCTTTTCCTTATCACTTCTCGCCCAACTTCCGGAGAGATTTTTTATAGGAGGTATTGTCAGCTGCGGTCTTTTTAAATTTTTTGTTGCTCGCCATAGATTGTAATCTGTTTCTTTATAACCTGATAGACTTCTTAAATATTCTTCAACTGAATTGTTTTTCAATGATAGGAGCAATCTTTTTAGTTGTTGAGTTGCCCTGTTATAATTTCTTTTGTCAGGTTCCAATCTAGTTTGTTGCCATTTTTCCTAAGTTTTCGTTTTTCCGCAATTTTTTCTTTAATTATTAATGAAGTATTTTCCATTGTATTGATTCCTTTATATATAGGGGTTGACTTCCAAGCAGCCGTTTGGATTGCCGTTGTTAAGTTAAATACCGCTGTTTCGATATCTTGAGGTTCCTTTAATGGGATTTTGAGGTCAATCAGGTTGTCAAGTTCTTTTTGGAAAACTTGCCAATTTGTTCTGTTGTTGCAAAGTACAATTTTTTTTTATGTTCGACTATGTCCGCAAACATTTTTAGTATAATTGGTGAGTGATCTGAGGATAGTTCTAGACAGGATTCGATTTTAAATTTTTTTGTATCTAACCCCTTTGTTATATAAAAGTCTATTGCGTCAGGTTTTTTATTAGGGTCGCCAGGCCAGTAGGTCGGTTCTCCTGTTGCTAGATGACGTAAATTGATAGAGTTCATTGCAGATAAAAGTTCTCTACCCTTGGTGGTAATTAGCCTTGATCCCCACTGTTGGTGTTTTGCGTTGAAATCTCCTCCTGCTATGAATCTATTTCCGAGAGTTTTAAAGAAATTTTCAAAATCCTGCTTTTTGTTTTTATGTTTGGGAGGACAATATACAGATGAGATGGTTATGTTGCCAGTTATTGTTTTCAGGGCTATTGAGGTGCCTTGTATGTTTTCTTTTTTGTATTCATCTAGGACGTGATGTTGAAGATTTTTCCTTACTATTACAGCGTTACCACCATGTGCTGTACCATCATGTGCTGTACCATCTGGGTGGTTGGTATGGTAAATATTGTAATTTGGGATCTTTATGTAATTTTTGTTGGTGAAATGAGTTTCTGTGACTAACATTATATCTACTTTATTAGTAAAAATGAAATGTTTTACTTCAAGGCCGTGCTGGCTTAAGCGATTGGCATTCCATTCAACTATTTTAAGTAGCTCTGCCATTAAGCCATTTTGCTAACTAGCGTTGTTATGAGGTTCATCATCGTTCCCATTTGTGTTATTAGTTCTTTCATCATTGTTTTTAGTTCTGATATATCATTCATCGGTTGTGCTTGTTCATTAGTAAAGTTTGCAGGACGGCAGATTTGAGCGTAGGATACTCCAGGTATAATTTGTGTTGGGTTAGTAGTGGGATTTAAAGGGGTTTTTTCTCGCAATTTGGGGTAGAGTTTTTGTTGTAGTTGTTTATGAACTATGCAGCCTCTGTAGTTGGCTGGATGATTTTGGGTACAATTTACGCATTTGACGTTGTCGTCTTTTGTTTTTCTAGGACAATCTCCCGTAAGATGCGAATCTGCACATTTTACACATCTAGGGATTCGCTGGCAGAAGTTTTTTGTATGGCCGAATCTTTGGCATCTGGTGCATTGTGGTATTGTTCTTTTTGCATGTGGGGCTTCAAATACGACACTTGTATTCATAAATAGTTTTGTTTGGTAAATTTCTTTGTTGTTTTCTTTTGGCAACAGATCTGCGAAGAAAAGTGGTAGCGCTCTTTTTGTTCGACTTTGTGTTACATTCCATACTCTGACTACATCATGGCCTAGGTGTTGCATGTTGGTTTTAAATTCTTCTATGTCCGTGGAGGGATGCAAGTTTTTGATCGCTACTCTAAAGCACCTCTGTTGTTTTGGCTGGTACGTATGAAATTGAGTATTCTTCTGGATTAGTGCCTTAGTAATCTTAGTGTATATTTCACCTGTTTTGGGTTGGACTTTGACTTGTTCGTCCCCTAATGTTTTTAGAGTAAATTCCTCTCCTGCGGTCTCTTTCAACAGTTGAATGAGGGGGTTAATATTAACTACACCTGCGATAAATATTGGGGGTGGTTTAGGCTCTGTGTTGCTGTTATTTTTGCTCGTTGACTCCGCTGTATCGTCGTTCTCTTTTTGAAGGTTGTTAAATATATTGGTGTTGGTATTTTTCCCTAACCAATAATCATCTAATTTGGTTTGTTTTTGGCGATTTTGATCTTCCTCAGGACTTCTGAATCTTTTTTTGTAAGTTACTTTATGCCAATCGTTTGTTGTTATCGGTGTTATGGGATTTTGGTTGTTGATTTGATGATTGCTTTGTACGAATTGTGTTTGCGTTGTTGGCAGTATTTGATTTTGGTATTGGAGCTGCTGAAGTGGCTGTATTTGATGGCTTGGCATTATAAAGCCAGTTTGAGTGAATGTGGGCACTTGATTTGTTAATATTGGATAATTTTGTTGAGATAGCATACCTGTATTTGCTGTATTTGACTGCAGACAATGGGTGTTAGCATAATTATATCGACCATCCATCTTGTTTCACCCTGTATATACGTTCAATTTGCCTGTTTTACTTTGTAGAAAATTCCACACCAAATATTGAATATCATTAAACCTAAGAATATATACAAAATGAACAAGAAGCGACACTCTCGTCGGCACCTTTGATATTTTGATAACCAGATTCGGTGACCTTGCGCCATTTTGTGGGGGTGCAGAAAGGGAGGGAAATTCAAATTTAAATCCTTACCTTTCTATATTGTCTTTCGGAAATCGAAAGAAACTTAGTGTACCATCGTTGCGCGTGGAGCAAGCTTTAACCACACACGAATAACCACGTTTACGTACTTTTTTCTGAGATTATTGCCCATTAAATACTTATTACTAGTTATATTAAAATTAGGTTAGTGTCTCTGACACTGACAAGAGTCAAGAGATAGTTTCTGGTCATGATACTATTAACCAGGTATGTTCTTGCGCATCTTGGGTAGGACTGGGGCAAAAACCTACAAACTTCAAGCAGCGGCATCCAGGGCGACCAGCTAGGATTCCCCTAGGTTAGGTGCCTCGTTGCAAATTGCAAATACCTAATTAAGGTAAATATAAAAATAAGCTAAAGATAATTTACACAGTATTGTTTCGTTATTCGAATTATATTTTCATGTAAAAATCACTGATTTCTTGCGTTTTATAAAAAACGCAGTTTGAATTTAAGGCGGGAGCGAAAGAAGACGACAGCCTGGGATGATGCGCAGACTGAATCCAAACGCGTCCGCGGGAAGCACATACCTGGTTAAATAATATCATGGTTCTGGTAAACCTGCGCACTGGAAAACGGTTTACCCCCACTACGCGATTGTCGGTTCTTGTTCATTTTGTCTATATTCTTTGATTAAACATTAAAATGCCACGGAAGTGCTTTATCATCGGGTGCGACAGCAGTGATAAAAATTGTCAAGTACGACATACTTTTCATCAATTGTCCACCGTATGTTTTCTTAATACTACAGCGTGATCAAGAATGACTGAATCTGTTGGTATTGAAAAAATAACTAGTGGAATTGGTACTCTTGACGTAAACTGCAAGGGCGTTGGCGCGCACATCTTCTGTCAACTTTTGACAATCCCAACATAACAATTCTACACCAAAATATAACCTTATATTTTGTGACAATCAGGTTTGCAAATCATATCACAAAAAAAATTCCTAGTTTCGCAACTGTTTTAATACCAACAGATTCAGTCATTCTTGATCACGCTGTATTATTATATGTACAGTTGGCGACACGGAATAGTTTCCAGACAAATTTATCCAAGTAGCGATTTTTGAATTTTTTTAGCATTATAAATCAGACTTTCTAAATCAAAATTTCTTTTAACGACAGTGGTGGAGACAGGCGAAGATCTCATTAGATTACATTTACTTGTCTACTTGACCAACTATCTTCTAGCTGTGCCACAATTGCGCCTTTTTGAGCATCAGTAAGAAATTTTCTAGGCGTTTTACTTCAAATACTTTACGTAAAATATTGTGACACAAAATGACTGCTAATAATGCCACTAAGCAGTTATCGAGCTTATGAACATGATTTAATTTACAATGGAAAATATCTGATGTGCCCAACACATGACTTTCTTATACTTACGGATAGTATCACAATAATTACTTTTCCTAAAGAAATTAAGTTAAATTTCTTGTAAAAATTTTGAAGGTTTCCAGCAATTTTCAAATAGTCTCTGTCGCACTTATTGCAATACGCATAAATCTGTCCTTGTCCCATTCATTATAACCGAATTTTACGACAAAAATGTGTTTTATTTTAGATTTTTGACCTATTACTCACTTAAAAAAATCTCCCGGTATGAAATTACATTTATTTATTCATTATTATTGTTTTCGGTACCATAGAAACCAGTAAAATAAAAAAAAACTAATGGCCGATCCATTAGTTTTCCTTCTGGGATTCGAACCCGGGACCTTCCGTTTGGCAGCCATATAATGAGACACATGGTCTACCTCGACCATCGGATTCAACTATCAACGCGCGCTATGAGAAATATAAAGTGTTTTAAGAATATCTAGTTTTTTTGATATTTTTTTGACAGAATTTCAAAAAAAAGTTCAAACAAAATTTGTTCAAAATTCAATTCTAAATCAATGTTAAAGAATAAAAAAATTTCATAAATTGTTTATTTTTCAAGATATTCCTAAAAAACCTAAAATGTCATCAGGTAACTGTCACTTGTTTTAGTGCTAGATGAAAAACATTGAATGTGGCACCCACAAATTTGTTCAAACTCTTAAATATGAAATTTGAATCAAATCCGAGAAGTCGTTTTTGAGTTATGGTGGATACAGACAGACACACAGACAGACACACACACAGACACACACAGACACACACAGACAGACAGACAGACAGACAGACAGACAGACAGACATCATGGCGAAAATGGTCAGAATGGATTCAGGGGCCCTCAAAACGTGTAAATCCATCAAAATGTCGAAGTCGAAAAAAATCATGATTACAATACTTCCTTATACTACGTATAAGAAAGTAAAAAATGCCTGGAAACTATTCCGTTTCGCCAACTGTACGGTCGGCGCCAACGAAATTTGAACGAATTTCTGTTACCAGGGCAATTTGTTGCGATTTTTACTAGATTAAAAACGGCTTTCGCCAGTGGTGTATCACTACAGTAAAAATATAAGCAAACACTATTTTATATAATAATTCTTCAATTTTATTTTTCTTTGAAGTTCATTTTAATAATTAACGATATACTCGTAGTCTTCCACTGTTACAGGACTGGAAAGTCTTTTCATCAGAAAATACAACGGTGTTCCAAAATTCCTCAACAATGTTCAAATAATGATTTGCAAATTGTACTCTTCTCTGTTTTTGTTCAGCAGACAAGAATATTTTGCGTGCGGCAACGCCGTTCTTTAAATGAAACCCTTTGAGACGTCTCTGTGCTGTCCTAGGAGATCCTGGAGTGTGTGTTTCTTCTCTAGCTCTTATAGCGCTGTCAAAAAGATTCTGGTTAAGATATTCAATTACCGCATTGTCTTCAACCCCATTAGAGATCCTTCCGATACCCTGTCTCGCTGGCCTTTGAAATCTCAGTTCTTCTTGCCATCTTTTCCAAACATAAAATATGCAGCCTTTAGACACGTTTAAATCAGCTGCCACTTCATTTAACGTCCAATTTTCTTCTAACTTGGCTATGGCCCTTGCTTTTCGGCTTCTGTTAAATGTCGTGGCATATTTTTCGGCAAATTTATGGAATTTTTTGATGACATTAATTTTTGCAATGTGCCAAATCTGACATTTTACCGTACGCCTATGAAGTTACTGGAAGTTACAATAGAAAAATTAACCGTTCAAATTTGGCTGGCGTTGATAGTACCTACTTAACAGTGTGTATCATTATAATAGAGGATTAACATTTTTTTTAGATTCCTTGTTTCGCATATTTGTAACGGGTTAAATTTCCACTAGCAACATCTACTCTAAAAGTATGGATAACACACCATCTAACTTCTTATTATCTCAAATTTGTATAATTAATTGAAAACTTAGTTCCTTCATCTCGTTAAATGGAACCCTATCACAGGATTACTACCTATTCCCGATTAGTGACCATTAGATGGCAATACTTGTTTCTTTTCATCTTATTTTTCTTTGGCTTTTGGAAAAATTCTAGGAATTTATTTAGCGTCCCGTTCAACGAAAATTCTTGTGTGAAAATCATTCGCAATTCGTACTTTCGTCTGCACACTTGGTAGCACATTTTTAATCAGATATTTTCTGGATCATCTGCCACGTGCTGCAAACTTAATTAACGCCAATTTGAGATTACCGTTGTTCTATTTAAGATAGAATTTTTCGTTTAATTGGCGTTAAGAAACTCTACGGAGGATTACAAACGAAACTACATTGTTCGATTTTCACACGAGGCCACACTACACCTAAGATAATTAATTACGACGCAAATTCCAAGTTTTTCCAATAAGCTAATTTACGTTCTCTTTTAGGCCTCTCTCTCTCACTCTTCTCTCACTCACACTCTCACGCAAAACGTTTTATTCTCTCTCCCTACTCGTTACTCGTTTCTTCGCTTTGGTTTTGCCGTTCGGAGACTGGGAGTATCCAGCCTGACTTCCTGGACCTTCCTTGGACATCTGGACAGGTCTTCTTTGGGCGACGCAGACTCCAAAAATTAAGGTCAGATATTTCCAATTCTATTTGTCTCGCTGTGGGATTCAATGCCATAATTTTATCACGCTTTACCTAGACTAGTTTTTTTGTTAATTTACCATCATGTTATTTTGAATCAAGTGGCTATAGCTTGACTATTGTATTTTTACGTGTTTCGCCTCTGGATTTATTACTTCGCTAATTGTGTATACTTGGTCGCGTTAATTATTCAACAACACGATAACCGGTGCGGGGTAGCGGAAATCACATGTACATGCGGTTTAGGGCTCCTTTATCGTTAACGACTATTATTTTTATAAGCGCCAGTCGCACAATTTGGGAGGGTTTTTAGATGAGGAGTTAGTAAGCACCTTTCAAAATATAATAGCATTGGTCACTTGACCTTTAGGTTTTATATTATATTATACATATTTCACACATAATTTATTGTTAAGCACTAGTCGGAACGAAAATAAAGATCGATATTTGTTACCGTTTATTTTAGTTTTATTTTATCGTTAATTATTGGGTATAGTTTCATTCGAATCCGGTGAAACCTTAATTATTATATGGCTTAAGGATTCTGGCGCCCTTTTAAAGATTTTCAAGGTCCACTTATAAGGAAATCTTTACTCAGCCCGCGACCACCCCGCTGAGTTTAGTCGAGCCTTTTGTCTCGTCCATCCGAGGACCAATTTTTAACTTTATATTCACCTCCGCTCTTGCCGAGGAAAAACGCGTGACAAATTTGGCGCCCAACGTGGGGCCAGCGCGTTGACAAATATCGATTTTTGTTTATTTTTTTTGTTGATTAAATAATTTGCAAAGATTGATTTTCTGACCTTAGAAAATTTTGGTGTTTGCGGACTTACAAAATTTTCGTTTTAGGTACTTTGAAAATTTTCTCTTGTTAGGTTTAGATTTTATTTTGGGATTTGGGTTTTAGATTTTAAGATTTATATTTTTTTGTGGCGCATTAGTTGTCGTCGAATCATTTACGATGGAGATTAATCATTTACTTAGAGACGAATTGATTTATGAACGTCGTTATGTTCCCCCCAACCATAATTATGTACCCCTGCATAAATGGAATTTGTCGTATGATGGAAGCACCAGCGTGATTGAATTTTTGGAGCGTGTTGAGGAGCTTAGAGACTGTCGTGGGGTCAGTAAGGCTCAATTGTTGAGGTCGGCTGCGGAATTGTTTTCGGGTAACGCTTTGATTTGGTTTCGTTCTGTCGTTCACAGCATAACTTCTTGGGATCAGCTGGTAGAGCTTCTCAGAGCTACCTTCCTCCCCTGCGACTACGAATATTTGCTATGGGACGAGATCCGAAATCGCACACAAGGCGCTGAGGAGAAGATTGCATTTTTCGTGGCGGCAGTGCAAAATTTATTCAATAGGTTATCTACCAAGCCCGACGAAAGATCACGCATCGAGTTGTTGCGTCGAAATATGTTGCCGGTGTACCAAAAGGCTTTGGCTCTGCGTCCTTTAACATCTGTCTTGGAACTGGTAAATGTTTGTCGTGTGATCGAGGAAATCGAGGAGCGCACCGAAAGATTTCGTCCTCCTCCGACAAACCCTCACCATTTATTAGCGCCAGACTTAGGTTACCACCGTCCTCAACAGTCAACTCGTGTCTCTGCAGTAGCTGAGGGGAGCAACGCCACCAATGGAGTTTGTTGGAATTGTCGAGGGTCGGGACATCGTGCCGTCGATTGTCAGGCGCCTCGTAGCAGATACTGTTTCCGATGTGGTGCCCCAGATGTTACGATTAGGTCTTGTGGAAAGTGTTCGGAAAAACTTGCCTCGGAGGGACTGATTTGTCGACCAGCCTCCTCCCCAAGTCCTCCCAGCTTAAACACTTTCTTCAAGCGACAGAGGCTACAGCAACAGGAAAGTTTTCAGCGCAACCAGGTTTTGCTGGATTTCGTGTTTTCTCACGCCAAGGGTGATCAGAGGCCGTACTTGGAGGTTTCTGTTTTGGGTCGTAGCATTTTAGGTTTGTTGGATTCTGGAGCTACGAGCACTATTGCTGGTCACCTTGGTTATGAATTTTTGAAGAACTCTGGATTGCGTTTGGAGGCCTCCTCGTCGAAGGCTTCTTGCACCGTCGCCAATGGAACATCTTGCTCCGTTATTGGTATCGTTCGGACTCCCATCACTTTAGTCAACAAAACTAAATTCATCGACATTTTGATTGTTCCTGATTTGCCGCATAGCTTGATTTTGGGCACGGATTTTTGGGTGGCCATGGATATCGTTCCAGACCTTAGGCGAGACGTCTGGCGCTTCGTGAAGACTCCTGATACACCAACTGTTTGTAGCATACAGGATGATCTTGACCTGACTCCTGATCAACGGAGTAGGTTGAAAACCCTCGTTGATGCTAAGTTTAATATCATGGGAGATGGTATGGACTACGCCACCACCGTGGAACATGAAATAATCACAGACTCTCGCCCCATTAAACAGCGGTATTACCCAGTTTCGCCCAAAAAGCAGCAATTGATCCACGAAGAGCTTCGAAAAATGTTGGACGATGACATCATCGAGCCTTCGAACAGCGCTTGGTCATCCCCTATATTAATCATTCAGAGAAAGGGTGGCAAACCTCGATTTTGCGTTGATTATCGCAAACTTAACGCGGTGACGAAGAAAGATGCCTACCCACTCCCTCTGGTATCTTCAATTTTAGACAGCCTAAGGAACGCCAAATACCTTAGTTCCATCGACCTCAAGTTGGCGTTTTGGCAAGTCCCGGTTAAGGAGTCTTCTCGGGAATACACAGCTTTCACAGTTCCTGGTCCAGGTTTATTCCAGTTGAAGAGGATGCCCTTTGGATTAACGAACGGTCCCGCCACGTTTCAACGCCTTATTGAGACTGTTATAGGTGCAGATTTGGAACCCCATGTCTTAGTGTATCTAGATGATATCGTCATAATTTCTCCCGACTTCGAAACTCATCTGCGTCTTTTGGATTTGGTTTTTGATAGGTTAATTGCAGCAGGATTGATGGCCAGTCAGGAGAAATGTATGTTTTGTTGACCACAACTTAAGTATTTAGGCTATATTGTGGATAAGTCTGGGCTTCGCATAGACCCCGATAAGGTTGAAGCGGTTTTACATATTTCTCCCCCTCGTAATGTCAACGAGATTCGTCGTTTTGTAGGTATGGCTTCTTGGTATCGTCGTTTTGTTCCCAATTTTTCTACACTTTTGTCGCCTCTTACTAATCTTACTAGGAAAAATGTTCGTTGGAATTGGACAGTTGATTGTCGGGCTGCCTTTGAAGCAATCAAGCAGTGTTTGATTGCTGCCCCCACCCTTAATGCTCCGGACTTTAGTAAACCTTTCGTTCTTCAAACGGATGCTTCTGCGTTTGGACTTGGTGCTGTGTTGACCCAGCAATCTGATGATGGGGAAAATGTTGTTTGTTTTCTCTCTCGATCTTTAACTCGCCAGGAACGCAATTATTCCACGACGGAGAGGGAATGTTTAGCTGTGATTTGGGCGGTGGAAAAACTCAAACACTACTTGGAGGGTGTGCACTTTACCGTTATTACCGATCACTGGTCGTTGTTATGGTTGAATCGGCTTAAAGACCCCTATGGACGCTTGGCCAGATGGGCTATTCGTTTGCAACCCTATGACTACACCATCGTCCATAGGAAGGGCAAAGATCACGTTGTCCCAGACTTCCTCTCTAGGTCAGTGCCCGTCATCGATAATGACACTCCAGCCGACCTGTGTGTCGTTGCGCAAAATATCGGGGATAATTGGTATAATGCGATGTTGGGAAAGGTTAATATGAACCCCGAAAACTTCCCCAAATGGCGAGTGGAGAACAACTTCCTCTACAAACATTTTTACTGCCGAGTTCCCGAGTTATCAGATCCTGGAGATGGTTGGAAGAGAGTAGTACTCAAGGATCAGAGAGCGGAACTATTCCGAACATATCATGACATCCCCACTTCCGGTCATGTAGGAACATTCAAGACTTACTGGAAACTTCGTCAACAGTATTACTGGCCGAAGATGAAGTACGATGTTCAGCGATATGTTCGTAATTGCAAAGTTTGCGCCGAGCAGAAGCCCGAACAGAAAACTCCTGCAGGTTTAATGGGTACTAGGCCCGTCATTACTGCTCCTTGGCAAATGATTAGCTTGGACATGATTGGCCCACTCCCTCGATCTTCCAAGGGCTACACTCAGATTCTCGTGGTGACTGACTATTTCAGTAAATATGTCGTTTTGTTTCCCCTTCGAAGTGCCACCGCCAAAGCTTTATCCCAACACATCGAACAGGATATTTTCTTAGTCTATGGTGTTCCCCAATATTTGATTTGCGACAACGGAGTACAAATGAGAAGTAAAGAGTTTCAAGCACTATGTACCAAATATAAAACCATGATCTCTTATACTGCCTTATATTATCCTAGAGCCGACCCCACCGAGCGTGTCAACAGAGTGGTAAAGACGATGCTCTTCTCTTATGTCAAACAAAACCATCGCTCTTGGGATACCTTTCTGTCTTCGGTAGGTTGCGCAATTCGAGCAGCTAGACACGATACTACGGGTTATAGCCCTTACTTCGTCAACTTTGGTCGCGAGCATGTCCTGTTTGGAGAGGACTTTAGGGATAAAGTCGATGGCGAGTTACCGGCTAATGACGATATAAACAACACTATTCGTCAGAGGCACGACGGGTTTCGGAAGATGTTTGAAGATATTCGGCAAAAATTGGAGTTAGCTCGGCAGCGCAATGAGAAAACCTACAATTTGCGTAGACGTCCCGTCGAATATCAAGTACATCAACAGGTATGGCGCAAAAACAAAGTTTTGTCGAGTGCTGCTGACTTCTTCAACGCAAAACTAGCCCCGAAATTCGTTGGACCTTTTACTATTGCTCGGAAAATTGGTGCTTGGACTTATGAGTTGCACAATGATGTCGGTGACTCTAAGGGCGTTTGGCATGTGCAAGATCTCAAACCATATGTCGACGACCCTGGTTAGTTATGGTTTTGGTCTTCGTGGTCCTCTTCCTATCGTTTCAGATTCGCCTTGGTTTATTTGTTTTGGTTCTTGGTCATATAGTTGTTTTTTTTTGTTGTCGTTGTGTGTCTTCCTGTCCTTGCTGGTACAGGCTGAGAATAGGCCAGCTGGTTCGTCACCATGGCGTAAGAGGCCCCTAATGCGACTGTATGTTTGGAGTGCGAATGTTCTGACTTTTAGAGACGTTGATTTAGTGCTTGGTTTTGTAAATGGCTGAGTACTGAGTCAGTGTTTCTTTTAGTGCAGAAGTATGGATCAGTTTAACCTAGGTGTGAAAGAATTTAGTATGATTGAGTAATTAAGATAAATTCATTTTTGTGTTCCCTTCAGGATTTTAAATTTGCATTGTCTGTTATTTATGTGGCTGGGTAGTTGGCGAGGTAGCTACCTAAACATGCCTTTTATGCCTCAGGAGTGCGTTACTTGGGCGTGTAAACGCGTAACTCTTTTCAAGGCCCATGTTATTCCCTTTTCTTACCCTTCCTTTACATTTTTCACTTTGTTTTGGCAACCATTATCGTTTTGAACCGTTCGATATAGTCTTTTAAGGTTTAGTTTCTTCTTTTCTTTCTTTCCTTTTTCTTTGATTTAGTAGCTTATCAGTTCTTGACGTCGATTAGGTATATAACTTTCTTCTTGAGTCCTTTTTTTTGCTCTTCCTCTTATCGTATGGTTAATCATGAGAAAATTACGGGGTAATTTTCTTTGAGGAAGGGGGTAGTTGTAACGGGTTAAATTTCCACTAGCAACATCTACTCTAAAAGTATGGATAACACACCATCTAACTTCTTATTATCTCCAATTTGTATAATTAATTGAAAACTTAGTTCCTTCATCTCGTTAAATGGAACCCTATCACAGGATTACTACCTATTCCCGATTAGTGACCATTAGATGGCAATACTTGTTTCTTTTCATCTTATTTTTCTTTGGCTTTTGGAAAAATTCTAGGAATTTATTTAGCGTCCCGTTCAACGAAAATTCTTGTGTGAAAATCATTCGCAATTCGTACTTTCGTCTGCACACTTGGTAGCACATTTTTAATCAGATATTTTCTGGATCATCTGCCACGTGCTGCAAACTTAATTAACGCCAATTTGAGATTACCGTTGTTCTATTTAAGATAGAATTTTTCGTTTAATTGGCGTTAAGAAACTCTACGGAGGATTACAAACGAAACTACATTGTTCGATTTTCACACGAGGCCACACTACACCTAAGGTAATTAATTACGACGCAAATTCCTAGTTTTTCCAATCAGCTAATTTACGTTCTCTTTTAGGCCTCTCTCTCTCTCACTCTTCTCTCACTCACACTCTCATGCAAAACGTTTTATTCTCTCTCCCTACTCGTTACTCTTTTCTTCGCTTTGGTTTTGCCGTTCGGAGACTGGGAGTATCCAGCCTGACTTCCTGGACCTTCCTTGGACATCTGGACAGGTCTTCTTTGGGCGACGCAGACTCCAAAAATTAAGGTCAGATATTTCCAATACTATTTGTCTCGCTGTGGGATTCAATGCCATAATTTTATCACGCTTTACCTAGACTAGTTTTTTTGTTAATTTACCATCATGTTATTTTGAATCAAGTGGCTATAGCTTGACTATTGTATTTTTACATGTTTCGCCTCTGGATTTATTACTTCGCTAATTGTGTATACTTGGCCGCGTTAATTATTCAACAACACGATAACCGGTGCGGGGTAGCGGAAATCACATGTACATGCGGTTTAGGGCTCCTTTATCGTTAACGACTATTATTTTTATAAGCGCCAGTCGCACAATTTGGGAGGGTTTTTAGATGAGGAGTTAGTAAGCACCTTTCAAAATATAATAGCATTGGTCACTTGACCTTTAGGTTTTATATTATATTATACATATTTCACACATAATTTATTGTTAAGCACTAGTCAGATCGAAAATAAAGATCGATATTTGTTACCGTTTATTTTAGTTTTATTTTATCGTTAATTATTGGGTATAGTTTCATTCGAATCCGGTGAAACCTTAATTATTATATGGCTTAAGGATTCTGGCGCCCTTTTAAAGATTTTCAAGGTCCACTTATAAGGAAATCTTTACTCAGCCCGCGACCACCCCGCTGAGTTTAGTCGAGCCTTTTGTCTCGTCCATCCGAGGACCAATTTTTAACTTTATATTCACCTCCGCTCTTGCCGAGGAAAAACGCGTGACATATTATTTCTATAATTTGAGTTGCCCTGAGTCCAAAAACAATTATTGTTCATTATTTTTCTTTTTTTTCAATATTTAACAAGCAATTGAAATTCCTACAAATTTGAAATAATAGCCGACGACGTGCCGAACACGCCCGAAAAAAAGCCGAGCCTATGTGACGTCATTCCTGTACATCTGTCATCTGATCAGATTTAAATTGTCAATCAAGAAGACTAAAAACTTGTCAATAATACTGACGGATCAACAATCTCTTAAATATATCGTTATCCAAATCGGTTATGAATGTAAAAAGTGATAATCATCGTTCGAATCGGTGTTGCTTTGTGCCTAGTTGTCGGTTGTCCAAATACATAAAAAAAATCGTCCAAAAAGTTGTTTTTGCACTTTCCGGAAAAATTAGAACGTCGAAATTTGTGGTTTATACTTGCCTAAATCATCGATAAACCGTCAATAACTACAAATTATTATTGCTGTGAGGATCACTTTAATGTAAGTACAACAATAATTAATAGTGCATACTGGGGGTCTACTTTCAAACCTGCTCATAGGGACTTAACATTAGTTTTTAACATTATTGTGAATTCCTGCTCGCCAATTCGGCCTAGAGAAAATATTTTGGTACCAGTGGAATGAGAATCTTGTAGTTGTCGACGGTTCATCGATCCTTCGGGTTCGGGCAAGTATAAACCACAAATTTCGACGTTCGAAATTTTCCGGAACGTATAAAAACAAGTTTTTGGACGAATTTTTTTATGTATTTGGACAACTAGGCACAAAGCAACACCGATACGAACGGTGATTATCACTTTTTACATTCATAATCGATTTGGATAACGATATATTTAAGAGATTATTGATCCGTCAGTATTATTATTATTGACAATTTAAATCTCATCAGATGACAGATGTACAGGAATGAAGTCACATTTGTTTTGCTTTTTTCGGACGTCTTTGGCATGTCGTCGGCTTTTTTAAATTTGTTCGAATTTCAAACGCGTTTCAAAAAAATTTTACAGCGCTCAAAAAATTCGGAGAAAAAAAATTTATACATAAAAGTGGGTATGAATTATTGAAAAAAAATTTTTTTTAAAAACATGTTAATCCTCTATTATTCGTAGAACCTAATAAAGGAATATTGCGAAACATTTTTCTTTAAACTTCTAAAATATTTTGAAGATTATAGATTCCAGATTCCAGATCATACAACTTTTTTTTAATTTTTAGATTTTTCAAAAATATATCTACAAGATTTCTATGGCGTTCTAAAACATTTAAAAACATTTTGAAACTTGTTTCCAGAACCTTAGAAAACTTTTAAAATTTTTCTGCAATAAGTCTGAAACATTCTCGAGTCTGTCGAAACCTTTTAATATATTCTTATTTATGATCGTAAAGGAATGGGAATAAAAAAATGGAATCTTCAGGTCATCGATTTCTGAACATCACAATGATATCCACAATGAATTTCGTAACGTTTTTGTAGATATATTATATAATATACGTTCTACTTTATTCACCAGGACGTAGAGAGCATACAAAAATGGCTCCAGCCAATAGACTGTAATATAGAAAAAAGAAGCTTATTTGTAAACGGATATTCGTTTGCAACTTGCATTTTGAGGACCGTTTTTTTATTCGAACGCCTATTACTGTCACAAGAGATGGGGAAAATGTTGATATTTCTCGACAACGTTTGTGATTGAAACCATCGGCGATCCCCACAATATTCAATGTACGTATTTTTTAGAATTGTAGACATCTAATTCTGTCTCTGATAGTAATTTTCATTGTTAATGTACTTCCGCTTTCATTTTCAATAATACCTATAACAATTACCCGAATTTTATAAATTTGCGCAGCTTTTTTTCAGCAACCAAACCGACTTCCAGAAATTTCGGATCCAGTCGTTACTGACAGACACTGTAGCACTGTAGTGTAGTAGGTCCATCTGAAGATGAGACCTCTGACAGCAACTCTACCCCATGTATTCTTGATGCTTCAGATCCAAAAATCGGGCTCAACCCAAGAAGAAGAGTACAACATGATAAATCTTTTAAGCGACTTGGATGCCGTGGGATTGAACACGAGTTTGCCACCTTTTTGGACAGCTGGCAAAGTTCCTGCCGGAATTTTTTTTTGGTACTGTAGAGATTCGTTCGCCCACGTCTCGCGTTCATTATTAGTTAAGGAAGATATGAGTGTCGAGGTGAACTCCTTTACAGTTTCAACGTATCCTCTCATTCCATCTTCTAATCATAAGGGAGAATTTACAATTTTTTAGCTTCGAGGCGAAGCTCGAGTGTCGCAATTACCGATTGTAGAAAAAGTGACGTGCTTCCAAGATATATTGACTGCATTAACAACCATCAGCGGGCTCCGTTACTGCTTATGAAGTGCAGATCGGAGTCGATGTGCCGATGTTTTTCTTTCGTTGGGGGGCCACAGAGAAAAGTTCTCGATGCATGAAATGTCGAATAAAGCGCAGAGAGCAACAGAAACAAAGTTTTAAAACAAAGTTGAATAAACAGAAACACCAGAAAGAGAAAAAAACTTGAAACGAAAAATACAACGCCTACGAAAAAACGTTGGTTATACCCTCGTAATTTTGATGTTTATAGAGAATGACTCAATTTTTATAAAATTCAGAAATTACTTATAAAATTTGAAATTTTATAAAGATTTCAGAAATTGCTAAAAAATAAACTTTTTCTTCAAACGTCATTTAAGTGTGACATTATCCTGCTGTACTGATTATGTTTAAGTGTCACTTTATTGCCGGCGACAGGTAAAGTTCTACTTTATCTGTCGCCGGCGCTTAAGTCAAATTAATTGTCAAAATTTATTTATTAAAATTTCAATTAATAATTTTACAATTTAATGAATTGTTTGCGTTTGAAGAAAAAATAGCATATTTTATTCGGAGCTTAAGTCCCTTCATGTGCTTCGGCTGCTTTTGTCTGACTCACTTCGTTCGTCAGTCAAACACCAGCCTCTGCACATAAAGCATCACTTAAGCTCCTCATAAAATAATATACTATTATATGCAATTTCAAAATAAAGTTTATCATTTGTAAATAAAATTTCTTGTTCATAAAAATTTTATTTAAAAAATGTTCCTAATAAACAATTTTTAAATGGAAAACATTTCGGTTAGGTACCAAATTTTTGTGTAGTCACTTTATGCAAATTCGAAAATTTTATGAAATTTGTATAAGAAATTTGTGAAATTTTACCGTAGGTACATACCTACCTAATTTTATGGTGATAATGTAAAAAAAGTTTTTGGTGCAGATGGCGCGTGCTAAACAGTCAATCGAAGAATTGAGAGTTCGATGTGCTGAAATCGGAGCTAAAACTTTACAAATGAAAATTGCGAATCTGCCAAAGATTCAGCAAGAGACGATAACAACTTGTGTCCGTGCCGCCAATTATACAGATTCACGAGGAATGCCTTACAGCAACTCGTGGATCCTGGAGTGCTTGCTTCTACGGATTAAGAGTAGGAAAGCATATTTGCACGTCCGGAAGCATGAAATGATGGCAGTTCCAACCATCTCTACCTTGACGAGGGCTCTGAAAAATTTGAAACCCTCGTACGGTTTTCAGCCTCAACTTTTCGAGATGCTTAAGAAGAAGGCCCCGTTTTGGAGCTCGGAAGAATTGCACGGTATAAATCGCATCGAATCATAATGTTGAAAAACACTATCGTTCTTTGGTGGCCGATGAAATGACAGTGTCTGAAGCAATTGCTTTAGACTCTGCCAATCTGGTTAACATCGGTTTTGTCGACCTCGGCGAGCACACTCCAGAAGACCAAAGAAATCAACGCGGGGACCACGTGCTTGTATTTCTTTTTCAGCCATTTCGTGGGAAGTGGGTCCAAAGCATTGCAGCATTTTTAAGAAAAAGTTGTTCGAACAGCAAAATACTGCACAAACTTATGCTTGAATGCATAATATTATGCGAAAATGCTGGATACTTCATCGACGTGATTATAACCGACGGAACTCAATGGAACAGATCGATGTGGAAATTGTTTGGACTCAAAAAATCTGAGTCAAGTTGCCAGCATCCGTGTACGAAATTCAGCACAGACGACGATGAAGACGATGCTGACGGAAATGTGCAAGACACTTCACAAAAACGACGTTTGTGGTTTTGTTCCGACTTCAGCCATCTACTGAAAAATATAAGAAATGCCGTTGTGTCAAATGAAGAAACTCTGGTAATTAGTGCCGCATAAATTATTCTTTTACTGTAGGTCCCTGAAGCCTCTAGAATATGTTAAAATTGCCTGGGAATTTTTAGAAGAATCAATAAAATTTCAAAATGCTCTAGACATGTCTAGAAAGTTGTACATAATTGAGAAATAATTTCGAAGATATTTTTTTTCCTGGATGTTTGAAGAAAATTCTAGAGGATACGATAATGATCTAATTCCATAAAAACTTGTAGAAAGTTGGAAAAAAGTTATAGAAGACTGTAGAAAGTACTAGAATATTCTAGGAAGTTCCGCGAGGTTCTGGAAAACGTTACAATCAATCGTCTACAAACCTTTGTAAGGATTTTACAAAGTTTCACAATGCTCTAGAATTTTCGACAAATTTCCAAAAAATTGGAATAAGTTCTAGAAGGCTCCAGGAAGATTTAAAATATTTTACCAAGTTCTAGAATATTTTAGTTGTCTGTGAAATTGTGGAAAAATTGTGGAGAAAATTTCTATATGCACCACAATCAAGTTTTAAATAATTTTAAAAAGTTCTACAAAGTTCCCTGTGGTTACAGGCTCCATGTACAAGAGAAATTACGAATTTATATTTTTGTAGACCCCCGATGGCATTTTCAAAATGAATCACTATCAGGCGGTACTGACATACGACGGTGGAAAAGCTCACACCGGGTTGAAACTTTGCCCAAAGCTTTCCGATGACCACCTCAATCCACAATATTATCAAAAAATGAATGTTGGGATGACTCTTGATGTATGCGTACGTTGCATCGTGTATGTCACAATATTGAACACTTATATACTTCCAGTTTTGTTCACCGAATGTTGCTGCAGCCATGGATATTTATGGAACCAATGACAACGAACTGCGCGACTGCCGTATATAGGCCTTCCCTTTCCAAGTGAGTGCACTCTCCTTTATCTAGTCTTCTTGATCCTAATATTCGCAGCAAGGACTGTCATATTTGGAGACTAAAATATCTGATGTGCCCAACACATGACTTTCTTATACGGATTAGTACCACAATTACTTTTCCTAAAGAAATTAAGTTAAATTTCTTGTAAAAATTTTTAGGGTGTCCAGCAATTTTCAAATAGTCTCTGTCGCACTTATTGCAATACACATAAATCTATCTGCCCTTGTCCCACTCATTATAACCGAATTTTACGACAAAAATGTGTTTTATTTTAGATTTTTGACCTATTACTCGCTTAAAAAAATCTCCCGGTATAAAATCACATTTATTTATTAATTATTATTGCTTTTGGTACCATAGAAACCAGTAAAATACAAAAAAAATAATGGTCTTTCTGGGACTCGAACCGGCGTGGACCTTCCGTTTGGCAGCCAAGTCTCTACATCTAGGCTACCTAGACCGTCGGATTCAACAATCAACGCGCGCTATGAGAAATATAAGTGTTATAAGAATATCTAGTTTTTTTGAAATTTTTTTGACGGAATTTCAAAAAAAAGTTTAAACAAAATTTGTTCAAAATTTAATTCTAAATCAATGTTAAAGAATAAAAAAATCTCATAATTTGTTTATTTTTCAAGATATTCCTCAAAAACATAAAAATGTCTTCAGATAAGTGTCACTTGTGTTGGTGCTAGATGAAAAAGATTTAATGTGGCATCCACAATTTTGTTCAAACTCTTAAATATGAAATCCGATAACTCGTTTTTGAGTTATGGTGGATACAGACAGACACACAGACACACAGACACACAGACAGACATCATGACGAAAATGGTCACAATGGATTCAGGGGCCCTCAAAACGTGTAAATCCATCAAAATCTCGGAGTCTAAAAAAATCACGATTACAATACTTCCTTATACTTTGTATAAGAAAGTAAAAAGGTTGTGATAATAAAGCACACGTTTTCCTTGATTTTACTATTCGATGGTTTTTATTAATCCAGCAACATCAAGTAACAGACACAACATGTTTGGCGACGAGTATTATTGAACAGGTTGGTACAATTCGTAAAGTTCTAGAAAATTAACATACAACAAGCAACACGATGATGCCGGTAGCTGCAAACATGATAGCCCCATTCGATATGCAAGATCAGTCCAACATCGGCACAAGGTGGAAGAAGTGGATCGACCGATTCGATAACTTTATAGTCGCTTTTGATATACAAGAAGACGGAAGAAAAAGATCTTGAGTCGTTACCCGAACTACCAGCCAACCCTAACAATCCTGATCCTTATACAACTGCAAAACGTAAATTCTTACAATATTTTACCCCAAAAACCAACCCAGATTTCCAAGTTATTAACTTCAGGCAAGCTAAACAACAAGGTGAGTCCATTGATCAATTTTATGCTCGTTTATTGAAATAGTCAAAAACCTGTAACTTTGATAACACAAACGACGAAATAAAATCTCAAATTATCCTAAACACAACATCTTCGAACTCGAAGATAAGAAGATTTGGATTAACCGAAACAACAACACTAGATGCCCCGTTAACAAAAGCCCGAACATTGGAAGCAAACGATAAACAACTAAATCAAATCGAAAACACACAAAACAACAACGGAAATAAAAGTGATTGCAATAAAGTTAAATACACAAAACCAAACATAAGATCATTGTAATGAACACATTTTGAATTTAAATAATGTTAGTACCAACCTTATATATTAGTTTTATTACTAGATTACTACTGTCAGACAAATTTCAATATTCAAAATGTCGGACGTAAGCGTCGCAAGCGTCCACAATTCAAATGTGACAAATGTACAGTCTACATTATTTCTATTAAAATTAAATAATTTACAATAAATGAAAAATGGCAAAAATGAATATTAAGCTTTCTGACATTTTCACGTTATTAGGAACTTCGGTGCGTCCTTTAATATGCGAAGAAGAAGTGTTCGCAGCAGATTTTGTGGTTTTGTGTGGAATCCGAAGATGCGATGAAAATAAGTTAACAATTCAATCCAAAGTGAATCAATCGTCTCATATAAATGAATCTGCTCTTAAAATTGATATTTCAATTCATTTTGATAAAAGCGAAAAGAAAATCGAGTGTTATTGTTTATGTAAAACAGAGGCGGGAAATGAGTGCAAGCATATTTTCGTTACGCGGTTGAGAAAGCTGCTTCCAGCGAACCTCTGAACATGCTGTGTTATCACGAGACGTCGGCACAGGAGGAGCAGTTACGAACTTTTTCATTTTGTTATTATGTTTATTAGCTAAAATACCCCTCTTCGAATACAAGAGGGTGAGACATCTAATATGCCGCCTACCGGGGGAATGCATATTCACAGTGTGGGGGTTACAACGCGAAGTTAGGAGACCCCAGTTGCAATATGTATTTGAAGGTATTTTACTAATATTTCCGTACAGAATGGTTTGAGGTTTGTTCGTTCTGTTTATTTATCTCTTGGACACTAGGTTCTTCCATAGTAAGTTAGGAAACTTTGTCCACTGACAATCAAATAAATAATCCAAAGCTGTCACTTCATTTGCATATTTTTATTAAGTGTGAAAGACTTTCAAAAGGTTACTGGTTACTGTTAAGGGCTTATTATGGTAGACAATTTGAAGATTGAAATTAACAACGTTTGAATATTTTTTTGTCATTTTATTGAGAGCTTTGGATTATTTATTTGCTTGTCCATGATGGACAAAGCCTCCTAACTTAATAAATTTTAATGTGAAATCGAGCTAAAATCATGTACTTAATTATTTTTCATTTTAAATAAATTAATTTTATTTTCTGAATGTTGCCCCCTATAGTACTTTTATTGATATAGGACTGGTACTGGTCAAATGAGCGAATTTAGCCGACATTTCGTTCGGAATATGCGCCACCCGAGGCAAAGACTTGTTTCCACGGCTGTAAGTTTTGTATCAGTTATAGATAGATAGATAGATAGATAGATAGATAGATAGATATTTATTGGTGTTATCATGTATAAAAACATCTCACACAAGTCACAGACAAATTCAAAATAAATGATGTATAAATAAACAATGTATAAACCATATAGGTACCTAAGTACAACAATCACAATATAAACTACAGTCCATTGAACAGACAACTCACCTTGGACACTCATTCAAAAAAGATACACATACACATATTCCCTTGTATCACAATCAAAAAATTTCTACAACAAATTAAAAAGTCATGGAAGTATAAACAGCCTTTCAGAGCACATCATCATCAATGAACTCCTGAAGGGAGTAATATGACTTCTTCAACAGCAACTTTTTTATTTCTTCTCTGTATCTGACTATCGTGTGTGACTTCATCTGTACCGGTATTTTGTTAAAAAATGAAATCGCATAAAATTTAATCGCGTCTCTGTTATGTGCTAATCTACGGTATTCAGTTTTGCAATTTTCTCTAAAACGAGTATTATAATCATGTACGTCACTGTGGGTTTTGTAATTCCTTAGATTTTCTCTGGCATAGCACAACTAAACATAAATTAATGTACATACATGGCACAATGAGAATGCCCAGCTCCCTGTATTTCAATCTAACATCATCCCTATACTTCATAGAGCACATTATCCTTATCACTCTTCTCTGTAAAGTAAAAATGGCCGCAAGATGAGGTGTATGACCCCTGTTTAAAAGGTTGTAACAATAAATCGTCTGGAACAGAGAAAAGTAACATGTAAGTATTACTTCCCGCGACACTCTGTCAGCCAGACCCCGTATGACAAAAATATTTCTTGCCAATTTGATAGACACCGTCTTCACATGACCATCCCACTTGAGGTGTTGGTCTAGAGTAACTCCGAGAAATCTGATGCTCATTGCAGCAGCTTGAGTATCGGGGACATGTCTATAGGAAAATATCATCTCACTTGTTTTATCCAAATTAAGAGACAGCGAGTTCGATGCAAACCAATCCATCAAATTTTGCCTGGTATTTATCAAATTCTCATTAAGCTTTTGAAAGCTTGCCTCACTATGCAAGGCAGTCGTATCATCGGCAAAAAGGATGATCTTTGAATTTGGTTCGGGTAAACTATTTGGCAAATCGTTGAAGACAAGAAATAACACCGGACCCAAGATGGAGCCCTGTGGTACTCCAACGCTATTCCGAAGTACATCAGACTCAGTATTATTGAAATATGTAACTTGTCTTCTATTTGATAGGTACGATTCTACCAGCGAAACGGACAAATCGCTAATGCCGTATTTTTTAAGTTTGAGAGCAAGCAAACCGGGAGACACACAGTCAAACGCCTTCGTAAGATCGCAAAACAAACCCCCAACATATTCCCGATTCTCAAAACCCCCAGTTATAAATTGTGAAAGTTCTTGCACTGCCTGTGTGGTTGATCTACCCGCTCTAAAACCGTACTGCTGCTTACAGAAAAGATCATTTCCATCAAAGTACTCAAGGAGTCTCGATTTCATCAATTCTTCCATAACCTTTGCTAATATTGGTACAAGTGATATCGGTCTATAGTGCGACGGCTCCTCTAAAGATCCTTTTTTAAATATAGGGATGACTTATGAGATTTTTAAGCATTCCGGAAACATACCCAATCTAAAGCATTCGTTAATGAGTATGGTAAGTGGCACCACAATACTTTCTCTAATAGTTTTTATAATTTTTGTATTAAGACCATAATAGTCCCTGCATTTTTTACTTTTAATCGAATTTATTGCATCCCGTACTTGAATAATTGTTACCTCTGTGAATATTGTGTTGTTTCTTAATTTAGTATTTGTTAAGAAAGTAATGGGATCCACGTGCTGAGCGATGCCTGTGAAAAAACTATTAAAGTCATTTGCCGATAAATCACTCATCTTTTTAGTCCCTTTCACATCTCGAGTTGAATTTATAATATCCCACATAGATCTAGGAGTCCCCCCTGCATCTCTAATATAACTACTGTTTGCCTCCAATTTACATTTCACAATTTTATTGCGATAGTTTTTTTTACAATTTGATAAAGCGTCCCTTATCTTAGTATTAGTTGGATACATTCTGAAAAGATCTCACAGGAATTCTAAACTTTGTCTGTGTAATCTGATCTCTTCATTAAACCAATTTATTGATAGAGAATTACCAACACCGTCCTTCATCTTGTGTTCTGGAAAAGAATTATTTACATTTAAGCAAATTATCTTCAAAAACAAGTCAAATTTCTCATTGATATCCATATCAGGATCCCTCACAAAACCCAGTCAACTTCCGAGACGCTATTATGCAATTTACCTAACCCAATCCTTGTTATTGGCATTACGAAGGAATATAGGTCGTTATTTGTTTTTTTAGGATACTTCAATTCGCATGAAATTGCGCTATGATCAGAAAAATACGATGGAATCACTTCAGTTCGAAAACCCGTGACAACATTTGTAAAGACGTTGTCTATGCAATTTTTATTACGCGTAGGACCGGATACAGATAAAGGCAGACCATAGCTATCAAAGAATTCACACACCAACCTCTTATCAATCTCATCTCTATGAAACCAAACGTTAAAATCTCCATTTACAATGATATTTTTCTCCAAGAACTCAATATTTCTAAATGCTGCATCTAGAATACTCAAAAAGCTGTTCACACTACTAACGTCCCTCTTGGGGCTTCTATATAATGTTATTAATACAGTATTTATGCTTGGAATTTCCAAAGCAGACATTTCGCACTGACCCTCCACCGAAAGTCTAACGATATCGTCTCTTCTGGTAACATTCAAATCATTTCTTACCAAAATCAGAGTTCCCCCGTGTTTAAAAACTTTCCTGCTAAAACTAGACCCCACATAATAGTTTTCTATATTCAGAATTTCACTTTCCACGTCATTCAGCCATGTCTCCGATAGACAAATGCAATGATAGTTATTATTTGGATGTTTCAGATAGGCATCCAGCAAGTCAATTTTATTTCGTACACATTGAATGTTGACATAAAAAACACTAAATAAATTACTGGAAATTACCCCGTTGTTATGTGTCTGGCTTTTGGGTAAAAAAAAACGGTTTACGCATGCACCAGCTGGCCACAGGCCTGGATCACTTGCCATATCCAAGTTTACTTCATTTATTGTCACCTTGAAGGATGAGTACAACTCAGGATGTCTTGAATTCATGGAGTCGCACTGTACCTCAGGAAATTTCGGTTTAAGATAGTTCACAACATCTGACAATTTAGTGTCCGGTGCCAGCCTAAAAACATGTAAGGATACCTGGTTAGGAGCTGCTCTCAGCGATGTATTAGCGTCAGAGCTCTTCACCCCAACAATTGCCTTATTTTGGCTGTTATTTACTTTCCTCTTCTTCACCACGGCTGTCCACTTCTCTTTTGGCTGTGATATTGCGCCCGTAACCAGTCTGGACTCCGCTTGCAGTACTGCAGTTTCAACTGCTTCGTCTGTAATTTGTGTAGGTAAAATTTCCTTAGTCTTATTCTGAACAGAATTTGTTGTTTTCGTTTTCGAGGTTATTTCTGAAATGTTTGTGTTTTTGACGGATCCGCTGACTCCACCCCGATGTTTCGACTTTGTACAAGGACAATTTCCAAAAGATGTCAACGACGTGTTGTTTGGAGAAAACTGCCCGATAAACTTTTCAGTAAGTTTACTTGATCTTTCAAAGATTCAGTATAGTCCTGTAGATTATTTATTATGACGTCCTTTTGTTTCAACAACTCCTTCAAATAGATAATTTCAATATTATTAACATTGTTATCTTTTGTTTCCATCACAGTTTCGCAGCTGTCAAAGTTACAGATTTCCGTTAAGTTCCTGCTTTCGCTGTCACCAGTACCACAGCAATTTATATAGTTTCCGTCGATTGTTATGATATTTTTCAAGTATTTGATACACCCACGATGGATTACTGAGCCACACTTTACACACTTAACTCCATCGTAGGGATATTCTTGCACTTCTTGCAAGGTTTATTCCATAGAATACCTAGTAAGAGAAGTGTCAACTCTGTGTTAAGTCTATGGCATCAGCGGAGACATTTTGTTTCGTTAAGTGCGCATGTCCTAGTGCTCAAAGAAGAAGACGAGCATATATTATTCTTTTATTTATATTAATTTAATTTCAAAGATATATTTAAAAACAAAGTTTAGTTTTTTAAATGCACTATCAAATACATTAAAAAACTAAATATTGTTTTTAAATATATCTTAGAGAAAGGAATATGAAAACAAGAACAAATACATCATTATATATTTAATCAAGTGGTAAACAATTACAATGCAAAAACAACAATTAAAAACATAAGAATTTTATGTACAAAATAACAACTATTCATTCCATTGGTGGTTTACCTAAAACAAACATTATATTTTATATTAGATCGGAAATATAAACAATACACAAATTTATATTTGAAAAGCATTATTTTCGTTTGAAATGGCTGCATAATTTTGAATTTGAACATATAAAACACACTTAATGTAATTATTATTCTTACAATATTAAACATACCAAAATTAAACTATAAAACTGGTATCTTTATAAATAAAAACAAATATACTTTAGAAGATCTAGGTTATGTTGGAAAAGTTACCAAATATTTGCACTTAAATTTAGTAATATTTCAGTAAAACTGGTACGGATAAAAATGGATAAAGTAACTAAATAAATACTGGAAAACTTACCAATTTCGTATCGCCCAAATCCGAAAATGTTCAAAATAAATTGACGGAAATTTCCACTGCACATGGTAAACAACAAATCAGTTGCATTTCCTGCATTGGACAGTAGTGACACCCTGACACCACTATCAATAAAATCCCCAAAAGTTACTAAAATTCCATCTTCTGCGCAAGCTCTGGTACCACTCGCGGCGCCTTCTGCGCAAGTTCAAGTATCACTCGGGGCGCCAAAATACAAAATGTATATTATTATAATTGGCATGCGCTAGTGGAACTACGTCACCGTGATGTGCTTGCGCTGATTGGAGCTTCATACCCATGGTTTATTCGGAACCGCAGCAAATGGATCACTTTCAGTCGGCGCCATTGCCAAAAAACCATTGACGTATTAAATATAGAATGCCACACTTTCTAAAAAACAATATACTCGTAATCTTGCAAATTTTCTCTTGTTCCTTCAGTTTTGCAAAATATCCCATATACCTGGTGATTTTTTTAAAATGAAATTTTCAAATATCTCGAGTAATAAGCACTCTATGAAAAAAATGTCCATGATCAAAATTTAATCATTCCTCGGAGGAAATCATATACATATAATAAATATACTGGCTATAAACGACGGCGCAGCTTTACTGAGTGGTAGTGGAAAGCAGATAGATCACGCCATTTTTACTCTTACAGCCCACGTGACTGTAACCTAGCGTCCTTGCTTTGGTTTCAAGTTGGTGTGTTATAGGGTAAATGCTACAGTAATTGGCCAGTATGGACGTAAACCACGGTATTATAAGATTATTCGAAATTCTACTCTAGTGGTATAGTGGTATAGGATTAGAGTTTACTTATAGTTTCCTATTTTCGGTTTAGTTGCTAATTCAATCTCTAGATGGCAGCACAATTTGTGAATTCGACTAACATTTTTGTATATCGAGATCCTTCATTTAAATTTCGCGCCACTTCTAATAGTAAAAATGGTGGACATTAAATCTACCCGGTCGGTCGTCTCTCTTCCCCTTTCTACTGATCCAATTCTGTGGAGGAAATACATTAGTGCTAAAATTAGTCCCCCTCCCCCCTCCTATAAGGTTAGGCGGGGGGTAACTTTGAAATCTTAAATGGGAACCCCTGTTTTTTATTGCAGATTCGGCTTCTACGGCTAAAAATACGTAGGATTTGTCTGAAACATTCTTTTCGATTCATGATAGATGGCGCTGTCATTTTTTTATTGCATAAGTATTGAAGAATCCCCCGCCCCTCCTACCAGGAATGGGGGAGGGGGACTAATTTTAGTACTTTTTATTTTAGTACTTTTTTTTCCTCTGCGGAATGATTAAATTTTGATTAAGGACATTTTTTTCGTACTCGAGGTATTTGAAAGTTTCAGGTTAAAAATATCATCCGGTATGTAAACAGTTCCAAACTGTTGCATATAAACTCAATCTATTTTCTAATAACTTTATTGTTGCAGTTTAAAAAATGATTAATTTATTAAAGAGAGAATGACAGAAATTGGAAAAAGCAAAAAACCTCACAAACACAAACAACAGGTTGTATTGAACACATTTTTTGGTTAATTAGTAAATTACACATTTAATTTTTATCAATCCAAGACTTGAGTTCTAATTTTTGTCTAACGTTTAATGAAGTAGTTGTTAATACTTAATATGCAATATTTTTATTTGATGCAGTGATAGAAAATTATTGTCGTAGTTTTCATAAATTTTAAGGCTTCAATTTCATTTTGACTAATTTAGTAAACTTTGTAACGGGTTAAATATCCACTAGCAACATCTACTCTAAAAGTATGGATAACACACCATCTAACTTCTTATTATCTCAAATTTGTATAATTAATTGAAAACTTAGTTCCTTCATCTCGTTAAATGGAACCCTATCACAGGATTACTACCTATTCCCGATTAGTGACCATTAGATGGCAATACTTGTTTCTTTTCATCTTATTTTTCTTTGGCTTTTGGAAAAATTCTAGGAATTTATTTAGCGTCCCGTTCAACGAAAATTCTTGTGTGAAAATCATTCGCAATTCGTACTTTCGTCTGCACACTTGGTAGCATATTTTTAATCAGATATTTTCTGGATCATCTGCCACATGCTGCAAACTTAATTAACGCCAATTTGAGATTACCGTTGTTCTATTTAAGATAGAATTTTTCGTTTAATTGGCGTTAAGAAAACTCTACGGAGGATTACAAACGAAACTACATTGTTCGATTTTCACACGAGGCCACACTACACCTAAGGTAATTAATTACGACGCAAATTCCTAGTTTTTCCAATAAGCTAATTTACGTTCTCTTTTAGGTCCCTCTCTCTCTCTCTCTCTCACTCTTCTCTCACTCACACTCTCACGCAAAACGTTTTATTCTCTCCCTACTCGTTACTCTTTTCTTCGCTTTGGTTTTGCCGTTCGGAGACTGAGAGTATCCAGCCTGACTTCCTGGACCTTCCTTGGACATCTGGACAGGTCTTCTTTGGGCGACGCAGACTCCAAAAATTAAGGTCAGAGATTTCCAATACTATTTGTCTCGCTGTGGGATTCAAGGCCATAATTTTATCACGCTTTACCTAGACTAGTTTTTTTGTTAATTTACCATCATGTTATTTTGAATCAAGTGGCTATAGCTTGACTATTGTATTTTTACGTGTTTCGCCTCTGGATTTACTACTTCGCTAATTGTGTATACTTGGTCGCGTTAATTATTCAACAACACGATAACCGGTGCGGGGTAGCGGAAATCACATGTACATGCGGTTTAGGGCTCCTTTACCGTTAACGACTATTATTTTTATAAGCGCCAGTCGCACAATTTGGGAGGGTTTTTAGATGGGGGGTTAGTAAGCACCTTTTAAAATATAGTAGCATTGGTCACTTGACCTATAGGATTTTGTGTTATATTATTTGATATTGTACATTTATATATATTCCACAAATTGTTATAAGCACTAGTCAGATCGAAAATAAAGATCGATATTTGTTACCGTTTATTTTAGTTTTATTTTATCGTTAATTATTGGGTATAGTTTCATTCGAATCCGGTGAAACCTTAATTATTATATGGCTTAAGGATTCTGGCGCCCTTTTAAAGATTTTCAAGGTCCACTTATAAGGAAATCTTTACTCAGCCCGCGACCACCCCGCTGAGTTTAGTCGAGCCTTTTGTCTCGTCCATCCGAGGACCAATTTTTAACTTTATATTCACCTCCGCTCTTGCCGAGGAAAAACGCGTGACAACTTATTATGTTCGTTTTGGTATTTGAATACGTAAGGTTTTTCTCCTAAACTTGGCATCGACTACTAGTTGAGCTTGTCGTTTCAAATAATCCCTTGAAGGAACTTCTTCTTCGTCATACGAGCCTGAAAATTAAAATAAATTTACATGATTATTTCATTTTTTTAGATACGTAATAATCTATTTCGGCTTTTTTGATTCATTTCCATGAATTCTGATTATTTCCAATTAAAAATTAACTATCCATTCAAAAACTATTCCTGTACGACTAGACTAAATTTAGTTTGGTTTATAAAGAAAATAAACATCTTTGAATTGTTAGGTACTAAACATTACCGAACCTAGAAGACTAATATATCATTCAAAAATAGAGAAGATATTGTAGGACTTGATATAAAAATCTTAAAGTGGTCTTCATAGAAAAATAAATTAAATATTTGTTTCATTTACCAGGTAGTGGTGGAGGTGCTGGTGATGTACCAGTTTGTGGTACAGGAGTACGTCTTACTAAACTGTTGTAAGGGGATGGCAACCATTTTTCATCCTGTACATCAAGAGCGTTTTCCTGTAAAAAAATACACAATCATAAAATATTTGCTTTGGGTACTAGGATATGTTCTGGTACACTTTTTGTGAAATATCATCTACAGAGTGTTTACAATTAACCGTTCATTGTAAGGAGAAATTCTGCGCACGTCACTGCTTGGGACATGTTGGTAGAATGCCAGAACATAGACATGCGAAAAGAGTATTGCTAAAAGGAGAAGGAGATCGAAGAAGAAATGACTAGATGCGGTATCAACGAACATGAGAATTCTGGGCATAACTGTTAGAAACAAGTCATGGGCCTCAACGGCCTGCAGTGATATTTATATATAAGGTTTAATAATAATATTAATATTTTATACTGTACTCAATTACCATTTCTACTTTTTCAATGCCAATATTTTCCTTTTATTATTATTTAATTTTAGCTATTATATCCTCCAAATCTCTCTGAATGTTCTCCAGAATATGAATGGGATCTTTATGAGGCACAGCAAGGGGATTTAAAGACGTAAAAAGTTTTAATGATTCAATCGCCTGTAGTTTATTCGCTTTCGCGCTTGCATACAATTCCAAAGACTTTTATTTTCCTCAATTACCTTATTAATAGCTTCCATTACATTTGTTCTCCTACAAAATGAAAAAAATTATGTTATAACTTGCCTCAAAACATTTGCATTTGTACCTTTCGGCTTCCTTAACTTCAGCGTACTTGTATGCATCTAATGTTGATTTCAACTGCTCGAATGTTTTCTCTAAAGCTTTCTTTTCCTTTTCGGATTGCTTCCGAAGAAAATTTAATCGGTCCGAAGTGTCTGTTTGGGTTTTAAACCGTTCCAAAACTTCTTCAGTTTGTGTGACCCCTGTCGCTTGTTTTAATATATTAAACTGGTTGGTTAAACTTTCGAAAGGATGCAGAGGTGTTTCCGGTTCTTCTTCGTCTAGTAAAACTCCTTCTTCGCCTCCTTCCAGTTCAGGTCTTACGGGAATTCTCAAACGTTCCAGTTCTAATTTTCTTACACCGATTAGTCTGCGGCCTTCAGGGGCTTCCTTTTCACGTTTGTGGGCGCAGGACGTTGCTGCTTTTTCTTCTTGGAGGAGAATACTGCGGGCGATACTTCGCATTTTAACTTAACGTCCATGATCTAGAAAAGTCGTCAAAAAATGGAAACAAGATAAAAAATCATGATTCCTTACTAATATATATAAGAAAAAAATTTGTTAAATTACCTTTTCCAGCTTTGTTATGTCTGAGTTTTGAGATTCAAGTTCCTCTTCTAATTTTTGTATATTGCTCTCAAATTTATCAGCATCGCTTATTAGTGATTTCTGTATACCTAGGTAACGATTTTTTATATGGTCTGCTTCACGTAATTGAATCTCAACGGCGTGTATACTATTTTGTAATTCGCTTGATGCCTGTAAAAAGTATAGATAACATACAGGATGATTCTTATCATATTGCCAGTCAACACAAAATGAAAATTGTTTTACTATAAGTCGGCGAACTACAACAATTGTATGTCCATTTGGTAAGACCAAGAAGGTATAAAAATAGAGGAGAGAAAGCTCCCGGATTAGTGTAGGCTCAAATCCGTTGCCAGTTGCAGTGACAGTGACAGCAATTCTCGCGTCATCCATCAGTTTTTTAGCCAGACAAACAGCACAGACGGCCCATTTTCTCAAAGTTCGTGTACTCACAAACCAAAACAAACACTGACAAATATGCAGATTTGAAGCAAGCGCTTTAATAGCTGTTGACGTATGCGCAGAAACTTTCGAGTACGCTTGAGTCCATTTGAACGTGCAACATTTTCTTACCCACGAATTCTTACCCCCTCCATGGGAACTTTCTGTCCCCTATTTTTATACGTCCTTGGGTAAGACATTAAAAAATCGGGTTTTTTAAAGGTCCCGTCAATAGGTTTTTTTTTAAATTTTGTGCTGTAGTGTTTAAACGCGATATATAAATTGAACAAAAATTTGAAGTTATATGTATTTATGGGTCCTGAATACGATAGTATTAGTCTGATTAGTCTAGAATAATTATTTTTAGTGTTATAGGACAAAAAGCACCCTATCAAAGTTATGCTTACATCAGGCTAATTTTGATAGACCTACAAAAATCAGTCTGAATGCACTGTGGCATCAATGTAACCCCACATAATAGATAGAAAATTAATAAAAATATATAGTTATGCAATTTTTTCGAAATTTATATCTTTAAAAATCTTTCAGTTAGTCTACAAATGAATAAACTATCATTTATTAAATGAAAATCGAAACAAAACGTAAACAAAATAGATAATTCTTATAAGTAAAAATCAATTCATAAATTTTATAGAATATTGAAACTTTAAAAATGAAGGTAGGTATAAAAAATATTTATATCACTAGCCAGTCTTGAGTGTTCAGTCGGGGGAAAACATGTCTTCCACGAATTATTGCTGGTCTTTCCAGTTTTTTTTGCAATTTCCGCTGCTGCTATAATTGCTTCATCGTCCACACCTGGAAAGACAAAATAGTCTTCATTTCCTCTCCTAAAACACAGATAGGTTACAACTACGTTATTGTCATTGTATTTTTCCCTGATAAGTGCAACGTAGGGTTTATAAATTTCGGTTCCCTGTACATTCATCTTCACAACCACAAAGTCACCTTCGTCGTAAAGCTCGTCAAAAACTGTACCCTCAAACTGATCCTCTTCCACATATTCCAATTCATTTTCAGGTTCACCACTGCTGGCTACGCTTTGTGTTTCTTTTGCTTCCTCTTCAGAAGATGGATTGGGTTCAGCAGTGACACTTTTACCTGGTTCTACATTTAGTTTAGATTTCTTCTTTCTAGGTCTGCTAGTACTAGCTGCCCCAAATCTTTGATTTTTGAGGAAGCCCACAACAGATGAATTAAATTCTTCCTCATCAAATTCTTCTTGATAACCTGGGAGTTTACTTAAAACTCTTTTACCATTGCAAGGTACAATTCCAGTTGCTTCAAAACCACTGATCAAATGCTGTTTAACTCGACGTCTAATTGTCTCACCAGAGGGTAGCCTCTCAGTGTCTAGGTCAAGTAAAGTCTTTTGCAAAAGTTGAGGAAAACATTCCTTTGGCAAAGATGATTCTCTTGGGTTTTGTGTTTTCCATTCCAGCAAAGTTTTGCGCCATAGACACAATGGTTTATAAACGATTTGCTTAAATTCATTTAGAAGACTGTTACCAATGTGTGGTAAAACAGCAAGGCTATCGAAATTGGCGCGAAAAATCACATCCATTACCATGACAAATTGTAAATAGTCTTCACCGGGCATGTTTAAATTCCCAAATAGTCCTTTATTTGTTGTGGCATAGGCTTTCAGATGACAAAAAAAGTTACTTGTCGACAATTCTTCAACTTTACAACTTTCGCGTTGGCACAAGGGACAGTTTGCGTGGACTTGTAAAGCTTTCTTAAAGAGATATCCACAAACATATGCCAAAGCGTTTTCAGTAATAACATTTAAATCTCTGTCGGTACAAGCATCGATGGCTAACGCTGGTTCTTGTGCAACTGCTACATCTGCTGGCAAAAGTGAACACGCGTCACTATTCACGGCGTTCAGTATATTATCAAAGTCCTCCTGACAATTTGCGCTATCGGTATGTTGAAGAAAATTTAAGGAAAACAACTTCTTAAAGATATTGATAAAATGTTGTGTTGTAGGATATGTACTATTTCCACCAAAGCTTCGTACAGCAGCGAAGAAGTTTTCGAGGCAGTCTTGATTTAAGCGACGAGTATATAGAAAAGTTAATCTGTTTTGTGATCTCTGTGTTGTTACTTTTCATCACTCGTATACTTTGCAGGAAAGTTGACATTTCATGCAGGAAGTCCATTTGGAAATCTGAGCCCATAAATGATAAATTATGCTTTTTCACTCCTGTTGTTCTTAAAGAATTAAACATATCAAATAATTGGTCGAAATTTTCTAAAAATGTGGCAGTTCCCGCAGCGACAGATGAAAGGACGTTTAATGCTACATAAGTAGAAATTCCAACCACTACGGATTCACTTATCACTTGGGTGGCTAACTTTACCCTCATTTTCTCAAATTGAGTGGGAGCTATGTGACTGTGTAAGCCGTCACGGTTTTTCTTTATCTTTTTTATAAAATGCTTCAATATCACTCCAAGTAGCCACACGATTTAGATAATGAAAACGATATGTCATTAAATTGTTACGAATAGATTTGATTAAATGTGGCGGATCAAACATATAAAATATTTTGGTTTTGTTAACAAAGAAATATGGACGTTCTTCTGTTACGTTCAAACTACGTGCTAGAACGGTGATCAGAACCCTTGATCAGTGATTATCACTTTTAGGTTAGCATCCGAAATATTCTGTAGTTTCATCACAGTATCCTGAACTACAGTACTGAGCAAGTTTCCTTTACAAGCGGTATTTGCAAAGAAAAATGCTAACGGTTGCTTCCATTTAGCATAAATCCCTCGTGCCATGATCACCATAACGGATTGTGCATGTGAAGATTGCGCTCCATTGCCAGTGTCATGAAAGCCAATTATTTTGTCCTTGCCTAAGTTATAAAATAAACTCGCCTTGATCGACATTTCATCCATTACAATTGAACACGTTTTTGGTTTGTCATTTAATGTTTTTAGTTTTAATTTTAACGTCTCAAAGACGGAATCATTGAAACCCGTGGTGAAGTTTAGAGAGTGGGTCATCCTTTGCAAACTTCGAACAGATGGAAGTGAATACGTTTTGTTCATTTGTTTATAGGCTTTAGGACTTGTGAAATAATGTTGTGGAGCGGTTTGTTTAAATTGATTCGTATATCTTCTTCCTTTTGGTTGAAGAGTGTTTAAATCTACTTATACGTTAACAAACTGTTATGTTTGTTGTATTAATACTTCAGTTTATTATTAAACTTTTATTAATAATAACACTTATAACATGTATCCAAATGTCAAAAGTACCAAAAAATTATTCCTCGAATTGTTGTTGACGTATCTCTTCTTCTTCTTACTGGCGCGCTCCGGCATTCGGTCGTAGTGCGTTCAGGAAGACATTACACAAACCTCGCAGCTTTTTCTGGTTAGAAATTATAACAAAGTTTCTTGAATTCTTCCACGGATACTTCTTTAACGGGGTCTGCATTTTTAACGTAATTTTCGTTTCCGTGGGGAGGAATTGCTTAATGCTTGGGGTGTTTGTGTTGATGCTGATGGACTTTGTAACGGATTCTTGGTTTTTCTACAACGATCACTTTAGTTATTATATTCCAGGTGATATACCAACACATTTACTTACTCATTCTTGAAAGTTTCATTGACTTCAATGTGTAATTGGTTAGAAAGGTCCTTGAAAGTGGTCCTACTGTGATTTATGGTAGCTGGTGGTGGTGGTATAGACACAGCTGTAATGTTTATGATATTTGCAATGTATTTTATTGGTTTCGCATGAGGTTGCAATCTATTATGTAGATCATTCAGGAACATTGAATCCTCAAAATGTTTCCTACATACCCTCAAATTGTTGTAAAAATACGTTTCATCTTTGTCTCGGAGTTCTTCCCGGCTACATAGTTTCTACCATTCCTCGCACCTAGACAGCAATCGATTATTTTTATTATATTGTGAAGCTGCAGGACGGGTGCTGAAGTTAGTTTGTCTTTTAACGTTGCGAACGAATTTTACTGTTCCTCTTTCCATACACATCCAGGTGTCTTTTTCGTTACTCCAAAGAGAGGGCGTGCAATTAGAGAAAAGTTGTTAACAAACTGTCTATAATAGTTGCACATTCCTAAGAAGTTTTGAACTTGTTTTACTTTCGTAAGCTGGGGGAAGTTTTTTATTCCAGAAATTTTATCTTCGTCAGGGAGAATACCACTCACGCCTACGACATAGCCTAGTAATTTCACCTCATTTTGTGCGTAAGTGCACTTCCTTGGGTTTAATGTCAACCCAGCATCCCTTAACCTTTGAAAAACATCCCTTAACTTCCTAAGGTGATCTGAAAAAGTTTCAGAAAATACTACTATGTCGTCTAGGTAGATTAAAACCTCAGACCATTTCATCACCTCAAAGACATTATCTGCAAGTGCTTGGAAGATAGCTGGCCCATTGCAAAGACCGTTGAATTGGCATAACCCATGTCCTTGATCTACAAATGCTGTATATTCCTTACTATCTTCCCTTATCTTGACCTGCCAATATCCAGTGATAAGTTTAATGTAGAAAAATACGTTGATTTTCCCAAGTATGTTAGTATGTCATCCAATATTGGGCAACGGATAATAATTTGATTTCTTGGTGACTGAATTTAACTTTCAATAATCTATGCAAAATCTCAATTTACCATCTTTCTTTTTTGCAAGGACTACTGGACTTGCCCATGGAGAGTGACTGGGGCTTATGATGTGGTGTTCAAGCATTTCTTGGATTTGTTCCTCTATTATAACCCTCTCCTTTTGAGATAGTCGATGTGGAGCCCATCGCAGACGTGGTTTTCGCAAATATATCTGCGTATTTTTCTAATAATTCGGTTACATTTTCTTTCTCATTGGGTTCTAAAATTTCATTCATTATATGGTTTTCTATTGAAATTATTTCTTCAGATTCTTCCTAATATAGCAATAGTCTACTTTCAGTTGTGTCTTCAGAAAATGAGTGTAAATAAGCAAGGGTTGTATATTTGAAGATAGTCGTAGGGTAGTTTTTTTCAGAATCAGGTTTATTTTTATCTGTCCATTTTCTACGTAGGGAATTTTTTCTACCAATAATCCTCTAGACGCCAGATATTTTTCGTTTAACTCCAAGTCATCTTTCCAACTCGTCTTTGTTGGTGATGCTGTGGTTAACTGTAATTTTTCTATTGGGTTTTAAGTAATTTGCGAGAACTTGCGTGCACGTCACAAATATTTAATGACGTTACATTCTACTGCGTTTACATTACTCATCTTTTTGTTTAAAACAAATCCGAACAAAAAGAGCACCTTACCGATCGTCGATCATCGTTTTACAAGTATAATGTAAATAAATAAAAAATAAATAAATAAAAATAATAAATGACGTGCACGCAAGTTCTGGTAAATTTGGCTATAGCAGCTAATTTTAGGATATGGACTTCTTCTTCATTGTCATTAACTGCGTGAAAACAGCTTGCACTTATTTGGTTCTCAAAATTTATTTCAGTATTTATTCCATATTTTATTAATTGTACAGCTTTATTATAAAAATCAATTACTGCTTTGTGTTGTATCCATATATTCTATCTATACATATAAAGGAGAGAAAATTCCCGGGGTGGCGTAGGCACAAATCCGTTGCCAGTTGCAGTGACAGTGACAAAACCAAAACAAACACTTGACAAATAACGCGCCTTACTGGCTGCTGGCGCATGCGTAGAAACTATCAAGTACGCTTGATGCCTAGTTTAGTGCTCGGCGTTTCGCGTTGGCGATGAAAATCTGCGATAACGCTGCTTAGTCCATTGCACCGCGTTTCGCGACGGCGTTGTTTCATATTTTCTACAGATTCCTAGTTTCTAAAAGTTACATAACCCATAGTTTTTTTTTGTGGTACCTACTTTCTTACAATACTTATAAACAAGAATTCATAGTTTTTATTGCTATCATTCCAATGAACCGCAGACGAAAATTTTTACTTGCTGCTGCATATAATTATTTATTAAAAAAAACAGAAAATACTACAAAACGCGAAAGAATCCACATCTATGCATTAAATTTAAATAGACAAGAACAAGGCGACTGGAATAACCTAGTGCGGGGGTTAAGATTAAATGGTAACAGATTTTATATATAATTATATTCGTATGAGTTGAATCATTTGATAAATTTTAACTTATTCCACGTCGCTTTTAACTTTCTATTTCACTTAAAATCGTCAACGTGCATCCAGCATTCATAACAGAACAATTGACCATAATAAAACTATTCAAAATTCAAGCCACTATCGTCCAATGTATTAACCAGATGTCAACGCTAACGCAATTGTTCGTTCAAGACGAACTCGACAACCGCATCGCAAATTTACGCGCTGCTTTACTATAAGGTTCAAATCAACCAATAGAAATGTCGTACATGTTCATCGCCAACGCGAAATGCCGAGCACTAAACTAGGCATGAGTCCATTTGAACGAGAATCTCTTTCTATTCCCTCCCTGGGGATCTTTCTGTCCTCTAAGTATACAACTTAAATGTTCATAAACGAGAATTCACTTTTTAAAAAGATTTTATTTTATTTAAAGCACAATTAATAAAAATGGAATTATTATAATATAAATTTATTAGTACAAATTAAATTGGCTGTGCGATACAGCTGCAATGCAAGTACAAGATAAAGTAAAGTTCTTTGCTAGAAAAACATAATGTCCAACATGGTGATAAGAATGATTCAATGCACTGGATGGAAACATGATCTTCTTGAGTTGCGTTTATATTTGTTGTATAAGGGAATCATACAACATAATTCCTGCCTCCTTAGAATGAAGCCTGTGAGGGTAGCTGAAGAGGGTTCATCTGGGTTGGAACTTCTTGGGATACAACTTTTGGAGTCTTAGCATTTTTGCATTTCTTCATTAATAAAAGGACAATGGTTGCGATTATTAGTCCGTACATAATCATTGTCCAGATGCTTGGGGTGAAGATGTTGATGTCGTTGTCGTCAAAGTTGATTGGTTTTAGGTGATGTTGTTTGATTTCATCTACATTGAGTGATTTTAGTTCAATCGTCATGTTAGATTGTGTTGGGATATTTTGAAATCTACCATTAGAGGGATGCTTTTCGTTGGTTCTAGGATTTGTAGCTCTTCACCGTTGAATATTATTTTGCAGTTGCCGTTCTGTTTTAGTAAGAAGGCACCTTTTGGTTTTATGATTTGGTTTTCGTTGGGGCATTTTGTTTCTAATGTTGAGTTTTTCTCGAACAACCCTCAGCACTGATCGATATGTGGAAGTGGTAATATTTGATCGAAGTCGGGATGAATTTTCGTGTAAATACACCCCTTTGTGGAATGTCCATGCAGTATATTTTCTACACAAGTGATGTCTCCATTTGTGGTGATTCTCGCAGAGCAATGGTAGATACCGTTCGTACTGCATGTGTCTAATAGAGGCTTGATATTGTCTTTATTTTTTAAGAAATATTTAAAATTTGGAATAATTGTAAAATATTCGTTTTCGATAAGCGTGGGTAAAGATTCTAAATAAAACAAGTCAAACTGTATGTTGTAATAGATAGGAATTGTTAAAAAATAGACTATTTGGTTTTCATTATTTTGACAGTGAACGTTAATTATTGATTGATATTTAAGAATATTAGAAGCGGTTATTGGAAATGGAAGCTGATCTTTATAAAAGGGAATTAATTTCTGTAATTGAGAAAGCAAGTCTTGTGAACACAAGACTTGCTAGGGCAATCGCACAGAAGGTTAATGAATTTTCAATTTCTGTCAATATATTTAGTACTGTACTGTACATAAAGATTAATTGGTGAAATAAATCCTTAAGATATAATAAAGTAATTCCTTCTGTGTAGTTTCGAGTGTTTTCTTTTAATTTAGATATTTCATTGTTTAATAATACTTCGTTATGTTGTACATTATGAATGGTAGCATTAAATTGATTTACCATATTATCGTTTATAGAATATTGGTTTGATATTTGCTCTTGTAAGCTGTGTTGATTATTTTCGAGATGTTTGATAATTTTATTTATTCTAGCAGCGTCATAACTGTCCATGTTGCCCGTTACGAATTTGATAGCAGCACCTAATCCATCTATAAGGCCTCTTTTATTTCTGATTTGATGATTAGGATAAATATTGATTATTTTTTCATTAACTGATTTATGGAAATATCTGAATAATTTATCGTAATTTTCTATTTCTATATAATTGCTTCTTTGCTTATGGAGTGTTCCCGTCAAAATTTTGTAATTATTGTTTAGCTTTGTGATCTCGGTATTGATTTTTGATAGATCAAAGTAATGTACTAAGGTGTGGTGAGATTTCTGAAGTTTCGCGTCTCCTAAATTTATTGGGAGTAATCCAGGGTTGTAAGTTATATTTTTTAGTGTTATTGTTGATTGTCCGGTTTGGAAGAGGGACCTGCAAGAGATTCGGAATTTGTTAATTTTTTTGGAGATCTTTTAATGTTTGATATATGATTATTTTCTGTTGTTTGAGGAGTGCGCTTTATTAGTTTTGCTGTTTTCTTATTTTTATCGATTGAATTTAAAGTTTCTATTTTATATTTATTTTTTGTTTTGCTACATTTTTGTTTATTTTGGACAAATACTCTCTCGGGAATGTGCGGAACGTCTTCGCGGGTTTCGTTTCTATCATTTATTACTTTCTGTTTGTTTGTTTCAATTTTTTCTTGAATTTGTTGATATAACAATTTAGTTTTGTCGCGGTGTAATTGATTGTATTGAGCTTTTAATTGTTGTTCGATATTTATATTGATTGGATCATTGGTTTCTAAGTGTCCGTTTACAATTTCAAAGGGTGCTAATTTGGTAATTGAGTGTCTAGTATTATTGTAAGCAATAATGGCGTATTTTACTTTCGTACAAATATCCTCCTTTTTAAAGTTTTCTTGGTTATTAAATAAGCGAATGTGTTCGATTAAAGTTGAATGAAATCGCTCCACGATACCATTGGATTCAGGATGTTGAGTACTGATAAAATGTATTTCTACTTTGTGTATTTCTAGAAACTCTTGTAACAAATCGTTTTTAAATTCGCCTCCATTATCTGCGATTATTAATTTTGGCGATCCGTGGTGACTGAAGAATGTTAACAGTTTATTAACTATTTCAGTTCTTTGCATGGACAATAGTGGATATGCCTGTGCGTATTTTGAAAATGAGTCGACTACTGTTAGAAATTTTTGTTTATCGGGGCTAATACTATCGATATGAACTAAACTGCTGGCCAATTGAAACGTACCAAGCGAATTTTTAGGTTGAATTTAAAGTCAGGTATTTTGAAAACGAGAAAAGATATCAACATGCGGTTTTCAGATTTCAACAGGTAATTTCATTGGGAAAACAATAGTGTCGCCCGATTATTTTACTTTGAAGTACGTTACTATCTACAGGGTATGAAAGAAAGTCGTCTTTTTTCTCAAACTTTACAACTACCGAGATTTCACAAAATTTTTTTTTTATTTTATTAATGTCCATTTTTTTAATCCTTGGTTAATGGGGAAAAAACCAGTTTCTCAAATTTTTGATATCCCTCTTATTTTATAAGATACCGAATGTTTTATTAAATTAAATATTGTTGAACAGGTTTTTGCAATAATAATTATGCTGCCATTTTGATAGCAAATGTCATCATGTCATATGTCGATGTAAAGGTAATTTTAAGTAGAATCTAATTATTACGGAAAAAAATGTACAGGGTTGTTTTAAAAATTTTTGAAAGTTAGTAGTTGGCCCTTCCGGTGAAACCGCAAGTGTATTTAGATTGTTTTAAACGTCAAAATGATTATTCCTTTCAACAATCAAACCATGCCAAATTTCAAATTGATACAGTTAAATGTAACAAAATGGTGGGGGTTGTAAAAGGATTTCGTGGCCGCCCGGTATACACGGATATGAGCAAATTTTTGAAAAAGTGAAAAACCCGTTTCGAGGATATAAGTCACTTAAACCAATGGTGAACATAAACTAACTAAATTCCATTTTATTCCATTAAGAAAATAGCCTCAAAAATGAATTAAAAAAATTTACCAATTAGCGAACGTGTCCGATTTTTGATAAGCCACTGGTTGCCAATAAATTAATGAAAGTACAAAAAATGTACTTTTTATAAGAAAGCCATTCATAAGGTATCATAATCAACTACAGAGATTGGTTCTTACAAAACACAATACGGCCGAACGACAAAAAACAAAGAAAAAGTCAAGTTTTCAGCAAAAATTCGGTATCTTATAAAATAACAGGGATATCAAAAATTTGAGATACAGGATTTTTTCTCATTAAGTAAGGACTAAAAAAGTCTACATCAAAAAAATATTTAAAAATTTTTGTAGAATCTCGGTAGGTATAAAGTTTGAGAAAAAAAGACGACTTTCTTTCATACCCTGTAGATAGTAATGTACTTCAAAGTAAGAAAATCGGGTAACACTATCGTTTTCTCAATTAAATTATCACTGAAATCCTGAAAACCGCATGTTGATATCATTTCTATTTTTCAAAATATTTGACTTTAAATTCAACCTAAAAATTCGCTTGGTACGTTTCAATTGGCCAGCAGTTTATTTCGAAAGGTTTGGATGCTGTGGGGGTGATATTATACTTAAGTTTTAACGGGTGTCTGTCGTATTTGGAAAGTCTGCAAACATCGCATTCATTGATAAAATCTTGGATACTTTTTTGCATTTTAGGCCAAAAGTAACGTTCTTTAAGTCTGTTATACGTCTCGTCAATCCCCCTATGGTTTGTTTTTCCGCAATGATATTGATCGATTGTTGTTTTTTGGTCTTCGTGATCGTCAATGTCTGTCAAAAGTTTATTACACTTAAATAATATCAATTCTGAATTTTTGAAGTGTTTCTGCATAACGTTGCTGAATTTTTGATAAATCGGAGATTCAAAATACACGTAGTATTTACATTTAGGTGAAAGGTATTCTTTAATAAATGTAACTGTATTTGATACTGTTAATTCTACTATGAATCTTTGAAATTGTTGATTAAATAATTTTTTTATTTTTACATTTTGTGGTGAGTGATTTACTTCTTTAATTAGAATTTGATTTTTGTATACATTAATTGCTTTCTCTAGAATTGGAATTTCTATTATGGGGTTTTCTATATTCGAATATACAGTATTGTCTAAGTCAGGTTCTTTGTCTTGAGAGTCTATTAAAATATCTTCTAATGATAAATCATCATCCGGTTCAACAATCATTGATTGATTATCGATGTTTTCAAATTTTTCCTTAAAATCTTTTATCTACTACCAATTCATAATAGCCTTGATTTGACAATTATTTGAGTAAGGTAAGTCAGATTATTACGCAACATGTGTTTTACAGAAATCATTACCACACTGAAATTTCAACAAGAAAATTCTTTCTTACAAGTATTTATAACACAATTTTTACAATTTAGTATCTTTATAGGAAAGTTTATATTTGTAAATGTCTAATTATAATATAATATATATTGTTTAATTCTTTAAAATTTGTTATTAACATTGAGTAATGACACTTCATACTCTTAAGTTTGATTTTTTGAAACCTGGAGAATTTTATAATAGCGTATCTACCTAGAAAAAACCCTAACTTCACGTTAGAAAACTGAAAAAATTTTTAGTTTTATTTTATAATAAATTAGTTTTATATTTTAATAATAAATATAACACGGTCCACGTCCCAGATTTTTTTGTGTATAAATTGTTTAATTATTTGAAAATTTATAATTCAAATTCATTGTTGTGTAGCGCTGGTTAGTTTTTACACAACTTAGGTTAGGTAGTCCAGTACGACAACTTGATAACAACTACTGAGCGATGTCGTTGGAGATAAATTCAAAATTCATTTTTAATTATTTGGACGGTAGAAGATAAAATCTTGTATATTACACGTGGGATATACACACATTAACATATTCGTCTGATTACAGAACTCGTCTACGACTCGTTCTGCAATTTCCAGACTCTTATGTTAATGATGTTCATATCCCACTTATAATATAAATAACTATTATGTACTTAAAAATCGGTTTTTCAGTTTCGTTTATATTATATTCAATTCGTGAAAGAGGGTCAGCTACTGTGTTCTGACAGCCTTTTTTATAAATAATGGTATAATCGAATTCTTCTAATTTAGTGCGCCATCTCATAAATTTTGAATTTGGTTCTCGAATAGAAAAAAGCCATTGTAATGGTTTGTGATCGCAGAACACATTAAATTTTCTACCAAATAAGTAGGGCCTAAAGTATTTGGTTGCCCATACTATTGCCAAAAGTTCTTTTTCGATAGTGGAATAATTTATTTCGTGTTCGTTTAGAGTCCGGCTAGCGTAAGCAATTGGGCGGTCTTGTCCGACGGGACCTTGTGACAAAACGGCGCCTATCGCGAAATTTGATGCATCTGTTGTTAAGTGGAAAATTTGGTTGAAGTCCGGGTATTGAAGTATCGGTTCGTTAGTTAATAGGGTTTTACAGTAATCGAAACATTGTCGATATTCTGGATTTTGAATGTCAATTACGGCTCCCTTTTTTAGCAGTTTTGTCATAGGTTTTGTGATTTTCGCAAAATTATTAATGAACTTCCTATAATATCCTATTAGTCCGAGAAATGATTTGATCTGTTTAGTTGTTTTGGGTATTGGAAAATTTAGAATTGCTGTAATTTTGTTGGGATTTGGTTTGACACCGTCACTCGTCTAGTTGGACTTTGAGATTTGCGTCTCTTAATCTATTAAAAACAAGTCGTAATCTGTCTAAGTGTTCTTGGAGGCTTGTACCGAAAACTATAATGTCATCTAGGTAAACTAAACATATTTGATTTTGTAAGCCTCTTAGAACGTCGTCCATAGCGCGTTGAAATGTAGATGGTCCGTTTTTCAACCCGAATGGCATTCTTAGGAATTCATAGTGCCCGTTTTCGACACTAAATACGGTCTTTTCGATGCCATCAGGGTGCATTTCTATTTAGTGAAACCCTGATGCGAGGTCAAGAGTTGTGAAGTAATTACGTCGTCCGAGTTTGTCTAGTAAGTCAGAAATGTTAGGGATGGGATATTTGTCATCGATCGTTTTCTCGTTAAGTTTCCTATAATCGATTACCGTGCGCCATTTCTTATTGCCGGAAGCGTCGATCTTTTTGGGTACTACCCAAATAGGGGAGGACCAGGGAGAATGAGACTGACGTATGATGTTCTGATCTAACATTTCGTTTTTTTGTTTATTTACTTCTTCGCGATGTATTTCCGGATGTCGATAGGACTTTGTGTATACCGGAAATTCGTCTTTGGTTCTTATGCGGTTTTTAGTTCGATTAGAAAAAGTAAGTGGTGTATGATCTTGTTTGAAAATTTCCGCGTATTCTTTTATTAATTTTATTAATCCATGTTCTTCTTCTTGGTTTAAATGGTTTACACGAAATTTACTAATGTCGATTGTATTAGTTTCTATATTGTACATTAATTGATCTTTACTATTAATATTCTGATAATAGATTTTAAATACACAATTCGGTGTAATAAAAAGGTCGTTATCAAAGTCACAATTAGCTTTAAGTTTTTTAATACTATCGAGCCCTAAAAGCCAGTCAAAACTATCATGAAAATTATATAGATGAAACTTTAATGGTTTTTGTGTATTGAATAAATCAGGAAAACAATTATTTATAGAAAATTTTTCAAAACTGACACCATGTTTTGTTTTTATATAAACTGGATCATTTTGTATTAAGTTTGGGTAAAGTTGATAAGCAATATTATGGTTTATAAATGAGCGAGTGCTACCTACATCTAAAAATATTTTTTGATTATACTTAGGATGAATTATATAAGCTAATTCTGATATATCACTATTAAAATTAAAGAAATCTATTCGATTGGGACATCTTCCGAGGCATTAAAAAATCATTATATGGAGTAGGAGTATAATTAATTTCTTCCACGTTTTCGTTAGGAGGGATACCCTCATCAAAAGTAAGGTTTCCGAGATTCTCGTCTTCAATATTGTACAGTTCCTGACAATGAAAATTTGTTTGCGGACGTACCTTTACAGGTGGGCGATAAGTATTGTTCGTCGAAATACTCATAGGTGTTACTTGATTTTGTGAATTTTGATTTGAAAATGGTTTTTGATTGTAATTTTGAAAGGAATTTGCAGGCCGTTTAATAGCTTGCTGTGGTCTATTAAAATTTTGGAAATTATTATTTCGAGAGTAGTTTCCAGAATTATTTTGCTGGTTCTGTTGTCTAACCATAAATGGTGGCATAAAATTTGTATTATTTACTGGTTTGGAAAAAACACTGTTGCGCCCTGTTGTAAAGTTTTGATTTTGAGTCTTAATGTTGTTTTGAATATGTACTTCTTTTTGGTACGTATTTGTCAATAGATTTAAAGCAGTATCTAAATCATTAGGGTCTTTAGTTCGCATAAGAGAACCTATGGGATCTTTCAATCCGTTTAAAAGTGTTTTTAAAGCAACTCTATGGAAGTGATTATTTAATTCTTGGTTAAAACCGTAATTCAAATTTGCATAACACGTTTGGGCATTCAACAATTTTTGAATTTTTTTATAAAATTCAAATGGAGAGTCGTTACCTTGTTCGAGTTTAACGATCTCGACGGCCAAACTAGCGTCGTCGCGTTTATCTGCATATGCAGAAATAAGAGATAAACGCAGATCGTTCCAGGAATTAATAGACTTGTTAGCGATATACAATGCAGCTTCACCTTGAATTTTAGATCTGATACGCGATGTACTAAAATCATTACGGGGGCTATCAGGCACACTAACATCATAGAAGTATTTTATGATTTTCTCACTTTCTCTAATAAAGAGTGTAAGTAATTCAGGTTCCCCTTTAAAAACAGGAATCATTTCCAAAAACTCTTTAATTTCTGAAATTGTGGCATTTTGAGACACAGGGCCAGAGTTGGCATTAGGGGCGGAATTTACCGTTGGAGACGGATTAGAATTTGTAGTCGACATATTTGCCAGACTATTATTTAAATTAATTCTTGACTCTACGATTAAATTCGCGGGTCTAATAAAAATAGTATGACTTGGATTAATCAAATCTAATTCTTCGCTATCTAACAAATTATCGTTAGCACTTTCGCTATCACTTTCGTTCTCATTAAATTCAAAAATTGGGCCTCTATATGACTTTAGTAGTACTTACAGTAGTAAAACCAGCCACATCATTTCTTCCCTCAGTAGAATGGAACTCCAGTTGATTTTCTGTGATCTCGTCTATGGAATGTTCTTTTTGGATCGTGCGTTAAACCGTGGATACGGACCAGTCCCTTTTCGCGGTACCGTTAGCACAATCCTACCGACTGCGCCACTTAAATGTTCATAAACGAGAATTCACTTTTTAAAAAGATTTTATTTTATTTATAGCACAATTAATAAAAATGGAATTATTAATTATAATATAAATTTATTAGTACAAATTAAATTGGCTGTGCGATACAGCTGCAATGCAAGTACAAGATAAAGTAAAGTTCTTTGCTAGAAAAACATAATGTCCAACATGGTGATAAGAATGATTCAATGCACTGGATGGAAACATGATCTTCTTGAGTTGCGTTTATATTTGTTGTATAAGGGAATCATACAACATAATTTACATGTATATGTATGTGTTATACATCCTTGGTTCTATCATGAATTCCGTTTCTAGAATGAGCGGTTTCGGTAGATTTTCAACAACTAGGGCTTCGATATCCATATTTATCGTTCCCTAGTCTAACATTTATTTTCGCTTGGCCTAGCACGAAAACTCTGTTTCCACCAGCGGTCTGCAGGGTTTGTGTTTGGCTCCTCTTAATATTTCTGTTATCCACATACTTCTTCTTGATAATACTTTTTCCCGATCCTGTGTCTAAAACTATTTCTTTATTTCCTATATTATTTATTTTTCCTATAACTACTAATATTTTATTTTTTGAGCCCCTTTCTCTCCGTTGTGAAGGACGACATCAGGACTGTCATTCGTGTCGTCCTCTGGAGTTTGGGTGTGGTGAAGATCCTCGTGCATTAAATAATACTCTGCGATTTCTGTATGAATCTCTTCCACCCCTGTTACGGCAGGCAGCTGGCCTCCCGTCTCTTGTTCTGGTGCTAGACACCTGTGAGGGGTTGTTAAACCTGTCTCCGGACCTTCCTCTTTGTCTATCAAAATTTCTTGTATTATAACTTGATCGGTTGTTTCTATCGTTGCGTCTATCGCCACGTGTCTGGCCTCATTGGTAGTTGTACTGCTTTCGTGGCACATATCCCGAGTCTTGTCTACAGGAATCTCTTTGTTCTCTACCTTTTATGTCTCTGCGGCTCAGGGCTGTGTCTTAGTGAAGCATCTGTTGGCCGATTGTCACCATTACCTAGTGTAAGTAATGATACCTGTGAGATTAGTGCTCTTTCGTGAAGGTCGTTCAACTTAAACACCAAGGACTTTATCTCTTCCTTGGTCATATTTGCTCGACTTTGTATATGGAACATGTTATAATATTCCTGTTTTAGGCCATTTTCAAAATGGTTACAAAATGTTTCGATTGGCATTTTTGGGTCTAACTCGTAGGCCAGAGTCACTAGATCATAGTAAAATGACTTGATATCTTCTGTAAGCCCTTGTCGTCTGTTGGCCCATCGAAATTGTATATTTCTGTTGGGGTTGGTTCCACCAAACTCTTTCACAAAATCTTCGCTAATTTTTTGCCAGTTATTGTTAGCGTTCTCATCTTCCATATACTGTCTGTACCAGATATTGGCAGCGCCTTCGAGGAATGACTCCAAGTAAGTTATTTTGTATGCGTTGGTCCATCCGTTTGCGGCTGCTGATCTCTCATAGCTTCTGATAAAATTAATAGGGTTAAACATTGGAGGTGAAATGAATTTTGGCACAGAAGGGGTGCGCCCCGCAGTCGTTGCTTCCGACAGTGTTGTGTTTGTGTCAGCCATTGTATTATCTTCTGCTTTAGCAGTTGAGGGTGCAGTTGGTAGAATATGTATTATAACTTCCTCCCTTGATGTACTAGCAAAACTAGCATCCGGTAATGGGGAATGGGGATGTTGGAGGACTGCTAAGAAGTTTTTTACTTGATGAAAAAACGTCGCAATTATCTTGATTTTCCGATTCATTCGCTAGTTCCATACTTCTGGACTTAGGATTAAATGTATCAGATAATATAGGAATATGGCGTCTAGCTTCTTCCGTTTTCGAATTTTGCAATGTCTTGTCGACTTTTAACATTGCTAACGCTGGTTTTCGGATTAATCCGGCTCGAAGGACCATGTGTGCGGTCTACTTATCCCCTTTTTAAATGGATAATTCACGCAAATGAAACATTATACTAATTTAAAATTTATTTAGAAAAGATAATCGTACGCAAAAATACGTTGAACATTATAGCGGTCGTTCGTGTCAATGCCCGAAAAAGGCCTTTTTGGGGTTCCAAAACTATTCCAATTATCTTCCACACAAAATAGAGTGGGAGTAAACCAGAGTTGGGCATTAATTAATTAAAATATTAATTAATTGATTAATCACTTGATTCAATTGCAATTTACAATTGATTACATCAATTGTAAATTGCAATTGACAATTGAATTTTTAATTGTCAATTGCGATTAAAAGTTTCTTCATTAAATTGTTTCTTGCAATTGAAAATTAAAAATTCAATTGTCAATTGCAATTTACAATTAATTAATCTGATAATTATTAATATCAACTTTAAAAATATTGAGAGTTGAGAAACCGTGAGCCAAAAAAAACGCAAATTATCAAATTATCCATGAAACAATAACCATAATTAATTTCTTTAAAGTAAACTAACGACAATAATTTTTGGAAAATGAATGAAAAACAGATTATTAAACTGGAAAAGCAAAATGAAATCTCAAATAGTATTTAAATTCATATTTATTTAAAGTCTATTTAAATCAAATTAATGAAACAAATGAAATATGTAATAATAAATAAAAACACAAAGAAAATATAAGTGAAAAAAACTTAAAAAACTTCCCAACAGTAAGATAAATTTGTTTTACAAAAATGTTCGTTTTTCATAATTTAAATCTGCCTTTAAAACAACTCTTTTTTCAAAAAGTCCATCTGACAGTCTGTTCGATTTAGGAGCGTTGGTCATTGTCGCATACGAAAATAGCCTCTCCACAGGTCCTGACGAAGGCAAAGGTGTATTATATTTTAGAAATAAGTTCTTTATCTCGGGATATTTTTTGAGCAAGCAAATGTCTTTGTCTTCCTCACTAAAAAAATGTGAAACTAGAACTTCGGCTTTGGACTTTGGGTGTGCCTCACATTCAGAATCAGAGTCAAAATTAAAAAATTCATTCTCTTGAGTCGCAATACTCGAACTAGGTTGAGTTGTTGAAGTATTTTCACCTGCCTGATTCTTATAAACTTCACTTAGTACTAATGATTTAAAAGTACTAACAATTTTTTGTTGATGGCTGGATTCCAAACACGAAATCCATTTGTTTTTAAAACGAGGATATGACAAAGCCGCGATTCCTGCATTAATTGCTTGTTGATTGGTAAAATTTAAAAAATCACTAAATCTCTCTTCGACACTCTTTAAATACCGTAGACAAAGGGGTTTGCAATAAATAAAATTGTCATTAGTTGACATTTTTTGAAGTTTTCTTCTGAGTGCAAACAAACATGGAACAGTTATGCCATAGTAGGTGTCGTGCTCACCTTGAAGGATATTCAATGCATCAGCTAATGGCTTTGTACAAGATAAATATTCTTCCATATACTCGAATTCACAGTCTCGTAAGGGATTTTTTATTCCAAGTGATGAGTGTAGCATAGCACTTTTGTCTTTTATTTTCGATATTTGTTTCAAGGCATCGTACAAACTGTTCCACCGTGTTTCACCAGGTCTGCTCAGGGTTTGGTTAAGAATATTCTGCATTATTTCTGCTGATTTAGGACGGTTTGCAGCCTTCCATAAAGCAGCGCATTTTTTCATAACATGAGTGTGCATAGTGGAGAGAGTAGTGTTCTGTCCATTTAGAATACGGTTAGCATCCGTGGTAGTGCATAAACTTAGAGTATGTGCCCAACATCTTAAATGGGATGGCAAAAATAAATTTTCATCTAATTCGAAGTCACTGACAGAGCTGTCGTCATTAATGTCTGATTCGTCCATTTCATCACTATCCCTTTCATTAGCCGTGCTCTTCAAAGGTATCCCGAATTCTCGAAAGGCTTTAACAAAATTGCTGCCATTATCAGTGATGGCAGCAACAATTTTTCGTTGATCTAAATTAAAATCTGAATGAATTTCATTGATCAGAGCAGAAACACGGTCGTAACTGTGAATCCCAATAAACCTTCGACAGGCAAGTGCCATTGACTTTCGGCGTAGTGTTTCAGGATCAATTAAATGAGCGGTTAACCCCAGAAAACTTCTTTTCCGTCCTGACCAAATGTCAATTGTGGTACAAATGTAATCGACTTCTTCCAAAATGTTTTGTAATTGGGACATTTGAATTCTGTAATATTCATTGATTTCGCGAACAAGAGTTCGTCTACTCATTACTTTAAGAGCATAATGTTCTATATTAACACCAGTCATTAAGTTAATGAAAAAAGGATCTTCGACTGCTCGTAAAGGACTCATCGCACTAATAAAATATTTTACAATATTGCTGTTGAATAATTTTTGGCTTGGTAATTTCAAGGAAGTAGATGTAGACGTAGAAACATTTTTTTAATTTTTGTTTATAAGTTTTTTGGATTTTATATAGCACTGATATTCTTCAAATATATCCTTTCCGTGTCTTTAAATGGCTAATAAAGTTTGATGAACAGTTTCTGTAACCACTGATTTCTACATTATTTGGCAGGCATTTCATGCATTTTGCTACAATAACTTTCGCTTTGGATTTTTCTTTTACTATTGTAAAAAACTTCCCATCAACAATATTTAAGGTCCCGTCAATGTCAACTGATGAGGTTGATGGGCCACTGTCGTGTTCATCATTAGCTGGACTTGAGAACTTGTCTACATCCATTTCTAAACTCTCTTCGGGATACATCGAATCCATTTTGCTCACAGCACTAAATAATACTGGTAAACACCTTAATCAAGTAAATAATAGTTTATACTTTCACACAGGACGCTAATGCTAGTATTTGACAGTAAACAGAATACTCTACTACATTCAATTGTCAACATTAAACGCGTTCTCAGCTACCTAGATATTATGTATGAACCATGAAGTAGACCTGGGCCCTATTTGAAATAAATTATTTTGAAAATTTTTTCAGATATAATATTAACTGAATGATTTTGAGATAGATAGATATAGTGATTTTATTTACAAAGAAAATCAAAAAACAAGCAAGGCAATATATAGAGCGATCAAATTAATTTGTAATCGAGTCACCCATGATTCCGAAATCGTATGTAGTTACTTGAACTGCTTTACAATAAAACGTCGGTTGGAAGCTAAAATGGTTCGTTCAAGTTAAAGACATACGGATTAAAATCCATGGATGACTCGATTACAAATTTATTCGATAGCTTGATACAAAATCGCACACGCGGCTATGACTATTATTCGTCTTTCGTAAATTATTATTAATTGAATATAATAATGAAACTGAATTAATTGTCAATCACAATTCAATTAATTGCAATAACAATTAATTTTTTAGTTATCAATTGCGATTGATTACCACAATTGCATGTACTTAATTGTTAATTGTAACTAACAATTTAAAAATTAATTGTAATTGTTAATTGTCAATCAATTGAAATTTGCCCAACTCTGGAGTAAACACAGGGATGTACTTAAATTTTGTACATTTCCTCCCCCTTGGCATGTAAATGACAATAAATTTACAAAACAGTCAAACAACAATAAAGTATACACATTACAGATTTATGAAACAGAGAACAACATAAAAAAATAGCACACACAATTGACACAATTAAGAGTTCCTTTGCATCATGCGGCCAAGCGCATTCACAGAGGAGCACGTCGTCTTCATGGGATAGGATGGCTAGTTTCCTAACGGAGCGCTTGAACAATCCCTGGCCGGTACGGACGCTGGCTACGCGGACAACTCCATCAGAGCCTGCAAACTATTCCTCAACTCTGCCCGCCTTCCATACTAAAGGTGGCAGATTGTCTTCAGCCATAAGGACCAGTGTACCCTGTTGTATTACATCACAGGTGGACTGACACCACTTTGAACGGAGTTGCATTTGAACAAGTACCTCTCTGCTCCAGCGCTTCCAAAAATGTTGACGTAGTTGTTGAACTCGTTCCCATCGGTTAAGGTAACTTGACATTAGTGACGTCGTATTCAGGCAGATTCATAAGCGACTCACCGAGGAGGAAATGAGCGGGAGTCAGTACTTGGAAATCGGGGGGTTCGTCGGAAAGGACGGGAACTCATGACCGTTTCGATTTGGGTTAGAAGCGTAGAAGCTTCCTCAAACGTTAAGTGTGAATTTAAGACAATTCTTTTAAATGCTGTTTTGCAGATTTTACCATTCTGTCCCGCAGACCACCGAAATTCGGAGCTCTAGAAGGAATAAGTTTCCACGTTATTCCCTCATTTAACAAAGTCAGATTTGCGCTAAAAAGTCTGAAGTCTCGAATTTCTCGTTGCGCCCCCACAAAAGTTGTGGCATTATCACAGTAAATGCATGAAGTAAAGAGATATGCTCTGATTTTATTCTTTGTTTAGTTACATAATTATTAGCTGGCAAAATTATAGGATGTTTCCTTTCTTGAGATATCGGTGCATTTCGCAATCTTCCCCCCGAACGGATTAAACCATCATTACCGAGGAACGGATCTAAGGTGACAAGCTTGCTAGTTTTAGGTACAGATCGATTATTTTTTAGAGTAGCAAGTTCAATTGGAAATTCATTCTGTTGAATTATTTTTAAAATGACATCCCGAGCTGCAGTCAACTCGACACTTTTAAGACACCCTGAATGTCTAATATTTTTATGTTTTAAATATGAGAAAACCTCAAACAATAAGCTACAATACGCTTCAATTTGTCAAAACACGAAAATCTTATTTAAAATCGGTAAATCGGTCGAAGCAGTTGCAAGTAAAACAAATTTACGTTTTTCCGGAATGATATTTTCGTCTATAGGGGTTAGAGCAAATTTTGATTAAGGCCATTCGACACCCGCTGTTAAGAAATTCTGGGCCATGCCAAAACATTGGTGATTCGGAAATTTGTTTGGGATACGCTCCCCGCGATATTACATCCGCTGGATTGTGCTTAGAGTCGATATGTCGCCAATCCTTACTGGCACTTTGGATCTGTGAAACACGATTCGCAACAAATACCTCAAACGAATTCGGATTTGAATTGATATAGTACAGCATTATCATTCAGTCGGTAAATAGTAGTTTAATAAACAAGAGTGTTAATAAGAGCGATTAATAATCGAAACGATTTTAACGCGTGAGCGCAGCGAGCGCGTTAATGTTAATGAGTTAATGAGTCGACATTATTAATCGCCGATTAACACTCATGTTGATTACAATATTTTTTTGTCGATCGCTCTTTATTAGAATGAAAATAATCTAATTTTGTTCCATGGCAAAATCCAAATTCTGACATAATATGCAATAAGTCATAATACCTCTGACATAATTAATTAATTTCGGCAGGTGTCAGTTCCAAATGCATGTTTCAATAATATAATATATTTTTGGTTACCTAGCAAATCTCATAATCTCAACAATGTTTTTAATGTGCATGTATGCATTAAACTGAGTTATTAATAAACTCCTTTTATTACATTAACTAGATCTTTAATAAACGATCGACAAAAAATAATATTTTCTAGTTGATTCGAGATTCAATGCCTTGGCTACTTTGTTCATTAATTTAGCAGCGAGTAAAGCTGCGCATAATTCGAGACGCGGAAGTGTGACAATCTTGACCAATCACCATTTTTTCCGATAAATCATAAATATAGATAGATAGATAACATTTATTGACCGATACATTTGTGATTATGTTTACAGTCATACATTATACAATATAATGCAATAAAAAATAACAAAATCACAGTTAAACCCATCACACCAAAAAATACATTTACAGCAGCGTGTCGCTAACGCAAAGATAAGCGTAGAATTAAAACGTAATGTTTGTAAACTCCTCCAGTTGGTAGAAGGGATGTTGAATCAGGAATGCTTTTAGATTCACAACACGTATTATTGTTATCACAAGTCGTTTGCGAATTTAACTGGTAGGCTTTGGAACAAAAAAAATGCAATTAGCCCTAAATTCGCAAAACGACTTGTGATAATAATACGTGTTGTGAATCGTGTAAAAACTATTTTGTCCATATTTCCTGAAAGAAAAAAGATATGGATCTGCGGTTTTCATTAATATTTTCGATATTTTATACTAATTATAATAATGTTAAAAAATATATGAGTCCATTTACATTTTTCAAGAAAAGTTATAAGCATTTTCGTACAGAAGAATTCACCCTCTCCTCCCACCCTTATTTGATGAGCTAGAGCATAAAGCGTTAGACGAAAATTGTGTATAATTGTTTTAGCTTTCCAATAAAGTTATTTTTGAGTTACCTTAATTGCCTATAATTTGGAGAAAAACATGATTTTATCATTTGCCATGGCAGGTACGCCCCCTACCGGCGAAGCTAGAAACTTGAAAATAATTTCCAGCGATTTCTCTTGGCCACTTTTACTCATAGATAATATATAACTACTTTTACTATAAATATTTTTTTCCGAAGGCTGTACGATAAATAGTTTCTGAGATACAGTCGGCGACCATTCGTAGTTGTACACCCTGTACAAACAACTTATTTGTTTATACCAAAGAAAACCGATAAAATTTGTTTTTCCAAGATTTGTGACAAGTTTACGGATAGAAAGTCAAGAATTTTTATTGGGCGATAAAACAACCAACTAATTCACCCTTATAAAAAACCCAAGAGTCGTTAGAAAATGAGTATATTTTAGAATAAAAAAATTACATTATTAAAATTACCACAAAAACAACAAAATTATTTAATTTCCAATTTAGCCAGCATTTTGTTAATGCTATTGTCATTACTGTAAAAATTTGGTACAGGGCAGTTACACTGCAGAATAAATGTTATTATCCCTTCTTCATTTATAAATCTCAATGAAAAGTTTATAACATTGTGGGGTTTTCTTGCTTCAATTATTCTTTCTAAAAATGTCTGCATATCTACGGTTATCCCCCCTTCTTCCACCATCCGATCCGCCAATGTGAGTTTGGACTTAAAGGTTACGTGCCATCCACATCTCGGGGGACGCCTTGAAAGGTACGGTTGAACCGTTTTTACTTGAATGAGATGATTATTTACCATACACGTGAATAATTCGTTAAGACCTTCGTTGTTTTTTTCGTTCGATTCTGTTAAAGATGGACAGGATATTGAAAGGTGTTACCACTGAAAGAAATAAAAACCAGATGATTAATACTAAGCAGATTGCGTATCACAACTGTAAAATCTTTATGTAAGATTGTAAGAAAATGTTAGGAAAAACAGCTGTTGCTGTGAACACTTTTATAAATAGTTATTTATGTACCAAGGGCATTATGAGGATGACGATGATCCAGCTAAAGCGTTGAGTGATAATTGATAAATCTTACATTAATGGTCATTTCGTTTTATGGCTTACTGCTTACAGCTAAATTTAAATCTAAATTTGGCAACATAAATAGACCAATAATATACCTACAGGGTGTCTCAATTTTGATGGGGATGGGGGGTTTCACCCATTTCTAGGCGAGATAGAAAAAAATGGTTTTCGCAACACTGTGCTCGATTTTTAAGAAAAATTTTAAGAAAAACCACATCTTGATATCTCTAACCGTTATCAAGATATCTTTAAAAAGTGACATTTGGCCGATTTTTAAAAAGTGTCATAACTTTTTTGTTTATTAAAATATTTTAAATCTGTAAAGTGTTTGTTGTAGTAGTTTTTCACGTAGAATAATGTGCACTAGACATTTTTGTTCTAGGTTCAATATATTTCGAGTTATTACACCTAACTTTCTTATTTTAAATGCAAACCATAAAATCAAATCAAATCAAATTTATTCATGCTTTAAAACAAATTGTTTTTTACACAAGTCAGGTACAGTTGAGCTAAAATAATTGAATAAAACAATTCACATCACAAACACACATGTACATACAATCACAAACCATCACACATAAGAAATTCATCGATGCTGTAGAATGCCACCCTCAGTAACTTACTCCTCAAGTACTGCCCAAATTTTACAGTTGTAATCTTACTGTTTCTATATTCAACTTATTTAGGAACATCGGACCAAAGTAATTGCATCCGTTACGACTTGCGGACAGTCTAAGACAACCAGTTCTCACCCTCTCACATCCACGTGTATTATGACTGTGAAAAGTTCCATTTAGGTCGTAGTTTGCTCGATTTTTATGGGCGTAGACTAGACATGTGTATATGTCGCAGGCTAATTGCAAATTCAGTCTTTTTATAAAAGGCCTAGGCGTTTTCTAAATGACTAGATAAATTGTAAAATGCTGAGTTAAAACAGGATTTTTACAATTCGACTGAAAATTTTAGGCGTTTTATAAAATGACGAATAGCTGTGAGTCTTATAGTAAAAGGATCTTCAATTTTGTTTTTTTTTGAATACGACTGATTATATTCAGTCGTTTTGTAAATGACTCAGAAATAATTAGGCACTTTATAACAGCAATAATACGAATAAAAAATAGGTTAGTTTATTTTAATTTTGTTACAAAAAATACTTACTCTTACAACACATTTTTTGATATTCGAAGAATTAACTAACAGATCATAAATCTACATAATTTAAGTAGATATCTAACATGATATTTTACTTATTTGAACAGGGTCCACTAGAATGACATTTACTATTGCATTTTAAGTGAGCTTTAAAACAAAAACACTTATTTGTGTGGCACTGCGCTTTGCTTGGTTTACAAGAACATTTTTTAAATCCCTGTCCTCCAAATTTTGAAAACAGTTTTTTCTTCCAAAACATGAATTAGTTCGGAATTGCCAATACCAACAATTTCGTTCCTCGAAAACCATCGGTTCAAAATTCCGTAAGTAGTACCAATTTGGTACACCCCATTTTTTATCTCTACGATAGTTCCTAATATATTTTTAGGGTCCAATGGTCCCCTGTCAAATTTAGGAACTTCAATCGCAACATTCTCACCCAAAAATAGAGGTTTCAACTTTTGTTTGGTAGTTTGGAGCATTTTTTCTGCAGCACGTTTTTGACCAACAATACACCCCACTCTTTGTGTCTGTATGATATCCTCATTTTGGCATAATTCACATACCCACGCTGTTTCATTCAATGCTAAATCTGAAGAATTTCTCTTCAAACATTTAACACAGCAAACCGTTATGTTGCCAGTATTTTCAATTCCAATCTGTTCCAAGATGGGAATATCCTCGATGTTGCATATTGGAATTTCTTCAATATTAGTTTCATTTTCCTTTAAATCAAACATTTCAGATTGTTTTGTTTCACGTGAATTAACTAATAAATTTCCAAAACGTACTCCATCTGAGCATAGATTCATTTCAGTGGAAGTAATTGTTAAATTTCCCAAATCTTCTTTCTCGATCATGGCTTCCTCTTCCTCGGTTATATTAGTTAATACCTTTTCTAAGTCTTCTTCAGTTGTTATTTTTCTAACTGTTTCTGTAGGTAAATCAGATGAAAAAATTCCAACTGGAAAATCGACACCAAACAATGCCTTGTAAGGTGTACGTTTGATTATCCTATGGTAAGAGGAATTTTTCTGCCATTGGACAAAATAACATTCGACTGACCAATTTGTTGAATTATTATCCTTAAGCCACGCTCTTAACATGTTTTCAACGTCTTGGTTGGACCTTTCAACACTGCCTTGGCTCTGTGGGTGACGAGGACGACCATTCACTATCTTGCAGGAAGGCCATCTTGAAACCAATTGATTAATTACAGTATTGACAAACTCACGCCCATTATCACTTTGTAATATTTTGGGAGCGCCAAACTCCAAAAATATTTTTAAAAGTTCTGATGAAACTTCATCTGCACGTTTAGACTTTAACGGTCTTAAGTGGAGAAATTTGGTAAGGTGGTCCTGGTAGTTCATCAGCCATTTATATTCACCATCAGGAGTTGATTGTAGATCCATAAGATCTACTTGCCCTCTATGATTCCATCCTCTGAATAAAATAGGTTTGACCACTATTCCTTTCTTCGGTAGCTGTTTCTTTTCCGCACACGTTGAACAACATTTAACAAATATTTCCACTGCTGGTCGAGGAATTGAATATTTGGGTTTGAGGGACATTATCATTTTATCGCGTCCTCCATGTCCGTTACTTATATGAGCTTCTACTAATTTTTCGTAAAATTTTTCATATGGCACTACGAATGTGATTTCATCATCCTTATTTGACCTTTTCTTTATAATTGCTTTTTCTCCACCTATTTCCAAAGTTTCATAAATACGTGCAAAATAATGCTGCTCGTTGGACCTTTTATCGCATTTTTCCTTTGCTTGTCTACCAGTTAATAAAATTTCAGTAATTTTTTCTACTTTAGCGGAAGTCCACGGTTTTTTAATACTTTTCTCATGAGTTGAAATAACAATATTAAATTACTTCGGAAAAATATTAAAAATACAACTTGGCTTTTGAGGTTATGATCTTTTAGATTACTTACCAGAGTAAAATTTTTCCAGTTCTTTATAATATAGCTCTTTATTAACAAACACGTCACTTTCTGAGTCTTCTAACATCTTGAAACCAGAGTTTCTCAAGTAAAAATAGTCAAAAAATATTCGTTTGTTTTCAAAATGACAAACACCGCAGCATGAAGTGTTCAAAACTTAACCTAACAAATTGCTTTACAATTCGCCTAACTCGAGGACAGTCTTATTATAATACGCCTAAATATGTGTAGTTTATTCCAGGCGCAATATAAAAATAATCCATCTTATAATAAGGCTGAGAATTATTCGTCGTTTTATAAAACGCCTAAAATTTTCAGTCAAATTATAAAAATTCTGTTTGAACTCACCATTTTACAATTTACCTAGCCATTTAGAAAACGCCTAGGTATTTTATAAAAAGACTGAATTTGCGACTAGCCTACGACATATATATAACGATGGAAAAGTAAATAGTTCCAAATCTCTGAATTTTTGCCTGACACAGTCCCGGTAACCGAGTCCCGTCATAATACGGATGACCTTCCTCTGGAGACCAAAAATTCTCAAAGACGTCGGCGCATGACCCCAATTTATCAGCCCATAGGATATTTGTGATACAAAGAGCGCAAAATATGCTGTTTTCACAACATTCAGATGCACGAGATTCATGAGGTTTCTTATGACGAATATACTTTTACTGAGTTTCCCCGCCAGAAAATCAACATGCTGACCCCAGTTCAGTTTTGGATCGAGATTAAGTCCTAGAAATTTTACACTTAAGGTATTGATCCCTGGCAGAGCCCTATGGGTAAAAAACATGTCAACAGTTTTGGTCTGATTCAGACACAATCTGCTAGACGTAAACCATTCAAGTACCTCTGACCGCGCGACTGCCATGCGTTGCACTAGAGATTCCAAATTCCTGCCATTTACCAGTAATGAAGTATCATCGGCAAAAATTATTGGTTCAGACTGACGTGTGCTCATTTTAATATCATTGATATAAATCAGAAAAAGAACGGGTCCCAACACCGAGCCCTGAGGTACTCCACTACTGACATTGAGCATACTTGACTTGATATTATTTAACAAAGTATACTGATATCTATTTTTTAGATAAGAATCAATAAGCTGGCAACTAGAACTTTCAAAGTTGTAATATTTTAATTTCTGCAACAGTACACCCGAGTCAACGCAGTCGAAGGCCTTTTTCAGGTCGCAAAAAGTTATACCAACATAGTCACCTGTCTCAAAACCATCCACGATCCTATCTATCATATGGATAATAGCATCATTAGTAGATCTCCATAGTTGGCTATGCCATTAAAAAATTGCTTATTTTTTTATATTTTCAAAAATATATATCTTGGTATACTTATTTTTATATCTCACTGAATTATACGTTTTTATATTTTTAATTTCGTAAATTAAATGTTTAGAATATTATTAGTAGGCGTTGTTAAAGAAAATGTTATATCAATGAACCAGCGTTAAATAGTAAAAGCCATTTATCAACAATAATCAAAATATATCAAATTTAACAGGTAAAAAATCAACAATAAATAAACAGAAACACAAAATATATAACTGAAAGAGAACTAATAAATAAACAATTGAAACACATTATAGTACGAATTTGTTGAATTAAATGTTCAAGTTCTTGTCCGTTCTGTTGAACACATAAACTTTTGGCAAGGACAATATATTTTTTTTTAAATAAATCGAACATAAAGGAAGAAATTGAGCATAGAGTGAGGCAGATTGCAAATAATTAGAAATATAAAACCAAATCAGATTTTTAACGTGATTCATGCTGCAATACAACATTATCGGCAGCAATTTGAATATTTAAATTAAACAATTATTTGTTTAACATGTTTATAATTTACTAAAATGATTTCTATAAAAAAATGTAAAATCTTAAGTTTATGTTGATTAATATTAACTTGGCTGTGTTGTTACCATTCGACGTTGGTTCATTGATATATTTTTCTTTAACAACGCCTACTAATAATATTCAAAACATTTAATTTACGAATTAAAAATATAAAAACGTATAAAATATAAAAAAAGTTATGACACTTTTTAAACCCCCCATTCCCATCGAAATTGAGACACCCTGTACATAATACGTCTCCCAATAGTACAAGGGCATTATAAATTATAAAAGAATCTAACATCAAAGGTGGCTGTGCATTTTTCATGTTTTCTCTTTGAAATTCCCTAGTAATTTTAAATTTATTAAATTTTACAGCCAACTACGATGTTAGATTCTTTTAAAATGACCTACACCCAACTGGTTGTGGATAAAATAGAAAAGGTACACCATACATTTTAATATTACTTAATACAATAGCAAATTAAATTAATATCAACTAACCATTTTCTAGACATGCAAATGGCGACCAGAGTGAGTGGCGACACAATGAATTTTTTATTTCAGCTTGTCTCCTTCTCCCTTCTCCTTCAACAATTCAACATCAACCACAAAACGCACGCGTTGCGCGTTGTGCATGCGCAAAAAGCTCCTATCAGAGGAGGCACATCCCGGTCACGTGGTACCCACGTGTTACAGTAGCCACTAGCGCATGTCAGTTTTAATTTCGAAACTTCGGACGAATTATAATTGTTTAAATTTTTCTGGCGGAATGTTAGAATGAACCTATTTCTTTATAACGCAGAAAACCGTAAGAAAATCCGTCAATTTTCCGAAATTTTATGCTACTTTTATGAACACAAAGTTTAAATTGAACATATTTTAACAACTTAATTCTACAGTAGTAGGTAGATAATAAAATCGGATATTTTCGAGAAATTCTAATTCTGTTCAAACAGAACTAATTAATTTTTTTATAATAATGAAATCAGTAAGAAAATCTATCAATTTTTAATAGTTTTATGGCAGTTGTTAAGACAAAACCTTTAGAATTGCACAAATTTTGAAGTGAACTAATAGCAGGGAATAAAACGACGGTTTTTGATATTCTCAGATATCATTTTCGTCAATAATGGCTATCATAATCGCTCATATAATAATATCCTATTATGTAAACAATTAATTTTTTTATGATGTGGTAAAAGTTGTGTTCATATATGTACAAAAAGTAAATCACTTTAGAAATAAAACCTGTTTATTAAAAAGCTAACACAGTGCATTTAATTGTACAAGGTAAATAAATATAACGTAATAAATACTTTCTATAAATTTCAGCTATTAATTAACGGACATTTTTGGTGCTGTAGATTATATATAGGTACGTATATTTCTAATTATTTCTAATTATACTTATTAATAATTGTTTCTAATATATTATGCGTCTGATATATTACTGTATAATATATTTATTAATTTATTCTAACTGTAAGATATTGTGTAATGATATTTTCAGTTTATTAAATAACAATTTGCTATATTATATATATTTTTTAAAATGTAAACTCGAAATAAACTCTAACATTTATACATAATAAATTTGGTATTTTTACCTTCTCGATTATATTTTGTATATAAACTGCTGGCCAATTGAAACGTACCAAGCGAATTTTTAGGTTGAATTTAAAGTCAAATATTTTGAAAAATAGAAAAGATATCAACATGCGGTTTTCAGGATTTCAGAGATAATTTCATTGAGAAAACGATAGTGTTACCTGATTTTTTTACTTTGAAGTACATTACTATCTACAGGGTATGAAAGAAAGTCTCCTTTTTTTTGTCAAATTTTATAACTACCGTGATTCCACAAAACTTTTTTTAAATTTTTTTGATGTAGATTTTTTTAGTCCTTACTTAATGGGAAAACAACCTGTTTCTCAAAATTTTGATATCCCTGTTATTTAATAAGATACCGAATTTTTGCTGAAAATTTGATTTTTTCTTTGTTTTTTGTCGTTCGGCCGTATTGTGTTTTGTAAGAACCAATCTCTGTAGTTGATTATACCTTATGAATGGCTTTCTTATAAAAAGTACACTTTTTGTACTTTCAATAATTTATTGGTAACCAGTGGCTTATCAAAAATCGGTACACGTTCGCTAATTGGCGGCGAAGCTAGAAACTTGAAAATAATTTCCAGCGATTTCTTTTGGCCACTTTTACCATAAATATTTTTTTCCGAAGGCTGTATGATAAATAGTTTCTGAGATACAGCCGGCGACCATTCCTAGTTGTACACCCTGTACACTGTGTCCCAATTTGCTTGTAATTGCAGGGTATCTCTGTAATTTGTAAAGATAGAACTTCGCGGTTTTCTCGAACCTGTGCCACTTTTTCGCGTAACTCTTAATGCCGCAAACAGAGCTAAGCTAACTTGTTTTGTTTCTGAGATACAGGGTGAAAACGAAAATTTTCACTTTCCGAGGTGCTGCCATATCTCACACACCATGTAAGCTAGAAAAAAAGTAAAAACTGTTCTAGATAGATATTTTTGCGTAGATACCAGTGGCGTAGGTACTTGACAAAAATTGTTTTGCACCGTTTAAGAGATATGACTCAAACTAGGTCTTTTTTAAATAGAACACCCTGTATTTTTTGGGAGCCAATTCATTTGGCGAAACTTAAGCCCAAGCTGTTCACGTTTCTTCTTTACATGTTCTTTCCACTTCACTTTTGCATCAAGGGTCATGCCTAGGTATTTTGCGGTGTTAGCGTGAGGGACAACTATACCGTTGAGGTATACTAGAGGAGCATCCTTTATCCTGCAATATGCAAAATTGACGTGAACAGATTTGAGCCCATTGAACTTGATCCTCCATTTCATGGTCCATGCCTGGATTTTTTCGCTTGCATGTTGAAGTTTGGTGGTGGCTTCATGTACTGTTTTCCCAGTCGCGAGGAGGGCAGTATCATCCGCAAAAGTCGCACTGGTTACTTTAGTGCACAAAGGGAGATCGGCCGTATATAGTAGATATAATACCGGACCGAGGACACTACCCTGCGGTACGCCTGCTTTGATCTCTTTAAAGCTCGAAAATTCATTATCTTGTCGCACTCTGAAGATTCTTCCAGTCAAATAGGACTCTAGGAGCTGGGCATATTGGGCTGGCAGCACATTATGCAATTTATAAATCAATCCTTGATGCCAGACTTTATCGAAAGCCTGCGCTACATCAAGGAATATCGCTGAGCAGTATTGTTTATTCTCTAAAGTCTTTTCAATCAGATCCGTGATACGATGAACTTGGTCTATGGTTGAGTGTTGGCTTCGAAATCCGAACTGATGATCCGGGATCACTTTCCTTTTCATTAGGAGTGGTTTCAATCTCTTTAATAGCAACTTCTCAAATAGTTTCCCCATGATGGGCAGCAGTGATATAGGCCTGTATGAGTTGATATCAGTAGCTGGCTTCTCTGGCTTCGGCAGCATAATAACTTCTGCCACTTTCCAGCACTCTGGCACATGTTTAAGTCTAAACGCGGCATTACAGATGTACGTGAGCATTACGATACCTTTACGTGATAATTGCTTTAAGACTTCACCTGTAAGTATGTCGAATCCTGGTGCCTTTTTTGGGTTTAAGTTAATGCGTATTTCTTTAGCTACTTCTGTTGGTGTTACCAACTCAATACTCTCGTTGTTTTGATTTTCTATCTCTGGCAGTTGAAGATTTGGTCCATCATGAGGTCTGAACATGTCTTCAAGGTGGGCTGCGAATGCTTCAGCCTTTAGCTTGTCTCCCCGAATCCACTTTCCATCATGATTTCTTATAGGGGGAATTGCAGCAATTGGTTTCTTAATCTTCTTCGTCGCTTTCCATAAGGAGTAATTTGTTTCTTCATTGGCTGTAAGTTTGCTAAGGTAGGCCGCCATTGATTCTTCTTTCAATTTCTGAATCTCCAGTTTAAGTTGGTGAGTCTTATTGTTTAGCATTGTTTTGTCAGCTGGATCGCGTGACTGTTGCCACTTTCGTCTCAGACGTCTTTTTTCCCGCACTAAGTTGCGCACTTCCACTGGATAATTAATGCCAACTGTTTTACGAGTCAGCTCTTTAGTATTTTTCCACGCTGCTGTTTGTATTATTGTCACAAACTTTTCCACTGCAATATCGAGTTGCTCACTTGTCTTTAATGGTACACTTAGGTTAAGTTCACTGTCAAGGTCTCCTCTGAAACTATCCCAATTAGTAGTTTTGTTCACTAACATTGGACGCACTTCCTTCTCTATAACTTTCTCACTTAGTGTTAAAATCACTGCGGAATGGTCAGAGTTTAAGTCTAGCACTTCTTTCACATTCACAAGCAACATGAGACACTATATTAAATTAAAAACTCTTAATATTAATATTATTTTTATTTTATCTTTATAGCGAAATAAAATTTTTTAACGTTCATTATAAATAAACAATAAAACTTAACAAAATATTTTACTTTTTTTTTCGGATCCAGACACAGGCCCAGGAAATCAACAGAATCTTGGGCGGATATATTTTTAGTATGAAAGATAAGTTTTGTGTCTTTGCGGTGTTTAATTTCAGTTTGTTTGCACTAAACCACACTTGTGCTGCTCGCAAGGCGCTTTCAGTCAAAGCATCTGTTTTCTGGACGTATTTCCTCCTCACCAACAAAGATGTATCGTCCGCATACAGACATGCACCGTACACATCCTCATTCATGAGAAGGTCGTTCATGTAAATAGTAAAAAAAATTGGGCTCAGGATTGATCCTTGAGGGACACCACATTCAACGCATTTCAGCTTTGATGTACTATTATTTCATAATATAACCTGTTGGCGATCTGTTAAATAACTTTATATTAGTTTTAGTTGATTTCCTCTAATCCTATAATAACTCAATTTTGACAGTAACTCCTTATGAGGAATGCTATCGAAGGCTTTACTTAAGTCGCACAGGATTACCTGACTTATTTCTCCGTTGTCATAAGCCTCCATTATTTTCTTTAGCATTTCCCAAATTGCAGTTATTGTTGATCTTCCCCGCCTGTAACCATGCTGCCCGACACACAACAGCTTATTCTTCTCAAAAAAATCCGAGAGTCTGTTTTCAAAATTCCATCAAAGATCTTGGAAATGACGGGCACGACACAGGACGATAATTTCCAGCATTATCCTTGTTTCCTTTTTTATGGATGGGCGTAACTTTAGCACATTTCAGCTCATTCGGAAATATTCCATCATCGAATGTGTTTATTAGTATTTTCAAAGGGGCCACAAGTTCTTCTTTTGCTGCCTTAATCATATGAGTTGTTATTCCATAAATATCCTTGGATTCTTTTCCTTTTAGGCCACCAAATATCTTTTCCAGCTCCTCCTCGTATACAAAGTTGAAATAACAGGATTTTATGTTGTACATTTTTGATTTTTCCAGCAAGGTCCTTGCAGAAACATGCACGTCGTTTATTTCCTCGATGGTCCTTCTTCCTATATCACAAAAGTAGGTGTTCAGTTCTTTCACCGTCAATTCACCGCTACCCATATCATTTATGTCCTTATTTTGATTTAGTTCGTTGTTGATTATTTTCCACGTTGCTCTCTGTTTATTCTCCGCACTATTTATGTATATGTCATTTCTCTCTTGAATACCCTGTTGTAATTTATTCCTGTAGTATTCCTTGTAGAGATTATAAGCCATCCTTGATTGGTCATCCCTTTTTACTCTGTTGATTGTACCTAGAGCATTCAATATATTCTTTATTTCCTGTAATTGTTTACTTCTTATCACTCTTCCTTTGACTCTTTTCCCATTTTTACTCACTTTCACTACCATTTCAGGGAAACTTTCTTCGTAGGCACTCATTAAAATTGTGTGAAAAAGTGTATATGCTTCCCTAGCACCTCTATCATGAAACAATGTTGCCCAGTTCACAGCCCGCAACTTCAATTTAAACTGGTTAACAGTACTTTCGTTCACTTGTCTTCTTTTTATTGTTTGATACTTATTTTTATCTGCAGGCTCCCCCAACACCAACTGACTTTCCAGGATCTGTCCTAGGTGATCCGAAATGTGGAGGTTGATTTCGTTAACTTGAACTATCGTTTGACTGTTTGAAAATACAGGGTGATTCAAAATTCGATGTAGATATTTTAAGGACGTATTGTTGGGATCATAAGACTTTTTTTTCAAATAAACATGTGTCCTAAAATGCACCCCCTCCGAGCTACAGCCACTGTAAATTGCGTAAAAAAAAACGATTATTTAAAATTGTGACCACAATAATTGATCAAATCTTCTGAAAATTGGCATGCCCCCTTTTTTTTACCCACTCTATTTATTTTTTGCTTCAAAAATTATGTAAACCCAGTTTTGGGGGAGTTTGGAGGGGGGTCCACACTTGTATGTAGCTCAGAGGGGGTGCATTTTAGGACACATGTTTATTTGAAAAAAAAGTGTTATTTTGATACCAACAATACGTCCTTAAAATATCTACATCGAATTTTGAATCACCCTGTATATTGTCGATACAACTTTCACTTGTATTTGTTATTCTGGAAGGTTTATTCATTGTAGCTGACAAACCAAACGTTAATAAAGTTTCCTTTAAGAGTAAACTTTCTTTGCAATTATTCAGAAAATTGACATTGAAGTCACCCGCTAAATATATAATTTTATCCCTGTGCTGCTGAACAATATTTGTTAGAGTTTCCACCAATTTGTTTAAAAATTTAATATAGTGTCTCATGTTGCTTGTAAACATTTCTTTATCCCCGATTTTCATGGCTAACTAAAATTTTTCGACTTATAATTGGGTTTTTTACTTTTTTAGGGCATTTATTAAATTTTAAAGTGCCTCCTGTTTACATCATTTTAATGAGAAAAATAGACAAATTTAATGAGATTAAAAAATACAGGGTGTTCCATTTAAAAAAGACCTAGTTTGGGTCATATCTCTTAAATGGTGCAAAACATCTATCTAGAACAGTTTTTACTTTTTTTCTAGCTTACATGGTGTGTGAGATATGACAGCACCCCGGAAAGTGAAAATTTTCGTTTTCACCCTATATTTCAGAAACAAAACAAGTTAGCGTAGTTCTGTTTGGGGCATTAAAAGTTTAACGAAAAAGTGGCAAAGGTTCGCGAAAATCGCAAAATTCTATCTTTACAAATTACAGAGATACCCTGCAGTTACAAACAAATTGGGACACAGTGTACTTAAATTTTGTACAATTATTAATATTATTTTATTTTACTATTTTAAAATTAATATTTTACTTCCATAAAAAGACGACGCCAATAAAAGTAAAAATACAACAAAAGCTTTCGTCTTCAACAATTTAAAATTAAATTCGGAGCCTCCACCATATGTCATACCTGCATTTTAGGGGTTCGTAGCAATGTGGGTCCGACGGGGTAGAAACAGGGATTTAACGCATTAATACCAAATCATAGATATATTGTTTGTTTAATACTAAAATATAAATAAAATGAATTCCTACCTTAAAAGTGACATAATTCTGGGTTCAAAGGGCCTAGGGACTATACAGGGTCCGTCAAAACCCTGGCATTCTTCTATAAATTCGTTAGGTTTGGAAATAGAGAAAATTTTTAAAGACAAAAGTTGTCAGAAATTTACTGCTTTATAACCTAAAATTAATTCCATTTATACAGGGTGTTTAATTATGACTGGACAGCTATTTACTTTATTATTTTAAATGGAACACCCTGTATATTAATAGATTTTCAGATTCTACACGTAATTTTAGATGAAAAAGTGTGAAGGTTTCATATTTTTAAAATGCACGGTTTTCGAGATATTTACACTTTAAAAAAATAATTCACACAATTAGAGATTTCAAAAAACGTGTTTATTTTAGTTATACTTTGTAGTTTTTTAAAAATTATTTCGGAGTTCTAAAAAGTAAGGTCTAGGGAATATTGTGATACAAAAATCTGAAATTTATAGTATACAGGGTGTTTGCAATTGACCGTCAGTTTCCATTGATTTGAAACAACGAAAACTCTATTTTTTCAAATGGAACCCCTTGTATATTTCTGACATAAGTTGTAGAGATTTAGATTCTCTACCTTTTTTATAAAGTATTCCCTATACCTAAATTTAATATTTTAGGAGATATTTCAAATAATTTATATCGTATGAGAAATTCTATTCTATTTATTGAATTTAGATTGCCATGTTTCCAATTTCGCTACGATTGAGTTTCTTACGAGAAAAAGTGAAGGGGATTGGGGTTTAATGGTCTTTTCCTATAGTTGGCGCTTCGATCGCGCTATAATTATTTAAATAAATATCATTATTTAAATAAATGTCAGTTATTCCATCATTGCTGATTATTGTTCATCGCGATTTAGTGTTTTAGTGAATTTTAATAAACAATGGCAATTTCCAACTTTATCTGTGTAAATAAAATAAATTAAAGGTAGAAAACTTCGCCACCTTCTTGAACTGGAAAGTTTACGTATAGATGGCACCACTATAAATTTTATTTTCATTTTAAGGTTAGATAGTGTTTCAAAATAAACCTGCCGAAATAAAGTAATAAATCGTTTTTACTAAAATGTAATGCTTGATTAATCGTTAGTTAGTGTGCATTTTTAGAGAATAAAAGTTGATAAAAGTGCTTAATTTACACATCCAAACATTGGGTGTTTCAAGTTTAAAAACTGCTGTAACTTTGGACATATTGGAGACCGCCGCACCGTTTATTTTTAGCAAAGAATATAGACAAAATGAACAAGAACCGACAGTCGCGTAGGGGGGGTAAACCGTTTTCCAGTGCGCAGGTTTACCAGAACCATGATACTATTTAACCAGGTATGTCTTTCCCGCGGAGACATTTGGATTCAGTCTGTGCATCATCCCAGGCTGCCGTCTTCTTTCGCTCCCGCCTTAAATTCAAACTGCGTTTTTTATAAAATGCAAGAAATCAGTGATTTTTACATGAAAATATAACTCAAAAACGAAACGTTGCTGTGTAAATTATCTTTAGCTCATTTTTATATTTACCTTAATTAGGTAACGTTTGGTTGGAAAAAAAAGATACACACTTTTGGTATATAACTTTTTTTCGGCCCATGCGTATTTAAAAAGTTTTTAACAAATACGTTGCAAAAATTAGTGGTAGTTTTTCTTTGGTGGCCGATATTTCCGCGTACGGTTGATATCACGGAAAATATACATCAGTTACTTTTTGTAGAGCAGTTTTCGATGAAGAAGTTGGTGTATGATATTTAATCATTAGTATAATTGACAGCGCTCCAAACGCAGGTATGTACAGATAAATAATGATAAATGCGTATATACAGGGTGTTCCATAGCGTTATGTTCAAATTTTGGGAGTATGTATAAAATAGACTTAATTCTAGCACTAAAAAATGCCAAAGTGGTAGGTCGATCTTCATTTGTTTTAAAGTTACAGGCTTTTGAAATTATTAACAAGTTTTCTTTTTTCAATTATATCTCCGAACCCGTTCTTTTTACCGGAAAAGTTGTTGAGAGCAATTTAGTAGCAAAAGAAAATCTGCACATTTGTTGTTTAAACAAATGTTTTCTGCAATCAGTTGTTTAAACAATAATGATGCGGATTTTTTTTTGCTACAAAATTGCTCTTAACCACTTTTCCGATAACAGCAACGATTTAGAAGATATCACTGAAAAAAAAAACTTGTTACGAATTTCAAAGGCTTGTTACTTCAAAACAAATGAAGATTGACCTTACCACTTTTGAATTTTTTAGTGTTAGATTTAAGTCTATTTTATACTCCCAAAATTTTAACATATGGTAGATGTATTCCATTTATTTGTCACTTTTTCTGTATTCTACATATTCAGAAACTCATAAACAAATAATATTGCCGACAAAAGTGGCTATTTTTCTATATCGAAGTCAATACTGTAAGTGATAGAACAATATGTGCTGCTATAGAGACGATTCTTTCTTCAGCGGGATCTTTTTTTTTTCTTCGTAAAACTGCTGCTTTTAAAACATCATAACCAGTGTTACGAAAGCAAATAATCGCTTCCCGTTTTTGCTGGTCGATAATAAGATGACATTCCCGTATTTTCTATGCAATTGACCGTTAATGGTCCTGTTATTAGAAACGAGAGTACTTTTGATTTGCTTCACTAAGTCAGAAAATTTATTTTAACACGCTTCAGAATTTTCTGCAAGCTGGGTATATGTAGATAAACTCCAGGGCTGTTTCTATTTGTTCTTGTTTCTTCGCGGAAAACTGTTTTTCTGAGCCATTTTTTTGAGAATATAAATGTATAATATTGTCACACGGGGTTTTATTCGTGTGCTCGGCGTTGTAGTCAATAGGTTGGGGATAGTAAAACATATAGATTATAAAAGTATAAAATATATTTAACGATATAAATAACAATACATAAATAAATATTAGAAGATTTAATCTTACCATAAAATTATAACAGTTATAACTGCCATTCTGGGGTCTGTTCATCAGCGCTTTGAGGAGGGTTGGTTTCACCACGAACTGATTATACCGGATTTAATCAAGAGTATCAATTAATCATTAACTGATCTTTAACTCGTCTCGAATATCAACTAACTCCTGACCTACGGTGACAACTGCTTATATGCAATTCTTGTTTGCTAACTCAACATAACAAATACTCTACGTAGTGTAGTATATTTGTAATGCTGTGTTTTATCAACCTTGACTGGAAGGCTATTAAAAATTAAATATAACAATTGTGACCGTGTAAGTTGTTGCAATAAAAACAACGAAACTATTTCCAAACAAAGGTAATGCCTTTGTGACATATGCCTCCTCCTTAAGAGCGCTGGACCCACAGCGCCAAAAGCTAAACAACAACAGATAAGTTAGTGGCAGTGACAATGAAAATTAAATGCATATGTTGCAAAAATTGTTTCATAATAAAACTAACCTATCCTAAAAAAATTAATACGCTACCTAAGTGATAATAATGCAGTTTTACATGTCATTTACCCCCTGGATCTGCTGAGTCACCACACTGCATCTTCCTCAGTTGCGTTGACGGAACCATTTCTCTAGGGCTGTAGGGCTTGTAGGCAGTGACAATGAAAATTAAATGCATATGTTGCAAAAATTGTTTCATAAAAAAACTAACCTATCCTAAAAAAATTAATACGCTACCTAAGTGATAATAATGCAGTTTTACATGTCATTTACCCCCTGGATCTGCTGAGTCACCACACCGCATCTTCCTCAGTTGCGTTGACGGAACCATTTCGCTAGGGCTGTAGGGCTTGAACTTCTTCTGCTGTCACACCATATCTTCCTTGGTTGAGCTCCGTAGATTCCATCCATGGTCATCCAACATCCCAACACCATATTCCTTTGGGTTTTCTCATTCGTCCCATCCATTAAGTTGGAAGGGCTCTCTCACCAGTGCTGCAGAATTGGGGCTCCAATTGTGGTTCCAATAGAACCAACTGTGGTTTGTTCAGGGTTCTTTATCTTCTTTGTGGAGTTTAGGTAGGAAATGACAAAAGGGTAATCATTGAGATAGGGGGGAGTGGATTATAGTTTAGACGGATATTACTTGTGGGGTATTGGGGTGTTGAGGAAATAGGCGGAACCATTAGTGCCTGCTCGTCCATAGTATGTGGTCGACTGTTGCCCTAGTCAGCATGGTTTGTCTTCTTGAAGGGGAAATCGTGGGTGTTTGGGTGTGAATGGAGTTGATGGACAATCAATGATGTTTGATGTTCGGTTTTCTTCTGTGTCTGCTACCATATGTTCTTTGTTTGGTTGTCTAGCGTAGGGTGTGGTGTACTCGCAGTCCTTACAAAATTCATTCAAATAACTGCATTATTCCCTAAAACTAAACACAATAAAGATCAATTCGGAAGAAGAGGAAAGGAGGAGAGAAAAAAAAATTATCTTAGTCGTCGATCGAAGCCTGAGGACTGTTATTCCATATCTGCTTCGTACATCTTCTTAACTTCTTCACTTCTATACTTCTTGGGCATAAGTGACGAGATCTTCCCTCATTGGCCAACAATCCCAAAAAATTTGATGCATGTCCCTTCTTATGCCGTTCCATTTCCATCAACACATTTATCTTGTTTCATCATCGTTGTGGCCCTTCCGAACACCTATTATCTTAGGAGCGTCTTGGATGGTTGATACACTGCCATTTATTTAGTATTCTCTTCGATTTGAAATACTAACTTAAATAACTGTACATAACCAACGCTCGGGCGCCTTCGTAGTTCAGGAATACTTCTGTTGGCTGGCACTGGCTGCTACTCCGAGCATCAATGAGTAGGGCCATGTCAGCGTCTCTCTTACTCTCTTTGTATCAGTACATTTACTGTTTCTCCTTGGGACAGGGGTTTAAGGCTCTCGTCGTCCATTTTTAACACGAAACTTAGCGTGGACTTCCTTCTTTCTTCTTTCTCCTCAGTATTCTGCAGTGGTTCGATTTCTTTTTTCCTCTCTTCTTGATCTTGTTTCCCTGCTGCTTGGTTCCCTCTTTTTGCCAGCATCTTTCTTAGTAACTTGTATCCCAAGTAACTCGTAAATATGACGAATGCCGTCAAAATGGATCCGATGAGGACCTCCTCTATTGCCGAATTTGTGGAACCGTGGCCGTGGACGGTTAGTGCGGTGGCGACCAGAATTCCTACGTTGTTTCTATTCAGGACCAGATACACGACGCAAATTGATAATCATACATTCCACATGAACAGTATCGAGTCTCCATGTATTCCATATTTATCGCCATATGAATTTGTGTGAACGTGATTTCCAAGGACTTGGACAATTTCCTCGATGTTGAGTTTTGCTGACGTTAGGTTGACGTGCGGAACTTCTAAGGTCCAGTTGGAGTGTAGACACTCCCTTATATCCTTGTAGACCAGAACAGACGTACGCTGAGCTGGATTTATTACGAACGACTTTAGGTTAGACCAGCTTGCTGGCAGTAGATGCTTGATCTCCGGTTTGGATGGTGCGTCGTTCCGACAAGGATATCTTTTTGGGATGATAACGTCCCCCTCCACTGTGAGTTCGCATTCGCATGGCTCCCGAATTTTCAAAGCTCCTGGTTTGTTGTACTCGGTAGATGTCACAGGACGAATCACTTTGGAACAATTTATCCACATCTCTGGTTTGGGATGAGTTACGACGTAGACTTCTTCCATTACTTCGGATATGGTTAGTGCCGTAGAGGTGTGGCAATTCATCGGACAGTGGTGACTGATCTCTTCCACGAAAAGTTTTCTCGCGCACACTGGTCCATGGACTGCATCTACGGCAAATCGTGGGATGTAGCATAACTTGTCGTGGAAGGGCCGGCACTGGTGCAATCCGACGCCCGAAATTGGTCTTAGTTGTCCATCATTGTTCACAGCGTGGTTGATTTTGCAAGTCTGGTTTTGCCATGCGAATGGGACTGTTATGAGTTCATTTAATTTCCATTCCTTATCCTTTTGTGAAATAGGTACTCATAAGCTGATGGTGATGCTGTCATGAGTTACTGCACAGTCGCTGATGGGGAGTTGATAGTATCTGGAGATGTCGCTTGTCCTTGTCCCGACGTCTCCAGTTCCTTTGACAGCTTGGTAAGGTCTTCTGCTAGTACCACTGGATGAACTATACCGGCTAGTATCTGGTGCTGTTTGCAGGTCATGACAGCTTCGGATCTCTTCATTTCCCTGGTGATGTCGGTGATTCTCTTCAGGTTAAGGAACGTGTGATAAAGTCCTGGTACAGCTAATGCGTCTTCTCTTTCCATTTTCCTTATAGTTTCTTGCATGGTGTTCACAAATTCTTCGATGGCATGCGTTCGGTACTCGATGTTTTTGAATGCGGTTTTCGTCTGGTCGATATATTTTTGGAATTTTGCTGATCGGTCGCCCATATTTTTTATGTGTCGGATAATCCCTGGTGGATTCTCGATAACTCCTTCTCTAAGTCCCTTTCGTTGGTCGCTATTTTATCCAATTTGTGTTGAGTAGCGACGCCGCAGCACCACGACAATCCTTCTCCTAGGAAATCGAGGGCACATTTGGCAAGATTTCTGTGGTGGGTAGCGGAGCTTCCATGTCAGTTGACTTCTTCAAAAGTGAGAATTCAACGTCGAATTCTCTGGTTAACTGGTCCATAACTCCATATGGTAACGTAGCTTACAGTGGGCAGCAGGGTGTGTTCTTCGCAATCGCGGAATTTAGGGATTGTCATTGGTTCATTTGACTTAGCGAGTCGCCAGGGTGATTGGTAGATAAATGGCACCGTGGCTTCGTAGCTGAGAGTGTCTGGCAGAGGTCTCCAAAATGCCCCGGCCGTGATTTCGACTGGATGGTTATTCCCGCGTACCAGAGTCAGCGATGATGCAATCCTGTGGACAAAATATAGCTGATACTAACTCGAAGTTTTTTTTTTGGTAAGTTTTTTATGTAGTTAGCAGCCGGGGCTAACTTCTGGTGTCCATGGGTCGTTGTAAGGAAGGATGCGGCTCACGTGAACGACGTCCTTTTTTGATCTACTGTCTGGTCCCTTCTGGATTTCATAATCCACGTCGTTGACCTTCCTGGTTATGGTGTATGGTCCAAACCATTTCAACAGTAATTTTTCACTTCGTCCAACCTTCGTAACGGGGGTGAAGACTTTCACCTTATCTCCCTCCATAAATTCGATATGAACCGGTTCCCCTCCATATACCAGCATGAATGGTGATACCTTTGTTGTTTCCTGTCTTGCTGAGTTGTAGGCGAAGGTGACATGGGGTAGGTATTCGTCCCAGTCCGTCTGATCCATACTAACATACATGGAAATCATGTTGGCTAAGGTTTTGTTGAACCGTTCCGTCAGTCCGTTGCAGCAGGGGTGGTAGGCAGTTGCGAATGTGCTGGATGATCCCATAATCTTCACAAGTTCAGTCACTAGTTCTGACTTGAAGGTCGTTCCTCGATCGCTTAATATCTGGCGGGGTGCTCCGTGGCGGGTAATTATCCTCTCCAAGAAGAATTTGGCAACTGGCCTTGCCGTTCGGGAGAGCTGCTGTTTCCGCCCATCTAGTGGCGTAGTCTGTGGGGACGAAGATGATTGTCTTCCCGTTCTTGCTTCGCGGAAAGGGTCAGAGTAAGTCAATTCCAATCATATCAAATTCTTGTGCAGCACGTTGTTCAACAAGATGAAGTTCTTCGCTCGTCTGGCTAGGCCTATGGATACTGTGGAGCTGGAGGGATTTTCCAGTGCTTCTATTACGGGAGATATAGCGTTATCCTCCCTCTGCATTTCGGCAGTATCTGATGCCTCTACTAGATAGGTCTCTATTTCTTCGGCTTCTTCCTGGTCAGCATCGGTACCCTCCATTACTGGGTATCGGGAAAGGCAGTCGGCGTCCTTATGTGCAGTTCCATTTTTGTGAACTATGACGTGGTCGAATTCGGATAGTTTTATAGCCCATTGTGCCAGTCTTCCCGTGGGATCTCTTATCGTCTTTAACCAACAGAAAGCGTGGTGATCCGTGATGATCCTTACAGGTCTTCCATGTATTAAATGTTTGAGGTATCCCAGGCACCAAATAACTGTTAGGCCCTCTAGTTCAGTTATAGTGTAATTCTGCTTTGCCTTTGTAAGACTTCTGCTGACGTAGGCGATAAGGTGTAGGGCGTTGTCTTCTCCTTCTTGCAACAATACAGCTCTCAGTCCGTATTTGCAAGCATCCACACGTAGCTCGCAGCCTTTATTGGGGTTGAAGTACTGAAGCACGGGTGCACTGGTTAGCTTGTCCTTTAAAAGTTGAAACGCTTCCTCTTGGTCGCTTTCCCATTTGAATGTTGGATTTTTCTTTGTGGCCAGATATAAGGGTCTTGCAATGGCGGAGAAATTATTTATGAACTTGCGATAAAAATTACACATGCCTAAGAAGCTCTGGATGTCCTTGACGTTTCTGGGTGTGGGAAAGTCCATAATTCCACGTAGTTTCTCCTGGTCGGGAAGAATGCAGTTGACTCCCACTATGTGTCCGAGAAGTTTGACTTCGTTTTGGGCATATGTGTATTTACTTGGCTTAAGGGTGAGGCCGGCGTCTCGGAGTCTCTGGAACACCTTCCGCAGCTTGGAGATGTGTTCCTTGAATGTTTCCGAGAAAACTACAACATCATCCAGGTAAACCAACACGTCCGACCATTTCATCCCCTGGAAGACATGGTCGGCTAATTCTTGGAATGTGGCGGGAGCGTTGCATAACCCAAAAGGGAACACGTTGAATTCATATTGTCCATGTCCTTGGGCTATGAAGGAGGTAAATTTATTGCTGTCTTCTTTAATCCCAACTTGCCAATAGCCGCTGAATAAGTCCAAGGTAGAAAAGTATTGGGCCTTTCCCAAATACGTCAAGATGTCATCGATGTTCGGCAAGGGATAACTGGATTTCTTCGTTACCGCATTCAAATTCCTGTAGTCGATGCAGAACCTCACTTGACCATCTTTCTTTCGGGCAAGGACGACTGGACTGGCCCAAGGGGAATGGCTAGGGCGGATAATACTGTTATCCAACATTTCCTTGATTTGGTCGTCGATGATGACGCGTTCCTTCTGCAACACACGGTAGGGTTTCGTTTTGATAGGTTTGGCTCCCTGGACGTCGATTTCGTGTTCGGTCCAGTTTGTTAATCCCATCTCTGCTGTGATCTTGGCGAATACATCGGTGTAATCCTCGAGTAAGTCCTTGATTGCTGACTTCTCACTGGGTGAAATATTATTATTTATCAGATGGTCCTCCATAGATACGCTCTCACTTGATCCCTCTGTGTACAGTACCAATCCACACTCATTTAAGCATCCGCACTTCTCATGCAGGGAGGCCAGTGTTGTTCCTTTAAACAACCTTAAGGGGTAGTTCCTCTTGAGCAATACATCCATTACTATATTTCCATTTTCAACGTACTTCTTCTTCTACTAGAATTCCTTTGGGCACTAGAAAATTTTCGTTAATTTCAGCTTCCCATCTGTCGAAATCGGTGGTGACTTGTTGTCCCTCAGCAGTCACGGAGAAACTTTTATCTTACGATAAGGTGCTATCGAATAATCTTTTTTAACACATAACTTGTAGAATGAGCAGTCATTCCCAGCATCATCTTTATCCCCTATATTGTAGCACCTTGTCGACATTTTGGATTCGAAACTTATGGAATACTTTCTTCCATCCCTCAGGAATTCGACTGCGGATTGGCTGAAGTCAATTATGGCCTTATTGTCCACCAAAAACTCTGTACCCAGGATCACTGGCTTGGGTAGATTTTTGACGACCAAGGCTGTACACGTTGTCCGGAAATCACTAAAAATTACCACCCGCGGTTTGTAAAGTCTGCGCCGTTTCCAGTGGTTTAATTGTGTCTTTTCTCACATAGTCTTCGTTCACTATATTACTGACTGATCCCGTATCCAACACTAACTCTATATTACTTAAATTGTTTATTGTCCCGGTAATCACTAATATCTTAAACTTCTCGCCCCCTTCCTGGTTGTGTAAGACGACATTGGGACTGTTTTCTAATGCCGTCTGTTGTCGTTTGGGTGGGGTGTCCCTTCTCCAAAGGATACCCTTCGATCTTGAGGTTTCCTGTTTTGACTTCGACACGCCGCGGCGAAATGTCCAGGTTTCCCACAATTCCAGCATTTGGGTCTACCATCTCTTGTTCTGGTAGACGGTAGCTGTCTGTTTCCATAATCCCGTCGATTATGGTTCGATGGACGGATGCCTGGTTTACTAAGGCCCTCTCCTGCAGATCGTTCATTTTGAAGACGAGGCACTTTATTTCTTCTTTTGTCATCGATGGCCTACTTTGAATATGGAACAGGTTGTACAGTTCCTGTCTCAAGCCATTCTCGAAGTGGTTGCAAAACCTTTCCATCGACATCTTGGGATCCAACTCGTGTGCCAAGGTTACCAGATCGAAATAGTACGCCTTAACATTTTCTGTGGGGCCTTGCTTTCGGTTTTACCATCTGAATTGGATATTGCGATTCGGATTTGCACCCCCAAATTCTCTTACGAAGTCCTCGCTGATCCGTTTCCATGTATTATCCCCGTTACTTCGGTCTTCCATATATTCCTTATACCAAATATTTGCTGCCCCTTCCAGGAACGATTCCAAATACCTGATTTTATACGCATTATTCCAACCATTGGCAGCAGCCGAACGCTCGTAATTTGCCAGGAACTTTGAGGTGCAAGGGTTGAATATAGGTGGCGAAATAAACTTCGGGATTGCCGGAGTGCGCCCTGCAGTTGTTGCTTCCATTAAAGTCGTATCCATGTTGGCCATGTTTGGTGCTGCCTTGTCTTGATGGGTATTACTCGTTGACTCGTTGCTCTTTGCCTTTTCCTTGCTATTTTCCTCGTATGTTATTTTTTGAGCAATAACAACCCTTACTGTGGCGCTAGTAGCAAATGTCTGGCTATTTGGCTTACTGCTCCAAAAATTTCTTCCTCATCATTTGGGAAGATTGAAGTGCTCCTACCAATGGGCTGGAATGGTTCCAATTTTGTAACACTCTTTGTCCGTGACCTAGTTACTGGGGGTGAATTGGGCATTGCACATTTTTGCAATATTTTCAATAAAATAAAAACTGTGTGGCAGATAATAAACGCCGAGATCGGTAGAACGGTTAAAATGAGTTCTTTTCATGTTGACGGTGTAAATAGTGCTGATGATTTTAACAGTCATTTTGTTAATTCCTCAGAAAACATTGTGAGGAGATTGAGGGGTCAAGGTGACATACCGGAAAATACTTTTGATTTTAATGTTGGTAATTCCTTGTTCTTTCAACCAGTTACTGCAGATGATATAAGATTAATTATAAATAAAATTAAGAGTAGTAGAGCAGAGGATATCTACGGAATAAGCACCTACATCTTAAAATGTTGTTGTATCCATATAATTGAGCCGCTGGCTGACGTGATAAATGCGTGTCTTCTGGAGGGTCACTTTCCTGATAAACTGAAGATATCTAAAGTTTTACCATTGTTTAAGGGGGGTGATAAGGGTGTTGTCAATAACTACAGGCCGATCTCTATTTTACCAACCTTCTCAAAAATGATAGAAAATGTTATTTATAATGGTTTTTTAAAGCATATTCACGCTAATAATATTTTTTCTGACAGTCAGTTTGGGTTTAGAGCTGGATTATCTACGTCAAGTGCTGTTTCGGAGTTGGTGGAGTGTCTGCACAGTGGTTTTGAGGGAAATTGTTTTAGTTTTGGTATTTTCACCGACCTATCTAAGGCATTTGACTGTGTGTCTCATAGTATGCTTGTTGAGAAGTTGGGGAGATACGGATTCAGGGGTATATCGGGCGAACTGGTTGAATCCTATCTGGAGCGCAGATCACAGCGAGTGTTTTGTAATGGTGGGTACAGTGGGTCACTTGGGGTTGGGAGAGGTGTTCCTCAGGGATCCGTCTTGGGACCCTTGCTATTTTTATTATATATCAATGATCTTCCTTCAAGTATTAGCACAGAAGTTGCAACAGTTATGTATGCAGACGATACCACTTTCGTTGTTTCAGACGTAAGTAGGGAATCTGCTAGGGATCTGGCATCTCGGACAGTTGCACAGGCTGAAAGATGGTTTCTTGCCAATGAACTCTTTTTAAATATAAACAAGACCGTAATTATGGAATTTACTAGTAGAGCAAAAATTAGTGATGCGGGAACAGTAAAGTTTCTTGGAATTCATCTGGACTCTGGTCTGAGGTTTCAGTATCATATTGAGGTAGTTTGTAGGCGTCTATCAAGTTCAGTTTTTGCTATTAGACGTATCACTAAATTGGTGGGAAGAGGGGCAGCGCTGCAGACTTATTTATTACAGCCTGTTTCATTCTGTAATGTCGTATGGTTTGTTGGTCTGGGGTGCTGCTGCTACGATCCACCTTAACAGAGTTTTAACACTGCAAAAGGCAGCTGTCAGAAGCATAGTGTGTGCTGGGTATAGCGATCATTGCAGGCCGATTTTTGTTGAATTGAGGATAATGTCTTTCCTTTCCTTTTTAGTTTATCAGAATTTGTGTTATATTAGGTCGCATTTGAACAAGTTTACGGCTCATTCCGGTGTGCATTCTCATGACACAAGAAATAAAACAGATATTGTCCAACCTTACCATAGATTGTCGAGAACGTCTGTTGTTGGGATAGCATTTTACAATGCCGTTCCACAAAGAGTGAGAGATCTCCCATTTGTGAAATTTCAGAAAATTTTAAAGTATGTTTTAACCTGTAATTGTTTGTATAGTCTTGATGAATTTTACTTGCTCGACCCAAATATATTTTTAAATTGTTTGTAGTACCATAAGTTTTTACATTGTGAAGATGTGTATATTTTTTAAACTGTTTGTAATGTCTCAATTTTGTTTCATGGAAATTTTACTTTATATCTTACTTTTTTTTTTCCTCTATTGCTTGTGTTTTATCGTATGTTATTAACCTGCCACTGACTTATCTATGAAATGTGTATCGTTTCCTGAGATAAATAAAGATTATTATTATTATTAACCAAATAATAAACATATTAAATAAAAGTCCCACAACAAATTGACTACGGGTTGCTTGACATGATTAAATGTAATTGGTGAATGACGACGAATCCACCCTGATCGTTTTGGCGCCTACATATGTCACACGGGGTTTTATTCGTGTGCTCGGGGGGTTGTAGTCAATAGGTTGGGGATAGTAAAACATATAGATTATAAAAGTATAATAGTATATTATAGACCAGGCGCAGAAAGCTCATATTATAGCCGAGCATACAATTCACTGCCTCGGCTAGCGCCTCGGCAGTAGAAGGTGTGCGAGGCAATTAATAAGCTTTCGCCGCCGTGTATTATATACTATTTTTTTTTCAAGCGTTTAATTAGGATATTTCTTTGAGATTTTGTAACATCATTTTTAGGTTAGGTTGAAATGACAGATTACACATTTAATTATTTTTATTAACAATGAAAGTACAATTAGTAATGTTACAATTATTAATATTAAAAGGGCTTAACGTTGCTTTGTTCATATTATTTTGAATTTTAGTTGAATCTCTTGGTTCACATACGAGTATATCTGATGGTTGCAAAATTCTACGTGCAGTCTGATCTTTATTTTCCATTGAATTTTCTATATATCCTTCTGCAACGGTACTGGATTTCCATCCTCCATGTCTTTTTAAATCACTTAATTGGCCCCCATTGTCAATTAATAAGGTGGCTGATGTTCTTCGAAGGCTATGGCCAGTATATTCTGAGCAATTTGGTAGTTTTAAATAGGAAGCAACTTCTTTTGAAGTAGAGGATATTTTGTGGATACCAATTACAGAACGATGGCACTTTCCATTTTGATATTTAAAAAAAAATCTATTGGTTGTCATACTCTCTGGACGCAACCTTGCATACTCTCTGTATAATTGAATGTAAAACTCGCCAACAATAGTAAATAATCTTGGTTTCTTCGTTTTAGTGTTGGGAATGTTTACCATAATGCGAGTACTCAAATCTTCTATATCATTCACGTTTATATGGAATAGTTCATCACAACGACAAGCACCGGTCACACCGAACAACATTATAACCTAAAATTGTGTTTATAAATTAACTGTATTTCATATTGAAATGTTTATATTTATATATGTTTATGTAAGTACCTTCATAGCGAGAAAATTTTCATTTGGAGCTTCTTGTAGAAATTTGTCAAATTGCACTTTTGTGAATGTTTTTGATTTTTTCGGCGAATATCCCTCATTTTGACGTTTTAAAAATGCTTGTAATTTAGCATATGTAGCAATTCTTACGCTGCTTTTTATATTTAATTCTGCTTTAATCATCGAATATTGCGCCCATAACGTAGAACTTTTCATAGTTTTCGCCAATGTCGTGAAATATGCCAACATAACATTTTCAGAGTATTTTGTTGCACCATGTTCTTGCGCCCATTTTGTAAATCTTTGATATGCAAATTCATACAGCTTTTTTGATTTTGATGGGATTAATGAATCTACTGTATTGTGGGCCATCTCTGACAGCTCTGGAGGAGTACCCGACAATTCTTCAAGAGGCTGCGACATTTTACTGCATTCAGCATTCACTACACACCGTGAAGAAATAGAAAGTCGAAAGACTCGAAAGTCAAAACGGATGAATGTTGACGTTTTAGGTTAGTTACGCCATGTATCGCATAGAGGGAGACACTCTTCCCATGTTATTTCAATGCATTTATTTCAACTCCGCCGTACAAAAATAATAACAAAACTGCCACCGGACAAAAATGAACAACAATATAAGGTTGTGAATAGTATATTATCGAAATTATTATACGCTTGAAAAAAAGATATATTTAACGATATAAATAACAATACATAAATAAATATTAGAAGGTTTAATCTTACCATAAAATAATAATAATTATAACTGCCATTCTGGGGTCTGTTGATCAGCGCTTTGAGGAGGGTTGGTTTCACCACGAACTGATTATACCGGATTTAATCACGAGTATCAATTAATCATTAACTGATCTTTAACTCGTCTCGAATATCAACTAACTCCTGACCTACTGTGACAACTGCTTATATGCAATTCTTGTTTGCTAACTCAACATAACAAATACTCTACGTAGTGTAGTATATTTGTAATGCTGTTTTATCAACCTTGACTGGAAGGCTATTAAGAATTAAATATAACAATTGTGACCGTGTAAGTTGTTGCAATAAAAACAACGAAACTATTGTCAAACAAAGGTAATGCCTTTGTTACAATATAATATGTATAAATGACGATAAAGACGACGGCGGTTATCTATTCCTAAAATGTATTCCTAAAATCAGAGTAATATTTGCGAGAGGTTTCGTGGAGATACCTGCGTTTGGAACACTATCAGATCCAAACCAACTATACAAATGGTTAATACTATACACCTACTTCTTCGTCGAAAACTGCTCTACAAAAAGTAACTGATGTATATTTTCCGTGAAATCAACCATATGCGAAACATCAGGCGTCAAAGAAGAAGTACCTCTAATTTTTGCAACGTATTTGTTTTTTAACTTTTTAAATACGCATGGCCCGGAAAAATGTTATATATAGAAAGTGTGTATCTTTCTTCTTCCAACCAAAAGTTATTCTTATAGTTTTTGCATAAAGTTAATAGATTTCGGAATGTAAGGGAAAAACTATTTCACCTCCTTTTTCCAAGATGGCGGACGAACCACCGACTTTTCAGTCCCGCAAATCGAGTTTTAACTTAGTCTCGATATACCCCACAATATGCAATTTGAATTTCGAGTCCTCTCCAAAAATGCCCAGATTTTTCCCTATTGACTGTACTACTGTTGACAAATTATTTATTGAACGTGCAATAGTCCAGTCATTCTATATTTTCGGTATAGGTGTGATTTTCAAAAGAATATACAAACGCTGAATTTTTTATATGTTGTTAAGGGAGTTGCCCTGATGACAAAACCGCGGAGATCGTACAAATTGCGGGGTGGGAAAATTGCTTAAGAAGGGATGAAAGGGGGTGATGTAAATTGCGCCTAAGGGTTTGGTCTGACAAAAAAACTGCCGACAGGTAAATTGTGTAAAAAAAATGCGCTCTACAATTTTGTTTCTGGAGGCAAGTTCCCAAAGTCAATAGTTTTCGAAAAAAGTAACCTCAAATTTTTTTGAAAAATAAATATATTAACGCAATATAGACTTCGAGCAGAGTGACAAGTGGCGCCATTAACGAGAATTAAAATATTGAACAGTTTTATTCGGGAATCCAAGGCCCGAGCGATGGCGACACTATCTATTCAAAATGTCGGACGAAAGCGTCCACAATCAAATGTGACAAATGTTCACTTCACATTTTATTTCTATTAAAATAAATAATTTGCAATAAATGAAAAAAACTTCGGTGCGTCCTTTAACATGCGGAGAAGTGTTCCCAGCAAATTTGGTGGTTTTGTGTGGAATCCGAAGACGCAACGAAAATAAATTAAGAATTCGATCCAAAGTGAATCAATCGTCTCATATAAATGAACCTGCTCTTAAAATTAATATTTCAATTCATTTTGTTAATGGCCAAAAGAAAATCTAGTGTTATTGTTCGTGTAAAGCAGGGGCAGGAACAGGAGCGTAACTACTGCTGTAGCAATGATACAGGGCTCCCGAGCTAGAGGGGCTCCAACATGCGTAAGCAACAAATCGTAAAATGTTTTCCACATATATATTAGTAAAAATATTGTAGAATATAAGGGGTCCCCAAGAAATGTTGATACAGGGCCCCCTCCGGGCTAGCTACGCCACTGGGCAGGAAAGAACTGCAAGCACATTTTTGTTCTTCCATTGCAACCGTGGCTAGGGGTTTCTATCGATGGGGCAGTTGTTAAGGATGGTTGCGTAACGCATCTTTTAGAAGTCAAGTGTCCTATTACGTGCAAAAACAAAGCAATATTCGACTGTGAAAATGAAAAATGTAATGTTACATATTTAGAGGTCATAAATGGAAATGTGGAATTAAAAAGAAGCCATCAGTATTATACTCAGTGCCAAATTGAAATGTATGTTACTGGAATGACCATTTGTGATTTATTTGTGTGGTCGCCAGTTGGCAGTTTGAAAGTAGAAATTCATCGTGATGAAGAATTTTTAAGTGACGTTGTAATTAAGTTAAATAATTTTTATTTTTCACATTACCTGAGTGCCATATGCGACATTGAACAGTAAAATTAAAGTTATTGGTGGATGAATAAAAAACTGTATTTTTTAGAATTTTATTGCATGGTTGATAATATAATAAATAACTATTACTGTTTTGACAAAATTTTTCTAAATCTAACTTTTATGGGTTTCATTTGCTTTCATCTCTGGCAACTTTCAAGATTGGTGGTTGTAAATTTACAAGAATGCAGGACATGAGTATAATTGCGCCGGCGTACGGCAACATTTTAATCGTAAATTTTGTCAAAATGAGGTACGTTTTAATTCGCGATATAATGCGTTCAATGTGAATCCTAAGATTAGCTATTTCCTGAGTATCTTGAACTTCTTTTGCTGTAAAATATTCTGAACATTGAAAACGAGGCATAACTAATAAAATGCCTTTTCCCATTTCGTCTAATTTTGTTTTTATCTCTGGAAAACCCTTATCGGCAAGAACTAAGTCCCCTGGCTCTAAAAGAGTCAACAATCCACTGCGATTTGTAATTTGAGCGTCAGAGGTAACTTTCTGACAGGATAGATATAAATCCACTCGGCGTGCAACCTACCAAAACTTTGACGGTGTAACTTTTTTTATAATGACAATAAAAATGGACACGTTGATTTACTTCGGGCGGCTGCTCAACAGGAAATTCTGTACAGTCAATGATAACACGACAATTACTGTATGCTGACAATTTAAATGCATCTGGGATTAGTTCCTGTATTGATTCTTTTGATGGCCACCTAATTAAATTCTTACATTTTCGTGTTAAAATACCCAAAATTATCTTAAAATATCGAGCAGCATTCGTTCTGTGAATTTGAAAAAAAACACCCAAGGCCGACGAAGACAACCCCAATTTCATTCTCAATAAAAAAAGGAGAAGGCGATTTTGCGTTGACAATTTCTCAGTGGAACAGCTTTCAAGGCATCGCAGAAGAAAGTCAAATACACGTACATGAACACCAGCAACACTGAGCATTTCTTCATCAGTAGTGATCGAACTGTACCCATGAAACCCAGTTACGCATTTAATCATTGATTTATCATTCAAATCTGTGGGCTTCGGACCAACACACTTATTCTCAAATGTCAAATCAGAACCGTAACTTTTTTCCCTTGTTCTAACAATTTTTCCTACAGGTTTTTGACCAGAAAAAGTCGCAATATCAATTTGTGTTTCAGCGTCACACATTTTCCCATAAACAATTCTAGTACAAATGAAAATATTTGTGCTTAATTCACGGCGATCGTCCCAAAAATCGACTTGTGTCCCTTTATTTTCATAATTTTTATCAGGCAGAAATCTTTGGGCGATGAAATATGCTTCATCCAATAACGGTTGTTTCGTTACTGGCCCTTCGGTGGTCTCTAGATTTGAATTTTCATGGTCCATATCATTGTTGTGCATGTTCCCCTTTTTTTCAAGCTACACAACAGAAAAGAAATGTTTCTAAATTACTTAATCTGTCCTATTATATTATTGGTGTAAACTGTTGGACAATAAACTGTTTATCTATTTATTCATTTAAGAATAAGAATTTTGCCAACGATGAAATGTTGTGTCTCACCTCTGTGCTGAACTGTTGCTCAATTTTTTTGCCAATTATTTGGCGGAAAAAATTGTAGGTGCAAAACGTGGGCTCATTGGATGGTCTGATTTTTTATTATCTTCAAAATGCTTGCAGCATATTCGCGAATATTTTGTCGGCTTCCACGGAGAGCCATCGTGACTGAAATGACATTTTTCTTAAGTAGAATTAACATTTTTCGTTTCTCAAAATACTCCTTTCAGACCGGTCGTCTTTTAGATGCGTTTTCGTCCAAAATTTGTTCGTCAGAAATCGGACGAATATTTTTGTCAGATTTCACATACAATGCCACCAAGCTTACAAATGGCCCGGAAAATATGCGAACGACTGTTAAAATTTCTTGTTAGAATGCGATTAAAGTTGAAAATAAAAATAGTGTTGTGTTAATGATATTTTAAGAAATCAAAGAGAATTCGGAGAATTTATTTAATGATGTAAGGAACGAGAAAAATTTTTTTGATTGCTGTCGCATGAATCAGGATAACTGTAAATATATTTTAAATCCCTAAAGAGAACGAATAGAAAAAAAGTCGAATATCCGTGAAACCATTTCATCAGAAGAATGATTTCAACTGCCAATTCTTGCCACAATATTTTCTGCATATCTCTATCATGTGATCTGATTTGTTGTCATATCCCACAAAGGCTTTCTTTCATTAATTAGACTTATTTGTTCTTCAACATTCATTCTTTCTAGTCGGTGTGTCACACAAATCGTCACTATCGTCAGAACATCTGCGAACAAATCCCATTTATTTTGGATAGATTGCACAGCGCCTGTTTTCGATCGAATTCGCACAAATGATTTTGGTCACAGTGTACGACCTTCAATAAGTTTCGATGTAATGGTATCAGTCGCACTTTTTCGTCCCGATTCTGCACAAATTTTTCGGACGAAACGCATTCAAAGGACTTACAAAGGACGACCGGCCTTATCCTCTTCTACTTACTTCATTCTTTTTACTGCTCTAATCCATTTTTCTCACTGTGCAGCTTTATTTTTATTCACTCGAAACTGTAAAATGATACTCCAGGAGAATTAGAGCTAGTATTTTTGCACCCAACAACACAGCAATAATTTCCAATTTTTCTAGAAGTCATCATCGCAACCCGTCAAACTGTGAAATTGTCACTGATAATTATTGTGTCACGATTTGTCTCATAATAATTATGTAATTGTGTTCAACATCTAATTTACAATTTAGCCACTGTGTGCGCTGGCAGTAATTTTTTGCTAAGCCCCGCCCACCTGCTCGAAGTCTATAGGGGATGAATTTTTTACCCGAGTTTTCGACTCAAAAGTCGACAGCGCGTCTTTTTTCGTGTCCCGCACACATTTTCGGGTACTGAAACTTGACGTACGATTTCCACCCCTTTCCAAGTTTAATGTAGCACGTAAGTTATTTATGTATTAAGGGCGTAAAGAGGCTTTTATGGCGCGAAGCCTTATTTCAAGAAAAGGAAAAGATTGTAGGGCCATAAAAGCAAGTTACGCCAGAAATACATACACTATTTTATGCACAGATTAAGTATAAATATCTTTAATAATTAAATCATTAAATATGTTTCAAGCCGCTTGAAGTACTTTATTATAGTGAAAGCAGTAAACAAGGGTATCCACTTAAACTTTTTTCAAAAATTGTTTACTTCAGTTGTGTCAGAATCTTTGATGGATTTTTCATCAGACCAAGAAAATGTGATGGCTTGCGGAGCCGAAACGAGCTGGCTGAAACAGCAAGAAGTAGTGATGGTTTGATACCCGAAAAATGAGAATTTATTTAAAAAAAACTTACTATGAGTAAAAAAACAGCTCTGACTTTTAATTGACGTTTCATTATAACCCATGAGCATAAAGGTTTATGAGACAGAAATTCGTGTATAATTGTCAATTTATAATATGTCTGAGCATAAATACATTTAAATGTGTGCGGGGTCCATAAAACGACGCGCTGTCGACTTTTAAGTCGAAAACTTCACGGGAACAAAATTCATCTTCTATATTGCGTTAAATATCCAATATAGGGTTAGTTTTTTCGAAAACTATTGACTTTTGGAACTTGCCTCAAGAAACAAAATTGTAGAGCGCATTTTTTTATACAATGTACCTGTCGGCAGTTTTTTTGTCAGACGAAACCCTAAGGCAATTTTCCCACCCCGCAATTTGTACGATCTCCATGGTTTTGTCATCAGGCAACCCCCTGAACAACATATAAAAAATTCAGCGTTTATATATATTTTTTTCGTTTCAAGTCTAGAATGACTGGACTAAAAATCGATCGCTTTGTTTTTTTGGCGTTGCGACAAAAAAAAATGATATCCCCAATAATCGTTGAAGAAGATTATTGACCACCCTGCAAGTAGACTGTGTTGAACATACCCAAATTAATACTTTTTGGATTATAAGACCGCCCCCCTGGATTATGGGTAAGTATTAATTTGTGTATGTTCAACACAGTCTTGCAGGGTGGTCAATAATCATCTTCAACGACTATTATTGTCGCAACGCAGAATAACACGGAAGGGACGGGGGAGGGGGGTGACCAATTTAACATTTCTGATGTCTTTTTGGGGGGATATACATTAGTAGACGCATTTAGAGTGATTGACTTGTGCCTCCAGATCAGTGTATTCTGCCTTGGCCCTTTGAACCCAGAATTATGGCACTTTTAAGGTAGGAATTCATTTTATTTATATTTTAGTATCAAGTAAACAATATATCTATTTTTATTATAACATTTGGTATTAATGCGTTAAATCCCTGTTTCTACCCCGTCGGACTCACACTGCTACGAACCTCTAAAATGCAGATCCGACATTATTTTTATTTTATTTTTATTTTGACAGATTGTCTTTTAATGATGGAAATCTGTGAGCCAATTGTTCTCATGAACTGACCAATATGATGGTGAAGGATATTCAAGATAAGGGTGACCTTTTAGTAATCAAGATTCCAAATTCAAAAACTAGCATCCGGAGAATATTCACTATTACAAATGAGTCAATTAATGGTGAATATAATTGAAATTTATAGGAAGTATTGTGCTTTACGGCCGAAAGATACAGAGCATTCACGATTTTTCTTAAATTATGGAAAGGAAGTTCAAGTAGTAGGTAAAAACACGATAGCAAAAATTCCATACAAAATTGCAGAGTATCTTAAATTATCCGACGTTCGAGGTTACACCGGATATAGCTTCAGGCGTAGCTCAACATCATTATTGGTAGAAGCCAGAGGGGATCTTTTAAGTCTAAAACGACATGGAAAATGGTGATCGACAGCGGTAGCTGAGGGTTATTTAGATGAATCCATAGCTAAGAAGTGTGTTGCCAATCAAATTATGTGTGGAGAAACGTTGTCAGGAAATTCTCCAAATACATATAACAATTACATCTACATCGGCTGAGGGTGACTTAAACATTGTAACGACGTCATTTTTTAGCTAATTAATCATTTGCCTAATTGCAGAATTCTATAAAACCCGAGTCCCCGTCCCACACCGCTGTGAAAATACTAACTCCTCGATTTCCCGATAGGTGGCTACCCTTTGTATTAAGTAATATCTCACCGCTACATGTCAAACAAATCCCTTTTAAGGAACTCAAAACCACGGACCAGTCAGTAAGCCAAGAAGACACAAATTACAACTACTAGTGTTCTTATTTTCCGTAACTGTCCGCTGAATAACCGTTTCATCAACAAACCGTCACCCCTTTGTTACAACCGTTACCCTCCTCTCTACCTAATTTGAATTCTACTCCGTCAAGTTAAGTATTCATTTATTTGTACATATTGTTAATTTTCCTTTTACCTGGATACATTATTAATTTCCTTATTTAAATATTTCGTTTCATTTCCTCCGTATAACATCCTTTCCTGCAACCCGGTATATTCCATATTCCGAACTCCATACAATTAAAGCCTGTTTTGGAGTTCACCGCCTTCCCAGTCTAGAAGATCAGACCTCTGGAGTACCGCGTCTTCACTGCAGCTACCCGAGGTGTCACGTGGAGTAAACCACTCGAATAAATCTGACGCCGGAGATCCCCTTTCCCCTTAAATAACCATCCTCTCCAACAAAGTACGTCACAACATATACAGGGTGTCCGGATATTAGGAGCGAAAACTCGGGGGGTGATATTACTTGAAAAATTAATGTGACAAGTTCCTATAACATCTTTCCGAAAGCTCATTAATCTTGGGGTTACAGGGCCTTAAAGCTTGTTTATTTAAATCAATTTTTTCCAGTAACTTTTTTTCTAGTGTACCGATTCGTTTCAAATTTGGCACACTTATCACTAATGTTTATTTGTATTCTTGCACCAAAATTGAGGTAAATCCCCAGTGTCACAGAGTCGAAACTGACGTTGACCTTTGGATAAAGACCCAGAACTTTTTTGTTAGGCATTTTTTCTAAATTTTGATGACGCCCGATTGAAGAGCATCGAAAAATCTTGACAAAAGATCCTTTTTTGAGAACATTTTTGGAATTTTCTTCAGCAAATGGAGTATCCTTATATACAACCTTAAAATGATAGAATAAAGTATTTTTTATTTCCGGGGCAATCTAAATTCAATAAATACAATAGAATTTCTTATACGGTATAAATTATTTGAAATATCTCCTAAAATATTAAGTTTAAGTAAAGGGAATACTTTATGAAAAAGGTAGAGAATTTAAATCTCTACAACCTACGTCAGCAATATACAGGGGGTTCCATTTGAAAAAATAGAGTTTTCGTGGTTTGAAGTCAATGAAAACTGACGGTCAATTGCAAACACCCTCTATACTATAAATTTCAGATTGTGTGAAAAAAAATGAAGAACTTTAAACCACTGTAACTTTAGTTTCCCTGAGTTTTCGTCTACAATTTATTATGCAAAAATGTTTGTTAGTCGGAGTCAGTTGATCCACAGCCGTAATTTAACACGCTATATAATAGTTATTTATGTATTAAGGGTGTAAAGAGGCTTTTATGGCGCGAAGCCTTATTTCAAGGAAAAGGTTGTAGAGCCATAAAAGCTAGTTACGCGCGAGGTACATACACAAATTTATGCACGGATGAAAATTTTTTAATTTAAAATTATTTCTAAAATAAATTTAATTTTCCATTCGCATCTAGCGTTGTTTTGATTACATTTAAGATTTGAAGCGTAACTATGGCAGCGGGTAAACAACGAATAGCCATATTGCCTAAAATCTCAGTTTCATTTTGTGCCCGGTAATTGTGCGGTTTTTAAAAGGTGGAAAGTGAACGAAATTGATGAGGCTGCAAAAAAAGCAAGAAACAGTAGCTTAGTTCCCGAAAAATCTAAGGAAGTGTATGGAAAAACGTATAATGAATACCTTAAATGGTGCATCATAAGGAAGAATTCCATCGAAAACTGCTACTGTGAAAAGTCTTCTGGCTTATTTTTGGTATTTAGCAAAAGAAAGAAAACCATGTTCGCTGTGGTCTTATTATTCCATGCTTAAGGCCACTATCAAAGTCAACCACAACATATATATAAGCAGTTACTCAAGCTTATTCGGATTTTTAAAGAGAAAATAAACGCATTCCAGCCCAAAAAGTCTATAGTTTTAACCATAGAAGAGATAGAAGCCTTTATATACCAAGCTCCAGATGAAATATATTTAATGAATAAGGTAAATTAATTTATTTTAACTTTAAGTGTTTCACCACGATTTCTTGAAACAGATAGCTTTAATATTTGGGATAGCTGGAGCATGCCGTAAACAAGAGCTTGTTCAGCTAGAAGTTGATGATATTTAGGATCTGCAATCCTCATTACTAATCACTTTCCGAGACACTAAAACCAAAAGGAATCGAACGTTTAGTGTAGTTGATAACCTTAGATCGCCAAGTTTTTTGGAAATTTATAAAAAGTATGCTGCTTTACGTCCGATAAACATGATGGATACTCGCCGTTTCTTCTTGGTCTACAGGAATGGGAAATGTACCAAGCAAGTTGTCGGGAAAAATGTTTTTGGTGGAATTCCGAAAAAAATAGCTGTTTATCTTAAATTGCCGAATCCTGCATTATATACTGGGCACTCATTTCGTCGCTCATGGGCGACGTTGAAGGAATGATTGGTATAAAACAACTAGAAGGCTGGAAGTCAAGAAGATTCTATGTCAAACAAAATTAGGTTAACTGAGAAAGGATTAACTAAAAAAGACAATTTATCTGCTACTAATACTGAATTAGCATCAACCAAGACCTTTGATCATGCAGCAACTAGCAACAATTCCAATTTGATGTGTAATTAGTCGAGTGGTTGTACCTCCGAATATTAATATGAATAATTGTTCCAATTGTATTGTTAACATAAATTACCCAAAATAAATTTTGAATAAAACGTAGGTATAATTTTGCGATTTCTAATAAAAACTTTTCATTTTTGCAAGTGTTTGTTTCTATTAGGATTGATATCGTTGTTTGACGTTTCATTATAGCCCATGAACATAAAGAGGTCCATGGGCTATAAAAAGACGTTTATGACAAAGAAATTCGTGTATAATTGTCAATTTATAATATGTCTGTGCATAAAAGATAATTATTTTAGGATATGAGACAGTCAGGTTGTGATAAATTTTTTCGTTAACCAAGTAAACAATTGCCAGAGTTTTGACAGACCATGTATAAGAAAGTCATGAGCTGAACATAATATATTATTTTGTCCAGTCCCTAAAATAGCTATTTTACGGACTCATTTCAGTCCGTAAAATGGCTCTTTTCGGGACTATTTCTATTTTACGGACTATTTTTATTTTACTATGGTAACATGGTAATTAAAATCTGAAGTGCATTATTTTTGAGAAATATTTGCTCTAATGACATTGACATAAATTGTATTATGTATGATATGTTAATGAGATATCATACATAATAAAAGGTTTGAATGTGTTTTAGGGGGCTTTAACTAAACTGCTGGCCAATTGAAACGTACCAAGCGAATTTTTAGGTTGAATTTAAAGTCAAATATTTTGAAAAATAGAAAAGATATCAACATGCGGTTTTCAGGATTTCCGAGATAATTTAATTGAGAAAACGATAGTGTTACTCGATTTTTTTTTACTTTGAAGTACATTACTATCTACAGGGTACGAAAGAAAGTCTTCTTTTTTTTGTCAAATTTTATAACTACCGAGATTCCACAAATTTTTTTTTATATTTTTTTGATGTAGATTTTTTTAATCCTTACTTAATGGGAAAACAATCTGTTTCTCAAAATTTTGATATCCCGGTTATTTTGTAATATACCGAATTTTTGCTGAAAATTTGATTTTGTCTTTGTTTTTTGTCGTTCGGCCGTATTTTGTTTTGTAAGAACCAATCTCTGTAGTTGATTATGATACCTTATGAATGGCTTTCTTATAAAAAGTACACTTTTTGTACTTTCATTAATTTATTGGTAACCAGTGGCTTATCAAAAATCGGTACACGTTCGCTAATTGGTACATTTTTTTAATTCATGTTTTGAGGCTATTTTCTTAATGGAATAAAATGGAATTTACTTAGTTTATGTTCACCATTGGTTTAAATGACATATCCTCGAAACGGGTTTCTCATTTTTTCAAAAATTTGCTCATATTCGTGTATACCGGGTGGCTACGAAATCGTTTTACAACCCCCACCATTTTGTTACATTTAACTGTATTAATTTGAAATTTGGCATGGTTTGATTGTTAAAAGGAATAATCATTTTGACGTTTAAAACAGTATGATGACACTTCCGGTTTCACCGGAAGGGCCACCTACTAACTTTCAAAATTTTTTAAAACAACCCTGTATATTTTTTCCGTAAGTATTAAATTCTACTTAAAATTACCTTTTTATCGACAAATCCGACATTTGCTTTCAAAATGGCAGCATAATTATTATTGCAAAAACCTGTTCAATATTAAATTAAATAAAAAATTCGGTATCTTATAAAATAAGAGGGATATGAAAATTTTGAGAAATTGGTTTTTTCCTCATTAACCAGGGACTAAAAAAATGAACATCAAAAAAATTAAAAAATGTTTTTGTGGAATTCCGATAGTTATAAAATTTGACAAAAAAAGACAACTTTCTTTCATACCCTGTAGATATTAACGTACTTCAAAGTAAAAAAATCGGGTCACACTATTGTTTTCGCAATTAAATTATCTCTTGAATCCTGAAAACCTCATGTTGATATCTTTTCTCCTTTTCAAAATATTTGACTTTAAATTCAACCTAAAAATTCGCTTGGTACGTTTCAATTGGCCAGCAGTTTATTTTGTTAAATTGATAAATGTAATTATAGAGCAAATGTTTCTCGAAAATAGTAAACTTTGAATTTTAATTACCATGGTACGTACCATAGTAACCAGATTGTTTAATGTAAACAAAAAATATTGCAAATGTAGAATCCACGAGCTATAACCGAAAAAGCTAAGAAAATTGTATTAAATTTACTACCAGAGAAGTCCCGTAAATTGTATGAAAAAGAATATGAAGCATTCATTCGATGGAAAAAAATGAACAACATTGTAATTGTAGACGAAGATGCGATGTTGAACTATTTACATGAAAAGGTAAGTGCCGCTATAGGTAATTTACATTCAATATTAATAACCTTTGTAAATTATTATTATTATGAGTATTTTCGTATTTTCCTATTACAGTCACAAGAAGTAAAATCATCTACACTCTGGTCAAAATATTCGATGATAAAAGCGGTTTTGTCTGTCAAAGAAAATATTGAAATAAACAAGTTCTGCAGAGTCAGAGCTTTTTTGAAGCGAAATTCGATAGGCTACGAGCCCACAAAGTCAAAAATTTTGACGCGAAAAGAAATTAATACATTTTTGATAAATGCAGACGATGAGAAGTATTTATTAATCAAAGTAAGTTTTAAATCATACTTTAAGGACATGCATTAGTTTCATATTTAATCTCGTAGGTTGCTCTTCTCATTGGCGTGTGTGGTGCATGCAGGCGCGAAGAGCTACATTCACTAAAAATACAAGGTATTGTCCAAAAAGACACACGATGTCTTCTTATAACCATCCCCGATACGAAGACCAACATCAATAGAGTGTTCCCGATGGTAGCTGAAGGCGAAGCTGTTAATTCTATGGAAAAGTACCAGAAATATGTTCCACTCCGGCCAGCGAATGTTGAACACGATTATTTTTTTATTTTCTATTGTAATGGAAAATGTACGGTACAACGTGTAGGAATCCATTCTTTTGGGAAAATGCCCTTTATTGTTGCTGAATTTGTTAAACTACCTAACCCGACAGAGTATACAGGGCATTGCTTCCGGCGAAGTTCTGCGTCTCTTGCTGCAGATGCTGACGTTGATTTAAACTCGTTGAAACGGCTAGGAGGATGGAAGCAAGTTTTTTCACAATATTATTTTTTTTATTCTAAATAATAACTAATTCCAGGTCGTCTTCAGTGGCAAAGTCATATATAGAAGACTCAATTGAGAAGAAAAAAAAAGTCTGCAGAATGTTAATGGGGGAGAAGAAAACCGAGCCATCCAATAACGTAATGTCGGTTAATATCGAAACTACTGCCACAACATCAAAAGAAATTAACACGACACCCTCGGGCTCGGGTATTTCGTTTGGGGGTAACAATTTTGAAGGTGTCCAAAATTGTTCATTTCATTTTCAATAACCTTGTTTAATTGTTGTATTGAACCATTGTTTTCTTTACCTAAATGATCCTCAAAATAGTGAACTTCGGATTTTAATTACCATGTTACTATAGTAACCAGACTAAAATGAGTCCGTAAAATAAAAATAGTCCCGAAAAGAGCCATTTTACGGCCTGAAATGAGTCCGTAAAATAGCTATTTTAGGGACTGAGTACAAAAAATAACTATTGTAAATACTTTATTAATATTTTATATATCACTTGAAACACAAGTTTTCATTATTTCATTTGTTGAAAATTATAATGTAACACTGAGCATTAGATAATTTTAATAGGTTTAATTATTTTCTAAACAGTTAGATTCCAAAATTGATATTGTATCACACCAGCGCAAAAGCGTCATATAAATCATAATATAAAATTAATAAATACATTTATAATAGATGATGACAATAAGAAAATAAAGTTGATAGTTGTACTTTTTACGGTAGCATAATTGCAAAGAGGTTTTGAGCAAGTGTAACAATCTTCTTCTGAAAGATTATAGCGTTGTTTAAGATAATGTTGACGCCACCATGCCAACGCTCTATCGCATGGACCAATATTTAAGTCAAGCATGTGTGCACAATCCTTAAATCTTATTTTCTGGGCTTGTTGGTTTAAAGGATTATTCTCCAATGCTAAAAATTAAAGCATTTTAGTGTGTGTTTGATTATAAGCTATTCACTATATGCACAGAGACGAAAAATAGAGGAAGTATTAGACGAGGGGACAAACACTAAAAACAATCACTAACCCAATCTTGGCGTAGAACAAATGTGTGATCTCAAAATGTTCGTTTTAATGTAGGTATTGAATATAAATCCAAAGTTACGACATTGGCCGTTGGTGCACACAAAAGTTATTCGCCCCATCCGTGTGGGTGGAGCGTAGCTCGAATCAATGCAAGCGCTCGCAGTGGCGGTTCCGTAAACATTTGGCCGATTCTATTGAAGTGTCAAAGGGCTGGAGTCGTAGATTTCAGAACTTCCCACCGGAAAAGTACAGTGTTACCGAGTGTTCAGTGTTTTGTCGCGAGTGCCAACAACTAAGAAATGACCACGAAGTGGAAACGTTTGCTGCGTTGTTGGCTGCAAAAACAGGAGTGTAAATTGTGTACCGGACCGATTTAAAAAAAAAATGGATTTACCTTGTTAATTAAGATCCCCTGATTACGAAAATGCTAAAAATAAGCAGCGGTCTCAAATATTTCCAGTGTTTGAAAACTTGAAACATCCAATATATTTGGATGTGTAAATTAAGCACTTTTTAACATGCCCTTGGAAAGTTAATTTGAAAAACTTATTCATCTGTTACAACAGGCTCTTCTTCTAGTATTTCCAGAATAAATTATATTTAGTAACCCTAAGTTGAACTAGGAGTCTAACTGGTTTGATGAAAATGTTAGGAAAATGAGAGACAAATTACATTTGCTCAGTAACTTTTATAATCAATATCATTCAAATAATCTTAAAAAACTACGGAATGGTTTCAAATTGAAATACAGAAATGCTTTAAGAAATGCTAAAAAAGCCCATAATGAAAAAATTATATTGAATCCTGATAATCCCATAATCCCATCAAAAGTATGTGGCAAATCAGTAACAGGAATAAATCTTCAAATAATGTGAGTAGCAACAAAGCTTGTGATATTGGTGCTTAGGAGTTCAACATGTTTTTTAGTACCATTGCTGGATGTCTTTTGGGGAAATTGGAGGTTAGCGGTGTTGACTCTGTGAGTTACATAGATGGTAGTTCAAATAAAGAGTTTTCTTTTGAAATGGTCACTCATAATAATGTTAGGGATGTCATAAGTCAGTTATAGTAGATTACATACCGAGGCTGAAAGTATTCCATTCCTGTCGAGAGAACTATAGTTTACCGAGAGGCGTAGCCTCGAGGTGAACTAGTTCTCGAGACACAGGAATGGTACTTTTGCCGAGGATTGTATATGATTTTATTCACAGTCAGTCATTTCATAAAACAAACAACATTATAATAATAAAAAATATATTTGACATTGACATTGACATTTCATCAAATTAGTTAACAAAGTCACATCAAATTTGTAGTTGCTCAGTTAGTAGCGCCCTCCCAGGTTAGTAATGGGCTCATTACTGACTGTTTATTCATTATTGACTGCTTTTTTACTATTACCGACTGGTTGAAGTGTAACCAAGGAATGGCTCACTTTCTAACTTTTAAGGGGTACGAAAAGCTGTATATTACTAACTGATTGTGAATAAAATAATAAAAGTAGCAGGGACATATATTGATTCAATTTGGATATGATTAGATGTGTAAAGGAAGCAATAGTGATACCAGTCTATAAACAGGGTGATGTAAATGATCTGAATAACTACAGGCCGATATCGCTCCTGCCAGTTCTTTCAAAAATTATTCAGAAGTGCTTGACATTGCAAATCACAAAACACTTGGAAGAGAGTGATATGCTGTACGGGCTGTAGTATGGGTTTAGGCGGGGTAGAAGTACTACTGATGCAGTACTGGGTCTCATTGAGTAGATTATAATCACTTTTGAAAACAGGGAATACATGAGCACCATGTTCTACGATCTAAGTAAAGCTATCTATCTTTCGATTGTGTCTCGCTTGAACTTCTGCTAAAGAAATTGAATTGTTATCGTTTTGGTGGCAGCACGGTTTCTCTGATTAAGTCATATCTATCTCAGAGAAATCAAGTAACTAGATATAACAATATTTTATCATAAAAATGTCAAATCACACAAGGAGTACCACAGGGATCAATACTTCGCCCACTACTTTTTATTATCTACATCAATGAATTGCCAAATATTGATCCAAATTCTAAAATAATACTATACTGACACGCTGTCAAATACTAAAATGAATAAACTTTACATTAAAAGGCTAGCCATTTTAGATGTTTCATGAAACGCTAACACGTTTCTGCCTTTTAATGAAATAATGGAATTTTACACTAGGTGGCTGATTTTCTTAGACTTTTCATGAAATGCCATAAATTCAACTTGCGTTCTAATGAAAAAAGCCCTAATATTTTGCTAACATGTATTTCAGTTATAAAAATAGAAAATCCGCTAGTGTTTTTCAGAATTAAAATAACAACTACCTACATAAAAGAAAAAACCAAAAAAACAAAATGTGTAATATTATATCAATTGGTAAATAAAAATTAGAAAACCACGTTAATTTTGAACATAAATTTATTTAAAAAGTTATAATTCAATACACTAGGTATAAAGGATCAAACTAACATTTATAGACTTTAGTATATCGTAGTAGTTATAAACTATTCTACGTAGAAAAGTTAAGCTTAAAATGAACAAACTAGTAGACTACCTATTTATTTGTAAAACACATTAGAACGCAACGGTTTGCACGAAAAAACGATACATCGCACTTTGAAACGTAAGTAGAAAAAGAGGACGAGCAACTAAAACAAAAACGGCTCTAATAATTCAATAGCAATTTTTCTTTTACATTGTATTTGTTTTGCCATTTCATATTATGTATAATATTCAGTAGTTATGTAACAATACTTCTGAATTTTGTTAATAAAAAGATATAGATGCAATATCAATTAATATATCTCTTAGGTCCGGTATTTCAGTGTCAGTTTAAACCAAATTTGGGTAAACTTCGTTTAGAATATACAAATTTAAAATGATAAAATTCACATTCTAATTGAAATTTACCCAAATTTGGTTTAAACTGACACTGAAATACCGGACCTTAAACGAATAAAAGGTGCATTTCTCTTAAAGTTTAGTATCCAAAGTGCGATTCTATCATTTTATAGTGGGTAGGCCTAATGTTTAAGTGTACTCGATCTATCCAAAGTGCAATTGTACCATTTTATAGTGGGTAAGCTTAAAGTTAAAATTAACCTAATGAAAAGCTCTATTGTGCCATTTTATAGTTTGTTAGTACAAAGTTATAAGAATTTTATAAAGTGCAAATATATATACCCCCATAGAATTTAGATCTACAGTTGTCGTTGGTCTGTGATTTTAAAAAACAACCAGCTTGTTTTTATTAGTCGTTCATTGACGCCCACGCTCACATGTGTCCGCTTTTGTCGTTAATCAAAAAGCGTCTAGTGTGGCTTTTGGTCTAAAGGTCGTATCACACTACCGGTTTCGGTTCACGATTACGATTGCCGTTGCCGCTGGATAGATCATAGCAGAGATGATAGTTGTACTTTAACAGCGCTCATCTAAAAGTATCACATAATCAAATGGAAGCGTGCACAACGACGGTGAGACTAAATCGAGTATGCGGTTTGTTATACTCGCTTATGTTTTGAAGAATGAAATTCATCATTCTTCTGCGAGCTGTCAATAACTAAACTCAAAAATGAATGTAGAAAAACTAATAGCCGAAATTTATAGACATGAAAGTTTGTGGAATCAGGCACATCCAGATCATCATAATAGGTTTGTGCTGGAAAAGAAATGGGAGAAGGTGTCTTCTGTTTTAGATACTAGAAGTAAGGAAAATCAATATTATTTAATATTTTGAAATTTATTTTACCATATAAACTTTGTTCAAAATTTAATTCACACTTTTATTATAAATACGTGTATTAAATAGGACAATGTTTGGTAAATGTCGAAAAAGAAAAATTAAAGCTGCTTTAGAATAAGGAAAAAAGACCAATTGAAAACAAACCAGTGGATGAAAAAAGATGTTACTTTGAAAGTATTTTGCCCCACGTTCAAAATATGGAACCCTTAAAAAAATTTAAATTCAGAAACAGAATTCAAGAACTAGTTATGCTATACGCATATAACTATTCGCAACCAAGTGGACCTTCCTGTACAACTTATTCAGCAGCACTAGCACCACTTAAAAATAATTTCAATTTTTCAGTGGAAGAATTATGATAATTAAAGAATCGGTAAATAATATGTTCATTGATATTACATTATTGTTTTTTGTACCATATTAAAATATAAAGTTACTTACCTAATCAAAAGTGGAAGACTCCATTCGTAAGTATTCATAAAAACGTTGTTGATAATTTCGCAACGCTTTATATAGGTGATGAAATTCACCCAGCATATATCGTTTTTTGTTACTGTGCATTTTTAGTGCATAAAAGTTGATAAAAGTGCTTAATTTACACATCCAAACATTGGATGTTTCAAGTTTTAAAACTGCTATAACTTTGGAAATATTGGAGACCGTCGCTTATTTTTAGCATTTTCGTAATCAGTAGATCTTAATTAATAAGGTAATTTCAAAATTTTTCCAAATTCGCTGGTAGCTACATTCGCCAAATTTTCCCCGTTTTCGTATATTCGCTCCTCCAACAATGTGAATTGTGTCATAGTAACATTTTTTGATGTTTATTAATAACCGTCAGAAAAGAATTTGTTTGTTAATTCTTTATATAATCGTAACGAATACCACTCGAGCAAACGAAAATAATCGTTATACTAACCTCGTCACTCGAGGTATATCCTTAAAACACCACTCGAGCTAACGCTCTCGTGCGTTTCGCAGAATACGTCTAGTGACTCGGAAGTATAATCGATTATTTTCTATGCTCTTGTGATATTACTACAGATAATATCGCAGCTTGGTTGTGCACACCCATCAGCGCTTATAGTTTACTCTTGTAACGAAGTCATTTTTCAGTTAACTAATTATTTACCAAATTGCAGAATTCTATAAAACCCCGGTCCGACTTTCCCGCCAGATAACCCCGTCCTACAAAACTTCGTCCCCTCTCCCGTAGATGGCATAACTACAATTATAGGTCACCGCTCCTTTATCATTTGAAAACACCTATACCCCGATTTTCTGTTATAAGTCACCGCTAGATAGCAGATAAAATCCCTTATAAGGAACCCCAAAAACCAGTACAGTCAAGTTCCGTTAGTTCGAGAGTTCCGTCAGTTCAAAAACAGTTCGAATAATAATCCGCGAGTTCAGTTAAGTTAGTTAGTTCAGTTAGTTAGTTAATGCCATCCGAAATTATTACAAGTGAGTATACTGGTGATTCCTGAGGTAGACCGTATTTCTGCCGTCATATTTTCTGATTTGCTATGTTGTTTATGATATTGTGCCGACCCTACACTTCCGTCCTGTTTTAAACCTTGGCTCACTTGGGCGTCGGGCTTGCGGGCCATCCACCAGGAGTCAGTTACCCACCTAGTGTCCGATCCTAGTACTTCCTTGGCTTACTTGGGCGTTGGGCTTGTGGGCCATCCACCAGAAGTCATCTACTCCGTTCCTGCTCTAACCACTGGCTCACTAGGGCGTCGGGCTTGCGGGCCATCCACCAGGAGTCATCCTTATCCATATATATACCCGGAGAATATCATACCCAGCATCGCCAACAATCCGACTGTCGAACCCGGAGCCTTACGAGGAACCAGTGTCCTTATTTCCCGACCGTTTATAACCGCCATCAACCGTCCACACTGTCATATACGTACCCCCACTCGTTTTCCCCCCCGTTGATTTGAGTCCTGCCGTCGCCCCCCCCCCCCCCCGTATGGTTTTATCTTATTTGAATATTATTGTTGATTTCCCGTTTTTGAATGCTTTGTTAATTTCCTACTGAATATACTTGTTTATTTCTCCCGTTTAAACCTCTTGTTTTAATAACCCTCGTATAACACCATTTCCTGCAACCCGGTATATTCCATACCCCGAATTCCATACAATTAAAGCCTGTCTTGGAGTTCGCCGCCTTCCCAGTCAAGAAGATCTGACCCCTGGAGTACCGTATCTTCACTGCAGCTACCCGAGGTGTTACGTGGAGTAAACCACACTAATAAATCTGGCGCCCGAGATCCCCTTTCCCCTTGATTAACCGCCTCCCCCACAAAAGTGCGTCACACTCTTTCATCTATTATCTCTGCTATTATCTATTATTCTCAGAGCTCCGTTGTGCACGTACCTTAATATCTATAATAGTAAATAAGAATATTTTAATAGAATGCTTCTGTAGGACGTTATGGCCAAGTAAATAGTTCCCTAGTCAATTTTTACCCCCAACTGATGAACAATATTGGAGAATTAACATACGTGTTAGCATATCGGTATATGTCTATTGAGCAGAAAATGCATTTTATTGGCGATGCCATTCGTCACAACGCACATAGGTGATACTATACTCATAGTTACCTTTATATTCTGCAGCTATACAAACTTCGTTGAAATCACACATTTTTACACGTGCTACTGCTAGCGAACATGGCTCCTTATCTATATCAGGGCCATGTAGAGGGACATAAATCATATGTTCAAAATCGCTGCATGTGTAACAAGGGTCCGCGTCACCTAAAAAAATAAAAAATTAAGCAGGGGTAAGCAATTTCAGTTTTATTTACCATTTGATTTTAGGTACATAGAAGATGTGGTATATTTTGTTACCTACGATACTCACTTGTAGCACTTAAACACAAAAGAAGAATGCAAATGGTATACATATTTTTCCATCCTTTCATAGAAAACTTTATAAATATCATGACTGATAGACAATCAAACAAAAATGACACACAGTATGAACAACTTAAATTGTCTATATTGTGATATAGACGTATTTGATCCAAATCATTTTTACTTTCTTATACGAAGTAATTAGAAAGTATAGTAATCGTGATTTTTTTCTACTTCGAGATTTTGATGGATTTATACGTTTTGAGGGCCCCTGAATCCATTCTGACCATTTTCGCCATGATGTCTGTCTGTGTGTCTGTCTGTATCCACCATAACTCAAAAACGACTTATCGGATTTGATTCAAATTTCATATTTAAGAGTTTGAACAAAATTGTGGGTGCCACATTAAATCTTTTTCATCTAGCACCAACACAAGTGGTACTTACTTGAAGACATTTTTAGGTTTTTTAGTAATATCTTGAAAAATAAACAATTTGCGAGTTTTTTTATTCTTTAACATTAATTTAGAATTAAATTTTGTTTGAACTTTTTTTTGAAATTCCGTCAAAAAAATTCATAGTGCGCGTTGATCGTTGAATCCGACCGACAGTCTAGATAGATTAGTGACTAAAGGGACTTGGCTGCCAAACGGAAGGTCCCGGGTTCGAATCCCAGAAGGACCATTTTTTTTTGTTTTCTACTGGTTTCTATGGTACCGAAAACAATAATAATAAATAAATAAATGATTTTGTACCGAGAGATCAAAAATTATCTTGGTCAAAGGTGGTCATGGATTTTAAAATAATTGTCGGAGCTAGTATCGTGTCAATACTTATTATGGCACATAACACTTGATAAACTTCATACAAGCTAAGACCGTCGTTTTTCATTTCATGACCACCTTTGACCAAGACAATTTTTGATCTCTCGGTATTAATAACGTATTGAATGTCGAGCGCATGTGATTATTTCCAAAGATTAAAACTGTATCATGGCAATGTACAGGGTGTCCTAGTTTATATCGTCAGGATTTCACCAGTCGATAGTTTAGCGAAAATTAAAAGTGGTTTGTCTAATAAAAAAAAAAAACTATGACATTTTATGAAATTAAAGATAGCCATGACCATATTTCATTAGGCAACCTATGTGCCATATATTTCTTAAAACATTGCCTTTGATATAAAATCAGTTTCATCCGATAAACAGATGAGTGAAGGACGACCTTACTTCGGATCCTGTACTATAAGGCCGGTCGTCCTTTGGATGCGTTTTCGTCCGAAATATTTTCGTCAGAATTCGGACGAAAATGTGCGAATGATCCCATTTCATTGAAACTTATTGGAGGTCGTACACTGTGTCCGAAATCATTCGTGCGAATTCGGCCGAAAACATGCGATGTGCGATCTATCCGAAATAAATGGGATTTGTTTGCAGTTGTTCTGACGATAGCGATGATTTGTGTGACATATCGAGTAGAAATAATGCATGTTCAAGAACTAATAAGTCTAATTAATGAAAGAAAGCCTTTGTGGGATATGATCAACAAATCATACCACATGAGACATGCAGAGAAAGTTTTGGTAAAAAGTTGAAATAATTTTTGCGGTGAAATGGTTTCACGAAAATTTGATATTGGTTCTCTTATGGCATCTAAATTACCTATTTAAACTTATCCTGATTCATGCGATAAGTAATCAAAAAACTTGTTCTTGTCTTTAAATCATTAAATAAATGATGAAATTCTCCGAATTCTTTTCGTTTTGCTAAAATATGATTAATCCAACACTTTTTTCTTTTTAACTTTTATTGCCGTCTAACAAGATAATTATTTTCCAAAAGATAATCAGCCATTATGAGCAATTTATATGATGGTTTGATGAATCACAACGTAGGACTGACTTGTCCAGTGGACGATACCACATATGCGAAATCTGACTAAAATATTCGTCCGATTTCTGACGAAAAAAATTTGGACGAAAACGTATCCAAAGAACGACCGGCCTAAGGATAATCTTTTATTATGTTCCGAGTAGTACGCTTAATCAAGTAATTCGAGTGTAGGCCAGAACAAAAAACTAATTCCGAAGTTTAGAAGATCTTACCAAATTTCCCATGTACTAGATAAAGATCGCTATGTTGTAACTGATTTGGATGATTTCCAATTGGCACAATTACCTTATAAGACTATTTGTGGATCTGAACAATTAAGATTATATTAAAAATTATACATGCAATGTTCATTTACATATTAATGATGTGTTTACTGTGTATTATGAATTTTATGTCTCAATCTTTCAATTTTGTTATTTCGACTTATGTTCATATGAAATTGTTTTCCTATGGTAATGAATATTATTTTCGTCAACCCTCATTAGTAATGGAGGCTTGTGTTAAGATTTTTATGATTTATGTGAGTTAAGATATTATTATTGTGATATATGAGTTTGTCGAGGAATTTATTGTTTATGTACCTTATGTCATACTTTATGTGTATTTTTGACTATGTAACTTATGTAGTACTGTATTACTTTAATTATGTAACGGCGAGACGATCGTAAGTCAGGATAGCCGAGCTGTGACACTTTATTGATTCTGAATATATTATGTTAGAAGTAGAAGAAGAGTGATTATGACAGTGTGGCATCTCCGCTACTGCGCACAGTACAACAAACAATACAAAATAAAAAGTAACTAGACTAACTATTATGGCCTCACTGACTCCCGCTAAAACAACAAGACTGAACGGTCATTGGCCTGGTAAAAATATTGGTGTTGTGTAATCTCATCTCTGTTATTTAGTTATTAGCAAATTCAATAAACGATTAAAATAAAAAACTTTAGTGGTGTTATTGTTATTGGAATCAAATAAAACTAGATATTTCACTAAGCAATAACCTACATTGGTGACCCCGACGACCACGTGCTCGAAAAGTTCCCGAATGATAGCCCCAGCTAACACAATGGAAAGACCAGACCCTGTCCAGAATAGGGGCAACGAAAATAATCCACCAAATAATCAGAGAGAAGATGTGAGTGTCATACTAAACCCCAAACTACCACCATTCTATCGAACCAACCCCAACCTGTGGTTTGTACAAGTGGAAGCAGACGCCACAAAATACTACATGGTTGTTGCGGTCCTTGTCACCGAAGTCTTACAGCACGTCTCGGACATCCTAGCATCACCCCCTGAAAACAATAAATATGAGGCCCTCAAAGAAGAAATTGTGCAACGGTTTTCTGATTCGGAAAACAAGCAAATTCAGAAACTACTTAAAGACTTGGAATTGGGAGATCAAAAACCGTCTTATTTGCTACGAGAAATGCAAACCCTAGCAGCAAATAAAATAAACAATGAAATTTTAAAAACATTATGGTTGCAACGTCTACCAGAACAATTCCAGATGGTTATTTCAACTAATGTTGGTTTAGAATTATCGTAAATGGCCGAAATTACTGACAAACTCGCTGATATCGTCCACCCAGAAACATTCTCGGTCACGAATAGTACAGTACCAGGAACTTCCAAACTTAGAACAGAAACAACGAACGAACTGGATCAACTTCAACATCAAGTGGAAGAGTTAACACGAATCGTTAAAAATTTACAGCTTGGAAATTCTTATTCCAGATGCAATTGGACCCGAGGCAGTAGATCGCGATCCACATCAAGACACAACAACAACCAAACAGCTAAGGCAAGTGATCTTTGTTATTACCATAAAAAAATCGGTGACAGTGTAAACCTTGGTGTGTTAATTTCAAGAAAAATACGGAAAACGCGTAAACCCGTCGTCAATAAATTCCATTGGCGGCGGGCCTTATTCTAATAGACAATATCACTAATTTAGTTTTTTTAATCGATACTGGATCTGATGTTTCAATAATCCCTAAAACTCGAGATAGTCAAAAAAACTTTAACCTTATAATTAAAATTGCGCAAATCTTTCACCTGGAAATTCATAATCGCCGACGTTTCAAAGGCAATTTTAGGTGCAGATTTGTTAAATCATTTCAATTTACTAGTTGATCTAAAAAACAAAAAATTAGCGAAATCTTAAAAGAATTTCCTAATTTAACAAATATAAATAATTTCAAATCAGTTCAACATAACACTGAACATTACATACCATTGTACCATATTAAACGAGCTTTATGAGCCTTCGTTCTGGCCCGAGGGAGTTATAGTTAAACGGTTTTTTCGACAACAGTCACAGCGAAGCCAGAAATAATTTATACGTTGGTTGGGACTTTGTGGATTGTACCCGCAACAAGCAAAAATTAACAAAACAAACAAAGAACAACATTAGTGTACTTCAACTAAATGTGAGAAGTGCTAGATACAAAAAAGCTGACATTGAACTGTTGTTGAATGAAACGGAACCAAAAATATTTAGTGCTTGTGAAACTTGTTTTGATGTTGATGAAATAAGTTCTTTCTCAATAAACAATTACAACCTTATAAACTCATTTTGCAGGCTGGACAGCAGGGGTGGTGGTGTAGCTCTGTACGTGCGTGATGGCTTTGACATGAAACCAGTATCTTTCAGTATGCAGTGTGCTGAGAAAACATTTGAATATACATGCGGTTGGTCAAACATGGATGGTAAGAAGGCATTGTTTATCTCACTGTATAGATCACCTAGTGGTGATCTCACAAATTTTTTTGACAATTTGTACTCGTTGCTCAATGTAGTATGTAGAAAATATGAATATATTTTTGTTTTGGGTGACTTTAACGTTGATCTTTTAAAAAAAGATACGCAGGCTAATCACCTGTTAGATATTTTGAGTTCTTTTGGCATCAGTGCTATCTACTTTAATGAGTCCACTAGGTGCTTTGCGGGTTCTGGGACTCTGATAGACAATATTTGTACGAATTATCCGCTAGTCGATTGTCAGAGTGCACTCTTAGCTACTGATATATCTGATCACTTTGCTCTCCTAGTAAAATTAAATGTAATCAAACGTGATTTGGGCAATAGTTTCCTTTACGGGCGCACTTATTCGGGGGAGAACATTCACACTTTCAGAACATTGATGCTTCGAACTGTTTGGGATGACGTGTATTTGGCAACTACAGTAAATGACAAGTTTGAGGGGTTTTTCTCTGCATTTAAACATAATTTTGACTGTGCTTTTCCACTATGTAAGAGGAAACAAGTTAACGGGCCACAAAAACGGTGGATAACTGCCGAAATAAGAGAAACATCCAGTGAATTAAAGTTTCTTCACAGCGTGTATAGGCAAACGGGGGACATCAACATGAAATTGCAATATAATACTCTAAAATCAAAACACAATAAAAATATAAAGAAAGCCAAGATTAATTTCAATAATAATAGACTATCAAATTCTACAAACATCTCAAGATGTGCATGGCAGATTATTAATGAAAACACTAATAAGAAGAAAAAGTCTAGCTGTATCTCTCGTCATTGATGGTGTGACACACTCAAATCTAAAGGAAATGAGTGATCACTTTGTTAATCATTTCGTGGGCTCTACTGAAGTAGCAAAAAATAACAGTAATAATAATAATAACATATAATAAAGTAACGAACAAGACATTTTATTTGTATTCTGTGACTTCGGCTGAGGTTTTGAAGTTGATACAAGAGTGTTCTAACAAAAAATCATCAGGACCTGATGAAATTCCCTGTAATATCTTACGACATATACTGGATGTTGTTGTTGATCCTTTGACTCACATAATAAACAGTTCATTTAAATCCGGTGATTATCCGAATAGGCTAAAGGAGGGGAGGTGTATACCACTATTTAAAAAGGGGAATCCACAGGAAATAAGTAACTATCGCCCTATATGTCTGCAATCGGTGTTTGCTAAAGTCGTTGAGAGGGCCTTCTGCATGAGACTTACAGACTACTTTGAGCATAATAAATTCCTCTCATCGTCTCACCATGGATTCAGAAAGCAGAGATCTACAGATACGGCCCTATATGAGTCTGTCACAGCCATTGCTCGGGCTTTGGACGGGGGGAAGAGAACCGCAGGTATCTACTTTGACCTGTCCAAGGCTTTCGACGTGGTTGATCACGAAATTCTCCTTGATAAACTTCAATTATATGGGGTGACGAGTGCAGCAAGTAAGTGGATAAAATCTTATCTCTCGGGACGTAGGCAGTATGTTGAACTGTCAGGTGTACTTGGGGATGTTGGGAATGCCAAAGTAAAATCAGTTTGGAAGAATAGTTCGTGTGGAGTTCCCCAAGGAGGAACTCTATCACCATTTTTATTTCTAATTTTTTGCAATGATCTGTACACCACACTAACTGATTCGGTTGATTCAACACCAAGCATACTAAATGTCTGTCAGTTTGCCGATGACACGTCCATTGCCGTGGCTGCAGACACCGTTGAAGAATTGTCGTCTTCAGGGAGCAGGGTGTCACACCTAATGTATGAGTGGTGCAATGAAAATTGTTTGATTCTCAACTCGGATAAATCAGTTATCCTAGAGTTTGTTAATAAAAGAAACAAATCAGCTGATCCGGCCTGTGTTTATGTACATATTTGTGGGAGGACTATGGGCGTCTTGGAGCGGACAAAGTTTCTGGGGGTATTACTGGACAATAACTTGTGTTATATTGACCACATCGAAAAATTAGCTTCTAACTTGAACAGTGCTCACTATGCTCTCACAGTACTGAGGGGTAAGGTGGGTGGGGAGCTATTATATATGTTTTACCATGCCTTCATCCAGAGCAGGTTAAACTATGCCATCATGCTGTGGGGTCGTTCCGTGGGCGTGGATAGGCTGTTTAGAGTTCAAAAAAAAGTGTTGAGGTTGATTGCGAGTGTGAATTGCCGGGAGCATTGTGTACCGATCTTTGTCACTTTAAAAATAATGACTATCTATTCTCTATATCTTTACAATTTATCTATCTTTGTTAAGAAAAATCCACAGTACTTTGAAACGTGTGGCACTTGAATACAGGTATGGCGACTAGGTCGGCTAGAGCTCTGGACATACCTGTTCATAGGACAACGCTTTTTGAGCAGTGTAACGAAGTCACTTTTATTGTATTAATTAATTACAGAATTCTATAAAACCCGAGTCTCCGTCCTACAAACTCCCGTCCCCTCTCCTATAGATGGCACCACTGCATATGTACCCCACCGCTATTCTATCGGTGAAAACGCTAATTCGCGATTCCCCGATAGATGGCTACATTAATAATATCTCACCACTCCTAGTCAAACAAATGCCCTTATAAGGAACCCGAATCAGTCGCACCCTCAGTGCTATCCGTACCACTTTCACAGTACTATCCCGTCCAAGTAGTACACGACTTCCAAGTGCGATACCCGAAAAGTTGTGTGCCATCACCGTCAATAGTTACAAGTAAGTATGCTGGGGACTCCCAGGGTAAGCCAAATTTCTGCCGTCGGATTTTCCGATTAGCCGTGTTTGTGTGCGATACTTTGCCAACCCCACATTTCCGCTCCCCTGGCTTTCATGAGTGTTGAGCTTTCGAGCCATCCACCAGGAGTCAGTTACCCACCTAGTGTCCGATCCTAGTATATATCCCCGACTCTCTTGGGTGCTGGGCTTTCGAGCCATCCACCAAGAGTCAGGATATACCCTTGGCTTTCTGGGCGTCGGGCTTTCGAGCCATCCACCAGGAGTCGCCCTCAAAAGTACATTTGGCGAGTATCACAACAACACTGCGGTCTGACGATTTGACTGCTGAGTTCGGAGCCCTGTGATGAACTAGTGTTCTTATCTTCCGCTGCATGAACAAACCGTCACACCCCCCCCTGCCCTGACTAGAAATCCTGCCCGTTAACATGGGACTACACCCCCCGTATAAATTTACCTATATGAATATGTTGTTAATTTATCTTTTTACCTGAATACATTATTATTTTCCTTATTTAAACCAATCGTTTCATTTCCCTCGTATAACATACCTTCCTGCAAATCGGTACATTTCCTATCCCGAATTCCATACAACTAAAGCCTGCATCGGAGTTCGCCGCCACCACAGTCTAGAAGATCTGACCCCTGGAGTACCGTGTCTTCACTGCAGCTACCTGAGGTGTCACGTGGAGTAAACCACTCGAATAAATCTGGCGCTCGAGATCCCCTTTCCCCTTAATTAACCCCTTACCCCGACGAAGCACGTCACAGCAGAGTCCTCAATATATGACAATAAAGACCTACAACAAACTACCACCCTCGTTGAAAGGTATTGATTCTGTGATTTCGTTCAAGAGAGAAGTAAAGACTTGTTTCATCAACAATCCTTTCTATTCCATTCAGGAATATTTTAATATGTAGTGTGAAGTCTCATTTACTTTGTTTCCTGTATATTGTTGTGTGGCGTATGTATGTACTGAAATTTGCTTTTTACACTGTTGTTATTTGTATTATTTGTAATTGTGTAGTGTGTAGCTTGTTGGGTGGCTATTTGTTGACAGTTCCTATATTTCATGTGAAATCTTTGTGGAAATATAAAATAAATAAATAAATAACAACCTCAGGTACTCCTATTAGCTGTAGGCCGAGTCGTTTGGCTCCTGACAGACTGGACCAGGATTGGGTAACTACGCGTAAAAAATTGTTTTTTACGTTACACGTAGAAAACCTAGTAGAATAAGTAGAATACGTAGAATATCCACGTGATATGTGTGTTATAACCTAATTGGTTGTTTCTGCACTCTCCGATAATAATAAATTGACACAAAAAACTCAAAAAAATTAGTGCATACATATTATGCCTTTAAATTAAAAGATAGTAATGTAAGCGATGATTATTAGTTTTCTTATATTAAAAACTATTCTCTTAAAAGTTAAAATATGATCTTATTCAGTCAGCTTTATCTTTTGATGTTTTATAGAATGTTGAATTTTATTTGTTTTGTGCTTGCATTTTATGATCTCCTTTAATAAGTATGTATATATTATGTACCTAGTACCTATACCTAGGCTACTTACCTATATATTTTTAAATAAACATTCTCTTATTCCTTTATTTTTGTTCTATTAATTCATTAACACAATAATTATTTTTTGTTTACGTAATACATATATTATCTGCGAGTTTCTACTAGTTTTTTACACGATTTTAACGTAGAAAACTATAGACGTAAATTACGTAAAATACGTAGTTTTTTACATGTAAAAAACTACGTATTTTAAGTCACCTATTTTACCTACACAACCCTGGACTGGATATTGCTAAAAAAGAATTAAAAAAATTAGTGGAACTGGGAATCTGTCGCTCTTCATCCAGCCCATGGTCAACTACACTACATATTGTAAGTAAAGGTAATGGAATTGGCGTATTTGTGGTGACTACCGCAGGCTAAACGTCATCACTCCCCCAGATAGATATCCGGTACCGCATATCCACGACTTTTCTCACAAATTGCATAACAAAAAAGTTTTTAGCACCATTGATTTAGTCAGTGCATTTCACCAGATTCCTGTTCACGAGCAAGATATCAGTAAAACCACAATAATTACCCCATTTGGCTTGTTTGAATTTGTTAAAATGACGTTTGGTCTTCGAAATGCCGCGCAAATATTTCAAAGGTTTATCCACGACATATTAAAAGACATCGAGTTTTGTTTTCCCTATGTCGATGACATATTAGTCGCTTCTTCAACTATAGAGGAACATAAAAGTCATTTAAAAATCACTTTTCAAAGAATGCAGGTATTACGATTAAAGGCTTGCGCGCACTAGCCCGGAACAGCCGGCAACGGAACGCACCACGACGGCTGGCAATTTGTTCTTTCAATGTATTTAAATGGAACAGCGCCCACTGTTCGGCAACGGACCACACCGCGACACACCGGCCAGACCGGAATTCCCGGGAGAGAATACTTTCGCGGTCCGATCCGTTGCGTTGCCGTGAGTAGTGAATAGTGGGGGCAGGTTTCCACTACGGAACGGAACACGAAAGTGAATCGAATGTATTTTTTTCAATATTTTCAGTTTAGAAATTCTATTCAATGCCTTAATATTTCAGAAAAATCAAATTTTTTTCCAGATATTGAAAATAAAAACTATTTAATACTACCCTGTTCACTTTGTACACGTGCAGAGACCGGATGCCTTTGACGCGCACTCTCCCTTGGAATTGGATAGACTATAGTCATGTACTCACGGCGATTAGTGTATCGATCACCAATTAAACAAGACATCACACAAAGAAATATCGAGACTTGACGAAACCGCCTTTTGCCTTTACCATTGAAAGGGATTTTAATTTCTAAAATGGATGAAGAAAAATTAATAATACTTGTTAGCGCATACAAACAATTGTATGATTTTTCCGACAAGAACTACGCCAATCAGGAACGAAAAAATAATTGCTGGATTGAAATTTCGGAAAACATGAGGGAAACAAGTAAGTCATAAATAAAAAGCATTTGTTTTATATTTTATTTCTAAAGTAAAAACAGTGTATGATATTAAATATTACACAGTATGAAAAATAAAAATTTACGAGAGAAACTGGAGAAATATTAAGTTCGTTGTTGATGTCTATAACCTCTTCGTACCATCTCCGTTTGCCAATCTACGACACCTGTTGTACAAAAGTAATTTTTAAATTCTTCGCGAATATGTAATGCTTCTTCAGTGGCTTTACCTCCAACGTTTCTAAGTTCTTGGATTCTTGAGACATTAGGCACATTATTATCGTCTGGGTCATTTTCTACCGTACGTGAATCATCTCGAAAATTATATAGGCAACATGTTGCTAATATTACATTATCTATATGCTCTGGTGACATTTGCAGTCTCCTCTGGTAAATTCTAAACTTTTGTGTTAAAATACCGAACACATTTTCTGACAGCCTACGAGCACGACTCAGTCGGTAATTAAAAATTGCTTTGGTCTCATTATTTCGTGACTGAGTTCGGGGATAAGGACGCATAATATTTTTATGCAAAGGAAAAGCTTCATCTGCCACAATAACGTGTGGTAAAGCAGTGTTAGTACCAGGAAGAATTTTATTAGAAGGGACTGATAGTTTTCCATTTAATAAGGCTTTTCCCATAACAGAATTTGTAAATATTTTACCATCACTGTTCTTCCCATAAGCTCCAACATCAGCAATTATTATTCTATAATTTGCGTCGACTAATGCCATTAGTACTATACTAAAAGTCTTTTTGTAATTATAATACAGAGATCCGCTATTGCATGAAGCTTCGATGACTACGTGTTTTCCATCTCTAGCACCCACACAGTTTGGAAAATTCCATTTTTCACAAAAATCTTTTTCGATGGTTCTCCACATCTCTTCTGTAGGAGTAGGTATTTCAATTGGTTGTAGCCTTTTCCAAATTGAAATACATGTTGAATGTACAATTTCTCTCACAGTAGTGTGATCCAATCTATAGCTGAATGATATTGTTTTAAAAGTCTCCAGTTGCCAAAAACCTAAAACCAATTGTTTGATGAGCTATAAACAATTGAGATCTGACATTTCTGACTCGACATCTCTTGGCGCCAGGCGGAACTGTCGTTAGTACGTCGGAGATGTCAGATTACAAATGTTTAATTTTTTAAAATCTTTTTATTAAAAGTATAAAAATATGAGTTACGTGAATCCAACTCCCAATGCTTCTAAAAAAACACAATGTCTATTGCGCGATTGTGGGTTGCAATAGCAGCTCCCTACTCCCTGTAAAACATTCGAATATACTCTTATTTAAAGCTACATGTAAGTATAGGTAGAAAAAATTATCTGTGCATCAATAACAAACACTAGCTCTAGCGCTCCACAACTTCTAAAAATCATATCATAATCGAACGAAGCATCAAAAGAATCAATTTGATAAGTTCCAAATTTGAAACTGCACAAAACTAGAATTGTTTATATCATCATACCTATTTTTTTCTGCTTTCTAAGAATAGACTTTTGTACAGGCGATAAAAGTTATAGACCTCAAGAGGATAGGTATTTTTTTGAGTTTTCGACTGCAACTTGAAAACAATCACCAACTTAAAAACGCATTTACTTACACATTATTTTAGCGCATAAAATGACGCCTAAACGAATTTTATTTAGAAAAAATACATACACAATAATGTTTGTTTAGGATTAGGCGATTAATAGGTACCTAAACCTTTGAAATTTTGCTGGCTTGGATTTGTCTCGGTGCAAGAGCCAAGAGCAAATTTCAGCTGCGGAAATCGACATTAAAAAAATTCACTCCTATCTTTTCCCGTGTATTTTAGAAGTGACAGCGTACTAGCGACGGCCATATTGTAATATTTGAAATAAGCTCCACCCCTATGTCAGATCTCAATATACACCGAGTACTCTGAATTTATTTATGTTTTATTTTTAGTGTCGATTTGCAAAGAAAAATGATCAAGGTTGCGTGATAATTATAGAAAGGCATTAAAATTTAGAAAGAGTAAAAGTGGAGATGCCGCTGCTAAACTGAGAGCATATAAATATGAAAAGGAAATGTCATTCTTAAAAAAATATATGCCAGATCGAGATCAAAAAACTAATGTTGCTGAACTGGTCTCTATTGCTAACAGCCCTGAAGTTTGTCAGGACGATGAAGAAAGCAATGATCATATTATTGTTGACATTGAAAATTTCAGTGATTCTGAACCCCAGACACCAGCATCATCAAACAGCACAACATTGGAAACAACAACACTCGCACCAACACCTAATACTTCCATTCAAAAAAAAGAAAACTGTCTCAAAATATACAACCAAACTCCTTGAAAAATATTTGCAAACTACAGCTATTACTACTGCAAATCCAAGAGACAATAGTTTAAGGCAATTTTTCATTGCTATGGCTGACACAACCCAATCATTTTCACCGGCTCTTCAAATAGAAGTTAAATCGAAGATTTTTGGTATCATACAAGAAGCAGAATTAAGGTGCTTACAACCAAAGGACACTTTGCAAGTTAATAACGTTCCTCAAGCTGGATTTCGAATTTATTACTATAATCAATATTCACAACCACAACACATACAGCCATCAGTACCACAACATATTATCCAACCAACATATTCGTATCCATCAACATCTTTTACATGCCAGCAAGAATTTCACAAAGTTAATGAATACAGCTGTTTGTAATACAAAATAAAATAAAATCTAAATTATAAAAAAACTATGGTACATTTATTTTCCGTTGGGCGCGTTCGTATTCATTGCGCGATTAAAGGAGGGTTAACAATTTAGCAAAATGAAAAACTTACCTTAGAGTTACTGCTAGGCGTTCTGCTGGTGGTATAGAGCTTCTAAATGTACTATTTTGTCTTGTCAGATCGGTATTTACCATTGATAGAAGTTCTTGAAATTTCTCGAAACTCATTCGAAAATATTGAAAAAAAATTTCTTGGTGTTCTATCAATTGAGGAAATAAAGTGGCAAATTCACTTTCTGTTTTTCTCTTTTTACAAATTTCATGAACCCATTTTCGCTTTCTTTTATTGAGTTTTTCATTTTGTTCTTCTTCCTCACATAGTAAACTTACTATAATTACTCTTGCATCCATCTTCAGTGAAATAAACAGAGCAACTGGTAGGCGTCTTGCCGGCTAGTGCGCGCTAAGCTAAAAAATTGCCGGCCGTCGTGGTGCGTTCCGTTGCCGGCTGTTCCGGGCTAGTGCGCGCAGACCTTTACCTTGAAAAAAGCAATTTCTTTTGTACAGAAGTAAAATTTCTTGGTTATCAAATAACATCAACCGGAGCTAAACCGTTACCCGAAAAAACAAATGCGATATCAAAGTACAAATTACCAACCACCGTAAAAGAATTGAGACGTTTTCTGGGCATGATCAATATCTACCATAAACTTATTCCTCACGCCGCACAGTGGTCGGAATCGCGAAAAATGTTGCGGCAGTGTTTGAAGTGGAATAAAACCAACAGTTTAAGATAGTAAATATATTGAACTGAACCGATGAATGTAAAAAGATGGCGTGGTCCCTCTGCCGTTGTAGAGGATGCGCTACGCGCAAGCGCATGTCTGCTGCGTGCAAGGGTTGCCAATTTTAACATTCCCCCTCAACGCTTGCACCCTCCAAACCCATAGAGGTCGAAAAGACGGAGTGTTTTAGGTGCGGCAATCCCTTGGTTAACACGTCGGCTGTCATCTCGTCTGTGGGGCAGTACTTCAAAGTAATTTCCTTATTTTGGGCGGCCTCCCTGACGAAGCAGTACTTGATATCCATGTGTTTCGTTCGTGCATGAAAGGCCTGGCTTTTAACAAGTTCCAATGCACTCATGTTGTCGTTAAATATAACAGGTGCGCCAAGTTTCGGGAGCCCCAGCTCGGATAAAAAGGCGGATAAGTATTTCGCCTCTTTTGTAGCCTCGACAATTCCGACAAATTCGGCCTCTGTGGAGGATAGCGCCACAGTCCTTTGTTTCCTGGATTCCCATGAAATGGCTGAGCCTCCTAACAAGAAGCAAAATCCAGTGAATGATTTCCGATCGGATTCATCGTTTCCCCAGTCTGCGTCGACATAACCCATTAACGGCTGAGACGAGCGTCGAAAGTGGAGCCCCAGATCCATCGTGCCCTTCAGGTACCTCAGGACACGTTTAGCGGCAGTCCAGTGTATTTCCTGATGGCAATCGTTGAACTGACTCAGAACACTCACAGCGTGAGCGATATCAGGCCTGCTGCACGCAGATAAATACATCAGGGCCCCCACGAGCTCACGGTAAGGCCGGTTGTCCGATGAGTTAGGTTTTTCAAGTTTGAGACTGGCAACCATGGGAGTTTTGACGGGATTACAGCTGGTCATGTTGAAACGTTCGATAATTTCTCGAATGTAACCGGGTTGGCTCATGAAAATTCCGTCCTCCTTCATCGAGAATTCGATACTTAGGCAGTAATTCAATTTTCCGAGGTCTTTGACCTCAAATTCGCTGTTCAAGTGGGCTTCGAAGTCTTGAATTTTCTTCGGGTCCTTGCAAGCTATGATGATGTCGTCCACATATACAGCTATTAGCATAACATCTTCCCCCTGTCCCACGTAAAACATACAAGGATCACATTGGCATGCGGCGGCTCCAAACTTCATAAGGCTTTGGCTTAGTTTTTCATACCCCTGCTTTCCGGACTGGCGTAGACCGTATAGTGACTTTTTTAGGCGGCATATCATGTTCCCACCTTTTACAGCCTGCAACATATTTTTCGCTTTGCTTCGTATAGGGTTGGAATGAGGCTCGTTGCGGATGAGGTCCTCCAGGCCCTCTTCCAGGTATGGGGGAGTACTCATGTAGACTTCCTTGTCCATTTCACCATTAAGGTAGGCTGTTGTAATGTCAAGCTGGTTTATTTGCATGTCGAAACGGCTGGCTAATGCGACTAGAAGACGGATAGTTCCCATTCTGGCTACGGGCGAGAAGGTGTCGTCGAATTCTAGTCCGGGTATCTGCGAGAAGCCACGGGCAACGAGACGTGCTTTTCTTCTTTCGACATTTCCATGTTCGTTGTATTTGTTTCGCAGGACGAAACGACTTCCAACAACATGCGTTCCCTGGGGACGCTCCACCAGGTCCCAGGTGTCCTTTTCTAAGATTGACTTTACTTCATGGCCAATTTCTCGGAGCCATTCATCGGCTGCGGAACCTCGCATGGCCTCCTGGATGGGTATTTCGGCGCTGAATGCAAGTTCCAGGTCATTGTCGGAGGGGATGACGGCCAAAGAGCTTTCGGCGACGCTAACCATGTGGTGTCGCTTGCGTGGTCGGCCCTTTTGTCCCGTCCGGATGATTGCTGGCCTTCCAGGCCCTCTGCGCGTTTGTTCTGGTTCGTCTTCTCCAGGGGGTTCGCCGTCCGCTGGGTCAGCTGGTTCGGAATCCTTCGCTGCGTCTACGGAGTCGTCGCCTGGTGTGTATTCGTCGAGATTGGGAGTATCTAGGACAATAGGAGGATTAAAATCTATAAAAGCCTCAATACTCACGTTTTCCTCCTGGGAAAAATCGTTTAAGAGTTCCGAAACAGTTGGGAAGGAGTCCTCCAGGAATTTTACATCTCGTGTAGTGATGACGGCTCTTTTGGCAGGGACGTACGCTCGGTATCCCTTGGATTCGGTTGAATAACCAACTAGTATGCATTCATCGACCTTGGGGTTGAATTTTCCGGTGGAAGGTCCCTTCTTTAATGCAAATCCTCTGCACCCGAAAGTTTTGAAGTGGTTGATTTTCGGAATTTTCCCATATCTCGCTTCAAATGGTGTTTTGCCATCGAGTGACCTTGAGGGGCATCGGTTTCTGATATAACAGGCTGTGTTGACTGCTTCAGCCCAGAACTTAGTGGGCATTCCAGCCTGAATCAGAAGACATCTGGCCATCTCAACTAAGGTACGATTTTTTCGTTCGGCGACGCCGTTTTGGGCTGGGCTGTACGGCACTGTGAGGCGTCGTTGAATTCCGCACTCACGTAAGAAACTTTCGAAATCACGACATACATATTCCGTACCATTATCTGTTTGCAAATATTTGATTTTACGGTTCATAGAGTTTTCAATTTTAGCTTTAAAATCTTTAAATTTTACGAGAGCTTCACTTTTCTGTTTTAGAAAATATACTTCGCACCATCGCGTACAATCGTCGATGAAAGTAATTACATAACGGCTTCCGTTCAATGACGTAGTGTTCATAGGGCCGCACAAGTCTGAATGCACTATTTCCAGGGGTTCTGTGGCTCTGTCAGACTTTTCAGGATATGGAATACACGCTAGTTTACCACGAATGCACACATCACACTGCAGTTCGGTTGTGTTCTTGATTTCACAAATTTTAGCGTCTACACATGTTGAAAGTTTCTTTAGATCTGCGAAATTTAAATGACCTATTCGGCGGTGCCACAAAAGTGTGTTTTTTGTAGCTGTTTCAGGGTATCTGGTCATTGTCACCTGATTTGCCATCTCGCTGACGCCGTTAACGTAGTAGAGGTCACCTGTACGATTTCCAGTCATGATAACATTGCCTGTACGGTCTGAAACTTCAGCCTTGTCTCCGTTAAATGTTACACGAAAACCATTTTCGTAGATTTTGGCAACAGACAATAAATTTGTCTTAAGTTCTGGGACGTGTAGGGTGTCCTTTAGCTCGATGTGCTGTTGATCGCTTTTTCCGTCTGTCACAAAGTTCACGGTGCCTTTTGCAAGGATATCTGTGAAAGAACCATTGGCTAGGTGCAGTTTCCTGATGGTTGTTTTGGTTAAGTCCTTAAAACGGTTATTATCGTTGCACAAATGCGATGAACTTCCACTATCAATGCACCACACATTCGCTGTACTTGTAGGTAGGCAGGCGTTGCAATCTTCAGGTGTACAAAACATTGAATTTGTAACCTTTTCCAGTTTTTGTTTACATTGGGCAGCTTTGTGTCCAATTTGACGGCATCTGTGACATCTGAACTTGAATTCACCCTGCTTACTGTCATTCTCAGCTGTGACATATCGTTCTCGGCGCCCTCTGCCGTTTCCGCTGGCGCGTGATTTGAAATTTGGCTGTTTTCTTCTGGCTAACATCGCGTTCGGAACGCTCGAGCTGTCGTAGCATTTTCGGGAGTCTGCTTCTTCGATGATTTTTATTCTAAGAGCATCAGGGTCGGGTAGTAGGTCCCGTGCTTCAATTGCACACCTGAAATTTTCAAAGTTGGTAGGTAGACTGTATAGTAAAACGATGGTTAGGAGATCCAGATTAATATCTATTCCCATCTCTTCTAGTTTGTCTACTGTGTCAAAAAATTCTCTTAGATGTTCTCGAATGTCACCTTCTTCGTCCATTTTCTGCAATATCAGCCTTTTTAGTAGTGCTGCTTTTCTTGCGGGGCCGGTTGATTGGTAGATTTCACGTAATTTCTCCCACATTCCATGTGACGATTCGCAATATTTGATTTGCTTCAGCTCTGACGGGGCTATTGAAAGTATTATATCGGACTTGGCTAATTCGTCCTTTTCCATCCATTCCTCGTGTTTTTTCTGTTCGCCGACGGTTGAGGTTTCGTTCAGTTCGGGCTCTACGATTTCTCTGTTCACATACTTCCAGAGGTTGCTTTTGATTAAGACGGCTTTCATTTGAATTTTCCAGGTGTAGTAGTTGTCCTTGGACAGCAATGGCATTCTCACCAAGTTGTTCGTTGAACTTGTCGCCATTTTGAGAGCGCTAGGGACAGACTGATAAAGGCACGGCACGTGTTTTTACTTTTTCACTGAAAATTTTAATTCCACTGGGCGGCGGGTAGGCCTGGGCCCATAACCTGTTGCGGCAGTGTTGGAAGTGGAATAAAACCAACAGTTTAAGATAGTAAATATATTGAACTGAACTGATGAATGTAAAAAGATGGCGTGGTCCCTCTGCCGTTGTAGAGGATGCGCTACGCGCAAGCGCATGTCTGCTGCGTGCAAGGGTTGCCAATTTTAACAAAAAAGCTGGCCAAAACTAAAAAAAAAAAAGTCGTTGAAATGTTGTAGAAATAAGAATTCACGAAGAGAAGGACCTAATGCATAGTTTGACAAAAAGATAGAGAGCTGTGTTCGGTATCTGCTTCGCTGCAACAGTCCAAACGTGTCGCTGATATCGTTGCATTTCTTTGCTCAAAAAATTTGCGCGGTATTCATATTGCGATTACTTTTCACTGGAGCGTGCGTTTTTAATTTTGTGAAATGGAGAGGATTCCTGGATGTATGTGGAATACTGCTATGCATATTAGTTTCATTTATAAACGTTTTAAATATATTTTAAGTCGCGGTAAACAGTTCTCTAAAACAACTACAAACACGTTTATCATTAATTATCGAAATAGTTGTGATCCCAAGAGATCCTGCTCTGTTCTCAAATGCAGTGCACAGTTAATGGTGCAAATATTGAAAATTTCCAAAGAAATGCTGCACATTTTTGCACCTTTAGCTATAGTAATCTAAAGAACTTTTTCATAAATGTCACAGGATTAGGCACTTACGAAGTAACCCGTACGAAAGAGAAAATATTTGGAATTCTTCAAGGACATTTCCAATTAGATCTCGATGCCCTGATTCAAATATTAGAAGACAATTTTTCTAAAAGTGAAAAAAAACATTTCCAAATTGTCGAAAACACAAAAAATGATATGAAAAAGATTTTGAGTCCGCCATTTTGACTTTTGAAATTTCGACTCCACATTCGTATTCAGCGACCTCAAAAACTTGTATTCCAAATTTCGCTTAAATCTAAAAAAAATGTCATACAATTTGTCGGCCATTTTGAATCCGCCATTTTGAATTTTGACATTTCGACTCCATATTCGTATTCAGGGACCTCAAAAACTTAGGTATCCAAGATTTGGCTGATTTTGGAACCTTTTCCCAGTTTTGACCAGTTTTGGCCAGTTTTTTCGCGATTCCGACCACTGTGCGCCGTAGAAAGTCAAAATTCGTTACATACATTTCTTACTACCGAAAAATACCGTGGGATGACGAATCAAAAACAGCTTTTGATTAAGTAATTTCTTTATAGTTAATTTATTTGTTGATTTATTTATTTATTTACTAAATAAAGTTGTTAATTTTATTTGCTTACTTTTAACCGCATAAATAAATCTACTACAACAAGTTTTAGTTTTATTTTCGGAATGTTGCCCCCTATAGTACTTTTATTGATACAGCGAATTTAGCCGACATTGCGGAATATGCAGCACCCGAGGCAAAGACATGTTTCCACGGCTGTATATTGCATAAAAATTGGATTTCTTCATAAAATACCACAAAATATAGGTAAATAAGGATGGAAATGGAAAATGCTAGATGGCGAAAAAGATGTAAAAGCATTTCTTAGGCCCTATCCTCACGGTGCCAAACGACATCAACTCGACATGTAGTCGTGTTGATGTGTTGATGTTTCCAACACGACATATTCACACGAGACGATATAATATAAGATATTTCGCGAACACAAAACCATTGCCAGTTGTTACAAAGATGTCAAGTGATGAAGATCTGTTATCTAGTGAAGAGGAAGAAGACATACTTATGTACTTATTTTTGCAAAAACGGAGAAGAAACATATTGGGTGCCCAGATAAGAAAAATATGAATGGGTGCATCCGTATATCGTAAGGAACAGAATGAGAATACTGTATGTCAGTGAAAGAATTATACCAACATGGAAATTTATCGACTTCAGTAGCGATTTTTAAGTTAATATCTCGTTCAGCGACAAACGTGATATGTCGCGCAACATCCTGACCAGCAACATAGAATAGTAGTTTATGCAACAAGGTAGGAATTGAGAGATTCTGACGAGTGTGAAAATTGCGCCAGAGCGAAGCGAGGGCGTAAGAACACGAAGAATTAACAGAATAAACAGTTTGCCACCTTTTTGGACGGCTGGCAAAGTTCCTGCTGGAATTTTCTTTTGGTACTGTGGAGATTTGTTCTCCCACGTTTCGCGTTCATTATTAGTCAACGGAGATATGACTGTCGAGGTGAACTACTATACAGTTTCAACGTTTTTTCTCACTCCTTCTTCTACCTAATCGTAAGGGAGAATTTAAAAATTTTCAGCTTCGAGGCGAAAGTCAAGTGTCGCAGTTAACAATTATAGAAAAAGTAACGTGCTTCCACGATATAACGACTTCATTAACAACCATCAGCGGATCCCGTTACTGCTTATTAAAAAGTATTGTCAAGTAGAATTTATTGAAATATTGCGAAACGTAATTTAATATAAAATATAATATAATTAGAAGTTATTTCCTGTTAGCCAAAAATCACAGGTCATCATTATTTGTAGGAGTTCAATAAATTCTAGTTGCCGTGTTGCGAAACGATATTTCCTAGTAATATAAATCGGCAATTATGCTGAATAGCGAAAATAGTAAATCAATTGAAATTATAAAAATTATTAAATTCATTGTTCAATTAGAGTCACTAGTAGCCACCGGGACTATTTGAATCGCGCCGGGTTAAAACCGCTCCACGAAGTGTCTGTGCTAATAATTGTAAAATACTAGTTAAGGTTTTGGGGATGTCGGTCCTATGGGTATCCATGTAAGTTTATTTTAATTATAAATCCAAATAAATATTGTTATGTTTTAATATACTTTGAGCATCATTTAAACAATCCAACCTGACCCCCGTCACGCCCGGCTACGACCCCCTTTAAGAAATGTCATTTAAAATAGGGCGTGACTTATGGTGGAGGCGCCGAATTATTTTAGTAAATTCTTCATAATTTACTGGTTTTTTCATATTTTTTTTTCTTTTTCTCCAAATTAAAACGTCCAGTAGTTTTTCATTGTCTAGAAAAAAAAATACATATATAAATAAATAAAATTAAGTTAATTCAATATAACAGTTATGGTCAGGAAGGATCGGGTTATAATGGAGACTAAAGAATTAAACCAGTTTGCAATAGTATTAGAAAACTGAACAATGTTTATAAATTCAATTTAAAGTTCTATATTTTATCTAGTTAATTTTATTTCTATATTTTGTGTGGTGATATATATTTTCTTTTCTTTTTTTTTTAAATTTATGTGTGGTGAAATGTTATATTTTTTATGGTTTTAATTACGATATGTACGGTTATACTAATTAATTTAAGGAATTAAAATGTATTTCTTTACTCTGGTTCGTAAGATGGCTAGAAGTGACAAACTTCTAAGATGGTTTGGACCATACTATAACTCGCTTAAGTCCAGGATGTACCTGAACTCACCACACTCAAAATTTAAAGTAACATAGACATTCAAATTTAGCTAGTGCGTAATTTAAAGTAGTGTTAAGTTTTAGTTAATAAAATAAAAGGTGCAAACAGTTTTTTTTCTTTCTACCAGGTCGAATGTTTTAATCATGATAATAGGGGAGTTAACCCTTATCCTGTGTTTGAGTTATCTGTTTAGTAGAATCGTAATAGCCTATTGGAAGAAGTCCCGCACACCTAGAAATAGAGTCAAAAAGGAGTACAAGAAACCGCGAAAGTAGTAGAATTGCAAAAAAACTAAGTTCTGCTGTAATGGGAACTTTCCTCCTACTAATGCCCTAGGAAGAAAGTACATGCAGCCAATAAGTAATGTACTACGGACGTCCCAAGTGTTGGCATTGTTTTGTCATTTAAGTTAGTGCTAATATTTCGAATGGCACTAAATAAATTACAGAGCAAGGTCGCAAAGACACTATATATTTTTCAAGTAGTACCGTTGAAGAGGAATCTGACAAAGTAAGTGTCAAAGTTGAAATAATTGTTAGAAAAAGTCGGAACCGGCATAAAGTTATGGACAGGCATTAATTTTTTTTTTTGAGACAGCATGGCATATATTTAAAGTAAACAATTTTTTTCTCGTCGCTTTATGCCCAAAGAACAGAGAAATCGTGTAAAATGAAAAAGGAAATGAATAGTAAACAAATCATTCAAAGAGCTTGGCTTAATTTTTTTTTTAGAACAAATGAAAAGTTTAATTTATGGTTCATATGTAAATTGTAATAGTAAAATTGAAGACGTGTGTTTTAAGGGATGAAAATGTAATGTATAACTTCGACTATTTTTTTATTTGAGTGTGCCTTTTATTAATTTAAGTATTAGATGTAAGATTTTTTTTTTGTTTTATTAAATGCTAATGTGGTATATTTTGTATTTTTCATGGACTGCGGGACAACTGTAAAACAAAATGAGCAATCCAAGTGGGAAGTCAAAGGCTAAAGGGAGGTTATGGTTGTTGAAGGCAAACCATGGGTACAGGCAGGACATGGCGTCAAATTAAGTGGACCAATGGCACAATCAGTCACAAGGCCAAATTTCAAAATGCTTACCACTGGAGGAGGAAGATAGTACCAAAATAACTAAATCATCGATCACATCCAACTACCAATTACCTAGAAGCAAAATCCTTTCTTGCTTATTAATAACTAATTCCCATGTTCCAAAATTATTCCATCCTAGAAAAAATTTCCTTGTCAATTTCACGAAGAAGAAGAAGAAGAAGTGGTACTTGCCGATAAATCCTGAAATTTTCTTAATGGTCTGACTGAACATGTCCCAAATGGTCACACTCTACTCTACTGGAACAACCCTCACTCGAATATTGGTAGCAGACCAATACAGGTTACTGGACCGGAAGCTGTTCCAGTTACCACGTGTTCACCTACTACAAACATTAAGTATCATCATGGATCCTCATCAAAATGTTCTGGACCAAATATCAAATACTGGTACTTACATGCAATTTTCAATGGATGAAGAGATGTATACACACACAAAAGAACACTGAATAAGATGAAGTCCAACTCCACAGATGCAAAATCGCCTGACGCCTGCACCTATGGTACAGCCGACTACAGCCACGCCACAGCACAAAATTATCCGCTTATCAGTTTTTTTGCTGATGAAGCAAAGCATCGGTCTTACAAGCCGCCTCCAAGTCCAAGGTCATGATGTTAGAAGCCTTTGTCAACATGACCTAATTAATTGTGATACAAGTAATTTGATGACTTCCACACATCAGCAGCTTGGCTCGAAGTTGTTACGTCCCCGCAGTCCCAAATTGATGACAATTTTTTTTTCATGTTTTGTTTTGTTTTGCTTTATATACAGAATTTACGTTAGAGTAGGTTATGATTAGGCGTAGTATTGTAATTTTTAGGGAAATTTATGCTTAGATACATACAATTTAGGAAATCAGTAATTAAGTGAGGTTTTAGATAGATAATAGATAGATTTTGGAAAACATTTTTTTTTGGGTGATGGTTTTTAGTTTAAGCACTGTGGGTCCAGCGCTTCATGGAGAGGGGCATATGTCAAGTAGAATTTATTGAAATATTGCGAAACGTAATTTAATATAAAATATAATATAATTAGAAGTTATTTCCTGTTAGCCAAAAATCACAGGTCATCATTATTTGTAGGAGTTCAATAAATTTTAGTTGCCGTGTTGCGAAACGATATTTCCTAGTAATATAAATCGGCAATTATGCTGAATAGCGAAAATAGTAAATCAATTGAAATTATAAAAATTATTAAATTCATTATTCAATTAGAGTCACTAGTACCACCGGGACTATTTGAATCGCGCCGGGTTAAAACCGCTCCACGAAGTGTCTGTGCTAATAATTGTAAAATACTAGTTAAGGTTTGGGGATGTCGCTCCTATGGGTATCCATGTAAGTTTATTTTAATTATAAATCCAAATAAATATTGTTATGTTTTAATATACTTTGAGCATCATTTAAACAATCCAACCTGACCCCTGTCACGCCCGGCTACGACCCCCTTTAAGAAATGTCATTTAAAATAGGGCGTGACAGTATTAACTTATTAAAAAGTAATGACGAGTGTCGTTTAAGTTTAAGGTTTTAATATGTTCTAGTTGCATAATACATTATTTTGAAATTTGTTCATATGTGCCAAAATTTGAGCATTTTCGTTAAACTTTCGTATTGAATTTTGAAGGAGAGATATTTGATCTATTAATAATGTTTTTATTTTATTTGTTTTAGGTTCGTAGAGGAATTTACAACAGAAGTGATTCCAAAATAGTCATTTATATTACTACAGCACGGGGTGATCCTACTTGATTTTCAGATTTTATACAATAGATAATTTAGAATTCCTTCACCTTTTTCACGATTTACAGGTGTTTTAATAATTTGTTCGGTTCTTGGAGGTATATTTAGAGTATACAGTTACGAACAAGAAGAATAGTCTTCTTGTTACGAATTTGGAGGTTATTTTTTAATTATAAATAGTAAGTTAATTCTTCGTGTTCTTGCGCCCTCGCTTCGCTCTGGCGCAATTTTCACACTCGTCAGAATCTCTCAATTCCTATCTTGTTGCATAAACTACTATTCTATGTTGCTGGTCAGTATGTTGCGCGACATATCACGTTTGTCGCTTAACGAGATATTAACTTAAAAATCGCTACTGAAGTCGATAAATTTCCATGTTGGTATAATTCTTTCACTGACATACAGTATTCTCATTCTGTTCCTTACGATATACGGATGCACCCATTCATATTTTTTTATCTGGGCACCCAATATTTTTCTTCTCCGTTTTTGCAAAAATAAGTACATAAGTATGTCTTCTTCCTCTTCACTAGATAACAGATCTTCATTACTTGACATCTTTGTAACAACTGGCAATGGTTTTGTGTTCGCGAAATATCTTATATTATGTCGTCTCGTGTGAATATGTCGTGTTGGAAACATCAACACATCAACACGACTACATGTCGAGTTGATGTCGTTTGGCACCGTGAGGATAGGGCCTAAGAAATGCTTTTACATCTTTTTCGCCATCTAGCATTTTCCATTTCCATACTTATTTACCTATATTTTGTGGTATTTTATGAAGAAATCCAATTTTTATGCAATATGGAAACATGTCTTTGCCTCAGGTGCCGCATATTCCGCATTGTCGGCTAAATTCGCTGTATTAATAAAAGTACTATAGGGGGCAACATTCAGAAAATAAAACTAAAACTTGTTGTAGTAGATTTATTTATGCGGTTAAAAGTAAACAAATAAAATTAACAACTTTATTTAGTAAATAAATAAATAAATCAACAAATAAATTAACTATAAAGAAATTACTTAATCAAAAGCTGTTTTCGATTCGTCATCCCACGGTATTTTTCGGTAGTCGTTTTTTTTTTGCGTTTTTAAGAAAACTGTTATTCAATCCCACGGCATGCAAGTCGCTTAAAAGATTTGTCAAGTTGTACTCTCCTTTTTGGGTTGAGCCCGATTTTTTGATCTGAGAGTTGCTGTCAAAGTCCCATCTTCAGATGGAAGTGATGGAACTACTACACTGCAGTGTCTGTCAGCAACGACTGGGTTCGAAATTTCTGGAAGTCTGTTTGGTTGCTAAAAAAATTTGCGCAACTTTATAAAACTCGGGTAATTGTTATAGGCGTTATTGAAAATAAAAGCGGAAGCTTATTAACAATGAAAATTACTATCAGAGGCAGAATTAGAGGAGTACAGTTCTAAAAAATACGTACATTAAATATTGTGGGGATCGCCGATGATTTCAATCGCAAACGTTGCCGAGAAATCTCAACATTTTTCCCATCTCTTGTGACAATAATAGGGTTTAAATAAAAAACGGTCCTCAACATGCAAGTTGCAAACGAATATCAGTTTACAAGTAAGCTTTTTTTCTCCATATTACAGCCTATTGCCTGAAGCCATTTTTGTTTGCTATCTGCGTCCTGGTGAATAAAGTAGAACGTACATACAGAGTGTGTTACGTCGTCACGTAGAGGGCCATTGTGTACTTATATGGAAAACTATGTAATAACAGAAGAATTTTGAAAATTTGGTTACCTATCTAATAGTTTAAGAGCCAGCAACGTGGAGATCGTACCTATTTCCGCAAATCTGAAAAAAATCCTCAAGCTTACTGTTATTATGTAGAAACTGAATCGCATAGTCAGTCAGGCTAACTATGTTGCTTTTGGCGTGGACTTAATTAAAATGTCATTAATTTTTTTGAAAAAAAAGCTCATTTTGTCAAAAGTTTTTTTTCCATCAAATGATGTCGGATAATATGTAGATTATGAAATGGTAGGTGACGGACGTTTTCTTTGTTGCTAAAAAGCGACTGATCATCGTAAACGTTATAAAAATTTCGAAAATTAAACCTATTTTCGCATTTTTACTTTCTTATACGAAGTAATAAGAAAGTATAGTAATCGTGATTTTTTTCGACTTCCAGATTTTGATGGATTTACACGTTTTGAGGGCCCCTGAATCCATTTTGACCATTTTCGCCATGATGTCTGTCTGTGTGTGTGTCTGTCTGTATCCACCATAACTCAAAAACGAGTTATCGGATTTGATTCAAATTTCATATTTAAGAGTTTGAACAAAATTGTGGGTGCCACATTCAATGTTTTTCATTTAGCACCAAAACAAGTGACACTTACCTGAAGACATTTTTAGGTTTTTTAGGAATATCTTGAAAAATAAACAATTTATAAGATTTTTTTATTCTTTAACATCGATTTAGAATTAAATTTTGAACAAATGTTGTTTGAACTTTTTTTGACATCCCGTAAAAAAAATTTCAAAAAAACGAGATAGGTATTCTAAAAACTCTTATACAGGGTGGTACAGGTTGAACGTCATTAATTTTGGGAGGTGATAGAGCATCATGAAAAAAGTAGACTTTTAAAAAACTTTGCTCAAAAATGTTTCATAACAAAGATACAGGGTGTAAAGGTTAAAATAAAAACTCGTTTTCTTAACATAACTTCAAAACCACTTGAACGATTTCCATTAAATTTCGCACACAGAGTAATGTAGTACATTTCAAGATAATGATGGGGCTCATTTATAAAAATAATCTCCAGTGGCGTAGATACTGGGGGCCATTCCACTTTTCCCTCCAATTTTCGACGCCACTGGATATATTGCGAGGAAAATACAATTTTTGGATTGTCTGCTTAATTTAGAGAAAATAGTTACTCTCGACAAATTTTAATTTAAGGTTTCGTGTTGGGATATTTGAGTTTGAAGGTTTGGAAACACAATATCAAATGCTGTGCTGAATTAAAGAAAATTAATAATCATAATAAAATTGGCATAGCCAAGAAAATCCAAGGGGTAATGGATAAAGACATACCTTCCAGGTCATCGTCTAACAAGAACAACCAAACGGCAATGAATGAAATCCAACCTTCCACTTCATCTTTGAATTATTCCGTTGGCTCATTCACCATGGAAAATGAAAACAATAACAGTACTAAAACATTTTCTTTTAATATTAACGTTAATGTTAAGTTGTCTTAATTTAAGAATTTATTGTTAATTATTTGAATATAAGGTTTAATCTAACCTTCTTGTTTGATTTTCTTTAAAAAATATAACAACCACTCCGTGAGTTCCAATTATTCTTTCACTACTGAGTAGTGATAAACATTCTATGTTTCAAATCACCATAGTAATAAGCTTATTAGAAGCCATGTTGGATAAAATTACTTATAAAAGATTGGAAATGTTTCCAAACGTCAAAATTAGTAATGGCTAATAATTTTAACGGACAACGAAATTGAAATCCGCGAGGGTTATTATGGTGTAATAAAAATAAAATCCGAAGAATTAAGTGGATTCAACACAAATTTGAGGAGTATCGAACTAGTGCGAAAACCCGAGCATAATTAACTAAGAAACAGTGCGTCATCTATCGAATTGTTCAGCAAACCATGCAAATGTAGCACGCAAATAATAATAATTCGTCTCTCCTCTAGTGAATTTAAATTATAGTACTTGTTTAGAAAATCACGCATGTGCCACAAATATTTTCCCTTTTCCTGGAAATATTTATATTTCAAATATCTACTTTGAATCCCCTCAATAGAATATTTATACCTGACATACAGCGGTGACTAAACCAAAGTAGCGTATTCCATTTTCGATGGAACAAGTGTAAAATAAAGGATATCCAGTGGTTTACATGATATAAATGATTTTGTACTTCTTATTATGAAACCCATAAGTCGCGCAGAGTAGTTGACAAATTGATAACAATGTCAATTTTGAATCAAATGCCACTCCACTTTGCATGCATGGAGTAAGACTGTTAATATTATAATCATACAATATTGTATTGAAGTTTCTCGTGTAAGAGACTATGGAACACTTACTGTTATTAAAACTCAAACTATTAATATTGCACCAATTACAATCATTCTAAACGTCACTCTGCAACAAAACCGCATCCGATTCCGACATTACATCCCTAAACAATTATTTTAAATCGTCAGTATACAACATCATTAAAATATAATAAAAACAGTGAGGGTCCTGTGGAACTCCGGACGTACACACATATTCATTAGATAGAAAATTGTTAACCAATACAAACTATCGCCGGCCCACCAAATAGGACTTAGGAAAATTTACAAAACTTTTAGTAAACCCGTAACAAAACAGTTTTCCAAGAGCCTGCTGTGACACATACGATCAAAAGCCTTTGTCAAGTCAGTGTATACTGTACCCACTTGTACCCTATTATCCATTTTTTCTGTAATGTACTGTGTTATACGTACTAGGTCAGTAACAGTAGATCTACCAGATACAAAACCATGTTGATTATTAGTAATGCTATTTTTGACACTTGGATATATATTCTGGTAAAGAATTAGTTCAAAGGCTTTTGCAGGAGTGGATAAAATACACACCGGTGTGTAATATGTTAGTGTGTTTACTGTTTATTTATTTTTATATTCAAATATTTGCGCGCCTCAGGGGTGCCACCACTGCCACCAGAGGGGCAACAAGATGGCGGCATCTACTGAAGCCATTGTATGTTAACAACATTAGAAGTTGCAATAAAGTACATATTTCTTAACAACAAAACAGTGTTTGATATAAGCATTAGTTGATGATAATACATGGTGTCAGGTGTATGAAACATGGAGACATTTAGACTATCAGAACCATTGTTATTAACGGGAAATTTGCAAGAAAAATGGGTTGAGTTTAAACAAAAGTTTGATTTATACATGGAAGCCACTGATCTGACTGAAAAACCAAAAAGAAAGAAGATTGTAGTGTTCCTAAGTGCTGTGAAGGATGTGAAGATAAAAATAAGCTGGAAACTATTATGGAAAAATTTGGTGCTTATTGTGTCCCGCGAAAGAACGTCGTTTTTGAGAGGTTCCTTTTCAATAAGATCACACAGAAAGAAGGCCAGACCATAGATCAGTTTGTAACGGAATTAAAAAAATGTGTAAAAAACTGAATGTAAAGACGACGAATCTCAACACACTTTGTAAATGAAATTAATTTTTCCAATCTTTTTCCAGAACCCGAACAAATCCGCAAGATAACAACTTCGATACCTCGCCTTACCCCAGAGCAGAAAATGCGATTGGAGCATTTACTGGCCAAACACGAAGATATATTCAGCGTTACAGCTGGCAAACTGAGAGGCCCCCCAGCAACCTTGCACCTGAAACCTGGTGCAGTACCGGTCTTCGCCAAAGCGAGAGAAATTCTCCTAACTCTACGTGACACATACGCCAAGGCAATTGAGGCGAAGATCTCATCAGGCCTCTACGAAAAAGTCGACTACTCAAAATGGGCGTCAACGACACATGTCGTCGTCAAAGGTAATGGGAAACTGCGCATCACAGGCAACTACAAACCCACACTGAATCCTCGTATGATTATCGACGAACATCCGATCCCCAAACCTGAACATATTTTCAGCCAGATGAGAGGTGCTAAGTTCTTCTGCCACTTGGACATCACCGACGCATACTCACACCTTCCAGTTTATGGCGCAGCCAACATCCCCGCAATGTGGCAACGACGAATGGAAACCGTGCTGAAAGACCTTCCTAACGTCAGAAATTTCTTTGATGACGTAATTATACACGCAGAAGATTTTGAAAGCTTGCTAGAAATCACCGACCTCACCCTGGAACGCATGAAATTCCATGGACTTCGCCTCAACCATGAAAAATGCGTCCTCGCGGCGACTTCGATAGAGTTTTTGGGACACCGAATCGATGCCCAAGGCGTTCACAAGTCTGATAAACATATTCAAGCTATTCGTGATGCGCTCAAACCAGCCTCACCAAAAGATTTACAGCTTTTTCTAGGTAAAGCTACTTACTACAATTCATTCATTCCAGATTTATCGACGAGAAATCGCCCTCTGCGCTACATGCTGTACAAAGACCCTTTCCAGTGGACACCGGAAGCGGAACAAGCTTACAAGGACATAAAAGATGCCCTTACTTCACCTCAAGTCCTGATGCCATACGACCCATTACGTCCTCTGATTCTAGCAACAGACGCCAGTAAGACGGGTCTCGGCGCCGTTCTATCGCACCAGCTGGAAGATGGACGAGAGCGCCCAATTGCCTATGCAAGCCGGATCATGACCACTACAGAGCAGAGGTATCCTCAAATCGATAAAGAGGCACTTGCCATAGTATGGGCCGTACAAAAATTCTTCTTTTACTTGTATGCCCGACATTTCACATTATATACTGATAATAAATCACTCTCGCAAATCCTGCATCCAGAAAAATCGCTCCCAGTACTCTGCATCAGTCGTATGGCAAACTACGCCGACTACCTTGCTCATTTTAATTTCGACGTCAAGTTCAAACCTACACAACTGAACGCCAATGCTGGCTACTGCTCGCGTGCACCGTTGCCCGCACCAGTCAACAGAATTCACTCAACTGCTAGGCGAGAAGGGGAAGGGGAAGAAGAATATGACGAGTTTGACTATTTCGTCATACGACAAATTCAGCAGCTCCCAGTACGTGCAGAAGATATCGCCAGAGAAACAGCAAAGGACCGTCATCTTGGAAAAATTCTCCACTTATTAGAATCAAGACAAAACCTCGCACGCTCTGGGTACAAGGCACCTGAACTGGAGTATAAACTTGCCACCAACTGCTTGGTTTTCGAGCATCGTGTCGTCGTTCCGCCTAAGTTTCGACAAACCATCCTCAACGACCTACACGCAGCACACCTAGGCATCGTTAAAATGAAAGGTATGGCTCGTTCCTTCGTGTACTGGCTAGGGATTGACGCTGACATCGAGCGCATGGCCAAAGCCTGCAACGACTGCGCTAAACATGGGAATACCCGCACGCCCCTTGGGAGCGCATACATATCGACTACGCTGGACCATTTGCTGGAAAAATGATGCTCATCGTTTCGGACGCTTACAGCAAATGGCTCGAGGTCAAAATCACCAATTCCACAATGACATCCGCTACAATAGCAATCCTAGACGAATTATTTACGGCCTACGGAGTTCCCGTAACTGTCGTCTCCGATAATGGGACCCAGTTCACATCCATCGAGTTTAAAGAATTCCTACAACAAAGCGGCGTCAAGTATCACAAACTCACAGCTCCCTACCACCCATCGACAAATGGCCAAGCAGAAAGAAACGTACAAACGGTCAAAGATCACCTCAAGATCATGGCCACGACACCTGGTTCTTTGCATCGTAACTTGAATGAGTTTTTGCGACAATATCGGAAAGCCCCACACTCGACCACCGGACAACCTCCAGCACAACTCTTCCTTGGACGTTCCTTGCGCACTCGCCTTGATTTGGTCAAACCTGAAACCCTGTACACAAAAATCACTGAAAAGCAACGAGCAGCATTCGAGCCTTCGTTCCGTCTGTTCTATCCTTCCCAAGCAGTTTATTTTCTCTCAGGAAACCCACGAATGGATAAATGGACTCCTGGTACAATTATCACACGTCTAGGAGATCTACATTACGAGACTGATTTCTTCGGGAAACGCTTCAAGAGACATGTTGATCAAATTCGAGGTCATTAAGAATACGAGCCGTCACTACGACCCAACATCAAGGCTCGATCCGAGCAGCCGCGACGACTTCGTTTCTACGACGAAGGTTTAGCTGCCTCTGGGACCTCCCTAACCACAACCGTGGCAGACCGGACTACGCCAATAAGACCCGAGAATCCGCTGCCGACGGCTGTACTGGAGGGTACCCTCGGAGCCCCCTCGCTCGCATCACCGGCGCCAAATGCGCCTCCTTGCCAGATCATGACACCGATGAACACTCCACGGAGATCTTCACGTGTTCGCCGGGAACCACAACGATACTCCCCAAATTAAGAACTTTGGGACAACGAGGTGTTCGGCGAACATTCCGAGGGGGGAAGAAATGTTGTGTTTGTTCCATTTGTTTTATTTGTGAAGTTTGAATGTACGCGCGCGTTAAGAGTGTCGCCCCCCGGAACTAGTAATGGAATCTCTCTACAATTGACAGTTTTGCAATGACAGTTGTTTTTGTTCTGTTTTGTTATTGTGTTGTATCTAATAATAAATTCTTATACATGAAGTTTAATAAATAAGATATAAAAGGGAATTGCAACACAAATAATAAATTCAAGGAATCTTGATATATGGCGTGAAATCCGTACAACATTATTACGTCGATTTGGCGATATGCGCGATACAACTAGTTTGGCTAAGATACGCAAATTAAACATAAATTAAAACCAAAATATGTTGTACCCAAGGACGTATAAAATAGAGGACAGAAAGATCCCCGGGGTGGGGGTTGAATTCGTGGGTCAAAAAGTGTTGCACGTTCAAATGGACTCAAGCATACTTGATAGTTTCTACGCATGCGCCAGCAGTCAATAAGCCGCGTTATTGGTCAAGTGTTTGTTTTGGTTTGTCACTGTCATAACAACTGGCAACGGATTTGTGCCTACACCCATCCGGGAGCTTTCTCTCTATTTTTATACCTTCTTGGTTGGAGTTTATAAAATTATCGACATTCACCCTAAAGGCTCCTACACACAATGGGCCAACATGGTGGCCCAATGCAATGAGTCATTGTGTAGAGAGCGCATTTGCTTAGGTTGGCGTATGATGGCCAAGCATGGGTGACGATGGCTAAGTTATCCGTTTTTGGAGCACACATCAAAGGAAGTTGTTGTCATCCCAACACCTGGGTCAATGTGTGGGCACCTGCAGTGGCCGGTGTTGGTCGAAGCGTACATTGGTGTGCAATTGGCGATGGATTATGTTGGCCTATTGTGTGTAGGAGCCTTTATAATTTCGCCACCCTTCAGTTAGACAATAATGTAAAAAGAAAGTAAATTTTGATAGATTAAAAACTTATGTAATTCGAGAAACTAACGACGAAGTCTCTGTTGCAGGTCCCTTCTGGACCGCAAGTCAGTGTTTAGAAATTACCCCAATCAAATCTAATCTTGGAATTTATTACCACCTTGAAGGAAATGTGAATATAGGTATGCAAAGTCAATGGAAAATAATAATCTACTATAATATTTCCTCATTATCCCCCCATGTTGAACAAGAAAAATCTGCTTATCAAACACTGGTAAAATCTTTAAATTACGCTGGTTTCCATTGCGATTATTTTAAAAATCAATTAGGACCACAAACTAATTTAATTGAAAAATTAATCACAAAAATCAAACAAAAATTAACTGAATTAAATTACGAAACTCCAAAAAGAGAAAAACGAAGTTTAATAAATTTTGTTGGAACTATTTGGAAATCTATAACCGGGAATTTAGATTCGAATGATGGAAAATATTATGACGATTGTATTGACCGATTAGAAAAAGATGAACGAGAAATGTAAAATTTAGTAAGAAATCAAATTCAAGCATAGCGTAGTTTACACGGGATAGTAACTTGCGCTAGTGTTTACATATAAGCAAGTTGTCAAAGCAATTTCTCTCAACAAGTGCTCTCTAGACATAGCTTGCAGCAAGTGATGGCATGCGCGTTTACACGGTAGAGTATATCAAGTGTGAAATGTCACGCCGTAGAAAGAGAGCTGCAGCCGTTGCTGTTCTCATTGCACAAAAAGAGCGAATAGAGGATAGAAAAAGGATAGGGGACAAAGAATAGATAGCCAGAAGGCCTACTCCTGGAGCTTCGATGTTATTAAAACAGTTAATAAATGAAGATCCAAATAAATTAAAAAAACTAGATTAAAATCCAACCAGTAGAGACCAATCACGTGTCATACAAGCAAATTTTGTTGGATTCTTGCGGTTCAGAGCTTTAACAATGACCCTCGACTTGCTCTCAAAAATGTGGCCATCATGTCAACTTTGTAGATATTAGGTAATTTTTGATCTAATTTGACTAGGTTAGTATTATGTACGAGTCTGTATGTACATATTTAAACAAATTTTTAAATTAATTTGGGGGTTTGCAGACCTCATGCAAAAAAACCTTGTATGAAACACGTATGCAAATAGTATTTAGGGACTTCTCACGATTCGTCCCCAAAAACTCTATTTTGTATACTTGATACATAAATAGCTATATTAATGAATATAAGTTAATTGATAAAAATGTATAAAATATTCAAGCGTGTCGCTGCAACTTGCACACAACTTTCAGTAAAATCGAAAAAAATTGTAACTTCCTAGAGTGCTCTCCCAATTTGTTTAGACGTGCAAGTGATTATTGCCGCAAGCACTTGCCTCCAGTTTTGCGACTTGCTGAGAGAACTCTCGGGCAGTGTTTACACTACGCAAATTATTTGGCAGTTGCTCTCAGACATTAACTTGCGATAGTTTACTTGCTCGTGTAAACTAAGCTTAACAACTTCTACTATTAGAAATTTTACTTTTACTATTAGAAAACTAGTTGACGAAGAAATGTTTAATAAAAATATAAAAATAATGAAAAATTTCAAAAAACTACGGAAGACTTAGATTATCAAGAATATTTCCTTAAATTTATGAACACAATCGATCAAATAATTGATAGTTTAATTTTTATAGATAGTATAACCTTTTCACGTTTAAAAATTTTACACCCCTCTGTAATAAGACCCAATGAACTAATTGAACAGCTATTAAAATTTTCACCTTATTTAAATCATAACAACTTACCTTTAGTACTATCTCTAGAAAATGTTGCATCTTATGTTGAAATAATTTCTTTGAAAGCTTTTCAAACTCATAAAAGAATAGTTTACATTTTAAATGTACCTTTAGTAACTGCTGAAAAATGTTTGTTGTACCATGTTTTTTAATTACGTACCTTTGATATTAAAACCAAATTACATTATTTAATCCATACTACCTATCAATATCTCGCTATTACCGAGAATAATAGACAATTTGCAGCAATAAAGATGGAAAAATGCAGAGAAATGCCACCAAATTCTATCCTTTGTTTCGATACAATATCTTATCTAATAGATGAAAACTCTTTGCGAAACTCAACTATTAAACTATCAAATATGTATAATCCATGCTCAAAGTGGGTTTTAATTACAATTGAAATAAAACAAAAGACCTCCAAATCAAATCTCACGCGGGAAAATTGTATTTGAATCAGATAAATTTTTCAGGTGACATGTTTCGATCCCTAGATCATTCTCAAACCTATAATGTTTTTACATTACATTACTTACCATAAAAGTGGAAAACACAATTAATTACATTCAAATTAGGATAAAACCCATGAAGTCCTAACATAAAACAATCTGATAAAACTACAACCACTATGTTCTAGATACATTGGAACAGTTCAAATTTATGCGAAAAACTCTAAAACTTCATCACTGAACAAAACCATCGACATGCCAGAACTTAACTTCAATTGGTGTATGGAATTCGTGGACAAAAAGGAAGAAATTTTGAAGATGGCACCAATAAAAATTCATTCACTCCACTTAGATGATTTCAGTATCGCAGAACATCAACTAAACCAATATCAAGAAGAATTAAATCGACTTTCCAAAAGGAACTTTGCCTGAAAACACTGGAGTATACTAACCTACTTAACGTACTCTGCAATTTCTGTTTTAGTGTTATATCTAAAATACAAATTCTGTTGTTGTAAAAGACGTTGTAAGAATTTTGCTATCACCAGACAATGATGATGGTTCAGGACGCCCATCTGTTGCTGTCAATATCTGCAATATGTACAAACCGCACAACATAAGCAACTTCTCTAATGAGTTTAGACAACGATGAAAATCTCAACAAAAGTTCTGAAGGCACAGGGTCAATTGTAAAGCCCGTCAAACAAACTGGCTTCGTTTCAGGAACATCATTTGGGAAACTATATATCATTATATTAGTATTTTTTGAAAAATCATGATTTTTTTCTAATAAAAATTGTGGACCTTGCCACCACAAAGTGTTTTGAATTAACAATTGAGGTGTTGTACCTCTTGATAAAATATTAGCCGGGATTTGCGATGTAGGAATGTATCGCCATTCGTCTGGAGACGTTACAGATTGTATTTCCGATACCTTATTAGCTACAAAGGTCTTTAAAGAACTTGATTGCATTTTCAACCACGATAGGACAACCGTTGAATCTGTCCAATATACAAATTGATTTATTGAAACATCTAAATTTTGTTTAATTTTATTCATTAGTTGAGAGAGCAATACTGCTGCTGAAAGCTCAAGCCTTGGGATTGTGACTACCTTAACCGGTGCAACTCGGTTTTTTTAACACAATAAATGCGATGTCACGTCACCATTGATCTCAATAGTACGCACATAAACACAAGCCCCATATAATTTCTGACTACTATCGCTGAAACCGTGAATTTCCACTACTATGGAAGGCTGATCACTAATAACCTTTCGCGGAATAATAAACTGATTCAATTAGAAAAAACTTCATAAGAAATCTGTCCACATATTATGTATGTTCAATGGCAAAATGTCATCCCAATCGATATGCAAAGCCCAAACACTTTGCAAAATAATTTTTGCTGTTATTATAACAGGACTTAATAAGCCGAGTGGATCAAATACACGAACAATCAAGCTTAAAATACTTCCTTTTGTGATTTTACTTGATAATCGATCATACACTGCAGAGTACTTGATGATATCCGCGCTATGATCCCAAATGACACCCAATATTTTACTTTGTGTTTGAATGTTCAATGAAACAGACTCCGTTGATTGAGTATTATGATTTGACGGTAAGATATTGACATTGTTAGATGCGAATTTTCTCAATTCAAAACCCCTCTCGGCGAACAATGCAGTCAGATCTTCGCGAATCTTGACCGCGGCCTCAATAGAATAATCTGCTGTGGTAAATAGATCATCGACATACATATCGCGTAAAATGATTTTATGTGCTTCCGGAAAGCGATCGGAGTTCGACAAAGCCAATTCATGCAGACACCTAATTGCCAAATATGGTGATGAGATTAAACCGTATGTGACAGTTTTTAATCTATAAGTTTCTACGGGTTTCGAAGGTCGATCACGCCACAATATCAACTGATAATTTCGATGTCTCGGATGTACAAGTATCTGTCGATACATTTTTGCAAAATCACCGGAAACAACATATTGGTGTACCCTAAACCGAATCAGAATGCAGAATAACTCCTGCTGCAAAGCAGGTCCAACGTCCAAATTATCATTCAAACTTTTCCCGTTACTAGAGCGACAGGAACCGTCGAAAACCACTCACAATTTAGTGGTGATGCTGTCCTTCAACACTGCATGATGTGCTAAATAATACGAACTAGATTCAGATATACTTTCGGATTCTGTTACCGATACCCTCTTTAAATGCCCCAAAGACTCATATTCGTTTATGAATCCGTGATATTGGTCTTGCAATGCTTTATCCCGCTTTAACTTATTTTCCAATGACAAAAAACGCCTCATCGCAACCTGTCTACTACAACCCAACTCCGATGGATATTTTCGAAATGGTAACTGAACCACAAACCGTCCCTCAAAATCCCTCTCTACCGTACCCTTAAAATGATCCTCACAAATTCGTTCATCTGCCGACAAGCGATCACCACGATTAAATCTCTCGGCTTCCCAAAATTTCTCCAACTGCTCATCAAGCCCGCCAATCGACAAACCGCAAGAAACCACATCTCCGTCCGCGAAATTATCTAGTTTTCCGCCCAGGATATATCCCAGCTGTGTTTGTTGCAAATACAGCTGGTTTGTCATTATTTGCATCCTGTTAGCACAAAGTATTTTCCAAAATATCCCAGCATCTAATAAAATATCTATTGTCGAAGGTACATCAAATTGAGGGTCTGCAAGTCTCACATGGTTGGGAATATTTATTATAGAAGTCGAAAATCGTGTCCCCGGCAACATCTCTGTTATTCTGTCCAAAACCAAACAATCTAAATTTGTGGAAAAGGAATTTATTCGCGAGCTAAGTCTGATACTAGTTCTATGCAATACTTTGCTTACTGATTGATTGATACCACTCACTGATACGTTAATTGACTCCAAATCTAAACATAGCTTCTTACAAAGCTTACTTGTAATGAAATTACACTGTTAACCCATATCCAATAAGGCTTGGCAAGTATGCAATTTACCATTCCTATCAGCAACACAAACCAAAGCCGTGGACAACAAAACTTTACCCTGAACATAATTATCGCGAACATTACTCACAATTACGTCATCTACATGGTTATTGCACTCTTCTGAAACAGTTGCTCGATGAAGCAACGAATTATGCCTGGAACCGCATATTTTACAAGCTCCAGAAACACAATTCTTGACCAAATGCCCCGAATGTAGACAATTTATGCATAGTTTGTGTTTTTACTTTCTTATACGTAGTATAAGGAAGTATAGTAATCGTGATTTTTTTCGACTTCGAGATTTTGATGGATTTACACGTTTTGAGGGCCCCTGAATCCATTTTGACCATTTTCGCCATGATGTCTGTCTGTCTGTCTGTCTGTCTGTCTGTCTGTCTGTCTGCCTGTGTGTGTGTGTGTGTGTGTGTCTGTCTGTATCCACCATAACTAAAAAACGACTTCTCGGATTTGATTCAAATTTCATATTTAAGAGTTTGAACAAATTTGTTGGTGCCACATTAAATGTTTTTCATCTAGCACCAACACAAGTGACACTTAGCTGAAGACATTTTTAGGTTTTTTAGGAATATCTTGAAAAATAAACAATTTATGAGACTTTTTTATTCTATTTAGAATTGAATTTTGAACAAATTTCGTTCGAACTTTTTTTTGAAATTCCGTCAAAAAAATTTCAAAAAAAATAAAATTAATTTTTGTCGTAAAATTCGGTTATAATGAGTGGGACAAGGACAAATTTATGCGTATTGCAATAAGTGCAAGAGAAACTTTCGAAAATTATTTGAAAATTGCTGGAAACGCTCAAAATTGAAACACTATTTTTACAAGAAATTTAACTTAATTTCTTTAGGAAAAGTAATTGTGGTACTACCGGTATAAGAAAGTCATGTGTTGGACACATCAGATATTTTAATTTCTAATAAGCGCTGATCAACTGACAAGGCAATAAACGCTCTACATTGATACAATTTGTGACTTTGTCTACATATCACACAAGACAAACTTTGAACTGTGCCCACATGTGCATTTGCAAAATTATGATGCGAACCCCTGTGGAACCTATTGCCATTTTGACCAACTGATGATACTGGCTTATTATAGTGATTATATAACTCATTATAAATTTACCCAATAGCAATTACAAGTTTTACATAGTTACTATGTATTGATAAGCGAATATACCCCTTGACGACGTGGTATAACCGTTTTCGTATATTCGCTCCTCAAACAATGTGAATTTTGTCATAGTAACATTTTTTTGATGTTTATTAATAAACGTCAGACAAACAATTTGTTTGTTAATTCTTTATATAATCGTAACGAATACCACTCGAGCAAACGAAAATAATCGTTATACTAACCTCGTCACTCGACGTATATCCTTAAAACACCACTAGAGCTAACGCTCTCGTGGTGTTTCGCAGAATACGTCTAGTGACTCGGAAGTATAATCGATTATTTTCTATGCTCTTGTGATATTACTACTGAATATTAATTTCTAGAGATTCCAGCATTTGACAACGTTGTGTAAGAAACTTTGTCATTTCTGCCATAGCAGGTGGTTTTTCAGATAACGCGTTCTCCCAAGCAATCGTAGTGAGTGAATCGAACTTTGTTGTAATTAAATGAATTACTAAATCGTCCCAATGTTCAACTAGTCGCTTGATGGCTTCCAATGACTTTAAATTTGAAGTTACGCCCTGCAGCAACTGAATCTTTGTTAATCGACGGTAGTGAAAATATAGCACGAACATGATGCTGTGCAATTAACCTGGTATTTTCATATCGTGCTTTTAACAACTCCCACGCACTTAAATAGTTGTCACTGGACAACGTCAAATGTTCGATAGTTTGCAAAGCTACGGACTTTAAACTATTTTTCAAGTAATGGAATTTTTGAATATTATTAAGCTGCTCATTAGTATTAATCAATGCATTAAATGTATCCCTAAACGTTACCCCCTCTGTAAATGTTCCACCGAAACAAGGCAAACTAATATATGGAAGTTTCACCCGAATCGTGTCAACCGAATTATTAAAATTTGAATTACATGTAATAGTATTACCTGATTGTTGATTAGGCTGAGGTCTAGGATTGACCAACGCCCGAGCGGTGCTGGTAAGACGCGCTTTTAATTGACTCCGTTTCAATTTTAGGGACTTGATTTCTTTATCGGACATGACTTCAAGCTAAAAACATGAAGAATTCATAGAAAAAAAAAACCGCAAAGGTATTTGGTACTTGAAAAGGAACAGAAAGGAATTCAGAAACCTGACCTCGTGCACAAACCCATGACTTCTGTGTTGCTGGTTACGGAATGTCGACCATGGAATGCTCTGGATGAGCTGGAATGCCTCCTGAATGCACACTGAGGAGTATGTTCCGGACGATGCACACTAAACGGTGTGTTCTGGATGATGCCGATGCAATGAATTCAACTTCGTCGTTGAATCCGACTCGAAGGATGTTATGTTGCAAACTGCCTAACATAAGCTGACTAGTTGTGGAGTTTCTCCACAACACGTTTGTAAGAAAATAAAACCCACAATCAAATATAATACATTAAAATATCTATATTGATAAGCGGCTGGACTGTTGTCTCACTGGTCAATGTTACATTGCTTTTCTTTCCTCGACCACATTTCACATCCCCATTCATACCAAACCCCACCTCAAGTGGTGGGACTAAAACCACCCACTAAATACCAAACATCAGATGATGCACTTTCCTTTTTCATACCTCAGAAGATGACGATCTTTGATTTTTCGTAATTTTCATTCTGATGGCCAAATATTTCTTAACAATTTGTATCCATTCCAATTTCGTTATAACAAATGAACGACTGACATTTGTTTTTGTTTCAGGAATTTCGATTAATAAAATGTCGTTCTTTTCCTGAATGTCGTTAATTACCATTTTATACTTCACCTCTCTTCGACAAGCACCGCACACTCCTATTATTAAAACGATCTGAAAAAAGGTAACAGTAAATATAAGTCGACATAAGAATTCGTGCCTTTACTTTCATCATGAGAAAACTGTCGTCTGGAGCTTCGTTAATGAACTTGTTAAATTGTTAAATTTTACTTTTTTTGGGTTTGTGCAACGGCGACTTTCTTTTTATATATGATATTAACTTCACAAATTTTGATATATCAGTATTATTATACAATGAAATGCAGGCCCTTAACATGGAGTAGATGGCCCATAATGATTTTGTGTTCTTTTCCACTAATTCAGTAGAATAGGCCAGCAACACGTTTTCTGAGTACGCTTTAATATTTTTTCCTTCGCACCACTTCTTAAATATGTTGTATTGCGCGTCGTACCTTGCCTTTGATTTTGATGGCAGCAATTGGGATGTCGCATTTTGTGCCAACTCCCTTATTTCGGGGGGCGTTAAAATAATGTTAAATGTTAAAATAATATCACACATTTTATACTCGTAGGTTTTTCACTTCAATTCAACCAAAACTGTCAAATTTTTAATAGTTTTGATATTTATTTGTTTCAAATTGGCACACTATGTTTTCAAACCTATGATAAATAACTTTCAATTTGGAAATTATTTGAAATAAATTCTTGCATAAATTTCATTAAAAAAATGATTTACATTATCGTCGGCCAAAAAGTTTTATACAAATCTCGTGCATGAACTATTTTCCAGCGCTCCAGCTAATAAGGTACTCGATTGGCGGCTTGTGACTCAAACGAAGCTGTCGCACTGTAAAATAAAACCTACACGCACTCGAATGTAAATAACTATTTTCTCATACCTGCACGAAAATGGCCACTTTTTAGGGTAGGCGCGGAAAATAAGGAGTGAGGTAACATTTCTCACTTGCGTAGCCATTCCCTCCCTGATATGCGGGAGTTATTTGTGTTTGTTTATGGTTGTCAAGGTGAGTTTGTCACCGCAAAGTGTCATGCAAAAATGTCAATGTTATGCTGTTACAATTTGTTCGCGCGTTTCACGCAAAAGAAGTGGAAATTTTCGTACAGGTATGAGAAAAAATAGAGTATGCTACACGGGAGGAATTGATTCTGTCTCGTGTTCTTGCGCCTTCGCTTCGCTCGGGCTCAATTTTTACACTCGTCAGAATCTTTTAATTCCTACCTTGTTGCATAATAGTTATTTATATTATAAGTGGGATATGAACATCATTAACATAAGAGTCTGGAAATTGCAGAACGAGTCGTAGACGAGTTCTGTAATCAGACGAATATGTTAATGTGTGTATATCCCACGTGTAATATACAAGATTTTATCTTCTACCGTCCAAATAATTAAAAATGAATTTTGAATTTATCTCCAGCGACATTGCTCAGTAGTTGTTGTCAAGTTGTCGTACTGGACTACCTAACCTAAGTTGTGTAAAAACTAGCCAGCGATACACAACAATGAATTTAAATTATAAATTTTCAAATAATTAAACAATTTATACACCAAAAAATCTGGGACGTGGACCGTGTTATATTTATTATTTAAATATAAAACTAATTTATTATAAAATAAAACTAAAAATTTTTTCAGTTATCTAACGTGAAGTTAGGGTTTTTTATAGGTAGATACGCTATTATAAAATTCTCCAGGTTTCAAAAAATCAAACTTAAGAGTATGAAGTGTCATTACTCAATGTTAATAACAAATTTTAAAGAATTAAACAATATATATTATATTATAATGAGACATTTACAAATATAAACTTTCCTATAAAGATACTAAATTGTAAAAATTGTGTTATAAATACTTGTAACAAAGAATTTTCTTGTTGAAATTTCAGTGTGGTAATGATTTCTTTAAAACACATGTTGCGTAATAATCTGACTTACCTTACTCAAATTAATGTCAAATCAAGGCTATTATGAATTGGTAGTAGATAAACTACTATTACACAAACGACGTTGAAGGAAACAGTAGAATCCAAGGAATATACGCTTAAGCAGATGACACAACACTACTAAATCAAGAGAAGCCTTAACAACATCGTACGAAATAGCACTGAATGATGCGCGAAAATGGTTTGAAGCAAACGGACTCCTCCTAAATATGGACAAAACGCAACAGTTAATGTTAACAACAAAATACTTACCTGATTCGCTAAATCTGAGAAGCTGCTGGGTTTTACGTTGGACCACTCCCTGACATGGACTCCACATCTAAAAGAAGCGTGCAAGAAGTTATCTAAATCAATTTATACTATTCGCAAAATAAAGCACATTGTAGGTGAAAAAGAAGCAATACTTACCTATTACGCACATTTTCACAGTATTGGTACTTATAGAATTTTACTGTTGGGGCCTCTGTTAGAGGCTCAAAAGTGTTACTGCAACAAAAAAGAGCTGTGAGAAGTATCGCAGGAGCGTCACAAAAAACAAGCTGCAGATCGTTGTTTCAAACTTACAAGATATTTACCATCCCTGCATGCTACATACTTGCCTGTCTGTGTCATTTCCACCAAAATGAAGACTTGGACACAAGCCATTCACAGAACTACAACTATGGAACCCGCTCACGAAATAATTTAGTCCCCCCTCGGCATAGATTACCTACATAAGACCCAAAACAGTTGTACATACTGGGGAATAACAATGTATAATAAGCTCCCTGATAAGCTGAAGTCTATTGGTATCCAGGCATTTAAAAGATTGAGGAAGTTGCTGACCGAGGAAATACTTACCTTGTATATTTTGAAGGCTAAAATATATATTCTATTCTATTCTATTTTAATAATGATAATGAACTAATACCACCTATTCAATATTATTTATATGATCCTATTACATTCAAATTAATTTGTTTTACAACATTTTCTGCAACGATTTCATTGTTATACACAGTGTCCCAAATTGGTGCCTCCCCCCCATGGGTAACTTCTTTATTATTGGAGATACAAAGACGGTTAAATTAGGAAATTTTTAAGAATTTCATGGTCATTTCAGATTAGTCAACAAATTTTTTCTATTTCGGTTTTATAAGGTTATTCTTAAAGCACTGTTTTTACTAAAAAACAGTGCTTTAAGAGAATCTTTTAACGCATTGTTTTTAGTAAAATTTCACCAACTTATATTGGTATTCATGATAAAAATCGATAAAACAGATTTCTTTAGATTTCACCAATCGCCAAAGCAAATTCTATCAAATTTCAATTATTAATAACATGTAAATTGAAGTATTTTTATTTATATTAGGTATTTGTATTTTTGGTTGCGTCCGTCTGGATGATGTGTTTTAGTCAGAGTTGGGCATTAATTAATTAAAATATTAATTAATTGATTAATCACTTGATTCAATTGCATTTTTAATTGTCAATTGCGATTAAAAGTTTCTTCATTAAATTGTTTCTTGCAATTGAAAATTAAAAATTCAATTGTCAATTGCAATTTACAATTAATTAATCTGATAATTATTAATATCAACTTTAAAAATATTGAGAGTTGAGAAACCGTGAGCCAAAAAAAACGCAAATTATCAAATTATCCATGAAACAATAACCATAATTAATTTCTTTAAAGTAAACTAACGACAATATTTTTTGGAAAATGAATGAAAAACAGATTATTAAACTGGAAAAGCAAAATGAAATCTCAAATAGTATTTAAATTCATATTTATTTAAAGTCTATTTAAATCAAATTAATCAAACAAATGAAATATGTAATAATAAATAAAAACACAAAGAAAATATAAGTGAAAAAAACTTAAAAAACTTCCCAACAGTAAGATAAATTTGTTTTACAAAAATGTTCGTTTTTCATAATTTAAATTTGCCTTTAAAACAACTCTTTTATCAAAAAGTCCATCTGACAGTCTGTTCGATTTAGGAGCGTTGGTCATTGTCGCATACGAAAATAGCCTCTCCACAGGTCCTGACGAAGGCAAAGGTGTATTATATTTTAGAAATAAGTTCTTTATCTCGGGATATTTTTTGAGCAAGCAAATGTCTTTGTGAAACTAGAACTTCGGCTTTGGACTTTGGGTGTGCCTCACATTCAGAATCAGAGTCAAAATTAAAAAATTCATCCTCTTGAGTCGCAATACTCGAACTAGGTTGAGTTGTTGAAGTATTTTCACCTGCCTGATTCTTATAAACTTCACTTAGTACTAATGATTTAAAAGTACTAACAATTTTTTGTTGATGGCTGGATTCCAAACACGAAATCCATTTGTTTTTAAAACGAGGATATGACAAAGCCGCGATTCCTGCATTAATTGCTTGTTGATTGGTAAAATTTAAAAAATCACTAAATCTCTCTTCGACACTCTTTAAATACCGTAGACAAAGGGGTTTGCAATAAATAAAATTGTCATTAGTTGACATTTTTTGAAGTTTTCTTCTGAGTGCAAACAAACATGGAACAGTTATGCCATAGTAGGTGTCGTGCTCACCTTGAAGGATATTCAATGCATCAGCTAATGGCTTTGTACAAGATAAATATTCTTCCATATACTCGAATTCACAGTCTCGTAAGGGATTTTTTAGTCCAAGTGAGTGTAGCATAGCACTTTTGTCTTTTATTTTCGATATTTGTTTCAAGGCATCGTACAAACTGTTCCACCGTGTTTCACCAGGTCTGCTCAGGGTTTGGTTAAGAATATTCTCATTATTTCTACTGATTTAGGACGGTTTGCAGCCTTCCATAAAGCAGCACATTTTTTCATAACTTGAGTGTGCATAGTGGAGAGAGTAGTGTTCTGTCCATTTAGAATACGGTTAGCATCCGTGGTAGTGCATAAACTTAGAGTATGTGCCCAACATCTTAAATGGGATGGCAAAAATAAATTTTCATCTAATTCGAAGTCACTGACAGAGCTGTCGTCATTAATGTCTGATTCGTCCATTTCAACACTATCCCTTTCATTAGCCGTGCTCTTCAAAGGTATCCCGAATTCTCGAAAGGCTTTAACAAAATTGCTGCCATTATCAGTGATGGCAGCAACAATTTTTCGTTGATCTAAATTAAAATCTGAATGAATTTCATTGATCAGAGCAGAAACACGGTCGTAACTATGAATCCCAATAAACCTTCGACAGGCAAGTGCCATTGACTTTCGGCGTAGTGTTTCAGGATCAATTAAATGAGCGGTTAACCCCAGAAAACTTCTTTTCCGTCCTGACCAAATGTCAATTGTGGTACAAATGTAATCGACTTCTTCCAAAATGTTTTGTAATTGGGACATTTGAATTCTGTAATATTCATTGATTTCGCGAACAAGAGTTCGTCTACTCATTACTTTAAGAGCATAATGTTCTATATTAACACCAGTCATTAAGTTAATGAAAAAAGGATCTTCGACTGCTCGTAAAGGAATCATCGCACTAATGAAATATTTTACAATATTGCTGTTGAATAATTTTTGGCTTTGTAATTTCAAGGAAGTAGATGTAGACGTAGAAACATTTTTTTGTTTATAAGTTTTTTGGATTTTATATAGCACTGATATTCTTCAAATATATTCTTTCCGTGTCTCCTCTTTAAATGGCTAATAAAGTTTGATGAACAGTTTCTGTAACCATTGATTTCTACATTATTTGGCAGGCATTTCATGCATTTTGCTACAATAACTTTCGCTTTGGATTTTTCTTTTACTATTGTAAAAAACTTCCCATCAACCATATTTAAGGTCCCGTCAATGTCAACTGATGAGGTTGATGGGCCACTGTCGTGTTCATCATTAGCTGGACTTGAGAACTTGTCTACATCCATTTCTAAACTCTCTTCGGGATACATCGAATCCATTTTGCTCACAGCACTAAATAATACTGGTAAACACCTTAATCAAGTAAATAATAGTTTATACTTTCACACAGGACGCTAATGCTAGTATTTGACAGTACACAGAATACTCTACTACATTCAATTGTCAACATTAAACGCGTTCTCAGCTACCTAGATATTATGTATGAACCATGAAGTAGACCTGGGCCCTATTTGAAATAAGTTATTTTGAAAATTATTTCAGATATAATATTAACTGAATGATTTTGAGATAGATAGATATAGTGATTTTATTTACAAAGAAAATCAAAAAACAAGCAAGGCAATATATAGAGCGATCAAATTAATTTGTAATCGAGTCACCCATGATTCCGAAATCGTATGTAGTTACTTGAACTGCTTTACAATAAAACGTCGGTTGGAAGCTAAAATGGTTCGTTCAAGTTAAAGACATACGGATTAAAATCCATGGATGACTCGATTACAAATTTATTCGATAGCTTGATACAAAATCGCACACGCGGCTATGACTATTATTCGTCTTTCGTAAATTATTATTAATTGAATATAATAATGAAACTGAATTAATTGTCAATCACAATTCAATTAATTGCAATTACAATTAATTTTTTAGTTATCAATTGCGATTGATTACCACAATTGCATGTACTTAATTGTTAATTGTAACTAACAATTAAAAAATTAATTGTAATTGTTAATTGTCAATCAATTGAAATTTGCCCAACTCTGGTTTTAGTTGTGTAAGGCCGATTTGAGATGAGAAGTGACATTGATAGTCGTTGCGTTAAATATTATGCCACGAAGAGAACACAACAACAACAACACAAGTCTTCATGTCGTCAAGCTCCATGTCGTCGTACATCCTACATGTTCTTATGTTATTACTTACAATGTTTTAAGTAAATTAAAGTTTATTAAATATAGTGTTTGCAATTCTCCCCATGTTCTTAAAAGTGCCCAACATAGAATAGGTGCCCAAAATAGATAACAAACAATAATAATAAATCACTAACATATTTTATTTGAAAACTAATTAATACGTATAAAACAATTAATAATTAATGCTAAAGACAACTTAATATAACTTGATATAACCTATAAAAATTGACCTGGTTCCCAAGTGTTTTAGTTTGTACCAGCACTATGGTTGTAAATATTGATCGTAATATTGCAGTTGCTGCCAGTATTTATATTTGGAATTTCGTATGCCATTACATATGTGCTGGAATTTGTAGCCGAGGCTATCACTGCCTGAGGTCTGCTGGAGGCAGTTGCATCAGGAAGTCCTTCCGAAGTAGAAAGTATAGCTGAACTAGAATTTACAGCTAAAGTGAAAGGAATAGCTGAAGTAGAAGGTACAGCCGGAAAATATCCCGGTACAATTATTTCTGCCACTTCAATTTTCTTTTTAAGAGAGGCCTCGATATACCCCTCAGCCACAGCAGAAAATTTCCAGCCTCCATGCCGCTTAATGGTGAACAAATTTCCACCACTATTTGCTAAGCGAGATGCTGAGGAGCGCCTAAAACTGTCCAGAAAACAATTCTGGAAGTTGCAACTTCAAAAAAGTAGCAATTGTCTTTGGCATTTGCCCCATTTTGTTAATCTCAATGGGTTGCTTGGTACACCGTCCGTTCCGGTAATTCACAAAAAATCTTTGATGGTTTGTATATTCTGGCCGAAGGCTAGCATATTCTTTTATAAGATTAATCCAAGTACGATTGCAAAAAAAGTTTTGTTATTATTAAAGAAGAAATACCTTTGTTACTAGATATATGTTGTTTGAAGCTGCCAAAAGAAATCGTTCTATCTGCTCTGGTTCTAATATTTTTGATTTTTTTGGCACATATTTTTCCGAATACCGTTTTAGTTGTGCTTGAAGTCTCAAATATTTTGATATGTCGATATTGTGACGGATGTTGATCATTGTGCGTATAATAGAATAATTTGTCCAAAGAGTGAAGCTTTCTTTGTCACTAATTGATAGAAAATAGGCCATAAGCACATTTTCTGTAATTTCTTTAACTTTGTTTTGGTCGCCCCAAGCGGAAAATATATCAAATTGTTTTTTATAAACCTTGCTTGATTTCGTCGGTATTAAGCCTTCAGGCTTTTTCGGCCATTTCCCGTAACTCGGGCGGGGTGCAATTTAAGTCATCACTCATGATAAATTATTATAGATAAATATTATAGATTTGATTTTTAACGGAAACAAATTAATATGTACTTGTGAAAATTTGAACGACATACTTTTGAGCCCTCTTAGCAAGTAGCCTTTGAAACTTGTTGCCAACATATACAGGGTGATTCTTTTATCTGAAGAAATGCGGTTTTCTCGTTAACGACTGAAGGGAATTAAATTTTGAAAAAAGTGTTATATACCTACTGGCTGTCACTCAAAATTAGGATAGAAATATAGACTTTAATAGGCATGACGCTAGGCGTCGCGACGTTCCAAAAAAATTTTTTTCAGCAACATACCAATTTTATTATATCATTGGAAAGGTCTTTTAATTTTGAATATTTTTTCTAAAACCAATTTTTTTTATTCTTATTTTTTAAAAAGTTATGATCCAATTTAAATTATTTCTGTTCTAACAAAATTTTGAAATATTTTTAACAGTAGGCCGAGTTTTCCCTCAAATACTAAAGTAAATCTTATTATATAAAATAAAGTAGGCTTAGAAAAAACAAAACCTCTTATTTGTCAACACATTACAACAACAAAAAACCTATTAATACCTAAATTAAACAGAAAAAATGTGCCTCTTCATATTAGAAGACATTGGCGGCCTCAACTAGATGGGACTCCTTGCCTTTGCCGCTATTGTGCGGAATTATTATGAAGACAGATGGATGGGAACTTACGGGCCAGTAGAATTTCCTCCTCGATCCCCAGAGTTAACACCTCTCGATTTTTTCTTGTAGGGATCTTAAAAATAAAGTTTACAAAACAAGATCTAATAATATAGATCATTTAAAGCAAAAGATTGTCGATGCCTGTGCTGAAATTAATGCTAATGTTTTAAGAAAAGTCGCATATAATGAAATAAGAAAACGTTATAATTTATATTTAGATAACAATGGTACTCATATTGAACAATTGTTAAAATAATCAACTTTTTCATTAAATTTTTTGTTTAATTTAGGTATTAATAAGTTTTTTGTTGTCGTAATATGTTGACAAATAACAGGTTTTGTTTTTTCTAAGCCTACTTTATTTTATATAATAAGATTTACTTTAGTATTTGAGGGAAAACTCGGCCTACTGTTTAAAAAATTTTAAAAAAATTAGTTAGAACAGAGATAATTTAAATTGGATCATAACTTTTTAAGAAATAAGAATAAAAAAAATTGGTTTTTAGAAAAAAGACTCAAAATTAAAAGACCTTTCCAATGATATAATAAAAGTGGTATGTTGCTGGAAAACAATTTTTGAAGCGTCGCGACGCCTAGCGTCTTGCATATTAAAGTCTATATTTCTATCCTAATTTTGAGTGACAGCCAGTAGGTATATAACACTTTTTTCAAAATTTAATTCCCTTCAGTCGTTTACGAGAAAAACGCATTTCCCCAGATAAAAGAATCGCCCTGTACAGGGTGGGCAAAATTCGATGTTTTTATAGGATAACTTTTAAACCATAAGAGATATTAAAAATCTGACCGCGCATCGTCGAGCTCTTTTTTTGACAAACCCTTGATGGCGAAATCAAAATTTAGCGATCGTCGTTTGTTTTCGAGTTATGGACGAAAATTCGATTTCTTGAGATTTCGATTTATGTCTATATTTCGGTTGTTTGTGAATTTAGAGAAATGGCGTTTGCACGTTCTTAAGGCACTTTTTTGAGGAGAATGCAATGGCGTTAACAGATTTTGAAAATGTTTTTTATTTTTAGATTATGACATACATTTTTATTTTTTTATATGGAAGTCATAGTGGGCCGTCACTTTATTGAAAAGAGCATTTTTTTGTCTTTTCAAATATATATAATATGTAGGGTCTATTCCTTCAATTTCTTCTTAAAAAATCAAAAAATCTAAATTTTTTGAATTAATAATATGTATTTCGCATATTTATCGCAGTAGACGAATGTCATGATGAGAACCCTCGGTGCGCCATTGAGATCCAAAATCAGGGTTGGTTTTATTTTAGTGTTTGATGTGCCTTAATAAAAAATCAAGTTTTGGCATATAAGATTTATGAGGGAAATCTAACTGGTGAACGGTACTACCAATATTTAAATGAGAAAATTGTTGATGAATATTTGGACAATTCATTGTTCAGCGATAGAAGTCAGTACTTCTTACAACACGATGGTGCACCACCTCATAATACGAGATCAGTTAGAGAATTGCTTAACTCAAAATTCAGATATAATTGGTTTGTTAGCAATGGGTCAGTTAGATGACCAGCAATGGGGACATATTAAAGATAATTCATATAAAACTAAAAGTAGAAATACAGAAGAACTCAAAGCCAAGTTTACGCAATGCCTTAACTCCGTGTCAAATATTTACATTTCGAATGCGCACAGAAGTGTCATGAAAAGTGAATTGCAGTTAATAGACGTAATTTTGAACTTTTTCTTTGAGTTGTTTTATATAGATATTAATTTTAGATAGTGTCGTGTTTATATGTATGTCGTTTGTTGTATTTTCATTTTTATTATAAGATTTTTTTAAATTTAATTTCAAAAATTTAGATTTTTTATTTTTCAGGAAGAAATTGAAGGAATAGCCCCTACATATTATATATATTTGAAAAGAGAAAAAAATGCTCTTTTCAAAAAGTGACCGCCCACTATGGCTTCCATATAAAAAAATAGAAATGTATGTCACAACCTAAAAATAAAAAGACATTTTCAAAATCTGCCATTGCATTCGCATCAAAAAAGTGCCTTAAGAACGTGCAAACGCCATTTCTCTAAATTCACAAACAACCGAAATATAATAGACTCAAATCGAAATCTCAAAAAATCGAATTTTCGGCCATAACTCGAAAACAAACGACGATCGCTAAAATTTGACCTCACCGTCAAGGGTTTCCCAAAAAAAGAGCTCGACGATGCGCTGTCAGATTTTCAATATCTGTTATGGTTTAAAAGTTATCCTATAAAAACATCGAATTTTGCCCACCCTGTACATACTAAATTTACCAAATTTGATGGCTGCAATTTTATAACGTTTTTTCATTAATAATTAATGAAAAAACGAATTATTCTCTTCAACAGAAAAAATAGTATAAAAAACTCGTTTCATAAGGCGTCTTGATGCACTCGTTCATTGAAAAACTCGGTCGCTACGCTCCCTCGGTTTTCAAACCTGAACTCGGTACGTTAAGAAAATGCCGTATGACACTTGTCTTTTAATATACTATTAAATATCTCTTTTAGTTTTTGAGATATTCGGGAAAAACCAAAATGTTGATTTTCTTTAATGCTCCATATTTTTTTTATTATCCATTTTGTGCTGTTGATACTTTGACGTTGTACATGCACTTTTTTAAGGTACTTCTAATGATGTTGTCAGTTTTTTCCCAACTCTTTTGTTTTTTGAAATACGATTACCAACTTTGGTTTTTCGTATGGACGTCAATTGTTTTTTTTGGCACTGTCAAGTAGCATTTTTTATTATCTTTCCAATGATGTATCACAACACGAAGAAAAAATTTAATTTTTACAAAAAAAAATCAGAAAATTGTATTTATCAATAAAAAAACCAAAGACATCCCAGGAATGGATAAAAATCAATCCCTCTATCGCTGCATGTATGATATCTCTCTTTTGCTGCAATGCTAAAAATATCGCGTTAAATGACAGCTAACGATAAAAGTCGAAAATCCAAAGCAACACGTATGTGGAGTCTGGACGCCAAAAAAATACAATAATGTGGCCGTGGAAACAATTAGGTACTGTGTACAGTTGTCAAAGAGTTGTTACAAGTTCAGAAGTATCTTGGGTAAGATTACAAGTTTAAGAAACTTAAGGACTCTTAAGAAGTTCAATTTATCTACTATGATGACCTACTACACTGTGTTCAATTATTTCCGGACCAAGTCCTGCTAGGTCCCCGGACTTGACGCCGTGCGATTTTTACCTCTGGGAGGTTTATGAATTCGATCCACTAGAAAATAGGCAAGTTCTAGAAGCCAGAGTGATGCATACATTGAATGACATTAATAGAAACACTACAAAGAGTGCGACAAATTCCATTTTACGGCGCTGTGAAAAGTACTTAGAAAAAAATGGGGCTCATATCGAGCAATTATTTATTAATTTTTATGGTAATTTTTATTTGTGTTTTATTCGTAAAGTTTTCTTTTGTTTTTTATTAAAAATACTTTTTTCTTGTGAAAATTGGTTGATTATTTTTATTAGTGTATTTTTTATGGACGTGATTTTTTCAAAACGATTTTACTCGAAAACGGTTTAAGATACAAAGATCGACTGAGACTACCTTTTTTGTGTAAAAATAAACTAAGTTTCAAAATTTGATATAAAAAATTTAAAAATTATCAACACAAAAAATATGGGGCATAATATACCCAGCACCCACTCTATATGTGACGCCCCTGGCAAAATTTCTGAAAATTGGAAAACGAAATATGTGGCAAATTATAAAAGCTTCAAACTCACCAAATTTCATAAATGTACCTCTAACAGTTGCAAAGATATTACAGAAAACTCCTCGTTGGGACACCCTGTACAGGCTGTTTCATTAAGGGTGGCCACCGGCCATATCTCGGGAACTACTGGGCATAGAAATCCAGGGAAAAAAATTTCATTACTAAAGTGGCCATGAGCAAATTCTGGAAATTATTTTTAAGTTCCGCATTTCACCGCAAGGGGGCGCAACTGACAAGAAAATATTAAAATTTTAAATTTCTCCGAAAATTCCCACATTAAGGTATGCCTTTGGTAACATCATTAGAAAACTTGGACAATTCTGCATCATTTTGGTTAAAGGGTCATTGGCGTACCGACCTTAGTAAGAGTGGGGGAAGCTATTGAAAGTGTAATCATTTAAATCCCTGTAACTTCTAAACGACTTATTCGATTTTAGTAAATTTAAGCTTGTTTGAAAGAGAAATGTAGGTACTTTTCATGATTGCATCGAATTGTACACGATAGTTCCTAATAAAATTGCTAGAGGGCGCAATTTGAAATAATAACAGTTTTTTTGATTTTATCCCGAAAACTTAAATTAGACGGTATACTTATGAGACCATAATCGGAAAGTAGATTAAATTTGCAAGAAAAAACGTGAAAACCGTAGCTCGATATCTTCGTTCGTTTCAGAGTTATTGCCAAAAGAATAATTTTTAACACTTTAATTGAAGATATGATTGTTTTCATAGTTCCGTGGTCTCGCAATCCATGACAAAAAATATTTTAAAACTTTATTATGTGCAGGTTTGTCACTCATTATGCCAAGGACCCAAAAACTATTTTTGAATTAATAAAATAATCATGGAAAACTTCGAATTTAGGCACAATAATTATTTTAATATGGTTTTTTAAAAATAAATCTAGATAGCCGTGAAACAAGATCGGCAGGTTTCCAAGGAAATTAATAAATTGGAATAGTTGTCAACTGATTTAATTCTGATAGATGTTGTGTTGACAAAAGTTTCTCCTTGATTCTTTTTGAATTTCTTGTTACCTATATCAAAATTTGTGATACATCCCTCAAAAATGGCTTATACCAATGCCGAGGCTTACGACATGCTTACGTAAGATTCACCATTTAGATACCCATTAAAAATAAACGGTCCGATAATTCTGTGTCCTAAAACTCTGCACCACCTGTTTTGGTGATCCACTTCGCGCATCCAATGAGGATTTGTTTGTGACCAATACTTAGTTCATAAGTATTGTGTAAATTTACGATGCCACAGCTAGTAAAACTGGCTTCATCAGTTCATAAAACCAGGGAGAGGAATTGAGAATTTTTGAGGGATATAGCACAATTTTTGGTATAGATAAAAAGAAATTCAAAAAGAATCATAGTCATCAAGAAGAAACTTTTGTCAAAAAAACACCTATCAAAATTAAATCAATTGACAACTATTCCAATTTATTTATCTCCTTGGAAACCTGCCGATCTTGTTTCACGGCTATCTAGATTTATTTTAAAAAAACCATATTAAAATCATTATTGTGCCTAAGTTCGAAGTTTTCCATGATTATTTTATTAATTCTGAAGTAGTTTTTGGGCCCTTGGCATAAAGAGTGACAAACCTACACAAGCATAAAGTTTAAAACTATTTTTTGTCATGGATTGTTTGACCACGAAACTATGAAAACAATCACATCTTCAATTAAAGTGTTAAAAAATATTCTTTTGGCAATAACTCTGAAACGAACAAAGATATCGAACTGCGATTTTCACGTTTTTTCTTGCAAATTTAATCTACTTTCCGATTATGGTCTCATAATTATACCGTCTAATTTAAGTTTTCGGAATAAAATTAAAAAAACTGTTATTATTTCAAATTGCGCCCTCTAGCAATTTTATTAGGAACTATCGTGTACCATTGGATGCGATAATTAAAAGTACCTACATTTCTCTTCTAAACAAGCTTAAGTTTACTAAAATCGAATAAGTCGTTTAGAAGTTACAGCGATATAAATGATTACACTTTCAATAGCTTCCCCCACTCTTACTAAGGTCGGTACGCCAATGAGCCTTAAACCAAAATGATGCAGAATTGTCCAAGCTTTCTAATGATGTTACCAAAGATATACCTTAATGTGGGAATTTTCGGAGAAACTTAGAATTTTAATATTTACTTTTCAGTTGCGCCCCCTTGCGGCGAAATGCGGAGCTTAAAAATAATTTCCAGAATTTTCTCATCGCCACTTTAGTAATGAAATTTTTTTCATTAAGGGTGGCCAACGGCCATATCTCGGGAACTACTGGGCATAGAAATCCAGGGAAAAAAATTTCATTACTAAAGTGGCCATGAGAAAATCCTGTAAATTATTTTTAAGCTCCGCATTTCGCCGCAAGGGGGCGCAACTGAAAAGTAAATATTAAAATTCTAAATTTCTCCGAAAATTCCCACATTAAGGTATACCTTTGGTAACATCATTAGAAAGCTTGGACAATTCTGCATCATTGGTTTAAGGCTCATTGGCGTACCGACCTTAGTAAGAGTGGGGGAAGCTATTGAAAGTGTAATCATTTAAATCGCTGTAACTTCTAAACGACTTATTCGATTTTAGTAAACTTATGCCCGTTTGCACCGATTTTATGTAAATCTGAGTTTAACTAAACGTCGTTTAAATTTAAACTAAGATTAAAATGTCATTTGATTGCACCGCTTCAAATAAATCTCAGTTTAACAAACTGGAGTTTAATTGTAGAATTTTAGGGAGTTTTTGTCTTCCATGTTTGCATCAAAGTTCATACCTCTGATTTTGACAGTGCACACATTTTACTTCTTTATGCAGAAGAAAAGTTACAGTTGACATCTGTGCTACGGATTTCGTTATATATACCACTATTTTATAATTTTATTTAATTTTGTAGTTTGTTAAATAAGAGGTTGGAAATAGCTGATATTAAAAAAATCGTTAGAAAATGCATTAGAAAATGAAAAAGAGGAGCATAAATTAAGAATGCAGTTATTAAATGTAGAAATAGAAATTAAGGAAAAAGAATTTTAAAAAATGCAAGAGGGCAATTTGTAATGTTAAACGTTCTTTACTTATATTTCAAAGTTATAAATAAAGAAATAATATTTAACTAAAATCTACTTATTTTTTTTAGAAATTCAGGTATCTACATCATTTTATAAATTTGCAAAATACTCCAGGATTAACAGTTTTTGTGTAGAGTTTTGAGGCATATCTACAATAGGAAAATTCGCCAAATCGCTCATATTAATTAGGTAATTCAATTCATTGTTTCAAAGTATTCAGCGCGGATATTAATAGTTCTGGGAAAGCCAAAATATATTATTTCAAGAATTTCATTATTATCGTTAAAAATGTCCACATCTTCAAAATCCATTTCTTCACACAATAAAACTATACACTTTTGGATGTTGGTTAACTTGCTTTTGACATTTTATTAAAATGTAGGGAAAGGAAACTTTACTTGTCATGCGCAAAGCCTTAGTTAGAGCTAAACTTTGTTTAATCCGTAAAAATTGGAGGATTAAATAAAGCGGAGTTTAGACCGTATTAAACTAAGCTTTAATGGCGTTGCAAACAAAATTTAAGATATAAACGACGTTTTGGAATAAACCACGATTAAATATTGCGGTGCAAACGGGCATTAAGCTTGTTTGGAAGAGAAATATAGGTATTTTTAATTATCGCATCCAATAGTACACGATAGTTCCTAATAAAATTACTAGAGGGCGCAATTTCAAATAATTACAGTTTTTTTGATTTTATCCCGGAAACTTAAATTAGATGGTATAATTATGATGTGAGAATCGGAAAGTAGATTAAATTTGCAAGAGAAAACGTGAAAACCGCAGCTCGATATCTTTGTTCGTTTCAGAGTTATTGCCAAAAGAATAATTTTTAACACTTTAATTGAAGATATGATTGTTTTCATAGTTCCGTGGTCAAGCAATCCATGACAAAAAATATTTTTTAACTTTATGCTTGTATAGGTTTGTCACTCATTATGCCAAGGGCCCAAAAACTACTTTAGAATTAATAAAATAATCATGGAAAACTTCGAATTTAGGCACAATAATTATTTTAATATGGTTTCTACTTTCTTATACGTAGTATAAGGAAGTATTGTAATCGTGATTTTTTTCGACTTCGAGATTTTGATGGATTTACACGTTTTGAGGGCCCCTGAATCCATTTTGACCATTTTCGCCATGATGTCTGTCTGTCTGTATCCACCATAACTCAAAAACGACTTATCGGATTTGATTCAAATTTCATATTTAAGAGTTTGAACAAATTTGTGGGTGCCACATTCAATGTTTTTCATTTAGCACCAAAACAAGTGACAGTTACCTGAAGACATTTTCAGGTTTTTGAGGAATATCTTGAAAAATAAACAATTTATGAGATTTTTTTATTCTTTAACATTGATTTAGAATTGAATATTGAACAAATTTTGTTTGAACTTTTTTTGAAATTCTGTCAAAAAAAATTTAAAAAAGACTAGATATTCTTAAAACACTTTATATTTCTCATAGCGCGCTTTGATAGTTGAATCCGATGGTCGAGGTAGACGTTTGTCGTAAAATTCGGTTATAATGAGTGGGGCAAGGACAGATTTATGCGTATTGCAATAAGTGCGACAGAGACTATTTGAAAATTGCTGGAAACCCTCAAAATTTTTACAAGAAATTTAACTTAATTTCTTTAGGAAAGTAATTATTGTGATACTATCTGTATAAGAAAGTCATGTGTTGGGCACATCAGATATTTTAAAAATAAATCTAGATAGCCGTGAAACAAGATCGGCAGGTTTCCAAGGAGATAAATAAAGTGGAATAGTTGTCAACTGATTTAATTTTGATAGGTGTTGTGTTGACAAAAGTTTCTTTTTGATGACTATGATTATTTTTGAATTTCTTTTTATCTATTCCAAAAATTGTGCTCAATCCCTCAAAAATTCTTAATTCCTCTCCCTGGTTTTATGAACTGATGAAGCCAGTTTTACTAGCTGTGGCATCCTTAATTTACATTACACAATACTTATGCACTAGGTATTGGTCACAAACAAATCCTCATTGAATACGCGAAGTGGATCACCAAAACTGGTGCAGAGTTTCAGCATACAGAATTATCGGACCGTTTATTTTTAATGGCTATCTAAATGGTGAATCTTACGTAAGCATATCGTAACCCTCGGCATTGGTATAAGCCATTTTTGAGAGATGTAGCACAATTTTTGATATAGGTAACAAGAAATTCAAAAAGAATCAAGGAGAAACTTTTGTCAACACAACATCTATCAGAATTAAATCAGTTGACAACTATTCCAATTTATTAATTTCCTTGGAAACCTGCCGATCTTGTTTCACGGCTATCTAGATTTATTTTTAAAAAACCATATTAAAATAATTATTGTGCCTAAATTCGAAGTTTTCCATGATTATTTTATTAAATCTAAAGTAGTTTTTGGGCCCTTGGCATAATGAGTGACAAACCTACACATAATAAAGTTTTAAAATATTTTTGTCATGGATTGCTTGACCACGGAACTATGAAAACAATCGTATCTTCAATTAAAGTGTTAAAAATTATTCTTTTGGCAATAACTCTGAAACGAACAAAGATATCGACCTGCGGTTTTCACGTTTTTTCTTGCAAATTTAATCTACTTTCCGATTATGGTATCATAAATATACCGTCTAATTTAAAATTTTGATATAAAAGCAAAAAAACTATTAGTTCAAATTGCGCCCTCTAGCAAATTTATTAGGAACTATCGTGTACCATTGGATGCGATAATTAAAAGTACCTACATTTCTCTTCTAAACAAGCTTAAGTTTACTAAAATCGAATAAGTCGTTTAGAAGTTACAGCGATTCAAATGATTACACTTTGAATACCTTGCCCCACTCTTATTAAGGTCGGTACGCCAATGAATCTTAAACCAAAATGATGCAGAATTGTCCAAGCTTTCTAATGATGTTACCAAAGGTATACCTTAATGTGGGAATTTTCGGAGAAATCTAGAATTTTTATATTTACTTTTCAGTTGCGCCCCCTTGTGGCAAAATGCGGAACTTAAAAATAATTTCCAGGATTTTCTCATAGCCACTTTAGTAATGAAATTTTTTTTCCTGAATTTCTATGCCCAGTAGTTTCCGAGATATGGCCGGTGGCCACCCTTAATGAAACAGCCTGTATGTATATATAAATATCTGATGTGCCCAACACATGACTTTCTTATACTTACGGATAGTATCACAATAATTACTTTACCTAAAGAAATTAAGTTAAATTTCTTGTAAAAATTTTGAAGGTTTCCAGCAATTTTCAAATAGTCTCTGTCGCACTTATTGCAATACGCATAAATCTGTCCTTGTTCCTTATAACCGAATTTTACGACAAAAATGTGTTTTATTTTAGATTTTTGACCTATTACTCACTTAAAAAAATCTCCCGGTATAAAATTACATTTATTTATTCATTATTATTATTTTCGGTACCATAGAAACCAGTAAAATAAAAAAAACTAATGGTCCGTTCCTTCTGGGATTCGAACCCGGGACCTTCCGTTTGGCAGCCATATAATGAGACACATGGTCTACCTCGACCATCGAATTCAAATATCAAAGCACGCTGTGAGAAATATAAAGTGTTTTAAGAATATCTAGATTTTTTGAAATTTTTTTGACGGAATTTCAAAAAAAAGTTCAAACAAAATTTGTTCAAAATTCAATTCTAAATCAATGTTAAAGAATAAAAAAACCTCATAAATTGTTTATTTTTCAAGATATTCCTAAAAAACCTAAAAATGTCTTCAGGTAACTGTCACTTGTTTTGATGCTAGATGAAAAACATTGAATGTGGCACCCACAATTTTGTTCAAATTCTTAAATATGAAATTTGAATCAAATCCAATAAGTCGTTTTTGAGTTATGGTGGATACAGACAGACAGACACACAGACACACACACACAGACAGACATCATGGCGAAAATGGTCAGAATGGATTCAGGGGCCCTCAAAACGTGTAAATCCATCAAAATCTCGAAGTCAAAAAAAATCACGATTACTATACTTCCTTATACTCCGTATAAGAAAGTAAAAATGAATGTCTTTCTGTCTGTAAATGTAATACGACATTAAAACTCAAAAACTATACAGCCGATTGTAGCAGTATTATTTGAAAGATCGACGGCTACGGCAGTGGTGGCGAAGCCACAATCGAAGGTACAATCGATTTCCTCAACGGTATAGATTTCTGTAATATAGAAAACATGCACGTTTGTAAATGAGAGATAGATGGCGCCACTATATAAATAAATAATTTATAGTTATTAAAAAACGGCGCAAAATAAAAAACTTTTGTTATTTCGTCGACACGTCTAAAAATCAAAAGAGCATTCACAAAAATTTTGGCGTCGATATCTTTAACGGTGTAGATCTTGCATGCATAACACAATTTCACGACTTTACTTTATATATGTTTTAGATATTAGATGGTTCTTCTTAGTTTGTTGAAATATATTTTACACTTCAGTTATTATTCATATGTCTTGTTGAAAATATCGCTAAGTATATGAAATACTCCTCTTGCGTAAAGTTACAGTGTTTAAAAAAAAATAGTGATAAAATATAGGTACAATTGTTTGATTCCAACTGCCAAAGTAGAGGTTATATTTCCATTAAAAAAAATCATGTCTGAAAAACGCAAAAAACCTTCGGGAGCTTTTTATAAAAACAAAAGAAAGAAACAAGAAGCTAAAAAAAAGTGCTGGCAGCATCATTTACAAAATTTTTGCAAAAAGAATTTCAAGTTGACGCAGGCAACACCTATGCAGACAGTAAGTTTTATTTTTACTTGTTTTAAATTATTTTTATGTTTATGATTATGACACTTTAAAAAATCAATGATTACAAATTGATCCTGTATAAAATATAAGAAATGAAATATTAAAAATTCTCCATTAAAATTTCCTGGTGTTCATTTTTTTAACAGACGCATCAGAAGATGATAAAGCGATCCAAAAAATCAATCTTTTAGAAGACCAGAAAACTGGAACCGCGGCGGAGACATTATTAGTGAATCTGGAACCCGAAGAAATTCCAAGTTTGTGACCAATTTTTATTTCTTTTAAGAACTTCAAATTATACTTAGAAAATTGTGGGTACATTAAAAAATTCTGATTATTGATAAAAAGCCCGAAAAAATGTATAATAAATTTTTTTCTTATTTTTATATCAGAAATAGTTATATTTTACACATAAAATTAAACGAATAATTTTTTCAGAAGTAAACAAGTCAGGAAATTGTGGGCCAGATCCAGCAAAATGGCCAAATATCATAAGTAATGATGAAAGAACATTTTTAGTCTCTCGCGGACCCGTTAATCCGGAAGCAAATTCCTCATTTAAATTTCCACTAAATACTGACAAACGTCATTTTACACCGTCATGCGTAAATAGGAAATTGAAAAACCTTTTCGGCGAGTCTAAAATTCTTCTAACTACTACCAGCTACAATGATTGGAAACATTTGCATGAAGCTTTAAAAATGCACGAAGCAAGCCCTAATCATTTACGCGCGTGTTCAGAATGGATTGAGGTGTCAAATAGATTTTGTAGTGACTATCGACACTAATTTTAAAAACGCAATGCAAGCCGAAATACGTCACTGGCAAAATGTGCTAGAACGTCTTGTTGCTATTGTGATATTTCTTGGTGAACAGTCTTTAGCATTCCGAGGTTCATCAGATAAATTGTACGAAAAAAACAATGGGAATTTCATAAAATTGATTGAGTTGCTTGCGAAATTTGATAATGTCATGGCTAAACATGTTAAAAAAATTAAAAGTAAAAAATCCAGGATCATTACTTGAGCAAAGACATTCAAAATGAACTTATTGAATTAATCGGCAAGAAACTAACTGATAAATAATTGAGCTAGTAAAAAAAAATAAGTACTATTCTATCATTGTTGATTGCACACGGGATATCAGTAAAATAGAACAAATGTCTATCATTTTGCGTTTTGTCGATATTAGTGATTCTAACGACGCTGTGACCCGGGAACATTTTCTCGAATTTTTGCCTGTCAATGAAACAACTGGCGAAGCTTTGACCGATTCAATAGTAGAAGAATTAGAAAGACATGGGCTTAAATGATATGCGTGGTCAAGGGTACGATAATGGATCAAATATGAAAGCAAAAGAAAAAGGCGTACAAGGTCGTATTTGTACTTTGAACAAACGGGCTTTTTTCATACCTTGCATTGCACACACGCTCAATTTGGTTGTCAACGATGCAGTCAAATCTACGAAAAATGGAGTTGAGTACTTTTCTTATGTACAAGAAATTTACAATTTTTTGAGTGGTTGCGTCGTTGGGCAATTTTTAGAGAAAATTTAGGTAAAAAGCTAACCGTGAAACCTTTGAGCGAAACAAGATGGGAGAGTAGGATTGATGCCATTAATCCATTTCGTTATTCAATCAGGGAAATTTATGACACGCTTTTTGAAATCAGTCAAAATTCTTCATTTGACGCCGAAGCTCGATTCAAAGCAAAAACATTGGCAGAGAAAATGAAAACTCTGGCATTTTGTTGTTTTACGGTTATACGAGTGTGGCACAAAACTTTGAATCAAATTAATTTGGTCAGCAAATCACTTCAAAACATAAATACTGATATTTCTCAAGCGAAAACCGATTTGGAAAAAACTTTGTTATTTTTGAAAGATTATCGATCAGATGATGGCTTTGATAAAGTTTTGGAAGAATCAAAATTTCTGGCGGAAGAACTAGAATGCGAGGCAAATTTTGCTATATCACAGTCTATCCGGCCTCGTAAAAAAAACGTTTGTTTTCGTATGAAGCTGAAGATGAACCAATTGATGATCCAAAGAAAAAATACAAAATTGAATGTTTTTTTGCGATTTTAGACAAAGCTATCAATTCTGTGGAGGAACGTTTTGAACAATTAAAAAACTACTCAGATAATTTCGAGTTTCTATATGATATAGGCGGATTAAAACAAAAATACAAAAATGAAGATCTACTCAAACATTGCGAAAATTTGGCCACAACTTTAACAGATGGGAATGATTCGGACATTGACGCTTTAGAATTATATAATGAACTGTTAGCCCAATCGAAATTGATCGAATCGAAAACTGCACCATTCGAGGTATTAAAATATATTGGGCGTAACAATTTTTTCATGTCTAACGTTGCTATCGCGTTGCGCATATTATTAACTTTACTTGTCACAGTAGCGAGTGGTAAACGCAGTTTTTCCAAATTGAAGTTGATTAAAAACTATTTGCGTTCGACCATTTCCGAATCAAGATTGAATGGTCTTGCTATTATTTCTATTAAGAGCGAATTCTCAAGAACTTTAGATTTTAAGGATTCACTCAAGTCTTTTGCAGAAGCAAAAGCTAGAAAAGTGTCCTTTTTTAATTGTAGATATGTACAAGCGGTTGAATTTATTATTGTAAATTTTAATTTCAAGAAAAAAGCCACATTATGTATAAAGATGAAACAATGTACTGTAAATTATGAAGTGAAAATTTATCATTATTTTTCAATTTCACTTTCAATTATGTATGAAATAAAGTAAGATATTCAACAACCAAATAATCACAATGAATTATTGTCCACTTCCTCACTTCGCCCTGAATGATTTTCAGACATAAAAATAGGTGGGGGGCGGAATGGGTTCGAAGATTGGATGTCGTCAGAGACAATTATAAGGTGCCCGAGGAACAAATGATGATGGTGGCGGTGAGCAGGTTAATTGGTTGTGCATACAACTGGTATCATTCAAAACCGAGATTTGCGATAATGAAATACGAAGAGTTAAGGAGGGAAGTCATAGCTATGTCCCATATAAGAGAAGATGTTATTTCAATGATGAGAAAGTTCGAAAACCGGAAATGGAAGCGAAGCGAAAATATTTATGTATACTACCAAGATAAAATAGTGTTAGGTAACAGACTTGGATTAACACAGTCAGATTTGGTTACTTACCTGATTGAGGGAATGGGCAACCCCACATTACAAGTCCAGGCGAAAATGGCAAGGTTCAACACGATAACGGAATTACTGGATGTTATGAATGGACTAATAGGGAACGAGAGGCTGGCAGGAAACTTGACGACAAGGCATCAGGCTGGTTCGAAGTACATACCAAAACAAGGAGCAGAAGTTACTTTGAGATGTTTTAACTGTAATGGAGTAGGCCATTTCGCATCTGCATGCACGAAACCTAAACGAGAGTGGGGAAGTTGCTACAAATGTGATCAGATGGGACACATGGCGAAGAATTGCAGACCGCAGACAACCAACATGACACCACCAGACAGTACAACGAACGTATTGGGAGAAATACACCCGGTCAGCAGAGCGTTTACAGCCGACATCTCATATCATCTTATCGATAAGTATGATTCAAACATTAGTTATAAGTTACGTGTCTTAATAGACTCAGGTAGTCCAATAAGTTTGATTAAGTCTGAATATGTACCTCTGCATTTGATCCGTAGGAATATTAACTGTGATTTTACAGGGATTAATGGGAGCAGATTAAATAATAATAATAATAAGTTTATTGAGAAAAACTACAATTTTACAACAACATAATAAAAAGAATACGCAACAATAATGCTTCTCTAAACTTGAAGTATACCTCACTATAGTTTTTCAACTGTGTGTGAGTGCTTTATTTTTTTCTAATTTGATTCTTTATAAATAATGAAAAATACAATTAAACATAACAACATTACATAAGATTAAACAAAATTTCAACCGACATAACCAAAGTCAAAACAGGTGAGTATAAAATGAGGTTTCTGTTACTTTTATGAATTTCAAACATATTCGTTTGTTGATCCAGTGTTGACAAATATATCAAAAAATTATATGGACGACTAGTTGCCCATTTCTTTATTTTGTTTTTAAACATTTTTGAAGGATTTGTTTTAAGGTCTTCAGGTATAAAATTGTATAGCCTCGGTGCCAAATATAAGAAACAGTTTGTACCGATAGTTTTTTGTGCTCTAGGAATTTTGAACATATTTCCTTTTCTAGCCCTAGTATTGTAGCAGTGATTGACAAATATATTTTCATTCTTCCCGTGTTGGTATATTAACAAACCACTCTTTCACAACTTTCAGGGTTCTGCCTGCCACAACTTCCACTTCCTCCCACGAAGAACCCGTGAGGAGGATAGCGGTATCATCGGCAAAGGACACAAAGTGACAGTCAAGCCCCAAGTTCAGCAAGTCATTCAGATAGAGAGTAAAAAGAGTTGGTGCCAGAACCGTTCCCTGTGGTAAACCACAGAAAACTGCTCCACAATCACTGACTGTATCACCAACCTTGACACATTGAATACGGTTGTATAGATAGCTGCTCAATAGGTCATAGATCTTTCCTCGAAAACCCATGGCCCAGAGTTTCTCCAATAGTTGTCTATGATTAATAGTATCAAATGCCTTTGCGAGGTCCACGAAAACAAAGGGCCGGACTGCTCTTGTCTACATTCGAATATATTTTGCCTATCAGATCCACTATTGCATCCTGTGTACTAGTTCTTTCACGAAATCCGTATTGTTGTTTAGAGATCAGATCATATCTTTTTGTGAATTTGTCTAGTCGTGTTTTTATTGCTCTTTCGAATACCTTTGACAAATGCGACGTTAATGAAACTGGTCTATAATTTTCGATTTGTTGCCACCTTTGTATAGAGGCTTTATTATAGCAGTTTTAAATTAGTAGGACATTGTCCAGTCTCAAATATCGCATTTATCAAATATGTAAGCGGGGGTGTGATTTCCTCTATTGCGGTTTTAATGATCTCTGGCTTAATTCCGTCTACACTGGGAGCTTTTTTGTTTTTCAGCTTGGCTATGTATTCCCTGATCTCCGTCTCTGTTACAGGGACTAAGAAGACGGTGTTATTTTTTATGGATTCTGCAAATTTTTGATTTGTTGTTTTTTTTATTTCTTTAGCCATATTTAGACCTATAACACAATAGTGGGAATTGAAAGCATTTGCAATGTTTTTCTCGTTTGATATTGTGTCACCGTTTTTTAATCTAATGTTTCTTATACTTGCCTGGTCTTTCTCTTTATTTATGATATCTTTAACTGTTTCCCAAATCGCTCTAGATGTGTTATGCGAGTTTTGTACACATTTTCTGAAAAAGTCCTGTTTTGCTCTTTTGATCAGGTTATATATTTTGTTTTTATATACTCTATACCGTTCTTTCAAGTTATTATCGTTCGGGTTTTTTAGTGTTTCCTGATAAAGTTTATCTCTAGTTGTCAATGATTTGACCAATCCCTGACTAATCCAGTCCTTGCGTTTCTTGCTCTTTATTTGTACTTTTACTGTTGATTTTATAGTTGCATATTTTATTCTATTTGTAAGGATGTTTGAAGCTTCTTCTATACTGTTGCAAGTATAGAAATCCTGCCAGTTTGCCTGCTGCAAAGTACTAATTAGTGCCTGCTCATTTATATGTTCAATGTATTTCTTTTCGCTTTTTGCGTAATTTAACTTGTATTGTATCTTCTGTATCACCGCGATCGTGCTGTAGTAATCTGTGATGTTTGATTTAAGTACAACTGGAACAGCAGTCACGTTCTCGGTTTTGGTTTTTAGAAAAATATGGTCTATACAGCTTTTAGTTCTGCCATCCTCTCTAGTAGCTTTATTAATTAATGAACTGTAGCTCAACTCACAAAATGTGTCTAAATACTCATGTATATAATCTATCTCTGACAGAATATTTATGTTTAGATCTCCAAGCAAAATATTATATTCTCCCAATTCTATTTTTCCAAGATAGTTTTTTAGATTTTTTATAAATTCCTTTGCATTTGTAATAGGAGGTTTATAAATTAATGATAATATTATTTTTTCGTTATGATATAGCAGTTTCATTTTTAAGACCGTAATATTGCCTACCTTTACCAGTACAACGTTGTGTTCTATTCCATCTCTTATATAAATTTAGTCCTTCAGCTAGGGGTCAAAAGGTAGGAAGTAAAAGTGGGATGAGACGACGCAGTGTTTTCTGAAGGTTTTTTGGTCGCTGAATCCGAATCCGTGCGTCGTTTTTCAATAAAGTGGTGCAAACAAAAGTTATTAACATTTTATTGTTTAAAACGCAATAACTCGAAAAGTATGGATTTTACCGAGCATTTTACCAAAAAAAGTTTCAAACAAAAGTTGTTCAAAATAAAAAGAAAAGATCATATGATATTTTGTCATAAAGTCGCACGGACAAAAGTTATTAACAATTTATTGTTTAAATGTTTAAAACGCAATAACTCGAAAAGTATACATTTTACCAAAAAAAATTTCAAACAAAGGTTGTGCAAAATAAAAAGACTCTCCGAAAAGGTCATATGGTAATTTGTTATAAAGTCGCTCGAACAAATGTTATTAACAATTTATTGCTTAAAACGGAACAAACCAAAAATCATACATTTTAGGAGAGTCTTTTTATTTTGCACAAGTTTTGTTTGAAACTTTTTTTGGTAAAATGTACAGGGTGGTCCAGTTACGGTGTCCTCGTTATTATCTAAGAAACTATTGGGCCCAAGAAGAAAAGTTTTATATAGAAGTTGTACAGTCTATAAGCATTCTATATTTTTGAAAAAATATTACTTATACAGGGTGAGTCATTTTCATGTGGCGATATAAAGTTGCATTTTTTTAAATGGAACACCCTGTGTTTTACCCCAAATTATGATTTCTCATACAATTTACGATAAAAAATATATAAGACTTAATATGCCTATTATTGATAGTTTCCAAGATATTCGAGAAAATATTTTGAAAAATAATATTGTATTATGTGGGTGTAGCTTCCACCAGGTGTGTTAGAGCAAGCTATTTTATTTGTTTCAATTTCAAAAGTACTCAACTAAAACATATTCTTTATTTAGTTAGTTTGTAATAAAAAACAAAATATTTAAAAAATTTAACTATTTTCCAATGCCTACCTGACAGAGCATTATTATTAGCTTCTAGGTCTACTCTATAAAATAATAGTCCTTTGTCAAACATTACGACTTTTTCTTACATATTATATCAATTTAAAGTTTACTTAATTTTTAAGACCAGAAATAAAATTTTCTAGCTAAAAAATAGAACTAATATTGCTCATATAAACAGGCAGATATCCATAGTATTTCTAGATATTTTCTCGAATATCTTGGAAATCAATAATAGGCATATTAAACCTTATATATTTTTTATCGTAAATTGGACGAGAAATCATAATTTTGGGTAAAATATAGGGTGTTCCATTTAAAAAAATGAAACTCTATATCGCCACATGAAAATGACGCACCCTGTATAAATAAATTTATTTAAAAATTGTAGCATGCTATAAACTGTACAACTTCTATATACAACTTTTTTTCCTGTGCCTAATTGTTTCTGAGATAATAACGAGGACACCGTAACTGGACCACCCTGTACACTTTTCGAGTTATTGCATTTTAAACAATACATTGTTAATAACTTTTGTCCGAGCAACTTTATGACAAAATACCGGAGTCCTTTTATTTTGAACAACTTTCGTTTGAAATTTTTTTTGGTAAAATGTATACTTTTCGTTTTCGAGTTAATTTAAAATTTAAACAATAAATTGTTAATAACTTTTGTCCGTGCGACTTTATGACAAAATACCATATGAACTTTTCGGAGAGTCTTTTTATTTTGAACAACTTTTGTTTGAAACTTTTTTTGTAAAATGCTCGGTAAAATCTATACTTTTCGAGTTATTGCGTTTTAAACAATAAATTGTTAATAACTTTATTGAAAAACGACGCACGGATTCGGATTCAGCGACCAAAAAACCTTCAGAAAGCACTACCTCGTCTCATCCTGCTTTTACTTCCTACCTTTTGACCCCTAGCTGAAGGACTAATTGCAGAGCCATCATTTTGGTTTATTTGACCATTGTTATAATACATTTTATATCCCGGCAATTTGAAGTTATTGATATTTTCTATTTTCCAGGTTTCTGTGACACATATACAATCAAAAATTTGCTCGAACTGGAAAAGATATGTTCTCAACTCGGTGAAGTTTTTTTGAGATACTACCAATGTTGGTAACTGAAAACTGATTATAATTTGATTTAATTAAATTTATATATATGCATTGATATAGTATGAGTTACATGTTCGTTACATCTGAAATCTCTAATAAATTGATCCATTTTTTATTCCGTACCTTTACTATTGTTGTTATTTATTTATTTATTTTTTTACTCACCCTTACATCAAACACCGATTATTGCCATTAAAAAACAATAACAAAAAATACCACAAATATAAATGTGTCCGACAGTTCCTCTTTTTTTTATTTCTTCAATCCCCCCTTGTTCTTACCCTGCTGCATAGCATATGCTGCTGATGGTGATGTTCCTTTACCGGTACAAGTTCCTGCAACGCTACGAAGACCGTAAGAACTAGTTCCTCCCTGTTTGGACGGTGGATGTTTTATGAAGTTTTCTCCTCGTTGTGACTCCTGTCTTCGCAATGGTTTCTTTTCTTCTTCCAATATCTTTTCCGTTTGTTTCCTTGTCTGGTCGATATTGAGTATCGCTATATCCCTTGGTTCCTGTGAGTGTGTGTTTCTTTGTTCTTCTTCGATTTTTCTTAAACTTTACAAAAAAAAAACAATATAAAGGAAAGTAGAAGAGATCTGGGAGGTAGAGGCAGGAGAGGAGGAATAGGAGGATGGAGAAATCAGTACAATTATAATTACTACAATTACTAAAAAAAAATATATTTAATATTAGTTCATGCTTTTCTGTATAAAATAAATATGTTTCACTAAACTTTAACTGATTTTCTAATAAAAAAAATTCACATTAGCTTAAAGTACACTTTCTTTAAAGTACAAGTAACTTACCATAAAACTGTTCAAATCTTATATTGTAGAGTTGCCAATTTGGATTATTAAGGTCTGATTTTACTTGCTTTATTATTAAAGAATTTATATTTTTAAATTTTGGCCACCAACATTGGCTTTGGTCTTCTAATATCCAACAACTAGGTACCTCAGAACAAACTCCATCATCTTCATCATCTGACCCATTAATAAATGAAACCACAGCATAAGCCATTTTCATAGACTATAACAAATATCTAATGTGTCAACATATGACTTTCTTATACGGATAGTACCACACAATTACTTTTCCTGAAGAAATTAAGTTAAATTTCTTATAAAAATCATGTTTAAATTTAGAGCATTTCCAGCAATTTTCTAATAATTTTCGGAAGTCTCTGTCGCACTTATTGCAATACTCTGTCCCACTCATTTTAACCGAATTTTACGACAAAAATAAGTGTTTTATTTTTTACTTCCTTATACGAAGTAATAAGAAAGTATAGTAATCTTGATTTTTTCGACTTCAAGATTTTGATGGATTTACACGTTTAGAGGGCCCCTGCATCCATTTTGACCATTTTCGCCATGATATCTGTCTGTGTGTCTGTCTGTCTGGATCTACCATAACTCAAAAACGACTTATCGGATTTGATTCAAATTTCATATTTAAGAGTTTGAACAAATTTGTTGGTGCCACATTAAATGTTTTTCATCTAGCACCAACACAAGTGACACTTAGCTGAAGACATTTTTAGGTTTTTTAGGAATATCTTGAAAAATAAACAATTTATGAGACTTTTTTATTCTTTAACATTGATTTAGAATTGAATTTTGAACAAATTTTGTTTGAACTTTTTTGAGATTCCGTCAAAAAATTTCAAAAAAACGAGACATTCTTAAAACACATATTTTTCATAGTGCCTGTTGAATCTTAAATCCGAGAGCCGAGATAGACTAGTGACTAAAGGGACTTGACTACCAAACGGAAGGTCGCGGGTTCGAATCCCAGAAGGACCATCATTTTTTTAAATTTTACTGGTTTCTATGGTAACGAAAATAATAATAATAAATAAATGTGATTTTATATTAATAACGTATTGAATGTTGACTGCATGTGATTATTGGCTACCCCTTCAGTATTTTCCAAAGATTAAAACTGTATCATGGTAATATATAAGAAAGTCATGTGTTGGACACATCAGATATTTTAGATCTGGGTAGTGGACCGACAATCAGCACGATTCTGCTCTAACATTGTTATCGACATTGCTATGAGATAACATTGCTAGCACTGTAACTGTTAACAATATTGCTAGCGAAATTGCGCCGAAGTCGTATTCTGAGTATAGACATTTAGCAATACTTGTTAAACATTATACATTAACAATCATTGCTAAGGAAGAGTCTTTAAATGTATTTACGCATGCGTATCGGATGGTCGATCAATCGATGTAGAGAATTAAACGTCAAACTTTGTAAATCTATAACCGGTATAACCTTACTTTATTTTCGTGTTTGTGGTGTTAGTTATGAATACGCAAAAACGAAGTAAACGTACTAATTTGGTCAAAATGTCCATTATGTTAGATTATATGGATAGAAATAAAATAATGATTATTGGGAAATGTCATCCCTTAAAAAGTACGGAACAGGAAGAAAAATGGGATCAGTTAATTGATGTACTAAATAATGAACCGAGTGGTGGAGCTTGAAAGGATAAGAAGCAGTGGAAACAAGTAGGTTTAAAATATGAATATGAAGTTATGAACTTATATTTATATATTGTATATAGGTATGTAGATAAATAAATACTTTTTTTAGAACTAAAAATATTTTATTCTAGTTCATAGCTGAATGGAAATCGAAAGTAAGGAAGAAAGCACGACTTGCTAGGAAATCCTTGACCCAAACTGGTGGAGGTGAATTTAAAAATAAATGTCTAACAGAAATAGAAAATCGCCTAATGAAATTGATTGGTTGGGTAACTGTTACTGGTTGTTCAGATATACCGTAAAAAGGGGGGGAATTTGACCACTGGGGTGAACTTGACCAAAATCCCAAAAAAAGATATTTCTGAATAGGATCCTGATAATGAATCATTTGTTCTTTTTTTTTTCAACGTCATAACGTTTTTGCAAGTATTACACTTAAAATGCACAGTAAGCTTTTTTTTTCTCTGTTGATTCTAAGTATAGGTTTTTTAAGTCACCCAAAATTTAGCTTTAATATGCATAGGCAAACTTTCATCTATACAACATTGATAAAATAAAGTGCGACAATTGGTTTCCAGAACACTGGTTGACTCATTGATGTAGATGATAAATTTCCTTCCAGTTTGTCGATGAATTGATATTTCTCGAAAATACAACAAAAATTACGCACTTTGGTTGAGAAATCGGGGTGAAGTTGACCGCATGGGTAAAGTTGATCGACGTGTCGAAACCTGTGTAAGAAATTTACGTATATGCCTTGGGCAACAGTTTTTGTTCAGTTGTAGCCGACAATTTGACCTAGAAGGTGTTTCGCGATAATTAAAATTTTGAAATTAATATAGCTGTGATTATGCCAAGAAAGTATATCTACGGAAAGAAGGTGCTAAACGCCTGAGAGAATATAGTGAAAATACAATAGAAAAATGTTTGTTAGAAGTACTAGATGGAAAAATAAGTGCCAACAAAGCTTCCAAAATTTACGGCATTCCAAAAGGTACTCTGTCGCAGTTTCTCAAGTAAAATGCGGAATAAATCCTCCGAAAGAAGGGCATCAAAATGAATTATATTTTGATTATAACTTTTCTCCATATAATATTCAATAAACTTGATCAATAAATAAACTCAATACATTTTTAATATGTTTTTAATTGTATTAATCGTTTCTATATCACAGAATGTTCATTTTAAGTTGAATATAGGTATGTTATTTTGTTTTTTCTGATAAATAAATCTTTGAAAACACACTGTATTAGTAAAACTACAGTCAAGTTTACCCTATTTATGAAATAACTTCCTCTAAACCATAAATCAAATACATAGTCAACTTCACCCCATAAAGGGTGTAGTTGACCGATTGCGATTTGTATTTTTTTATTACAATAAAATTTAATAGGTTTGTTAATTGACTACGCCTTCACGTTCTCTTCATATATATATATATATATATATATATATGATAAATTTTTAATCCTGCTAATGAATGCCTGTAAAAAAATATTCATGGTCAAAGTTGTAAATCGGTCAACTTCCCCCCATTTTACGGTACCCGAAGAGTTGGATCCAATAATCCAACCAGAACAAAAAATTGATGAATGTATGGAACTGGAATTACTTGGGGAAAATTCCAATATTGAAAACATTCAGTGTCAACTTCCCCCAACGAGAACATGGAACCAGCATCCATACCATCCATACAAGTAGCAAGGAAAACACAAAGGGTCAGAGTCGACTTAAAAAAAAGAAAACGTCTTATCAAAAACGGTACGTTGTTCCTCAGAGTACACAGCTACAGCAATCTGCCGAACTTTATGCTAATAGTGCCAAAGAAATGGCCGATGCCGTTAAAACTATGGCGAATAGTATGACGCAATTAGCAGGTGCTTTGACTGAAATAGCTTCAGCAATTACTAGTAAAAATCAAGATACAAATTTGTAAAGCAGTTTCTGTGACAGTTATTTGTATTTTTACCTTAGAATATGATTTTATTTTTTATATTAGAAGTGATATTTATTTTTATTATAGATTTTTAGATATATTTTTTTTAAAGTAGTGTATGTATTATGTTTTTTTATTTTGTCTCGTATGGGGAACTAAGAACATATTTATTTTTAAAAGAAGTAATATTTTTTGTTATCTATATTTTGTATATTGAAATAAAACAAATTCATATTTACTGAAATGAGTTTAATTATTATCAATTTACAAAATAATTAACTAGCTGTCGACGTACTAGACGCCCTTCAGTTAAAATATTTAAATCGACATCTAAAAAATAAAAACAAAATTAATTTTCCGACGTTCCGTGACTAGTTTGTGTAGGTAGGTACCTATATCATTTTCTGGTACATCTTCGTTATTATCAAATTCATCATCAACATCGTCATCGTCGTCATTAATTTCAGGTAAATTGTGAGTTCTACATAAGTTATGAATAACTGCACAAGCATATACAATACGAGCTGCAGCAGGATGATTGTAATGTAATACACGGTGCTTCAGAAGACATTTAAAACGACTTTATAGGCAACCAAAAGTTCTCTCAATTATATTTCTGGCCTGACAGTGTCGAGTGGTATATAAAGCCTCTGGTGTGTTAGGAGCAGCTTGATGAATTGGCGTCATCATCCATGGTTGAATAGGGTACCCTGAATCCCCAATTAACCAAGTCTCTCTTCGATCTTCACGATACATATCTTCCAGATGACGATTTATAGTGGAAGTTTTCCAAATAGCTGAATCATGAGTTGCTCCAGGGTAACGAGCATTTATATTGAGCAATTTCATTTCTGCATCACATATCTAAAATTTATTGTACAATTAAAAATTTAAAAAAGAAAATTAATAAATTTGGCTTTACAGCTTGTACGTTAATGCTGTAATAGCCTTTCCTATTAAGGTATAACACAGCTGGATTTAATGCATCATCAACTGTAGGTGACACTATAGACACATGGGTACAATCAATCGCTCCTATGGTGTTAGGAAAATTCAATATATCCATAAATCTGGAATTAGTTTAATTCTCTGGAAATAAGAGCTCAATACATTTACAGTATAGAAAATAGTACTCTCGCTTTTTTTGTAAAATATCCTTATTTGTTACAGGAAATGTAACATATCTAGGCAACAAATGTTCAGAAAAAACTGAACTAATTTTTGTTACGATTCTACTAACCGTGGGTTGACTAATAGCCAGCTTTATATCTTGACCAACTGATGTCTGGTAGCTTCCATGCCCATAAAAATTAAGACACACCAGTACCTATTAATGATAAAAAATTCAATTTTAGGCAAATTGGCTTGGTATATAAAAGTAAAATTTTACTTGTAAATGAAAAGGAACAGTATCTCGCCTTCGAATTGCTAGAGTCCCTTAAATTTTTGTACTTTAACCTTAAAGTTCGTCTAAAATGAAGAAAAAATGTTTTGTATTCAAATTAATATAAATTAAATATGTATTACTAATACTTACTGTTGGAACACGTTTTCATAAATATTTATGAAATTTAGATGAAAATTTAGTGCGACAGGATTCATTTTTGTAATTATAATTACATTAATTGTTACACTTAACAAGGGACTGTAAAGGTCTTGCTAAGATAGCAATCAGGTTAACAATAAATTGCTAATATTATTGCTAAATTGGTCGATCTGAATACGAAGTTATAACAATCCTTTTTTCATAGCAAAAAATATTTTAGATAACCATAAAGATCATTGCTAACTTGTAAAAAGTACGAACAGAATCGGGCTGAATATCTGTGCTAACCGTGTGCCACGGTTACCCAATGTTCGGTGCAGTCATTTTTCCGACGGTCTTCTGTTGGTCATTCTTAAATTGTTGGCAATTTTGACAGGTTCTCACGTAAGTTTTAATATCTTTGTACATTCCGGGCCAATAAAATTTCCTACAAATTTTAGCAATTGTTTTAGCTATTCCTAAATGTCCTGCAGTAGGTACGTCATGGTTTTCTTGTAGTATCTTTGGTCATGACGGTTTTGGCAGACAAAGTTTCCACAGGTTATTGATTTCTGGATCGTCTTTTGTCCAAAGATGTCTGTACAGTTTGTTATCCCTTAAACAAAAATCCAGATATGATTCTGGACGGCTAATAACATTTTTCTTCAACTTAGAGTACCAGTCGCATACTTCTTCGTTGGTGATTGTTAAAAGTTCAGTCGAACGTACTAACAAAGTTATTAAAACTATGATTTCTCAATACTGCGATCAAGATCAGAGGGAATGGGTTAAATACATTCCAGAATTCTGTTACGCTATAAATTCCGCAAAACACGAATCAACGGGATTCTCACCGGCACTATTAAATTTCGGAAGATAAATGGACATACCGAGTGACATTGAGAGTATTGAAGAAACCAACAACTTGGATATGCAGTTGGATAAGCAACCACGTATCCAACGACTACAAACATTGAGGGAAATATTAGATCTGGTAAAAATAAATTTAGCCGAGGCTTTCCAATCACAAAGTCGCTATTATAATCTACGAAGGCGAGATTGGACTTTGCATATTGGAGATCAAGTTATGAAGAAAGATCATTTTCTATCAAATGCCGTTCGAGGATTTAATGCGAAACTTGCACCGAAGTATTCTGGACCATATACAATTGACAAATTAATTTCCCCAGTAATTTTCCAACTAAGAGATCACGACGGTCGAATAATAAAGAAGGTGCACATTAAAGACTTAAAAACCGCATACCCTCGCACGATGTAAAGCGTGCTTAAGCACCCTATAAATAGACTGACTAATTATTTGCGACCCATTAGTAGACTTACATTCACCGGCAATATGTACACACCACCACCACCACACCAAGCCGATGTGCTATTCATCCCCTTGGAAATGTCACCGCTGACGCCTCAGAGCTCTAGGATCCAAGATATTCAGTACGAGGGCTATGTTTGGATTTCTCCACTGCCACCAACTCCCGGAAAAAACCTCGAGGAAGACTAGCTCGAAGTGAGTGTTCGAGGCGCAGGTTGTTCGAGGATGAAGTGCTGGAGGACCAACAACCCAGTTGGAAGTTAATACCGATTGACTTGCCGCCGCAGAAACCATGCGTGTAAGCCGTCCCAGCAGCTGAAAAAGGTTTGGCGCCAGAAAAACTAATGGTGATCATCGACCTGAGGAAAAAAATACCGATTTCGCCTTACGAAGGAAAAGACTCTGAAAATCAAGGACGTTAGGGTGTGATGTGTTAAATTCATTTATATTGTACTTAGAATTTTTTTTGTTTTTTTCTATTATCTTTTGTTCATTTTATTTGTTTTGTTCTATGTCAATGTAAATTAATAAATTTATTTAAAAAAAAAAACTAACTATTGTTTAGCAGGTCAACTGTAGGTAGGCGTATACATCACACAGAGCGCAGGCCAGCAAACGGCGTCACGTATGCACTGTGGAGGGGCCGCGCGCCTGTATATAAGGAGCTGCACCGCTGAACACAAAGTTATTCCGGTCTAGAGCGCTGATCTAGACAGATCTACATAGAACCCCTCCCGGTAATCTGGTGCGTTGAACCCGATTACACATATTCCTTTTCCGTGGCTTAGAGAGTTGATTTAGAGCTAGACCCTCCGTCGTAGTTTGGAGCGCTGATCCAGGCTCCTCTGTTCCCGGTAATCTGGTGCGTTGAACCCGATTACATATATTCCTTTTCCGTGGTCTAGAGTCTAGAGAGTTGATCTAGACCCTCCGTCATAGTCTGGAGTGTTGATCCCGGCTATTCCGTTCCCGGTAATTTGGTGTTTTCCGTATAATATAAGTTGTAGGTATATAATATAATTACTATAATAAACCAGATTAACTCAACTGTTTGTTTTATTGCACGAAGAGTCGTGCTGCCGCCCGAGACCCGGCAAAATAAGAAAACCCCTGATAACTTTACTATAACTACCCAGGAAAAAGCGTTACAGGTTTCTACCAAAAAATCAAATGTATTTAGGATTCGAAATTTTTAATGAAATTAGAAAATCTGAAATATCTGGACACCCTGGTTAATAGATCATTTTTATGGAAGATGTCAACAGTTTTATAGTATTCTTTGTTTTGAAATTAAAAAAAGATACAATTTTGAGGACCATCTATTATCCAAAATTTATCTTTTCGCCAAAAAATGCGATTTCACATCGAATTCGAGAGCAATATCCAACTTTTGGAAGCATATCAGATGCCTTGATTTTTTGATTCCACTAACACTCAATTAATTGATGATGATTGGAGACTGTTGCCTAATTATAAATTCAATACGGGAGAAATGACTCACACTGACGAGATCGATATTTTTTTGGGGAAAATTATTAAAATATAAAAATGATACAGATCTTCCAGTTTTTAGTAATTTATCCCGTTTTGTTTTAAATATGTTGTCTTCACCTCATTCAAACGCTGTTTGTGAAAGGGTGTTTAGTAAAGTGAATGCAATTAAATCAAAAACTAGAAATAAACTAATAACACCAACTGTTAATGGCTGCCTTCTAGCAAGTCAATGCGTCCAAAAAAGCGGAAATTGCATTAACTTCACACTGTAAGGTAAAAATAGTAATATAAACAATTTAGATATGTAATTAGTATAATTAGAAAATAGTTCATAAGTATAACTAGCAAGTAAGCAATGTTAAGTCGGTCAACAAATATTCCTTGTCATCGGAATGTGATGATTAAGTTTATTGCTAAACCGACTTATATTGGAATAATATAATTTATAATATAACAATTAGTCTTAATGCTTCTTCGTGTAATTCAACACCTAATAAATAATTACTTTGCTACCCAAATGTTTGATTGAATTATTCCCAACGAACCTAACTTTACAACACCACCTAAAACTATGTTGTCACAAATGACAAAGCAAAATATGTATTCAAAATCGGAAGAGGGAGAGACTCATTTTAGCGACGATGAAATTTTGATTTTGTAATATTTAGTCTGGTGGGCCTATTAAAAACATACAAACTTGAAAAAGGGTTAGTATAAAGATAATTAATTATATTAACTTCACCGAAACATTTTTTTTTCATTCTAGGTGTTCGCCGATTGGAAGGCGCAAGTTAGAAAGCGGGCGCGAAATATCAAAGCCGCCCAGAGAGAGACTGGGAGTCTCGGTTCCTCTGAAAAGCCCCTGACGGACCTACAGACCCAATAGGGACTTTGCATGATTTTCAAAATCTTTTTTTTTTAAAAGCTGATACCAAATTATCCCTATCAATATTTTTGCAAAAATTTTTTGGTCCGTACTTTCCAAGTAAATAAATAAAAAGTATTGCAAAATTTGAAATTTTAACGCATTGCCCGGAAACGCTCGAATCGGCCAAAAAGACTGCTGACGTCACGAATCTAGTTCCACAGTGCAGCACGCCGCATTTTGACTTATTTCGAAAAATGTCAAACGCGTAAAAAATATTTAGACATGCCAATGTCAACTAGATTCATGACGTCACACAGGACTCTCCGATCTCGAAGCGTTTTCATGCGGCAATAATATATTTGAATTACGGTCAATTTATAATCGTTTTTATATGTACAAATATTGAGTAAAAAAAATTATTTTTGCTGTAGAGTATTATTAATATAGTCGTTTTACATTTCTAACAGAGAAAAACGGGATTTTAAAAAAATGCAACATCCCTATTGCTGCAATTAACAGGAGCAATTGTCGTGAAAGGTCTTCCAACTCAGGAACAAAGTTTGCCATTAGAAGATCGTCCTCTTGAGGTAGCTGTTGTAGTGTCGTACCAATGATCAGTTGTGAGTACAGATACAGAGTCAGCGCACTCTGTGACTAAACGACCCCGGCATTCATAATTTCATGAAAGAAATAGCGGAAAGAGACCAATCTACCCAGGAGTCAGATACTGTAAAAATTGTCACATGCATTGACCAGTGGGTAAAGGAACTTCTTCGGTGCCAAACAAAAACCTACAGACTTTTAAAAAGTTCTGAGAAAAATTCTTATAACTCATCCGATTCTAAGTGAATACGTAAATGGATTTTTTGATTTTTATTTAAGTGTGTTCTTTTTAATTGATAGATTTTTGGTTTTTATAGTAATCGTGATTTTTTTCGACTTCGAGATTTTGATGGATTTACACGTTTTGCGGGCCCCTGATTCCATTTTGACCACTTTCGCCATGATGTCTGTCTGTCACCAACACAAGTGGTACTTACCTGAAGACATTTTTAGGTTAACACGTGGATTAAATACATATAAATGTATAGCGAAGGAGCTGCTCCCAATGCTAATAAAGTTCTGTTAATGCAGAAAAAAGCCGTTAGGGTCCTGGCCGGTCTGGGTTTAGGGGAACATTGTCGCTACTGGTTTGTTCGTTTTGGGATTCTCACGATAATCTGTCACTACCTACTTGAAAGTTTAACTGGTTTCCACAAAGGTTCAAATTCTCAAATAACAGGAGAAATGATACACTCTCACAATACCAATATTAGACCTCTCAAATGTCACTTGAACAAAGCCATAATATTTGGCACTTATAACACAACTCGCCTTTATAATAACATTATTATATTTATTTTAATAATATTAATGCTTCAACATCTCTTCTACCAACTGGAGGAGTTTAATAATTTTACGTTTTAGTTCTACGCTTATCTTTGCGCTAGCGACACGCTGCTGTAAATGTATTTTTTTAGTGTGATGCCTTTAACTCTGATATTGTTATTTTTTATTGTATTACACTCGTATTGTATAATGTATGACTATAAACATAAATAAAAATGTATCGGTCAATAAATGTTATCTATCTATCTATCTATCTATCTAATATATTCATTTACCATCATGCTTCAAGGAAAGCTGACCAGTAGTGGAACCACAAACGATCGATAAAATTATCGTTCGGATTATCGATATAATATTTACGAAAAACATGAAAACATCGTATTGAACCTAAATTCACATTGATTTTTGACATTTATTTAAAAAATACCCTTACAAAATTTGATTGTTAATAGAAAATTATCTGCGATAGAAAATATAGAAACAAACAACATTCATTTTTAAATCGGTGAGATAAAAATGTTTTTAACTTTATAACATTCAAAACAATGTTTTTGTAGGAAAATGTTGCCTGTTAATATTTTGCTAATTGAAGACGAAGAAAGGCGGAGAAGACTTAAAAATTTTAACAACGAAAGAGCTATACGAAACAATAAAAAACCATTAGATGTGGACGACGTTTTATTTAAAAAACTCTTTCGACTCGATAAAATGTTTGTCCGACATTTAATAGACAGTTTGGCGCCGTATTACAACCAAAATCTTTTTAAATATAACGCACTAAGTTTGGACCAAAAGATATTTGCAACGTTGTCATTTTATGCTACAGGTAGTTATCAGTGTCTTGTAGGGCCAAGTTTTAACATCTCAATGAGCCAACAGTCAGTATCACAATGTATTAAAGTGGAAACTAATTTAATAATTGACCATCTACGGAACGAATGGATACCATTTCCTCAAACTAATGAAAAAAAGCAACAAATTAAATTAATGTTCCATCAAATGTATGGTTTTCCCGGTGTTGTAGGTGCAATAGATTGTACTCACGTCAAGATCTTAGTACCTACAAATGAAGAACATGATTATATCAACCGTAAAGGGTATTATTTCAAGAATGTCCAAATTGTAAGTGTATATTGCACAAATTTTATGAAAATTGTTTTATACATGAATGTAATTTTCAGATTTGTGATCCCAATTGAAAATAGTGGCATTGAATGCTCGATATCCAGGATCTACTCACGATGCTTTTTATATGGAGAAATTCCGTTATAAAACAAGAGTTGCAGGATAGGTACCATGATGGAGTCATTCTTCATGGCTGCTAGGTGACTCTGGGTATCCATTGCAGCCATGGTTAATTAGAATTACTCCTATTGTTGATGCTTTGCCTAATACTCCAGCGGGACGTTATACAGCAGCACACATTAGAACAAGAAATTGCATTGAGAGATGCAATGGAGTTTTAAAAGCACGATTTAGGTGCTTGATAAATGAACGCGGTCTAATATATAGTCCAGAAGTAGCAGGAAAGATAATAACACCATGTTGTATTTTACACAACATTTGTACACATCACAGATTGAATGACGCAGAAATAAATGTAGAAAATCTCGAAGAAAATAATGATAATCCAAATGCTCCCATGGGAGGCAATTTGCTGTTTCCTGATGATTATTTAAATGAGGGAAGAAGAATAAGAACTTCAATACTTAACAAATACTTTGTTTAAAACGAAATTTATATCTTGTGTTTTGTATAATAATAAAACAATTATCATATTCGAGGTATATATTTATTTTTTAACAAATACCTAGACCTAGGTATCGATCTAGGCGTTAACATATTGGCAGGAAACATTTTTAAAAAATTAACATTTATGTATAAAAGAAAATATCTGATGTGTCCAACACATGACTTTCTTATACGGATAGTAACACAATAATTACTTTTCCTAAAGAAATTGAGTTAAATTTCTTGTAAAAATTTTGAGGGTTTCCAGCAATTTTCAAATAGTCTCTGTCGCACTTATTGCAATACGCATAAATCTGTCCTTGTCCCACTCATGGATTTGTCTGAAACATTTTTTTCTATTCATGATAGATGGGGCTGTAATTTTTTTATTGCCAACGTATTGCAGAATCGTATGTAGGTTCTCAGTAAGAGAAATCGAAAAAAATTGAATTTCGTCAATTACTGTGCCATCTATCATGAATTGAAAAAAATGTGATGGCGCTGTAGGTAATCGGCGAAATTCAATTTTTTTCGATTTTTCCTACTGAGAACCTATGTATACGATTCTGCAATACCTTTACAATAAAAAAATTACAGCCCCATTTATCATGAATAGAAAAAAATGTTTTAGACAAATCTTACGTATTTTTAGCCGTAAAATCCGAATCTGCAATAAAAAATTGGGGTTCCTATTTAAGATTTCAAAGTTACCCCCCACCCCATCTAGAAGGAGGGGGGAGGAGGACTAATTTTAGCACTAATGTATTTCCTCCGAGGCATGATTAAAATTTGATTAGTGACATTTTTTCGTCGAGTGCTTATTACTCGAGATATTTGAAAGTTTCAAGTTATGTAAGGGTGAAATAATTGCGTTTTAAATCCACAAGTGAATTTAACACATTTTATTTTTTCACTTTTATAATCATTTTTAATTCACTTGTGAATTTTTTTTCTTAAATTATTTTAAAATGTCAGAATTGAATACAATTTTGTATGAAGTATAAACCACGTGAGTTAAGAATGTTAATTCATTCTTTTCATGGATAAACATTCATTTAACTCAGTTGGTGTATAAATACCTAACTATTTATTCAACACTTTCTAGTAATTAAAACAAAAAATCAATAAATTCGAAAAAAGTTATTCTTTGTTTTATGTTTAGAATTCGATTTTACATACGACATTTAATTCTGGCTGTCCAGTTACGAAACACCCTGTATATTTCAAATATAATTTATGAAGAGAATATGAAATTTTCATTAAATATTTTTATTATTATTTAGATCAACGAGACTGATGAAAATCTATTAGTAAGTTTTTATTATTTAAAATATTACATACTAAATTTAAAATCCTATACTTTTGGGGCCGTCCATAAAAGACGTCCACCATTGGGGTACGGGGGAGAGGGTCCACGAAAACGAATAAAAGTCGTTTTCGGATGTTTACTTTTAGAAATTTTATAATTGTATGTTTTGAGATGAATTTCTTGTATACAGGGTATATCAAAAGTAACGGACCAACTCTTAAGTGGTGATAGTGGACGCCGAGGTGGACGCCAACAGTAGCTCAAAAATACAAATAATTTTTTTCCAAGTCCGCATTCAAGAGATATAACGTTTTAAATATTTAATATCTGAATGCGAATTATATACTCTGAAACCATGTGTTTTTGACATTATTTGAATGAAATGGTAGATTACCTGATTAGTCTAAAGGTACCATTACACGGCGCGTGGAGTGGCACTCCCGGCGCTTGAACTGTGGAGTGGCAAGTTAATGCGCGCCTTAACGACCGCGTTCACACGGCCTGTGGTGGATTGACAAGCCTGGGATGATTTTTTTGGTTAGACTAAAAATTTGTGTTATTTTTAACTTTTTAAGTATTTTGTTTACTTTTTTCCAATAAATTGATTAAAAACCCATTTATTGCGGTTACTTTAATAATTCTGGAATTACGACTGTTTACCAGTTTACCTCAATGGTACAGATATAAATGGCCGAAAATCACACGCCGTGTGATTGCTACCCCAGTTCAGTTCAATACGCGTGCGGCGCGTTTTCTTTGAACTGTACATATTTTACCGACAATCGACGGGAAGAGACGCGCCGCGTCAAGATCCCCGCCCCGACCCTATCACAAAGTTGATAAATGTGCTTAATTTACTCATCTTGGACTATAACGTTTACGATGGTCAGTCGCCTTTTAGCAACAAAGAAAACGTCCGTCACCTATCATTTCATAATCTACATAATAACAGTAAGTTTGAGGATTTTTTTCAGATTTGCGGGAATAGGTACGATCTCCACGTTGCTGGTTTTTAGACTAGATGTAGAATATTCCTCTACAAAGAAGAATAGCTAGTAGTAGTAAAATTCCAAGTTAAACAAAGAACTTATACTGGCAACGAAGAAGACTAAATACAGGAGAGCGCACTTCATTGTTGTTCTATTGTTGCCCGATGGGACATATGCGGCGAAAAGCTCCTCACTCTCAACCGTCACTCGCCATGTGCGCCGTGCTCTTAAATTGGTGTACTGCGCATCTGTCAAACACATGGCACATTCAAAATAATTCGAAACATGCAAGATGTCAAAGTCACGTAGTAAATATAGTGAAAATCATTAAAATGTCACGAAAGTTTTTTACCGGGTTCAACAGCAGTGATAATATTTGATTTTCAGGCAGTATTGCCGTGTCTTACAGGAGATGCTTGATCTTTTTACCGTCTCTAAATGGTTTTCAATTTAACGATGTTTCAATTAAAAATCAATGAAGCACGTTGTTACATTTGGTATGAAGGAGAAGCCCACCAAGGGGCAAATGAAAGTGCTTCGTGTGTTTGGAATTACTTGATGTCTTTACAAGAAAACATTCCCACATCAACAGGCAAATCAACATCCATAGATTTGATTTTTTATACAGACAACTGTGTGGTCAAAAACGAGAACAGATTATATATCTAACACATAAATTTTTGTGTGCCACAAAGATGTCTTCCATTTTAAAAACCTTGTTATCCAAATTGGTATAAAAACGTGTATGTACAAGAATTCAGACGGAGATACAGTTAAAAATGTCAAATATAAAAATCTTTATAAAAAAATCAACCTGGAATACTCTTCTACAAAACTTTTTACGAACAAAAAGAGTTTTTATAAATGTTCTAAATAACCATCAGACGTCAACTAGCTGACTTTTCTTCAGTGATACTGAAGAACCTCTAAACATAAGGCAGGTATTAAAGAAGCAAAAAAGAAAGGATTACTCTCCTTATTCGCCCCCCAGAACAAACCGAAGAAACTAGTTGTCCCTATGTGCTATTTCGACTTTTACAATAAACTATACTACAGCTTAAATAGTTTACATCGACTGTGTACCTACATTGTTTATTGTTTTGTTATGCAGTTTTATAACTAATAAATTTTATTTGCATTTATATTTTGCGTAGTTTCTTTATTTTATACTGTTTTATACATGTCAGTAAATAAAAGTTAATTTTTTTTTGGGAAAGACCGTCACAAATTTTAATTAAAAGTGAAATAAGAGTTACAGGTAATGAGAAAAATGAAGTTGTTAGGTTTAAATGCAGCTCATGATGCCTACTTTTAAAAGCGTGTACCACGTTAGTTTAGCATATTGTTGTATAAAACGTATAATTTAAAAGGCTACTCCTGAAAAACAATGATTTTTTAGTAGGGACTGACTTCTGCCAAACCAACGATATGTACTTACAATTTTCAACAAGCTCTTACGTTAGTAAATTATTGTGTGCTTCTTCTATCGTTTTATAATTTAATTTCCTTCAAAACAATGACTTGATTTACACTTAGAATATTTGACATATTTGACGTTATTACAGACACAAGTAGTATTATAACCTATAACAAACGCCACAATGTCGAGCTACTTGAAAGATGCGCAGTACATTACTGCGCACATGGCGAGTGACGATTAAGAGTGGGGAGCTTTTTGCCGTATATAGGCCTTCCCTTTCCAAGTGAGTGCACTCTCCTGTATCTAGTCTTGCTGGCAACATCGGAAAGTACAGCAATCAATTATATTTTTGTTTCCATGGCTTCAAATCTATAGACGCATTATTATTTTATTACAATTATTATAAATTGCATTGCCACGTTGCCTGTTTGTGTCATTTTAGAATGCTTATATCTCAGATACCAAGTCACTTAAAAAACCTTTTATTTGAATTTCTTGGGCTACAGTTGACGTCCCCCATCGCCACTTAAGAGTTGGTCCGGTACTTTTCATACACCCTCTATAATTGCCTGCTGCACTGATTCCCTTATTTTGGTTGAATGAATTTGATAATAATGAATTCACATAAATACTAACAGGTAGATATGAAATGGTTCAAACCTGCATTGATTTCGAACTAGACCAATATGACAACCCTAGATATGGGGGAGTACCCCACGTTTGAGACGTCCTTTAAGGGGGGGTGAGTCTGGAAATCTGACAGAAATAGGACAAGCACGGGGAGTCTGAAACTCCGACCCCTTTCTTCATACTAATATATTTTTACAATACATCCATCATTAAAAAATTAAGAACTGCGTGTTGGAACAGACTTAATATACTTGAATTTACTGTAATATAGGTGTAAGTACATGACAAAAAAATTTCAAGTTGAAATTTGATGTTTTATTTGAAAGTAATTTACGATATATTTTAATTTTTAATAAATAGTTAAGTAGGGCTTGATTAGATCTAAAAACTTATTTTTCGTAAATCATAAGTTTTAAACATCTTCAAGTAAAATTTTTCGAAATTTCTTAAGGAAAAGGTATTTCGCCTAGATAAAAGTAAGTTTTTAAATCCAAAAGTATACTTTTTATTAATAAAACAGGCCAGAATTCCCAAATATCAAATTTCAATTCGGTTATATTGTTTGTTACAAATAAAAAGTGGTGATAGAACATCTAATTTTAAAATAAAAGTTTCCTATAAATATGCATCCAAAAAAGCTTTTTTTTAAACTTCTATGTTAATTTTTAAAAACTACAAAGTACATACAGATAGAATAAACACTAGTTAATCTAAAATTACATGTAGAATCTGAAAATCTATCATTTAAAGTAGCAAAGAAATGATCGAGAAATTCACGCACTTTGTTATTTAGAAGATCTCAACTTTGAATTAATAATGAGAGTGGCCATTTTGAGTTAAATTTAGATTAAAACTAAATAAAACTTAAATATGAAATGTTTAAATGTTAAAAGTTACAATAAATGTTATTGCTACAATCATTTGAAATTTTAATTTACCCATAACTTGGAAACGATTCATTTAAGGGTATACATATGTTCATAAGGACTTTTTGATCCAGGATGATCTTAGAAATTTGTATATTTTTGCTATAATCTTCGAGTTGCGGAATACCCTGTATAACTATATAAAATTTTACTTTCTTATACAAAGTTATAAGAAAGTATAGTAATCGTGATTTTTTAAACAGCTGAATGTTGACGATGACGAGCCGGATATAGTAATAGAAGAAGTTGATGACGAGCAAGAAGATAATACTTCATCAGGATCCAGAGAAGATCTACTAAAACAATTGAATGAAGCGTAAGAAAATTGAATTAAATATTTATTTTATTAACTTATTTCAAATAAATAAAAAATTGTACTTTAATGATAATTCTCTAAATTCTCTGAATATTCACAAAATTATTAGAAATATTATAATTTAAAAATATATATAAATTTTAACTATGTACACTTCTGTTCATTGAAAATGCATACACTTACATTTTATTTGTGTAACTTGACTTTAATGTCACTTTCAGACAACAATCGTAATATCCGTTCAGTTCATATTCAAGATTTTCAAAAAGTGTTCATTCATCGTTTGCAAACATGGAAACAGATGTAAGGCAAATTTACGCAGCTAAACAAATGCAAAAATCGCTCTCAAGACTTGTATGCTTTTTCAGTGAACAGAAGTGTACATATACATATGTATATGTCGCAGGCAAATGGTTATTTTAAGCAAATAACATTTACCTAGGCAACTGGCTTTATGATAGAAACTATTACCTTATATTATTTTACCCTTCTCCTTCTTCAACAAGGGTAAAATAACTTTATTTTTAAAAACTACAATTTGCCCAACAAAATAAAGTAAATTTACCCTTGCCCAAGAAGGGGAAGGGTAAAATAATATAAAATTAACGGTTTCTATCATAAAGCCATTTGCCTAAAATAACTATTTGCCTGCGACATATATATAGTTAACAAGTAAAAAAAATTAAGTTATTTGAATTATTATTATTGTGATAAAATAAATCAAAAACATGTATTTAACTGAAGAAAAAATACACATAATGCATATTATAACATGCCAGTCCGAGCATGAGACGTTTTTTCAGTCACTTATCACGATTATTTTATCCACAACCAGTATATTACAAGGTCATAATTCTACTATTAAAAGACGTCTTATGATATTTATAACACACACGAGTCTTATAATTAATACCCATGACTACCTTACTTTATAAAAATTAATTCTACCTACATAATATGACAAAAATCACTTCAAAATGTCAAATAAAATTTTTCCAAAATACTAATTTATACTTATACAATAAATAACTACATATTATTATATAAGTGTCTTAGTAGTAGTATATTATCCACATTTAAACGCGAGAACAAAGTTCGTCCGTTTAATGTTCTTAAAGTGAATAATATACAACTAAGACACGTATGCAATACAACGTTTTATCCACAACCAGACCAGAAAGTTTTTAAATTAATATTTTGGAAAATTTTTATTTGACATTTTGAAGTGACTTTTGTCATTTTATGTAGAATTAATTTTTATTAAAGAGTAGATAGTCATAGCAAAAACTCACAATGCATTGATCTGTACTTTTTAAAATTGAACATTGACTGTATTCAGAGTTAAAAAAATGTCGCGGTCTAAAAATGTTAAAGGAAAAAATTTTTCTACAAAATAAAAATAGCACTTTTTGTATTTTTTTATTAGAAAAATTTCCTTTAAACACAGGAAAAATGCACTTATTTTTTAAATTATTTATGCATCGATATAACTTAAAATTAACTAGAACTTAAATACTATAAAAATGCTAAATTTTTGATAATTGTAATTATGAAATTAAGTTCTCGTTATATTTTAAATGCAGTCGGTGCAAATGGGCATTAAATTATTTATTTAACATTTTATTTTTACTTTCTTATACGTAGTATAGTATTTTAAAAACTTCTGGAACATTTAAAAAAAGATGCAAACTAACAGTGTGCCAAAAATCATTTTGAAATTCGCAGTAGAAAAACCATTAACACGAGTTAAAGATTTTACCATGTAAATCCCTATGGGGACAGTTAAAAAAAACTCAGTGTAGATACCCATTCGTATATAAAAAAGAAGTTGAAAAATAAATTAACAAAATGCTTGACGACAAAATTATTAGATCCTCTAATAGCCCATGGTCATCCCCCATTTGGATAGTTCCAAAAAAAATTGACGCGAGCGGGAAACAAAAATGGCGACTGGTAGTGGATTATCGAAAAGTCAATGAAAAAACTATTGATGATCGATACCCTCTGCCAAACATTAACGATATCCTAGATAAACTGGGCAGATGCCAATATTTAACAACACTTGACCACGCATTTGGATTTCACCAAATAGAGGTGCATCCCAATAGCATAGCAAAAACAGCATTCAACGTCGAGAATGGCCATTATGAGTACACCCGTATGCCTTTTGGACTCAAAAGTGCACCGGCTACTTTTCAAAGACTCATGGATAATGTACTTTGTAATTTACAAAATAAAATTTGTTTAGTTTACATGGATGAGTCTAAATTATTAATTCAACTAGATAAATCAGAATTTCTTCAAAAAGAAGTTGAATTTTTAGGTCATGTTGTAACTAACGAAGGAATTAAACCCAATCCACGTAAAATAAATACAATAAAGAATTTCTCCATTCCAACAACCGTTAAAGAAATAAAATTTTTCTTAGGATTATTAGGGACTGCTTATGACTTCTTTCTGGGTGCTTTGTATTATTATCATGAAAAGTATTTTCCATATAAAATTTTAACATCAAACTCTGTAAAGGCATCATGGATAACGGTGGGGATCCGAAATTCTTGCCGATACAAAAAGACTCTTTACCATCAGTACAGAGATGGTTTCATTACAGAATTGCATTTCAGGACTTATTCAAGAATTTTGAAAAAGGTTATTAAGCAAGCTAAACAAAAATTTTATGAAAATAAAATCATAACCTCAAACAGTAGAAATAAAGCTACATGGCAAGTAATTAAGGAAATATTGAATCATAAAGGCAAAACTGAAACCAGTTCTGTACTAGATTGTGTTAAGCGGGGAGATGAGACACGGGTGCAGACACTAAACAGAATTAATGATTTCTTTATTAATATTTGCTCTTCAAAGATCACTAATGCTTCTAACAGTCGCTTATTGGAAATAAAAAATAATTGCTTAAACACGATATTTCTTCGGAATACGACAGAAACTGAAATACTAAATATAATTCGCGATCTCAAGAACTCGAACACGGTTGGATCGGATGATATTTCAGTAAATTTCATAAAAAGTTTCGCTGTACATCTGGCGGGGCCTCTGGTGCATGTAACCAATCGGATGTTTGCCACGGGTGTTTTCCCAGGTGCTCTGAAGCTGGCTCAAGTGATACCTATTTACAAGAAAGGCAGTGTCAATGATTTGAAAAATTATAGGTCAATTAGCATACTGAACAATTTATCAAAAATATTTGAGAAACTTAATATTAATACAATTTTGGAGTAAAAATAACATATTTTCTCTGTTTCAAAATGCTTACTTACCTGGCAGATCAACGGAGAGGGCCATATTCCAGGTTATAAATGAAATAATTAAGAACATGAATACGAGACTGAGTACGAATTGTGTATTTTTGGACCTTTCTAAGGCTTTTGATGCTGTTGATCATTCTAGGTTGCTGAATAAATTGTATTGCCTTGGAATTATGGGCGTGGCTTACACTTTGATGGAATCCTATCTTAGGGACAGGCCTCAAATGGTAAAGGTAAAAAGTGTTGGGGGGAACTACGTGTTCTCGGGGCGGTCTGATGTGCTCAGAGGGGTGCCACAGGGATCTATTCTGGGCCCTTTACTCTTTGTTGTATATGTTAATGATCTGCCTGGCACCTTGGATAGCACCGTGATCTCCTATGCAGATGATTCCTCTGTGGTACTGTCAGATTTGAATGAGGAAGCTTTGAGGGGAAAGACTTGTGAATCTATAAAAATAGTTAAGTTTTAGCCCACAAGAAGAGATTGTCTTGGTGGCTCTTGTCCAAAAATATCAGGCAACTTTGGAGTGCAAGAAAACTGGAGCAGATATTAACCACTTAAAAAAAGAAGGTTGGCTTAAGGTCGAAACTGAATTCAATGCACAATGTAGTAGCACATACAGGTCATGTGCAATGCTGCAAAACAAATATCGCAATCTGAATAAAAGAAGTAAGAAGAAGCTAGCTGAGGAAAAGTGTCATGTAATGGGTAAAGGAGGTGGCCCCGTATCCAAGTCCATCGAAATAACCGATGTGGATACCACGTTAAGAAATATTCTTGGGAGTCAAATGACAGGAGATGAAAGCCATTTTGACGACGACGCTATAATTCTAGGTAAAAGTATAATTACACAACTTTTCTTTATCAACATATTATTTATTTTGAATGTCATTAGATGAAAACATCATATTGGATACACCAATAATAATTGTCATGACCGAAGAGAACAGTTCGGAACTACAACAAAATCTCCAACACCCAACCACCTCCATCCCTGAGACAAATGGTAAAATAAGCCATGATTGTCTTGCAGACGGTAGGTTTTAATTACTTTTATTTGGACGTGAACCTTGTTTTTTACTTCCACATACGTAGTATATGGAAGTATAGCAATCGCGATTTTTTATCTTTTAATTGAAAATTTAAAACACTTATGTTTTCAATTTTTGTGTTACAGTTGCTACAACTTCAGATGGAAAACATGTGGCAGATTGGTCAAGCTACACCCCTGCCAAATTGAAAAGGCCCAAATCACAAGCACTTGTGGCTACATCCAACTACTCCAGAGGACCAAAAAATAAAATTGTGAACAAAATCCCGTCATGAATTATGTCACGCTCTTCCCAGTAATCCTGCTGACCAAGGACGCTTCAAGCTGTAACCCTATATTCTACAGATAGTATTCTTAGATGTTTTTACATAATAATTATAGTTGTAGTTAGTCAGTAAATACCTTTTGTAGCAAGTAGATCATTTCTTTTTGTATTCTTAAATAAAATATAATTTTTAAAAAGTGACTTTCCATATTCGAAAATAAAATTGGCGCAGTCGGTAGGATGTGCTGAGGTTATCTGTATCGAACAATTAACCCTTCGTGTTAACGATTTATCGGCACTCCAAATTTTGTGAAAAGTTACGAAAGACTCTAAAACAGCGAGGCTCTTCAAACTATCGCAGATCTGTGGCAGAGACTTTCATCAGCTATACACGAGAACTGGAACAACATTGTCCTGTTCTGCAAGGAAAACAGTCCCGGTGAAGAATTCACAACCTAGAGACTTCATCCTTATAATAATTGGTTAAGAAACGATGTGCAAAGTCACCCTACTAATGTGAGTACAATATTTACTTTAATGTCACTCGAAACCCTTTTTGAAAATTTAACCGTTTCGTCTTTAACTGGCTCAGTCGAAACCCCCCTTTCCCCTCCTAGTAATAGTCAAACAACAAGCAATAATCAATCAATAATTAATAGAGTAATTAGTTCAGACAGAAGAATAAATAATATTAGAAGAATGGCAATGGCAGATTTTAAGCCAGAATATATGAGCTGAGTTCCACAATTTGATGGAAATCCCAATGAATTAAATAGATTTTTGGCTACTTGTGAAAGCCTTATAACAAAGTTTCGTGATGCAACTAACCCAAATAATTTTGTTAATGTGTTTTTGCTAAGTTCTATTCTTAACAAATTAACAGGTAATGCTAAACTCATAGTAAACATACAAAATGTTTCGTCATGGGATGATTTAAAATCAACCCTATATAGAAATTTTGCCGATCAAAGAGATGAAGCTTGTCTTAATCGAGACCTAGTTTTATTACGACAATATCCAAACGAAAAACCACAACAATTCTTTGACCGATGTTTACAAATATTAAATTTGCTATGTTCATATGTAGACATACACGAAACCGGAAACGATGCAAAAACTTTAAAACGCGATTTATATAATAAATTAACATTAAAAACATTTTTATCAGGTTTAAGAGAACCTTTAGGCACAACTATTCGTTGTATGCGTCCCAAAGATATGAATGAAGCCCTTCAATTCATATCGCAAGAAGAAAACATTCATTACTACCAAAATTCAACACATAAACCTTTTAACAGACAAACATCTACTCGAAATAATCAATCTAACACAGTTAATATACCACCGCAAAGACAAACATATAATTTACCAACTACAAGCAATAACTCGTACTTTAACAATCAACAAAGGTTTGGTAATCCTTATAATAACCGATATAATTTTCCGTCCCAACCTATAAATATTCAACCAATAACCCATAACCAACCCCAAAGACTTCCTACAAATTCTCAAGTTTTTAAACGTCCTCAACAAAACGTTTTTAGACCTAACCAAAACAAAAATTACACCCAGCCTACTCCTATGAGCATCTCCACTAGACAAACCAATACCAACCAATCACGACAAGAACCCAGACCACAATATCAACCTCGATACCAATTTCCTCAAAGAAATTTTGTAGCGGAAGAACTTTATAACACCGAAATGGAAGAAATCATTGAACCTAACATTGACGAAAATTATGAATACCAAAATTATCACGAAAATACCGATATTAACGAACCAAATGATCAATGCGATGAAAACGTAAATTTTCAGTTAGACCCTCAGTCCAACGATCAAACTTAAGACCCCAAATTATTTCATTTAATACTAATAACACTAGCGAATTATCATATATAACATTCCCAGAATATAATCTTAAAATTTTAGTAGATTGTGGTTCAACGAAATCATTTTTAGACCCGAATACTGCTTTCAAATTGTATCAAAATTTAATAAAAAATGATCCATTTATAGTTTCAACAATTTTCCAAAAATCATCACACAAATACAGTGCTATGATTCCGTCTTCTAAAATATTTAACTTACCGCAACCAACTTCTTTAAAATTTTACTTATTTAAATTCCATAACACATTCGATGGTTTAATAGGACTCGATAATTTGAAATTACTTCAAGCTAATTTAGATTTCGCTACAGGAACAATAAATACACCCTATACGAGAATTAAACTTAAATATCATAACGTTCAGAATAGCTTAAACTTAATTTCAATAGAACCCCGCCTTGAAAAAGTTATAAAAGTAAAAACATCCATCCTTAATGGAGAAATTATCATACCACATCAAAAAATTCATAATTGTGAAATACCTGAATGGATTACAGTCGCAAAAAACGGCGAAGCACTAACAACAATTCTAAATAATACTACAACAAAAGTAACTCTAGATTTTTCAGAACCATTAAACGTAGAACAATTCAATAAACAACAAGTAACCCAAATAAATTTAAATAATTTCGATGAAACTTTAAAACAACACCTAGATGTCTCTAAAATTCGTACCAACCATTTAAATTCAGAAGAAAAACACAAAATTGAATCCTTATGTAGAGAATATTCAGATATATTTTATAGTGAAAACTCACCCCTAACTTTTTCTAATCAAATCAAACACAACATTAAAACGACAGACGAAATCCCTGTTTATACAAAAACTTATCGGTACCCGTTTATCCATAAACAAGAGGTAGAAAAACAAATAAATAGTATGCTAGACCAACAAATGATCAGACCAAGTAATTCGCCCTGGTCATCACCAATTTGGGTCGTACCTAAAAAGAAAGATGCATCCGGTATGTAAAAATGGCGAGTTGTCGTTGATTATAGAAAGCTCAACGAAAAAACCATAGACGACAAGTACCCCCTTCCGAACATTACGGATCTATTAGATAAATTAGGAAAGTGTCAGTACTTTTCAACCCTTGATCTAGCAAGCGGTTTTCACCAGATAGAAATGGATGAAAAAGATATCCAAAAAACAGCTTTTAATACAGAAAATGGGCACTACGAATACCTTAGAATGCCCTTCGGCTTAAAGAACGCGCCAGCCACTTTTCAGCGAATAATGGATAATATCCTCCGTGGCATACAAAATGAAAAGTGTTTGGTCTATTTAGATGACATTATTGTCTTTTCAACGTCCCTTCAGGAACACATAGACCGTTTAAAATCAGTTTTTCAGAGATTAAGAGACTCTAACTTTAAAATTCAGTTGGATAAGTCGGAATTCCTCCGAAAGGAAGTTGCATATTTAGGTCATGTAGTTACACCCAATGGAGTCAAACCAAACCCAGATAAAATTATAGCGATAAAAAATTATCCCATCCCTTCGACAACTAAACAAATCAAAGGCTTCTTAGGACTTTTAGGCTACTATCGCCGATTTATAAACAATTTTGCCAAACTGTGTAAACCCCTAACTAAATGCATGAAGAAAGGAGCAAAAATTATTCATGACGACGAATTTAAATCTTGTTTCGAAAGTTGCAAAAATTTACTTGTTAACGAGCCGATCTTACAGTATCCAAATTTTAGTAAACCGTTTAATATTACGACCGATGCTAGCAATGTAGCAATAGGAGCTGTACTAGCGCAGGGACCAATAAATAATGATCTTCCAGTAGCATACGCCTCACGTACTTTGAATGATTCCGAACAGAACTACAGTACAATAGAAAAAGAGCTATTAGCTATTGTTTGGGCAACCAAGTATTTTAGACCCTATATTTTTGGCAGAAAATTCAATATCATCACAGACCATAAACCACTTCAATGGTTGTTCTCATTGAAAGATCCAAATTCTAAACTTTTACGCTGGCGAATAAAATTAGACGAATATGATTATACAATAATTTACAAGAAAGGCAGACTTAATACAAACGCTGACGCTCTATCGCGTATAGAATTGCATACTAAAGAATCCAACAATATATTTGAATATATGGACGAATTTAATGAATCAATAAAATCTTCCAAATTAACAGAACCCTCAACATCTAATATTGACAATATTTCGATGCAAGTTAACGCAGACGAAGAACAACAAGACATTGACGATAACGAATTTAATGACGATGTTACTATACACAGTAACGCAGAACAAAATCCTATAGTAGAAATTCCCATTGTAGATACCCCAGTAAATTATGGTAAAAATCAAATTATAATAAATTCAGTTTTACATTCACCCGCAAAACCAAAAAGAACTTTGCTTTTCGATTCCAAACAGCGATTAAATATCCAAATATCCGAAAATCAATTTGAAGATGAAATAATAAATTTTGTCAAAAATTATATAGCACCAAATGTTCAATATCACTTATACTTTGAAAAACCAGATATATACGAAAAATTCAGTGAAACTATTCGAAAGAATTTCAAATGGCCCTCTTTAAAATTAAAGAAATGTAAAATCAAATTAATAGGTGTAACAGATAAAGACGATATACAAGAAATAATCAAAAATTATCATGAAGGCAAAAGCAATCACCGAGGTATAGATGAAACAGAACAACGAATTAAACAAATTTATTACTGGCCCACAATGAAAACTTCCATACAGTTATATATAAATGAATGTGAAATTTGTCAACAGAGTAAGTACGAAAGAAAGCCAATAAAAATGAAAATGAATATAACTCCTACTGCAATGAAACCCTTCGAAATTATTCACATAGATACATTTACTTTAGAAAAAACCAAATTTCTAACAGTGATAGATAGTTTTTCTAAGTATACCCAGTTTAATTTCCACAGAAATTGCTCAAAATTTAATATTATTCTTTTCACATCACGGCATTCCTAAACAAATAATTGTTGATAATGGAACCGAATTCAAAAACACCGTAATCGACGAATTACTAAAGTTACACAAAATCGATGTACATTTTTGTTCACCCAATCACCCCCAATCGAATGGTGCCATAGAAAAATTTCATCTAACAATAATCGAACACGTACGATTATTAAATACTCAAGGCTTCTTAAAAACACCAATACAAAAGAAAATGCTTTACGCTATTTTGGCATATAACCATACCATTCATTCGGTTACCAAATTAAACAACGCGAACAAATTTGATAAACCCACCAAAATAATAACTACCAACGAAAATATGAAAACTATTACAACTAATCAGAGTAAAGTCCATATGGATAATTTAAAACGTCCTCTTAAAAAAAAAACTTCCAACCACCAATAACTAAAATACTTTATTTCAGACTTCCCCTTGTCCTCGGACTCCAGGAAAAAATAACTATACAAAATTTAGAAAACAACTACGGCATTGTTCCCTTAAAACTAGGAACAGCTAAGGTACAAGAATATTCACACACTTTAATACATTATTATGATATCAACCCTATTATCATTGAAATCAATAAGTTACATTTTCAATCAAATAACTTAACTAATAGAATTCAAGAAAATTCAGATTATTCTCTTGATTCATCAAACTACTTAAAATTATTAAAACTAACAAAGGAAAAAGTAGAAACAAAATTAACAGAAATTATTCCCCATCCAAAAAGACTAAAAAGAGGTCTAATAAATGGCCTAGGGTCAATATTCAAAACTATAACGGGCAATTTAGACGCTGCAGATGGCGAACGTTATGACAAGATGATAAAACAAATTGAAAACAATGAAAAGAATTTAGCAGATAACATTAAACAACAAAATTCAATCTCCTTTGATCTAATTAACAAATTCAATACCACAGTTCAAGAAATTTCACATAATGAAAAATTGTTACAATCACGTATATCACAAATTTCCGCTATTGTAGAACGAGACTCAACGCGAGAAGATGCTATATTTGTCATCGATATTATAAATCAAATTATTAATATGTATGAAATAATTAACTCTATTTTACAAGATATAGAAAATTCAATAGCATTTGCAAAATTAAACATAATGCATCCCAGTATTATAAAAAGTAAAGATTTATACAATCAATTCTTAATATTACAAAAAACTTTAAAACCAGAACAGTTTCCTTTCCAAATATCACTAGAAAATATTCCTGTTATTGAAAATCTATTAAACATAGAATGCTACTCTTCAAATAACAGAATAACATATTTAATTCAGGTACCAATAATGTATCCTTTCACATTTTTCTTCTATCATTTATATTCCATTCCTATATTTAGTCAAAGTCAGTTCAAGACGATAATTTCTAACAATAAATATCTCTTAAAGAATAAATTGTACTATGCATTTAAAAGTGACATTTGTAACAAAATCTTACCACATTATTACATCTGCAAGAAATCCAATTTACGAGAAATCGAAGAAAATAGCCCTTGCGAAATACAATTGCTGAATATGAAAACCAATAATACTAATTGTCAACAAATGAACGTAAAAATAACAAAGCCTATATTCCAACAACTAGAAGATTCAAATAAATGGATTGGTATATTCCCCGAAAAACAAGTATTAAATCTAAAATGTCATCAACAAGAGGAAACAATCATCCTACTTGGAACCCATTTAATTGAAATCCCCGTCGGATGCCACATATCTACCCTGCAAGAAAAAATCATCAATGAAGAAAAAATCATCTTTAATAGCCAACCACTACTGTTTCCCGAATTAAACCAAGAAACATCTAAAATTCAAAATGTCAATAATACGTTACAATTGGAAAACATCGACTTGGATGACCTCCAAAAAATCAAAAACAGAATTATAGAAAATCAACCCCATCTTTCGTTTGAAGAAATCAACTCCTACCAGTTTATTAGTACTTGGACTTTGATTAGTGTTGCCACCATAATTGGACTTTTATTATGTTGTTTTTGTGTTAAAAAACTAAAATCTTATTTTTGTGAACAGAAGAAGATTAGCCAAGAAAATATCCAGTTACCACAAGTTCAACTTCCTCGCTTTGCTGTGTAGTTGAATCTTCGATGGGAGGAATTATGTCACGCTCTTCCCAGTAATCCTGCTGACCAAGGACGCTTCAAGCTGTAACCCTATATTCTACAGATAGTATTCTTAGATGTTTTTACATAATAATTATAGTTGTAGTTAGTCAGTAAATACCTTTTGTAGCAAGTAGATTATTTCTTTTTGTATTCTTAAATAAAATATAATTTTTAAAAAGTGACTTTCCATATTCGAAAATAAAATTCATGGGTCGAGTCAAAAACAGATTCAAATAATTTGATAAACACTTTATTAATTGAAGAACATCAGTTGAAAATGAAGTTAATGACCGAAAAACATCAACAGGAAATGGCCTTTGCTGAAGAACATAAAATTAAAATTGAAATTTTAAGAAAACAGTTAAATAATTAAAAAACCTAATAAATTCATTTATATTGTAATAATGTGTATTATTTCAAAAAAATTAGTTTTCGATATACATTTCTTGCATGCAACTATTGCATACAATCAGTATCCTAAATATTCATAAAAGTCCTGCAAAATAGTTGATTAACGTTTGCCTAGTGGTATTATGCTGAGCTTCATTCACAGTGTCGTTTGCTGCTGCCTCCATCTCGATCAAAGGACCTACTTCAACATCAAGCGGAGGGATTTCTTCACGGTTTTCACAAGCAATATTGTGAAGTACCGCCGCTGCTACAACTACAGCCTCAACTATTTCTTTCTTAAGCCTAATGCCTAAAGCTAATATCGGAAAGCGGCGCTTCCACACGCCAAAACACCTTTCAATGGGATTTCTGGTTCTGATTTGCGCTTCATTGAACAAGTGTTCAGCTTGCGTCATAGGGTTCCTCAAAGGAGTAATTAGATAAGACGTGATTCCATAGCCACTGTCACCCACCAGAAGATTGTCGCCAAACTCTCCATTCTCAAACCTACCGCGAATAACACCCATGTTAAAAATTGTTGAGTCGTGACTAGAACCAGGCCAGCGACATACAATGTTAGTAATTTTTAAGTTAGAATCACACACACACTGCACATTAATTGAAAAATAGCCCTTGCTATTTCTGTAAATTTCGGCATTGTCACCTCCTGGAGATTGTATCTTGATGTGGGTGCAGTCGATAGCACCTATACACTTTGGAAATCTGGCTATTCTGTAAAAACCGAGACGAACTTCATTTATTGTCTCCTGGTTATTTGGGAATTGAATGTAACGTGGCCGCAACTGAGCAATAGCTGTCGACACTTTATGCACAATTCGACTGGCTGTTGATTTATGTATATAAAAAAAATCTCCAACGGCAATGAACATGGAACCACATGCAAAAAACCGTAATGTTAATAACAACATGTCTTCTGCGGAAACTGCATGGTTTCTAGTAAAAAAATAAGGTGCAGTTAGCTTCACTACGTTTCAGTTATACAAAACAAACCTATTAGTAGGAGATCTAATTACATCTTCTATTTCGACGAGAATTTGACGCACTGTGGGTTTTGTTAGGCGAAATCTGTTATAAAATTCCTCATCTGTCCATTTTTGAAAGTGGTTCACTCTGTCGCGCATTACTCGAGGATTTATTCTCAACAATCCGTCATTAACCTCTTGTATTAGTTCTATGAAATCTTCATCGTCAGTTAATTCCAATAAATTTAACTGGTTCATAACTAATACCAGAAATGATAAAACCACAAAAATGGGATTATATTTACTCTGAACCAAGGTTAACCCGCCACAATCGGTTGGTCAGAGTGTGGGGAAGTTAAATCATAGTTAACCGGTGACTAGTGATTGTACAACATCGATCCTAACTTGATCTTAGGTTAACTCTTTACTATGGTTTAACTCCTGATTGTACAACTTGGCCTAAGTGTAATACAGAGAAACGTTCCGTGGGCCATGGTGAGTGTTTACAACCATTTACCTGGTGAACTAAAGGGATTGAACGATGTGCAATTTAAGAAACAACTGAGGAAACTTTTGGTAAAGAACTGTTTCTATACAATTGCGGAATTTTTCGACTGTACGCTTTGAACTATCTGAATACTTTTGTGAATTTTTCACTGCTGTGAGTCCACCTGTGTTTTTAACTTTTTGCTAGCGGTTTTTTGTTCTGTGTGCTGGCAGAACACTAAATCTAGCTGAATGATTTAGTGTTCTAGATGCGTAAGCTACGGGTAGATCTTTGCCTATCGATCCTTGAGATAAGATAGCCCCTAAAGCTACGTTGGAAGCATCTGTTGTCAAATTAAATGGTCTTGTGAAGTCAGGGTATTGTAATATAGGGTCGTTTGTCAGTATGTCTTTGCAGAGGTTAAATTTGTCAATAAAAATTTTTGTATGTTCTATCTTTTTGTCGTTTTTCAAACATTGTGTGAATGGTTTCGTTATTTTTGCAAAGTCTTTAATAAACTTCCTATAGATAGATACATAGATAGATAGATATAAATTTGATTCCAAAAAATCCACAAATCCATAGTGGCACAGAACAAGTCAACAAAACCAAAATACACATTTAAAAGTTACACATAGGTATATAAACACAAATAACCGTATAAGTCATGTATAAACAAATAAACAGAAACGCAAAAGATGCCAGCACACAGAACAAAAAACCGCTAGCAAAAAGTAATTATTCCACCATAGAACAAGAACTACTTGCCATAGTATGGGCAACAAAATATTTCCGGCCATACTTTTTTGGCAACAAATTCAAAATTGTGACAAACCATAAACCCCTACAATGGCTATTTTCTTTAAAAGACCCTAACTCTCGTTTAGTCAGATGGAGACTTAAACTTGAGAAATATGACTACGAAATTATTTATAAAAAAGGAAAATTTAATGTAAACGCAGACGCACTATCACGTATTGAAATTAATGCACTTGAAAACAGTTCAATAATTGTCAGTCCAGGTGAGATAGATGAAGACATATCAAATTACCTTAATCAAACCACGGAATTAACAAATATACCCGTAGAAACCATTGATGAATTCTTTCAAAATTTACCAAATAACAATTCGACATCTAACAATCAAATTAACCCACCTAACACTAACGAGACCGCCCACAGTTCCAATGAAAATCCTATATTAAATATACCCATCACCGATAAATGTCTCAATTCTTACAATAATCAAATAATAATAAGCTCCAATGAAAAAATTACTAGACAACATGTTGTTAATTCAAAACTTTTCGAAGATAAAAACTGATTTTGTATTTCCATACCAATTCAAACCTTAGCGGATGTTATAAATTTTGTGAAAGAATATATTGATCCAAAGAAAACGTATGGAATTTATTTTAAAACGCCAAATATAATGCCATTACTTTGTAACTCTATTCAACGAATTTTCAAAAATTCATCATTTAAATTAGTACAAACTAACACATTTCTAGAGGATGTAAACAGTGAAGAAGAACAACAAGAAAAATTAAAATACCACCACGAAAGTAAAACCTGCCATAGAGGAATGAATGAAACAGAATTGTCACTAAAAAGAAAATATTATTGGCCTAAAATGCGTATAGATATTGAAAGATACATAAATAATTGCGACATATGCCAAACATCTAAATACGATCGAAATCCACCCATAGTAAAATTTAATATTACTCCCACTAGCTCAAAACCTTTTGAAATCATTCATATTTACATATACCAAATCTAAAAACAAAAATTTCTCACTATAATAGACACCTTTTCGCGTTATTGCCAAGCATACCCCATTAATAGTGCATATGCAATAAATATTGCTAACAACCTAATCAAATTCATATCCCACCGTGGTATACCCAAAAAGTATAGTAACTGACGGTGGATCAGAATTCAATAATACCACCTTAAAATAATTTACTAAACTCCATAAAATTAGATTACATTTAACCACACCATATAATTCTGACAGTAATAGTCCTGTTCAACGACTACACAACACCCTAATTGAACATATTAGATGTTTACGTAGTAAAGATAAAGAGAACACTACAGAACAATTAATGTTATATGCAATCTTAGCATATAATAATTCCATACATTCGGTAACGAAACAAACACCATTCAATATTATCAACGGACACACAGACAGATTAGACCCATTCGACATAACAGATGAAATAATAACTAATAACTATATTAATAAACACGTATTTTATACGATAAAATTCATGACATAAATCGCACTACAAATGAAATAAGAAAATAAAAATAATTAACAAACGTAATGAAAACCGCGAAGATTCCATAAACTATATCGAAAATACAGATATATATGAAAAGACCAATAGTAGAATAAAAGCAAAACCTAAATCTAAAAAAGTAAATTTAACAGAAAATCAAGGTATAAAAGCCAAATTAACAACCGGTCGTGTTGTACAGAAGAAAAATTTAAAGAGACCTAAGAAATTGACGAATGACCCTTTGTTACAGAGACGACACAATGAGAACCCTACCAATGATCTTTCTAATATCACTAGCTGTAGCTCAAGAAATTAACATTATACTCCTAGATAAATCCCCAGGAATACTACCCTTCAAATTAGGTTTAGCCAACGTTATTATTAGTAAACACGTATTTTTACATTATGTTAATTTAAATACACTAGAAGTAGAAATTAAGAATTTACAAAAATCTTATATACAATTAAACGCTTCGCTTTCTCAGAAAAATCTTTTATATTCCGCAAGCCAGCGAAATAACTATGATCACTTAAAACCCTTAATTTCTGATATTGATACAAAATTTCATAATTTAATCTATACAACACCAAGCAGAATAAAAAGAGGACTACAGTGGATTCCACCTATAATGAACTCGACTATAACGGAAACTCTGTTATAATGTACCATTTTAAAAGTCCCAGTACAAACACGTGACAAATCTTCGGTTTAAATGAACTCGATTATAATAGACTCTCGTCTATAATTAACCAAAATTCGTTATTTTGTCCATTACAACCGGAGCGATTCGATAAACATAAAATATTATATATAACGCAATCGAAAAGAAGCTGTGAAGTGCGAACTGATGTTGCTCTTGAAGTTTCTGTCACGGTGTTGACCAGTGTGTATTATATAACCAAACGGCGGATCCAAACAAAACTAACCGACTTTTTTCAAAATACGTAATATTATATAAGTTTTTCGCTTTTATTTTCCTGCTTATGTATATTTTAATGTGTTAGTTATCTTTTTTCAATAAAAAACATGACAATGAAATTATATACATATGTATTTGTTTAATTAGTAATTATTCTGTTGAGATAAACACTCGATTATAATGGACTATTTTACTTGGTCCCCTGAAGTCCAATATAAACGGATTCTACTGTATTTAACTTTATAGGAACAGTAAATAAATAGTTCACTGGCACTCTAGATGCAAATGATGGTGAAAAATATGAAAAAGCAATGAGAACTCTTGAAAATAATCAACAAAAGTAAATTCGCAAATATTTCTCTCTAAACAATTGATAAATAATTATGCTACAACAATTAAAACAATAACTGAAAATCAACAAAAAATTACAAAATATATTAAAGATTTCAACAACTATCTTTTAGAATCGGTAACAGATGAACTATCTAAATATACTGTATTCCTGAGTATCATCAATCAAATTCACATGAATGCCAACGTCTTAATCACCTTTTTGGATAATTTAAAAAATTCAATTACCTTTTCAAAACTAAACACTCTTCACACTGATATTATAACAATGAATAACTTAAAAGAAATCATAAAACAACTATCACTTTCTCATTCACCAAAAGAAATAATAAATACTGACCTACATACTTGGTACTCTATTATAAAAACTACTTGTCACTTTTCAAAAAAACAAATAACTTTTGCTTTAGAAATACACATTATCTATCCTGATACCTTTGAATATTTCCACTTGTATCCAATCCCAACAAGAAACAACACTCTTATTATACCCCCTCAACCTTATATGGCTCTTCAACAAGAAGTCTACCAATACATGGAACATCCCTGTACAGCAATCAACAATATATACCTGTGTCCTCAAGAGAAATTACTGTGCAACCTCAGAGAATAATGTAGTCCCTCAATTATGCAAGGAAAAAATGTGAATCAGCACCCATTCATCCTCAACAACAAATTATCGAGAGATAAACAACGAATACATAGTAGTTATTTCGGCGAATTAAACTAAATTAATAGGAAAATGCAAAACTCTCCAACTCCAACAAATTCAAGGAAACAATCTCATACAAATTCCCCTAAATTGTACGATAGAAATTGGTAATTACAAATTCAGTAATAAAGAAACCACAATAGGATCACACCCCTTGATATTAGCAGAAGTTAAAGAAGAATTCATTAAATTAAAATACAGTACTTATGGACCTATAGAACTTAAAGAACTGGATGATATACATTACAGAAAAATGCCGATGCAATGCATCCAATAAGCATAGAATACATCGACGATTCTCCACCATCTAATTGGGCTTTATGACCATCATTTTTATCATAACAACGATTATAATTGTGTATTTTCTATACAAATTATGGAAATAACACCTGAAATCAACTCAAACATTAAAAATCAAATTACCAGACCAGGAAAATAAATCATCACCTTCAATCTTTTTCAATCCCGAAGGAGCCTCTTAAGGATGGAGGAGTTACATGGACATAACATTTCACAATTCCTTGTAAAACACTGCATCATTGTTAAAGATGCTGATTAGTATTTTTATTGTAATCGTTCTAGCGGTTATAATTTTTCCTTATATAAATTATTATAATTCTTGCTTTCAAATTGTTCACTTGTGCTTTTATAGAAATAAATACTTTCTTTAAAAACCGTTTTCAACTTATTGACAATTAATTTGCTGCTATTTGGGTGCCAGTACCCCAGAATTGTTGCGGCTTGATCCTGGTCCAGACATTTTAATTCGGTTTCTGAAAGAATTACTGGCAAACTCTTAGGGCCGGTTGTATAAAAATTTAATCGCGAGATAATCCTCCAAAAAGGATAAACTGCCATAGAAACGATTGTTGATTACAATTGTCACTATAGATATTTTGGAGGATAAAAATTTCACACCGCGATTAAAGTTTTATACAACCGGCCCTTACATTGTCTTACGGAGTCTATTTATACTGGAGCAACGGTTCAATCAAGAGGTTTTGATAGTCTCTCTTTGTTGAACTAAATTGTACAGGATATAATGCTCTTGTATGTTTAAAGCCTTAGTGTTGGATATGCGCAGAAGACACCACTGAGTTTAGTTGTCTAGGACTTGTCCTTAGGCTCCCGACTGAGCAAGACGTGTACTAGAACTATTGTACCAAAGTGTTAATAATATAATATAAGTTGTTAGCTAATATTGTGCGTTTAAATACACCTGCTTCGATATATAACATTTAGCTTACCTTAAACCCTCCACAGAGATACTGGTCAAGCTATAACTGCACCGCGATTTGTAGTTTCAACTTCATGTGGTTCCATTGGAATTTCTTGTGATTCTGCCAGAAATAAACTTTGTCCTTTGGACTTTCTTAGGTCCTCGTCCAAATAAAAAACATTATTTCAATAATTTCTTGTTTTCCAGTAAAATATTGTTCTTCTCTTTCATCTGTAGATTTAATTCTATTAGTAATTCCATTTCCCTGTTGACATTCCTATCTGGTACCGCTTCGCTTTCGTTTCGCACATCTTGACTTTGATTGACTTTGCTGTCACTACCACAGCAAATTGCAAGGTTTGTTCTATGGAATGTAGAGGGAAGGAACGCAATCTTATATGGGAATCAAACTGAAAAAGTGTCCGTCAAATAACAGCAAATAGTAGATGGCGCAAGTGTACCATAAGGGTATGATATGAACTTAGCAGTTGTAAACAAAGTGAAGTATGTTGAGTTAAAATAACCTCAAAACTATTGAAGGTAGAAGAAGAAGTGTAGAAGGCAGAGGGGAGAAATGCCGACTCTGTGAATTAAAAATTAAATAAATATAATAAATAAAAATTTTGTTAATTTAAACGAAGTTCACAAATTCTAAAATTATTAAAATAATACACATTTTATAATTTATTAACGTAAAAAAAAAACCACTTTTAATACACAGAGTCGGCGTTTCTCCCCTTTGCCTTCTACACATCTTCTTCTACTTTCAATAGCTTTGAGGTTAATTTAAGTCAGAATACTTCTCTTTGTTTACAGCTGCTAAGTTCATATCATACCCTTATGGTACACTTGCGCCATCTACTATTTGATGCTGTTCGACGGACACTTTTAATACACACAGTCGGCGTTCCTCCCCTCTACGTTCCTTAGTTTGTTCCCACAAGAGTCAGAAACAGCTCTCTAACTATTTTCAGACTGCTACTATGGCGCATGTGTAAGTACTGACAGATGTTCCCGCCTGGTTTGAGATTTTGTAGGAACAACCGACAAATGACAAATGCAAAATTTACTGAACGAGACAAATATTTGAAAAATTTTCATTTTTCAGTCTAATCTGTTCTTCAAGAACATATTCTAAATCACTATTACCGATATCAGATAATTCTGAAAATTCGGAATCTTCAGATGAAGAAAAATCACTCATATTTATGGGGTTAGGATAACCACAAAACATCCAAGGAGAATAACTGTTAACTGTCTGTCACTCTGTCCTGTCTGGTCTTGTCTCAAGGGTTTACATTTCTTATGTAGAACTGCGCATGTTCCGAATAATTTACTTGTTCATAATCAGCAAACCGAAAATAATTTTATTTTCCAACAAGAGAATTGCCCTATCCATACCGCGGTAGTGGTCAGGGAGTAGTTCCAAAACAATAACATTGAATTGCTACCATGGCCTGCATTCAGCCCAGACTTAAATCCAATTGAGAATGTTTGGGGGATTCATGTCAAATCACTTTATATACGGAATTTTCGGCCTCAAAATGCTGAGCAACTTTGGGACTCAATTTCCAATGTATGGGCAGATTTGCAGGCAAAGCCCGATTTATTTATAAATCTCGTTCATTCCATGCCCCGTAGATTACATGAAGTTTTACAAAGAGATGGTGCTATAACATAATATTAAGCTTAAGTGTATTTAATTTTTATTTCCTTTTTATTAAATTACTTTGTTCTTTCGTTCTAAATTCATTATGTATGTTGCATTTGAATATTGCGACTCATGATCAAAAATAACCTAACCTAATAAAGTCGTGATGATGCTGTGAAACAAAGTTAAAAAAGCGTTAACTTGATTTTTTAGGTGTAGTCGATTTCCGTGCAACTAAGTGTACGTCACCATGCCATGGGTATTTCTTCGTGACGAGTTTTTGAACATGTTATCATGCAGACCGAACAAGATTATGTTGAAGAAAACGTTCGAAGCCCGGAAGTGGAAAGGGAGTGAAAAGTTCTCTGCATACTGTTCAGAGAAAGTATTGTTGGGAAACCGAGCTGGATTAACTGATGATGACATAGTCGAGTATATTATTGACTGATTTGACAACCCCCAACTATAAAACCAAACCCTCATGCACGAATTCGAGACAATGGCGCACTTAATGCGAGTAATGAAGAACGTTACGTCAGAAGACCGAACACCTTCAAAATATTGTATTTTTCTCCATTCTACTTATGACATGACATTGACCTATATCGCTAACATACTTACTAAAAAAAATTCCACTCTCGGTTTGCTGCATTTATATATTTGCCTGATATGAACATCTATGACCATGGTGAAATACCGCAGACCGGTGTTTATTGGCAAATTAAGTATGTTGGTGATAGAAAGTTTATAACTTTTAATTGCGTTAATGATCCTTCTTGGGGTTATTCACATCTTTTTTCTGATTTTCTTTCTCTTGCGAATTCTAACTGGTGTAGATCTGATTCTGGTGATATCTATTACGTTGAATTTTTTAATAATGTTTTGGGTGTACAGTATGTTAAATTTATTAAATCTGTTAATCCTATCGTGCCTGCTGGTGAATTTTATAGATACTTCCCTATGCAACCATAAAGCACACTACCTCCCATGGAAAGCCATGAAGAGAAATTCTCTTATCGTCTCACAACGTCTTGTTGATGATGTTACTGCTTATGCTCTCAGGGCCACTGACCATAAATGTGACCTTAAGAAACCCTTTTGTACATAGAAGTCCAACCACCGCTAAACAAGAGCCCAATGATAGCTTAAGAGCAGCACTCCTAATAACAACAATCTACGATGCTATAATAATAATATTGTAGGTCATCGAACCATAGACTGTAGGAAACCCTGACGTGAACCGGGATCCTGTTTTGTCTGTGGGAGCAGCGCCCATTTGGCCCGCAACTGTCCTCAGAAACGAGTCACAACCACTGGGACTGGAAGAGCGCACCTCATTCCACCACCCATATTGTGTTGTCCACGGATTTGCCCTGTCCGAGCCTCACCCTTTCTGCCAGTTTCAAGCTTCGATTCACTGATGGTATGACATATGCATGAATGATGTAGCTGATAGTGGATCCTCCCCTATTTCGTTAATACGATGTGATATTATCTCTGACGAACTATGTGTTAAGTCAGATACAAATTTAGAGTTTTACGGATTGAATAAATCGCGTCTCACTATTAAAGGTATATTTGAAAGAAACGAAAAAGTAACGAACGTTGTTCTGTCAGTTAAATTTTAGGCCGTGTCTATTCATCGGGGCAGATGTGCGCATGTCTTCATGCCTACTTTTCGCCCCGATGATTAGAATTGCCCTCTAATCGTCGGGGTATCATCAATATATAGGTACTTAGATAAATATTCCAAATCTATTTGAAACAGGAAAGTAAAAACAATGTAGACAGAACCAAATTAAATACAAAATTTTATTAGGAAGTTTGAATGAAGAAAATTATAAAGCACTGTTCAACATATAGGTGTAATCAGGCTGTTACAGGCGTACTTAAGTTACAACAATCAAACATTTAACTTGAAAGCAATATACCGCTCTCCAGAGATAAATGTACCGAACTTTATAAACGAGCTAGAAGCATATCTGGATAAACCGGAACGTTTTACAGATTTTACTATTATCATGGGAGATATAAATATAGACATACTCAGGAGTAACGAATTTACACACGAGTACTTAAATATTTTGAATGAAAAAGGATTCTCGTCACTCATTAGTGTACCCATTAGGATCCAGGATAATTCAACAACATGTCTCGACCACTTGTTCATGAAGACCGATTATGATGTTGCAAAAATGTTAACTCTTACAGTACTTTCAGTGACCATTGTCCAATTATTGCTCAAATAGTATAAACGAGGAATTGGAATAACGTTTATTCTTCATCATGTATTGAATCTTCAACAGAAATACTTATTTGTACACTCAAAAGGGAAATAAGAGAAAGTACGAGACAAGTAAGGGTAAGAAATAGAATCAAGAGAAAAGAATGGATCACTGATGCACTATTATCTAGCATAAAAACTAAAAACAACTTGTAAAACAAATTTAAGGAAGAATCCCCACGATACAAAACTAAAAGCGAATTTCAGTGCATACCGAAACACACTTAACAAACTAATTAAAAAGACCAAAGCAAAGTACTACCGCAGTTTGATTGAACGTAATAAAGACTCATCAAAGATGACTGACATAGACGCCGTCATTTCAGCCACGGCTGCCTACAGCTCGGCATACGGACTTTCGTGTCCTAATTTTATATGTTCTTGTATTTGACATTTCGTTCAATATGTGTTACCAACCGAAAAAAAGTTTCTAGATTTGGGGGGTTTCGTAATGGATATTAACACACTCAAAACGTGTGCTGTAATAGCTTTGTTACGTCATCAAATTAGAAAAAATAAATTTATTTAATTTTTGTATTTTTATTCTCTCTAGATGTATTTTCAGCGGAAATTTTATACTTTTCTGAAGTGGAAAAAAATGTGTACCTAGATTATTTGAAGTACTAATTTCAGTAATTGAAAAAAAGCACATTATTGGAGCTTTGAGCTTGCAAGCCAATTTTGTAAGTTGTTATATGCCGTTTGAAAGTGCTTATACTCCGAATAAAATACAATATTTTATTTTCAAATGGAATCATTCTAATCGTAATATGTCAATCAATTTAATAAGTAATTTTGCAACTGTCATACATTTTGGCAGATAATGTGTTTGTGTTATACTCCGCCGGAGTATAAGTATACGCTGATCAAGAGTGGTGTCATAGAAATGAAACTTATACCTTGCCTACTCAGTCTTATAACACCATGTTATATGCCGTTTGAAAATAAAAATATTTATTATTGGTTGAGATTTAGCAGCTCGTCAAAAAAAACCAAACTAACGACAAAAGAACAATCTAAAAATATTGGTACACAGTACACACGACAAAAAAAGTTGTTGCAAGTTAAATTTTAACTTGAGAGATTTAAGTTTTTAAAAATTTTATTTATATAAAATACGAGTTTACAAATTTAATATAATTATAATTTTAGAATAATATAATACTAATATAAAGCAAGTGTATATCACCAGAAACGAATTATCAGCTGTGAATTCAAGTGTTTTGCGCATGTGCCACTATGGGTAAGGGTTGTCGTAAAAGATACAAAAAGGTCCAAGGCTGTAACGTTCCATCTTTGATATAGTTCAGTGCCCAACACACACGTTTGTACATTGGTGCAATATGGCGGCTACAATAGTAGTGGGGTGTGTTAAGGAAATATCAAGAAAATAAAAGTTAGACAACCAACACCATGCTACGACCTAACCAAACATTGTAGTAATTAGTTTTTATTGGAAAGGTAAATAATGTTTTTAAGTCTGGATGATGACTACCCAAGGCAAATATGTTTTGCATTCAGAAAGCACTCGCGACAATTCTTTTTTACTTTTAGTGAATGCGTTATATTTTCGAAAGAAAGACAAAATGAAAACGAAGACGATAAAGAGAACCAACAAAATAAACCTGCTCATAAACTATTTGGTTTGTTAATATGCTTTAAAAAGAATTTTTAATACCTATACCTACATTTTTCATAGTGGACAGAAGAGGAAACAAAGTACCTATTGACGTTATACGAACTGTATATCAAACAAGTTGAACCATTTAAAAAATTTAGGCATAAAAAAATGATGTGGAAACCAATCGCGGAAGATATTAATAAACAATTTGGTACAAGTAAATCTGGGAATCTAGTAGAAAATCACTATAAAACCGTCCTGAAAAGGAAGAAAGCTGCAGAAGAAAATAATGCGACCAGTGGGTATAGTAGAAGAGGAACTAAACAAAATATCAGGTTTGTATGACAGCATTGAGCCAGAAGTACTCCGCAGCTCGCACACAGTGTCGATTTTAAAAAGACGTTCAACGGCATCAACCTCAGGTTAAGTGGCGACAAAAGAAAAAAAATGGATAAATCTAATTTAACGGAAGTACTGCTGCAGATAGTTAGAGAAAAGGAGGAAAATAAAAACAAGCGCCATCAAGATAAGATGGAATTCTTGAAAAAAATATTTCAGAATGATGCAGTGGTATAAGTATATGTATAGCACTAGTAGAGGGGGAACCACTAGGGTTCAGTAGTAATAATTACTTATTAATAATATAGATATAAAAGGTTATTTGACATGTGAACACCTATTATGTTATAGACCAATATACGTGTCAAGTTTCAATGTTGTTTCCTTCAACCCCGATCCACAAACATTACATGGCGATCCTGCCAAGATATTTGTCCTTATTGTGAAAGTGTCAAAAAAACAAACACCCAAAAGTGCCAAGTTAAGTGAGTGACTTATTTCGAACTTTATGTACAGGGTGGTCCAGTTACGGTGTCCTCGTTATTATCTCAGAAACTATTGGGTCCAGGAAAAAAGTTTTATATAGAAGTTGTACAGTCTATAGCATTCTACATTTTTGAAAAAATATTACTTATACAGGGTGAGTCATTTTCATGTGGCGATATAAAGTTGCATTTTTTTAAATGGAACACCCTGTGTTTTACCCCAAATTATGATTTGTCATCCAATTTACGATAAAAAATATATAAGGCTTAATATGCCGATTATTGATAGTTTCCAAGATATTCGAGAAAATATTTTGAAAAATAATATTGCATTATGTGGGTGTAGCTTCCACCAGGTGTGTTAGAGCAAGCTATTTTATTTGTTTCAATTTCAGAAATACTCAACTAAAACATATTCTTTATTTAGTTAGTTTATAATAAAAAACAAAATATTTAAAAAATGTAACTATTTTCCAATGCCTACCTGACAGAGCATTATTATTAGCTTCTAGGTCTACTCTATAAAATAAAAGTTCTTTGTCAAATACTACGACTTTTTCTTACATGTGATATCAATTTAAAGTTTACTTGATTCTTGAGACCAGAAATAAAATTTTCTAGCTAAAAAATAGAACTAACATTGCTCATATAAACAGGCAGATATTATAGTATTTCTAGATATTTTCTCGAATATCTTGGAAACTATCTATAATAGGCATATTAAACCTTATATATTTTTTATCGTAAATTGGACGAGAAATCATAATTTTAGGTAAAATACAGGGTGTTCCATTTAAAAAATGAAACTTTATATCGCCACATTAAAATGACGCACCCTGTATAAGTAATACATTTTCAAAAATGTAGAATGCTATAGACTGTACAACTTCTATATAACACTTTTTTTCCTGGGCCCAATAGTTTCTGAGATAATAACGAGGACACAGTAACCTGTACACTTCTGTTTACTGAAAATGCAGACACTTACATTTTATTTGTGTAACTTGACTTTAATGTCACTGTCAGACAACAATCGTAATATCCGTTCAGTTCATATTCAAGATTTTCAAAAAGTGTTCATTCATCGTTTGCAAACATGGAAACAGATGTAAGGCAATTGTACGCAGCTAAAAAAATGCAAAAATCGCTCTCAAGACTTGTATGCTTTTTCAATGAACAGAAGTGTACAGTCGCGGAATTAAAAATCCGGGCTCTTAAAATGATTCAGTGTATATCTTACTTTACTTATCACGTTACCTGGTGAAATTAGTCAACGTCAAAATAATTATTTGTATATGACAGCATGCCTTATTTAAGAGTCGGATAAACAATGCAAGTAATTACACTCATTGAAGAAAGGTACTGAATTTAGGTTAAATGTTAATATTTAAAAATTAAAATAAACTCTTATTTGAGTAAAACTCTTTTAGTTATTCTTTTATGGCAGTATGTTGATTTCACGTTGCATTGTTTACCTGTCAATTGCTAACCTAGAAACGCAAAGCCCAATTGATATTACCCAAAAATTGCAAAAATTCTCTGTAAGACTCGCCCGGTTTTTTAATTCCGCAACTGTACCAAAATGGGACAGACTCAAACTAAGGAAGAGGTGATTATTGCCTAGCGCGAGTGGTGACGCGAAAGCGCATCAAGAACAAGGACTTAATCGCACGGAGTGGTTAGTAGTGAGTTTGATGACCATTATTTTATTAATTCTTCTAGTCTATGGTACAAGAAAATATCAGCAATATTTGAGAGGTACCATAAGGAAAGAAATTCGGAGAAATGATCTCTTCAAATCTCAAATACAGGTGCCAAGTTCTGTGTGAGGTCTAGGGATGGGCACGTGACGTGATCGTGACACATTTTTGAAGAAAGCTCGGTAATATTCGTGAACGTGTGTGATTGAAAATATTTCGTGCGTGAGCGTGATTTACGTGATTATAATCGTGTGACGCTTCTGATTGCAATGGAAAATATAGCTGCACGATTCACATTTTTGTTAGATATGTTTATCAATTAATAATGAAAGATTATAATATGCAAAGTGTTCTAAACATCTAAACGTGCCCGTTATTATAAACAATCAGTGATGTGATTATATGACCAATCTACCAATATACGACCAATATACAAATAATCTATAAGATTCATTTTCATTCTAACTCTTAATGTTATATGTTAATAATGTAATTTTATTTAAGTAAATTGTTTAAATTCTTTATTAACGATTAAACACTTTATTGAGTTGGAAGGAGAACTCTGGAGAATATCGAATATAAACTTGTTAGTTTGGCGTTTTTCTTTTCATTATTGAGATCGTGATTCTAGAGCAAATTTTAAACATATTGTTAATTAAAAATGAGTGCTGCTAAAAAGCGGAAAATAGAAATAGAAAATGATTTAAAAACTAATCCTACTGATCCTCGATATACGTTCTACACTCCAGACAAGACCAAAAGCAATGTATGGAAAAACTTCCAACAAGTAAAATTCGAAGACAACATCGAGAATTTTGGAAGATGCAATACGTGTAAAGAATTACTGAGCTATTCTGCAAAAAGTGGCACTGGAAGCTTGTTGCGACACACGTGTTCTCGGTCTTGTCAGGGTGCTGGTGAATCTTCAAGTATTAAACAACAAACTTTACAAAAATATGTTACAAAACAAATATCCGAAAAGACGAAAAACCTAATCAGAAAACAACAAGTCAACTTTATAGCAAAAGATCTGAGACCACTGAGTATTACAGAAGGTAAGGTATCAGTTTTTAAACACAAACTCTCAAATAATCTCAAATAATTTGATTTAGGACATGGCTTCAAAGAATTTGGTCAAGCTCTTATCAATATTGGTGCGGAGTATGGGCACATGTATCAGGAAGTTCAGCATCTATTGATCGAAAGAAATGAGTTACACAAAGTAGCTGCAATTAATTATAATTTACTTCAGCGCCTTCTGGAATTTTTTGATATTGTCAAAGAATGTTCCGAAAAATTGAGTTCGGATAGAATTCCTACTATACACGAATATGGTTTATGGTTCGAAAAACTGATGAAAAACTGTAATGAAAATGTCACTGATTCAGAAGTTATTACCGAACTCAAAAACTCAACAATAACTTCGTTAAAGAAACGATTTGAACCAATTAATCTTCATTTTGTAGCTTTATTTTTGAATCCACCTTATAAAAATTTAAATTTTATGTCAGAAAAAGAGCAAGAGCATGTAATGGCAACTATTAAAGCCATGTTAGAAGACTGTAAAGAACGTAAAGAGGAAGAAGAAAAAATCAAGAAGAGAATTCAATCAGAAGATGATAATATCGTAATAATGCAACCAGATATAGCCAGTTCAAGTCTTACAACAAACTCGACATTTACAAAATCGTCACAAGGTTTTTTGATGAGTTCAAAGACGAAATTGAGATCGAGTTGAAAAGGTACAAGAAGAGAAATGTGAAAGATTGCGATATTTTAGAATTTTGGCGGGATGTATTAGATTTACCATTGCTGAGAAATCTTTCTCGGCAAGTTTTAAATATACCAGTAAGTTCCGCAACGAGTGAAAGAGTGTTTTCCACTTCAGGGAGAAGTTTAAAATAAAGATCTCGACTTTTGAGCGACAATGTCGACCAAATTTTATTTTTGAATAAAAATTTGTAATTTAATACCAACCTACTTTTGGATGAATAAAATACTATACTATACTATTTAGTAGTCCTAGTGTCCACCAATAATTTTTGTATTTTGTAATATTGGTTACCTACTTTTCTTGCTTTTTCGTTTGTGTTCATTAAATAAATTTGATAAATCAAAGTTTTCCTGTTATATTATTTATTTGCCTATGCATGGGGAAATGCAGGTAGACGGAAGGGATTAGCCTGAAAATTTTCTGGTAAGTGGGTGTTTCTTAGTTTGTTTATTTGCTTTTGTTACATAAATTTTGAAACATGCCAGAGTTTAATATTATTTTAACATTTAAAAGTCGTGAACGTACGTGATGAGTTCAATATTTTTTTTTTTCGTGTATGAATTTGCGTGATCAGAATCTTGAAAAACGTGAGCATGCGTGATCGTGAGTTCAACAAAGATATTTAGTGCGTGAGTGTACGTGAAATAAAACTGACAGACGTAAGCGTGCGTGAGCGTGAGTCAAAACTGACTCACGCGTCCATCCCTAGTGAGGACAACGCCCTTCCACTGGTAGCTCAAAAAATTTCCAAAATCATCATTAGGAAATTTTGTGCAGTCGTTTCAAATATTGCTGTCGATGACTTGCAGTGGACATCGACCCAGGAAATTGGTAAAAAATATCAACTCTGCACATTTTATGAGAGTAGGTACATATTTTATTGTTGAACATTTCAAGTTTTGCAATTAATTTAGACAATGTAAGCATTTAGGATATACTATTTTTAAATTCTTTTAATATAGGTAATTTCATGTAATTTAAATGATTAGTTAATTTTAATAGGAACTTTATTAATGGATAAGACTAGCTTAAACAATATTTATGAAAATTTAAAGAACATTAAAATTTATTTAACTAAAATAAGGTGACATTTTACAAAAAAAATTCAGTGAAGCTGATCAAATTTTTAAAGATCTAGGTACTCTTATTAGTCAGATTAATGAAAGAATTAAGCGTAGAGAAATAAGTGATAGCGATATATTACAAATTAAAGAAAATCATAAAGCGATTGAATCGCTTTATCAAGAAATTTTAGATTTTGCGGACGAGAATTATCTTGATTTTCCAGTCTCAAAAATGTCTTCTTTTGATTTAAAGGTGGCAGCACGTCTTTTACCTATCTTAAATGATACGGAAGAAAAAACGCAACAATTAACTGATGCTATCGAGTTATATGATTAAATGCTAAAAGATGGAGACAAAACACATTTAATTAACTTTGTTTTAATAACTCAACTTTCGACTAGTGCAAAATTAAGACTGTCAAGGACATAAGGATTAATTGACTTATTAACTCAAGACATGAAGACGCAAAAATCAGATACTGTTTTACAGACAAAATTAACTCGTGCTAGACAAGGTGATAAATCAATCGAAGATTTTGGTAAGGAGTTAGAAATATTATTTGTAGATTTCACAATTTCCCAGGCAAATAATGATGCTTTCGAAATTTTAAAACCAATTAATGAAAAGAACGCGATTAAAAGGTTTGCTGATGGTTTGAGAAATCAGAAACTTGGTACAATTATTGCTTCGCTGAATTGTAACTCTTTAAAAGATGCGATTAAAGCAGCTCAGGACGAGGAAATTACCAGATACCAAGAACCCTCACAAAACATAATGACTATGTGTAGAGGTAGAGGAAATCATATCTAATAGTTTTAGACGAAATAATTATTCAAATTTCAATAACAAACAGACATAATAATACGAGTCAACAAACAAATAGAAACAGTAATTATAGAGGTAGGTCATTTCATAACAGCTCAAGATCTACTTTCAACCGCGGATCAAATAACTTTAGAGGTAACAATACTCGTGGTAGAAATCAGCGACACGTTGTTTATCATTTAAATGATACAAATGGACAAGAGATAAATTTCATTTAAATTCAGGTCCATCTCATGTTAATTCACCAGGTCCATCTACAGAGCACAACCACTTAAATTATTTTTTTCGAGAACAACCGTTACCAAATTTATATGAGTGCAAGTATGAATAGTGAGAATTTTCGTGTGAATGATAACAATGTTAGTTTTCTAGTTGACACTGGAGCTTCCTTGTGTGCTATAAAGTATGAATGTTTAGGTAATACTGTTCCGATTGTAAAACATAAATTAACAATAAATGGAATAGGAGGAAATATAACATCTGAAGGATTAGTCGAACTAAAATTAAAAATTCGAACAATGCAGTTTGAACAAAAATTTTATGTATTTAAAAAGTGATCACGCATGATGTGGTGTTTGAACATTGGCGCCAAGTTTGTGTGTGGCGCGCAGACGCGGACGGGGGACTTCAGTCCGGTCTGCTCTAGTAATGTTTTTGATACATATCTGTCGCTACGTTTAATAAAGTGAATAAAGTGTTTAATATTTAAACCCTGTGTTTTAATACACATCACATGACAGATGGAATAGTCGGTCAAAAGTTTTTGCAAAAATATAACGCAATAATAAATTTTGAGAAAAATATTTTAATTTTAAATAATCGTGGAGAATCAACATCGTTAATATTACATTCAAATAAAAACGAAATTATGACGATACCTCCAAGGTGCGAAATTTTGCAGTATGTACCTATTAGTGTGAATGAAGATTGTGTCGTGTTAGCGAGAGAGTTGTGTGAAGGAGTGTTTATGGCTGGAACTGTTGTGACTCCCAAAAACGGAAAAATTCCAGTAAAAATTCTTAACACACGTGAAAATAAAGTAATTTTGAAAATTTTAAAACCTGACAGAGATAAGTTGAGTGATTATAACTTTTGCAAATTTAATACCGACAAAATATCTGTAAATCGAGTTAAGCAAATATATAATTTACTAAATTTACTTGGCTTAATAAAGAGGAGCAAATTTCAATAGAAAACATTTGTGCCAAATTTGCGGATATTTTTCATTTAGAACGAGATAAACTATCAACAACAAATGTTTATAATCAATCAATTACATTACGGGAAAATGTAAGCCCTGTGTATAAAAAAACATATAGACTTCCCCAAGCATTACAAGGTGAAGTCGAAAAGCAAATTAATAATATGCTAAACAATGACATTATAGAAGAGCCCCCGAGTGAATGGTCCTCTCCATTACTAATTGTACCAAAAAAGATGGATAGTAAAGGAGAGAAGAAATAGCGTGTAGTAATAGACTACAGATTGTTAAATCAGAGAATTCATGATGACAAATTTCCGTTATCAAATATCACTGAAATCCTTGATTCACTTTCTGGAGCTGTTTATTTTGGCCATCTTGACTTAAGTCAAGGTTATTACCAAGTTGAATTAGATCCTACAAGTAGACCCTACACAGCTTTTACAACAAACCGTGGACAGTATCAAATGATTTTAATTTGAAACAAAATAATTGTATCATCTGGTTTTAAATTAAAATCTCTATAAAAAACATATGTATATACTATTTTTTTTTGTAAATTTTTGATTAACCGAGATACATTGACTTGAGAAATTCGGTAAATAATCAGTTTTGGTTTGTAACTCAAAAAAAAAAGAAACTGTGTAAACTGAAATACAATGAAAGTTGCAGAGAAGTTTTTAAAAGTGAGAACATATTAACATTACCAAATGTATACATACTTTCCTGCTTAAAATTTGTACACTCCAATAAAAGTAAGTACATGAGAAATGGTGACCAGCAGAATATGCCACAAGAAATAAGGACTCATTAAAATCTGCTTATCATCGCTTGAAAGCAACGCAACAGTTCGTGGATTTTTATGGGCCGAGACTATATAACGGCTTTCGAACGCGAAATTTGGACGAAAATTCTTTTAGTAAAGTTTTAAAAAAATATTTGTGTACAAACGGGTTTTATTCTGTGGATGGATTCCTTGAACATGTGACTTTGTTGTGAATGTTTGATTTTTTTTTAACAGGCATTTCGTTGTTGTATTGTCCTGTACTTGTTTTATTTTGTGTTGTATTTTATTTACATTCTTTGTATTTGTATCTGTGACACATTTTGTTATTGTATGCTACAATATTTTATGTTGCCTGTTTCTCTTGTTTTTTTGGATCTGACGTTTCATGTAATGTTCATTAGTTTGAATAAAGTTTATTGATATTGATAGACATATCGTGTTTTCACCATTCAATTTGTCTTAAAAAGTTGACCCCAACACAGTTTTTTTCTAACTTCAACAGAAATTCTAGATACCCTGTAATCCCATCGAAAATGCTCCACTCTGTACATATACTTTTTTATTAAACGACATTTTGAGAATTTAATTTGTTTCAAATATTACTGATTTAACTGTAATAACAGCATATAACCTTAAAATTGCTCTGCACTGTCGCGACCAATAGAACATAAAACCTGGCACTGGCATTTCCAATAAAATATGATAACTGCTCCAGTGCACCACTGGTGCTCCCATTAGAAAACGCTATTAGACTAGCATAAGAATTCCCTGTAAAAATATAATACCTACGTTATCTACATATACCCGGACATTTTTTAAACTCCGAACATATTCCCTATGTTCAATTTTGAAAAGCACAGATCAATGCATTGCGAGTATTTGCTATGCAACCAATTATACCACACATCTGTTTTAATTTTATTTAATTAAATTTTTAATAATCGGCATAAGTGACTGAAAAAACGTCTTATGCTCTGATTGGCATGGTATAAATGCATTGTGTATTTTTTCTTCGGTTAAATACATGTTTTTGATTTATTTTGTCACAATAATAATTCAAACAACTTAACTTTTTTTTTAAATTGTCAAGTAGCTATTTTGACGTAACATTGGTTACTTGATTACTTACATACATGCATTGACCTGTGTTTTTTTAAACAGAACATAGGGTCATCGGGCCTATAGAAATAGATTGAGCGAGGAGTGGAGCTTACCTCCACCGTCGCTCAATCGATAAATACCGGTCAAACCGCGACTAATAATTAATTATACCTCGCATCTAGCCCGTGGCGCTTTGTTTGCCTGACAGTGGCAGTGTTAAGAATCAAACGACCCTTTGCTTCCACCCCAAATAGGTCAACGTAAAAACAAAACAAAAAAAATAAACAAAGTTAATGCGAGTCAACGATAACATGGCGAGCCAACGTGGGACCAATGAAAACCTGATGGATTTCGACCCAACTCCCTCTCCGCCAGCCAGCACGGGACACAAACCAGGAGGAGAATACCTGGTGCACCATCGACGCCACCTGCGTGGACCAACAACACACAATCCAACACTCCAGTGCGTACAGACAGCACTGCTTCAACACACACCCGGGGCACATCTCCATGGAGTCAGTGCACCACCAAAACCAGTTTCATGGTTACGGACAAACCATGTGGCGCCCAATACACTGCGACCACACAACCCCTACATCACTACCCACATTCTCCGGAGGGATACTGGAGGATCCTCAGAAGTTCTGGAATGCCATGTCTCAGTGGTTAAAACACATGAGAATCTCTCAAGACGACTGGTTACGATACACGTGCCAACAACTACAAGGGGCAGCAGCGGAATGCGAACCCTACAAGAATCTACTATCTTGGGACCAGTTCCAACAATTCTTCTTCGGCGAGTTTGCCAGCACTCTCAAGGTCGCCGAACTGAAGTCGATCTTATACGGAGAGCACCAGGGAACTGAACCAGCCGACCTATTCCTGTTGCGAAAGCGAGCGCTAGCGCAGCGAGTAGAACCCCAGCTTGCAGAGCACACGCTAGTACAAATGTTGCAACTTAATCCTCGGCTGAAAATTTACTTCACGACCAGTTTAACACGGACCTTCGACGACCTCTGTGTGCTGGCCCGAACAATAGAACAGGACTTGGCGAGCCCCACCAACCCAGAAGGCTAGACCAATGGAGGGACCGCCATCCAGATGTCGGTTCTGCGGGGTCTGGTACTTCCACCGAGATTGCCCAACAAAACTCCAGACCCAGGGAAACCCAAACAGGGACCAACCAGCAACCGGCTCATCTGCTCGACCCCGCAATCCATTCACACAGTAAATCTCCAGTCCGACATTGCCTAATTGCCCCGCATAGCTGTCACAATCAACGACTGCATCATACAAGCACTCGTCGACAGCGATGCCAGCCACAACTTCGCGCAAACATCACTGCTGCGATCCATGCACACCATCCACCCAGGAGAACAGATACAACTCGCCTGCCAAAACAATGAGACACAATCGCAAGACGCGTTCCAGATCCTTGTTGACATACAAGGCGACAAACAGCCACTTAATGTCACAGCCCTGGACACCATTCGTGAACAACTCATCCTCGGCTATCCCCTGGTTAACTACAAACGGCGTCGTCATGGACTGCCAGAGACGCTGTTTGCATTATGGCACTGGGCAAAGAAAGACCATTTACTGGCGCCCCTTCCAACCTCGACCCTCACCAGCTCCCTATCGACACCCAACCACAGTACATGGCGCTAGCGGAGCGGTTCCCTGACATTTTCAACGACGAACTTCGGCATGCCACAACCAGAGCGATAGAGCACGAGATTCGGCTCCACAACACCAAGGCCATTCGACCCCGTGGCTACCGCTACTTTGAGCGCAAGAAGCAAATCATTGAAGACCAGGTCAACCAGATGCTCGCGGCGTTATAGTAAAGAGCCGCTCCAACTACGTCTCTACCATCGTCATCGCGCAGAAGAAGGATGGAAAACCACGCTTATGTCTAGACTACCGACAACTAAACAGCCAAACCATGAAAGAAACGTCGCCATTGCCTCCAATCCAGGACCCCATCAAAGAGCTCGGGAACGCCTAATCCCTGGTCCATTTTTCTTCCTAGGCATCGCTGCGTCACACGCTTGTGTTATCCTCTTCATGAAGCTCCCTTTCGCTCCCTGTCCTGTTCTTTTCGTATTCTTCTATATCTTTTCCCATTCTCTCTATGAAAAGCTCTTCATTTCGTTTATTTAAACACCATCCGGGTCTGCTATGTTGTGTTCTTGTTATTTCCTTTAGGTTTTCGGTTTTGCAGAGTATGTACCTATGATCACTAAGGCTCTCATCGGGGAGTATTTCCCATGTCTTCACTTCTCGTGCAATCTTTTCGGTACAGATAGTGAGGTCAATGTGAGACTTTCGATCCCCCGTATCAAAGGTTGGTGTGTTGCCGTGGTTTAGAATCGCCCAGTTTCTTCACGCAATAAGCTCTGTCAAAAGCTCTCCCCTTCTGTCGGTGTTTGCTGATCCCCACGGGGCTTCCTGGGAACCACGAACTGGCTGCGGGAATACATTCCGCAGTACGCCACCGTCGTTGCTCCCCTTACCAACCTTCTGGAAAAAGGGGGAAATTCGCTTGGACCCACGAACAAGACGCCGCCTTCGCAGCCCTGAAGAAAGCTATGTCAGAACTCTTACGGCTGAGCCGACTCGATCCCACCAGGGAGTTCTGTTTACAGACCGACGCCAGGCAAGTCGGCATGGGAGCCGTATTGTTCCAGGTCGCCGACGACGGCACCAGAAACGTAGTCTCCTGTTCCAGCGCAAAATTCAAACGAACTGAGCAGCGCTATCATGTCAACGAACAGGAGTGTCTATGTGTTGTCTGGGCCGTCAAACGTTATCGCCAGTACCTGGAAGACAAACCATTCCGGTTGATCACTGACTCTCGAGCTCTTCTTTGGTTGGATAAGTTCAAGGACGAAAGGGCGAAACTGACACGCTGGGCGTTACTACACCAATATCACGATGACGCTATCGCTGGATACCCTTATCTGCAAGGGAGTGTGGGACTCCTGATAGCCACTAAAACTCCATCTCTCATCGTCAGCGATCACCACGGAAATGCATAAGATACATCTTCATGGTGGGCTCGTCCAGTTTGAGGTTCCTTATCTGCCTCCGTATATATATATATATATATATATATATATATATATATATATATATATATATCATATATCACGGCTTACTATCACAGTTTAGTATCACAGTCTAGCTTCCAGCCTCCTTTCTTCCTTCTCCTTGTCCTTTATCACCATACAGACAAAGCTGTTCACCGTCGCCCAGGTATCCTCCTTAGTGAGCATATTTCTGTATTTTGCGTATTTAAAGCGTCGCCCCTGCATGGTGGGTTTTTGATTTTCTTTTTATTCTTGCCAGTTCTTTATTTGAAGCGGCTAAATTATTGTTTGATTCCTCTAGAATTCTTAGGCATACTTCATGTTGCTTTGCGATTGCTTCAAATTGATGCTCTGTGGCGTTTCTTCGACGCTTTTTTGGTACCGAAGTACTTCTTGGCTTTTTACCATCACTAATCTACAATCAAATTATAAAATAATATGAAGAGGAAAAGTACATGAAAATAATAAAAAAATTACATTTGGAACCAGAAATACATCTATCGAATCCCTATTTGTGGAAGCACTTTGACTTACGAGTATTGCCTCCACAGTGGAAGCAACAACCTCCACAAGATTTCCATTTGATGCCTACTAGATTATTAATAGAAATTAAAAAGAAAATGGAAACCGTAACTTACATCTACTTCAAAAATCTCAGCCTCGTTATCATTCTCATCAATCTCATCTAGTGCTAGCCCAGTAGCTCTCGGTAATCCAGGAATACCTGTCACTACTATAGGTGACAACAGGGCTAGCAATATTTCCTCTAAATCATTCAAATCTTTTTGAATTTTACCACCACCGCCTGTGCCATGTCTTTATACAGCCTGGCTTTTCGTTGGTTGTTTACTTTAAAATCATTCAACGCCTATAAAAAAGACAATGTACCTGGTAAAAAAGCATTTCATTTTTAGGTAGGTATACTTATGTACTTCCTTCCATTGACTAACTGATTTATTAGCCCCACCTAAACCATATAATTTAAGACATATGGGCCCTTCCCCGTTTCTAGTCCAGCTTGAGGGTTGACGGTCCCTTGCTGGCCCATATACTCCCTCACTGCCTCGGTTTCGGATAGGACGGTCCCCGGGGCGGCAATCTTCTCATTTTCTTTCATATTTAGATTTGTCATACCTTCCATTCTAATAAGACCACGAGCAAGGTGACAAGTGGCGCCGCGTTGTCGTTAACGCGAATTAAATGTTGAACAAATTTCAAACTGATAATTACGTTTTGAACTATCACATCTGTAATAGTAAGAACATACCTACCAACACCGATGGTACACGAATGTTTTAACGGTTAGGTGCTATAATAAAATTTTAAGGGTACCGCTTATTTTTGCCATACAGAAATAAATCTCTGGTGTAAACGTAGCTTTAGAGGTTATGGGTGAGAAAAATCAAATAAAAGGCATATTAACCCTGGAAGATGAAGTCGAACGCACAATATTACTCAAAGATATCTGTGACATTTTTGACATCGATGTTGGCACTGGCACTGATTGCGCATCGTTCTGTCGGGAGGTAGTCCTCGACGGCATGATATGGAACGGCGAGAAGATGGATGGCCCCGGTCGAGTAATAGAAATCGACGAATCAAAGTTTGGCAAAAGGAAGTACAACCGGGGCCACCGAGTGGATGGAACATGAGTATTTGGCGGTTTTGAACGAGAAACAGGACGGGTATTTATGGTACCAGTAGCTCAAAGAAGTTCGGCATACTTGGTGCCAATTATTAAATTTTGGATTTTGCCAGAAACAACTATCATAAGCGACTGTTGGAGAGCTTATGATTGTCTCCAGCAGGAAGGTTTCCAACACCTCAAGATAAACCACGGTATCAAGTTTAAAGATCCAGAGACCGGCGCTCATACAAATGCCATTGAAAGCTCGTGGCGTCACGCAAAGGAATCCACGAGCACACATGATCGCCAATATTGCACCTTGACGGCAATCTTGCAAAATATATGTTTTGGAAATCTTGTGTTGTTAAAAAACATGATTTTTTAACAGAATTTTGCAATATTGCCGGAAATTCTTACAACGGACCCTGAGGTATTGCTTCGCCCTGACAATAGATTGCACCAGTATATATAGGAGAACAATTATTTTAGTTATTGTTCACACCAGATGAATTGTTATGTTATTATTTAGTTATTTTTAATATTTATCTATGGAATTGAAAATATTTTTGTTTTTTGTTTATAATTAAATTTATGTTAAAATTTTGATAAACAATTGTATTTTTTCTTTCAGTACTAAGAGGAACACAAAATCAAATTCAAACACTATAGGTACTAGACTTTACATGTAAACAAAATTTTATAGCAAATTTCTTTTAAACTAACACTTTACATCTTTACATAAAATAATGAAAAAATCGCTCTATTTCTTAGATAAGGGGAAGAGAAATAATTCTATGTAGGTAACTGACATTACTAAATTCATTAGATTGAATCCAATTATATTCCTCCAGATGGATCTTGTGGTACTAGTAACCACAAGATCCCATATAATGTACAACTGTACGACATTTAATCTGACTGGATCGATATCGGCCCACTACTGCGACCATTCGGTTTATTGCTATAGTTAATTAGTTTACACAGGGGTCGATTGGCACTAGCTGCCTTTCAGAACTGCGACCATCCTTTGGTCTTTTGTTCATACCCTACTCATAGTATCATCTCAGAAATTCCACCTTCTTAACAAAGCTAAGAATAGTTCCGACAGGCGTTTCTCTCACTATATCAGGCGTTATTTCCGCACTTTTAAAATAAGTGACCCTTAGATGCGCCAATGCACTGCACTTACAAAGTATGTGCTCGGCAGTTTCCGTTTCACATACTCTGCAGGTAGAACTTTCCACTATTGCTATAAAACAAATCAAAAAATAAAGTTAGGATTTTCTACATAAATAAAATTTGCGAATATGTACTGTAGCGAATTTAATAAATTTTTAGATTTATGTTGTAACCTTACGGCCCCCAGTCAGTACTGGAGAAATAAATAGCGTCGAAATTCCCTACGTTGTGTTCTTTTTAGAGTTCTGTGCAGGCGAAAGAAATAAAACAGTTTTGGCGATTATATAATTTTTATTCAAGCTCATAGCAAGAAAACACATAATATGCCAAATGATCAGTCTAGGATAATCACCCTATGGGACACTCTGATAACTCGACCCTTTAATGGTCGCACCAGCGTGATAAAACAAATTATTACTGCTCCAAAATATTCCATTAAGAAATATTAGTACTATTGTATCAAATAATACATATTGCAACTGCTGTCTCCTAACTACCCGTTACATTACTCACATTCTGGGTGTACATTCCCCTGGTAGGCGGCATCTATTAGATGAATCGCACCTCCTTGTGTTCGAAGAGGGGTATTTTAGCAAATAAAACATATAAAACAATGGTGCTTATGTACACCACACTGCGCTAGAGGTTGATTAGCCTGGCAGTGTATTCCCTCGTTGCAGATTGTACATGATAGTCTAAGCGACCTTAGGAATGCAAGCTGTAGCCAGGTAACAAGCAGATCAATCAAACATATCAAAAATAGGTTATACAAGTAATAGATAAGTTGTGTGTTGTACAGAAAACTCTGGAGCAATTTCAGAGAAAGTTAAAAATAAATATTGTGATGGCAATGAATTATCCCAAAAGTAGATTTTACAAATACAGCAAAACAAAAATTATGTAAATATTATCAATGCAACGAAAGTTATAGCGAGCTGAATATATCAAGTTAAAATGAACAAATATGAATAATCTTTAAATGGTTTTTCGATGGTTTACGGACCTGCAGGTTCCAGACCCTCGGACACATCCATGGTGGCGGAGACTCCCCCGGAACTCTGGCCGTCGGCCATCGTGGGTGGCACGTCTAGGCAACTAAACAAAATAAGGATTAAACAGTCACGGTGGACTCACAGAGTTAACGAAGCACCAGAGTAACCCACGAAGCAAAAAGCTGCGAAGTTTTGAGTGCCCGCCTCTGCGGTAGACCGCGGGGCTGGCGCTACACCAGAGTAACCCACGAAGCAAAAGCTGCGAAGTTTGCGGTGTCCGCCTGTGCGGTGGATCGCTGAGATAACGCAACACCAGAGTAACCCACGTAGCAAAAGCCGCGAAGTTTGTGGTGTCCGTCTCTGCGGGGGTTCGCTGAGATAACGCAACACCAGAGTAACCTACGTAGCAAAAGCCGCGAAGTTTGGGGTGTCCGCCTCTGCGGTATGTTTTGCTGGACAAGTCAGGACTTAACCAGGCAATTGAGACAATCAAGATCGTCTCCCTTTTGCAGCCAAACAGTCCTCTATTTATACGTGAAATTCTTTTATTTTCCATTCGCCTCTGACGTCAGTAAACTGGGAATCATGTGCTGGACCAATCGGAGGTAGGGTTGAGAGATTTTTCATAAACTGATGCACTGGTATTTGCTGCCATCGGGGTGACAAACGGGTAGAAAAACTGAACTGTTCAATAGCGGACGGTATTCGGGTACTTTCACCAATCTGGGTATTGGTATTGGTTGTGGTGTGCATTTCAAAAAGGGTAGTACTACCTGGATCGATCGGAGATCGTACTTGAAACTTTCACCGGCTTTTCTTCCCTTTTTTGATGTAAACAGTGACGCTTTCTACTAAGGTCAACCACCGGATGGGTACCTGACCATGGGGTTGTTATTTTGTGGACCATGGAGGACAATGCTCTCACCAGTTGGTAAACGGGGCAGTGTTCCATTTAGGTCAACGTTCCAAGTCGAGTTTATGATGGCAAGGGTGCAACAAGGGGGATCCACTGGGCATCTTCCACTGCTTTGTTGGTGCTGGCTGTTTTATTGTTGGGTTCTTTTCTCGGTACGATCCTTGCAGTGCCTGCGTTCTTAAGCAATTTAGTTTATTGGGGAGGATAGGGTGGCTATTGTTACATATTGGAAATAATATTTTGCTGGAACAGAAACTCTTTATTAACACAAACACAATGTTTTTTAACTAATGCGTTTCTACGGTTTTTATGAGGGCTCCCAAATAGATACAACTACAAAAAAATAAGTTTGGGTCGCGGTTTGTAATACACAAACAACTAACATAAATTTCTAAATAATTTTAAACATAGTAAGACGAATGTATTTTATGCGAAATAATTTTATATGTAAGGGACCGGGGTTTGCCGGTCTCAATGTACTTTGTTAATTTACTTTGAAAATATATATGTACTTTTGAACTGCAACTGCTATATACACCCAACCACCCAAATAATAAAGTTCGATTTCGCTACAGTAACACTTCTATTATTTATTAATACTATCTAGCACAAAGAATGAAATTAATAAAATAATTATGTAGGTACTCACCACAAATTTGAATCCTCACTAGTCACAATCAATTCGTCTTCTTCAACAAAATCTAGGTATTTTATATTGACTTAAATTATCAACATTAAATCTCTAATGCCCAGTTGCATAAAAGCGAGTTAACTACTTCCGAGATTAACTCGGAGTTAAATCGTAGTAACGATTGTTAACAATAATGGTTGCTATGATTTAACTCTGAGTTAACCCCAGAATTAGTTAACTCGCTTTTATGCAACTGGGCATAATTTAGTTAAATTTAAGCATAAATATAAAAATAATTTCCAGTACACGCCAATAATATGGATAAAGTTTAAACATACACCTGAAAAACGTATAACTTTCAGCATCAATAGAAAGCTCCTTATTACAAAATCTTTTCAATATTTTTAGTTAGTCGGATTGGTCCACTGTACTTAGAAATGTCGTATTTTGACAGCAAAACAAGAAAAAGAAAATGCCTTAAAAATAAGGTTTTCATCAATAATATTAAACGGTAATGATTAACTAATAAACAATTATTGTAATAGGTACTAGTGAATGCATTTTCGGTGATTAAAAGTTGATAAAAGTGCTTAATTTAAACATCCAAACTTTGGCTGTTTCAAGTTTTCAAACTCCTATAACTTTGGAAATATTGGAGACCGACGCTTATTTTTAGCATTTTTGTAATCAGGAGATCTTAATTAATAAGATAATTTCAAATTTTTTACCAAATTCGCTCTGGGCTACATTCGCCAAGTTTACCAAACCAATTACAAATTAAATTAAAATTCATTGAAAATATGAGTACCTAGTTGGTTTGCTATAACTTTGTGATTGCAAAAGAGTTTGTTTGTAAACAAGTTCTGTTTTTTGCAAAAAGCGAATTTGAAAATGTGCGAGATTGAAGTTAAAGAAGAAAAATTGCCATCAGATGTGGAAGAAGAGGCCTCAGAGGCAATGAGTAAATTATTGCCTCAAAAATTGCGGATGATTATGATGAAGAATACAAGTGCTTTCAAAAATGGAAAAACATCAACAAATCAACAGCGTGTGTGAAACGGTACTTACGGCATATTTCTCTGAAAAGTCAAAGAATACCAAGCCATCAACATTATGGTATTATTATTCGATGCTAAAGAGTACGCTGCTGGTAAATGGAAATTGTGACATTTCAAAGTAAGTAATAGTTTTAGTGAATGTGCTGTCAAATAATGTCACTGGATATTTGCAGATACAGCAAACTGATTGTATTGCTGAAGAAATTGGCTGATAGATACATGTCTAAAAAGTCGAAAATCTTTGAACCGGATGATGTCATTAGATTTTTAAAATAACTTCCGATGATGACTATCTGTTTATGCAGGTGATTTATTTAGAAGTACTGACTTCAATAATTTGTATAATTCGGATTTGAAATTACAGGTTGTTGCAATAATGGGTTTATATGGAGCGTATCGGTCAGATTAATTGTATAAGTTAGAAATTTGTAATGTTGATGATCGAAAATCGGTTATGATTGTTTCACTCATTGATATCAAAACCAAGAAAGATCGGTCGTTTTGTATTATTGACAAGAAACTGAGTCAGCTGAGTGTGTTGGAAATTACGTCGCCTTGCGTCCCAAAAACGTGCCTCACAAAAAGTTTTTCATTAACAACCGACAGAAAAAGTGCACCATCCAACCTTATATAAGGTTCCTAAGAATATTGCCGATTTCCTGAAGCTACCCTATTTAGAAATGTACACACATTGTTTTCGCCGCTCTGCAGCTATAGTGGTGACAAACTCGGGTGCTGATTTGATCACAGTTAAGCGCGTGGGTGGATGGAAATCGTCATCTGTAGCAGAGACTTACATCGAAGAATCAGTAACTAGTAAAGGTGCCATTACACGGCGCGTGGAGTGGCACTCACGGCGCGTGAACTGTGAAGTGGCGCCTTGACGACCACGTTCACACGGCCTGTGGATTGACAAGCCTGGGGAGTAGGGCACGCTGTGTGTGAAGTGGTATTCTGTGGTGTGATTGCTTCCCCAGTTCAGTTCAATACGCGTGCGGCGCGTTTCCTTTGAATTGTACATATTTTACCGACAATCGACGGGAAGAGACGCGCCGCGTCAAGTTCACCGCGCCGACCCTATCACACGGCGCGTGGAGTGGCGGTTCACGCGCCGTGTAATGGCACCTTAAGATTGCCGTAGCTTAATGTTAAATCTCCAAATTTAAACATCAATTTGTACACTTTGAAATTAATGCATTGCGGGTTCAACGCGATGTTGCAATTGTGCCAGTTTAATAAACCTATTAATCAATTAACTGAACATCCCACTAATTTATTTCTATTAATTATTATGATTAGTTTGTAATTATTTTTTGTATATAAACTTGTAATTTTTTATAATAAAACAGTCAAAAACTCAACTTTGTTCTATCACTACCTACTACTATTCCAAGCCATAATAGTGGACTATGAGGCTGCGGTCCAAGTAGTAAACAAATCAAACAACAACAGTACTATTGCATAAGCTCTTAGCCGTCAATAGAGAGTAAGGCTGCTCTCTAGTAGTACTGTACAAAATCATACGAAACTAAGAAATACAATCCTAGTTTCGTTCATGGTCCTTCGAGCAAAAAATCCGGAGATAATTCAATTCAATCCACGATGTCCGACTCAGAAGAAATCAGTCAGTTAGATCATATCCAAGAGGCTAACAAGATTGCATTTTCTCAAGAAGCCATCAGGAAACAACTAAAGCAGAATCTTACGAATGCCAAAAAAGATGCGTCATATCGTAAGACTGACTCCTATTCCCTTCAAAGAAAATCCGACATAAACTAATGTCTACAAGAGGCCACACGTAATCATGGGAAGTTAGTGGAGCTGAACATCCCCGATCACCCCTACTTCCAGCAGGATTATATGGGCCAAATCAAAAAAGTCTACAACGAAGCTATGATTTATCTGAACACATGCGCCCAAGCAGCCAGCCAGCTATCCGCCACAGAAAAAAGTCATCTTCAACTTGAATCCCACCTCACAGCTTTCAAAGAAAATGAAAGCAGTGATCCTGAACAAATGAAGCGGATCCGAAAGCAAGAAGTACGTCTTGAAAGACTGGACCGCACCATTCAAACCATAAAAATCAAACTAGAGGAGAATCGAACTAAGAATACATACGAAGCTCTTCTGAGGAAAATCGCTGCGCAATGGTCATCTATTGTGCAGCTCCACGAAAAAATGGTGGCTGAAGCAACCCTTGCCAACCACCCCTACTTGAAGAATCATGTTTTTTGGAGCACAGAAGATAAATTCGACCAAATTGTTGATGAGTTGGAAACAAAAATTGCCAACAACACAGCATCCAACAAACCAAACATGTCGCTGCCCAAAATACAATTGCCACAATTCGAGGGTGGTTATGAAAACTGGACCACCTTCCACAACCTGTTCCGTCAAGTAATCCACAACAACCAGGTCCTCACGTGTGTCAAAAAGATGCAATATCTGAAGATGTACGTTCGAGACGAAGCCGCCAAAATAATACAACATCTCAGCATATCCGAGGCCAACTATGAAACAGCCTGGAGTCTCCTACAGAGCCGGTACCAAAATACCAGGCTCATAATCGCCAAATTAGTTGACCAAATCCTGGATCTCCCGCTCATCCAACACGAGTCCGTTGGTCACATCCAAAAATTACACGACACCACCTACGAGTGCCTAAAAGGAATCGAAAATTTAGGCATTGATACTGAACCATGGGGCCCCATGATCGGACGAATTATCAGCCGAAAATGGGACTCCGAAACCAACAGGCTGTACGAATCGTCTCTTGTCAACCCAACCGAGATGCAGCCCCTGTCCTTGGTAATGAAATTCATGACAGAAGAAAAATACATCGAAGAAGCCACCACCAAGCCGATTCAACTATCCCCAGAAAACTTGGACTGCGAGAAGAAATACGAGGAAACTGTGTCAAGAAATCTTGATGGCACGTACATCGTAAAAATTCCATTCAAGCAGATTCCACCACAACTAGGAGAATCAAAACCAAAAGCAGTCGCTCATTTCATTCAGCTTGAGAAGAAGTTAGAAAAAAGCTCCAACAATGAATTGAAGCAACAGTACCACACCTTCATGCAAGAGTTCCAGGATCTCGAGCATATGAAACCAATTTCACCCAATCAAAACAATGATGAAAAATACTACATCCCGCACCATCCCGTCATTCGAGAATCGAGCACCACAACCAAACTACGCGTGGTGTTCAATGCATCATCCAAAACAACCAACGCCATCAGTTTAAATGAAACTATGCACGTAGGACCCAGGCTGCAACAAGAATTAACAGATTAACAGGCCTATTCCCTAACTTGATGTTTGTGAACATCGTTCGCTAAACATTATGTTCACGAACTGCAACTCTGAACATACACAATGTTCAGATGTATTCCTTACTACGTATGTTTAGACGCGTGACCTTGATCGAGTCATAACATCAATTTATGTTTTTTGGATGAACAGTATTATTAATTGCGTTGCTAAGTAAATAATAAAAACATTAATTTTAGTTACAAAAGTCTTTATAGTGAAAGTACAAAACAGAAAGGCACATGAAACGTAACATGAACTTTGTGTTTGTTTACTTATATTTCTAATAACGCCAATTTAAAATATTGGGTTGGCAGCACTGCCACCGGCATGTTTCGTGACTACATTTACACTAACCTAACATTAGTCATTTGTCTAATCAGCTTAATCAGAGACAACTATCTTAATAATAAAATAATCTAATCAAGTCGAGACATGGAAGTGAAAAAACAGTATCTATGCCCGGTTTCTCCAATACATCTTAAGGTCCAGCTGTAGCTTAAGCTCAGCTTAGCGTAAAATTTCGTTGCGCCATAACACCTTAGACGCACTTTCGGCTCAAGTCGGACTTGAATTTAGGGCGCCGTTTTCTTCGACTTCAGCTGAGGAACCTAACCTCAAACGTCGATCATCAAATGATACGAATAGAAAATTCGAACGTCGGTTTGTGTTTTGATTTATATTTTATTGATTGTTGTTTTTGTGTGAATAATATGGATTTTGCGGACTTAGTTGACGATGTGGATGTAGTGGACATGGACATCCCTATTATGTTACCCATCCCCAGAAGAGTTTTTCTAAGAGCTGCAAGAATTAATCGTTGGAGGAAATATTCCTGTTTTGGCTCCCCATGAATATAATAATAGAGATTATAGAAGAATATTAGCCGATAATTATTTTAATCGATTCTAATTACATACTTCGACCATGCTAATTACTGCATTATTTTTACATTTCATTAATATAATTTTTATTAAAAAAAGAATAATATACTTTTATTTATGTTTATTTTATCAATTTTTATCGCAAAAAATCTTAAAAATTAATTCTTTGAATTTAGTTACAACACTTAGAAATTTATCACAAAACTAACTTAAAATAAATTCTTTGGAATTATTTAACAAATTCACTGAAAAATAAGTAATTTTTACTTTTTTTTTTTTAATATTAATAACAACATAAAAACTGCTTTTTGCTAAATTAAGCAATTATTGGTGCGCTTTTTTCGATTATTTCATACAGTCTCTTTTTGTGTTCGATTTCAATATCGAATAAAACCTTCTGTTTTTCCAATTCTTGTTCTAAAATTGCTCTCTGAAGATCTAAAACTTTAATTTTGGCGTCTTCAAGGGGCGAGCTTTTTATTTGTAGAGTTCTACGCTTCTGCGCCCACTGGCGTCTTCCTTTTCGATTCAAAGTAGATAATGAAGGCGTTTCTTCTACTATTTTAATGTTTTCAACAGTAGATCTTTCTTCAGATAACTCTTCTTCAATTTCTTCCAATAATAGGTCTGCTTCCATAATTGCTTTTGAAATGTGATCGGAATCAAATTCATTCTCTAGTCCATGCACAGTTTTGGGATTAACCAAATTTGCCAAGGAAGCCATATTTCCATCTACATTTATTTGAGGTAAACCACCCCCAGTGCGATATATTTCTCGGCGTTGCTTTGCTGCATTTTTTCGCACTTCCTGCTTGATATTGGACCATTGCTTCCTCAATGACTCTACATCCCGAACAACATTGATCATCTAAAAATCAAAATATAAAATAATTTTTTAAAATCTTCACAAAACGACAAGGTCTATGAAATATTAGCTTACCTTTGCATTAAAATTTCTGATTAATTTGCTTCCAAGCATCATCTTTTTGTTTATTGTTTATAGCATTGGTGCATTTATTTTCTATTACTCCTTTATTTTCTTCCACTAAACTTATTAAAAACTGTTTCTCTTCGCTGGTGTAATTGATCCTCTTTTGATCAGATTGATAGGTGTACATACTTTTAAATATCAACTGATGAATAAACATCAAAAACGTCAAGGCACAGCACAGTATGTGTAACTACGTAAAAATAAAAAATCCTACTTTTTTGATACGTTGCCAAATAACCCCAAGCCCAGAAGGTGTCTTAGATAAAATACGAAACAATTTCCTACTGTGCAACGCAATGTAAACTTGAGCCGACCTTAATGATAAGCCGGGCGCAGCTATTCTCTACTATAAGATGTATTGGAGAAACCGGGCACTAGTGTATTTATGTGAGTTAGAAACCAATGAGTTGTTCAGAGAGAATAAGTTTTCGCCTGATTCTTGGGCGAATCTTGTGGCAAGATTGAATGGTTGTGGTGGGGCCACAAAAAATGTTCAGGATTGGAAAAGGGTAATTTAAAAAGATACTTTTTAGTGATAATTTATTAATTGGGAATTTTTATTAGACGTTTAGCGACTGGAAGGCCCATGTCCGCAAAAGGGCTAGGGCCATAAGGGCAGTCCAGGTTCAAACCGGGAATGTTGGCCCCCCAGAAAAGCCTCTAACTGATATAGAGGAGAGGCTGTTGGCGGTAACCGGAAAGCTTGTGGTGGAAGGGATGCCGCTGGAGGAATTAGGGCTGCCCTTGCCGTCTACTTCCATCAGCCCTACAACTGAAGCAGCTACCCCCGCCGAGGAGAATAACCTGCATGCAAGGCCTCATTGTAGGGCGCCAAATGCAGGCCACAACCAGCCCTTATCGAGGAAAAGGCCTCGTGGAGGACTCCTGTCCTTGGTCCAGGGGATGGCAGAGAGGGAATCCCAACCAGACAGCAACATACTCCAAAGCATTGACAACACGTTGAAGAGTATGTTGAAATTAAAAAGAAAAAAATTTTATTATCAAAAAAAAACTGCCTGGGCTGAGATTTCCTCTCCGTCCTCCTCGGACCAGGAGTAGGTTAGATTATTATTATTTGTACATTTTGTTTAGGGATTTAAGATTTTATATTAGGTATATTAACTTAGTTTATTATTATTTGTATATTTTATTGACTGTTTAAGATTTTAATATTTTTGGTTACACTTTTAATATAAATTTTTAAACGTTATGAATGAACTTTTGTTTTATTGGTTATAATTTTTTTTAGTTATAAACAAAATTATTTAATTCGATAAGGACTATAATATAATTACAATATGTAACAAGTTAAACAAATAACTGTTGTATTAAATTTCTTCGCACATTGTTTCCTAGATGTTGAAGAGTATGTTGAAATTAAAAAGAAAAAAATTTTATTATCAAAAAAAAAACTGCCTGGGCTGAGATTTCCTCTCCGTCCTCCTCGGACCAGGAGTAGGTTAGATTATTATTATTTGTACATTTTGTTTAGGGATTTAAGATTTTATATTAGGTATATTAACTTAGTTTATTATTATTTGTATATTTTATTGACTGTTTAAGATTTTAATATTTTTGGTTACACTTTTAATATAAATTTTTAAACGTTATGAATGAACTTTTGTTTTATTGGTTATAATTTTTTTTAGTTATAAACAAAATTATTTAATTCAATAAGGACTATAATATAATTACAATATGTAACAAGTTAAACAAATAACTGTTGTATTAAATTTCTTCGCACATTGTTTCCTAGATGTAATAAATTATTTGCTTCGAATTCTTGTATATTTTCATCTGAAAATAAAATAATATAATAAACTATTAAGTAAATACAAAGTTTACAAGACAATTGTGTACATTACCGTTAACTTCTACCTCTGGGTCATGTTCCTCGATATCATACTCATGGTGTAAGTTTCGCTCTCTCATCACATTATGCAATATGGAGCAGGCATAAATAATTTGTGCGCCAAATACAGGGTCATAATGCAACACTCTGTCAGTTCTAAGGCACCGAAAATATGCTTTTAAAAGGCCAATACACCTTTCTACACTGTTTCTAATGAGGCAATGTTGTCTAGTGTATTGACCTTCTGGTGTTTCTGGGTGGGCACCTGGAATCGGTGTTAGAAGAAAAGGCTGCAAGGGATACCCAGAATCTCCTAAAATGAGATTTATATTATGTTATAAAGTCACTAGTTACGAAACGTGTTACCTAGTAACCAGGAATGTCTGTCTCCATTTCGGAAGTTCCTCAACAAGAAGGCTTTAATATTTGACATTTGCCAAATTGCAGAATCATGAACTGATCCGGGAAATCTAGCATTCATACCAATAATCTTTAAATCTGAGTCGCATATCTAAAACAAAGTTATATGTTAAGTATAAATTTAGTTATATTATATATCATTCTAATTACTATATATTTCAAAATTTAAAATACATACTATTTGACAATTGATGCTAAAAAATCCTTTCCGGTTCATAAAAACCACCCTAGGTCCATAAACACCTGCAGGAGGAGGGAAAATTGCAACATGTGTACAATCGATGCAACCCAGAATTCCTGGCATATTGAAACGTTCAAAAAACCTGAAATTTGGTCAGAAAAGAGCTTTGATGTAGTTAGTGCTGATAATTACCGAGCCTTGATGTTTGCCATTTCATTAACATTGGTAGGGAAGGAAATCTTTCCTGCCATAGTATTAATGATAGCATCGACTACATTACAGATGTTTGAGACAGACCAACGTGCAAATCCTTTCCCACCGATTTCTGGTAACTGCCATGGCCCATAAAATGGAGTGCAGTCAAAAACTAAATTATTTATAATAAATAGGTTAATGTTATATGCAGTAGTACTTATAACTAACTTTTATGATTGGGGGAATGCCACTTCTTCGTCGGTTTTGTAAATTTAGGTGATTTTCAATCAAGCCAAACACATGCCTTGCTCCTTCAATATCCAGTCTATACATTTTACGGAATAACTCCACTGGCATATTAAAGGGATCGCTTTCATCTCGTATTCTTCTATAAACATTTCTATTTATGGCTCTAAAAAATGCACAAAATTTTATATCTTTGTTTTATTTAAAATTAATTGCAACAGATATTAATAGAAAATATCTACCTTCTCTCCAATTCTTCCAAAACAATATTACAGATATTATTATTCATTTCGATCAACCAAAAACGCAGTTTCGCAGTACACAATAGTATAAAATGACACTCCTAACCTTAAAAAACGTATGTTTATTTAAACAGCAACTACGAAGCAGGTGTTTGCAAACATCGTTTTCTAAACATTACGTATGTTCACGAACAGCCAGATTTTGTAAAGGAATACCATCTGTACATCACTGATGTATTTGAACATACGCCACTTCTTCTTCCACGAATTTATTTTTGTGCGCACGCGTTAATATACGTTAGGGAATAGCCACTGATGTTTATAAACATATATTATTACTGAACATGATGTTTGGAGTTAAGGAATAGACCTGATACTGTAGAGATGGAGGAAGCATGCCGTAGTGTTTTGTGCTTCGCATGATGACACCTTTCGATTCAAAGTAGAAACCACCAAACATTGATGTCTCCATCTCGTGTAAATACAATCCTCATTGAAGCACGGAAAAAGCTACCACCGAAACGCATCAACACTGTAGCAGTCCTGGCCTCTAATGAAAAAACCTCAATTAAAACCGGACGGTTTCCAGGACTACCACTACACTGCAGAAGAAATGATTGAACCAACCTTTCTACAGCCAAATCAACGTCGTCCGGAGCTCGCTAGAACGTTAAATCTCCAAATTTAAACATCAATTTTTACACTTTGAAATTAATGCATTGTGGGTTCATTACACCGACAAAATACAGTCAGCGCTATATTGCAATTGTGCCAGTTTAATAAACTTATTAATCAATTAACTGAACTTGCACTTTTGCACATCCCGCTAATTTATTTCTATTAATTATTATGATTAGTTTTTTGTATATAAACTCGTAATTTTTTATAATAAAACAGTCAAAAACTCAACTTTGTTCTATCACTACCTACTACTATTCCAAGCCATAATAGTGGACAGTGAGGCTGCGGTCCAAGTAGTAAACAAATCAGGCATAAGCCCTTAGCCGTCAATAGAGAGTGAGGCTGCTCTCTAGTAGTACTGTACAAAATCATACGAAACTAAGAAATACAATCCTAGTTTCGTTCACTTAATGACGTAGTAAATGAGACCAGTACATCAGTCCAATTGTCAGCCAAAAATTGCAGTTTCTGATTCTGTTTCAAAAATAGATGTTTCCGGTAACGTTAATTACTCAATTGAATTTTTTAATTTTTTTAATACAAACCGTCAAAATCAGTAGCGGGATTCTGTTATACGAGTCGAGTCGTATCGGCCATCTTAACTCGATGGTTCTGATTCTATTACGATATAAGTTATACGACTGCTGTATAGGAGTCGTATTGCTTCCGTCCGTTTACTTTTTTGACATTTATATTTATATAACATAACCTAAAAGTAAAAATAAGCTACAAACTTTGAATTTCAGCTAGTATCTCATTACAACATATTTGTTTCAGTAATGTTGCCTATATTTTGCGAAAGCATTTTAGATGCGGAAGCTACTGCAAGAAAAGTAAATTTAGTACGCTGGCGACATGAACTTCGTGTCAAAAGCGACACTTTTAATCTTCCTGATCAACGGTTTATTCAATTATTTCGCTTAAATAAAAGGTAAGTAATATATTACATTCATTCCTTGTATTTTTAAATACCTTTTTTTGTTTAGGTTAGCAATAAATAATATAAGACCATTTTTGAGGGAAAGAATATCATTAAAGGTTGTTCCTACTGAAATCATGGTATAACAGCCCTTAGATTTTATGCCACCGGATCTTACCAGAGATGTGTGGGCCGCCAAGAGTTTTTTAGTGGACTTTCTCAAATCTCTGTACATCGTGCCATTCATTTAGTGACAGAGGCTTTGGTAAATATTACTGACCAACATATAACATTACCAACAATCGCTGAAAGAAATTCAATAAATTTGGAATGTATGAATCGTTGGGGATTTCCCGGAGTGGTTGGAATTATAGACGGTTTTCATGTAGCTATATTGAAACCAACTGATCATGAACAAAACTTTATAAACAGAAAAGGTTTTCATTCACTAAATGTGCAGTTAATTTGTGACTTAAACATAAAAATTCGAAGTATCTTCGCTAATTTTGGATGATCTACCCACGATTCTCTTATATGGCGACACTCTCAAGCACATGAATTTATGAGGGGCCTCTATTCCCAAAACAAGAGAAGTTGGCTCATTTGAGACTCAGGATATCCACTGCAGCCTTACCTGATGATACCTTTTCGGAATCCAGACAACGAATCGCAGCAACGCTATAATAACGCACTTACCTCGGCCCGAAATACCGTTGAAAGGTGTACTGGAGTACTGAAAATGCGTTTTCATTATACTTATCTGAAAACACCTTGTTTTCATCTGTTTTTGCAATGACGTAAAGGTGACGTTTTCAGAACAGCGCACGGAAAACTTTTCCCGATCTCCTATTCTTTTTTCCGTGCACTAAATATGACAGAAACTAAAGCATCGCCGATAATAAACAAGTCGTTGCTATGGAAATGTTAATCGTGTTTGCCTACTATTTTTACGATGTATTATAATTACTTTGAAAATAAAATGTCCTAAAATTACTTCTAATCCTTTTTTTGGGTTGTTTTTAGATAAGTATAATAAAAATATCGTTCATTACACGTCCAGAAATGGATTTTTCGTGCTTGCATGACTTCCCGTGTTCGGCTTCGCCTCCCACGAGAATTTGTCACGCGCGCACGAAAAAATCCTCATTTCCAGACTGGTAATGAAATATACTATTCCGGTGCATTTTAAAAGAAAGGTATCATCTAAATTTTATGTGCGATGTAATTAAAGCGTGTGCAATATTGCATAATATGTGTGTAGATGAAAATTTGAATATTGAAGATTTTGTAGAAGAAAATCACGTTCCACATTCACAAGTTTCACCTCAACATATTCCTGATGAAGTGGAAGGTTTGCGAGCCAGGAACTCTATTCTACAACGATATTTTCAATGAATATGAATATTGAATATTCCTTACTTACAAGTTTTACATTTGTAAATATTTGAAATAAAAGTTTTTTTCTTTATAGAAGTTATTATTTATTTAAAACGATGTAAACTACTAAATTAACTATACATTCGTATATAAATGGCGATAACAAATAAAACTAATGAACAAAAAAAATATTAATAAGTAGAAGTAATCTTAATATAGTTTTATATCACAATATTACTGAGATCGGTGCTAGTATTAAAATAAATATTAACAAATAAACTTATGGAGCTATTCTCTATTGAAAATGTTATATAACATTCTGTAAAATCTCTGTTATTTGACATTTCAACAATGTTTTATATTGTTCAAACCTCAAATAACATAGATTTAACAGAATGGTATCTAACATTTTCGATACAGAATAACACCATTAGTTACATTCTTTAGAAATATAAAAACAAAAAAAACTTTGTTAAAAAATATATAAATAAAATAAAATTTATGAAATCTTTTACCTTCTCTCTGCTGTCATGTGATGTACTCGTAAGTAGAGAATAAACGCCAGTTGCCTTCTAGTCCTTGTACTTAGCAGTATCATTTCACATCACATGGCGCAGTCGGTTTTATGTTAAAAAAGCAAACAGGCAACAGAAAAAATTCAGGCATTTTGAAATTTTGTAGAATTTTCGAATAAAAGGCTGAAATTAACATAGTTTATTGGAAAATGATATTATAATATCAGAAATGGATTTTCGAGGTATTCCACCTATGTCAATGATGGGAAACTTGGCGGAAAAATGGAAAATACGGAAACAGTGATTTACCACGTACTTAATACCCACCGAAAGATGCAAGAAGGATGAGAATACACAATAGGCAAATCACAGATGGTATGGAGTGTAACGAAGTCATTTTTCAGTTAACTAATTATTTACCAAATTGCAGAATTCTATAAAACCCGGGTCCGACTTTCCCACCAGATAACCCCGTCCTACAAAACTTTGTCCCCTCTCCCGTAGATGGCACAACTACAATTATAGGTCACCGCCTCTTTATCATTTGAAGTCACCGCTAGATAGCAGATAAAATCCCTTATAAGGAACCCCGAAACCAGTACAGGAGAGTTCCGTTAGTTCAAGAGTTCCGTCAGTCTAACAGTCCATAAGACTATTCCGTAGAATTACAAGTGTTAATTAGTTCCAATTGGTGTGTGCCGATCCGACTGACATTTCACAAGTGAGTATACTGGGGATTCCCAGGGCGAACTGTATATCTGCCGTTTTATTTTCCGATTTGCCGTATTTTGCATATGATATTGTACCGACCAACCTTACACTTCCGTTCCTGCTTTAAACATACTGGCTCTCATGGGCGTCGAGTCTTCGGACTATCCACCAAGAGTCATCCTTATCCGTAATATAATACATCCGGACAATATCCCCGTCAAGTCATCTCTCATAAATCCCCCCCCCCCGTGTAGAATTCTGCCCGATAACGTGTCAATATATTGTTTCTACTCAGTTTGAATATCTTGTTAATTTCCCGTTAAATATACATGTTTATTTCTCCCGTTTAAATCTCTTGTTTTAATAACCCTCGTATACCACCATTTGCTGCAACCCGGTATATCCCACATTCCGAATTCCATACAATTAAAGCCTGTATTGGAGTTCGCCGCCTTCCCAGTCAAGAAGATCTGACCCCTGGAGTACCGTGTCTTCACTGCAGCTACCCGAGGTGTCACGTGGAGTAAATCACTCGAATAAATCTGGCGCCCGAGATCCCCTTTCCCCTTGATTAACCGCCTCCCCCACAAAAGTGTGTCACAGGAGAACCAGGAAATGAACGTGGACGATGTCAGAACGAGTCATTATTCCCATCAGCGACACAGAGAAAACCCGACAGCCGCGAGAAGATCAAACAGATCCAGAGGTCAGCAGAAGAACACCATGAACAGATACCATGATGATAGAAAAAAATGCCATAAATGCACACGAGGTCGCGAATATGGTAAGTGTCCGGCATTTGGAAGAAGATGTGACAAGTGCGGTGTACTTAACCACTTTTCTGTCTGCTACAGTGTAAAGGACACTTAGTTGACTAAGTATAGTAAAGGTTGTAACAAAAATTATAATAATTTTAAATATGAGACAAACAGAGATAGGAGAGTGAATGTTATAAATAAAAATGAAGACATTGCACAGAGTGGTAATGAAGATTTTCTCTTTAACATAGAGACCTCAGGTGATGTCAATGCATTGTCGGAGGAATCGTGGGTGGAGATCAATGATCAGCTCGTGGAGTTCAAGATGCACTGGAGCCATGGTCAATATCATTCCTATAAAGGTATTAAGACAGATTAATTTTAATATGCGAGATGTTGGTAAAGTAACAGTAAAATTAACTTCCTATACAGAGGATCAACTTCCAGTTATTGGCCAATGTCAATTAAACTGTTAATTAAAATTTAAAAACATAAATAAAGCTATTTCATTCTATTTAGCAAACATGGACATTTGTCCAATTTTGGGTTTAAAAACATGCGTGGAGCTCAACCTTATCAGTAGAGTCAATAGAAAATTGTTCAATGGGGAAAAGCGAAAATGTAAATAACTTGTTGCGATGATACGAAAATTTGTTCAAGGGTATTGGATGTTTAAAAAAGCCATATAAAATAGAATTAAAACCTAACGCTGTTTCGGTGGTCAACCCACCAGGGAAAACTCTTTTTGCTATAGTAGACAAATTAAAAGAAGCGCTGAGTCAGAAAAACAAAATATAATAGAAAAAGCCGATGATAGTGCAGAGTGGCTTAATTTTATAGTAGTAGAGAGAAAACCAAACGGTCATCTGAGAATTTGCTTGGACCCTAAAGATTTAAATAAAGCAGTCAAAAGAAATTACTTTCAAATACCAACCTTGGAAGAATTAACAATAAAGTTAGCAGAGTCTAGATTTTTTAGCACACTAGATGCAACTCAAGGTTTTTTACAGGTAAAGTTAGACTCAGATAGTGCTAAACTTTGTACATTCGGGACTCCGTTTGGACGTTGTAGGTTGTATAACGAAGTCATTTTTCAGTTAACTAATTATTTGCCAAATTGCAGAATTCTATAAAGCACCAGTCCGAATTTCCCACCAGATAACCCCGTCTTACAAAACTTCATCCCCTCTCCCGTAGATGGCACCACTACAATTATATGTCACCGCTCCTTTATCATTTGAAAATACCTATACCCCGATTTTCCGTTTTGCCTCACCGCTGTAAGATGTAAGGAACCCCAAACTTTCACTAGGCAGTCCAGCAGTCCATAAGACAATTCAAATAGTTAATTGCAACAGTTTCAAGTGTGTTAATCAGTTTCAATTAGTGTGTGCCGATCCGACCGTAATTTCACAAGTGAATATACTAGGGATTCCCAGGGTTTTATTTTCCGATTGGCCGTGTTTTGTGTATGATATTGTACCGACCAACCTTACACTTCCGTTTCCTGTTTTAACCTTGGCTCTTATGGGCGTCGGGTCTTCGGACCATCCACCAGGAGTCATCCCTATCCACAATATAATATAGGCGGGCAATATCATATCAACACTGCGGTCTGACGATTGAATTGTTGATTCCTGAGTCCTGTGAGGAACTAGTGTCCTTATCTTCCGTAACCGTCCGCCTTTAACTGCTGCATATCTGCCGACCGTCAACGTCAAGCCATCTCGCACAAATCCGCCCCCCCTTCATTTTACACCCCTCCGTATAGAATTCTGCCCAATAACGTTTAAATGTGTTGTTCCTACTCTGTTTAAATACTTTGTTAATTTCCTACCGAATATATATGTTTATTTCTTTCTTTTAACTGTCTTGTTTCAATAATCCCTCGTTTTGGGCAGATCACGTAGTTGCTGTAACTGGAAGTACACGAGATTTATACTGGTGTGAAGGTCGACACAATGGCAAGTGTCGAGGATATAATCGGAGATTTGAATAGACTGACAAAGTCGGAATTAATTGATTTTATTATCAACAGGAGGTTTTCTAGTGACTCCAAAATTAGTGAAAATGTAAGAAGGTCAGTGGAATCTGATGTTAGTGCCAATTTACCATATAATACAAACGTGAGCAATGTAGGTTATGTGAGCACGGAACAATATCTAAACGTACAATGTGAGTTAAAATGTGTTACAACCGAATTGAACTGCTCGATTAGGGTTACTAAGAATCTTGAGAGAAGCATTGGTAATCTGGAATATATTATAGAATTGCAAAAATCTAAACTTAATAAAAACATTGATTCAAACAGCGTTGCCGCTGTTTCTACACGAAAATATCCTGCATCAGGCAAGAATATTAAAACTCAGGACAATGGGTCTAAAAGTAACAGCAAACTTTGTGTTGATGATACAAACACTGCTCCTGCTGGAGGCAACAAGTCTGAAGTGCACAACATGAAGAAAAATCATAGGAATCCCATCGCTAAAGAACAAGTTGAATGTGCGGTAGGAGAAGCTACTAAAAATATTTTGAAGGAAATCATCGGTATAAACAGTGATACCAGTGACATTGTGGCAGTGGAAAAGAAGAAACAATCTGCGGTATTTGCTTCACTTTTTTCATTAAACACTACAGAAGAATCATTGGGATTATATTTAAGTAATAAATTAAAAACTAAAGACATTAAATGTGTAGAAATAAACCCAGATAACCATAAGAAATCTTATAAATCATTCAGGATTTGTTCCAGTGAGTGTCATGTGAATAATTTGTATAATCCGGAGACCTGGCCAAGGGGTATAGTGGTGAGACCTTTTAAATTTTTTCGTAAAAACCATTACAAACACGGCCAAAACTGACTGCATGGAGTTATTCCATATGAATGTACAATGCTTAAGAACAAAAATGTTACAACTTGAACATTTTCTAATAAGTAATAAAAATAATATTGGTATAATCTGCTTAACTGAGCACTGGCTGACTCAAAATGAATTGCATTGCTATCCGTTGAGTGGTTATAGACTAATTGCGGCTTATTGTAGGACCACAAAACGGGGGTGCATGTATATACGTCAAGGAATGTTTACAGTGTGCAGAAATGGAGGAAATATCAAATATGTCTATTGATCGTATTTGTGAATGTACTGCATGTTATATACATTCGATAAACCTAATAATTGTATCAATTTATAGATCTCCATTTTTGTCTAATAATGTTGAACAATTTCTGTTAATATTGGAAAATATATTGTGTTTTATTGAAGTGAATTTTAGTAATGTGAGAGTAATTTTTGCTGGAGATTTCAATGTTGATTTTAGCAAGAATTCAAATAGTAATTCGAACCAAATTTTGGAAATGTTTGCAAGTTATGGACATGAGAGAACTATATTTGAATATACAAGATGTTTCAGAGACTCCCACACGTGTATAGACAATATATTTGTGAATTTTAGTTATGATTCTGCGAACTGTCTAAATCTTAATATTTCCGATCAGAAAGGCCAGATATGTAAATTTCTGGCAGTAGCTAATAGTGGGGAAGATCACAGTTTGAAATAAGATGTTTTTTAGCAAAAATAAAATAAATAATTTTAACCAGTTGTTGTCTCATGAATTGTGGGAGGAGGTATATAATACAGGTCATGCTGAACAAAAGTTTAAAGTGTTTTTGGAAACATTTATATACCATATGAATATGTGTTTTTGTTCTGGTGGGAGCAGCCGGAACGCGTCTTTTTGTGGGTGGGAACTGAACTGGATCGCTCAAGGGGAATCTTGAATTTTTTTTTCAGATTGTTATAGACAAAATCCTACCACAACTAATAAAAAATTATACCAACAATACAAAAATGTACACAATGACAAATTGTTATGTTCAAAACAAAACTATTTAAATAAAAAAATTAATAACGCAGATAATAGAGGGAAAATAGTTTGGACTATAATAAATCGGGAAACTGGACGTTCGAAAGTCAATAGGTTTCCAGAATATGCTACCTCTGATCGATTTAATTCATTTTTTGTGGAAAATATTAATTACATTGTTAATAATTTACCTCAGCCCACAGAAACAGCTGAAACACTGTTAAGAAATAAAAACGTTAATTTTGTAAAATCCATGTTCATAAAGCCAATTACAGCGGATGACATATGCATTATAATAAATAATTTGAAAAATAAAAAAACACAGGATATTTATAATATCAGTGTTTCAATTATGAAGTATTGTTTGCCACATATTTTAGAGCCTATGTGCCACGTGTTTAATGCCTGTATTGCGGAAGGGATTTTTCCGTCGGATTTAAAATTGGGAAAAGTTGTGCCAGTGTATAAAAGGGGCGATGTGGAGGATTTAAAAAATTACAGACCCATTTCAGTTTTGCCTGCCTTTTCTAAGGTATTCGAAACGTTTATATATAATAACTTATTGTCATTCCTAAATCAGAATATGATTATTTGCAATGAACAGTTTGGATTCCGTAAAGGAATATCTACAAAACATGCCATTCAACAGCTATCGGATCATATACATTAAGCATTTGAAAATAAAGAGTTTTGTAGAGGTCATTTTCTTGATTTGTCCTCCGCCTTTGATTGCGTTGACCACGACATATTGTTGGGAAAACTACAATATTACGGTGTAAGGGGTGTAACACTGGTAGTCCGGGAGCCAGCGACACTGATTTTTGCAAGATTTGTTTAAGATTAATTTAATTTTTTTTGTGTCATATTAAAGCTATAGATACATGAAATCGACTCCTGCCGGTACGACAGCGGGACACCGGCCGATGGCAGCATGGTAAATGTAAAAGAGTAAATGTTAGAAATGTTTAAAGATTAAGCTTTATCTATTGTTTAATAACATTTAATTAAACCTTAAAATGAAGGCATTATTATTCTGATGACGCCCGTGGTGCCTTCAACGTTTAATGTCCGAAAGGTTTATTATTTTGGTCCGAAATATTTTTAAGTAAAATTTGCTGTTTTACTAATAAGAATAATCTAGTAGTTTTTAAATTCCGTTACTATGACACATTGAATCAACAAAGCAGTACCTACGGCTTGATAGCCAGTAGGGCATTGTTTGTCTTGTAATATAATTTGTCAGTGTCATTAATATTATTAACATGTAGATGGTTAATCGTTATCCCCCCAAAGAGGTGGCAGGACTTCATTTTGTTGACAGGCTACATTATTACTATAAGAAAAAAGATAAACCATCCTTAAACAAATGTAGCAAGGAAAAGTGTCGCTGGCTCCCGGACTATGGACTTAATGAAATCATATTTGAAAGACAGGCAGCAAAAGGTTGAGTTGAGGGGCCGACTTAGTGGGACGTTATTCGTTACAAGGGGTGTTCCTCAGGGGTCCATTTTGGGTCCGCTCTTATTTCTTATCTACATTAATGATTTACCAAATAATATAAAAATGAACAACGTAAAAACCATCTTGTATGCGGATGATACCAGCTTCATAATTAATGTGGATAGGAGCCAGAGTGTCGTTGATCTTGGTGAAATTGTTATGACCCAGGCAACGAGGTGGTTTTCGAGCAACTACTTGTGCCTTAATGACTCAAAAACAGTTACTCTAGATTTTAGTATTGTAACGAAGTTACTTTTCAGCCAATTAATTGTTTGCCAAACTTGCAGAATTCTATAAAACCCCGGTCCGACTTTCCCGCCAGATAACCCCGTCCTACAAAACTCCGTCCCCTCTCCCATAGATGGCACCGCTAGAACTATATGTCACTGCTCCTTTATCATTTGAAAACACCTATACCCCAATTTTCCGTTATATCTCACCGCTAGAGAATATCCAAAATCCCTTATAAAGACCCCAAAACATCCATCAGGCAGTCTAACAGTCCTTAAGACTATATTCCGTTTGATAAGTGTGCTAATCAGTTCTAATCAGTGCCAATCCGACCGACATTTTACAAGTGAGTATACTGGGGATTCCCAGGGCGAACCGTATACCTGCCGATTTATTTTCCGATTTGCCGTGTTTTGCATGTGATATTGTACCGACCGACCTTATACTTCCGTTCCTGCTTTAACCATACTGGCTCTCATGGGCGTCGAGTCTTCGGACTATCCACCAAGTGTCAGTCACCCACCTAGTGTCCGATCCTAGTATATTTCCTTGGCTTTCGTGAGCGTCGAGTCTTCGGACTATCCACCAAAAGTCATCAACTCCGTTCCTGCTTTATACACTGGCTCTCATGGGCGTCGAGTCTTCGGACTATCCACCAAGAGTCATCCTTGTCCGCAATATAATTCATCCGGACAATATCATATCGACACTGCGGTCTGACGATTAAATTGTCGATTCCCAAACCCTGGGAGGAACTAGTGTCCTTATCTTCCGCCTGTAACCGCCGCATATCTGCCAACCGTCCCCGTCTAGTCATCTCTCATAAATCCCCCCCCCTCCGTATAGAATTCTGTCCGAGAATGTATTATTTCTACTTAGTTTGAATTTCTTGTTAATTTGCCGTTGAATATACATGCTTATTTCTTCCGTTTAAACCTCTTGTTTTGATAAACCTCGTATACCACCATTTCCTGCAACCCGGTATATCCCACATTACGAATTCCATACAATTAAAGCCTGTATTGGAGTTCGCCGCCTTCCCAGTCAAGAAGATCTGACCCCTGGAATACCGTGTCTTCACTGCAGCTACCCGAGGTGTCACGTGGAGTAAACCACTCGAATAAATCTGGCGCCCGAGATCCCCTTTCCTTTTGATTAACCGCCTCCCCCACAAAAGTGCGTCACAAATTTGGCGCCCGAGCAGGGACTTCGCTTCAAAACCGCCACCCCCCCCCTGTTTCATATTTCACCTCGAGTCAATACCGCCCCCATCAAATTTCCGAAATACGCCGAGCACACCCGAACGCTTCCGGAGCCAAACAAAGCATCGTACACCCCTTCCAACCGTACCATACGTCATAACAACCGAGTGTGATAAATTTCCGAACTTACCCGAGCCCACCCGAACACTTCCGAAGTCAAACGAAGTACCGTACACCCCTCCTAACCGTACCTGAAGCAAAAATATCTCCGGGCCACCAGTTTCCGAACTTCCCCGAACCCACCCGAACGTTTCTGAAACCAAACCAAACACCGTACACCGCTCCCAACCGTACCTTAAGTCATTACAACTCAGTGCCACCAGTTTCCGAGTTTCCCCGAACCAACCCGAACGCTTCCGAATTCAAACGAAGCACCGTACACCACTCCCAACCGTATTTCAACACATTTTAACTCAATCCCACCAACCTCCGAACTCACCCGAACATTTCCGAAGACAAACAAACCGCCGTATCCACGACATTTCCAATCAGAAACATGGACTCCAAGCTTACCAACGTAAATACCGAGGTAGATGATACCTCCGTGGGCCTGGAAGCCGCTGACTTACGCATAGGATGGATCTACCGACTGAGGAAGGACGAACTTGTTGAGGAGGTCGCCAAATTCAGCCTAAACTCCGAAGGCACTGTGGACGCACTCCGGAAGCGCTATAGTAGGTTCATTAAGAACGGACGTGCGACTCTAGCCGTGAACACTTTGGATGCCCCAGTCTTTCCATCACCCATCGCATCACCGAACCCAAACCCGAACCCACCGACCGTCTACCAAGCTCCACTAGAAATCCACAAGTGGAATGTTTCATTTAACGGACGTACGGACCCAGTAGCCTTCCTCGAAAGACTGGACGAAGCGAGAGTCGAGCACCACGCGACTACCGAACAACTTCTCCCAGCATTACCCAGCCTCCTAGAAGGTAATGCACTGCTATGGTACCGAAATAACCGCCCTACATGGACCAGCTGGCGCGACTTTCTCCGTGACTTCCACCATTTTTATCTACCGGAGGATTACCTCATTAACTTGGAAGCCGAGATAGCCAACCGCCGCCAGGGACCCTCCGAGCCGGTCTTGGAATACCTTACCGACCTACAAACGCTCCTTCGCCGTCACGGAGGATACGCCCCCTGCCCGATATTCTAATCCAGTCCCCCACCGAAACTCCACCGTCACCAATACACCGACAACCCAAAACAACCCACCACCGAGAAACCTTTCTGTCAACCGTCCTGGTCCCACCGAACAATACTCCCGTGGAAACAATTCCCAAAGACCGACCTCCCGAAATCAAACCTCCGACCCAACGTGCTGGCGTTGCGGTAAAGACGGGCACTACCGTAGCCAGTGTCGCTCACCAGAAGCGGTCCTCTTCTGCTCCCGTTGTAAGCGACCTGGGATCTTATCCCGTAACTGCCCGTGCCCATCGGGAAACTAATACGGAACTGTGTGAATAGGAGGTCCGCCCAGTTCCGCCACAAAGAAATCTCCGGCCCCAGCCTACTGACAACCGTGACGAGTTGTGCCTCCTATGATCACACCCGTAGAGACATCCGCCCCCACGTCGACCTAGAAATAGGAAACTTTTGCATATCCGCCTTGGTTGATACCGGCAGCACTCACTCCTTCATGAGCCGTCAAGCCGCCGAACAATGCATAGCCGTAGAAGCAGAAGTGCATGACCCTCTCATCAGAGAAGTTAGAACCGTAACTGGGGCATCAATAACTATTACCGATGCCCTCCGAATGAATTTCCGCATCAATGGTTGCCACTTCTATGAACTCTTCCACATCATAGACACACCGGTGTCCGACGTCATACTTGGAATGGACATCCTCCAATCCACACAGCTGACAATAAATGTGGGAAGTGGCACCGCAACCGTAACCCGACAAGCTTCAACCACCCCGCGCTCTAAACCCGTTATCGCCACCGTCGCTACCGTACACGCCGCCCCTTTACTATCAGCACCCAAGTCTCCCTTACCGACCCCATCCAAACTTACACTCACCGAACAAATCCGACTAGAGGAATTCCTAGCAAAAGAACTGCCCGTATTTCAAAACCTCTACGGTGTCGTCAACTGCGTAGAGCACCAGATTCGCCTAGCTAATCCCGAACCCATCAAGCAACGCTACCACCCCCAGAACCCGAAAATGCAAGAACTCGCTAACACGGAGGTAGACCGAATGCTAGACGAAGGCATCATTGAACCATCCTCCAGCCCCTGGAGCTCACCTGTAGTAATCGTCCGCAAAAAGGATGGCAAACCCCGATTCTGTATTGACTTCCGTAAAGTGAACGAAGCCTCTATTAAGGATGCCTACCCTCTACCGTACATAAATGCCATCCTAGACAAACTCCGACAGGCTCGCTACATCTCTAGCATCGACCTTAAGCAAGGGTTCTGGCAGGTTCCGCTCTCCGCAAGCAGCAAACAAATCACTGCGTTTACCGTCCCAGGCCGAGGCCTTTTTCACTTTAAAGTGATGCCATTTGGCCTGCATTCCGCACCGGCTACTTTCCAACGCCTCCTCGATACCGTCATTGGCTACGAAATGGAACCCCGTGCCTTCGCTTACTTGGATGACATCATCGTGTTAGGGAAAACATTCGACGAACACCTAGACAACCTCCAGGAAGTCTTCCGCCGCCTCCTTTCCGCCAACTTACGACTGAACCCCGAAAAATGCCACTTTGGAAGGAAATCGCTAACATACCTGGGACATGTTGTAACCGAAGACGGAATTCACACCGACCCAGACAAAGTCGCTGCTATCCTCAGTATTCCAGAGCCAACCAATATACGTGAGTTACGCAGGTTTCTGGGAGTCGCCTCTTGGTACCGACGATTTATCCCAGCCTTTTCCAAAATTGTGGCTCCGCTAACGAAATTACTCCGCAAACAGCAACGATGGATCTGGTCACCTAAACAAAGCTCCGCCTTCGCCTCGTTAAAAACGCATTTAACCGAGTCTCCCGTTTTGACTTGTCCCGATTTTACCGAACCATTCATCCTCCAGACCGATGCCTCCGACAATGGACTAGGAGTGGCTCTCACTCAAACCATAGACAACTCCGAACACATCATCGCCTACGCCAGCCGCACGGTATCACCACCCGAGAAAAATTATTCCGTCACCGAAAAAGAATGCCTGGCTATAGTATGGGGAATAGAGAAAATGAGGCCAGTAGGTAAGTTTGGACAGTTCTGGGACAGAGGCTGAGGTTCACCTTGAACTTGAATTAAATTCAAGTAGTGGGGGATATACCCCCCCACTCCCCCCACCCATTATTAGGTGGGGTATCCCCTTCCCCCTACCCTTCTACATCAGGAGCTCCTAGAGAATACGTCTGCTCCAGCCGGTGGTAAAGCTCATAATGAAAGAATTTTAAAGCAGGTAATCCCTACCACAAATAACTCCTAAAGAATACGTCTGCTCCAGCCGGTGGTCAAGCTCATAATGAAAGGATTTTAGAAACCAGTAATCCCCTCTATGGTAATGAAATAATTTAGTATAGTCTAAAATGTCGTTGGAACAGGTTGTAGAAAAAGTATGTTCTGCTATACTTGCACACTTAAATTCCAACTATCCCAAAAGGTTATATGAGTTTAGTGATGAAGAATTGAAATATTTTTCGTTGGATTATTTAATTAAATTTGCTAATCCTTTTGAATTGCAATACATTTGGGAAAAATTACCCGAGAGTTACAGACAAAGTATAACTTTACAGCAGGGGTTACCTTGTCTTGAGCATTACAATAGACCTGAGGATAATGTGCATATTGATGGACCACCTCCTTCTAAAAGAAATTGTTATAGATGTTTTTAAGTACGTCACGTGATGTATAAAATAGTATATAACCAGTTAATAATATAATGGAATTTAGTAAATGTGCAAAGCATACTATACACAAGTAAGTTTAAAATTATTATAATTATTGTTTAATATTTTAATTCAATTACACATATTTCAGTGGAATCAACTAAGAAAATTTCCACAATGTCAACAACTTTATTAAACGAAAAAATTTATTTTCTGAACAAGTCAAGAAATAAATACATTTGCATCGGACTATCTCCACAACATAATTTTGATCCAGTTATTAAATTTGTTGGACAAAGAAAACAATGTGTTATTCTTCACGAAGCTGATTGGTTGGAGTTTTTAAATAATCAAGGAATCATGACAAATTATTTTTATTGTCTTGAGACTCAATGGCAGCCGATTATCCTTTCCAATTCCAGTACCATTCATTTTGAAGTTATTAAAGAAAAGAAAATATTACGTATTCAACAAGAATCTGATAATATTTACATGGGATTTGAAACTGTAGTTGAATTGTGGACGTTGTTAAATCTTATAAAAAATTACTTGACCATGTTGAAAAAACAAGATTTTTGTAATTATTACACCAATTTCACGAAAAATATGTCCAGACAATTGGAGGGAGATATTTCATCCAATATTAATAATACTATTTGTTCAATGCATGACATGTATACTCAAAATACATTTTGTTTAATAGAACTTAATCAATTTTGTCCAGAGAGAATTGTAACAGATGTTAGTTTAATGAAACTGTATAATAACTGATATTTTTAAAAGAATAAAGAACTGGTTTAAGAAAATTATTTTTATTTATATGATAAGAAGAGGTGGCTTAGTAAAGTATAAATATCAAGCAAACAAACACGTTGGTATATCACATTCAAAATGTGGATGTGTTACGCTGCAGAATCATGGCCAAAGGCAGAAGATTTGAAAAGTACAGTGCAACGATTAGAGTGTGAGTTTAATGATTTAGCATTTGATGCAGATCATGAATCCGTATACGGAAAAGATATAGTGTTTGAGAATGAACGAGAAAATCTTCACAAATTAGCAATCCGATACGGACGAGGTGGTGATACTTGCAATGCTTATTTGAGGGGGAAAATTTCAATAGAAGACTTTTGTTCCAAATTAATGGAACTAGAATTTCGTGGATTTCTCAAAGATGTTAAGAAATATGTAACACCAGAGTTGAGAGAAAAGTATAAACTGGATGAAAAACCAGAAGATATTCAAGAAGAGGAAGGAGATGTTCAAGAAGACTAAATTATAATGTATTGTAGTCAATAATTTGTATTGTTTTTTAAATATATTATTTAAGACTATTGTTGTTGTTTTAATAATAAAACCCAAGTATAAAAAAATATATTTATTTCATAATAAATTCATCATACAATTGAAATACATTACTTAAAGCACATACAGAATTTACTTTGGAATGAAAAAAACACTTTGCTTCTAAAACTTTCAATGATGGCTGCTCGTCAAATTCAAAAATTGGTTTAGTGGTATATTTTTTCAAAAAATCCAACTTTTCACGTCCCTTTACGTAAATCTCATCACAATCTTTTGTTAACCGTTTTACAACACTTGAAAATGTGTAAAGGGGTACAAATCCTTCTTCCCATTTTATGCAGTGGTGGGTATGCATCAACCAATTAGCTTGTTTTTGGTACTCTGGTGGTAAATAATGAAACACGAATGGTGGTTTGAAAATGTAGTGTGTTAAACGCTTTCCATCAAATGCAGCTAATTCCTTAGGAGTAAATGAATTTTTTGCGGTTACAAAACCTTGAACATCCAACACGATTTTCATTTTTAGATATTATACCAAACTGAATCACAAGCTAAATGTTTAATGCTGTTATAGCTGTCGGACTGACTTTGTAAATGGATTGTAGGAAAACATTTTATCATGTAAAATAAGACAGTAAGCTGAGGTATTTGCTGGTACATTCTCAGTTGTTTCAAATTCAATTCTAATAGCTACTGAACTTGTTTGGACAGGGTCTTTTTGGTGTGAACAGTTAACGTAGATAAGTGGAGCTAAAGTCTTAAAATCTTCGGGGGATAGTAGAGGTTCATTCTCTTTTTCGTAATATGCTTGTTGGAAGTTTGAATACATTTCATATAAAGTAGCCCACTGGTTGTTTTTAAAATTAACATTTAAGTTATCATATGGATACCTTTTAGAATTTAAATAAACGCGAAAATTACCGATATTGCAATGATCAAACTTACTCATATCTTTGTCAGATTTTTGTTGGCGATCAGTTTGGAAACCGAAAATTATGTGTCTAGGGGTTTCCAGTTTAGAAGAAGTTTTAACTGACCAACTATGATTTCTTGTTTGGGTTAGATTTGGTAATTCGTGAATTTCCCAAGTTCTAAATGCCATTGGAATTTCTACGTTTTTATCTGTTAATTTTGATAGTTCAAGTTCTTCAGCTAATCCTACAGATATGTGTGGTACTTTCCAATAAATTTTATCAATGTGTACTTTTATAGTTTCTGTAGTTGTAGGATTTATAATTGCATTTACATCGCTGTTACTTCTGACAAGAACTAAAGATTTATCAATTGGTAAAATTATTTTTTTGTAATCTTCTGCAAAGCCCAACCACGCTTTAAGTGGTATGCAAACATTAAAGTTTCCAGTCGCGGTATCAACTAAAATGTCTTTAGTTCCACTTTTTTTGGGAACCATCCGGAATTTTCTAATTTTTTACTTTCATTTGGAGTGTAAGATATTAAGCCTTTCATAGTTGCTCCCTGTCCAACTTTAGATATATTATCTATTATAATTCCATTTAATTCAAAACGTATTTCACTAAACAGATGTGATATTGGATTATTGATGAATTTAGCTGTTTTAGATACTGTTCCATCGCTTTTTAGTAGTCTTCCTTCTATGTAAACATGACTTTCACATATGAGGGAAAACATATTTTCTTGTGGAATTGTAATTCGAATTTCATCATTGTTATCAAATCGTGTAGTTGCAGGTTGGTGGGTGTGCACTTCCCATTCAACGATGGAATTATCAACAACAATTTGTTCTCTCACGTCTAGTATATTTGCCATTATTTTAATAATCCAATTGCTTTTAAAAATGTTATATTATTTGGTGTTAATCGATCAACACCTGTAGCACGACTGCACTGAAAACTTGTTTGTTTATTCTTAATATTGTCGTTAAACGGTTTATATGGATGGTTTCGAATACTGTATTTTATCACCATTTTATGAATTTGCTTTTAAATGTAATCCTACAGTAATGGTTTCTCCTCTAAAATCAACTATATCACCGTCTTGATCAAGTATTTTAACAGTAATGTTGGTAATTGTTCTAACGTTGATTGGTAAGTAAATTACATTTTGTGGAGACTCAACTATTTTATACCCTGGTGGTGTAGTAGGAAAAAATTCGTGAATTATATGTCCAAGTTGACCGTTATTGTAAGAACCAGTTGTTATATTACAATAAATGCATAAAGCATTTATTTTTAAAATATTTACAGGAAAATCTGATATAGTAAGTGTGTTTTTTTTAATTATTTTTTTGCTGAATCCTAGTAATTCTCCGATAGAATTCGGCTTGGTAAAATCAATGTCTTCAGTAAATTTAATAATTATTTTTAATGTACTATTATTGGCTTCAATTGATAAATACACTGGTTTTTTCTGTTTATAATTACCCGTTTCCCTCGGATCATCTACCGCACTTCTTAGGTAACTATTTATATCTCTGATTTCATACGCTCCTGTAGGAATCTCAATACTTTTATTATCGTAGTAAAATTTATTGTTTTTAGGATGTATATTAGGTATAGAATTGAAAGTTTCAAAGTGTGTTAAACCCAACGTATATTCAACATTTTCATTTAGAAATAAAGGAGTATCAAGGTCATGACTAATTATAGATTTTTTTCCAGTTAAATTAAATGTGTAAGACGACATGTTTGCCGTGCGACTACTGAATATATTATGTTAAGATAGTTTATATAAAAATTCTAAACACAAGTGACCACAATTCTCTGCATTATACTGTTGATATCTGTTATAATTGTAAAATATTTTATTATTGCTACCATCACCATAAAAATATTTAATAAGTTCTAATGGAGGTTTTAAATGTCCAAAACTATCGAAATACACAATATGTCTATCTCGTTTGTAATAAGCCGTCCAATGAGTGCCATTGTTATGTTTACTGTCGAGATTAAGAATTCCTGATTCATTTTTATGAATTTTGTTTGGTAATTCATCTCTCATAAATACACCTCTAAAATGGGGAATTTTTAATAATTTAGCATATTTCATTAAATCGATATTACTTAATGCATGGCGTGGTAGCTTCACTAAAAGTTTTTTTTATGTGGAGTCAAATATAAACCTAAACCATTTTTCTAAGGTTTTAAATAAAGTCCACTCCCAACACTTGCTTCAATTACACGGTTATGTCTTTCCTTTTCTTTTAGGTCTTGAGCTTGACGTTTACTATCTGTAACTGCTTTAGCTATTGCAGCACCTCCTCCAGCTAAACTTCCAATTGCTGAAAGTGCAGCAAAAATCGGTATAAGCGGTAAAATTCCTCCAGACTTTGGAATTGGAATGATTCGTTGTTTTGGTGGATTAATTTGTTGTTTTTTAAGAGACGTCAACGCAATTTCAGCATTATCAATTACATTTAAACCGGTTTTACCCTTTAGACTGTCTCTTGCTCTTTTAATAGCTTGCTTAAAACTAATATTTTTTCTTTTTTTGTATGTATTTTTAGTTCTTCGTTGTCCCATACCAAATGTAGTTTTAGCCTTCATAATTCCAGCTACACTTAAAGCAGCCGCTTTTTCACCAAAACTAGCGTCACCAGATCGAATTCGTTGTACTGCTTTTTCTGTTAAAACTTTATCAGCCTCGTGTCGTTGTTTAATATCTTTTTCTTGAGAATATGCAATATCGTGCTCTTTACAAGCCTTATCCAACGGATTAACACCTCTATCTCCTCTAGCTAATCTTTTACTTAAGCGGGTGCCTGGACCACAAAAGTTATAGCCCGGAATGTGTAATTCAAAAGGTAATTTATTAATTAATGTATTAACAAAACCAGAACCTGTTCTAACCAATCTTCTTCTACGAATGATTCCTTTCTTTTTAGTAATACTCATTATATATGTATCAAGTTGTAAGACGATAGGAATACTGACACATTATTTTTCAAATGTCATTATTTAAAGGTTTAATATAGTATATAAATATATTGTTATCTAAAAATATAAAAATAGTTATAAGAACTCTTCCAAGTGCTTGCAGTTCCAGGAAAACGGCTAAATAAACAGGTTTAACTGCTTGCAGTTCCGGGAAAATGGCTAAATAAACGGCTTTAAAGGGTTGCCGTTCCCGGAAAACGGCTAAATGAACTGCTTTAACGGCTTGCAGTTCCAGGAAAACGGCTAAATAAACGGGTTTAACTGCTTGCAGTTCCCGGAAAACGGCTAAATGAACTGCTTTAACTGTTTGCAGTTCCCGGAAAACGGCTAAATAAACGGCTTTAACGGGTTGCAGTTCCAGAAAAACAGTAAAAACAGTTCAAAAATATATACCAAGTTATAATACGAAAATAGTACTCTTCAAATATCAATATATAAGGCTTTGTACACATGTATATACAATTAGTTCTTGCAATGAAAATTGAACCACAACAACTGTCCTTACCTATTGTAAATCATGATGTAGCTACTTTAACTAATAAATATCAAAGACACAATCGTTTATTAGGTAGTGATTGTAAACGGGCACTATTTGTTGGTAGTTCTGGATGTGGAAAAACTAATGTTATGATAAGTTTATTATCACACCCAAATGGTTTAAGATTTGAAAACGTATATTTGTATTCAAAATCACTACATCAGCCTAAATATGAATATTTAAAATTGTTATTGAAACCTATAAAGGAAATGGGGTACATGGAATATGAAGATGATTCAAATATTTTACCTCCAAATCAAATTAAAAAAAATTCTGTGATAATTTTTGATGATATCATTTGTTGCAATCAAAGTATAGTCAGAGACTATTTTTGTTTTGGACGACATCAAAATATTGATTGCTTCTATCTTTGTCAGACATATTCATCTGTGCCTAAACAACTTATAAGGGATAATACAAACTTGATAGTTTTATTTAAGCAAGACAATACAAATTTAAAACATATATACAACGACCACGTAAATACAGACATGACATTTCAACAATTTAAAAATTTATGTTTAACCTGTTGGAAAGAAAAATATGGATTTTTGGTAATTGATAAGGATAGTAACATTAACTCAGGTCGATATAGAAAAGGTTTTGACAATTATATATATTTATAAGTATAGAACAGTTCAAATTAATTCAAGTGTTGGTAGAGATGGACAAACAACTAGCAAGAGAACTGTTAAAAACCAGAAAAGCAATAAAAGAAAAATATCAAAGTTTAAGGTCTGATATTCATCAATCCAATATAAAATTTCGAGAAGTGTTCAAACCGATTACTAAATCTTTTCAAGACGTTTTGTCTACTTTAAAAACAGAAACAAAAATTGAACCTGAAACAAAAATTGAACGTAAAACAGAAAATTTCGAATCAGAAGAAGTTAATAAAAAACCTATATCTACAAGAGAACCACCACAATTTTTAAAAGATGAATATGTGTTTGAAAATGATGAAACAGTACAAGATGAAACTATGCAAGATGCGGAAATTAGTGACATATATTTAGATCAAACTAAAAGTGATTTCCTCCAACTTTTAGAAACACCATCATTTATTCATTATATTGAACAATATAATACACCTTTACCAAGAATTTATATTGAAGAAATGATAAGGGACACTGATGATCAATTTGATCATAACCATGGAGTGCGACATGATTATGAAACTGAAAAATTTACAATTGGAGATTCACAACTAACATTTAAAGGGGCTGATATTGAAATTAATGGTTTAACTTATATTGGAACACCAGGCTTGTACGAATTATTGTTTAAAAAAAAACCAATAGGATATAAAAAAGATGATCATAAAAATTATATGGATATTTTAAAAAGAACTCATACATCGCAATTATAATCCACAAGACCAATTAGTTGGGAACAAATCAACCAAATATAAGCAAGTTATTCAACCGGAAATGAATAAAAAACCTGATCCTTTTAGAGAGAGAGTAAGTTCACTACCAACTAGTACACGAACGCTAACTGGTAAAGGATTAATGTTAGAGGTTAATAATAACGACATTGAATATGTGCACTGGGATGATCCTAATGAATTGGTAGATAGATTACGTCTTTTAGTATCATCACAAGTTGCTGGAAATACTAGTCACAGTAATGAAATTATTTCTATAATTGAAGAGTTACGTGAAGCTAAAATTATTGAATAAAACATTAAACGCATAAAATAATTAATCAGTTAAAACTTAAAAGTCGACAATGACATTAGATAAATTTGGAAGAAAACTACACCATCCACATCATTATTATAATTATGAAATTCATGATCTTATAAGAAGTTTAAATATACCCAGTAAAACTGATCTCGACTCATATTCATACCATATGACTTTATTAATAATTGGTGAACAGGTTAAATCTGACGGTACTTATATTTTATTGCATGGTGATACATATTATAATTTTTCATTTGAAAAGGGAAAAATCGCATATTTAACCATTTTTCCGGGTAACGTTGATGTGTTTATAAATAATAAAAAACAGGACAAAAGTAAATTGCAAGGAAAGGATTTATTAGTTAATGATAAACTGGTGTTCAAAAAGCCAACAAAATCCCCATTGTATAAATTATACGTTGAATGTATTGTTAAATGTCCAATTGAAAAATGAAAAAACAGTGAAACAACAAATAGTAGATGAACCGCACAAACCGGCAAGGAGGTACTTTAAACGTAGACGAGTGATCATTAAAAGTTTAAATGATTTATTTCAAGCGGATTTAGTAGAAATGATACCATATTCAAAATTTAATAAAGGATACAGATATATTTTAGTGGTCATTAATGTATTTTCAAAATTTGTATGGGCCGTTCCTGTTAAAAGTAAAAATGGTAACGATGTTACTGACGCAATCAAAAAAGTATTTTTAAATGAAACCCCAAAAAATTTACAAACCGATATGGGTAAGGAGTTCTATAATAAACATTTTCAAAACTTAATGCTGAATTTAAATATAAATCACTATAGCACTTTTTCCAATCTAAAAGCTAGTATTGTTGAAAGATGTAATAGAACATTAAAAAATAAAATGTGGAAACAATTTAGTCTTCAAGGAAATTACAAATGGTTAGATATTATACCAAAAATTGTCAGTGAATATAATACTAGTCGTCATAGAACTATAGGAATGCGACCTGCTGATGTAAACATGAAAAATGCAAAACATTTACTAAATACTGTTTATAGTCACGCTAAGCATATGGATCCAACAAAGAAAAAACTTAAGATTGGAGATTACGTGCGAATAAGTAAATATCGTGAAGCATTTGCAAAAGGATACACACCCAATTGGTCAAATGAAATCTTTAAAATTATGAAAGTTCAGTTAACAAATCCTACAACTTATATTTTGGTAGATGAGAAAAATGAAGAAATAAAAGGTGGTTTTTATGGTTATGAACTTCAAAAAGTTATGTATCCCGATATTTATTTAGTAGAAAAGGTTATTCGAAAAAAGGGGGATAGATTATTTGTTAAATGGCTTGGTTTCGACAATACGCATAATTCTTGGATTTCAAAAAATGATTTACCATAAATACGAATGTAATATAATAAATAAAATAAACGTCTTTTTTATATAAATAATTGAATTTTATTTTTAAAACATTACAATGAATATTTTACATATAGTTTCAATGATACAAAAGTTATTAATGTGATTGTTACCATTACAATGACAAATACAAATAAAGACAATGAAACATAAATTACTACATCTATGGGTTTTGTAATAAAATTATTTCTAGTTGAGTTTCGTATTACATAGGTATACCAGTAATTATCTTGTAAAGTTCTATTTGGATATAAGAACAAAATTCTATAATTAATAACATTTGTTGAGTTGATAATGTCTTTATTAATATTAGTTTTATACACTAGTTGCTTCTCGTTAATTTTTGATATTTCTAAAGGTTTCCAATTATCAGGCCATTTATCATTTCGTGAACCATTAAAGTCCAAACAAATAAATCCATTTGAAGGTGGTGGATTCGGATACTGTATATAAAATATATTGCCAACTAAGGCAGACAACACAACGTAGCTTGTTGTTAGAGAAGGCATTTTACAACTAACACTATTTACAAATTTTACAAATTTATATATCATCTAATTCTTGCCATAATAATTTTGTTGCATTATACAATTCAAGTTGATGATGACCCCAAGCAAGTGTTTTGGGAGAATTTGAAATTACAAAGCGTTTATCATCAGCACTAGATAATGCCACTTTATTTTTGTATTCGGTATACACATTGTGTAAATGTGAACGAATATTATTCATTTTCCTAAAAATTTTGATTTCCTTATTTTCTACAATATTTTTGTAGTCATTTTCTGTCAAATTATTTTTGGTAACATAATCTTTAATTCCTTTAGCTTTTTTTGTGCAGTTTCCGTTAACATTTATACAATATGCTTTTGAACCAGTTCCATAAAATTCCCAACAAATCTCTCCAGCATTTTCATCTTTCATTTTTCCCAAAATTGATTTTGTTACTGGCATGTCATGTTTATTAACAACGTCATAATTGGAGGTGTCAAACTTATCTAGATTTGCTTTCATATCGGTATAAAAATTATCAGTAAAAACTTCTAATACTAATGAATCAGTATCAGTGTAGAGTAGAGAAACGTTTGTGCCATATTTCTTTTTAATAAAGCTATAATAAAAATCATACATCACCGTTTTTGCTAAATCTAAAATGCAGAAACCAACAAAAATGGGTTTATTATAAACAATTTTCAGTTTATCTAATTGAATTGCTACCAGATTTTCAGAAAATATTGATGAATTTTTATAATTTGGTTTAGCTATCAACACTTCAGCTCCAACTTTATGTCCAATATTTTCCCAATGAGTTACCAACTTGACATCTACCCTTTTGTCAACATTTTCCATAGTTTTACCAAATACTGAATTAATCATTAGTTTAAAAAAGTCTTTTTCAAATTTATTTTTTGCCTTATTTCTCATATCAGTGTTTAAATCAATGTATTTCTTTAACCAAGGTGATTGGCTAAATTCTAAGACTCTATGAATTTTTGTTAACCGTAAACCATTATCCAAAGCTTGTTTTAAATTTCGGTAATGTATAATATATTTCTCTTTATTATATAAATTTGGAATTAATTTTGTTATTTTTGTAGTACTCTGTGGTGAAACTTTAGTTTCAGGACAAAAGGGTAAATCATTATGTAAATCGTGTAATTCATTAGGGTATTCTAAATCAACTTCTAAAATATACCCTTTATGAGAGTCTTCTAAAATACTGAACATATCTAAATTTTGAATTTCACTTTCATCCAACCATTTAAAATTACTTGTTGGTAGAAACTGTGACATGGCTATTCCATATAAATTTGTCGCGTCCAAGTACATTACAAAAGATGTTGGTTTTGAAGCGTTATATTGAGGCATAAATTTATTATTTGCAACGGCTTTTCGTACACTACACTGACTAACTCCACCTCTGATTCCCTTTTTCAAAAAATGTAATTTATCAATATCCGTCAATAATTCAAATTTAATATTTGTGTATTTTAACATTGCATCCCAACTCAATCCTGGTGAAGTATAGTAATGAGTTGGGTCCAAATCATAGACACTCAAACAAATTTTGCGAAAACTTTCAAATACATCAGTTAATAACAAAACATCTGACTTTAAGTAAATGTCAGAGTAATCACGTAAAGATTTACATTCAAATAAATTCCAAACCTCACAAGCACGTTTGTAATCCTGTTTTGAAATATCTTGTTCATATAATTTATCGTAAAAATCTTTATGTGAAGGTAGTTTTGTTTCAGCAAGTTTATCTAAACAGTCCACGTAAGAATATGGAAAAACACCTTTTGGTCTGATAAAATTAAATTTTAAATCATTGGAAAAATATTTGCGTACTTCGTGACATTGTTCATCAGATAAATTTTGACTTAGTTTATCTAAGCTGGAAGCCATAAATCTAAAAGAGTCCAAAAATCTTAATTTCAAGAACACATTTTCTGTTTTGTTATCATCTTTTATCAGATGATCTACTAAAATGTGTTTAGTGAATGATATACACCGTTCTTTATTTTGTGCAATTACATCTATTTTTTCCTTTTCACATGCTAAAACTTTAATAAATAAATGTGCATCATAACCTGATAAGTTGTGGAAAAATACCGGTATGAAATTTGGAACTTTAAAATTTAAATTGCATATCGAGTGAGCTGCACCACGATATTTTCCAGTCAAATGACAATGATCCTTTACTTTTTCATCAAGTGGATGTTTGCAAATGTGGCAAATTGTTGCATTTTCAAAATTTTGTTCATCATCTACTGTCAAACACATTGGTACTACAGGTTTCAAATATTTATGATAAATTTCTTTAACATCAGCCTCTAAGCTTTTGATAAACACATCTGAACTATTTGGACCGCGAACACCCAGAAACCCACCCGGATTACTGCATTCGAGACAACCAACTCTACCGCCACTTCTGGAACTCCAACAACTTAACCGAACCCCACATGTCCGATCCCTGGAAAATGTGTGTACCGAAACCACTCCGTAAAACCGTTCTTGAGTTCTTGAGGAAAACCATGATGCACCTACTGCAGGGACACATGGGCATTGCCAAAACCATCACCCGAATCGCACTGCGATACTATTGGCCAGGAATGTTTCGAGACATTGCTAAGTACGTGCGAGGGTGTCTGCAATGCCAACGCTATAAACCGTCCCAACAACGTCCGCCCGGAAAAATGCAACCATCCAGTAACCGCCATCCTTGGGAAACAGTCAGTACCGACTTAGTCGGACCGTTGCCGCGCTCCAGCAAGGGCAATAACTACCTGATTGTCTTCCAGGACCGTTTTACAAAATGGGTTCAATGCCGTCCTCTTCGAAAAGCAACAGCTCAAGCAGCTAGCCAAGCCATTTATGAAGAGATCATTACCCGTTTTGGATGCCCGAAAACCGTTATCAGCGACAACGGCGTCCAGTTCGCCGGCCGAAAATTTCAGGACCTGCTGAAGGATCTTGGTATCACCCACCGATTTACACCACCGTACACTCCTCAAGCTAATCCCGTAGAGCGAACCAATAAAACCCTGAAAACCATGATTTCCCAGTACTGTGAAGCAGACCAGCGCAAATGGGATCAACGTCTTCCGGAATTCTTATATGCTATCAACAGCTCCCGCCACGACTCCACGGGTTTCTCCCCGGCTTTCCTCAACTTCGGTCGAGAAATAGAACTTCCCGGAGCTCTGTACGCCGCCCATACCGCCCCTCATGCCAACGACCCAGAAAACATCGATCAAACCATTCCCGACACTCATATCCACCGCCTCGCCCAGCTACAAAACACTTTCGAGTCAACTTATCCCGTGCCTTTACCACCCAAAGTCACCACGATAACCTCCGCCGCCGAGAATGGCGCTGTCACCTAGGGGACCGTGTTATGTAAAAAGAACACCACCTCTCCGACGCCTCCAAAGGTTTCGCCGCCAAGCTCGCACTGAAATATAGTGGCCCGTACACCGTTACTAAAGTCCTCTCCCCCGTGGTATACAACCTCAAGTCCGACTCCGGCAGAACATGCAACCGTATCCATATAAAAGACATGAAACCCGCATCCGACAACTCCGTTTAAACCAAACAAAAAACCCGACTCATTGTTGTAGTGCCGCCAAAAAACCGCATCCAACACCTCCCAACTCGCCAACCATCCGAGGACGCCAGGCTGGCAGCCGCCAAGAGAGCGGAGCTACAGGCCCAGGCCAAACAAGTGACGAGGAACCTGGCGGCCCAGACGAAAGCTCCTAAACCGGCCGCACCTTTATTCCGCCGCCCGCCTGCACCACAGAACTTCCGCCGCCCGCCTACACCGTCGACCTTAGACCGCCCGCCCCAACCGTCAAACTTCCGCCGTCCGCCCAAACCACCGACTGCACCGACAAAGGCACCCCCGACCTTCCGACCCTCACCTCCGACCGTCACCACCACCCATGACACTAGCCCCGTCATTATACCTTCCCCAATACCCCCTCCTGACCAAACTCCTAAAGTTAATGTTCTACAAAACATCATCCTGAAACCCCCCCGTACCTCCCGACCGAGACGCCGCAACCGGATCCGGCAACAAATCCGCAACCCGGACGGCTCCCTACGGTGGATCACCACCAACCGACCATAGCCAGAATTCATTTTTTAATTTTAATTTTAATTTTTAGAGAAATAAATTCCTTTCAATTTACTGACCGCCTATCATTTGTATTCTCTTTCACAAAGCCCGCCAATGGATCTTTTAAACGCTCGAGACCGTCAGCTTATTAGCGAAATGGAGCTGGCAACGGAGGAGATGGGCGACATCGACCGATCCGCCTTCGAGATGCGCCCCGTGAAGGAAGAGCAACCAGACTCTACCCGCCAACACCACCCGCCGCCCAGACATCACCGAATTCCGCAACCATATCCGGGTATTCCTGCCAGTTAAACGATACGACCTGTGCTGGAAATGCGGGGAACCCGGACACTCGAGGGGGCGCTGTATCAACAAGAGCCGCCTCTTCTGCTCAAGATGTGGCTTGTGTGGAACCATGTCACGGGACTGTCCGTGCCCATCACGATCGACAGCACAACCCGCGCCGTCCTCCGCAACCGCATCCCCGTCGACATCACGTCCCGACCGCCAGCCGACCCCACCGTCACCCCAACCAGGACCGTCCCGGAGCAGCCCACCCCGAACCGTCAGAGGAAGGATCCTCCGCCACTCACCATCGCCCATCCACCCCACCACCGTTAACCGCCTTCAGTGCCCCAAGGACGCTGCAATTGCTGGTTCCACCGGGTTTGAGACTCCAGATCACCGACCAGCCTGTGTGACCAGTGTCCAGTGTCCTGTGTGTGTAGTGCCTCGAACAAGAACATTTTTCTAGTTTTAAATTTTGGGATATTTCTTTTAATTGATGGGTTTTGAAACAAAAAAAAAGAATATATATATATATATATATATATATATATATATATATATATATATATTATACTATTTTTTTTTCCGCGAAGTAAGAGCGGGGTGTAACGAAGTTACTTTTCAGCCAATTAATTGTTTGCCAAACTTGCAGAATTCTATAAAACCCCGGTCCGACTTTCCCGCCAGATAACCCCGTCCTACAAAACTCCGTCCCCTCTCCCATAGATGGCACAGCTAGAACTGTCACCGCTCCTTTATCATTTGAAAACACCTATATCCCGATTTTCCGTTATATCTCACCGCTAGAGAATATCCAAAATCCCTTATAAAGACCCCAAAACATCCAACAGGCAGTCTAACAGTCCTTAAGACTATATTCCGTTTGATAAGTGTGCTAATCAGTTCTAATCAGTGCCAATCCGACCGACATTTTACAAGTGAGTATACTGGGGATTCCCAGGGCGAACCGTATATCTGCCGTTTTATTTTCCGATTTGCCGTGTTTTGCATATGATATTGTACCGACCGACCTTATACTTCCGTTCCTGCTTTAACCATACTGGCTCTCATGGGCGTCGAGTCTTCGGACTATCCACCAAGTGTCAGTCACCCACCTAGTGTCCGATCCTAGTATATTTCCTTGGCTTTCTTGAGCGTCGAGTCTTCGGACTATCCACCAAAAGTCATCAACTTCGTTCCTGCTTTATACACTGGCTCTCATGGGCGTCGAGTCTTCGGACTATCCACCAAGAGTCATCCTTGTCCGCAATATAATACTAACTAGTGTCCTTATCTTCCGCCTGTAACCGCCGCATATCTGCCAACCGTCCCCGTCTAGTCATCTCTCATAAATCCCCCCCCCCCCTCCGTATAGAATTCTGCCCGACAATGTATTATTTCTACTTAGTTTGAATATCTTGTTAATTTGCCGTTGAATATACATGTTTATTTCTTCCGTTTAAACCTCTTGTTTGATAAACCTCGTATACCATCATTTCCTGCAACCCGGTATATCCCACATTACGAATTCCATACAATTAAAGCCTGTATTGGAGTTCGCCGCCTTCCCAGTCAAGAAGATCTGACCCCTGGAGTACCGTGTCTTCACTGCAGCTACCCGAGGTGTCACGTGGAGTAAACCACTCGAATAAATCTGGCGCCCGAGATCCCCTTTCCCCCTTGATTAACCGCCTCCCCCACAAAAGTGCGTCACAGTGTTCTACCAAATAATAATTGTAATAACAATAATAGTAGCACAAAGTTTTTGGGCGTTTATATTGATTCTGTCCTAAGATGGCAAAATCATATAGATAAATTGTGTAATAAATTGTCCAGGGCAAATTATGCAATAAAAAAGATAAAACACAATAAATAAATCTGCAGCAGTGACGGTCTATTTTAGCCTATTCGAATCACATATTCGATATGTAGTACAAACGTGGGGGAATGCTGCAGATAGTGGTTTAAATCGAATTTTTTTTGCTGCAGAAGGCCGCAATTAGAAATATTGCCGGGTTAAGACCTACCGATTCCTGCCGAGAAACATTTAAAAAACTTCATATATTGACATTTTATGCTGTAATCGTTTTTGAGAACTTGTGTTGTGTTCATGGCGATCTTGCCAGATATCCAACTTTGGCAGATATACATGATCACAACACGCGTAATAAATTGATCTTACTACCTGCGTGAACTAGGCTACAAAGAAATCAAAGTTCTACAATAAAATTATACAACACTTTACCCTTTGAATTCAGGCTTCTGAGCAGTGTTCGGTTTAAAAGCAGAATGAGATCCATATTGGTTTTAATGTGTCCATATAGTATTAGTGAGTTTTGTGTAAAATTGAACATGTATGTATAGTTGCTGTTTTATATTTTGTATTGGTTTATTTACATTATTTGACTTGTCCTGTGTTACTGTATGTTTTATGTAACTTTAACTCTTTCGGATTAATAAATGATTATGATACTACAATCTCCTGCAAACACGGTATATTCCACATTCTTTCATTTGGTGAAGGTGGTTGCCTTGTATTCTTGTTATGGCCGGAAAAAATATAATGTGATTTGTGTATTTCTACTTCTAACTTCTGACTATTGTACTATCATTCGCAGCCATATTGGACAAACGGTGGTGCCATCAACGGTGATGTAAATCGCCCCGCTGTTTCATATTTCATTTCGAATCAATAGCGACTAAGCTCGGTTATAGCATTCCCTATCTTGAAATGGACGCATAAGTAAGTGTGGATATTTTTAGGGAGGCGCGCAGTAGTCAATGCGCAGCTCCCTAAACAAACTGAACTAAACAGCACATGAGCTGAGTGAGCCGCAGAGATCGAAAACGTACGAAACCTTACGAAGTTGCACGAACAGTTGGCTAAGACACACCTATTTAGGCCGCCGTTTTTAAGCCCAGGGCATCAACGCTGATGAGATAGGGAGCTTAATCTCCTTATATCTACTTCGTGACCGCCTCCATAAATTTCCGAACTACGCCGAGCCCACCCGAATGCTTCCGAAGTCAAACCAAACACCGTACACCGCTCTTCGAAAACGCTTAAGTAGGTTCATTAAGAACGGACGTGTGACCCCAGCCACAAACACTCTGGACGTCCCGGCCTTTCCATCACCCATGGTATCACGAACACAAACCCGCCGGCCGTCTACCAAGCTCCACTGGAAATCCACAAGTGGAACGTTTCTTTCAACGGGCGTACCGACCCCCCGGTGGCTTTCCTCGAAAGACTGGACGAAGCGAGAGTCGAGCACCACGCAAGTACCGAACAACTTCTAGAAGGTAACTCGTTACTGTGGTACCAAAATAATCGCCCCACGTGGACTTGCTGGCGTGACTTCCACCATTTTTATTTACCGGCTTTGATAAGACTGCTTAAAGAGTGCGACACTCTCCGAACCGAGACCGCTAACCCCACAATATCATCACCACCCCCTGCTCGATATTCTAATCCAATCCCCCACCGAAGCACTACTGTCACCAATGTACAACCAACCCCAACCCACAACAACACGCCCCCACGAAACATCCCCACCAACCGTCCAACTCCAACCCCCGAACAATACCCCCGAGGAAACCATCCTCAAAGGCCGACTCCCCGAAACCCAACCTCCGACCCAATGTGCTGGCGTTCTGGTAAAGACGGGCACTACCGTAGCCATTGTCGCTCACCAGAAGCTGTAATCTTCTGCTCCCGCTCTAAACGACCTGAGATCTTATCCAGCAACTGCTCGTGCCCCTCGGCAAACTAGTACGGCACTGTGGAAGTATGAGGTCCGCTCAGTTCCGCCACCAAGAAACCTCCGGCCCTAGCCTACTGACAACCGTGACGAGTTGTGTCTCCTATGATCGTACCCGTAAAGACATCCGCCCCCACGTCGTCCTAGAAATAGGAAACTTCTGCATATCCGCCCTAGTTGACACTGGCAGCACCCACTCCTTCATAAGCCGTCAAGTCGTCGAACGATATATAGCCTTAGAAGCAGAAATACATGAGCCCCTCACCATACAAGCAAGATGGCGAACGATAAGGTTGTGTTGTCGGAGTGCTCGACAAAACCTTGTGTTAGGTGTTTTAAGATGCCACTTAATGGGGCAAAATGTGTGGTGTGTAACTCGTTAAGTCACCCCAGTTGTCTTAAATATGTAAAGCACAAGAAAATAGACGATAATCATGTAAATTGCTGTGAACTGGGTGGGACGAACGGACAGACTACCAGCACCGGTGCGGACGAGGAGAGAGACATAAACAGACCAGTCGAGGAGATGATCCCAGAACCTTCTGAGTGTGAAGTTACTTACCTCAAATCTATAATCAACTGTAAAGACATTATAATAGACGAATTGCGTGAAAAAATCACACTGCTGAACGATAAAATTGATTTAATGCAACAAATAGGAAACATTAAGAAGCCAATGCCATCTACCGGAGGAAAAACCATCCATACTGGAACAGAGAGGTCAACAAGGACAACTAAACCGAAGGTGACCTCCGGGGTCGCTGTCGTTTCTGTGAAAAATACTGACAGAAACGGTAAACACAAACCGGGAGAAATCGCCGATCTAACAATGGGAAACGCTTTTGGGTTGACGGGGAAGGCAAAACCGAGGGTGGCCTCCGAAGTCGCTGGGGTTTCTGTAGGAAATACTGACAGGGACGGTAAACATCAGCCGGGAGAAATCGCTGATGTAACGATGGGAAACGTTTCTAATGCAATCCCAACGCATGGAATCAGGGAGACTGACTGGACCAGGGTGGCGAGCCGGAAAAGAAAGAGAAAGACTATGGTGGTTGGTACTCGAGAGTGCGCGGATCATGGTGTGGCGGTTCCAAAGGTGGCCTGGCTGTTTGTGACGAGGTTCAGGCTTACGTACACATGTGAGCAATTGGAGAATTACCTGGCCGTACTGGAACCTGGCAGAAATTTTATATGCGAAAGGATAGATAGTTTGGGACACTATAATTCGTTCAAGGTTGGCGTTGACTGGGATCTTAAGGACAAATTTCTCACCCCTAATACATGGCCAACTGGAATTATGGTCTCTAGTTTTTTCTTCCCAAGAAAAAGACAGTCAGCAGCAACATAGCTGATAATGGGCCGGGCTGTACAGGAACTGAATCTGGTAGTGTAAACACGGTGAAAAAAAGAAAATGCTTCTTAAATCTTCAAAAAAAATTTTATATTATATTATTATGTGGTGTTAATTATTATATTTATTTAAACGTTTTGTAATTTCAGATAATTCTGTTGCTAAATAGTCTAACTTATGCTTTGGGAGTGGATATCAGTCACCAAAACTTCATCAATGCGGGGTCACGTGTTTCGCAATTTGGTATTTTACCGCTAGTGCACGGTTGGATTTTAGGCGGGAGCAGATTTGCGTCCGAATTTTACCAGTGTTTGTGTGAATTTTTTAATTTTATTGTGTGGATTGGTAAGTAGTATCTGTGGCAACATATTTTCGAAATCAAGTAAGTTGTTTTCCTAATTTTTGTAATGTTTATTTGTTCAAAATGTACGTTGGGACAGAAACGTCCCTGCAGTAATTTGACGGGGGACAATTTTGTCCCATCAGTAATGAAACCTGAAAGTGAAGCTCGACTATTTTTCAGCATCAGCAGGCCATTTCGACTTGAAAAACTGCACGAATTAGCTGAAAACCTTTCTGGTATCGAGGACGAGCCGTATCATGTTTTTTCTCCATATTTTTGATTTGTTTCGAATAATATCTAAGTTTTGTTGTGTTTCAAAATTTTTTTTGTATTTCTGATTATTACCTACTGTTTTTATTTTGTGTGCAATTTCTGATAATAAATTTCTTGTAAAAATAATGGCATTTCTTTACTATTGGGATACATATATCCCATGACATATTACTGCAGGGATGCTTTTGTCCCAAGCTATTTTTTCAAAAACTGAGAAACAAATCACGGAAAAATCAATCTGGGTCAAACATCCAAGAGATACTATGATATTGCAAAAGACTTTGCAGACATTGCAAGATCTTTACTACACAAAGAAAATGCCTCGAATAAAAAACGGCTTCAAGAAGCAATGAAGTATGTGACAGAAAATGAAAACAAAATGAGAAACATTAACGCAACCTCCTTCAGGTTCATTAATTCACAGTTGCGACTTCAACACCTTAAAAGTCGAGGGCGTAGATTCACCATGAAGGATAACATATTTGCATTATCCTTATTAAAGACCAGTCCAAAATGTTACAGACTATTACAAAAAACATTTGCCCTTCCATCCAGAAATACATTATCAAACTTTTAAATAAAGTGCCATTGCAATGTGGTATTAATAAAGCATTCATAAACAGCCTTGAAAACACAGTTATGGGAATGGAGGATTTCCATCGACTATGTCCTTGTCTTTATGGCAAGGGGATTGTACAGAAAGTGTAAGTAACAAGTAACAAATGGAACTGAGTTAGCAAGACATATCCAAGAAATTATAAAAGCGCTAACCGACATTGGATTAAAAGTTGATGCTACTGTATATGACCAATACAGTATTAATACAACTGCCATAAAAATATTGAAAGAAAACACCAACAGGAACTGTTTGATAGAAAATAAAAAGAGATTTTTCGGATTATTAGATTATTAGATGGGGAGAATTAAATAATCCCACTATTCGATCCTCCACATCTACTTAAAGGCATTCGAAATAATCTCTTAACGTGTGGAACGAGAAACAAGTGACCGCCAAAGGGAGTGACTATAAATTTTAATGAGTAAACTCACCATTGCGCACATTTACCCGGGCAAAATTAAGAAGATGAAGGTAAAAAACGCAGCTCAAGTATTTTCACATACTGTATCTTCTGTAGTGGCAGAACCCCCACTCTAGCGATATCTATAGATATTAGTTAGTATTAAGAAGGTGTTAAGTGTAACTACTATTGAGTACTTAATAAATACATTATGTTAACCCTCACTGGTGTCTGGTATTAAGAACCCTTTCCCCCACATTACATGGCGATCCTGCCACACCAGTTACCAGTGATGTAATCGAAAAGTTTGTGTTGATTATTTGTGAAAAATTAAAAAAAAATGGGGACATCACAATCAAAAGAAAAGGTAATCATCGCGCAGGCAGCAAATGGTAATGCGACGGTTTCGCAAGGATTAAACCGTACAGAATGGCTTTTGGTGGTGATTCATCTTCGTTGTGGTATTCTTCGCAATCGTAAGGAAATGTTAAAGATATTTGAGAGGAATGGTACGACAAGAAATATATACATTCGAACGAACTACACAAGTCAAGATCCCGTATACATGTATAAACAATAGTCTCCAGTGTCAGAGGAGTAAATTTGATAAAAGTTGTGAATTGATTTAGTGGAAAATTTTAGAAAATTCGTAAAATTAATGAAATGCGGTATCAGCACAAGAACATTGGTCATCGACATCCATATAAAGGTGTCAAGCCAGGCCAGCAAAAAATTATTTTCGCAATTTTTAATTTTAATTTTGCAATGAATATTTCAACATATTATTTCAATTGTAATGATGCAGCTTTTGCTTATTAGTATTAGTTAGCGTTTAAGTAATTGTGAAAATTTAATTAGAATTTGATGATTTAGCTTTTATTATTATTATGCAATTTGATATTATTTTGCAATTTAATATTATTTTTAATGGGAACAACTAGGTTAATAGAAATATTTGAAGGGTTAGCAGAAATTAGAAAATATTTAATAAAAATAGGTCCAGATAAGGAAGATATATTAGATAAGAAAATAAACAAAACTAGAGATTTATATAGTTTGTTAAATGAAATTATTAGTCAAATTAACATTCAAATAAAAAATTCTGATATAAAAGGTACTGAGGTAGCATTATTTAGAGAGAAAAAAAAGATTCAATAAATACTCTTTACGAAGAAATTCTAGCTTTTGCCTCCAAGAAGAACTCTGATTCAACACCAAATATGTCTACTTTTGATTTAAAAGTTGCAGTTAGTCTTTTGCCTGTTATGAACGATAAGGAAGCAATAACCCAACAGCTAATAGACGCAATAGAATTGTATGATTCAATGCTTGAAGATGGTGGTAAAGTTCTTTTAATTAATTTTATTCTTAAAACTCGATTGTCAAGCAGCGCTAAATTGAGGTTATCAAAGGTATACGCTTCCGTAACATTACTAGTTGCTGATATGAAAACCCATTTACTAACTAGAGAGCGTTTAAAAAAAGAACAGGAAGAAACTGAAATGATGAAAATTCTTACGTGCCAAAGAGTTCACAAGCTAAAATCAGAAGCATTTTATAACATTCTTCGAGAAAAAAAGACAACTTATTAACCATGTCATTCGATTGTCAAAAAAGTGCCTAAATTGCCTAATTCATCTGCTTACTTTGGTAGTCATCTTAACTTTTACAACTTTACAATAGTCATTGTTGATTCAAAAACTAAATTAACAAAAGAAAACGTATTTTCTTATTGCTGGAGTGAAAACGAACGACCAAAAACAGCAATGAAATGAAATGGCAAGTGCAGTTTTTAAAAACTAATCGCCGATGTATGCGGCGGTCAAAATAAAAATAAAATTTTGATGTGCAGCTCCTGAAATTGTTACATTCATCTGATAGGTCGCAAGTAAAAATCGTTGAAGTAATTTTCCCAGTTGTAGGACATTCTTTTATACCGTCAAATAGGAGATTCGCACTGATAGAAAAAGAGCTACGAAAGAACAATAAAATAATTTCTCAAAATCAATATCTGGAAATTATAGATTTTTTTTTAACAGTTTCCATTTAGCTTCGGATGGAATTTCAATTAACGATTTTAAAACTGAAGCAAATTGAATTTTGAAACCTCTGGGTGCCTAGCATTTGTAATTTAATCCGGCAAAAAGATTTTTTTAAAGAAAAAATAAGCATAATTTCTTAGTTCAAGGAGAAGAAAGCTATGGATTTCAAACCGTGGAACCTAAGTATATTACAAAAAAAGGTGTGAGTTTTTCCAATCGCTTAATTTATCTTCCCATAGGAGTTAAAATAAACGAAACAAAAATAAATATCTGATGTGCCCAACACATGACTTTCTTATACGGATAGTATCACAATAATTACTTTTCCTAAAGAAATTAAGTTAAATTTCTTGTAAAAATTTTGAGGGTTTCCAGCAATTTTCAAATAGTCTCTGTCGCACTTATTGCAATACGCATAAATCTGTCCTTGTCCCACTCATTATAACCGAATTTTACGACAAAAATGTGTTTTATTTTAGATTTTTGACCTATTACTCACTTAAAAAAATCTCCCGGTGTAGCGCCACCATACACGGTGCCACACCTGAGATGACGAAGAAGATTGGAAATAGAAAATTCCCTGCTATTGATTTTAGTTAGTTGACCTTGACAGTTGGTAAAAACGCGGTTAAAAATTAAGCAATATTTATTACACAGTTGTTGTTTTAAAAGTTTTAATAAACATTTTTTATATAATAAACCGTTGTGTTCTTGACCATAAATTATTGTGTGCCAAAATCCGCCACAAATTGGTGCCGAAACCTACCTAACCAAATTTTTACTATTTGCTCTTCCAACACAATAAAAACAACAATAACCGAGTCATGGACGACCTTTTAGCACTTGAGGAAGAACCACCGACTGGTCCTGGATCAGCCCCTGAATCAGTAAGAGCAGTTTCAGTAAAGCTATCAAATTTCTGGCCCACAAACGCCAAAGCATGGTTCGGAAGAACCGAAACACAATTCCGACTTGCTAATATAACAAGATCCCTAACCAAATTCGATTACGTAGCAGGCGCGCTAAACGAAGATCAATGTATGTTAATCCAAGATTTATTAGCGAATCCACCCACAGTTAACCCTTATGAAGAATTAAAAACTGTTCTACTAGCTGCACACTCAGACAGTGATACCAGGAGATACAAAAAATACTACAATGAGCTTACCCTTGGCGACAAACGTCCATCGCAACTATTACGAGAAATCAACGAAGGGATGTTAAAAATTCAATGGTTAGAACGCCTCCAAACAAGCATGCGTGCGATATTGAGCGCTTCAACATGCAGCCTCAATGATTTAGGTGCAACCGCCGACGGCATTGCCGAACTTTCACCGGGTGCAAACATCAACGCTGTAGAACGAGGACAAACCCAACAACCTGCTTTTGACTTACAAAGTATCATAACCAGGTTAGAGAGAATTGAGAAACGCTTTAATAACCGCCCGCGCCACGATCCACGTCCAGAACACGCGACACAAACAAACATCCAATGTGCAGATACCATTATAAATTCGGAAACCAAGCAAATGTGAAAACCTTGTTCATTCAATGCTGAGTCAAAAAACTAGACAACTCGCCGTCTGTCCAGGCATGCGGCGATTTCATAAATCTTCTCGCCTATTTATAATCGACAATATTAGCCAACTCAAAATTCTGGTCGACACCGGCGCAGACGTATCAGTCATTCCCAGAAATGCAGTTAAAAATGGACAACAACTCCATCCAACTGACTACAGACTATACAATGTCAATGGAGGAACAATAACTACCTATATACGACGTACACTCCATCTGAACCTGAGGCTACATCGACAGTTTATTTGGAATTTTATAATATGCGAATTAACCAGACCAATATTAGGAGCAGATTTTTTGAAGCGATTCCGACTCCTGGTGGATCTTGCCAACTGCAAATTAGTAGACCAAACTCGAGGTCAGTATCTGCAGTTTGAAAGAAGCAGTTTCATTGCTTGCTTTCAGTACAATTCCACCTGTAATCATATCCCAATGGCAAGAAGTTTTAGCGAAATTTCCTGAAATTACACAACCTCCACAGATGAAAACTGAAACTCACAGCGTCGAACATTACATAGAATCCGACCCTCGAGCAACACCAGTATTTTCGAAATTCGCAGGTTACCTCCAGACAAGTATGCTGCCGCCAAACGCGAATTCGAACAAATGGTTACCTTAGGCATATGCCGTCCCTCCAAGTCACCATGGGCTTCGCCATTACATCTAGTTCCAAAGAAAAATGGCGATTGGCGCACCTGTGGTGATTACCGAAAATTAAACACAATTACAATTCCAGATAAATTACATTTATTTATTCAATATTATTGTTTTCGGTACCATAGATTACTATACTTCCTTATTACTTCGTATAAGAAAGTAAAAAGTATTGAACATTTATTTAAAATATCTGATGTGCCCAACACATGACTTTCTTATAACGATAGTATCACAATAATTACGTTTCCTAAAGAAATTAAGTTAAATTTCTTGTAAAAATTTTGAGGGTTTCCAGCAATTTTCAAATAGTCTCTGTCGCACTTATTGCAATACGCATAAATCTGTCCTTGTCCCACTCATTATAACCGAATTTTACGACAAAAATGTGTTTTATTTTAAATTTTTGACCTATTACCCACTTAAAAATATCTCCCGGTATGAAATTACATTTATTTATTCATTATTATTGTTTTCGGTACCATAGAAACCAGTAAAATAAAAAAAAAACGAATGGTCCGTCCTTCTGGGATTCGAACCCGGGACCTTCCGTTTGGCAGCCATATAATGAGACACAGGCCTTCTCGACCGTCGGATTCAACTATCAACGCGCGCTATGAGAAATATAAAGTGTTTTAAGAATATCTAGTTTGTTTTAAATTTGTTCAATATTCAATTTTAAATCAATATTAAAGAATAAAAAAATCTCATAAATTGTTCATTTTTCAAGATATTCCTAAAAAACCTAAAAATGTCTTCAGGTAAGTGTCACTTGTTTTGGTGCTAGATGAAAAACATTGAATGTGGTACCCACAATTTTGTTCAAACTCTTAAATATGAAATTTGAATCAAATCCGATAACTCGTTTTTGAGTTATGGTGCATACAGACAGACATCATGGCGAAAATGGATTCAGGGGTCCTCAAAACGTGTAAATCCATCAAAAATGGACCACTGGAAAATGAAGAAACGTGTGAAATTTTAGTATATAACGGTCTAAAAATGTAAGGGTTTTTTTAGACCTAATAAAAATGTTTAATGAATAGTATACAGGGATATTCATGAACAGTTGGGCCAAGCCAGCGACCAACACGCGACAGCGTGCTAGCTAGTGTGTGCCCTACCGCCGGTCTCGCTTGCTGCCGCTCTCTCTCTAAATCTGGCTAATTTGTGCAGTATCTTGGGGGTATAGTTTTGTTTTAAATACCTCTCCTAACACAGAAACGTTCAAAACCCACTCTAAGGTATTCAGTTAAATTTAAACTCCACTATACGGACGCCGATTACGTGAGTGCACCGGGGCACGTGCACCCATTGAGGCGATATAATGGGTGCGGAGCACCCATTGAAAAAGTTTTTTCCGTACATCCTCATTTTCAGAATTTCGCTGACATGTAAAGGCTCCTCCATACAATGGGCCATTATGTAGAGAGCGCATTTGCTTAGGTAGGCGTATGATCGCCAAGCGTGGCTGACGATGGCTAAGTTATCGGTTTTTGGAGCGCACATCAAAGGAAGTTGGTGCAGATGCTAGCGCATGCCCACACATTGGCACATCATTCAGTACGAGAGCACAGAACACCTGGTACGAAAGTACGATCAACTGATACTCAACTACCTGAGAAATGGTACTACTACAAAGCATTCTACTTTATTTTTATAAATAAATCTTAATTTTTTCCTTATTTAGTGAATCATCCGAACACCTGAGCCTACACCTGAGCCAACACCTGGGTCAATATGTGGGCACCTGCAGTGGCCGGTGTTGGTCGAGGCGTTTGTTGGTGTGCTATTGGTGATGGCTTATGTTGGCCCATTGTGTGTAGGGGCCTTTACAGACTTTATGGTTGCTACCTATTCTTCCCAATATTTAAATCTCACGTCTCTGCGTCAATAGACAAAGAGCCAGATGACAATCATAAAACCACCCTGGGAAACTGTTAGGAGCGTTGTGCACATTTGTGTATAATTATTATTATTATTGTGTATAACGTCATAACAAAATTCTTTTCGTTGCAATATTATTACGTTTTTTATTTGATAAAGTTTTACAAACTGTCACATAATTATTCAAATTTCAAATCAATATTCAAGGCAAGTGCGGTATTTTTGAACATTTATTAAAAATTCACAATGCGCGAAACCACGTATGTGAAGAATTTTGTTGTGACGTCATACCTTGAAAACAAATAAAAATCGGATAACATCAATTAAGTTTTTTTACATTATTTTTACGTGTACAATACACCCCTTGAGTTTGGTCCGTTCCTCCCGAGTCCCGACTCACCCTGTATAGTCTAATAAAAATTATGTTTGTCTTGTTTCTATTATTTTTTATGTAAAAAATTCTGTATCCGCCCTTGACTATTTAGTGTTTGTTAAGGCTCCTACACACAATGGGCCAACATAAGCCATCGCCAATTGCACACCAATGTACGCCTCGACTAACACCGGCCACTGCAGGTGCCCACACATTGACCCAGGTGTTGGGATGATTCACTAAATAAGGAAAAAATTAAGATTTATTTATAAAAATAAAGTAAAATCCTTTGCAGTATCATCTCTCGGGTAGTTGAGTATCAGCTGATCGTACTTTCGTACCAGGTGTTCTTTGCTCTCGTACTGAATGATATGCCAATTTGTGGGCATGCGCTAGCATCTGCACCAACTTCCTTTTGCGCTCCAAAAACCGATAACTTAGCCATCGTCAGCCACGCTTGGCGATCATACGCCTACCTAAGCAAATGCGCTCTCTACATAATGGCCCATTGTGTGGAGGAGCCTTTACATAAGATAGGAAATATCTGTAGATTTTGTTTTGACCATTTATATGAGTATTTAAAGTTTTTGTTTGGTGGGAAGAAAACTTGAAAACTATCCGATACCACGGATGATTTTCGGTGAAGCCAACAGTAGAGATGGGAAAAGTCGTTCAATTTGATGAACTAGTTCACTAAAAAGAATCATTCATTTTACTAGTTCGTTCGTGAATTAAATGACTCATGCTCATGCGGATCGTGGAATGGAAAAACTCTGTGCAAAATGCACATTGCTTTATTAGCTTCTAATTTTAAACAAATTATTAGATATTTTATTATAAATAAAATATAAACTGAAAAGCCAGATTTACACCTTAAATATCACCAAAAAATACACTAGAAAAATTCGGCGGCAAATTCGAATTATTTAACTTTTAATCTTAACAAATAATAAAAAATAATGCAATTAAAATAATTGTAAACGTTAGTCGCAATATTAACGATATTAAGTAGTTTAGTTCTGAACAGAACTGATTTTTTACTTTTGGAATTACAATTAGATAATTGCAAACACAAAACTGATACGAAAACACCCGTGGTCAAAACCGGTTTAAACTTCAAATTAAATTATACGAAGATGTTAATGTGTAAAACCGACCCAGTCACAGCCAATCACAGGGAGACATTTTAGTGCGCCAAATTTGAATCACTCCTCCTAGTTTAAAAACAGACTGTAGTCACCCTCATCTTTCATTTATAATTTCTGGAATTCTGGATTTCCCGTACTTTACTATCTACCACAAAGCTCAGACCCACCCTAAATAAATAACACATAACACAATACATTACAGACACAACTATGGAAAATTTTAAGGCTCCTACACACAGTGGGCCAACATGATGGCACACTGTAGTTGGCCATTATGTAGAGAGCGTATTTGCTTATGTTCGCGTATGATTGCCAAGCGTGGCTGACGATGGCTAAGTTATTGGTTTTTGGAGCGCACATCAAAGGAAGTTGGTGCAGATGCTAGCGCATGCCCACACATGGGCACATCATTCAGTACGTGAGCGCAGAACACCTGGTACGAAAGTACGATGAGCTGATACTCAACTACCTGAGAGATGATACTACAAAGCATTCTACTTTATTTTTATAAATAAATCTTAATTTTTTCCTTATTTAGTGAATCATCCGAACACCTGAGCCTACACCTGAGCCAACACCTGGGTCAATATGTGGGCACCTGTAGTGGCCGGTGTTGGCCCACTGTGTGTAGGAGCCTTTACATCAACAAACTACCTGCTTATTCAGTTATTTCAAGACATTTGAATGCAGATGTTGATGTACCAGGTTCCGGGTCATAAAAAAATTGAACACTTGTTAACTTGTTATTGTATGACTCATTGCCTGTTTAATAGATATTTACGATATATGTATCGTGATGTGGAATTTTGAATTAAATTTTTAAAATGACGTTTATGAAAAATTAATAAGACCGCTAATCTAATAAACGACATTTGTATCGACATTTACTCTTATTACAACACTTGTGCTTTATTACCGCACCGTGCGGGAAAAACTGTCATTACGACATTAAAAATTTTTTTGTAATATATCACATTACAAAATGAAAGTAGATAAATATTTCTTTTGGTTTATACATGTAACGTGTAGACATAGTCAAAAAAATAGTAGGTACTCGTATAGGTACTAATTCAAATGCATATATTGCAGTTGTTTTCTGCTCTTGTGTTTTGTCTTATTAATACAAAGTCAAAGTAGAGTAGAAAGAGAGAAAGAGTACAAATTACCAAAATTAAGATTGTTTAGTTCAGTTGCGAATTTTCGGGTTTCCCAGTCCTACCCCTGCTTCAACTATGCAATAAAATTATTGCACCTGAAATTTTGGTTTTCCCTCATTCCCTGTTCCCATACTCCCTACTCTCTTAGTTTTTGTTTATATATATAAATTCACTTCTCAGTTCATTACTTCATTAGTTCAGTTTCATTTTTCATTTCAAAATTTAAACTTACAATTTGAATTTAGTCTTGGTCTTGGAGTCTTGTATCTTGATATTTTTGATTCTTCAACCTCCACTGTTTGCTCGTGTTACGTGTTTATATCACAATTTCAATTTACAATAGACTGTTTAATTGTTTAGTGATAGTGATTAGTGACCGTTTGTGACTATACACTGAAAAACTAAAATGCCTAAGCGACAACGAAGTGTCTTATGGAACCATTTTGTAAATGATGACAAAAATAAAGCCAAATGAAATTATTGTAGTAAGTTAGTTAGTATTGCAAGTGGATCTATTGACAATTTAACGCGTCATTTAAAGACTAAACACCCTACAATAAAATTAAGTGAAACAAGGATAGATCAAGAAGTAGGCCTAGTCGAAACTCCTATCAGCTTCACCAAAAAGGACGAGATGGAAGCAGCAACAGGACCAAGTATTTCAAGTACCAGTACTTCCAGTTACCAAATATCATTTTCATCTTTACCTTCAACTTCAAAAAACCAAACAAATCTAAAAGATTTTGTTATTAGACCAGTAGCCCTTAATAAGTCAAGGCAGTTGGATACACAATTAATAAAATTAATTGTAAAAGAATACCATTCCTTCTCAATTGTGGAAGAACCTGAATTTCAGAAATTCACAAAGATGCTTTGTCCAGGTTATTGTCTACCTAGAAGAAAAACTGTATCTAATAGTTTATTGCCACAGTTTAATTCTTCATCTTTAGAAAAGGTTCAGTTGGAGTTAAATGAAGTTGGAGCAGTCTGCCTTACAACTGACTCCTGGACATCAATAAATAATGAAAACTTTACGGCTATTACTGCTCATTATTTTAATTCCAATTTGGAAATGAAGTCCTTATTATTAGAGTGTTTATCCTTTCAAAAAAGACATACCGCTGAAAACATATCAGCTCGCTTGCAAGATTGCGTAAGGAAATTTAATGTTCAAGACAAAATTATTTGTTGTGTTACGGATAATGCTGCCAATGAGGTAGCTGCAATAAGATTGTGTTTTTGGCACGATATACCATGCTTCGCGCATAGTTTAAATCTTGTAGTGCAAAAAGGACTGAAGGAAATTGCAGAAATATTGGAGAAGGTGAAAACGATAGTGGAATTTTTCAAGCGCAGTTCACACGGCCTTGCAAAATTAAAATCTACACAAGAACAAATGAATTTGCCAAGTTTGAAACTGAAACAGGATGTACCTACGCGATGGAATTCAACCTACGAAATGCTACATAGAATTTTGCAAATTAAAGATGCCGTTGTTTCCACAATTGCAGTTTTACAATGTAATTTGCCAAATATAACAATTGAGGAATGGCAAGTCATCGAAAAAACTGTGGAAGTTATAAAAATGTTTGACGATGTAACAATTGAAATAAGTGGAGAGAAAACTGTCACTATATCAAAAATCCAATTAATTGTTCAACTAATGAACAATAAAATTCATAATTTTTGCAACGATCCTACTTTACCAACACAAATAAAACAAATGTTGCAAAAATTTAGGGAACTGTTAAAGGATTGCTTTAAATACGTGCAGGATCATGAATTAATTTCTCAAGCAACAATCCTCGATCCTCGATTTAAAAAATATGGTTTTTCCGACGAAAGGAAATTTATATCAACCTATCAGATTTTAAAACAAAAAGTGGCAGCTATAAGATTACAAGGCCCTCCTAATCCAGAATCAGGAGATAACGCGTCGTCAAGCCATAGCCAACCTCATAATCAAGGATTTTGGCAAGAATTTGACGAAAAAGTCTTACAGCATTGTGCCACGGATAATCCAACGGCAGCCGCCATCATTGAGTTGGATAAGTACCTGCAGGAACCACTGTTGAAACGGACGGGAAATCCTTTGTTGTGGTGGAACGAAAGAAAACTTATATATCCAAGAGTATACGAAATTGTGAAAAGACGTTTATGTGTAATGGCAACTTAGTACCTTGCGAAAGAATTTTTTCAAAGACTGGGCAAGTTCTTACGCTAAGACGAAATAGACTGACATCGTCTAAAATGAATCAGATAATGTTTTTAAATCAGAATATATAATTTTTATATCATTATTGTTTTTATTTTATATTTCCTACAAACTTATAATACTTTTTTAGTTTATTATTACGATACATTTTCAAAATGCTTTGTTTTTGTTGTATTTTACATAAGTATATTCTATTATTTTATTAATTAAATTTTATAAAAAATGTAATTAAATGGTCTCATTTATTTATACGTAAGTATTAAACTGCCATTATTATTATAAATTCCGTAACAAAAATTAAACTTCTGTCACTCTGTTTCTGTGCAATTATTATAATTAAATAAAACAATGCGTATTTCAAATAAAATACCTACCTAATAAACTTATTAATGATATTGTTTGCATTTGCTGATATGCATTAAAAAGTAACAAACTAATTATGACATTTTGCAAAGCATTCACACAAATTGATTAGTTTTTATTTTGCCATAATTAAATCACTATTAATAAAAAAATTAGTTTAAAAATAAAGTATTGTATAAACAAAATCAATAAATAAAATTTAAACAACTTGTCACTTGATGTTTAAATAACTATTAAATACAATTACGAGACATATGAAACCTAAATTCTCATTTAAATCTGAATTTTGATTATTTCAATTTCAACATTATTTCAAATTTCAAACGAAAACCGTCAAAAGCAAATGCTTGAAAAACTTCCTAGTACGTGCCGCATCACCCAATGAAGGACAACGTAAATAAATATGTATAGAGTGTAGACGTTCAGTAGTATTGAACGATAACCGTAGCAAACTAGCAAAGTCTCAATACCAGCATAATTTCGTTCAAATTGTACTAGTTCGTTTAGAATTATCGAACTAGTTCATCTAGTTCGCGGAAAAGAATCGTTCCCCATCTCTAGCCAACAGTTCTCTAGTTATATTCTAGCTTTTAATATAATAAGTTCATTCATTTTATTTTTTATTTCGAAATCTAATAAATTTTTTATTTTTTTGGTGAAACTCTGTGTTTGTTTTCGTGATTGGATTACTATATTTGTACCAAGGTAAGATATTTTTTGACAAGTTGTTTTTGTTAAGCCATTAGTTTTGTGATTAAAGATTAATTTTAATTTCCTCCCTCGTCATTTTAATATATGATAGCCACCCATCCAAGACAATGTTTATTGTTTTTCAGGAACGCTGCTAAAGTATATAATTATATATATATATATATACACATAGGTATGGATAAATATCTGATAAAAATAAGTAAAAAAACCTAATGAGGCTGAAGCTGCTCCATCGTCATCAAGTCATGCCACAGTAACGAATAAACAATCAGAAGATACAATTCCATCGGCATCGTCATCAACTCAAACCCAAGCCAACAAAGAAGCTGTAGGAGCTGATTGTGATTCTGTTTCAGCAACCGAAACAGTGAACCCTTCTGTTTCTGGCAGACGTTTTCGAAGTCAATGGGTGAAACAGTTTCCTTGGATTATTACATACGGGAAGGAAAACATTTTCTGTGAGATATGTGTCAAAGCAGTCAAGGAAATAAAATCACCATTGCCTAAATATCTGCATCAGAGCAAAAATCACTTGACGCATTTGTGAATCATGGATTCAATAGTTGGTCAAAAGCTCTTGAACGATTTCGAGTACATGAGAGAAGTTCAGTACATCGGGCTTGCTCCCTAGCTGTTGAATCAGTAAAAGCAGGTACAAGTGTCACGCGATGTTTAAATGACGCTAAAACGATGGAAATGAAAGAGGCCAAAAATGCATTACTCGCGATTATAACCTCACTGAGATTTTTGGTACAGCAAGGGCTCGCAAATAGAGGACATACTGATGAAAAGTCAAATATTCAACCATTGTTTTTATTGAGAGCAGAAGTCTTGGTTAGGTAGAACTAAGTATAAGTGGCTATCTCACAATATTTTAAATGAAATCATATCCATCATGTGTAAAAGTGTTCAACGATTCATTCTAGACAACATTAAATCATCCGAAAAAATGATAGACGAAACTGCTGACATATCTGTAAAAGAACAGGTATCAATTTGTTTTAGAGTCGTAGACAAAAATTTGTCTGCAAATGAATATTTTATGGGATTTTACGAAACCGCGGAAACCAATACCGAAACTTTACATATAATCGTCAAAGATATTTTGTCAAGATTCTCGTTGAATATTGACAAATGCAGAGAGATACTGAAGCGGAATCACCTAGTAATTTGACAGATAAAAACCAATTGCGCCCATTCTGCCCAACGAGATGGTGCCTACGGATTATTTCTTTGCATGTTATTGACTCCAACTATGAAGTTTTATTGGTATTTCTTAAAAAATTAAGTGAAGAAAGGGGGGAACCTGGTGCCAAAGCAAGCGGTTTTTTTAAACAAATTTTATAGTTTGAGAACGTCTTTCTTATCCAATTGATGGTCAAGGTTTTTGCTAGGATAGAAACATTGAACACTAAACTTCAAAAAATATCCCTTCATTTGCAGAATGTTGTTAATAGTGTAGATATTTTGAAAAAAGCGTTGCAACAACAAAGAGAACCTGATTTTGAATGCTTATGGAATGATACTTTGAAGAGGTGCGCAGAATTAGAAATCGTGCAGCCGATTTTGCCTCGAAAAAGAAAACTCCCCTGTCGCCTGGATGATTCGTCATTAACTGCCCATTATTTTGAGACTCCGAAAGATAAATATCGACAGACCTTTCTGGAAGTAGTTGATCAAACATTGGGTAGTCTCAATTCTAGATTTCAGTCGGACACAATGGACCATTTACTAAAAATGGAGCGGTTTGCTATTGGATCAGAAGATGCAAAAACTGTCACCAACTTTTATGGGTCTGTTTTTGACGAGGAACGTCTGACACTACACCGTGATATGTTCCTTGACATATGGAAGCAGGAAGGTTCGAAAATTGAAAATTTCAATGATACAGGGTGTCTCAAAATTAGCGTGCAATATTTCTAGGACAGATTGTACTTGTCAAAATATGACGAAAAGTTTATATTAACATGACTCGAAAAATGCTTCCTAAGGAGGCTAGAGCCCTCCGAAAGGGGGGCCCCAAAGAGGAATTTTCTGTAATATCTTTGCAGCTGTTTGAGGTAAATTCATGAAATTTGGAGAGTTTGAAGCTTTTATAATTTGCCACATATTTCTTTTTCAATTTTTAGAAATTTTGCCAGGGGCGTCACAGACAGGGTTGATGCTGGGTAAATTATGCACCAAATTTTTTGTGTGGATAATTTTTATATCAAATTATGAAACTTGGTTTATTTTTACACAAAAAAGATCGTCTCAGTCGATCTTTGAATCTTGAACGGCTTTCGAGTAAAATCTTTTTGAAAAAATCACGTCCATAAAGACTACACTAATAAAAATAATCACAAAATTGAAATTTATCAAAAGTAGACAATGGATTAAAATTTATAGGTATGTATTACTTTGTCAAATAATAATAAAAACAAAATATCAAAATCAAATTTTTTTTTCAATTTTGTGATTATTTTTATTAGTGTAATTTTTGTGGACGTGACTTCTTCAAAGCGATTTTACTCGAAAACGGTTCAAGATTCAAAAATCGACTGAGACGACCTTTTTTATGTAAAAATAAATTTCATAATATGATATAAAAAATTAAAAAATTATCCACACAAAAAATATGGGGCATAATTTACCCAGCACCCACCCTGTATGTGACGCCCTGGCAAAAATTCTAAAAAAATTGGAAAAAAAATGTGGCAAATTATAAAAGCTTCAAACTCACCAAATTTCATGAATCTATCTCAAATAGTTGCAGAGATATTACAGAAAACTCCTTTTAGGGGTCCCCTGTTTGGAGGGCTCTAGCCTCCTTAGGAAGCATTTTTCGAGTCATGTTAATATAAACTTTTCGTCATGTTTTGACAAGTACAATCTGTCCTATAAATATTGAACGCTAATTTTGGGACACCATGTATACTGATTTTTTTTCAAAATCGAAAAAATGGCCATACTACCGGTGAAATGCTAAGTGAATTCAAACGGTTCATAGCTTGTTTGGTGACAATCCCTACGTCAACATGTACAGCGGAGCGGTCATTTTCCTGCCTACGAAGGCTTAAAACGTATATTCGTCAGACTATGGGGCAACAGAGATTAAATCACTTAGCAATGCTACATGTTCACCGAGAAGAAACATACGCTCTAAATGTGGATAATGTAGCAAACGATTTCATAGACTGTTCGGCTGTGAGACGGAATACTTTTCATCGCCAAATATAATTTTGTTCTTAAATTTTTTATACTTAGGATTTTTTCTTTCTCTATCAGTGCATTTTATGGCTTTGAGGAATTTGTAAGCCATACCTTTTAATATTTTATGTAAATTTTCTTAATTTTAACTTTGTAGGTCATGTTTTTAAACTATTTTATGTGTAATTTTAATCTTACTTTTGACGAATGTAAAAAATGTTTTTTTTTGGTGCATTAAATAAATTTTAATTCTAATTAACCTTTTAACCTTAAGTACCAATAGGTAGGTACCTACATTATAGTATTATACCTACACAGAGGTACGTGATTCAAGATTTTTTTTATGTTACCGACATGAGATTTTATTTTATTAAAAAAGTTTCATTTTATAAAGCTTATAATTTGGATTTTTCATTTCTGTGATTACCTACGTCTACCTAAAATAGCCTATTAACGTAGGCCAATCGGCTACAATCCTCGAGGCTTACTTTTTTATGTATAAAACACTCAATTAAAACTCGATGTATCTTCGGAAAGTTCAATTTTAACAAACGCGGGCACTAATTTAATTTTAAAGGAAATAAGCACAATTTATTTAATATATCCCGCCAACCACTATAGCTTTTTTATTTTTTTACATTTAACAATTCAAAATCATAATTTTTGTGCGAATACTTTGATTCATGTTGGGTGCAATAAATAAACAAGTGATTTGTTAACTTTAAATCTGAAATCCATGTAAATCACATCACCTTGAACCCCGGGCAGCTTCCCCCCCTAAGTTTGCTTCATGCACCCATTGAAATTATGAAAAGTCGGCGCCCATGTCCGGAGTATAACTTACATTTAGAAACCATTTAGAAACTCTATGTGAAAATTGTAGCAGTCCCCAGCTAATTAAATATTTACTTCATGTTTTAGTTAGTTTTTCTTTTTTATTACATTAAATTCTATGAAACTACAAAAAACAATTAAAAACTCTAAAATTGGCTTTTCTGAAAAGTTATCATATCAGGTTATATGTAGTGAAAACAGTTGAAAACAGACAACTCAAATAAAAGGCCTGGTTCTAAAAAAACAGTCAACAATTATTTGTCGCAGGGCGAATTGAGCAAAAAATGTAAAGGACAAATCAATTTACAAATATTTGCTGTAGGCAAAAAAATGTTTATTTTATGTTGCTGATCCTGAATTTGAAAATATTTTTTTTATAAATCCATCCGGTGTGCAAGCAACTAAAAGTTTAACGTGTTACATTATTTGTAATCCGACCACGACGTAGATTGAAGTATTTCGATTTCAAACGCGTCTATAATACAATAGATATATGTTACTATAACAAAAATACAATTGCTTCAAAACAACCTGCGATAAGAGGGAGAGTTTTGGAAAAAATTCGACCAGCGTGCGACGTCTCCTACGTCCAAAAGTGACGTTGGTTCTAAGTTTCATGAATGTCAATTTAATATCATTAACGCGACATTTAGTAATTTCACTCAACTTATCGATTATCCACAGATATTCGTAATCGAACCCAATGAATATTTTTGGATTTACATCGATTTCAGAGACAAATATTTCAATTCTCGTTCATGCTCTAATTTATCTATACTGTCATACGAGCTGGCACTGCACGATGACAGTTGATATTCGCTAGAAAAAATTGTCGCAACAGAATCTGTGCGTGAAAAAATGACAAGCTCGATGACTCTGCTTTCAGGGTGAATTTTCCCAAATTTTTCTTGGTCTGGAGAAATTTTGAACCATCTTCTGTGGTGAGCACATTGTCGATATCATAGCAACATTAGCTTGATAAGAGGTGTAGCGAGTTACGGGCTTGCACATTACGTATTTGCTCCTGAATTTCACCCTTTTCTTTCCCAATTTCTTTCTTAATTGTCCTAGGCTCCGCTTGTACCGGATGTCCAAATAAGCGAGGACGCCGGAGTAGTAGTCCCAATTGATGATATTCTGATTGTCGGATCTTCCATACAGAAACACGATAAGTAAAATTCCGCATTTCATCGATTGAGTTCCTGAAATTTCGGCTCAGTGCCAAATGCATTTCGCCACTTCCAAGTAAGTTTGAATCAATCCGATCAGCACCAGCACCAGCACTGACAACAAAGAAAGAGCTCCAGGTTCTTTTGGGGTTGATCAATTTCTATGATCTATTCCTTCCACTATATTTGAACCATTATACCGACTATTATAAACTCTGGTGTACCATTCAAATGGGCTCCAGAACAACGTTCTGGACCAGTTCGACAAATCCAAGGCTCTGGTTCTAGCATGTGATGCTTCACTTTATGGAGTTGCTGCTGTGCTAGCCCATCCATACTCTGACGGCACAGAACGCCCTATAGATTACGCTTCCCGCACGCCAACACCTTGTAAACGCCGCTACGCACAGATAGACCAAGAAGCTTGTGCAATCTGGTTTGGAATTATCAAATTCCATCAATATTTATATGGACACCCCAACATCACGATTTACACGGATCATAAGCCACTACTTGGTATTTTTCGCTCGGATCAGAAAACCCCGCCTCATCTGTCGCTTCGGATGGTAAGCAAGGCAACGTGGACGCTCTTTCCCGATTACCGCTCCCACATACCTTAGGAGATGAGTGCCCAAGCCCCGCGCGTATCTACTTGCTGGAGTTATTCCGTGACTATCAATATCCACTGAAGACATCGCCGCAGCAACTCTGCTCGATCTAGTCCTACTTACCGTACTATGGTATGTCGAGAAGGGTTAGCCTGCCTCAGTTAATCTTCACCTTCAGCCATACTTTCACCGACGTTTGGAATTATCCATCGAAGGTGGATGTCTTCTGTGGGGCCGCCGAGTCGTAATACCGCATTCCCGTACAGTCTATCCACGCTGCACATCATGGCATGGTTCGTTCGAAGTCAATCGCTAGGGGGTTGGCATGGTGGCCTGGGATGGACAAGACTGTTGAAGACGCTGTCCGGGTTTGTACGTCATGTCAAAAACTCCAAGCAAACCTAGCACCCAGTACCTATGGCCGGCTCCAACTCGTCACTGATCCCGAGTACACATCGATTATGCTGGAGCAATAAATGGACAATGCTTCCTCCTGATGATTGACGCGCATTCCCGTTGGCCGGAGGTATGGCCAGTATCAACGATGGCAGCCCCAGAGCTAATCCGTCACTTGCGTGCCGCCTTCGCTACACATGGTATTGCCGATGTAGTGGTCTCTGATAATGGAACATAGCTGACCTCGGCGGATTTCAACGAGTTCCTGCAACGAAATGGAGTACGCCTCTTATATTCGGCACCGGGATACGCGCCATCGAATGGTCTAGTGGAACGTTGCGTGGGAATCTTCAAAGGATACCTGCGCAAATATACAGAGGGAAACTGGTTTACTCGAACCTCGCGTGCTCTTTTCGCTATGAGGACAGCAGTTCCACTGGCACCTCTCCGGCGAGCCTAGTGTTTGGACGACCGTTGCGAACGCCATTGGATGTTCTCCGACCTGCTTCGCCAACCGAACATCGCCCAGTAGAAGTACGTCGCCAATTCCATTGTAACGACTTGGTTTCCTTCCGAGATCATCGCCATGGGTTCCCGAAATGGTCCGCCGGGAAAATTCTCACCCGCCAAGGACACAAGATGTATGTAGTCGATGATAAGGGTGGAATCATGCATGTGCTTAACGCCGACTAACTGCTGCCACGTCAAGAGAAGGAGTTGGTAGTTCCAGTTCCTGATTTCATACTAGCATCTATGTGTGATATTGCAGAAGAATCACAAACTGAAGAGCCCCAAACTCAGCAGACAGCTGTTCCAAGAACGGAGAAGATTCCCGTAGCCAATGCATATCCGGAGGTTCCAGTACCACCTAGAGACCGTCGAGTTCAGAGACAGCGTACAAGGCCTCAATATCTCGCTGACTACCAGGTCTACTAGTAGCTTTGCCAAGGGAGGAGGAGTGTCGTGTCCTTCTTATCGGCAACACAACGTACGAGCCCCGTCCAGTTTCAGTTGGCCCACACTCAAAATTTGTAGTGTTGTTGGCATTTATTACTCAAGGAGCGAAATTAGTCGCTACAATGAAATATCTAAGACAAAATATGTTATTTTCGAGGTATATACTCGCAGGAGTAGATCTAGGTTCAAGAGAGCGTGTTGTCTCATAAAAAATCAAAACAGTCAAAAAAGTAGTTTACTTGCATTTAATAACGTACGAGTAAGTACTGGTAAAGACAAGGATTGAAGTGGCCATGGAATCAACGTTTTTTTTACAGAAATGACAGTGACAGAATTTTCGATTGTAAAACAGTTAATTGGTAGTGCAATAATTTGTTGTCAATAATGGGCAGAGGAAAGGCAATTGATGAAAAAATTCAATCAATTATCATTAATTTACACAAATTTGGAAAATCAAACAGCGAAATTGGAATAGGTAACCTATTAATTTGCTATTAATTTATGTAAATTATAAATGTATTTCTAAGAATAATAGTAGTTTAATAAACAAGAGTGTTAATAAGAGCGATTAATAATCGAAACGATTTTAACGCGTGAGCGCAGCGAGCGCGTTAATGAGTCGAGATTATTAATCGCTCTTATTAACACTCATGTTGATTACAATATTTTCTTGTCGATCGCTCTTTATTAGAATGAAAATAATCTAATTTTGTTCCATGGCAAAATCCAAATTCTGACATAATATGCAATAAGTCAAAATACCACTGACATAATTAATTAATTTCGGCAGCTGTCAGTCCCAAATGCATGTTTCAATAATATAATATATTGTTGGTTACCTAGCAAATCTCAACAATGTTTGTAATGTGCATATAGGCATTAAACTGAGTTATTAATACACTCCTTTTATTACATTAACTAGATCTTTAATAAACGATCGACAAAAAAATTTATTTCGTATCATTTCTTTCACAATTTAAGTGGGTAGATAATTTTTACTTTCTTATACGAAGTATAAGAGCATATTAATCGCGATTTTTTCGACTTCGAGATTTTGATGGATTAACACGTTTTGAGGGCCCCTGAATCCATTCTGACCATTTTCGCCATGATGTCGGTCTGAGTGTGTGTGTGTGTGTCTGTCTGTATCCACCATAACTCAAAAACGAGTTATCGGATTTGATTCAAATTTCATATTTAAGAGTTTGAACAAAATTGTGGGTGCCACATTAAATGTTTTTCATCTAGCACCAAAACAAGTGACACTTACCTGAAGACATTTTTAGGTTTTTTAGGAATATCTTGAAAAATAAACAATTTATGAGATTTTTTTATTCTGTAACATTGAATTAGAATTGAATTTTGAACAAATTTTGTTTGAACTTTTTTTTGAAATTCCGTCTAAAAAACTAAATATTCTTAAAACACTTTATATTTCTCATAGCGCGCGTTTACAGTTGAATCCGACGGTCGAGATGGTAGACATGTGTCTCATTATATGGCTGCCAAACGGAAGGTCCCGGGTTCGAATCCCAGAAGGACGGACCATTCGGTTTTTTTTTATTTTACTGGTTTCTATGGTACCGAAAACAATAATAATGAATAAATAAATGTAATTTTATACCGGGAGATTTTTTTAAGTGAGTAATAGGTCAAAAATCTAAAATAAAACACATTTTTGTCGTAAAATTCGGTTATAATGAGTGGGACAAGGACAGATTTATGCGTATTGCAATAAGTGCGACAGAGACTATTTAAAAATTGCTGGAAACCCTCAATTTTTACAAGAAATTTAATTTAATTTCTTTGGGAAAAGTAATTGTCATACTGTCCGTATAAGAAAGTCATGTGAGTCATGTGTTGGACACATCAGATATTTTTATTCTGTAGAATGTAGATATTAGAGTAAAAATGGGAAGAAAAAGAACGTTTTTTTCATATACTGCTGAAGATTCAAAAAACGCACTGCAGAACATTAGAAACGGCAAATCTGTTTTTCAAGCCAGTAAAAATTACAATGTTCCCAAAACCACCTTACGACATAAACTAGCAGGAGACAGTCCCTGAATGTGTCTTAGGTAATGAAGTTGAAAAAGAGCTGTGTGATTGGATAAAAAATCTGTCAAAAATGGGTTTTCCCATCAAAAATATCTGATGTGCCCAACACATGACTTTCTTATACTTACGGATAGTATCACAATAATTACTTTTCCTAAAGAAATTAAGTTAAATTTCTTGTAAACATTTTGAAGGTTTCCAGCAATTTTCAAATAGTCTCTGTCGCACTTATTGCAATACGCATAAATCTGTCCTTGTCCCACTCATTATAACCGAATTTTACGACAAAAATGTGTTTTATTTTAGATTTTTGACTTATTACTCACTTAAAAAAATCTCCCGATATGAAATTACATTTATTTATTCATTATTATTGTTTTCGGTACCATAGAAACCAGTAAAATATAAAAAAACTAATGGACCGGTCCTTCTGGGATTCGAACCCGGGACCTTCCGTTTGGCAGCCATATAATGAAACACATGGTCTACCTCGACCATCGAATTCAACTATCAACGCGCGCTATGAGAAATATAAAGTGTTTTAAGAATATCTAGTTTTTTTGAAATTTTTTTGACAGAATTTCAAAAAAAGTTTAAACAAAATTTGTTCAAAATTCAATTCTAAATCAATGTTTAAGAATAAAAAAATTTCATAAATTGTTTATTTTTCAAGATATTCCTAAAAAACCTAAAAATGTCATCTGTCACTTGTTTTGGTGCTAGATGAAAAACATTGAATGTGGCACCCACAAATTTGTTCAAACTCTTAAATATGAAATTTGAATCAAATCCGAGAAGTCGTTTTTGAGTTATGGTGGAGACAGACAGACAGACAGACAGACAGACAGACAGACAGACAGACAGACAGACAGACAGACAGACAGACAGACAGACAGACAGACAGACAGACAGACAGACAGACAGACAGACAGACAGACAGACAGACAGACAGACAGACAGACAGACAGACAGACAGACAGACAGACAGACAGACAGACAGACAGACAGACAGACAGACAGACAGACAGACAGACAGACAGACAGACAGACAGACAGACAGAATAAGAAAGTAAAAAATTCACATTGGGGAATAGGAAAATCTAAAAATGGATGGATGACCTCAGAAGCTTTTTATGAATATTTCACCAACGTTTCTTATCCGTTCCTACTAAATGAAGAGTACACATTACCAGTTATTGTTTTTCTCAACGGACATTCGTCACATTTAAGTATACATCTTAGCAAATTCTGCAAAGAGAAAGGCATCATTCTTGTATGTTTATACCCAAATACTACGCATATATTGCAGCCGTTGGACGTATCCTTCTTTTATCCATTAAAGACGCACTGGAAAAGAACTGTAAGTCAATGGAGAATTTTGAGGGAAAGAAATTAGAAAGCAAGACGTTCCACGAGTGCTGTATGACATAATTGTAAATCAAGATTTTAAAAAATCGATTCAGAACGGATTCAAAAGATGCGGTATATATCCTTTCACACCAGATAATGTGGATTATAGTAGATCTACTTTAAAAGAAAAACCCGAAGAGGAGCCTCCAGTACAAATACATTTACCATCTGCATTAACGCACTTAGAATACTTGCAATCAAAAATTGAGGGAGATATTTTAAACACCTTTGAAGAATGTTTTACCAAAAATCTGTTTCCTAGTGAAATAACAAACGCGAAACTTTACGAAGTATGGGTAAAATTTAAAAACGACAGCAGTTCATTCGAAGATAGTTCAAATGGTGTACATCAGAATGAATATAGCAGCATCATTGAATTTCCGTTTCCTGAGTGGTCACTTGGAAAAAGTTTTCAAGAAGAAAATACTGCCGGACTGACCGAATTTTTTAACGAGGACTTTCTTATGAAAAACCATGAAAATGAGCAGAATGAAATGCTGTAATTAATGAAGATTTGGCTGCTAATTCAACTATGAGTGAAAGAGAAGAAAACGAATATGTTGAAAATGTCTATCAGGATGTAGGAAATGAAAACGAACAGGTGGATCATGAAACGGACGCAAAGCTGAACAAAAATAATACTTTATATAATGAAACATATGCAAGAGATATAAAAGAAAATAAAAATGAAGTAATTGACGCATTTAATAATTATAGAACTAAAAATGATTCAATGGATAAACTCATTGATAATAACAGTCAAAGGGCAGAGAAAAAGTAGGAACAAAAAGATTTAGATGATATGCAAATGAGAACTAAAGATGACCTAGAAATTAATCAGGTGGAACAGGATAACTATGTGTTCAGTATGGGAGTACAAGGGGAAAATAAAGAAAACCAGTTTGTTGTGAGTAGAAAAGACCAGAATTCAGGCAAAAAAATTTAAATTCTGAGTGACATACTACTATATCCTTCTGAGAAATTAACAGTAGGGAAAAAGAAGAGATGCGAATTTTTACCAAGTGTTCTTACTTCAAACCAATGGCTACAGATAGCAGAAGAAAAGGAAAAAGAAAAGAAGAAACTACTGGCAGATAAGGAAAATAGAAAAAGGAAGCGTGAAGAATGGATACAAATTATCGAAGAAAAGACATTACGTAATAAAGAAAAGAAACAAAAATTCCATCAAAAACAAAAGGAGAATCAAGAAGAGAATCAAACAGAACAAGAAGTAGACATTCCCATGGAAAATGAAGAGGATTTATCTGACAATATACCCATGATTGTTCCTGTAGGGACGTATGTTGTTGTTCAGTTTGAGGAATCTTATTATCCGGGTCTGGTGACACAGATAGAAAATAAACAGTATCGAATCCCTCAGTTCCCGCAGGCACTGAGGGCAAAGCTGAGCTTCACCCTAGGTCGTTCTCCGTACACCCCCGCACCCCGGCTCGCGATCCGTACGTGTACCAGACCAGACTTCCGGGCCTCAGATGACTCTGCTCGGGTGTCAACCAATCTTCCCTGTCCGGAAAGACAACCGAATACTGTTCTCCAAAGGAGAAGTGTGGATCCCCGCTGTCGGTCCTCATTGAGGACACGACGTGGTTGTTTGCGAGATCCGCCCACACTTTAGTATGTCCTACACCCTCCGAAGTGGGTGCCTTTAGTTTCCAACAGCTGATTCTGTAGGCTGCCTTCTGGACCTCCGCCTCAATCACTATGTGAAGGTAAGCGAGTCCCAGAAGTGCCTCCAAAGCAGCGGTTGGAGTTGTGTGCATGGCACCGGTACAACCCAAGCAGGCCAGCCTTTGAACACTGGATAGGCGCCCTTGGCAGGCCCCCACCCGAGTCGCAAGCCACCATACCAGGGCCGCATATGTTATGATGGGTCTGATAACAGCGGTGTATAGCCATCGGGCGGCGATCCTTGGTTTCAGTCCCCAGGTTTTTCCGAGAGCGCGTCTGCACATCCCTAGGGAGGCAGTCGCCCTTCGGATCTGTCTATCCATGTGGTCCCTCCAGCTCAGCTTGGCATCCAGCACAACTCCCAGATACTTCACCTTGCCAGAGCACCGTAACGGTGACCCAAAGAGGATCGGCCCCTCGAGAGCCAACTTCTTATTCCTTGTGAAGGGCACGAGCTCTGTTTTATCGGGGTTAACCGAGAGCCCATGTCGCCTGCACCATTCCTCTACTACGGTCAAAGCAGACCGAGTGACCTCCGTGACGGTATTGGGATATTTACCTGTCACTACAATCGCAATGTCATCTGCATAACTTTGTGCATACACCCCCGTTTCGTTGAGGGCCCATCTACCACCAAGGACCATAGGAACGGCGATAAGATGCCCTCCTGCGGGCATCCCCTAGTGGCGATTGCCGCCACGGTTACCTCTTCCAACGTGGTAATAACTTTCCTGTGTTCCAACATAGACCGGAGCCACCTGGTTAAGGCGGGCTCCACACCATGCCGTTCCACAGCTTGACATATGGACTCTGACGAAGTATTGTCAAATGCTCCCTCAATGTCCAGAAACGTTCCCAGTGCAAGCAGTCCCCGGTCCAGCGCCACCTCAACTCTTGAAACAAGGTTGTGTAGCGCGGAGTCCACAGACCTGCCTGCCTGGTAGGCGTGTTGGTTTGGATGTAGCGGCATAGCGGTAGCACTCTCACTGCTGCTTATGGAGCAAATATTTACAAAGAATTTTGTTGTGACGTCATACCTTGAAAACAAATAAAAATCGGATAACAACATTTGAGTTTTTTTACATTATTTTCATGTGTACATACAATACACTCCTGGAGTTTGGTCCGATCCTCCCGACTCACCCTGTATATTATAGTGTAATATATAATACTGTCAAGTAGAATTTATTGAAATATTGCGAAACGCAATTTAATATAAAATATAATATAATTAGAAGTTATTTCCTGTTAGCCTAAAATCACAGGTCATCTTTATTTGTAGTAGTTCAATCAATTCTAGTTGCCGTGTGGCGAAACGATATTTCCTAGTAATATAAATCGGCAATTGTGCTGAATAGCGAAAATAGTAAATCAATTGAAATTATAACAAATTCGGCTTCCAGCAATAGCAGGCTGTTAAACTTTAAAAATCTGAAGTAGCTAATTTATCAAATCATGGAATATTTTGACAATAGTTTCTTGGTCGCATCATTAATCAAACCCAATGATCAACATGTTTTTAATACTGGAGACACCAACCTGCCATAATTTGATTTACTATCCAATCTGGGATCAATCAGTGCGCTCTATCTATATACTGGAACTCCACCATTAGCCTCTGGAACACAATGTAATAAAACGATGGAAACTGTGTCACGAGCATATGAGTATAATAGGAAATCTGACAGAAAAGAAATAATACTACCATCTGGAATAAAGGTAGAAAAAATGCAGTGGGAGGATAGCACTATTCCATTTCCAATTTCCCAAGCTCATGGGAACTATGTGCCATCGGTCACCAGAGATATGTCCAAGCAATTTTTATTAAAGTATCATACTGTCATAGACAATGTTGGGAATCATTTAATGGAGAGATTTATGAATCAAAATTCTGATATAATAAAAGGTAGACAAACCTTATGCCCGTTCACTGATCAAAGTATACCAGCAGCAGCCGCTTATAAAAGAATGTATGACTTTTTCAATTTAAATACAGGAGGTAAAATATACAGTTGCATTGAATGGTTGAAAATATTCTTTAAATGTTTAGAAAAAGATGAATTGGTGACTAAAATAACAATTGAAAAGACTAGGAAAAAGAAAAGGTATCATAGGGCATCTAAACAATGGGTATACAAAACAACTCAATATAAAACCATAAAGACCAAAAAAATCGTTGGGAAAAAAGAAACTTATAATTATATGATGAAAATATCAAGAAGATTAGCATCATATCTAAAAACAAAGGAAAGAGCCAAACTCAATAAACGAGCCATTGCATCACCACAAATGATGTTAAGAATGTTCCTACTCATTGTAGAAGAGTTCCACTTACAAATTAGCAAAGAAGTAGAAGGATCAACAATCTCTATCGGAGGAGAAGAAAAGAAGGCAAAAATCACAGCCACACTCAACACAGCTAGCCTTCCAGGGTCAACCAGTCCAGCAATTGCACAAGGTACTGAGGACGCTACAAAATGGAATGAATGTTTATCCCCAGAAGTTATGGCTATCTTACATGATTGGTTCAATAATTCTCTCAGAGAAGAACTAGAACTGCCTGAAATTTCAGAGAAACTTTTGTTATTAAGAAGCATTTGCTTAAGTTGTTTTTTCTTATTAGCACAAAAAGAAATTCAAATAGGGCAAGGTCCTATGGCTAAAAGTGATCTTCATTACAATAGATTAATTTAGGAGGACAAAAACATACCGAGGATGAATACAGAAACTAGAAAACTTTATACATCAATAAAAAATTATATAACAGAAGATAGAAAATACATAAGATCCAGTCCAGGTTACTTAATGGGAATGTTGAACGCTTGCTCCACTACAGTTGGTCTTATAAGCAATAACTACAAAATGAATCCTTTGCATAGGAAAATAGTTTTATTAAGATCTAGTGATGATTCAATGACCGTATATATCGGAAGTACAACTGGAGAATTGGTTAGGTGCATCCTACAGACAAAATTCAATTATGCACTAATTGGAATAAATTTAAGCCCCAAGAAAACATTCTACTTCCCAGAAAACTATGGAGAGTATACATCATGGTACTTTGATGGTAAGTTTGTGTCACAATATGGTGTTGAGACAAATTCTTTAAGACCTCAAGGAAAAAATCCAGCAGATGATTTCTTCTCAATAGCAAAAGGAACCTCTACTTTACTACAACATTTAGGTATAAATCCATTGGGAGCCACTATTAGATTAAAGCTAGGTATAGATGCAGTTACAAGACTATACAGAATTGATGTAAACACACACAAAAGAATACTGAACAAGATGAAGTGCAACTCAACAGATGCAAAATCGCCTGACGCCTGCACCTATGGTACAGCCGACTACAGCCACGCCACAGCACAAAACTATCCGCTTATTAGTTTTTTTGCTGATGAAGCAAAGCATCGGTGTTACAAGCCGCCTTCAAGTCCAAGGTCATGATGTTAGAAGCCTTTGTCAACATGACCTAATTAATTGTGATACTAGTAATTTGATGACTTCCACACATCAGCAGCTGGGCTCGAAGTTGTTACGTCCCCGCAGTCCGAAATTGATGACAGTTTTCTTCATGTTCTGTTTTGTTTTGCTTTATATACAGAATTTACGTTAGGGTAGGTTATGATTAGGCGTAGTATTGTAATTTTTAGGGAAATTTATGGTTAGATACATATAATTTTAGAAATCAGTAATTAAGTGAGGTTTTAGATAGATAATAGATAGATTTTGGAAAAAAAAATTTTTTTGGTGGTGCTTTTTATTTTAAGCACTGTGGGTCCAGCGCTTCATGGAGAGGGGCATATGTCAAGTAGAATTTATTGAAATATTGCGAAACGTAATTTAATATAAAATATAATATAATTAGAAGTTATTTCCTGTTAGCCTAAAATCACAGGTCATCTTTATTTGTAGTAGTTCAATAAATTCTAGTTGCCGTGTGGCGAAACGATATTTCCTAGTAATATAAATCGGCAATTGTGCTGAATAGCGAAAATAGTAAATCAATTGAAATTATAAAAAATTAATAATTTTATTATCAATTAGAGTCACTAGTAGTCACCGGGACTATTTGAATCGCACCGGGTTAAAACCGCTGTGCAAATAATTGTAAAATACTAGTTAAGGTTTTGGGGATGTCGCTCCCACTGGTATTCATGTAAGTTTATTTTAATTATTAATCCAAATAAATATTGTTATCTTTTAATATACTTTGAACATCATTTAAAAAATCCAACCTGACCCCCGTCACGCCCGGCTACGACCCCCTTTAAGAAATGTCATTTAAAATAGGGCGTGACAATACAATATACAATATACAACAAATATAGGTACAAATAAAATAAGGACTTTTTGATCCAGTATGATCTTCGGAATTTGTATATTTTTGTTGCTATAATCCTCGAATTGCGAAACACTATACAGGGTTATCAGTAATTGGCGCACTCCGAATACAGGGCGTTATAGAGCACATTCAAACTAACGATAATCTGCAAAGAAAAATTAAATCTGATGGTTAGTTTCCGAGTCATCGAGTTTCCCTCATCCAAGTTACAAGCTAATTATTTTCATAACCGAGACAATAATGAGTGAATAATTCATGCTACTATAATCTCTGGATAAAATGCAATATGATTTGTTGAATTTTTTTCACAAAACCTCTAATACAAAGAAATTGAAAATGTTAAAATTTAATAAAATACCTAAATTTGAGAGAAATTTGAAGTTTGGCAACCTCTCAAACTCGCCTTGGGATAAAGTAAAATATCTTCTATTGCCATGAAAATATTAATAATGAATTTCAGTTGTTGTTTCTGTTTTTTTATAAAATTGACTGTACTAAATTAGTTTGACAAGTTCTTGCATCATAAAGTATTGAACGTTTCTCTTTTTTTTCTCGTCGAACCTATTCACATGTTCAATGCAGTGTTGCCACTTTTATTTTCACCAAAGTGGTCATATCTTTGTAAAGAAAGTAAAAAAATTCGTCATTCTTAAAACGTAAAGTTTATCACAGTATGCTCCGAGTGCGGCGATTACTGATCACCCTGTATAATTTTTACTTTCTTATACGAAGTAATAAGAAAGTATAGTAATCGTGATTTTTTTCGACTTCGAGATTTTGATGGATTTACACGTTTTGAGGGCCCCTGAATCCATTTTGACCATTTTCGTCATGATGTCTGTCTGTCTGTATCCACCATAACTCAAAAACGAGTCATCGTATTTGATTCAAATTTCATATTTAAGAGTTTGAACAAAATTGCAACAAAAGTAGTTATAGCGAGCTGAATATATCAAGAGTCAGAATGAACAATACAGTGGTGGTATTTACTGTGGTACAGTCAGAACTTAAGGGCAGTAATCACACAATCAAGATTATTTGTCTACTTAACTTCACTGAGTACTTGACAGCATCAACCTCGTTCTTCTACTCCCTAACTGTGACTTTTCTTGACTCTTTTTGACGTTTGACTCACCTTGTACATCTTCTTCCCTGTGGAATTGCGGTGGTACTTTAATTGATGGATGGCAGTTTTGGTACAAACTACTTGGACAGCTTCCTTTACTACACCCTTAACTTTTATTGGGAGGGTAATGTGGTTTTCGTTTGCTAAATATTGGAAATAATATTATGCTGGAATGGAAGGTTTTTTATTTACAAGTACCCAACATTTTCTTTAATGCATTTCTACGGTTTTTATGAGGACCCCCAAATATCTACAACTACAAAAAATAAATTTGTAAATAATTTTAAACATAGTAAGGCGAATGTATTTTATACGAAATAATTTTATATGTAAGGGACTGGGGTTGTCCGGTCTCAATACTAAATTTAATTTGCATTTCCATGTCCCCCATAAGGATACTTGTCAAAAGTGTGATGCTCTTAATGAAGAAATAAAGTCCAGTGCACTTTCAGAAGATCGAAGAAAAAATGCACGCATTGAGTTAGAACAGCATCAAAGAAGAGCAGAAGCAGTTAGAGTTAACAAAGCACAACATGTATTAAAAGCAAAGGAATATCCTGAGAAAACATCCATTTTAGTATTCGATCTTCAAAAAACCCTCCCAACCCCATTATTAAAAACTGGTGTAGTGTTCTATAAAAGACAGCTTTGGAGATACAATCTCAGCATTCATGAGAAAGTAGCACAGAAAGGATACATGTAAATTACCTAGCGTCCTGCCCTATGTACCACAACATCGTTATTTAGCAAATCTGCATTAACATAGTAGTTTACTTAGAATTGTAGTTTTACTTAGGTTAGCATTAATGTACTTTATTCATTTTTATTATAATTAAGTTTCTAGTTAGAATCTAGACTTTGAGTTATCAACTTGTATTTTTTATTATTAATTATTATTAATTAACATTTTTTTTTTAAAACCACTTTATAGTGTTTTGTTAATTAATTCTCGCAGTCGGTAGGATAGTCATCCAATTGTTAGTGAATATAATATTTCGGTTCGTGTTAACGATTTATTGACTATCCACAACTTTCGTTCAAGTTGAGTGAACTGACTAGCTTAACGTGAAGAAAATTAGTGAACCACATCCACAACAATCTTACTGTAAGTAACGGGTGTCCAATAAGTCTTTTAGTCCCGGTGGCTAAGGAGTATTTTTTTTTCTTTTCATTAATAAACACCAAACTTAAAATATAATTTAATGTAACCATCATAAAACATTAATTGTGTTTGAGGTGAGGTTGTAACGGTTTAAGTTTTGTGTTTATTAATGAAAAGAAAAACACTCCATAGCCGCCCTGACTGAAAGACTTATTGGACACCCGTTATCTATGTCTTATAGATCCCCATCAGTTATTAATAACTTAATTTTAAACATGCCTAATCAAACTCCTGTACCTGTTCTTAAACAAGAATATCGTATTTAAGTATGATCCCAGATTTTACTGGAGAAAGTGAATTTTTACCAAGATTCCTTGAAATAAGTGAAAAACTTTATAATGCTCATGATGTGAATGACTTTCAAAATGAATATTTGATGTCTAGCATTCTAGTAAAAATTAAAGGAGTTGCTGCTAAAGATATCTCGTCTTGTATTATTAATAATTGGTTAGATTTAAAAACTGCGTTAATACTTACGCAGATAAAAGAGATTGTTATAGTTTAAACATTGAAATGACAGAATTAAAACAAGGTAATGAAACACCGTTTGAGTTTTATCATCCTGTTCAACATGTGTTAAACTTACAAACCTCATATTTATCTACACATGTTACTGCAAATGAAGCAGTTATCTTAACACAATACTTTCGTAATTATGCACTAAGAATTTTATTACGCGTGTTAAAGGAACCTGTTGGATCATTGATGCGTACTAAGAATCTAGGATATCTAAATTCAGCGCTAAATAAGCTAACGAACGATTTTCAACTAGAAATCTACCAACAAAAATTTCAAAATAAATTTAATCCTAGAATGAGTAACAACTTTCAAAATGAAACTGTAAGGACTCATCAACCTTTGCAATTAACAAATTTTCCACATAACTCTCAATTTCCTAATAGATCAAACACCAATAATTCTAATCCTCATCATCAACCTCCATCGAGTAGAAATAATTTTTCTAATTAAACCAGAGCTACCAATTATTTGTCAAAGTTGACAAGTGATAATACTTTTCAAAGCAATTTTACCGCAAAATGCCTAATAAACTAACAACCATTGAAAAGGAATGGATTATTTCAAAATTAGAAGACGGTTGGTCGATAAGAATGACTTCACAGCATTTTGACTTGAACATAAATATCGTGTTTGCGGTTAAGAAAAGGTGGGAAGACGGGAGGACCTTACAAATATCCAATATGTCCCACAATTTGTGCAAGAGTTAAAACACACGCAACCAATCAAACCTGATAAGCATCATTCTTTCTAAAAAAAAGTTTCATTCATCTAGAATTACATACAAGTTTCCATGTATTCATCAGACACCACGCTCATCGTACCCCCTACGTACCTTGGAGCATTTCTAGTAATCAATCGAAAAGAAAATTTCTTTGACGTGATTACTAATCGGGGAAAACAAACAATAACCATTGACCGATTAAAGCCAGCATTCCTCCTATATGAACCAGAACAAATCGAAACTACCCCAAGATGCCCATCTCCCACATTACCTAGAAGCCAAGAAGAAGTACCACCAGAACGCCAAACTCGTTCTGGACGAAAGGTAACATTTCCCAAGAAGAAACTCCTAGACGTTCTCACACATACGGGTTACAAATGAAGTGTGGGGCCAACATGCAATATTCCGTAATCTGGGGACCTAGAAAGTACCCGACAGTCAGTTATCACATATCCCCACAGCTTATCTGCCCATTCATTGGATATTTACACATTCAATTTGGATATTCCATAGTTTTATTTTCACTAGTAAATGAACACAAGAGGTTAAATTGATGAACGTCCATTATACGTGAGGACCGTTGATAGACAAATTTCATAAAATTTCGGAAGCTTTCGGAAAACATAAAACACATTGTGCAATCTACATAAAGTGTGGTGAGTTTTTACTGACTTTTCCCTCTAATTTTTATTGTTTATAACCACACTTAGTAACGTGGCTTCAGAATGTCTCTTTTTTGTGTGATAATAATACTTACAGTACAATTATAATTATGGATTCGAATGTAGTGGTCCTCAAGGACAGTATTTTAGCAGTTAGGAATTCAGAAGGTAAGTGAGCTTTCAGTAGTAATCGCGTGCTAACCATCAAAGTAGTTTTCATAGGTGGCAAACTTCAAAATTACCTTAATTTTTAGAATTGGAAAAAAGTTCTTAATAAGGTATTTTAGTGGTTTTTTAGTTCTTTAATGCACATAAAATTATTTTCAGATATATAGAGACTTTTTTTAATGGAATACTCATATGCATATTCTTCCAGAGTTTAAACTAGATTTTATTACTCCATACAAGGTCATTCGGTTTTTAAAATTTCGTTAAACACTATATTCAAGATATTCAAAAAAATTCTAATTTATGAATTTAACGCAGACTTTAATTTAAAAAATAAAATCGGGATTTTTACAGAACATCAGTGATAAACATTTTTAATCATATCCCAAAAGAAATGCACAAGTTATTACTGCAAAACTTAAAACATACCTGAGAAACTATGACGTACAAAATTTTTAAATTTTTATGTTCTTTGTGAATATTTGAATTTCAATAAAAAAAATTAATAGTCACAATATTTTATATCGATGCCATTTTGATTAATTTAAAACGTTAATATCTTGATTTTTTTAAACAGCCCTATTAGTTTTTTTATATACTATTAGATTCCTTACTTAATTATTTGTAATTATTTGTAATGATTTGTAATCAAGGTTGTCCTATAGCCACAGTTTTTAATTTTCGTTGTGTTAACAGTTCTATTCAAATTACGCCATTTGAATAATATTCCATTAAATGAAACCATAAACACTTTTACACAGAATATACTGTTTTGAAAATAATTTTAGGTTATGCGCATGAAAGAAGTAAGAAAAGTGAAAAGCTTAATAAGAAATTTTCTCCATTTCTTAAAATTAAGGAGATATTGAAGTTTGCCACTCGTAAATATCACCTGTTTAAAAGATGGACGTAGATTCTCAAAATGACTGGTAATTTGGACAGATGATAATTTTGGGTTGAATAATTTACAGTTCTTTTTTCTTTTTAGATTCATTTTATTTATGTCAGCTAAATAAAAACGTTATTTTCGGACAAGGAAAAGTTCTGCAGATAACGGCTGGAAAATATTACCAACAATTGTTATATTCTCGGAAGGAGAGATAAAGTTCATTCAGAATCTGTTATATGTGAAGTGAACTTAAAGAAACAAAACCGATTTACGTATTCTTACAAAATAAGTTCGTCTTTTTATAGAGCAAGAACAATAATACGCTTTGGAGCATTTTGATTACTAAGATTATGACAAGGTAGACTATGAAACCAATGATATGGAAGCTACAAGAGAACAAAATCAATCCAGTTTTCGAATATATTTATGAAAGTACTGAATTGGTTGTGGTTTTTATGATTTTGGCGTATTTTATATTTTTAATGATTTACACTTTAAATCGGCTCTTCAGAACACGAATTATTATCAAGTGTTTGTTATTTTGTTAAAATTCGCTTTCTGCGCATTGATTTGGCGCATAGACAGATCACGTGACACTCCCTCCCCGCCCCAGCGCCCCTCACTCCGTGTAACTGCCCGAGAACTCAGTGATTTGGCAAGGTTGGAGGACGCATGCGCTTTCAGGTAAGTTGCTGATATGAGGTTAATACTTTGTTTTATTTATTGAATTTTGATTCTAATATACCTACTTTATTGTTCTAGAAATATGAGTTCATCGCGAAGAAAATGTAAATATAGCGCTGATGTATTTTGTTATATTTGTGGTGTTTATATGACAACAAAACAGATACGAAATATCACAGATTTTGTGAAGGAAGTTTATACTATTTCGGATTACATATTGAAAAACTAGATGTCATGGGTTCCTCATAAGGTTTGTAAATCTTGTGTTGAGTCTTTACGTTTGTGGAAGAAAGGAGAACGCAACGGGTTAGATTTTGGTATCCCTATGATCTGGATGGAGCCCAAGAATCATTTCGATGATTGCTACTTTTGCGTAGTAGACATTAAAGGTTTCAATCGAAGTAAAACATGGCTATATCCAGATTTACAGTCTACAAGATGTCCCGTCTTGCAAAGTGAAGATATTCCTCGACCTATTTATGCTTCAAAAGTAGTTCGTATACCCTCAGAAACTATGATGATGCCAAATTCACAGCATTCAGTACAATCTACAAGTGGAAGTAAATATGAAGGTGGAACATCTGCACCACAGTTGTTTTCTCAAGATGAGCTCAGCGATTTAATACGAGATCTAAATTTATCAAAACAAGCATCGGAACTGTTAGCTTCAAGACTGAAAGAAAAGAACTTATTGGGACCAAATGTAACAATTACAGCATACAGAACACGGGAAACTGAGATATTACCATTTTTTAGTGAAAATGAAGAACTTGTCTACTGTAATAATATCTCAAAGTTACTTCTAGACATGGGTTTAAAGGAATACAAATCTACTGATTGGCGGCTCTTCATTGATAGCTGCAAAAAGAGTTTAAAATGTGTTTTACTGCACAATGGAAATCGATTTGCATCAATACCAATTACCCATTCAACAAAACTCAAAGAAGAATATCAAACTATTAAATTGGTTCTGCAAAATATTAATTACAATGAACATCAATGGCCGGTTTGTGTTGATTTAAAAATGGTTAACTTTTTACTTGGTCAGCAAAGTGGATACACAAAATACCCTTGCTTTATTTGTCTGTGGGATAGTAGAGCGAAGCAAGTTCACTGGGAACAAGATGTGTGGCCCTCTAGAAAATCCTTAATTGTTGGTAAAGCTAATGTAATAAATGAGCCATTGTTAAGTAGAGAAAAGATCATACTTCCGCCACTACACATCAAGTTAGGTATGATGAAACAATTCGTCAAAGCATTGGACAAGGAAGGAGAATGCTTTAAGTACATTTGCAAGACATTTCTTAAGCTGAGTATGGAAAAGTTAAATGGTGGAATATTTGACGGCCCTCAAATTCGGACATTGATGAAAGATACAAACTTTATAGAAGTAATGACTGATTCTGAAAGTGAACCTTGGAGAAGTTTTGTGTTGGTGGTAGAAAATTTTCTAGGTAATTATAAAGCACCAAATTATAAAAAAATTGTGCAAAAGATGTTGGAAAGCTTCAAGATTTTAGGAGCAAATATGAACATAAAGTTACACTTTCTCCACAGTCATCTGGATAGATTTCCTGAGAATCTGGGAAATTATAGTGAGGAACAGGGAGAGCGCTTCCACCAGGATCTAAAAGTGATGGAGGAAAGATATCAGGGTAGATGGGACCGTCACATGATGGCAGATTACTGCTGGTCTTTAAAAAGAGATAGTCCCCAAAAAAATATAAAAGAAAAGCTTATAAAAGGCGTTTTTCTGAAGTTTAACATAAGTTTTATAATTTTATCTCTTTTTCAACGTCTATGTACATTAATGAAACACTAAAACAGAAAATTTAATAATAAATTTCAATAAAAATTTAATATTTAAGAATATACTTGTTATTTCTTTCTCATTTTTACTGATTTTTTAGTAAAATATAAAAATGAAGATTTAAAAAAAAACAGAGCCATTCTTCCAAAACCATTCATAGTTTCGTGAATTGTTGGCATAGAAGTATTCGAAACCACTCTTACATCAAGGGCAACAAAACCATTGTTGACCAGTGTAATAGATTAATAGTAAACTAAATTAAATTAAATTAAATTGTAAATTTCATAAAGTTAAATGTAAAACGGAGTCACACGGGTTAAACGGAAATATCAGGTTGAATTTCGATACTTCCTCGAGAGCGTTTTGTTTGATTTAAAAAATACGTCATAAAATCGCGGAATGTCGAGTCGTTCAAAATTGTTTAGTTTAGGTAATTTTGCTCGCGTTGTTTAAGTTCAAAGGAATCATTTTGCTTACGAATCATTTTATTCATTAGACGATTATTACAGATCAAAGTTAGTTAGATGTGAGATCGCGATTGAATCAGATTGAATAGTGAGTGACACGTCCCCTGAAAGAAACGCTGTTGTCCCCTGGCCAACCATGTCTTGTCTTAATCATAAATTGTAAGTACATTTTGTTTATTATCTCGTTTCACTATTTTAACTAAATAAAATTATATTTATATATTTTTCTATTCTACATAATGGTTTAATTTAAACAAACCAGATAACCACCTGACTACCCGTCACGACTACGTCCCTTAAAAACCAATACGTGACAATAACAAACATTCCAAATATCTACCAGACTTGGAACCAGGTGATAAAGTTATTGTACAAGATAATAACCGCAAATTATGGGAACCGGGTATTATAATAAAAAAAGATAAATACCGAGCAAGGGCACAGATAGGTTTAACAATTACGATGACTATGATGAAATTTTAGATTTTTATTTAAGTAAAAATAATTCAAATTTCATAAATGATAGTCAGGATTCTAGTGTGTATAACTTACCTTCACAAAATCAATGTAATAAAGATATGTAAAACCTCCTACTTATCTTAGAGATTATGTACGTTAGATTTTCTTCAATATTAAATGTTTATATAGATTTTGTCAATGTTTAGAATTTTAGTTTATTTTAATTTTTGAATAAAAGAAAGGGGATGTTATAGACAGAGGTCGCTACTGTGACCCTGAGCAGGGGGGGAAGAAGTGGCAGTAATTGATCATGCCTGAACAAGTTAACATGTACCATTTATTTATATTAATAAAGCACTATTCACAAACACAAACATATGGTATGCATGGAGATTCAATATTATTAGCGTGGAATCTAATTTTGACAATTTGTGTCGGTTACCTCCTGTTCACCAGAAACAATGTTGGCGTTGTAGTAGCAACAACACCAACATCACATGGAATGGGGCTAATCACCAAAAATTTTAGATTAAATTTTAATAATTGTACTATCAATAGTCTTTATTCTTTTCACTTTTGTTGGTAATGTGAACAAACATTTCTGTTTATGGTTATAAAGTTGTTAGTTCTAAAAGTTTTTGACAGTACTCAAGTAGACAGATAATTTTACGTTACGTTTCATGATTGTATTTTTAAGTTCTTGTGTTCAATAATCATTTTCTTGTTTAATAAACAAATTCAAATATATTTGTTTTTCGTTTTCACATCCACCGCCATCAACTTTGTATTTAAATTTCAGAATAATAGCAAAGTATATATCTAATCGTCCAGTCCAAGAACATGGTAGCTAGGAAGACGAGCGTTTCCTGTCCTTGTCCCAATGAAAAGAGTAAGGTTGCATAGAAGAAATTAATAAAAAGGACTTTTGTTCTCTGACGTCCTAGAACAAAAGACGATTCAAAGTGTTTGGAAATTGTTTGGTTATTTAAGTTACTTTATACATGGTACTAAAAAAATTACCTTATATTAGCCCATAAGACCACAACACTCTTAGAAAAGTAAAAAAAGGAAACAATATCAAAATATAAATAGAGAAGAAATAATTAAGATAATAACTCCTAACAAAGTCTTGCTTTTGTATCAGGGCCATAGTTTCAAAAGGACTGGATAGTGCTGCTGTTCAGTTGGTTTATTATTCCAACTTTGCGTCATTGCTGTCATACGGGATTATTTTTTGGGGAAATTCTACGGAATGGAAGAGTACTTTCACAATTCAAAAAAGAGTTATCCGTATAATGAACGGGCTGAGCAGGCGCACTTCCTGTAAACCATATTTTATTAGGGATAATATTTTGACTATGTGTTCGATGTACATAATGGAGTCCTTGCTCTTCGTACATGGAAATAAAAATCGGTACGCGTTTTCTGTGCCTAGTACCCGTCAATTTGGACACCTCATATTACTGCCATCACATAGCACATCTACTTTTCATAAAAGTTTCTATTTCCTAAGTGCTAAGTTATACAATAAATTGCCTAGTGTATACAAATCATTACCTTTATCCCAGCTTAGAAATAGGCTCAGGAAGAACCTGAGTGCAAAGGCGTATTATTCTATTGAAGAATTCTTGGGTGACAGTCTTTACTAAACTATAAGGGGGGGGTGGAAGAACGAATGACCGAACTTCTCCTATTGTGCAATTTGTATAGTATATGTATATGTATGTATTATTGCATAATAAATGTTATTTGATTTGATTAATTAGTAAGTAAATAAAAAGTTTTATAATGGCATGGCAACCAGGAGACGGGGGGCTAGCTATTTTACACTAAAAAAATATTTTAATAATCGTCGATTTATGCCCATTTATTCATTTAAAGTGACAAGAGAAATAATATTGTATAGTATGCAGGTGAGTATAATAGTTATTTATATTATAAGTGGGATATGAACATCATTAACATAAGAGTCTGAAAATTGCAGAACGAGTCGTAGACGAGTTCTGTAATCAGACGAATATGTTAAAGTGTGTATATCCCAAGTGTAATATACAAGATTTTATCTACTACCGTCCAAATATTTAAAAATGAATTTTGAATTTATTTCCAGCGACATTGCTCAGTAGTTGTTGTCAAGTTGTCGTACTGGAGTACCTAACCTAACATAGAATACCTAGTAATAGAAGCGTCAACTCCATGTTACGCCTATGGAAACGGCGGAGACATTTTGTTTCGCTAACTGCGCATGACCTGGTGCGCAAAGAAGAAGAAGAACTCATATCAATGCTTTTATTTTTATTTAATTAATTTCATAAGTATATTTAAAAACAAAGTTTAGTTTTTTTAATGCATTATTAAAAACAATAAAAAAAACTAAACATTGTTTTTAAATATACCTCAGATGAAGGAATATGAAAACAAGAACTACTTAAATGTTTATAGGTATATTTATTTAATAAGTGGAAAACGCAATTACAGTGAAAAAACAATAGAAAACTTAAGAATTGTACAAGATAAGAAATAAAGAACAAATGAACAACTTTCAAAGTAAAAATCTTGAAATTATAACAAGGTAAAAGAAAGATTAATTTATTACACTATTTCACAGACGTAATTTAGGTACCTACTTACACTATTCGCCATGTGCACGTGTACGAGTGTTTTATTTCCTTATGTCAATTTGTAATTTACCTAAAAACAAACATCATATTAGGTCGGATATTGTATTTATTTACAAATAAATGCAAATAAAACTTAAACAGATCTAGAATCTAGGTTATGTTTGACAAGTTACAAGTACTGGATATCTAAATTTAGTTATATTTCAGAACTGGTACGTATCAAAATAGTTAAAATAACTAAATGAACACAGGAAAACTTACCAATTTCGTATCGCCAAATCCCAAAATGTTCAGAAATAAAACATGATGAAAACTTTCACAAAGTAACCGACAAAATTCAAGTGCGCTGCACAAGATGTTGAATAACAGTAGTGACACCACTGACCACTATCAATGAAATTCCCTAAAAGTTACTAAAATTCCTGTTACTGCGCAAACTCATTAGCACAGATCATAATAAACTAGATCGAGAACATATTAAAAATGCGACGCGGCAAGCGCCAGTGCAGTACTAACATATGGTGCTTAATGAAGTTAGTAGCGATCTAGTTATTATTTATCTAGGACCATGATGCCCTTCCGCCAATAGAAGCTTCATACCCATGCTAACCTAAGTTATGTAAAAACTAGCCAGCGCTACACAACAGCTAATTTGAATTATAAATTTTGAAATAATTAAACAATTTTTAGACAAAAAAACTCGGGGAAATGGACCGTGTTATGTTTATTATTAAAATATAAAACTAATTTTTTATAAAATGAAACTACAAATTTTTTCAGTTATCTAACGTGAAGTTAGGGTTTTTTCTATGTAGATACGCTATTATAAAATTCTCCAGGTTTCAAAAAATCAAACTTAAGAGTATGTAGTGTCATTACTCAGTGTTAATAACAAATTTTAAAGAATTAAACAATTTATATTATATTAAAATTAGACATTTACAAATATAAACTTTCCTATAATGATACTAAATTGTAAAAATTGTGTTGTAAATACTTGTAAGAAAGAATTTTCTTGTTGAAATTTCAGTGTGGTAATGATTTCTTTAAAACACATGTTGCGTAATAATCTGACTTACGTTACTCAAATTAATGTCAAATCAAGGCTATTATGAATTGGTAGTAGATAAACGTATTAATACAGCGTGATCAAGAATGACTGAATCTGTTGGTATGGAAAAAATAACTAGTGGGATTGGTACTATTGACGCAAAATACCGTAAGAGCGCGCACATCTGACTGTCAACTTTTGACAATCTTGACAATCTCCACATAACAATACTTCACCATAATATAACCTTAGATTTTGTAAACTAACATTTTTAATTGTGACAATCAGGTTTGCAAATCATACCACAAAAAAAATTCCTAATTTCGCAACTGTTTTAATACCAACAGATTCAGTCATTAAAAAAACTATACCGGGTTTTCAAAAGGAATAGTAAATATTTTAGGAGGAGGTATTATCCTCGAGAAGAACACTCATGGCGACTAACACAGTGGTAAATCAAGTGGATAAACGTGCTTGAATTGCGGTAGTGTATTACACAGTAGTTGTGCTAAGCGCGTTAAAGACATTAAATTTATGGACAACAAAACAATAATTTGTTGTGAAAACATACAAACAAGCAAACGTGACCTTGAAGGAGAATCAAGTGAAAGTGAAAATGACGAAGAAACCAAACAGGGAATGGAAATTCGCTACATTTTGTTCATCAAAAGGTGTCATAACAAAGAAGGGGATGCAAGTCGTAAAAGAAAAGAAAGCAAAAATATACGAAAACGGAAAATTAAAACCATGTACGTGTTTACGATGTGTAATGGAGCAATCACCTGGTGCAGTCCCCGTCAACAGTCCGTCTAGCTCAGAAGTTGAATTTGTGGCAGCCTTGGAGGCAGCAAAAGAAGCCATGTGGTTGAAGCAAATGTTCAGTGAAATACGAGTATGATTTGGTGAGTAACAATCGAAGAACATCTGCAAAAGTTAGAGACTATCTTTCAGCTATTGGAAAAAGAGGAATTAACACTTAACCTTAAAAATGTAACTTCCTCTCTACTTCTTTCGTCAAAAACTGGATTCAACCAAGCAACAACGGTACTAATTTTTTAATTCTAAAGTCTGTCTCAAAAATTACATCGGGGTATAGCTGCCGTAAAAAAACCAAATTCATCCAAAAAACACATTAAAACAATGAGGACTATTATAATTCAGCCCCCTTTAACAAAGAAATTATTGAGAGTGAACCAAATGCACTGCCATTATCAATAACGTGATCGAAAGAACCAGTTTTGATAGTTTGTTGGAAAAATTAAAGAATCTAAAGTTTTCCCTGGTGGTGGACGAGTCCACGGATAATTCCAGTGTAAAAAGTTTAGCGACTGTTGTTCGCTACAATGATAATTTTAAAATAAAGTTCGAATTTCTCGCTCTGATTCCAGTAAAAGACGCTAGTGCAAAAATTTATATGACTTGTTAACTTGTCACTTATTTGGCAAAAATAGTTTTAAATCTGGTGCCATATGTGAACACTCATCTGCATGGTTTTGGTAGACAAGTCAAGTAGTCTGACAAATTGGCAGGCAAGGGAAGTGAGTTAACCGGAGTTCTACTTTTGAGGAAAGTCGTTCCCCCCCAACACCACAAGCAAGTACCTCTCTACTTACCACGTGTCAACGTTAATGTCTGGTTGTCAATACGCTTATCAGTATTATCTTTTTTACCAACTGTTCCAGATACCAAAGCGTGTTTGTTGTTTGAACGAAATTTAATTTGTTTTGTTAATTAATTTTTAATTATTTGGAAAAATGCTGTGAATTTAATTTTCAACCATGCCTGAACGTTGGAATGGTGAGACAACGTGTAAGTTTGTTGAGCTATATAAAGAACCAGAATGTTTATGGAATATGAACCTTACAACGTACAAAATAAAAGGAGGTAGGCAAAGCGCTTTGATCAAAAACGTACACAACATGGGGTGGGAAGATTTTACAGTGCAAGATGCAATTTAAAAAATCAAAATTCTGAAAGCAACATATAATAAGGAGTTTAATAAAAATTTTCAACTGATAGTTCGACTTTCTCTATAACGCGAGAAAGCAACAGTTGTGAAAAATGTATAATGCTTTCTCACCATGGAACGTCAAAGAATCAACTACTTGACACTTCACTAGCTTCTAAACAACACTTACGTGTGTGAACGCTACTTGCCCTAGTAACTTGCCTCAATCAACTTGGAGCAAGTTACTTGTCACTTGCCTTGCCCGCCGACTGGTCTCGTGAAAACTGGTCTTAAGCTTAATCTAACGAATTTGTGTAATGAGTTTAGAAATTTCTTTGCCATGAATTTAAAGAGTTGGGATGCACAAATCTAATGGAGGTAGAAATTCAGGATACCGGTATTCCCATTCAGAAGAAACCGTATCGAGCAAGTACAGTCGACAGACAAGCAATCAAAGACTCAGTTCCCTTATGCTACGCCGGTATTGTTGGTTACTAAAAATGATGATCGTCCTAGGCTGGTAGGCAGCTACCGTTTTCTCAACAATCAGACACTCAAGAAAACATTTCCGATCGCAACTATCGATGAACAGTTTTAGTGCATTTGTGGTGCGAAGATGTTTTCGGTGTCGGATCTTCGCCTTGGATTTTTACAAACACAAAAAAAATGGTCCTTCTGAGATTGATACCCGGGACCTACAGTTTGGGAACCAAGCTACTAAGTCAATAGTCTATCTAGGCCGTCTGATTCAACGCGCACAATGAGAAATATGTATGTATAGCTAAGTATTTTGAGAATATCTCGTTTTGTTGAATATTTTTTGACGGATTTACAAAAAAAAGTTCAAACAAAATATATTCAAAATTTAATTCTAAATCAATGTTAAAAAATAAAAAAATTGTTTATTTTTCAAGATATTCCTAAAAATGTCTTCAGGTAAGTACTACTTGTGTTGGTGATAGATGAACAAGATTTAATGTGGTACCCACAATTTTGTTAAAACTCTTAAATATGAAATTTGAATCAAATCTGATAAGTTGTTTTTGAGTTATCGTGAATACAGATTACTTCGTATAAGAAAGTAAAAACTTTGGAAAAAACGTGCTATTGTCAAGATTAGAATTTTTATTTACATCTGTTTTTGTAAAAAAAATGAAAAAATGTATATAATTATAATACGGTTAATGTTAGAACCATAATAATAATACTTAATACTTTTATGCCTTAAATGAGGTGTAGAATCTAAGAATTCAAAAATATACAGGGTGTTCCATTTAAATTAACAAAGTTTGTGTCTACTTCCGGTATAACCGGAAGTACCAGAAAGATGGCTAATTTTTATTAAATAGACCACATTGTGTAATGGGCGTGTACCAATTTTTAGAACCAAATTGTGTTTAGTAACAGAGTTATGTCTCCTGTCAAGCAAAGCGAGCGAGGGAAATAATTCACCCGAAAGATTAAATGATACCTCAATCCCGTGGTATGTACGTTACTTTTTGCACTTCCGAAGCATTTGCATGTGGAATCATTCTAAATTTATGCTTGTCAAAATGACGAACGTGTCGGCAACAACAATAAAATACTGTCCAAATTGACAAAAAATATTCGTCATTAGTACATTTAATCCCGGAAGTGCAACAACAATGTTTTCCAGTTATTTAAAGCATTAAGCTATTGGCATGCATCTTTGTGATAAATCATGTTGATGTAAATTTAAAAAAACCCAATAAATGTGTAACTATTGCAGTTTTTTCTTAGTGTATGTCGTTTTAGGACAGGTTGCCTTATTAAACTGGATTCTGAAATTAATAAAAACTATATTGAAAGAGAATGAATTAAAAATACTTTAAATAAAAATTTCGATAACAAAAAGAAATTAAAAGAACAAATTATAAGTAAAATGGCAAGTTTACAGGCAAAAGTACACAATACAAATTTTGACGCAGTGCAGGAGGATGCACTGGTGCATATAAAAAATCACATATCAAATGCAGAACATCTTTTTGATTTCAAAGTGCATTTAGATATTTCAAATTTTAAAGAAAGTGGCGAAAACGTCAGTACTAATAAGAAAATTGAGAAACAGCAGAGCTTTTACATCAACAAAAAGAAAAATAAGGCAGATAAGAAGACTTGAGCAAAACCAAGTAATTTAGATGCTAAAAACATTTCAAGGTTCTTAGGTGGGGTTCAATGCATATTATAATAAGTGAAAAGAGCAAAATGTAAATATATTCAAATGTGTCACTGGTAGATAATAAAATTATTAATATTTAAGATGTAATAATTGACTTTTATTAACTCAACAAATACAGTGAGGTGCATATGTATAGAATAAATTCATTTTAAGCATAATTAGATATGAACTTTCAGGATTTTTTCTAAAAGTTCATAAGTAAGCTTAAAATGAATTTATGCCATACATATGGACCGCATTGTATACCTACTAAAATAAAAATAAAGAAATAATTACAAAGCAGTAGGATATGTAATGGTCTGTGATTGGTTATGCAAAAAAAAAATTTAAATTTAAAAAGACAATAAATAATATGGATAATAGAAGATTTAAATTTTTTCGCAGACAGGCGCAAGCGCTGTAGATGGAATACATGGCAGGATTTAACGTCTCCTAAAGTTTCCTGACTAATTTAACAGTCCTGAAACGCGTTCACGTATTAGTACGAGAATCTGTTGGAATTACATTTGCAATTTGCGCAGAATTGTGATGTACAGAATCCAGTACTTGGTGCAAAGAAGTTGTCTCCGTTCAAAAAGTGCCAAATACGATATTATGTACAGAATTTCGTCCTATTAATATTCTACTATTATAGGTATGAGAAAACAATTGAATTAATAGTTAAGAAACAATTACTTAATCATACAGTACATAGAGGGTAATGGATGAGCAATCTGGATTTAGAAAATCTCACTCTTGTGAAACTGGATTTTCAACACGCCTTTGAAACTGCCAATGTCAATCTCTTACTGAAGAAGTTGAAAAAATATGGCACCAATGGCAATGTTTTGAAATGGTTTTCTGAGTATTTGGGTAACATAAGTAAAATGGTGAAATATGATAATAGGTAGTTACTTTGATGTTTTAACTCTGGTGTATCTCAAGGCTTTGTACTGGGTACCATTTTGTTTGTTTTGTTTATCAATGACATTAGATATCACGTACAGAAATGCAAAATAAAATTATTTGCGGACGAAATTCCACTATATTCATGAATAGGCTAAACGCTATTACGCCCTTCCCAGTAATCCTGCTGACCAAGGACGTTTCAAGTTGTAACCCTATATTTTAGATAGCGTGCTTAATTGTTTTTACAAAATTATCATAGTTGCAGTCAGTCAGTAGTTAACTTTTGTAGTATCTAGGTCATTTATTTTTATACTCATAATTAAAATATTATTTTTAAAAAGTGACTTTCATTAATCGAAAATAAAATTAGCGTAATCGATAGGATCTCCTAAGGTTACTTATATCGACCACTTAATTCTTCGTATCTACGATTTATCAGCAATCCAACATTTGTGTAAAGTTTGCGAAAGAATCTAAAACAGCGAAGTTCTTCAAATTTCAAGAAACCTCATCTATAATAGATCTGTGGCAGATACTTTCATCAACTGTACATGAGAATTGGAACAACATTGTCCTATTCTGTAAGGAAGACAATCCCAGTGAAGATATATTCACAATCTAGAGATTTCATCTTTATAAGTGGTTAAGAAAACGATGAGCAAAGTCACTTTACAACTGTGAGTCCAATAATTACTTCATTTAATGTCACTCGAACCCCTTTTTAAAAATTTAACCGTTTCGTCTTTAACTGACTTAGTCGAAAAATACCTCTTATCCCTCCTAGTAATAATCAAGCAACAAGCTATAACCAATCTAGTAATATTCAATCTAATAGTAATCAATCAATAAATAATAGAATAATTACTTCAAACAAAAGAATAAGTAATAATAGAAGAATGAGTCATAGTAAACATACAAAACGTTTCAACGTGGGTTGATTTGAAATTAACCCTATGTGGAAATTTTATAATAATAATAATAATAATCAATTAGAATTAGGCATTATTACAATTTCTCTTACTGGATTGTTAGATTGTTAGCGACTGAACCAAGATTCCTTAGAAAATTTCTTTGGCACAGTAAAGCAGCAAAATGGAAAATGCATTAATCCAACGCCTATTCAATTTCAACGGTTTTTTAAAACACTGCTGATTATTAATCTGTTCCTTCTGGCACAGAAAATTGTCAAGAAGACCAAGAAAAACTGTTAAAATTAACATAAGTTACTGAATTATTACCAATAAGGGAAAATACAGATTCAAATGTAACCGAAAATGTTTTGTCTTTAATTGTTGTGGATCATGATTACCACGCTAACGAAAGTTTAGAACTTAATTTTTAGGATATGTTTGTGGTTACTTAATTAAAAAAACCTTAACACGCCATTCTTCTGACATTTGTTTAAAGTATGCTAAACATCATAATGATGTTGACGATACAACATTATGTTGCTATTTTAGAACATGCGAAAACAAAATGTAGATGTTTCGTAGAAGGAGAGGCAGTACTGTGATGGGACTCTGATAGAATTATTTTGGTAGAATCGCTTCGAAGCGATGCGAATATCATCCTTAGAATAGACTGGTTGGCACTCTGATGTATCGCTTGGCATTATAGAATTGCCATTCGGATTCCTTCGTAAATCTAGGGAGAAAATTAGTAATTTTTATTTTTTATTTCCCTGTTAACCCTGTTTGATATCGTTGCACGCTTGGTGAGGTTGATAGGATACTCCTACGTCCTTACGATGGTCGACAGATTCACGAGCTGACCAGAAGCAGTTCCTTTAAAAGCTATCACAGCCGATGTAGTGGCAGACGCATTTTACGCCACGTGGTTTTCTCGTTTCGAAGCACCATTCATTTTTTGACGTTCATGGTTCCCAATTCGAATCGATGCTGTTGCAGTCACTAACACACCTAGTTGGCACAAGTAGACACAAACTACGGAATATCATCCCGCAGATAATGGCATGATCGAACGCTGGCACCGATCCCTAAAAGCATCGATTATGTGTCATCGCTCTAAAGAGTGGGCCGACATTTTATCGACCGTTTTATTCGAATTTCGCACGAATATCCAGAAAGACATCGGTGCAACGGCAGCGGAGCTCGTTTACGGTACCACACTGCGAATTCCTAGAAAATTCTTCCTCAGTGAAGAAAAGCCTCCACATCCAAAATTCTTTATTGAAAATTTCGCGAGCAGATGCGAAAAATATGTCCAACGTCGACAAAACATCATGAGAACCGTTGTATATACATTGTCGGATTTATAATGCTAATGATGATTCTGATATTGTCAAACAAAAAGTGTAATAAGAAGTTCGCTGTACTCAAACTAAAATTCTAACAAGTCATGGTAAACGGATGCTCCCTCAGGGGCAGGGCTTTTTGGCAGAAGATGGAGAGACAAAATCCTGGATAAAACCTGGCAGAGTATGAAGGAACATTTCAGTAAGCATATCAACAACAGATTGACTTTACCAAGGTACGAACTGGACAGGCAAGTTGTTAGGAACCTGCTAAATAATTACAACTTAAGTAAAGGAGAAGTCCCAAAGAGCCCAGACAACCCACCAGCGCATGATGAAGCTCTACTAGATCGGAGGACTCATTTTGAATCGATACTGCTTGCCTTCTTTTACAGAGGTGAGATTGCATAAATGTTAACGCACCGCCTCTAATTCCCAAGTGACGCACTTTATTTGAGGGAGAGGGTTAATTAAGGGAAAAGGGGATCTCGGGCTCCATTTCTTCGAATGGTAACTGCAGTGAAGATACGGTACTTCAGGGGTCTGATCTTCTTGACTGTGGAGGCTATAACTATAATTGTATGGAATTCAGAATGTGGGATATACCGGGTTGCAGGAAGTGGTGGTATACGAGGATTATTAAAACAAGAGATTTAAATGAAAGAAATAAACATATACCTATATTCAGTGGGAAATTAATAATATATTCAAACAAGATAAAACCATACAGGATAGGGTGACGGCAGCATTCAGATTAAAAGGGGGAAAACGAGGGGGGTACAGATGTATGACAGTGTGGGTTTGTTGATAAATAATAAATTAATAACGGTTATGAACGGTCGGAACATAAGAACACTGATTCCTCGCAACGCTCCTGACTCGGCAATCAAATCGTCCAACATCGGTGCTAGATATGATATTCTCTGATATATTATTTATAATAAGTTCTGTTATAAAATACAACCTGCAAATGAGATTTTTACTTTCTTATACGAAGTATAAGGAAGTATTGTAATCGTGATTTTTTGCGACTCCGAGATTTTGATGGATTTACACGTTTTGAGGGCCCCTGAATCCATTTTGACCATTTTCGTCATGATGTCTGTCTGTGTGTCTGTCTGTATCGACCATAACTCAAAAACGAGTTATCGGATTTGATTCAAATTTTATATTTAAGAGTTTGAACAAAATTGTGGGTGCCACATTAAATATTTTTCATCTAGCACCAACACAAGTGACACTTACCTGAAGACATTTTTATGTTTTTTAGGAATATCTTGAAAAATAAACAATTTATGAGATTTTTTTATTCTTTAACATTGATTTAGAATTAGATTTTAAACAAATTTTGTTTATACTTTTTTTTGAAATTCCGTCAAAAAAATTTCAAAAAAACGAGATATTCTTAAAACACTTTATATTTTTCATAGTGCGCGTTGAATCCGACAGCCTAGGTAGACTATGTCTTCTGCATTACAAACGTGAAATAAAACGTCAGTGTCAGTTGAAAGCATGTTGAAAGCTAAAATGGTGGCAAGTTAAATGTAAAATTTTATTGTCACAAATATGCACATCTTCAAGAAAAATACATTTATTTTACCCAGTTGTTACAATAAATGCTGAAAATGTTCTCCAAATGATCCCTTCGTCTAACTCCATGAATGACATTTCGCAACTTATTTCCTGTGCCTAATGCCCGATCTCACCGACAATGCTTAAATCTAAGATTTGTTAAGTGTTTCTTAACTTTAAGGAATATTTAAAATCCTATTGCGTTGCACGAGACATTTTAAGATCCAACTTAGCGTAAGAATAGTTCAGGATTACACTATCGAGCGGCAGAAAATGATAGTGCAAGAAACGATGAAAATTACTATAAATTTGTTTGCCGCTTTATAGAATCATGCAACTATATTATATTCTAACCTAAAACTTAACTTAATATTTTCCGGCATTTCATTTAATAATGTGTCAAATGCATGTGTACTGACGTAGGTTTGTAAGTATTTTGGTACTTTATCTTATTTTAGACGAGATAATCAATTTGAAAGTAAGTAGGTAATGGATTATTATCTAATGATGTAGGAACGACAGTATAAGCGGAATATTTTTCAAATATTCAACGTTTTTCTTGGAGCTAGGTGTAGTTAAAAATAAAATGAATCCACCTCCTTCGAAAAGAAATCATGGATCCAACTACATTTTTGTTATTAATGTTAATTAATAAAAACAAACACATAATTGAATATAAAAAGTTAATTTGCCTCGGAATACCATTATTCACTATGTCTACGACAACGAGATATTAAAAGACATCATTATCGCGAAAAATAAGCTGATTTTTCATTTTATAAAATAGTATTTCGCAGAGTATTTGTTTGGTTTTTAGGTTAAGTTTCAGTTTAAGCCACCAAAGTTTACGACTTAAATATAAGAATGCCTTAAGGACATAAGTATACCTTAAATGTATGGTGCACCACTTTAGGATATCGCTTAATGTTAAAGCATATCTTAAATTTTAAGTCATGTCGGTGAGATCGGGCATAATTGTTACTGAGATAATAACGAGGACACCGTAACAGGACCACCCTATACCTACCTACCTACTTATTGTGTAGGTATGTAAATTATTGCAAAAGTTGATTATCTATATTAAGTATTTAACTTATTGTCAAATTCAAAAGAAAAGGTTATTTCATATTCTATTAATTGTGAAAACCTTGAAAATAATATTGGTGATAAATATTTGAAGTAGGTAAACCAAGTATTAATAAAAAATTCACACTCAAAATGTAGCATGCTATAGACTGTACAACTTCTATATAAAACTTTTTTCCTGTGCCCAATAATTTCTGAAATAATAACGAGGACACCGTAACTGGACCACCCTGTACATAACATTTAGCTAATAATTACATAAATCATTAAACATAAATTTACTTACTTTTTATTATTGTTAAATTCACCTACATTTTGTGTTGCATTTTGCATTGATAACAGTAATTATTGTATGATAATTCTGAAAATTATTGTAAATTGGGACGATGGTCAATTAATTGCCAAATAATATGTTGAAACAGCTAATATTGCCTGCAATTATTGCGTAAATGTAAAATCAGACGTGGTCATTGGTTGGCGCTCGTGTTAGAAATTTAAATACTCTGTGTGAATGCCTACATTTCAGTGCTCTTCTTAAATAAAATGGAAATTAAATCAAAATTAAATGTATATCTTAAATCAAGCTGCTTGAATTCTAACTCCTGAGACGATGTTTCGTATCCATGGTGATGTTGTTTATTGTACTGTTTGAGTGAAAAGCTGACATAAACATGTTCAAAATGGCAAACAATAAACAGGTAACTTTTTAAAAATTTACTTATTGTTAATGTGAAGGATTCCCCACATCAACGTGATGCAGCAGTGGCCGTTTTGCTGCGGTGCCAAAATGCACACCGGGCCCAACACGTACAGCAGCGATGGGTATAATTATGTCGGGCACCGCGTTTCTATGGGGAATTCTTTTTTTTTTACTTTCTTATACCAAGTAATAACAAAATATTATAATAGTGATTTTTTTGATGAAAAGTTAAAATCATTTTCAATTTATAATTATGAACTCTATTACAATCAGTTAAGATACGGATGTGTTTTAAAAATTCTTGTAACATTACTGAAAAATCCATGTGTATACAGGAGTCCCGAAATTAAGGGGCAATATTTCTAGGACAGTTTCTACTTGTCAAAATATGATGAAAAGTTTATATTAACATGACTCGCAAAATGCTTCCTAAGGGGGCTAGAGCCCCTTGAAGGAGGACCCCAAAGATGAGTTTTCTGTAATATCTTTGCAACTGTTTGAGGTAGATTATTGAAATTTGTTGAGTTTGAAGCTTTTATAATACACAACATATTTCTTTTTCTAATTTTCAGAAAAATTTCTTAGGGGCGTCACATAGTGGGTGCTGGGTAAATTATGCCCCATATTTTTTGTATGCATAATTTTTTTACATTTTTTATTTCAAATTATGAAACTTGGTTTATTTTTACACAAAAAAGGTCGTCTCAGTCGATCTTTGTATCTTAAACCGTTTTCGAGTAAAATGGTTTTGAAAAAATCACCCCCACAAAAACTAGACTAATAAAATAATCACAAAATTGATTTTTTTTTATTTTAATTTTTTTTGGTGTTATTATTAATATTTGACGAAGAAATAATGTTAGACGAAGTAAATACCTATAAATTGTAATCCATGTAATCCATGACCTAATTTTGAGAAAATTTAAATTTTGTGATTATTTTTATTAGTGTAGTTTTTGTGGATGTAATTTTTTTAAAACGATTTTACTCTAAAACGGTTCAATATACAAAGATCGACTGAGACGACCTTTTTTGTGTAAAAGTAACCCAAGTTTCATAATTTGAAATAAAAAATGTAAAAATTATGCACACAAAAAATATGTGGCACAATTTACCCAGCACCCACCCTGTATGTGACGCCCCTGAGAAAATTTCTGAAAATTGGAAAAAGAAATATTTGGAAAATTATAAAAGTTTCAAATTCAACAAATTTCAATAATCTACCTCAAACAGTTGCAAAGATATTACAGAAAACTCATCTTTGGGGTCCCCCTTTCAAGGGACTCTACCCCTCCTTAGGAAGCATTTTTCGAGTTATGTTAATATAAACTTTTCGTCATATTTTGACAAGTAGAAGCTGTCCTAGAAATATTGCCCCTTAATTTCGGGACACCCTGTATACATAATACGGAATTAAGTAGGTACCTATTTTTGACTAGAAGATTTCATAAAATAAATATATGTAACTAAAAATAACATCTATTTTATAATTTATATCCTTTTTTTATAATTCTCCAATGAAAACTTTGTTGCACAGGCTGGGAACGAAATAAATTCAGCCCAGATTATTGCGGAAATGCAAAAGAAAATGGATATACTCCAAAATGTTGATTTTGGACGAACAAAAATTGAAATTCTAACAACACATACATGATTTCGAAAGATGGAAAACCCAGTGTGAAGAGGAAATTGCAAAAGAAAAACAAAAACTGATTGATGAACAAGAAAAACTGAAACAACAACAAGCGATGCAAACAGAAGATATTGACCAACCAGCATAAAAAAATAGAATGGAGCAACAAAATAACAAAGGACCAAAACGTAATTTTTTAATAGCTATTGTGACCGTACGGACCCCGGTCACCTACATTTATTTAATTACGAGTAAATAGTGGGAATAAAATTACAGTTAATATGTACTAATTTATTCTTATTCATGTATTCTTAACAGAAAAAGACACCTAGTTGAGTTATTATCGGGTTTCCAGGTACAAGGGTAGAAGTAAACGTAGGCACACTTAAAGTCATCCTAATAGCTGTCCTAGTAATAAAAAGGTTTATGACCTCCCTGTGAACCAGCATTGCCTAAGAGGGTGGTCTCGAAAATCCAAATCTTTTTTGATTTTATCATAGAGACTTGGTTACCTGGCTGCGTAAACTCTGTAACTTTTACTTATAGAGGCGGGCTATTAAAATCCAAGTCTCCTTTGATTTTATCATAGAGACCTGGTTACCCGGCTTCGTTAACTCTGTAAGTTTCACTTGCAGAGGCGGGCTATTAAAATCCAAATCTCCTTTGATTTTATCATAGAGACTTGGTTACCTGGCTGCGTAAACTCTGTAAGTTTCACTTGCAGAGGCGGGCTATTAAAATCCAAGCCTCCTTTGATTATATCATAGAGACCTGGTTACCTGGCTTCGTTAACTCTGTAAGTTTCACTTGCAGAGGCGGGCTATTAAAATCCAAATCTTCTTTGATTTTATCATAGAGACTTGGTTACCTGGCTGCGTAAACTCTGTAAGTTTCACTTGCAGAGGCGGGCTATTAAAATCCAAGCCTCTTTTGATTATATCATAGAGACCTGGTTACCTGGCTTCGTTGACTCTGTAAGTATGATTGGCAGAGGCGGGCAATTAATCAAAACCCAAGTCTCCTTTGATTACATCATAGAGACCTGGTTACCTGGCTTCGTTGACTCTGTAAGTACCACTTGCAGAGGCGGGCAATTAATTAAAACCCAAGTTTCCTTTGATTACATCATAGAGACCTGGTTACCTGGCTTCGTTGACTCTGTAAGTACTACTTGCAGGGGCGGGCTATTTCAGTTCCACCACTACCAGATGGAAGGAGGCCAGAACCTACAGGTCCGTTAATTCTACTTGAATATTTAACAAATGTTATTTTTTGTTCCTAGTTAGGGATATATTCGGCTCAGTAGGGGGTAGGAGGTGAGATTCATCACGTAGATGCCGCCTACCAGGGGAATGCATACCCAGAATGTGGGGGTTACAACGGGAAGTTAGGAGACCTCAGTTACAATATGTATTTGTATGTACTTTACTAATATTTCCATGCAGAATGATTTGGAGTTTGCTCGTTTGTTTATTTATATATTGAACACCAGGTTCGACTTGCAGGTGAACCATTTCAATTATCCCATGGGGCGATTCGCCTTAACTGTGAATTTGAAATATTTAATATAATATGTGTTTTGCTTTAAGGGCCTGAATAAATTGTTTATATGTTGTACCAAACTGTTTTATTTCTCCCGCATACACAGAACTTTAAAGAACACACAACGTAGGGTATTTAATGTTAATTATTTCTCCAGCAATGACTGGGGGCCGTAAGGTTACAGTGGTGCCGTGACCAGGATATAGAGTTTTAAATCTGTGTATTGCGAGAGAAATAAACCAATTTGGTAATTGCCAAAGAATGATTAATCAGAGTTATTGCCTAACTGTTACAGGGACTCTTGTTGAGGAACCGTCCATGGAAGAAAGTAATTTAAGTGAGGTATATAACTTAGTGGAGTGGATTCAGGGGCACGAACAAAAAGCTGAAGCTCAGCACCAGGTGTTGGCTTCCGCTTTAGCAAAGTTAGAACAAACTGTCGCAGATAACCAACAAAAACTGAACAATCTTGGCAAAAGCCTCATCGCGATTCACACCGAAAATAAGTCTCTACTGTTAGGACTTAATAAATTCCTAGAGGTATCGGGAAATTCCGGGACCCGTAACAACAGTGTAGAAAGTGTTGGCAGTGTAAGTGGAGTGAATGGGTTGAACAATGTGGTCTCAGGCGACAGTATTACCAAAATTCAGGGGTGACAACTCTAAACACCCCATTAAATTTCTGGGGGAGTTGGAAGGATACTTTAGAAAGACATATATCCCCGAGGCCGGACAACTGGACGTGGTACTGGAGAGTTTCGAAGGAGCTGCCGAAGACTGGTGCACTATTTACCGAGTGGGGTGGATCTGTTACGAAGATTTCAAACAAGATTTTCTTCAGAGCTATTGGTCGGATGTCCAACAAAACAAACTACGCCATCAAATTAGCATGGTAAATCACTTCGCACACTACGTCGGATTGGTCCGACTACTTACCAACCCCACCGTGGAAACCACTTTGGTGGCGCAGATCATGAAGCATTTTCCACCACATATTCAGTCTCTGTGGATATTGAAACAAGATAAGACAATCGCGGGGACAGCAGAATTCCTAAGGGAACAGGAAGGTATTATCGCTGCCATCCCCGTCGTCAGCACTCCACCCCTCACAACGAGGCTTGCGAATAAACCGGTGATCACATTACCAGTACCATCGCACCGCAGGAACCCAGCATTAAACTTCAAAAACAACAATTTCCGAGGGGAACATCGACAAATCCACCGGATTCAACGGGTTACACCCCCAACGAACCAACTGCCGGGAAACGGACTCCGGTCGGACTAAGCCACAGGCCACTTATTTCGACCGGACGATGGAAAAGGTCTTTAGTGGAAATACCTGAAGTCGTTACCCAAAATCAAAGTATTAGCACGAAGATTATGAAAGGCATGGGTTGGAACGTCGGTGATGGATTAGGACGATACAATCAGGGGATTAAGGAGCCTATTCAAGCCAGGGGGCAGTTGCCCCGCGACACTTTTGAGTTCCGCTATCAGGAGGACGGTAATTCAAATTCACCGACCCCTTTGGATAGGATATCTTTCGTCCCTGCTACGTCACATCGGGAGATACAAAATATTCACCAAAACACCGACGTTCGAATTTTACCTGAAATTACGGTGGAACTAAATGGGATAAAAACCAACGCCTTGTTGGACACTGGGAGCGAAATTACCTGCATTTCGGAGGAAATTTGGACACAAATTCAGGCAATATCGCAGGACCTTCCGGTGTTACCACTAAAGGCCATCCAAGTCCAGGGCGCATTCACTGCAAGAAGTCGACGTATCACGAAACAAGTCTTGCTAACTACTACTATACAGGAGAAAGTGTTTAAAATGTGTTGTCTGATTGTAAATCAATTAGTCAAACCATGCATTATTGGAATAGATTGGATGATGGAACATAATGCCAATATCAATCTAGAAACACGAATTTTTACTATTAGATATGGTGATGCCCATGCGCTCCAAATACCTTTCGATACCTATCAACAATCCAATCAAAACTCCACAATAGAAGTAGAGGAATTCGATCCATTTGTTGCTTCAGTATCGCAAAAACCGACACTATCGATGAAGGAGAAAATCGCTGAAAAAATAGCAAACACACTGATGACGGCGCCACAACAAATAAAATTAAAGGAACTATTGGAGTCTTATCAGGATTTGTTTCGTGATACACCAGGGCGCACTACTAGCTATTACCACCACATTCAGATGTACGACGACACACCTTTTGTGAAAAAGAGTTACCCGGTGCCTTTTACACTGCGCGAGGCAATACAAGAGAAATGGACGGAAATGGAAAAATGGGGAATTATTGAACGTGCGGCATCCCCATATTCCAGCCCAATGACGGTGGTTAAGAGAAAGGATGGAGCGGTACGGATCTGTCTGGACGCCAGAGAATTAAACTCGGGGATGGTGGCTGACCATGAAAGCCCTCCAGCGGCAGAGGAATTGTTACAACGCTTCCATAATTGCAAGTATTTGACCAGCATCGACTTGGTGCTGTCTTATTGGCAAATCCCTCTCGCGGAAACAAGTAAACCATTCACCGCATTTTTATACAATGGGAAAAGCTACGTGTACAAAGTCATGCCTTTTGGTTTGAAAACAGCCGTCGCTAGCTTTTCTCGCTGTATGGACATTCTTCTCGGGCCAGAAGTTAGAGAATTTACATACAATTATATCGACGACCTACTTATCGCTTCTACTACGTTTGAGGACCACTTGCAGCATATCGGAATGGTACTGGAAAAGTTAAGGCAAGCACAAATGATCGTCAACTTAGGAAAATCGGCGTTTGTGCGCAATGAGGTGAAATTTCTTGGTCATATCCTAACACCGGACGGTATTCGTACTGAAGAAGACAAAATTAATGCCATCCAAAACTTCCCAGCACCTACGAAAGTCAAACACCTGCGAGCTTTCTTGGGACTGTGCAATTATTATCGGCGGTTTTGCGCAAATTTCAGTCACTATAGTCGAGGGCTAAGCCACTTACTTAAAAAGGGGGCCAAGTGGACGTGGGGACCAACGGAGGAAGAATGTTTCAAAAAGGTAAAAGAACAATTCCTACAAACGGTGATGTTGATCCACCCAAATCCAACAGAAACATTTTTCCTGGAGGCTGACAGCTCACATTATGCTTTGGGGGCTGTATTATACCAACTACGCGAAGACGGCACCCAAGGTGTTATTGCTTCCCAAAGTCGGAGCTTAAGAGGGGCGGAATTAAACTAAACCACTACTGAGAAGGAACTACTGGCCATTGTATACGGACTACACAAATACAGGTTATATTTATGTAGAACACCATTAGTTATTCGCACTGATCACAGTGCCTTAACGTTTGTCAGACATTGTAAATTCTTAAACGAACGGCTAACTAGATGGTTGTTATTTTTACAACAGTTTAACTATACCATTGAACACATACCTGGAAAGCTTAATCGGGTGGCAGATACTCTGTCGCGGTACCCAGCTGATACGCAATGTACACAAGCCATCGACAACGACCCTATCGTGGCGAATTTCACCGTTGAAACCACCTCGGAAGTTTTACGAAACCTAGACAATCTACGGAAGTTACAAGACAACGACACTATTCTCTCAGAAATTATTAAATTGAAGGAAGGAAAACTCGAGTCGCCCACAAGAAACACTTAACGGCTTTCCGATTATTATACCTTGCAGAAAGGAGTACTCATCCACCTAGACGCACATCAAAATATCAAAACGTTGGCGGTGCCGAAAGAACTGGCCGAGAAATTAATATGGCATTATCACTACGAATTAGGGCATTTTAGCAGTGTTAAAGTCTTCGAGGTAATGAAACACCTATTCTATTGGAAAAATATGAACCGTCAAATCCACCAGACGTTACGAATCTGCGATTTATGCCAGAAAAGCAAGTGGAGAAACCGTTCCTTCGAGGGGCCATTACAAACCATTATAGCCGACCATGTCGGGGACCTCGTCGCAGTGGATTTCTTTGGCCCCATTCCGCAGGGACTAGGGGGAGCCTGCTACATTTTGGTGGCCGTGGACGTATTTTCCAAATTTATTAAGTTATTTGCCATGAAGAAAGCTAACGCCGTCGCTGCTTTAAACCGCCTACAAAAGGAACTAATTCCCGTCATACATCCTAAGCAGATTCTTAGTGATCACGGGACGCAATTTACGTCAAAAGTCTGGCATTCGCGGTTGAAACAATGGGGTATTCAACCAACTTATTCATCAATCAGGCATGCCAGTTCTAACCCGGCGGAACGGTACATGAAGGAGCTAGGACCCTTACTTAGAGCATATTGCCACGACGCCCAGCGGTCTTGGGTAAAGAATTTGCCAAATTTCGAAGATTGTTTAAATAATATGCCTCACTCATCAACTGGGTACCCACCGACGCAAATTATTAGTGGAAAACCTCCGTCCCTAATTCTGAACAAAGCCATAACAAAGTACATTGGGGAAAAACCATCTACTTCATTGCAGGAAATCCAAAAACACGTCAAGGAGAATCTTTTAAAAGCAGCCGTTAAGCGAAGCAAGCGTCAGAAGAAATTCACAAACTTTAACCTGGAAGATCTAGTATTGTTAAAATTAAACCCTGCCTCGAAAGCCAGTGAAGGGATAGCCCAGAAAATTAGCCTGCTATACGACAGTCCGTATCACATTTCAGCAACACCCCATAAAAACGCTTATGAATTAACACTTGTGGGTGCCAACAAATCTAAGGGTGTATACAATGCCAGTAACCTTGTCCCTTATTTCTCAACTATTTAAACGATACCACCCCGGATGTATCCTCAGTTTTGTTTTAAACACCCACCAGTGAAAATGTCACCAACACGACCTCCGACGCCTGGGGGCCAGCATTGACTGGGAAAGTATAATGATGGTACGGAGGAAAACGCGGCCCGAGAAACTTGCCCGGTACATTCCCCCCAGGTGTGAGACAATAGAAATTAAGTGCCTAAGCCCCCCGCACAAAAGGTCTTGGAGGAATGAACGAGCCTTAGCTACCCACACAACACCATAGTGCCAGTGCCAGCATCAACCACCGAGTTATTCTGCAAACAATCGCCACCGCCAGTCAGAGACCTGCAGTCCCAGCATTTACGGAGAAAACTACTGGACCTTTTCGGCCCGGAGCCGTGCCTAATTCCGAACGACATGGAACCCCAGGTCCACGAGCCAGCGTCCCTGAGAAGCCTTCCTCAGTTGGAAAGTACCCCAACGATTCAGGCAACCATACCACCTGAGCCACCGACAGTCACTATGCCATCACCAAGGTTGTGGAAAGTGGGTAAAGGTCACCAGAGAAGGCAGAAGCGCCGTCGTCCCGCCAAACACCTCCGTGGAATCAAGCCCACCAAAAAACAATAAATGTTGTGAAAGTGCAGTGAAATAGATATAAGTGAACTGTGGTATAAAAATTAGTGTTAGTATAGTACATAGTATAAATTTAAAATTAATGTTTAATCATACTGATTTGTTTATTATAGGAAAAAATTATTATGTCTACTGTAGTGTAGTAGTACCTGTATTTAGTGTAAGTTTGTAACGCAGAATAGTTGAAATAAATAATTTTATGAAAATTATTGACTTGTGTCCTCATTGTTGTACAAAAAAAAAATCTTATTTCCTTTTAATCCCAATGAGCGGGGGAGATCGTACAGACCCCGGTCACCTACATTTATTTAATTACGAGTGAATAGTGGGAATAAAATTGCAGTTAATATGTATTAATTTATTCTTATTCATAAATAAATATTCCTAGCTTATTACTGGTATCTTACATGACAATATGAAATATAATATGTGTTTACAATTTTGTGATATGTTTTTGACTTTGGCTTCTTGGCCATTTTTTCATATTTTTCATTTTCTGTAAGTTCAATGAACTTTTTCTTCCATTCCCTCTCGCCGTATTTTCTTTTTCGTACTTTGTTCCCCTTCTCACAATAATTTTTCTAGTTTTTCTTCGAATTCTGCAAATATTTTCAGTATACTTCGCTGCAGGATTAAGTTTTGGTTTATCTGATGAATGCGCCGGGTTTTGACCACACAATTCTACAGGGTTTAACAAAAAATTAACTCAAAAAGTTTGTTGGTGATTTGTTTGTTTTTCCTTTTTATGTCCAAAAGGTGTTTTTCAAATTTTGTTTACTTGAAAAGCAAGAGTACAGAAATTCCATTCCGCTGAAAAACCCTCTCTATATACTAATGTAACGCACAGAAAAAGACACCCAGTTGAGTTATTATCGAGTTTCCAGGAACAAGGGTAGAAGTAAACGTAGGCACACTTAAAGTCATCCTAATAGCTGTCCTAGTAATAAAAAGGTTTATGACCTCCCTGTGAACCAGCATTGCCTAAGAGGGTGGTCTACTTGGCGCCTACAGGGTGAATAACATGACGCCTCTAGGGCGTACCATGACCGTGTTAATATTTGTTTTGACAATAAATAGGTCATCACCTCTTTCTTTAGACTTAGACCAGCACTACCCAAGAGGGTGGTCCGAACGGCGCCAACAGGGTGAAACTACATGGCGCTTACTGGTAGAACCACATGGCCCTCCAATAGGTCGAGCAGTACCGTGTTACATGCAAATTTCTTCGATAAGATAATTTTACCCAAACCGCCAACGCTATTTCCCAGATGGCCCCGTGGGATCTAGAGTTGATCAACCCCACAATTCTGACGTCACAAGCGTGGGCAGAACAAAGAAATTTCACATATAAATAGAGGGTGCTTGGCTGTAGGAAATCAGACGATCTTGGTTGTCTCGAAAATCCAAATCTCCTTTGATTTTATCATAGAGACTTGGTTACCTGGCTGCGTAAACTCTGTAAGTTTTACTTATAGAGGCGGGCTATTAAAATCCAAGCCTCCTTTGATTTTATCATAGAGACCTGGTTACCTGGCTTCGTTAACTCTATAAGTTTCACTTGCAGAGGCGGGCTATTAAAATCCAAATCTCCTTTGATTTTATCATAGAGACTTGGTTACCTGGCTGCGTAAACTCTGTAAGTTTCACTTGCAGAGGCCGGCTATTAAAATCCAAGCCTCCTTTGATTATATCATAGAGACCTGGTTACCTAGCTTCGTTGACTCTGTAAGTACCACTTGCAGAGGCGGACAATTAATCAAAACCCAAGTCTCCTTTGATTACATCATAGAGACCTGGTTACCTGGCTTCGTTGACTCTGTAAGTACTACTTGCAGGGGCGGGCTATTTCAGTTCCACCACTACCAGATGGAAGGAGGCCAGAACTCCGGGGGAGTCACCACCGCCATGGAGGTGTCGGAGAGTCAGAAACCTACAGGTCCGTTAATTCTACTTGAATATTTAATAAATGTTATTTTTTGTTCCTAGTTAGGGATATATTCGGCTCAGTATAATTTTTGTGTTTGTAAAATTTACCTGTGGGATAATTATTTGTTTCAGTAGGTAATTTAACGGTTATTAAACTGCTCCAGAGCTTTCCGTACTACACACTTGCTTTGCACACCATTTTAATAACTTTATTTAAATTTGATTGTACTGGGTGTCGACCTGACTACTGCTTGTATTCCTTAGGTCGCTTAGACTACCTGTACAATCTACAACGAGGGAATACACTGCGAGGCTAATCAACCTCTAGCGCAGTGTGGGGTGCATAAGCTTTATTGTATTTATTATTATGTGTATTAGCTAAAATAACCCCTCTTCGAACACAAGGAGGTGAGATTCATCACGTAGATGCCGCCTACCAGGGGAATGCATACCCAGAATGTGGGGGTTACAACGGGAAGTTAGGAGACCTCAGTTACAATATGTATTTGTATGTACTTTACTAATATTTCCATGCAGAATGATTTGGAGTTTGCTCGTTTGTTTATTTATATATTGAACACCGGGTTCGACTTGCAGGTGAACCATTTAAATTATCCCATGGGGCGATTCGCCTTAACTTTGAATTTGAAATATTTAATATAATATGTGTTTTGCTTTAAGGGCCTGAATAAATTGTTTATATGTTGTACCAAACTGTTTTATTTCTCCCGCATACACAGAACTTTAAAGAACACACAACGTAGGGTATTTAATGTTAATTATTTCTCCAGCAATGACTGGGGGCCGTAAGGTTACACTATATTATCATAAATTCAAACCTGAATTATTTGATTTATATCATATTTCATGATTTAAAATTATAATTTTGTCATATAAGTATAGGTATATCTTATCGTTTTTTTTATTTTTTTTTATTTAAAGATCAATTTAAGAGAAATCGGCGTGGGGGATTCAATGTAAAAAAAAACCCGTGAAAATGCATTAAGATCATTGGCCTCGTTGTCGGAATGGGCCCAAAACTATGCTTACCGAAAAAAGAACCATTACAATTACTCCCATGCTCCAAATGCTTTACGCGAAACTGGAGATAATGTATAAGAAAAAAAGTTGTATATATAGTACGTGTTATTTTTTTGTTACAAATTCAATTTTTTTTTCATTTTTTATTTGTAAAATTTAATGAGTTACAGAAATTTGCATTTAATTCATAAACACTGATGACTAATATATTGTTAAAATATTTTTGTTAAATCTGTTTCATCTAGCACCAACACAAGTGACACTTACCTGAAGACATTTTTAGGTTGTTTAGGAATATCTTGAAAAATAAACAATTTATGAGATTTTTTTATTCTTTAACCTTGATTTAGAATTGAACAAATTTTGTTTGAAATTCTGTAAAAAAAAAAAACACTTATTTTTATCGCAAAATTCGGTTATAATGAGTGGGACAAGGACAGATTTATGCGTATTGGAATAAGTGCGAGAGAGACTTCCGAACATTATTTGAAAATTGCTATAAACACTCAAAACTTAAACACGATTTTTACAAGAAATTTAACTTAATTTCTTTAGGAAAAGTAATTGTGGTACTATCGTATAAGAAAGTCATGTGTTGGACACATCAGATATTTTTTTATTAATTTCATTTATTGGTGGAGGTAATTATTATTGCTTCATTATACACATAATTTGTAACAATATGTATTACTTATAAGGTTTTTGTTAGTGGTAATGTACCTAATGGTATTTGCTATTTTTGGCTTAGGCTTTAGCTTTAGCATTAATTGATTGAAGTTTACTTAACTTTTATGATGCTTACAAAATTCAGAATAAAATTCGGAATGAATTCTAAATCAAGAAAGCAGATCTAAAACGTGTAATTAAAGTCAATTTACATTTTTCCTATGACACAAATATGATCAATTTCTTAAATTTGCAATGTGCCTTCGACATACATACCTAATATTTGAAATTTTTAAGTTTTATTGTTAATTGCTGAATCTAGATTAATTTTATTGCGGTATGTTTAAAAGTGGTTGAGGTTTGATTGTGGTTTTGGTGTGTTGTGTAATAAAGAGTTTAGAATATAATAATTATCATTAATTTTTCAGGCTATGTACTCATCTACTGAAGACGAATTTTAAGAAACGACCACCAATATATTACAATCAAAATCAAATTGTAATGAAAATTATAAAAAAAGGTTTTCCGAATTTTTAAACATCAAATATGAATGAGTACTATATTTAAGAAAAAATAATATAACTAGAGGCCATAATACAAATAATTATTCAGAAGCAACAATGCGAATTATCAAAGATATTATATTACAGAGAACAAAGGCATTCAATGCAGTTGCTTGATTATTGTTGTTTAGTTTGGGAACAGTATTGTAAAGTTAGACTTTTAAACTTTGGTAATGGGCGGCAAAGATAATTCTTTTGCTAGGCTTAACCTTTTAGAGAACATGACAAAAAAGTTTAATGTAAGTTCAATTAGCAAGCTAGATAACTGTACATTTTTAGTCCCCAGTTTAAATAATACATTCCTAAAGTATGAAGTAAATTCTGATTTAGGATTTTGTACATGTCCTTATGGTTTACAAGGTGCATTTTGTAAACATCAATATTTAATTAACAAATATTTTCAAAAAATATTGCCAAGTTCTCCTCCTTTATCTACACTTGAAAAACATGCTCTTGCTAAATTAGCTTTAGGTGATGAATTATATCTTGATGTATCATTCTATTCAGGATTAAAATATCCAAATATGGATTTTGGATAGTAATAACTTTAATCCCAATATTAATACAGATAATTCTACAAATAAAGAATCTATTCGTGTTAATACTAGTAGTAATGAAGAAGAAAAATCAGAAAGCGTAATTTCATTGTAAGAAAATTTAAATAAAATGTGAGACCTTTTACCCAAGACTACACTTACAAATAAATATCTTAATATGCAATTAAATAAGATAAATAGTGATCAACAAGCATTAGATGCTCTTATAAAAGTAAGTGCTGTGTTTCGTAAAAGAAAGCGAGGAGCAATTAAAGTATAGCCAACTTCTATTGCTCGAAGACCACTCTCTTAAGCCACCTGGCGAACGACAGTCTGTTGTAATCGAGCTCTGCGATTTTATCGGATTGTTGGGTGCATTTCCGGTGTAACTGCATAACAAGTGCATCAAACTGTCACGGAGGCTGTGGTGGTTCTCTGATAGTGTTGGTTTTTTGGGTGCAGTGATTGTTGCAAGTGTTGTGTGCATTTAACTGTTACATAACCTCCAAATCTACACCAGACACGTGTTTTGCACATGTTTCATTAATCACTGCTAGCTGGTAGTGCCGGGGCCCCACAGTTCAATGTACCCATTGGTGTATTCCTTCCAAAGTGTTTCCTAGTGCCCCCTTAGTGCTCCCATAAAAACCTTTGTCCTTAGGCCCCACACTTCCTTCGACCTTCAGTGACCTTGGTATAACCTTGAGTGACCTTGCATGACCTTGGGCGTATTTTTGCGTTTTCGGGGTGTTTAGGGGTTGCTCTTTCCGTTTTGGGGGGGTCTGAGGTGGGTTCGGGGAAGTCCTGGGAATCTTTTGGCGCTTTTTGTCTCTCTTGGCACTGCTTTTCCTGTCTTTTCCTATCCTTTACACCGGTGGCCGTCGTCGCCATATGTTTTGGGAGTTTTGTGTTTGCGCAACTTTTTCAGCTTAGGCTGAGTTTAGGCTGTTGACAAGGACCGGTGAGAACTTTTTGCGCTTTTTGCACCAGGGGGTGCAAAAGAATTAACAGTGGACGACCTGTAGCTTTAGTTAAAAGCAAAAGATTTAAGAAACTGCACAATTTAGCAGAAAATGTTGCTAAAAATAGAAATAATGCTACACTTCATGAAAGCAATCATTAACATTTGTTTCACTTTATGGTAGGTAATCAAATTTTGTAAAAGCTTTTTTTAATGCTTGTTAGGTATTGTGACGATAGAGCCAATAAATATACAAAATTATTTTATAGAAATAATATTTAAAATTAGTTTATTTATTTATTATATTAATTATATTGAGTAATTATGCATACGTGCAAAATTGTGCATTGTATTGCTGAATTGCGATCCAAAGTAGTCCAGTGTTCCTTCTAGAACTATTTTACGTCATATTTTACCAGCAACTTTATTATTATATATATATTTTTATATAAATATAGGACCTTTAGATATAGGAAATTAGTTATAATCTAGTTATACTTAAGTTAGTAACTTATTAACTATTGTATTATAATTCAATCATCGTTATTAAAATGTAAGTTATCTTACACGTCGTTTTTCCATACAGCCTGCCTTAATCCTTTCCTAAAACCCCCCAAAATCATCAACGCCACATATGGTGGAGATGATAATAAGACTCAAAATATTATCGTCACATATGGTGGAGGCCCCGAGTTCCTATCCCTGTGGAAATTCTTCATAATTCCACAAAACCTCGTCAAATTCATACCCCCCAATCATCTGGTGATTGGAACAAGAGAAGAAGATTCAAGTAGACGCACCCCATGTTCGAGAAGCAAGAAAACAAGTATATTGCCACGGTATCATCGCAAGGTTCATTCCAACCCAGCCACCGGAGCAGCGAGATCATCCCCCCAGAAGAGGGATCATCTGTATTCTCGCCATCCAATAAACTAGTCCGGTCACCCCTCCCACAGCGTAAGAGGATCGAAAGTTTGCCAGAAAATACCGAGGAACACCCCCGATATCATCTGCGAAGCACTACCAAGCCAATACACACAGCTGTCAACCCCACACCTCCCGAAGAAATTATCCAAGCAGATCACTTGAAAGAACAACCATCTAGTCAAGAACCGTCAGAAGAGGAAAACCGACTACTACCCACCATGGCTGACACAACAATTAGCCAAGCAGTACGAAGTGGTAGAAATCCTATGGTCCCGAAATTTGTTTCGCCTGCCACATTCTCCCCCAGCAAATCAAATGCAATCTCTTTTATAAATACCTATGAGAGAAGTGCTATCGCCAATGGCTGGGATGATGCATACAAATTGAATTATCTTGGTTCCTTCCTAGAGCAAGCCGCTCATCTGTGGTACCAGAAATATTGCCTCTTACCACAAAACAGAACAAAAACATGGAAAGATGTAAAGGAAGATTTTATAAAAGAATTCGGTGGAGATTACGCCCTAAGAACCGCCAAATTCAAATTTAATGGTCGGAGACAACAAAACGGAGAAACTATAAAATCATATTTCTATGATTTATAATTTTTGTCTAATGAATTGGTCCCGGAAATGAACTTCGAAATATTCCGAGAACACTTTGAAAATGGATTGGATTCAGAATACATGGAAAATTATTTTCTATTAACAAAAACCGACATGACAATGACTGATCTTAATGATATCGTCATAAAAATAAACAATCTGAAAGAAAGAAGTGGCTCTAATAAAAACAGAGTAGCACTTTTGGCAAGCACTGATGATAATAATAGACACCACAGCTAGAGACAAAACTCTAAAAATTATTCAGAGAGAGCATTTAACATAATTATCCCGTGCCCATCTAGCCCTAGTCAAACAATCAAAATTAACACTATCTGTAACAGGAAACAAGAAAGCATCACCCTCATCATTCTTTGGAGTACAAAAGCAGCCTTTAATCTTCAAATTGAAATATCAGCAGGAGCTTTTTAGAAGCCCTTGCCAGAAACCATTGGATACGAAGCGACAATACCATTAATATACGAGACGAAATGGATGGACGAGGACCTCGAGACAGCATGGTCACAGCATCCCAGACTGGACTGCAAAATGGACTCCACTCGACCTTTCTGCGCCATGAAGAAGGAAATTGGCAAACTCAATGCGGCCGCTACAGAGGAAATGTCAATATTTAAAGAGGCTTGGAAAAGAGCAACGCTAGAAACAGAGGATAACCAGGAAGATGTAGTAGAGGAATGGACGGGAGAAATAAAAAGAAGATCGTTAGACTTCATTGGAGACGGTCTCAATTGGTGTTGTGGGGTAGCAACCCAACATAAATTGGATTCATTAATATCGGATGAACACTCGTTAAGAGAAGACTTGACAAAGATGACCCACGGATTGGACGCAACCCTAAAGGAAATCGGCGAGACTTCAACGAAATTTCCAAAATTACCAAGAACAAGTTGCAAAAGCTGTCCAGGAAACCATGGAAAAAATTAATCAAATAGAAGAACTGGATCAAGTAGAAGAGAATGGGTTAAATGCCATGAGCAACACCCAGGAAAAGAACAGTCAAGATTTGATGACACAAAACTTCCAAAATTTGAAGAAAATTATTTCACTCGGCAGAATCATTAGGAACAATGAAATATTAAATTCATGTAAACAACACAAAATTCTAATCAACGTCATAGATCCGCCTATTTTAAGCAAGGATTTGAAAAGACTAACAAAGATATTAAAATCTTCAAACCAGGAAATGGCTATTAATTTGGAACAACTCACAAGATATTATCAACTACCAATAGCCGATTGCACTGTTGTAAAAACCAAATTGATAATTACTATAAGAATCCCAGTCCACCAAATAGGAAGAAAATGGAAACTATTTGAACTGATTACTGCCCCATTCGCATGGAACCATCAAACCTGCGGCATTCAATACGATAATCTCTACCTAGCCGTTAGCGAAAATGAAGGAAACGAAGATTTCATTGTCAGAACTATCTCTGGAATAGGCTTACATCAATGTAAACCTTATCACGACAAACTTTGCTACATGCCACGATTTTCATCCGACAGTCTCCATGGACCACAATGCGCCAAGAAATTGTTCAAAGGTACCACTGTACAAGAACTTGGCCAGCTATGTTCCATAAAATGCTACCCTTCACAAGCAATGATAATCACCGAAATAAGTTCAAATCACTTTACCCTGCAACTGCGAACTAAGAATCAACGAAGAAATAATTATTCCAAAACGATACCCATGTGGATTGAAGAGACATGACGAAGCTTATCTTAAACATGTCATCCCCGCAGTCTGGACCAATTTAAAATAATTCATCTTGAATCCTACCAACTACCAAAGGTCTCCCACGTACAACAATCTATCAAAATGTCTGAACACCAACTGGACAATAAATATTGCTCACATCAACCTATCCTCAACTCAATACGAAATCAATACTATCCGAAGAGAAATACAAGAAAACAATGTCTTACCCTACTATGGAAGCCTCTACTCCCACCACAGAGATACAATCCTCCTCATCTGGAATACTGTCTTATCCATTTGCGTCATCTACTTATTTAGAAGAGGTTACTACGCTGTCGCTACATTAATCCCAAGAGTTGAAGCATTACAAGAAATCCAAAGCAACGTCGAAATTATACTCCTCCTCATCATCATCATGACCATTATATCCATTATATTATTACTATTTCACATGGTCAAGCACTTCAAAGAAACCTGTAAGAAAAAATCTACCTCCAGTAAAGTTAAACGAAAAACTACAAGAAGCATACCGGTACCGACGACAGAATAAAATTCCAGATTGGAAACCATTAAGTTCCCCAAGATGAAGCGCGCCAATACAGAAGAATTATATGAAGTAAAGATTGATCCAACATCAGGAAGCATGCCGGAATCCTTTAGTCTCTGCGTAACCAAGGCTGGTCTCAGCAGGCCCCCATTGTCGGACCTGGCGAATTGCGGCTGTATGCACTCTGTATGGCCATCAGATGGAAAGTTCCAGTTTGATGCTAGTGCTGGATTGGTTAGCCTTAGACTAGTACCTAAAATGAAAAATATTTTGGGTACCACGATGAATATTATTATGAATTATTATTATTATTATTACTACGATTCAAGTAGGTTATATTTTATATTTATTTGGGGCAAAAGAAGCAATTGGAAAACTCAGAGGTAGATGCATATATATTATAAACATTTTTTTCAAACCATGCAGGTCATTGTCAAGGTTACAAGCTACAAATAGAAGAGGAGGAAAAAACTGCAGATTCAGCAACTACGTAATAATGTTTAACTTTAGTGTTTTAAATAATTTTTAGGAAAAGCTAGGAAATGGCAGGGAATTAATTCTGTTAGGTGCAACGTCTGCATACTCCATTTACTTTAATACATTTACTAATATATTAAATATGTTATACTTACAGCTACTTTTTAGGAATATGGATATTTACCCTAATGTTATTATTATAATTATACAAAATATTTTCTATATTTCATATTAACTTAACTTTATACTAATACCCAACACCTTTTGGTTTGTTATAGATACTTTTTATTTTTCTGGAACCTGAGAAATATAAAATCACGTTCCACTTAACTCCACATGATGCACGCTTGTTGGTACAACGGCAATGGCGCACGTTTTTGCAAATTCAGCAATTATCGATTCACTATACCGGGGACAATAGAAAACTTCTGTTCTACGAGGGGCATTGGAAAATTGCTCTGGGTCGACCAATTCTGGACCGGGGTGTTGTGACGATAGGGCCAATAAATATACAAAATTATTTTATAGAAATAATATTTAAAATTAATTTATTAATTATATTGAGTAATTATGCATACGTGCAAAATTGTGCACTGTAATGATTTATATCTGGGCCAACGTCTATTTCCGATAGCAACACCTCCGAAATCTCCAAATCAGCAGTCAGCTGAATTGCGATCCAAAGTAGTCCAGTGTTCCTTCTAGAACTATTTTACGTCATGTTTTACCAGCAACGTTAGCTATTATTTTTATATAAATATAGGACCTTTAGATATAGGAAATTAGTTATAATGTAGTTATATTTAAGTTAGTAACTTATTAACTATTGAATCATCGTTATTAAAATGTAAGTTATCTTGCACGTCGTTTTTCCATACAATCTCTCTTAATCCTTTCCTAAAACCCCCCAAAATCATCAACGCCACATATGGTGGAGATGATGATAAGACTCAAAATATTATCGTCACAGTATAATAACATTTTTAGGGAGTGCCTCTGTAGCCGGCTACGGCAACATGCAAAAATAAGAATTGTTGCTGGCTAATACGATAATTGTCGAGGTGCCGGTTACAAGCTTTTAACGCAATCGTTGCCGGTCCAGGCTTCGGAAATTGCAAGTAGCAAATCTTTTATTCTAACCTAACATTTAATGTTTGTTGAAATCTGTGCTATTTTCGGTGGTTAAAGAGACTTATATTTTATTGTCCTGGTAAATATAGGCCAAAGTAATATTCCCAAAGGACCCAAGGTATCTATTTGCAAATCTAACAGTGTTGTTTATTAAATCAGGTGTTTTGTAGATGTTGAAGGTTGGTGATAAGTTCGAAAGTTACATGCAATTTGTAGAAAAATTGAAAGAATACAAAAGTGGGGTCTTAAGTGATTATTGGACTAGGGATTCCAGAACTCTAGAAATACAAGCAAGAAGATATCCGAAAAGTATGCTGACCAGTAAATCAAATACAAAATTATTAGTATACTATTATCTAAGGATTGCTTGCATCAAAGGTGGGCGAAAGTACATTCCAAGAAATAAAACTAAAGAATACCTTCACCTTTGGACAAAACTGTCCGGCTGGTATGTTTTTTAAAAAAAATATCCTCCTGTGGAACATTTTTGGAGATAAAGGAATTAAACGAAAATTATAATCATTCTGTATCCCAATCTTTATTAAAAAGTTTACCTCAACAACGATCGAAGATTTCGAATCAACTTAAGATGGACTCCACGGCAGCATTACATGCTCGAGCTAATAAAAAAATTGTACATCATAATATCATAAGTGAATCTAGTTGGCTTGTAACTTTAAAAGACCTAACAAATCTCAACCGAAAACCACAAAAAAAACTTCAGTTTGAAGAATGTATATCAATTTTGCGAAATACTTACAAATGTGATGTTCAAATTTCCCTTGACGAGGATGCAAATTTGAAATGTCTTTATTTCCAAGATCCTGAGATGAAACAGATATTTGAAGCTTATCCAGAAATAACTTTTGTACACGGCACATATTGTCTGCACAAAAGCAGAGCGGCTACTAATTTAATTATGGTGGAAGATGCTGAAGGAGGTGGAGAAATAATTGCTTGAGGTATATTAATGGATGAAACTGAAGGAAATATAGACTGGTTTATAAAAGTGTTCAAAAATAGGAATCCAAGAGCAACTGATGTAGGAGTGGTGATGTCCGATAAAGACAACAAAGAAAGAAGTGTTTTTAAAAACAATTTCCCTAATGCGTCCTTGCAAATATGTCTGTTTGACACTTCAAATTTTTAATAGAGAAGTGAGCGTGACTAAAATGGGAGTGTCTACAAAAGAATGTGAAGTAGCCAAGAATTACCTGCAGAAGTTGGCATATGCCTCATCTGAAGAAATTTATCAACAAGTATATTTGGAAATGAAAGAAAATTTACCTCAAATTGTTATGGATTATTACCAGAAGAATTGGGAACCAATTACAGGTCAATGGGTACTATATCTGACTTTTGGGAATACGTGTTTCCTTAATAAAACCAACAACAGAATTGAAAATATTAATGCCAAATTGAAATCTGTTATTTCAAAATTTTCTGATCTGGAAGACTTCATCAAAGTTTTTTCATTATCTTGAATTCTTTACGAGTTGACAGGAATATTAGAAATTCGAAACTGTATCATAACGTTAGTACAAAAACAATGGCTTCCAATTCAACGGAAGATTTGTATTTCAAATTTTTAATAAACTTCGCATTTAAAAAGGTACAAGAACAAATTGAATCAGTGAATTCTTGCAAAGACTTGCAATATATTGATGAGGAAAAATATATTATACCCACCACCGAAGGTCTCCTAGAAGTAACTCCTATCAGTTGTCAATGCCTATTTTGGACATCTATATTACCGTGTCGCCACATCTTCAAACTTCGTTATATTTGTAATCAGGCATTGTTTGATGAAAAACTGTGTTTAAACAGATGGAAGAGGTTATATTTTGAATTACGCTATCCATTTTTCTCTTCTCTAACAGTAAATCAAGCTAATAATACATCAGAAACAGATATTCATTTAGAAGTCGTAAATCGTAATCCAAAACCTCTAACAAATCATCAGAAGTTCAAAATTATTAATGACGAATGTTGGAAATTATCTCAGATACGAGTATGTTCGGAGGTGTCCACTGTAAAATGTTACGGAAGGTTGAGATTCATTGGATCTCTGATTAAAAAATGGTCAGATGATATTGAAAATGATACCTACAGATCAAATTGAAGCAGAATTTGACACCGTACATAATGTAAACAATAATTGTGAGATTGCGAATAACAATCTTTTGATATCAAATAACGACACTGAAAACAATGATGAAGATAATATAGATCATGGGGATTATTGAAATTTGGATCAAAATTGTCCTGGCATAATTTTGAAGATACAATCTGAAGAAGTTTCAAACTTAATATCAGTTCAGAATACCAAGATTCCAACAGTTAAGATAAGAGGCCGCCCCAGATGGAGTGGCAACACGGTAATTATGGTTTGAAAAGAAGAAAACTAAATTAATATAAACGAAATTATTGTTATAATTATTTCAAATTTTAATATTTCTATCTTTTTATTCAATAAAAACACAATAGCCACTTAATTTGTTTATTTTTATTATATTGGTAAAGAGCATTTATTTTTCCCCATGTGACCTTTTTCTTGATTATTATTTTTAACGTAGTAAGTAGGTAAGTAAATAACAGTAACAAGTTACAACCAACGAACAACGATACGGCTACTATACATGAAGCCGGCTACTGAGTCACTCCCAAATTTTTATTTAATCTTAATTTTCTTTTTTTTTTAAGTAAGTTATATAGGTAAACCCAAAAAATCCTCCATTATGTACACCATACTATAATATTTTTAGGTTCAGAATATTTTTAAACTAAATTAGGTAGGTAAGTTATTTATATTTTGGTTAAATAGGTGTCACTACAATCCGTACGAATTTCATAAAAAGTGCCAACAGTATCTTAAATTTAAATTTCTGTGTTTGACAAGTTTGACCCTTGTAGATTTGTTCTCTGCAACCTGGTATACACCAGAGAAACGTGCCAACCAATCACAAGCAGTTATTTTATATAGGTTCTGTAATGCTTAGTCAAGTACAATACGCAAACCGTACATAACTCCGAACACATTGTTGCCAAACTGGCACAGAAATATAGTAGCCCGTACACCGTTACTAAAGTCCTCTCCCCCGTAATATACAACCTCAAATCCGACTCCGATTGAACCTGCACCCGAATTCACATAAAAGATCTGAAACCCGCATCCGACCACACCGTCTGAAAAAAACACTGAACTCATTGTCATAGTGGCAAGAGATGTCCACCCCGTCCTACTGGTGTGACCGTCACAGGATTATAAATCCGCCATCGCCAAGAGGGCTGCACCCCAAGCAAGGGCCAAGCTAGTGGCAGTGAAATTAAGCAAAACTCCTCCCCTCAAACACATCTCCTTCTACTCCCAACAATCCCAAAATAATAATTCTACAAAATATCCTCCTGGAACCCCCTACCCCCTCCACCAACACGGCGATTCCTGTGCACGCCGGAAGGGAAGCTGAAATGGGCCATGTTTCAAATTCAATAACAGACATGTTTCCTTTTTTAATTTAATTTTTATTTTACTAGAGTAATAAATTAATTTTTATTGCTTACCGAGTATCGTTTTTTTTTCGTAAGCATGGATTTGTTAGACATTCGTGATGGACGACTAATCGAGGAGATGGAACTGGCAATGGACGAATTGTCAGAGACGGCCGCTTTCCGCATGAGACCAGTCAAGAAAGGACCGGGGATTGACCCAGGAACCCCACGACCTTCCCGAGGGTGAGATGCGTCTGACCCATAGTGGGCGGTATCTCATCCCGGGGGGGCCTGAGGTGAAAAGTGCTCCAGCGTCTGTCCCACATTGGGCGGCTGGGATAAGTACCTCATGGTGGGTGTGTAGTAGGCGTCTGTCCCGGATCGGGCGGTCGACTACATACTGTCCCCAGATTGGGCGACACGGTGGTCGGCGTCTGACCCATGGGTAGTTCTCTCTTATGCAAACATATTAGCCGTGATTTTAGTAACGCACAATTCACTAGATGGCGCTATGACAAACTATCGCAATTTTAAGGCATAATAAATAATCAAATGTGCACGTGTCACTTATTTTATTTATTTATTTTTTATATTTATTTCTTATTTCTATCTATGTTTATTTCTTTAGCGGATTATGTGTTTGATGGTTTTATAAAATATGGGTGGACCCCATTTTCTTTGAATTGGTGTGTGTTCTGGATAAATAATTATAAATTATTAAGGTAAGATTTTAGTTTCTTTTATTAATTAGCCGAACGATTTTTTTTTTGGCACTTCAACATAGTATTTTCGCTTTTTTTTGTACTTCTGACGCCCGGACTAACAGGCTATTTTTTTAGATTTTCGATTAACAATTATGGCACGGAACCGCATTTGTGCTATTCTAGGATGTGAAGATAGAGTGTCTCACAGGCACCGCTTTCCTAATCCAAAAAAAATCATGTCTCTATTTATCAAGTGGATTGAAGCTACGGGTGATGAGAAACTGCAGTTTCTGAATCCTGAGCTAATTTATAGCTCCTATAGAGTTTGTCATGTGCACTTTCGGCCCGAGGACATATCATCGAATATGTATTTGAAGAGGGGAACAGTTCCCACACTATTTTTGCCTTCGAGATCTATTGTTGCCGAGGACATAGGTAAAAAAATATATATAGGTACAATAAGGTCAATTCCTTCGTACTTTGTATCTACCAGTTTTTATTAAAGTTTTTACTATTTTTATATTTTACAGAATCGTCAGAGCACGAACTAAATACTTCATCTCCAAAGCTTATAGCTAGTCGACTTGATGAACCCTGTTCTTCGTCAGCCAATATTGATTCACAATCACAAACATCTACCTCCGCATCTTTTATGAAAATTTTTCGTAAGTCACTTTTATACTTAAAAAAGACAAAATCACGATTACAATACCTTTTTATTGTATCGGATCTTCATTAATGATTGGGAACCACTATTTGTACTTACAGTTCACAGAGAAAAAAACATGGTACAACAATTTCGATAGCAAATTTTTTACATTTAGATAACTGTTGGTTCAGTAAATGTTAATTAATAAGATCCTACTTTAAATATATACATATATTAATTGAAATTTTTTTTTATTAGCACCAGAAGCATCACTATCCTTGTTAAAAGATAAATTATATACAACCGCTACAAAATTGACGAAATCAATTCAGTCTTTGAGAAAGAGGAACTTAGCCAAACAAAAACGGAAATTTAATACGGAAGATTTGATTGATCGTGTAACTTTTAACCTCAGTCTATCCGCAGCTACATTTGTTCGTAGCCAAGTGAAGTTGGCAAAGAAATCACCAAAAGGAAGGCGTTACACTTTGGATGATAAAATATTGGGTTTAATATTACAAAAGCAGAGTGGTAAATCGTACCGCACGTTGTCCAAACTGTTTTGCCTTCCTTCAAGGAAAACGACGATGGCTCTTCTTAGAAAAGTACCTATTAGGGCAGGAATTAATAAGTCCATTTTCAACCATCTAAAGGCAACCGTTGCGTCATTAAATCCGAGGGATAGAGTTTGCACATTAATGTTCGACGAAATGGCCTTGGAACCACATATCGACTTAAATAAACATGAGGGTCAATTTGAGGGTTTCGAGGATTGTGGTGAGGATTTGACAGGAGTCACAGCAGATCATGTGCAACTTTTTATGCTAAGGGGCGTCACAAGATCTTGGAAACAACCAATAGCATATACTTTTTGTAGGGGTACTACAAACACAATATATTTAGTAAGAGTACTAAAAACACTTATCCGAGAATGCCACAAAGCTGGCTTAATTGTTATTGCTACAGTCCGTGACCAAGGCTCAACGAATTCTGCAGCGATAAATTACCTTATGAAGACATCAAAAGGAAAGATGAATATTCCCCAGATTTAAAAATTTTTGAAGTAGATGGTAAAGTAATTATCCATATTTTCGATCCACCTCACTTATTGAAAGGGATTAGAAATAACCTTCTAACAAAAAATTTGAAATGACAGAATGGCAATGTTGTGCACATCGCCAAATCGGAACACATCATCAAAACATACGAACTAGACAATTCATCGATTAACCGACCATCATGTTATGAAACAAAAAATTTAAAAAATGAAAGTTAAAAACGCCACACAAATATTTAGTCACTCAGTCGCCCTGGCACTTTCATCATTCACAAAAATGAAAGGTATTTTTTTAATAGGTAATTATAAATATAATAAATTACTTTTTGTTTATTTTTTAGATGGATACAATTTAGAAGAGGAAGCAGTTGGTACTTGTACAATTCTTAAATTTTTCGATACACTATTTGATAGTGTCAATGGTAACACACTTTTTACGCAAGATGGAAAGGAATGGAAATGTGCTGCTAGTGTAACTTCTGGACATATTCGTTTTTGGAGAGAGGCTCGGAAACAACTGAGGAATATGTATTTTCAAATTCCGAATTCGGATGCAAAAGTTGTTCCGCCCTCATTGAAAAATTGGATATCCACGTTGGTAGGAATGGAACAATTATTATATGCTTTACGGATATCACGTTTTTGCGACCTCGCAGTGAACCAAGATCCGGTTGAAAATTTTTTCGGCCAAATACGACAATATGGGGGTAGAAACTCTAACCCGACTATTATGCATTTCCAGAATTATTTTAAAACTTTACTATTAAATAGTTTCGTGACACGACATTCTGTTTTTGCAAACTGTGAAGTTGACGAATCCGGAAACCATATTTTATCCATGAAACAGTTTCTAACGCACGGCGTGGCAGAAGAAATCATCTCTCAAGGCGATGAGTGTAGTTATCTTGACAATATAATAATCCCTAATAATTGTGATTATTCATACATAAGCCAAATGAGTATTGGGTACGTGAGTGGCTTTATTTCTCGCAAAATTAAAACAATTAAATCGTGCTTAATTTGTAAACAAAATATTATTTGCAGTAACAAAATTTCACAGTGGCATGATTTGTGCACTGCAAAGGAATATGCTGGTAAATTTCCAAATAAATTAAGATATTGTACACCTCAATTCATAAACGGAATCGGTCAAGTTTATAACATTTTTAAACACATTTTACCACTAATTTATAAAAAAAGAAATTGTCTAAAAATATTAATAGACTATTTAATTCGTAATGTTTTATTCAATTTTGAAGAATGTGAACATAAGAATGATGTACAACGAACCATTATTGTTAATTTTGCAACCTTATGTTGTTATAATTGGACAACAGGAATAAATAGGTACTTATGTGGCAAAGATTCAAGGCCAATTAATAATGATCAGGTATTTAAACAAGCCCGAGATTATTATTTAAAACGAAAAAAAAAGTAATTTGCCCCTTATTTGTTTTAATTTTTTTGCCAAAGGCTATCGAAAATGTATTTGTATAATATAATAATATAATATAATATAATATAATATAATATAATATAATATACATAATATAATCTAATAATACAGGGTGTTCAAAAAAAAGAGTAAAAGTTTTTAAGGGTATGTAGTATGGGCCGAAACAAGTCGAAAAGTCTTAATAAACATAGGTCCGTAAATTTACGGTTACGGAAATATGAGCCATCTTCTTTAAATATTTTTAGGTAATTTAGTTATTTTGTCACAAAATATATTACAAATAAAAAACACTTAACTAAAGTATTAGAAAGATGAAATCTCTAATATTTCCGTAACCGCAGATTTGCGGACCTATGTTTATCAAGACTTTTCGACTTGTTTTGGCCCATACTACATACCCTTAAAAACTTTTACCCTTTATTTTGAACACCCTGTATACTATAATATAATATAATAAAATATAGTATTACAAATAAAAAATAAAGAGATGATTTTTATGCGATTTTTAAATCCCCATTTTATTTTAAATAACTATTTTAATTAAGAACTCAATAAAATTAATTTTTCAATTATTGTATCCATAAGGTTTGTTGCAGAATTATGTTTTCAAATCAATCAGAACCAATGAAATTGCAATAAAACTGACTATTATCTTGTAATTTGGTTCTGACTGGTCTAAAACCATAATGCTGCAACAAACTAGTTAAATGCAAATATATTTTGAAAATCCCGCTATTCTCCACGTAGTAGCGCACTTTTCATCAGATGGCGCTCAAATACGTCTCATTATTTTATATTGTACTTTCCTATCTATATATATTCAATTAATCTGTGGTCTGACCCGGATCTGGCGGTAGCTAGAAAACGCAACACCAGGAGTAAACATTGTTAAAAAAACGGTAAAATGCAATGACGAGAAATAAATACATTTTACCCCGTGGGTACGGCGGAATGCCGAGAATCCCTGCGGAAGCAGGCTGCTCCACGGAATGTGGGAGGAGCAATTTTTTGATAGGAGGGCGCGGAGGGGCACCTACTAGAGATGTCATCGACGAGCTAGCCGGATGCGGTGCTGGATGCCTTGAGGCTACCGTCGCTCTAATTGTGGAGATGGTGGATAGTGTAGAGGCGTCTCGAATAAAATGCAAGAACATCTCAGGGAATATAAGTGGATCGATTAAGAGGGCAATCACTGAAATTAAGGAGGCGGCTATGGCACTACCTGCAGTTATGAAATGGGTGTCGCCCAGCAAAGATGGCGCAATCGAAAGCGCCATCGAGGTGCTGACCGGGAAAGAGTGCGACAAGTTGCTAGACCAGATGCGTGTGCTGTTGGAGGACCTTCAGCAACAGCGCAGCACCTGTGAGGACCTGCGGAGACGCGTCGAAGCACTCGAGGGGTAAAAGAGGGTGCCCCAGCAACCAACAAGGCCGCCGCAGCAGACGCGACTGCAAGCAATACGGGAGGAACAACCGGAAGACACAAGTCGTAACGGGGAGGGAATAGGAAGAAGGCATATTCACGTTCCGGAAGAGCGACAAGGTGGCTGCACACTTTATTTACTACACAATTCTGCCGTTGTCTAAACGTTGTCGTTCTAACAAATCATTGTAAACGAGTGCTCACTCAGGGGCAGAGCTTTTTGGCAGAAGATGGAGAGAGAAAACATTCTGGACAGAACTTGACAAAGTTTGAAGGAACGTTTTAGTAAGCATATCAACAACAGATTAACAGTTCCAAAGAGACCAGACAACCCACCAGCGGATGATGAAAAGAAGAAAAATGGACTGGATTTGTCCAAATGGTATGATTTTGATTAAAGATATACTGCACTGGAAACGGCTTGCATTATAATTATTCGATTTCATTTTTCTACTGCTGTGATTAGAATTTAAACTTATTTTTTACCCAACTTGTTTAGTTATAGTTTTGTGGTATAAAAATATGTTATATGAGAAAAAAACAAAAATGGCTAGCGGTGTAGATCTAAACTCTTTGCATTCGCTATTGAATCGTCTGATTAAGGAAGAGTTAGTGTCAATTATTGCTAACAAAGGCGTTCACTTTGACAGTGTAGCTGGCACGAGTGGAAAAACTGAAATATCTGCAGTGCAACTGCATTTTAACTCGGTAGAATAAATTTCTCTTGATGCCGGGGTCAATCGTAAGCAAACATCAATCGAGTTAAACTTACTGCGTGAAATGGTTGGACAACTACAAGACAGAATATGTGAGCAAAAACAACTCATAATATTCCTGCGGAAGAATTTTAACACCAACAATAGTAAATAAATCCGAACACATTATTGCCAAACTGGCACAGAAATATAGTAGCTAGTACACCTTTACTAAAGTCCTCTACCCCCTAGTATACAACCTCAAATCCGACTCTGTTAAAATCTGCACCCGAATTCACATAAAAGATCTGAAGCCCGCATCCGACCACATCGTCTGAGAAAAACACTGAACTCATTGTCATAGTGACAAGAGATATCCACCCCGTTCTACCGGTGTGACCGTCACAGGATTATAAAACCGCCATCGCCAAGAGGGCTGCACCCCAAGCAAGGGTCAAGCTAGTGGCAGTGAAATTAAGGAAAAGAACGAAAAGAGCACAAAACCCACCCACCATTCCGCAGAGCCGAAACACCAACACCAAAACTCCTCCCCTCAAACACACCTTCTTTTACTCCCCTTACATCCAACAATCCCAAAATAATAATTCTACAAAATATCCTCCTGGAACCCCCCTATCCCCCTCCACCAACACGGCGATTCCTGTGCACCCTGGAAGGGAAGCTGAAATGGGCCATGTTTCAAATTCAATAACAGACATGTTTCCTTTTTTAATTTAATTTTTATTTTACTAGAGTAATAAATTAATTTTTGTTGCTTACCGAGTATCGTTTTTTTTCTGCAAGCATGGATTTGTTAGACATTCGTGATAGACGACTAATCGAGGAGATGGAACTGACAATGGACGAATTGTCAGAGACGGCCGCTTTCCGCATGAGACCAGTCAAGAAAGGGCCGGGGATCGACCCAGGAACCCCACGACCTTCCCGAGGGGACCTGAGGTGAAAAGTGCTCCAGCGTCTGTCCCACATTGGGCGGTTGGGATACTTACCTCATAGTGGGTGTCTAGTAGGTGTCTGACCCGGATCTGGCAGTAGCTAGAAAACGCAAACCCAGGAGTAAACATCGTTAAAAAAACGGTAAAATGCAATGTCGAGAAATATATACAGCCTGCGGAAGCAGGCTGTTCCACGGAATGTGGGAGGAGCAATTTTTCGAGGCCGTGTCTATTCATCGGGGCGCTCCGGACTATAGGTAAAATTACTAATCATCGGGGCAGATGTGCGCATGCCTTCATGCCTACTTTTCGCCCCGATGATTAGAATCGCGCTCTAATCGTCGGGGCATCATCAATATATAGGTACTTAGATATAAATATTCCACATCTGTTTGTCTGAAACAGGGAAGTAAAAAAAATATAGACACAACCAAATTAAATATAACATTTTATTAAGAAGTTTGAATATGAAGAAAATTATAAAGCACCTCTCGATATACAGTTTGAAAAAGTTACAAATTTCTACAATAATAAAAATTCAAATAATATAACAGAATGGGTTCAGGGCTTCAAAAAACAATATTTAACATATAACATAACTAGAAAAAATCGTTTAGAATCAATTAACAATAGTTGTGGATAATAAAATAAAATAAAATAGACATAAAACTTCCAAGTTAAAGCAAATACACTACCACAACAGAAAAATTAAACTTGAGAGCAGGTCTACATTCTACATGTGTGGTCGGTTTAAAGCAAAATGCAAGGAAAAACGGGAATAATATGAAATATTCAATATGAAAGAATATAAATATTACTAGCATTTGTTTAATGCTTTTAAGTTACCTAATAAGATAGAGCGCGATTCTAATCATCGGGGCGAAAAGTAAGCAAGAAGGCATGTGCACATCTGCCCCGATGATTAGTAATTTTACCTATATGCCGGGGCGCCCCGACGAATAGTCACGGCCATTTTTCGATAGGAGGGCGCGGAGGGGCACCTACTGGGGATGTCATCGAGGAGCTAGCCGGATGCGGTGCTGGATGCCTTGAGGCTACCGTCGCTCTAATTGTGGAGATGGCGGATAGAGTAGAGGCGTCTCGAATAAAATGCAAGAACATCTCAGGGAATATAAGTGGATCGATTAAGAGGGCAATCACTGAAATTAAGGAGGCGGCTATGGCACTACCTGCAGTTATGAAATGGGTGTCGCCCAGCAAAGATGGCGCAATCGAAAGCGCCATCGAGGTGCTGACCGGGAAAGAGTGCGACAAGTTGCTAGACCAGATGCGTGTGCTGTTGGAGGACCTTCAGCAACAGCGCAGCACCTGTGAGGACCTGCGGAGACGCGTCGAAGCACTCGAGGGGTAAAAGAGGGTGCCCCAGCAACCAACAAGGCCGCCGCAGCAGACGCGACTGCAAGCAATACGGGAGGAACAACCGGAAGACACAAGTCGTAACGGGGAGGGAATAGGAAGAAGGCATATTCACGTTCCGGAAGAGCGACAAGGTGGCTGCACACTTTATTTACTACACAATTCTGCCGTTGTCTAAACGTTGTCGTTCTAACAAATCATTGTAAACGAGTGCTCACTCAGGGGCAGAGCTTTTTGGCAGAAGATGGAGAGAGAAAACATTCTGGACAGAACTTGACAAAGTTTGAAGGAACGTTTTAGTAAGCATATCAACAACAGATTAACAGTTCCAAAGAGACCAGACAACCCACCAGCGGATGATGAAAAGAAGAAAAATGGACTGGATTTGTCCAAATGGTATGATTTTGATTAAAGATATACTGCACTGGAAACGGCTTGCATTATAATTATTCGATTTCATTTTTCTACTGCTGTGATTAGAATTTAAACTTATTTTTTACCCAACTTGTTTAGTTATAGTTTTGTGGTATAAAAATATGTTATATGAGAAAAAAACAAAAATGGCTAGCGGTGTAGATCTAAACTCTTTGCATTCGCTATTGAATCGTCTGATTAAGGAAGAGTTAGTGTCAATTATTGCTAACAAAGGCGTTCACTTTGACAGTGTAGCTGGCACGAGTGGAAAAACTGAAATATCTGCAGTGCAACTGCATTTTAACTCGGTAGAATAAATTTCTCTTGATGCCGGGGTCAATCGTAAGCAAACATCAATCGAGTTAAACTTACTGCGTGAAATGGTTGGACAACTACAAGACAGAATATGTGAGCAAAAACAACTCATAATATTCCTGCGGAAGAATTTTAACACCAACAATAGTAAATAAATCCGAACACATTATTGCCAAACTGGCACAGAAATATAGTAGCTAGTACACCTTTACTAAAGTCCTCTACCCCCTAGTATACAACCTCAAATCCGACTCTGTTAAAATCTGCACCCGAATTCACATAAAAGATCTGAAGCCCGCATCCGACCACATCGTCTGAGAAAAACACTGAACTCATTGTCATAGTGACAAGAGATATCCACCCCGTTCTACCGGTGTGACCGTCACAGGATTATAAAACCGCCATCGCCAAGAGGGCTGCACCCCAAGCAAGGGTCAAGCTAGTGGCAGTGAAATTAAGGAAAAGAACGAAAAGAGCACAAAACCCACCCACCATTCCGCAGAGCCGAAACACCAACACCAAAACTCCTCCCCTCAAACACACCTTCTTTTACTCCCCTTACATCCAACAATCCCAAAATAATAATTCTACAAAATATCCTCCTGGAACCCCCCTATCCCCCTCCACCAACCCGGCGATTCCTGTGCACCCTGGAAGGGAAGCTGAAATGGGCCATGTTTCAAATTCAATAACAGACATGTTTCCTTTTTTAATTTAATTTTTATTTTACTAGAGTAATAAATTAATTTTTGTTGCTTACCGAGTATCGTTTTTTTTCTGCAAGCATGGATTTGTTAGACATTCGTGATAGACGACTAATCGAGGAGATGGAACTGACAATGGACGAATTGTCAGAGACGGCCGCTTTCCGCATGAGACCAGTCAAGAAAGGGCCGGGGATCGACCCAGGAACCCCACGACCTTCCCGAGGGGACCTGAGGTGAAAAGTGCTCCAGCGTCTGTCCCACATTGGGCGGTTGGGATACTTACCTCATAGTGGGTGTCTAGTAGGTGTCTGACCCGGATCTGGCAGTAGCTAGAAAACGCAAACCCAGGAGTAAACATCGTTAAAAAAACGGTAAAATGCAATGTCGAGAAATATATACAGCCTGCGGAAGCAGGCTGTTCCACGGAATGTGGGAGGAGCAATTTTTCGAGGCCGTGTCTATTCATCGGGGCGCTCCGGACTATAGGTAAAATTACTAATCATCGGGGCAGATGTGCGCATGCCTTCATGCCTACTTTTCGCCCCGATGATTAGAATCGCGCTCTAATCGTCGGGGCATCATCAATATATAGGTACTTAGATATAAATATTCCACATCTGTTTGTCTGAAACAGGGAAGTAAAAAAAATATAGACACAACCAAATTAAATATAACATTTTATTAAGAAGTTTGAATATGAAGAAAATTATAAAGCACCTCTCGATATACAGTTTGAAAAAGTTACAAATTTCTACAATAATAAAAATTCAAATAATATAACAGAATGGGTTCAGGGCTTCAAAAAACAATATTTAACATATAACATAACTAGAAAAAATCGTTTAGAATCAATTAACAATAGTTGTGGATAATAAAATAAAATAAAATAGACATAAAACTTCCAAGTTAAAGCAAATACACTACCACAACAGAAAAATTAAACTTGAGAGCAGGTCTACATTCTACATGTGTGGTCGGTTTAAAGCAAAATGCAAGGAAAAACGGGAATAATATGAAATATTCAATATGAAAGAATATAAATATTACTAGCATTTGTTTAATGCTTTTAAGTTACCTAATAAGATAGAGCGCGATTCTAATCATCGGGGCGAAAAGTAAGCAAGAAGGCATGTGCACATCTGCCCCGATGATTAGTAATTTTACCTATATGCCGGGGCGCCCCGACGAATAGTCACGGCCATTTTTCGATAGGAGGGCGCGGAGGGGCACCTACTGGGGATGTCATCGAGGAGCTAGCCGGATGCGGTGCTGGATGCCTTGAGGCTACCGTCGCTCTAATTGTGGAGATGGCGGATAGAGTAGAGGCGTCTCGAATAAAATGCAAGAACATCTCAGGGAATATAAGTGGATCGATTAAGAGGGCAATCACTGAAATTAAGGAGGCCGCTATGGCACTACCTGCAGTTGTGAAACGGGTGTCGCCCAGCAAAAATGGCGCAATCGAAAGCGCCATCGAGCTGCTGACCGAGAAGGAGTGCGACAAGTTGCTAGGCCAGATGCGTGTGCTGTTGTAGGACCTTCAGCAACAGCGCAGCACCTGTGAGGACCTGCGGAGATGCGTCGAAGCACTCGAGGGGTAAAAGAGGGTGCCCCAGCAACCAACAAGGCCGCCGCAGCAGACGCGACTGCAAGCAATACGGGAGGAACAACCGGAAGACACAAGTCGTAACGGGGAGGGAATAGGAAGAAGGCATATTCACGTTCCCGAAGAGCGACAAGGTGGCTGCACACTTTATTTACTACACAATTCTGCCGTTGTCTAAACGTTGTCGTTCTAACAAATCATGGTAAACGAGTGCTCACTCAGAGGCAGAGCTTTTTGGGAGAAGATGGAGAAAGAAAACATTCTGGACAGAACGTGGCATAGTTTAAAGGAACGTTTTAGTAAGCATATCAACAACAGATTAACAGTTCCAAAGCGACCAGACAACCCACCAGCGGATGATGAAAAGAAGAAAAATGGATTGGATTTGTCCAAATGGTATGATTTTGATTAAAGATGTACTGCACTGGAAACGGCTTGGATTATAATTATTCGATTTCATTTTTCTACTTCTGTGATTAGAATTTAAACTTATTTTTTACCCAACTTGTTTAGTTATAGTTTTGTGGTATAAAAATATGTTATATGAGAAAAAAACAAAAATGGCTAGCGGTGTAGATCTAAACTCTTTGCATTCGCTATTGAATCGTCTGATTAAGGAAGAGTTAGTGTCAATTATTGCTAACAAAGGCGTTCACTCCGACAGTGTAGTTGGCACAAGTGGAAAAACTGAAATATCTGCAGTGCAACTGCATTTTAACTCGGTAGAATAAATTTCTCTTGATGCCGGAGTCAATCGTAAGCAAACATCAATCGAGTTAAACTTACTGCGTGAAATGGTTGGACAACTACAAGACAGAATATGTGAGCAAAAACAACTCATAATATTCCTGCGGAAGAATTTTAACACCAACAATAGTAAATAAATCCGAACACATGGTTGCCAAACTGGCACAGAAATATAGTAGCTAGTACACCGTTACTAAAGTCCTCTCCCCCGTAGTATACAAACTCAAATCCGACTCTGTTAGAACCTGCACCCGAATTCACATAAAAGATCTGAAACCCGCATCCGACCACACCGTCTGAGAAAAACACTGAACTTATTGTCATAGTGACAAGAGATATCCACCCCGTTCTACCGGTGTGACCGTCACAGGATTATAAATCCGCCATCGCCAAGAGGGATGCACCCCAAGCAAGGGTCAAGCTAGTGGCAGTGAAATTAAGGAAAAGAACGAAAAGAGCACAAAACCCACCGACCATTCCGGCCGCAGAGCCGAAACACCAACACCAAAACTCCTCCCCTCAAACACACCTCCTTTTACTCCCCTTACATCCAACAATCCCAAAATAATAATTCTACAAAATATCCTCCTGGAACCCCCCTATCCCCCTCCACCAACCCGGCGATTCCTGTGCACCCCAGAAGGGAAGCTGAAATGGGTCATGTTTAAAATTCAATAACAGACATGTTTCCTTTTTTAATTTAATTTTTATTTTACTAGAGTAATAAATTAATTTTTGTTGTTTACCGAGTATCGTTTTTTTTCCGCAAGTATGGATTTGTTAGACATTCGTGATAGACGACTAATCGAGATGATGGAACTGGCAATGGACGAATTGTCAGAGACGGCCGCTTTCCGCATGAGACCAGTCAAGAAAGGGCCGGGGATCGACCCAGGAACCCCACGACCTTCCCGAGGGGACCTGAGGTGAAAAGTGCTCCAGCGTCAGTCCCACATTGGGCGGCTGGGATACTTACCTCATGGTGGGTGTGTAGTAGGTGTCTGACCCGGATCTGGCAGTAGTTAGAAAACGCAACCCCAGAAGTAAACACCGTTAAAAAAACGGTAAAATGCAATGTCGAGAAATAAATACATTTTACCCCGTGGGTACGGCAGAAAGCCGAGAATCCCTGCGGAAGCAGGCTGCTCCACGGAATGTGGGAGGAGCAATTGTTCGATAGAAGGGCGCGGAGGGGCACCTACTGGGGATGTCATCGAGGAGCTAGCCGGATGCGGTGCTGGATGCCTTGAGGCTACCGTCGCTCTAATTGTGGAGATGGCGGATAGAGTAGAGGCGTCTCGAATAAAATGCAAGAACATCTCAGGGAATATAAGTGGATCGATTAAGAGGGCAATCACTGAAATTAAGGAGGCCGCTATGGCACTACCTGCAGTTGTGAAACGGGTGTCGCCCAGCAAAAATGGCGCAATCGAAAGCGCCATCGAGCTGCTGACCGAGAAGGAGTGCGACAAGTTGCTAGGCCAGATGCGTGTGCTGTTGTAGGACCTTCAGCAACAGCGCAGCACCTGTGAGGACCTGCGGAGATGCGTCGAAGCACTCAAGGGGTAAAAGAGGGTGCCCCAGCAACCAACAAGGCCGCCGCAGCAGACGCGACTGCAAGCAATACGGGAGGAACAACCGGAAGACACAAGTCGTAACGGGGAGGGAATAGGAAGAAGGCATATTCACGTTCCCGAAGAGCGACAAGGTGGCTGCACACTTTATTTACTACACAATTCTGCCGTTGTCTAAACGTTGTCGTTCTAACAAATCATGGTAAACGAGTGCTCACTCAGAGGCAGAGCTTTTTGGGAGAAGATGGAGAAAGAAAACATTCTGGACAGAACGTGGCATAGTTTAAAGGAACGTTTTAGTAAGCATATCAACAACAGATTAACAGTTCCAAAGCGACCAGACAACCCACCAGCGGATGATGAAAAGAAGAAAAATGGACTGGATTTGTCCAAATGGTATGATTTTGATTAAAGATATACTGCACTGGAAACGGCCTGGATTATAATTATTCGATATCATTTTTCTACTGCTGTGATTAGAATTTAGACCTATTTTTTATTCAACTTGTTTAGTTATAGTTTTGTGGTATGAAAATATGTTACATGAGAAGAAAACAAAAATGGCTAGCGGTGCAGATCTAAACTCTTTGAATTCGCTATTGAATCGTCTGAATAAGGAAGAATTAGTGTCAATTATTGCTAACAAAGGCGTTCACTCCGACAGTGTAGTTGGCACGAGTGGAAAAAGTGAAATATCTGCGGAGCAACTGCATTTTAACTCGGTAGAATAAATTTCTCTTGATGCCGGAGTCAATCGTAAGCAAATATCAATCGAGTTTAACTTACTACAACTCATAATATTCCTGCGGGAGAATCTTAACACCAATAATAGTGTGCCAAACCTTGGTGAGGACGAGAAAAACGAATCTATAAAAATTACTGAACGCACATCTAGTAGTATAAGTGATCCAAAGGGTAGGTCAAAATTCGCCAAAAAGTCCCTGCTTTTGAGACACAGAAGGAATAAACAAAGAAACGATAACCTCAAATGTTATTAAGAAAATCATTGGAAAACGGGAAGATAATAAAAAGAGACCAACTCCACAGACGAATCGGGGAATTACTGCTCAACTGGCGATCAACTTGACTTTGTTGGGGTCGTTGCGGAAACCAGAAGCTACTAGCCTCTCACGCTCCAGGAGCTGTAATAAAAAGAACGTTGGCGACTTCTTTGGTAAATTGAAGGACTTGCATGAGCGATACCAATTTCTTCCATCATCTGTGTGTAATATTGACGAAACGAGAGTAACTATTGTGGAGGTTCCCGGAAAATTTTGGCCGAGAAAGGTAAAAAACAAATTGGAAAGATGATCCCAGGGGAAAGAGGGGTACTAGTAACTTTATGTTGGGTAGTTAATGCAATTGGCCACTCTTTGCCACCTTTTTTGTTTCCCCGCAAACGTTTCAAAGATTTTATGTTGGCCAATGCTCCTGTTGGTTCCGCTGGCGCAGCAAATACATCTGGTTGGATGAGTAGTGAAATATTTGAGGAGTATATTAAACATTTTGCCAAATATGCCAAACCTTCTCCAGAATCTCCAGTTTTGTTAATTTACGACAATCATGAGAGTCATATCTCGATAAATGTAATTGAATATGCAAAGAAGAATGGAATAGTCCTTTTCACTCTCCCCCCACACTTTAAACGTTACTACAACGCTGCAGTTAATAGTTGGCTTGTAAATCACCCAGGCATACCAATTACAATTTATCAAGTAGCACAACTCGTAAGAGAACCTTATGCACCAGCGTTTAGTAAGTCAAACATTGAAAATGGGTTTGAAAAGACGGGTATATTCCCATTTAAACCCAACATACTTGACGATTCGGACTTCCTGTGTTCATCTGTCACCGATAGAGATAACCCAGTCAGTGAAGATATTTTGAAAGTAGACTCTCCACAAGTGGAGTATTAACGGATACTTCAGAAAAACTAGACATTGAAGAGGCGCTGAAAAATAAAGCAGACAAACAGAAGGAAGTGCAAGTTAAAAGAAACCTGACTAATATTGATTGACCTACTACGATTAAAAAGGCACTGTATATGTCGAAAACAACAAAAATTAAGACGAGAGTCACAGAGCTTTCTTGCAATAAATCTACTACAGATTAATCCGTGTCGAAGAATTTGACGCTAACTGACATAGAAGAAGTTAAGGATGAAATTCACAAAAGAACACACAATTCGAAGATGGCCAAAGAATACATTAAAATTTTTGGTAGATATTTGAAGAAATGTCTGTCGAAATACTGAAAAACCTTTCAAAATTGAAAGTGATTTTATCGGTCCGAACAAACTCTGAAGACAAAGTTAATGGGCAAAACATAGAAGTAGCGAAAATCAGATGTTGAGTTTGTGCATTCATCTCAAAAGTTTATCCTACAAATTCCAATTGCGGGCGAAGATGGGTTCTGTCAAATTTTAACAAACACTTTAGATCTCATTTCAAAAATGACGCCGTCTACTACATTGATAAACCCGACGTCGTCTTTTTTGAGAAACGAGCCGAATGCCTCAATCAGTTGTCTTCTCGCTGTTATTCCATCAATTGATTTAAATTTGATTGGTACCGAGGGTAATTGAACTATGGTTTTTTCGGTAGATTCTATTGCTAACGAAGGATTAAGTGAGGCGAATTTGGATTTTTCTCAGAATATTTGTTCAGGCAGAATAGTTGATGATTTTGTGGAAATTAAAAATTTCTCACAGCCAAAAAAAAAAATAATAAAATTGTACAGTTGGTTTACAAGATTTTTTCACTGTCTTGGAAAATGTGTCTAAAGTTATCAGTGACAATTCGAAAATTGAGCAGACTTTAATAAAGTTGCAGATTTCATCCCCCAAGGGGTTTTTCCGCCATCTTGGGTTTAGGGGTGCATTCGTTTTTCATAAATCGCGGCTCATCGAAAAGTATGAGTCTTAATTTATTGTAGATTATGAAATTTACTATTTAACCATGGGTATCATGTAACACATTCATTAGTCATTTAAACAAATAGTAGCATTTAAGTAAAGAATTGAGGGTTGAAATAGAGTTTTCCCACTTTTTGTCTTTCCTGTGCTTTGGTCCAGCGCCTACAAGTCGAGCTTTGCACTGCTGATTTGTTCTAACAATGTTTCCTAATTGTTTATTGTTAATGTTACAAATATGGCAGTCGTTTAAACCACTACCATCAAGATGTCATTAAAATCACGCTAAAATCAACCCAAATTCAATACATAATTCTTTGATAATATTTTTTATTAAACCTTAATTATTGTTAATAAAAACAATTTTCATCCATACGACCTTTTTGAGAATGCAATATCAGCGTGCAGTTTAATGTACACTGTATTATATACGGTGAAACATTTTTTGGCGTGGGATGTACCTCGGTTCAGATTTTTCAGACAAATTTTTCAGGGTAATAGGTAATAATCTGTCGTTTTTATAGAGCACCTGTTCTTTCGGAAAATTTTCGAAACTGATAATGCAGTTCGAAGTCGACAGTGATCGTGATCGCGATCGCGTCTTTTCGAGTGCACTACATATGAACGAAAACGCGGAAAATTGTTACATTTGGCAAATACCTCAATTTATCCGATATTATTGTTGTGAAAGAAAAACACGTACATTAGAGTTGCGATGGCAGAGGAAGATACAGATACACTAATGCCCGGTTGCACAAATCTCTGCTGAACTCGCAATTAGCTAGTAGCGCGAATAAATTTCATTACGTGTCAAATTTATTTGTATTGCACCAACCTCGCTAAAAAAATTAAAACCGAGATTAACTAATTCCGCTGCTAAATTCATTTTAAAGTGCATTTAGGGTTTTTTCTGAAATTTTTTATGTTGGTATTGCCGGAATTATACTTTAACCAATAGAAAAACAGAATTTAAATTTAGGAATACTGTTGTCACATTAGCTTTTTGAAAAGTTAGGTTTGTTAAAACTTAAAAAAGGTATTATGGAAGAAAAAAAACCAAGAGGTAAAAATTTTACCGAACAAGAGAGGGGGATGTTATTGAACATCGTCAAACAGTACGTATTATTTACATATTCATATGAGTTAAGAAAAAATATATATTTTTACAATAACATACCAACAATCAACATTTAATCCTTTGCTTACATTAACCTACATAACTTTTAGCTTTGAACATATCATCGAAAATAAGGCTACGGATGGTAATTCTCTGAAGGTCAAATATGCAGTCTGGGAGGAAATTGCGGATCAGTTTAACGCTTCCTCTAGTTCAGGGCTCCGTGAAGGGAAACATCTCAAAGCGTTATACCAGAACTTAAAAGGAATTGCGCGAAAAAACGTAGCCGAACCAAATGTAAATATAAAAGAACTATTCAAGGAGTCTTCATTAATCCTCATGTGTTTTTAGAAATTCGATTATTTGTCCAAAAAAGACAGCTTGAAAGAGGCGCAACAAGCTGCAAGCCACGAAAAGATAAAATATCTAAAAGAAATTATAAAAAATATATTCATTTACAAACTTAACTAATTACTTCCGTACCTACATTATCGCGTAGAAAGAACTATTCAAAACCGGAAGAGGCACTTTCAAGCCACAGATGACAGCCGACATGAGCTGACTTTGGCTTTAATTGGCGACCAGGTGAGCCTTCTGCCAAACCTCTATGACAGTGCCAAGGATTACTATGGTAAGTAGGTACCTACCTACATTAATTAATATTTTTTACAACACTGCTTACATCAGATCAGATGACTCTCTAACCTTTCTTACTTTCCTTCAAGTTCAAGTCGATTCTATAACAAATTATCGGTATTAGTGGGTTTATTAACTTTTGAATCTCTTTCACCTGCAATAATAATAATAATATGTTAATTATTTACCTGTCTTTGTACTCTATACAAAGATTATTTTCATAGGCTTAGGCACTGTAACAGATGTTCTCACTCACAAAGAAGTAAAATATTCACCAAATGGCATTAAAATTATTACACATTATTTAAGGCATTGCTAAGCTATTATTTATATTTTATTTGCTGTAAATAATTTATGGATAAGTATTCTTATTAAGGTTAGAGTTAGACATAGAAAAAAATAAGTAATAGAAGTGTCTAGACTAACTAAAGCAATGCAAATGCTGCTATGCTGCTAACTAAAGCGTCTTCATTTTGCCTTCATGAGTTGCAAGTTGCACGCAATTTAACCCTAGTATACAATGCAATTTTATTAATTTATCGTTTACCTAAAGGTTAAATATTAGATATTTTGGGTTGCCTTTTAATGGATACTTTGGATACAAACAAAACAAAATTTAATTGATAATGAACCTATATACAAAAATAAATTATTTTAACAATACAATTAAACTATAATAATTTCTTTACAGGTGATATGAATGTGGAAGTAGAGGCGACAGTTGATGTAGAGGGTAAGAAATTTAAAAAAATGAAATTTGAATTTTAAATTATTTTCTATTAGAACCTGAACTTTCCCAAGAATCAGTCGGTCAAGAATCCACCATCCAGGGCCGAAAAAGCCTAAAACCGAAAAAATCCCGCAAACCAGCTCTTACAAAAAAAAAATTAAAAATACGAAAAGCTATACAGATAATTTGCGGCTAAAAACCCTGAAGACCGAGTTTGAATTTTTAAAACTCGGCATTCAAAACAAAAAAAAAAGAGAGGGGCAACCTACTTTTAGAAAGGAAAATTAAAAAAATTACTCTACAAAATTTAATGAAACAATAAACTATTTATATTTACTATACCTATTTATTATTATATCTGTACTAGGTCGGTCAAGAAGTAATCAAATTAATATATTTTAAATTTCCCGCAATTAATTTAGCTGCTACCGCGAAATGTTTCACGTAGGTACTTGTTACAAGGTTATTATTTATTTACAGCAACAATGAAGAAGCAAAGAGAGTAGGTTGTTAGATATAGCGGCTTGGCGGTACATACAATATTATAAATTGTATGTGGGTGTGAAAATTATAATTGTGAAGTACATTATTGCCGAAAAACAGTGTTAATTAGTGTTGTCCGAACAACTGTGTTTACCATGTTCCCCTGGGCTGGCAAGAGAATATCAGGCTGCAACTCAGTCTCAGCAAGATCGCGTTAATTATTTAATAACACGATAACCGGTGCGGGGTAGCGGAAATCACATGTACATGCGGTTTAGGACTCCTTTACCGTTATCGACTATTCTTTTTATAAACACCAGTCGCACAATTTGGGAGGGTTTTGAATACCTAAAGGAGTTAGTCGACATCTCAACTTTTATAATTGGAAATAGCATTGGTCACTTGACCTATAGGTTTTATATTATACATACAAATATACACATCACAAATTGTTAAGTACTAGTCAGGTAAAGTTTAATAAAGATCGATATTTGTTACCGTTTATTCTTGTATTATTTTATCGTTAACTATTGGGTATATGGTTTCATTTAAATCCGATGAAATCTTATTTATTTCGTGGCTTAAGGATTCTGGCGCCCTTTTAAAGAGTTTCAAGGTCCACTTGTAGGAAAATCTTTACTCAGCCCGCGACCACCCCACTGAGTTTAGTCGAGCCTTTTGTCTCGTCCATCCGAGGACCAATTTTTAACAATATAAATTCACCTCCGCTCTTGCCGAGGAAAAACGCGTGATACTTGTTTGGGGATTTAAAAGTTGAGTAAGAAGAAAACTTTTACAGGCGTAACCATTATCCCCTAGTAACTAGTCTATTCCAAAATCCCCATTTTGAAAATCCGCACAAATCGGGCTATCATTAAAAATAGTGCTATCATGCACAGAACCCGCCCATCTCGCAACAACATTTCTGCTGAGCAACTGGGCATCGCAAATTGCCTGCACATTAATTGAAAAGTACCCTTTCCTATTGCGGTTATTGTTACTCTATGTTTTTTAGTGTTGTTGTGTTCTGTGTTCAATAAATCCAAGTTTATAGTAATCATCTGGGGTATTATTGGAGTATATTACAAATTAAAATTATCACAATTAAAAGGCAAAGTGAATATTTTTTTCGGAAAATCAGTTCTGAAGAAATGGTTAAATTCGCGTGTTAAAGGTTAGGTTAGAAAATTACCATGAGCGAACAACCTAATGAACAACAACAATTAAATTAACAGTGATTAATAGGACAGGAAACATTGCCAATATCAATCAATTTAATGCAAGGGATGATTGGGAAATCTTTAAGACTGGAGCAATATTTAATGGCTAGCATGATAGAAAATGACAGAAAAGTAGCAATTTTGTTGACTTCAATCAGTGAAAATGTGTATAAAATTTGTACTGGCCTGAAAAGCCGAGTGAAAAGCCTTTCGAACGATTAATTGCTGAGTTCCAATATTAGCTCTAGAGAAATGGAAAATATATTAATAATGGCTGTAACTGCACACCTAACAGCCGTGCAAGTACTTTTACAGGATGATGAAATTAACTTGGTTGAAAAAATAGAATATTTTTGTGAAGTAACAGTTCCTTTATTTAACGATTTTCAACAACATTTTCGAGTAACACCAGCAACGTTTGAAATTTTACTTGGTTACGTTTGATTGAAAAACAGTTACTTCTTACAATCTGGTATTTGGCGAACAAAGAATGTTTTAGGTATAGGTACAGGTATTTGTGACAGCCGAAAATTGTTCTTGGATGTATATACAGGGGAACCAGGAAGTATTTCAAAAAGCTCTAAATGAATGTATACTTCCTGAGTGTAGTTTCATGGGTGGAGAAGGTTATTATCCGTTCACGAAAATAGTCAAAAGAACAACTTAGCAATAATGATTCTTTATTTTCAAAAATTAAAATCGTCTATGTACCTACCACTCTATTTCAGTTGCATTTGGGTATATTTATATCTTTAGATCTTTTTGAAAGTTTCATGAGTAGGGAAGGTTATTATCGGTTCACGTTCCCTAAGCGCGACAAGGCGGCGCTGCACACTTTATTTACTACACAATTTTATTCTGACGTTGTCTAAACGTTGTCGTTATAACAAATCATGGTAAACCAGTGCTCACTCAGGGGCAGAGCTTTTTGGCAAAAGATGGAGAGAGAGAAAATCCTGGATAGAACCTGGCAGAGCCTAAAGGAACATTTTAGTAAGCATATCAACAACAGATTGGACTTTGTCAAGGTACGAACTGGACAGCCAATTAGGAATCAGCTAAATAGTTACAACTTTAGTAAAGGGGAAGTTCCAAAGAGAGACAACCCACCAGCGGATGATGAAAAGAAAAAAAGGGGAGTAGATTTGTCCAAATGGTATGATTTTGATTAAAGATATACTGCACCGGAAACGGCCTGGATTATAATTATTCGATATCATTTTTCTACTGCTGTGATTAGAATTTAAACTTATTTTTTACCCAGCTTGTTTAGTTATAGTTTTTAGGTATAAAAATATGTTATAAAAAAACATAAAACAAAAATAGCTACCGGTGCAGATTTAAACTCTTTAAATGCGCTATTGAATCGTCTAAATAAGAAAGAATTAGTGTTAATTATTGCTAACAAAAGCGTTGACTTTGATAGTGTAGCTGGCACGAGTGGAAACTCTCATGACAAACTGAAATATCTGCAGTGCAACTGCATTGTAACTCGGTAGAATAAATTTCTTTTGATGCCGGGGTCAATCGTGAGCAAACATCAATCGAGTTAAACTTAGTGCGTGAAATGGTTGGAGAACTACAAGAGAGAATATGTGAGCAAAAACAACTCATAATATCCCTGTGGGAGAATTTTAACACCAATAATAGTGTGCAAAACATTGGTAAGGACGAGAAAAACGAATCTAGAAAAATTACTAAACGCACATCTAGTACTGTAAGTGATCTAACGGGTTGGTCAAAATTCGCCAAGAAGTCACTGCTTTTGAGACACAGAAGGAATAAACAAAGAAACGATAACCTCAAATGTTATTAAGAAAATCAATGGAGAACGGGAAAATAATAAAAAGAGACCCACTCCACAGACGATTCGGGGAATTATTGCTGCAACTGGCGATCAACTTGACTTTGTTGGGGTCGCTAAAAAACCTCAAATATTTACTGAAAAGTATGGAAGAACATAACTGACGCTGCCATCGTAACTTATCTGAAGAGTAAGAAACCAAACCATTATTTCAACGTGACACTGTTGAACGAGGGCGAGTACACAAATTCTTTAAAAACCACTTCCCCTTTGCATCAATCACGAAATTGACCGAAATGACCAGACTTTCTATACTAGGGACTTTAGACTGGCCTATCTATTTGATGAAAATCTCTGTATAAAGAGATGGACACACCAATATTTAGAAAAGAGTTATTCACTTTTTACATCAAATGATGAGTTAAGGTTGTTTTACATTATACGGCAACGATACGATACGATACGACGTAACAGACACGACCGTCAACGTGCACGCACAGACAGCGTACCACTTAACACTTAGCCAGCATAAAAAATGAATAACGAAAAATTAATCAAATTAGTTAGAAGATATACCTTTTTCTATGATTTAAGTGATACTAGATACAGTAACAATCAGCGCAAAGATGATGCTTGGAATGAAATAGCAAAAAACTCCAAGTACAGGGTAAGTAGGTATTTATTACAATAAACATTAGGTATAACTTGTTGATATTTTTTCTAGCGGTGAATCAAAAAACGAAGCTAGTTTGTAAAGAACCCTCAATTCCACATAATATCCCAAATGTACCTTCCCACAAAATTGGCCTTGACATTGCAGAGTACGGAGGCATTATTTATCTAATAGAAGTGAATTATTTGTCAAAATGACTTGAAACAATGACTATGAAAAATAAATATATATTAAATAATAATAAATTATAAACTTACAAAAACGTTTTTCTATTCATGGAATTCCCAAATTAATTGTTTGTGATAATAATCCATTTAATAGCTACAAAATTAAAGAATTTGCAAATAAATCTGACTTTGAAATATATTCTAGCCCTTACCACCATCAAAGCAATGGTTTATGTGAAAAAGGTGTAGAAATGCATTGTTAAAATACCGAGTAACGTCTGTTGCCGGTACAAAATTTTCTCCTTTGCAAATTTTAATGGGCAGAATGCTGAGGTCAAATCTACCTACAGTAAATGATCATCTGAAGCCAAAATTAACTTATACAAAGCTGTAAGAGGAACGAATTAATACTGAGTACTAATACAACACAAAAATACAAAGAAACGTAAACAATTTGAAGTAAATAATAAAATATTGTAATGCAAAATCCAATAACAACATTATGGGCACCAGGAAAAATAGTTCAATAAAATAACACATCTAGTTCTCTTAAGACTGTGAACACCCACATGAAACCATTTACACACAATAGAATTCATTTTACAGAATCGTTGACCAGTCCTGTTTTTCATACTGATCCTAATTCATATGCCGAAACTGATTATAGGGGAATAGGACAATCGGGGTGATTCTATAACTTTTTAATGACCGTGACTATGTAACCACTGTGGTTGTTGCTACGGTACGACGTTTTTGATTGGTAGTTATCATTGAAACAACCACAGTAGTTAATAAACACGGTGGTTAGAAACAGAATCGCACCGAATATAACAGATTTCTGCATTTTGTTTCATTGGGCGTCTTTAGAATAGGAAATGATAATATCTGTCCCTTAGTTAAGGCACTACACATGAGATGTCGATATTATCAACCAAAATATAATACATTATAATCAGTGTTGTGCATTATCTAGATAATATTATCTGAATTGTTATCTAGATAATGTATTCGCGTTATCTTTATCTGTATCTAGATAATGCGGTCGAGAGCCGCCCGATTCGTTATTTAGATTATGAAATATGGTTATTTAGATAAAATTATCTACATAATTTAGAAAATTATACTTCCCGCCTTAATTCAGTGTTCTCCTTTTCTTGTTTTATTTCTATTTCGAAAATAGAGCGGTAGCGCAAGTCCGGAGTGAAAAAGTGACTCGAGCGGTATTCGCGAACAACCCTGCTCTGTTATTCTTGAAATATGAGAAAAACTCCCTGGGAGTTTTTAGGCAACCCCACAGTCTTTCATGTATCAAAAAGTTGCCCGAATCGTGTGATGTGAGAATCGTTCTCGCCTGAGAGAATGATTTTCACACCATTCGGGCACATTTCAAGAATAACCGCCCTGCGCTAGTGCGCTGTCAATCATGTCAACGTCAACTGTCAGTTCACAGTTGTCATTTACTCATTTGAAATAAAAAAATAATTAGGTGCAAATTTAGTAAATACTCGTTGGCTCGTTGCCGTTGACCATTAATGGTGTTAATAATAAAGACAAACGAATGAATAAATATGGTAATGTGGATAAGTTTTTAAACAATGTAAATGTTAGTGGCGGTGGTGATGATGATAGTTCTGTGGGGTTCGATTCCGTCATGTCTTGTGAATCACTAGCAACAACTTCTACAAGTTCTACAACCTCAACCAGCCTCGTCCACCCACTGGTTAATGACTCCACTAAGTCAAGTGGTGCAATTTCCAAAAACGTACTTACTATTACAAAAGGCACTGCACCTAAGATGAAGAGGACTTCTTATATTTTGGACGGGGATTTCTTTGTCATTGTAAAAAAAGATAGTATCAACAAGGACAAAGTAACTGCAAAATGTAAAACATGTAACAAAATAATTTCGGGATATTTGTCTTCCACTGGAAATTTTTTAAGCCACATGAAGGTGAGAAATTATTTAGCATTATTCAATAGTATACTCAACTCATTATTATATATCCTATTTTTTAAAGAGAGTTTATCCTATCTTAATGGAAAAAGTGAAAGAAAACAAACAAGCTTCTTCTAAGATTAACTCGATGTCACTGATGTCAGGAAACACTGGTGAAAAAAAGCCGATCCAGACCGTTTTATTCTCAAATCCTGTGAAAAAGCTTACCAAACAAAAGGTAGGTACCTACCTATGTACCTAACTCAATTTTGAATGAGACTTGTAAGTACGTATATTTCTTTAGGTGATTGACTTGGTATTTGATTATGTCGCTGCGGAGATGAGGCTACTGTCCACAGTTGAGAAACCTGCTTTCATTAGACTTATCAAAGGCCTTACATATGAATCTGTTCCCATACCATACATCGCCGGGCAATAACAAACGAACAGGAATCTAAATATGACCAATACAAAATTACACTAAAGGATGTCATTAAGAAGCAGTCGTATACAGGGTGTGTCACGACGAGTTAACAGTAGACATAACTCTATTACTAAACACAATTTGGTTCTAAAAATTGGTACAAACCCATTATACAATGTACTCTATTTAGTGAAAATATTGCCAACTTTCTTTGTTATTTTAAGTGGAACACCCTGTATATGTTTAAATTTTTAGATTCTACACTTCATTTTAGACATAAAAGTATTAAGGTTGTATGGTCCTAACATTAACGGTATTATAATTATTTACACTTTTTCATTTTTTTTTACAAAAACATAGATGTAAATAAAAATTTGAGTCTTGACAATGACACATTTCTTCCAAAGTTTTTTTCTTACGTTTGAAGTAAGCAATAAGCTGATATAGTTTTGGAAAACTTCCTTTATACAGGGTGTTGGTGGTTGTCCGTTCATTTTTAAAAACTTTGATCAATGATAACTTTATTTTTTTAAATGGAACACCCTATATATTTCCACATTTTCGAATTCTACACTTAATTCTAGACATAAAAGTATTAAGGTTGTAAAGTCTTAAAATGCAAAATAACGTATGTCTCAAAAGATTTCGGAAAATTTTCAGTTATAATATGACAAGTAGTCAATGTTATGCCGATTATTTTTGTCGTGGTGCCACGAATGTCAACTGCGCTGGCATATGAATTTGACGAGTGTTTGCACGAGTCGAATTCGAAAGCGCAGTTGACATGAGTGTCATAGGTATTTTAATTTACTTGTTCGGTATAAATAATAAATGTCAAGTATGTAATATAGAAATGCACCTTAAAATATTAATAATTTACCGAGCATTACTATGCATAACAATTTAAATACTGTGTAAATAATTTGTTGCTGCTTGACAATCTTTTTTTGAAGAGTAATTAATCTAAAATAGCAGGTAGCCAAAACTGTCTACTTTCCCTATACCATTCAAATGTGTTATTTTAATATTTTCTGGAATAATTTTTCTATTTTCAATAATTATTGTTATTCAATCATAATAAACAATCTTTAATTATTTCGTTGTTTTATTTTAGATATCCGGCGCAGAATTCATCTGTTAAGTCAAGTTGGAGTTACTCGAGCAGTTGATTTAACTCCAAAAGCCAGAAAACTATATAAAATAGCAAGGAACTTGAAAGCTGTTGCAAGACGCTTAGATTTTGAGAATACCTCTGCGAAACATCGTATTAAAGAAGCGATTCGTTTCGCAGAATCTGATGATTTTTTCAAATCAAGAGTGAATAAGAATTTTCTGCTATCGCAAGTAAAAATGCAAGGCAAGAAAAGCAAGGCCCGACGTTATACACAAGAAGACAAAATTTTTGCTTTTTCTCTTATGAAGCAAAGTTTAAAGGCATATCGTTTATTACAGAAGGTATTTGCGTTGCCCTCGAGAAAAACATTGGTTCAAATTTTGAATAAAATTCCTTTCCGTACTGGGGTCAATAAAAGAGTATTTTCTTCTTTGAAAACGTCAGTGGAGAAAATGAAACCTACCGATCGAGTATGTTGTTTGCTATTCGACGAAATGTCAGTGGATGCAGCACTCAGTTACAATGTTCGTGAGGAATGTATTGTGGGGTTTGAAGACATTGGCGACACACGGAGAAAAAAATTGGCAGACCATGCCATAGTCTTTATGATTCGTGGAGTACGGCGAAAATATAAGCAGCCAGTGGCATATTATTTTACAGAGCATGGCATGAGTTCTGCTGAGTTAGCAAAGAATGTAAAGATTGTTATCAAAGTTTTGCAAGACATTGGTCTACGTGTCGTGTCAACGTGTTGCGACCAGCACACCACCAACGTGTCTGCAATAAACATGTTAAAAGATGAAACAAATCGGAAAAAATTAATGATGGGCGATGAAAACCGTATGATGGGTTTTGAGGTGGATGAAGGCGGAGAGATTGTTCCCATTTTCGATCCGCCTCATTTGCTAAAGGGCATTAGAAATAATTTATTGCAATACGATGCAAAGTTTACCTGGAAGGAAGGCGAGCAAATTGCTAGTTGGGCAGACATCATAAAAACATACGAGCATGATTCAAGCTTTTGCCCAAATTGACGAAACATCACATCTATCCACTAAAAATAAAAAAAAAGAAGGTTAAAATGGCAGCTCAAGTTTTTTCGCAAAGAACAGCCGCCACGATGAATTATTTCATTAAAAATGGTAAGTTGAATAAAACCATGAAAACATAATATAGGTATTATTATATTTATTATATTGTAGACACTGCTGGTTTATCGAAAGAAGCTTTGGGAACTGCTTCTTTCCTCCTATTCATAGACAAATTATTTGACAGCGTCAATGGATCTGTAGTATTTGACACAGGGAAGCCGCTGAGATGTGCCATATCACAGGAGTCGGAGCATTTAAGGTTTTGGAATGAGGCCATAAAAGTGTTGGAAGGATTAAAATTTCTTAAGGCTGATGGTGTAGAATATGTACCACCAACCGTAAGGAACTGGATTACGACACTTCGTGGTTTCAGACGCATCTGGGAGATTTTACATGGAAATGGGTTTAAATTTCTCCTTGCGAGGAATTTAAACCAGGATCCAGTGGAGAATTTCTTCGGATGTATCAGAAGCCACGGGGTGCGGAACATTAATCCGACTTGCAACGCTTTTGTGGCTTCATTCAAAAGTCTTCTTATTAACAACTTTATGTCTCCTCATTCGCCGGGCAGCAATTGCGAGGCGGATGATACTGAGGGGGCATTAGACAATCTTAAACATTTTATTATCTCAGATAATGTTGAAGTAGGACCTAATGAAGATGAATTTAATGTCCTCTATGTAGAATTTAAAGTTTACGATAAAGTAGCAATAAACATTCATGCATACATAGCTGGTTATATGACCAAATCAATTTTAAAGTCGATTAGATCATGCGATGTAAGCATGGATGATTTATTATCGCATAGTGATAATGCAGAAATGCAATACTCATATATAGCAGAAAGAGAATACAAGCATAATGCTTTGTTGCGACCTCATACTAGGTTCATAGAAATGTTCGGCAAATGCAACGATATAATGCATCAATGTTTGCCGAATATTTCTATGGATTTAAACCTTAAAAAGAAATGTAAAACTATAATTTCGCATTATGTAAATACAAATTTTAATTGTAATGTTCACAATTTACATGACATTTTTGTTAGTAAATTTATAATTTTTTACATTCATAAATATTAATAAAATTTTAAGTGGTACGGATGTAAAATTAATAAATGATGAAGTGAAGCGAATGGCGTTTTTAAAATTACAAAAAACAAAAAAGCGCCATTCGCCAAATAAAGGGTTTACAATAATTTAAAAAATGTAAATATATTAATCTTTTATCAATTTGTGTTTTGTATTATTTATCCAATTATCTAACATTTAGGCAAGAATTATATTAGTTATCCCAGGTTCTCGAATTCATTAATATTTCAATTATCAAAATAATGCATTTTATTATTATACAGTGAATTTTTTTTCTCCATAGGGATTTACATCTTTAACTCCTGTTAATGGTTTTTCTACTGCGAATTTAAAAATAATTTTTGGCACACTATTAGTTTGCATCTTTTTTTACATATTCTAGTAGTTTTTAAAATGTAAAAAGTGAAATTTTTTTATTTAAAAAGGAAAATAATTACACAAATTTAACTCGTTTTCTCATTAAAGTTAGGAGGCTTTGTAGAATTTTAAAGGTATGGGTCGATTTGGATATTCCACCGCAAAATTATCATATCTCTCTACTTGAGACACCTTTAATATACGCCGTAATGAATTTTACTTTTTCTTCGATGGTGTACAAAGACATTTTCACGTTTTGAAAGTCTTTCAAACTTAATAAAAACATGCAAATAAAGTGACAGTTTTGGAATATTTATTTGCTTGTCAGTGGACAAAGCCTCCTAACTTAATAAATTTTAATGTGAAAACGAGCTAAAATTTTGTAATTATTTTCCAGTTTAAATAAATAAATTTTACTTTTTACATTTTGAAAACTACTAGAACATGTAAAAAAAGATGCAAACTAATAGTGTGCCAAAAATCATTTTGAAATTCGCAGTAGAAAAACCGTTAACACGAGTTAAATATTTTACCATGTAAATCCCTATGGAGACTCAAAAAAAAATTCACTGTATATTATAATGTGCATTGTTTTCAAATTTGAAATATATTGATACGAGAACGTGGGATAAGTAATATAATTCTTGTCTTCCATAAAACATTAATATTTAAAATTTAAAATACCCGCCGTGGACTAGCGCCACTAGCCGAAGTGCTCATGGGATGAGGCTAACACTATTTCTAGATATATATAAGAGACCGACATCTATATATCCATCATCTATGGGCGGTTTAGTCTCATGCGATCCAGGTTAGGGTGCAGACGAAGGAATTGTTAATCGCTGTTTCGTAAATTTCACTTGGTCTTCCTATAAAATCATAAATTACACGATTCTCAAATAAATAATAACAAAATAAAAACAATTCCAAATTAATAATAAAATAAAAACGTTCTGACACACATCGCGGCCGCGGGGCAAGGTCAGTCGAGCCGGTGGACGACGTCGCGCTACGCTCCGCCCTACCATGTCGATCTCGCTTACTCACGACATCTCAGTCTAAAAAATCGGCTAGTCGTCATTCGGCATACCGTATACAGACTGTAGCTACTGAATATTTTCTAGCATTTCAGAAATACCAGAAAAGACTATGAAATAGCAAACATCCTCAGCAAAGAAATTCATTTCTTTCTTTAGCATCCGAAGGGGAGATTAGGAAAGCGAAGCTAATGACAAAGCGAAAACTCTGATCATTGCCCAGCATTCCAAAAGATTAAAAGATTCTTCTTTCATTGATTTGCACTACTTGTTTGTTCGCGAGGCCATAGACTACGTGAAAAACATAATAGACAGAGATATTGCACTGTGCAACATGTCCTAAAAATCAATGCAATTAAAAATCATTACGGGAAGAGGGAAGCACACTCCGGATGGAATCCCTAAAATTAAGCTAGCTGTGATATCGCTTCTACAGAACAGGAATTTGTCGTTCCAAGTAACAAATCCTGGAATGTTAATTGTAATGATAGGAAGTCAGTAAATTCTCCTAACTTCAATAATTGACTATACATTTTTATGAGTGTGTATATATTTTCAAACTTCATATTTTCATAAGTTCGCCATATTGGAGTTAAACATATTTAAAATCTCAGATTTTGTCTTAGTAATTTGATATACCACATGTCATACTTTAATAAAAAAAAATGTTGTATGGGATGAGAAATATAGCTATCTACGGTTCTGTTAAAAATTCAAAATATGAGTACATGAGGATGATTTCCCACTAATAATCATAAAATTTGAAATATTCGTGGAAAAAAAATTTTAAGAATAAGAGTCATGAAGGAAGTGGAATGATGACTATTTGGTCTACGAGAAACTAAATAGTTTTATAGTTTTATGGAACATAACGTACATGAACTTGTACTGGAGGAAGTATTTCTAAGTAATAGACTTGTGAGAATAATACGTCACACAGAACAGATACTTTAGGAAAGTAATCTTAAAGTTACCTAAAATATACAATCAAAATATTTTCAAAATTGTGGCAGATATGGATGTAGCTTTATGGTGGAGTTACAGGAACGAACAAGACAAGCAATGTCTAAATACTGGGAGTTTATCCTAAAGGAACTACTGTCTGTTTCGCGAAATCACATGAAAAATGCGCCGCACTTTGGAAATATTGTGGCCGGGAGAATAAATTTGTTAGTTGATAATATACATATGTAGGATTGTGACGAAATATATACTAGAAGTTGGGTTAATAGTGGGAACGCGACCACGTGAAATGGACACAACCAGACCAACGGAAAATAAAATGTACTTGGAAGTGTAGAGACGTTAAAATTAAAAACATATTAAAAATTAATAAAGACAAATTGTTTCGTTAATTAATAAAGACTATTACTAATACAAGTTAAATTGTTAAAAGGACAATATTGGGAATCAAATTTTATACCAGTATCATTGTTTGTTAACTGGTTTCGTGTCTGTTTTATTAAAATTGTTTAAAACTGTCGATGTAACTTTTATTTTACACACAAATCCGACACATACATATATTTAAAAATATCTGATGTGGCCAACACATGATTTTCTTATACGATGGGATACAATTCTAATATTTGAAAAATACTGAAATTAAAGAAAATATATTTGAAATATTGTACTTGGAAATTACTTTTTCTAAATTCAATGTATGATTTGCTTTGCAATGAATGTATTTATTAATTTAATATATATATTTTTTTTTTGGTTCTCTTAACATTATAAGAAATGGTCAACAAACTAAAACAATGTAGGTAACCTAAGTGTGTACCAAATGTCATGTCTACTAATGTAATCGAATTTTTTTATAGCTTCCAACATTTTACCGCAAACCCTCGATCTGGTTTACATCAACCTTCATGGTAAATATTTTAAATGCAATAAAGGATCCTATGGGAAGTAAAAAAATCCCAATTTCATCGTACATTTTGTATAAAATGTTTAGCATTAAAGCGAGAAAGCTTTTGTTTGTATGTATATTGATATATATTAATATGTAATAATTGGATTTAAATAGTCATTAGCGACCTCTATTTAAGGTATAATTATAGATACGTATTATTTTAAATGTCTAAAACAGTAGTCTCAATAAAACGATTTTGTTTGTATTGAAAATTAACGCACAAACTGCTGTTAAAATTTTTAAAATATATATATACAGGGTGTCCAGGATAAAAATGTTAAGCATGGGGATCTCACTTATTGCAAGAGATACGACTTCGGTTAAATTACAAAAAATTTACCTCATCTTGGGCCTAATACAATACGACAAACACATTTGACATACCTGCCATGGCTTACTAGATATTAACAAAAAACTGAAATTGTGCATTTCGGTTTTTATTTAATTACTCAGCTGGTAGGAAAAATTTCGCGATAAAAGTTGCACATTATTAAGGCACTTTTTCAAGGACAATCCAAATATGCAATTGAAATTTTTATACATCTTCAATGTTTTTCGAAAATAGCACCAACTTTGTTTTTTCTTATGGACCGTGACATGTTTATTATTAAATTATGATAATATTTTTCTTTGCCTTTCCGACAATGTATCACACATAGGATTTTAAGTCGTTTCGTCAATTATAATCGAGTTTTTCTCAATCACTGTAGTTGGCTGTGCAATACAAATTGTTTATCTAGCAAACTTGGCTTGCAAAATCGATGGATAGGTACTCTCAGACCAGTAGCATGGCCAGTTAGATCCCCGGATATAACCCCCCTAGATTTCTTTCTCTGGGGTTATCTAAAAAACAAAGTGTATGTTCACGCGGTCAATAATATTGAAGAACTGAGAGGAGCTGTTTTGCAGGCATGTCACAGGATTTCTCAACAAATGTTGGAACATTCGGTGATTTCGACTGTGGAAAAATGCTATTTGTGTTTGGAACGAAATGGCAAATTATTTGAACATCTTATGTAAATAAAACCCGATTAAACCATTATTTTTTATAAAATTTGTCAATTCCTAATTAATAGAACCAAAACCCAATTTCTTAGCCAAATTTGCTAGATAAACAATAACTTGTATTTCACAGCCAACTACGGTGATTGTGAAAAACTCGATTATAATTGTCGAAACGTCTTAAAACCCTATGTGTGGTACATTGTCGGAAAGAGAAAGAAAAATACTATCATAATTTAATAATAAACATGTCACGGTCCATAAGAAAAAATAAAGTTGGTGCTATTTTCGATAAAAATTGAAGATGTATAAAAATTTCAATTGCATATTTGGATTGTCCTTAAAAAAGTGCCTTAATAATGTGCAACTTTGATCACGATATTTTTCCTACCAGCTGAGTAATTAAATAAAAACCGAAATGCACAATTTCAGTTTTTTGTTAATATCTAGTAAGCCAAGGCAGGTATGTCAAATGTGTTTGTCGTATTGTATTAGGCCCAAGATGAGGTAAATTTTTTGTAATTTAACCGAAGTCGTATCTCTTCAAATAAGTGAGATCCCCATGCTTAACATTTTTATCCTGGACACCCTGTATATATATATATATTTTTATGGACGTGATTTTTTCAAAACGATTTTACTCGAAAACGGTTCAAGATTCAAAGATCGACTGAGACTACCTTTTTTGTGTAAAAATTAACCAAGTTTCATAATTTGACATAAAAAATTTAAAAATTATCCACACAAAAAGTATGGGGCATAATTTATTCAGCACCCACCCTGTATGTGACGCCCCTGGCAAAATGTCTGAAAATTGGAAAAAGAAATATGTGGCCAATTATAAAAACTTCAAACTCACCAAATTTCATGGATTTACCTCAAACAGTTGATAAGATATTACAGAAAACTCCTCTTTGAAGTCCAGGGGCTGTAGCCTCCTTAGGAAGCATTTTTCAACCTATGTTTATTGGAATTTTTTGTATTATTTTTGAAAGTAGAATCAGCTGGTCCATTTTGGCAGGCTAATTTTTGGACACCCTGTATATCATCCATAGAATATTTTAAAATACAATAAACCTGCTCCAGAGAAGTTATGTGTTTTATTCAAACGAATTATTAAATGATCGATCAACGATCATCACAATGCAATTAAAGCCTGTATTGGAGTTCGGCGCCTCCACAGTCAAGAAGATCGGACCCCTGGAATACCGTGTCTTCACTGCAGCTACCCGAGGTGTCACGTGGAGTAAACCACTTAAATAAATCTGGCGCCCGAGATCCCCCTTCCCCCTTGAATAACCGTCTACCCCAACAAAAGTGCGTCACAGTTCTAGTAAAAGAAGTTACAAAAAATAAACTGTTTGCGAACCCAAATGGCAAAAGAGTTAAAAATAATAAACAATCAAGTCAGTGGGTCTGGGAATGAACTAATGAATATAAAATTGTGGTGCTTTGATAAACTGCTGTTTCTACAAGACCACATGCAAGCTAGAAAAAGGGTTTGCTATTTAGCACAAAGTTCTAACCATTCCAAAACATGAAAGTCAACATTCGATAGAATTGCATGTAAGTTATTTTATGTTTTAAAGGGTCAGTTTAAGTTGGGTTGGGTCAATTAATCAAAATGGGTTAATTGAAATACTACTAGTATTTAAAAATTAATTTTAATTCGTTAATTCAATTATAAATTATGGTTGTTAACACATTCTTGTTGCCACTGAACTGCCCGATTTGTATTGAAGTAACTTTGAAACTTTTCTCTTATTATATTAAATTTTGCCGTGAAACACTAGGAAGATTGCGGGCCAGAACCTTGAAAGCAATTCAGCGGGAAACGGGGAATGTTGGTGTCACAGAAAAGCTCCTTAACGACTTAGAGGCTCGTCTATTACAAATAGCAAGGGCAGTAGTAGTTAAAGGTTTGAAGGTCAACGAGCTGGGAATACAACAAAATAAAAAAGAAAATGAATCTGAACAGGAGGAAATTGTGCCCCAAAAAGAATAAAATCCTACAACTTCAGGAAGAGACAGAGAGGTTTTTTTTTGTATTTTTGAATGAATAAATATTATTTGCTGTGACTTTAATTAGGTATTTACCGAAATTTCTTGCAACTTATTTGTTAAATATTTAAGAACTTTTAAATATTTTATTTTACATAATTTGGGACAAATAATATACAATAATCTTTTTAAACTTTATATTTTAATAAAATTATATAAAAAAATGTGACGTTATCACTAAAATAATTTTTCATATAAAATATTTCAAGCAAATAGTTGTCAGATTAAATTATTTCTCACTATATTTCCTTCTTCTAATACATTATTATTTGGACGGTCAATTTCAAATGGAACATTTTCATCTGGATAATTTACATCATCAGCTTCTAAATCTTCATTTTCGATGTTCAAATTCCTTTCTCTCATTACGTTGTGCAAAATTGCTCAAGTGTTAATTATATTTGTTGCGAATTTTGTTTGTAGTGCAGAACTCTGTCTTTCCCTAAGAACAAACATCAATTTTAACATGTCTGAGAGAAAGAAAAGAAATTATTCAACATGGCGTACAACTTACTGCTCGATATTTAAAACCAGATTTACACGACAGACTTAACCGTTGATCAAGTTAATACGGCCATAACATTTATAGAAGAAATGGCAGATAAGATGGAAACAGAAATTGACAAAATTCAACTAATGGTAGAACTTGCCCAATATAGATTTAAAACTGAATGGGCAAAAAATTCAGTGTGGACTGCATCTACACAAATGACGTATAACATGCTGAAAAAAATTTAAGCAAAATTGTAATTATTTGTCTTTTTATGACTCATTTTAAGTAGATTTTTTGAAAAATACCACAAAAATTAAAAAAGAAAAAATTCAGGCATATCTTTATTTTTTGATACAAGGTGATCAGTAATTGGCACACTCGGAGCATACTGTGATAAACTTTACGTGTTAAGAATGACCAATTTTTTACCGCAGTGCTGTAAGTCCTTTCTTTACAAAGACATGACCATTTTTGCGTAAATAAAAGTGGCAACACTGCATTGAACATGTGAATAGGTTCGGAGAGAAAAAAAAAGAGAAACGTTTAATATTTTATGATGCGAGAACTTGTCAAACTAATTTAGTACTATCAATTTTATTAAAAAACAGAAACAACAATTGAAATTCATTATTAACATTTTCTTGGAAATAGAAGGTATTTTAGTTTATCCCAAGGGAAGTTTGAGAGGTTGCCAAACTTCAAATTTGGGTATTTTATTAAATTTTAACATTTGACAATTTCTTTGTATTAGAGATTTTGTGAAAAAAATTGAACAAATCATATTGCATTTTTTCCAGAGATTATAGTAGCATGAATTAATCACTCATTTTGGTCTTGGTTATTAAAATAATTAGTTTGAAACTTGGCTGAAGGAAACTCTATAACTCGGAAACTAACCATCAGATTTAATTTTTTTGCAGATTATCCTCAGTTTTAATGTGCTCTACAACGCCCTGTATTCGGAGTGCGCCAATTACTGATCACCCTGTATATTATTCTTTTAAGCCCCAACTACTATCGCGGGGTCAAATTCGACCCCAGCAAATATATTTCGTGTAAAATCAGAAAAACCGAATGACCACCGCCGTTGTCCTTCTAGCTAATCATAGTTGGGTCTATGCTTGTGAACACGTCGGACGTGTTGACTTCGTAAGTATGGGCATTATTGTGCAATTTGTGTTTGGGGTCTATAAGTACCCCAAGATAGTATTTACGTCCAATTTTTTAACTGCTTGATTTTTAATTGCAGTACAAAATGGCAAGTTTACATGACACAATACTAATTGACGGCCGTCCAATGACGTCAGAACAGGTAATGGACTATTATCTCAGCGACTTAGATAATGAAGACGAGGAAGTAGCAGCGGAAGATAATCTGATTTATGAAGACGATGATGGCATGAGTGATGCACCAAGCGAGCATAATTCTGATTCAGAAAATTTCGAATCAGAGGGTGAAAACAGTACTCAGGTTGTTTCCGAACAGTACAGCAAATAAATTGCGCCAACTGCAGCTATAAGTCAGTGTGTCCATAACGGAATTTAATAAAATTCACGTAAAAACTAAGAATGTTCCCAGAGTCTAAAAACATGTTCGACAGTTTTTTTGTTATATGTAGAATAATATTTTTATTTATTTACAGGCATTAGTTCCAGTGTCGCAAACAAGAGAAAAACATCTTGCCAGAGAAGCTTTTATTTAGTTTAAAAACAGAAACAATTTGTGATTACTTTTTTCTTAGGTCAAATATGCATGAAATACGCAAGAATGTTGTTAACATTTTTATTTTTGTAATTTCTGGAACAATATGTATTTTTTTATTCCAATAGAATCCCAATCATTCATTAAATAAAGAATTAGTACCACCATGTAGCATTTTCTTGAATCTCCGTTTCAAAATCCCATTACAGCACCCAAATTTTGCTCGAGCTAAATTATAGGCATACTCAGGTGTGTTTGGCTATGCATCAGCCAACAGAGTTAAAATCCACACACGAAGAGGATATCCAGAGTCACCTACAATTAACAAAATATATTATTGAAACATAATTATGGCATTAAAGATTTAAAAATTATGCGCCCTACGAACCTAACAAATAATAATCGTTATAGCCTTCTGCATGCAAGTTTCTCATAACTGCTTGAACCTGGGTATGGTTCCAAATGTAGGCATCATTAGTGCTTTCAGGAAACCGTACATTGACGTCCAAAATTTTTAAATTAGCATCACACCTTAAATAGAAATGCATTTAATGAATTAAACATTGTCTTAACTATATACCAATTGAACATTAATGGAGTGATAACTCTTACTGTTCACATATACAGTGAATGTACTGAAAATATCTGATGTGCCCAACACATGACTTTCTTATACGGATAGTATCACAATAATTACTTTTCCTAAAGAAATTAAGTTGTAAAAATTTTGAGGGTTCCAGCAATTTTCAAATAGTCTCTGTCGCACTTATTGCAATACGCATAAATCTGTCCTTGTCCCACTCATTATAACCAAATTTTACGACAAAAATGTGTTTTATTTTAGATTTTTGACCTATTACTCACTTAAAAAAATCTCCCGGTATGAAATTACATTTATTTATTCATTATTATTGTTTTCGGTACCATAGAAACCAGTAAAATAAAAAAAACGAATGGTCCGTCCTTCTGGGATTCGATTTGTTTGGTTGTATTACACATAATCATGCTCATAATAAATAATAATAAACGCCAACATTCATACCCTTTATTTAAAGATAACTTGATGCAACGTATGAGGATACAGGAATTGTCACAACCGCACCCGACGATGCAAGCGCTCTTTTACAGCAAAACTAAAGTGTAGTTGACAGTTTCCAGTGCAGCCCTAATTTATAAAAAAAGAAGGGCAAGGAAAATTCGAATGGAATAGCATTTTTTTGGAAAAAAAACCTTAATTAACAAACTAACCAATAAAGTAAGTAGTAGAGAAAAAACTATGTTCTGGACCTGAGAATCGAACCCACGTCATTACGCTTTACATACAGATACTCTAACCACTGAGCTATCAAACTACACAAACTATTTCTGCTACTCTGGCTACTCATATCATAATTTTAAATCACAAAATCGCGTTTGCGCGTTGGTCGGGTGCTGTAGTGATAATTCCTGTATTCTCAACGTATGTATCTTCAGATCTCTATATCTTTGTAAGGAGAGGTCGCCGAATTTTTTAACAATTTTTCTCTTACTCCTGGTAAGATCTCCTCCAACGCTCTGAACTCGGAATCCCTTAATTTTGAGACACTCTGTATACCTACTAGAGGAAAGTATATTTTTACTATTTTGGGAGATTGGAAGATGCCGTGTTAGAAATTAGAAAAAAATTAAGTTTATTATTTTGTAATGAACAATAATATGGTCTGACATTCTGCGTCAAATATAAATTGTCAAAGGTGCGTGTCGTGTTTTCGTTCTAAGAAAAACACGGAAATTTTTGTTATTGTTTTTAAAAGAGTGGAGTCAGCATCTTATATACTTGTGAATCGAAGTTTGGTGGTAGAAAATGAGTGATTTATCTTCGAAACATCATCCAGGGGCCCAGATGCCGTGCTGTTATGGAATTTGTAAAAGCAACTCTCGTTTGAAATCTTATGGGTACGGATTATATTATTTTAACGATTTCCCAAACCGTGTACCATGTACCGGAACAAGCTTCTTGAGTCTGTGAAAGTTTCGCGATTGAAAAAAACTATGTAAGCAAGAAATATTGTAACCTGCTTTTCGACCAATTTCGCTTTTTTTCCACCAATTCGCCAACCGCAACATTGTAAAACTCTCCGTAAATAAACACAGGTATGTTCCTCTACGGTTTCGTGTACAAGTTCGGCACCATCAACAACATTTTCATTCAAACTAATGCGTAAAATCTTTGTCGGGCTTGATATTTTGAAGTAAAGTGTCCGCACATTTCAAATTTCGCGGAAATAAAAATAGCGGCAGCACACGCGCACTGTGTTGAGAAAAAGGTCTATTATAATTAACTTTTTTATAACCATGACAAAACAGATTTACAAATAATAATTTCAAAGATAACCTACAATACCTACCTTAGTTCTTACATCTAAATCAGTATTCCGTTGTTGGGGTACCATGTATGGTTCTGAACGTTGAATCACATAGTTACATACATATGTCTTTAGACAAACGAAATATTTTAATAAATTGACGTTTGTTCAATGTCTGAAACGGGTCACCAGGATTTCGTCTATTATTTGCGTTAATACGATTTCCCGTATTTTCTAAATTGCCAATAGCAATAACCTAAAAATATCTTCAGGTAAGTGCAACTTGTGTTGGTGCTAGATGAAAAACATTTAATATGGCACCCACAATTTTTATCAAACTCTTAAATGTGAAATTTGAATCTAGTCCGATACGTCGTTTTTGAGTTATCGTGGATACAGACAGATACACACACACAGAGACAGACAGACAGACATCATGGCGAAAATGATCAAAATGGATTCAGGGGCCCTCAAAACGTGTAAATCCATCAAAATCTCGAAGTCGAAAAAAATCACGATTACTATACTTTCTTATTACTTCGTATAAGAAAGTAAAAATGATTGCAGTAAGCATCTCAAAAGAAACTTTTCTACAAAACTGAAGACTTTTGGATGTTCCACAAAATCTGGCCCAGCAGCACTGAGGAGGAAGGTAAAAGGAAAATTTTAAAAAATGTGAATGTGCATACAAAAAGCTGTCTCTTACAGAAAAGAACACGATGCCACTGACAATATTAAAAATTTAAATTTGAAAAGAGATATTTTAAACACCGCTAGCCGTGTTTTTGGAGAATATGAGGAGTGCTCTATATTGAAATACTTGTCAGAAAATCACTCCTGACCAAGAGAACTTAATATCTGATCAAACATGGTATGTGCAGCAAAATGACTGTCTAAGGCACCTTTCGAATAATTCAATTTACGACATGGATACAAATTCTGTTAAATAAATTCAACAGCATAATTTGCAAACTTGTTGGAGGAAAGAGAATACATTTTTGTCAAATTAGGCAATATCAAAGCAGATGTTCAACAGCTGTTATCAGAAGAAATACAGAAACATACCTCCAGTACAACATGTTCAAACAATTGAACTCTTGTATCCCTTCTTCCAAATATCAAAGAAGATTTAAAAAAGAGCATATCTCATTAGCCACACCAAGACTAAATAGAAAAAAAATTTTCCCGAACATCAACTGGAGAACAAAAAGCAGATAACAACCTCTCAACATTTTTGCAACAACATTAATCAGATATACGTAATACTTTGGAAAATGAGGGTATTTCCTGGCAATTTATACCGGCACAATCGCCGCATTTTGGGGTCTCTGGGAGGCCGGAGTAAAGTCGACCAAATTTCATTTGACTCGTGTTGCTGGAAATGCGTTATTGACATTCGAAGAACTTTATACGTTACTTTACGTTGTAAAGCAGTTTTAAATTCCCGACCGATATCTCCTTTTTCTACCGATCCCTCTGATTTCACTCTCTTAATCCCATCCAACTTCTTTATTGGAAGGATTACAACGTCAATCGCAGATCCAAATTTGGATCAAGTAAAGAAAAATCGTTTGTTCCAATTTCAACGTATCCAACAAATCCAACAACACTTCTGCCATGGTAGTTTAAACGTAGATGACTTGGTGATCATTAAGTATGACAATTTATCAACTTTAAAGTGGTCACTTGGACGTACATCAACATTACACTCAGGAAATGATGGTGTGGTCAGAGTGGCCACTATTCGAACTTCATCTGGACTAATTAAACTTATAATTAAATTTATAAATCAACTTCACGATGGTGAATTGACCTTTGGATTTTGTTAACTGAGGAATTGGAATTGCCCGCGTTTGTTGAAAAACGGGGAGTTGCGGTTGACATTTTATGTTCTAGAACCGTAGTATAGATTAAATATAACTATAGACTATGCTAGAACATTCTTTTGGTAGCCGTTAAAGACCAGCACTATTTAGCAGCAGTTTAGTGTACTATAAAGACCAGCGACCGGTGTAGTTTTAATCGTTTTTAGGTTATAATGTGGTACAAACCAGCGTTGTGTATTAATAAAGCTTTAATGTTATTATTGTTAATGAGTTGTTACTATTTCGTTTAATATATTATTAATAAACAGTGAAGTTTTATTAAGATCTATCTATAATATATATTTATAAAGTATATAACAATATTTTCAACAGAATGGAGCCATTGCACAATCAGCTAGGACCACAATAATAACCATATTGCGGGAGTTTTTTGATAACAGATTTATTAGTCGGAATACAGAAAATATCTGGCCTACGAGTTCTTGTAATCTTACGCCTGCAGACTTTTTTTATGGCCTTACTTAAATAATTCAATTTATCAAACACATGTTCCCGATTTACAAGAATTAAGGCTCAAAATAATTAATAATAATCCAAGTACATATGTTGCGAAATGTCATTCATGGAGTTAGACGAAGAGCTCACTTGAAGAACATTTTCAGCATTTATTGTAACAATTGGGTGGGTAAAAGAAATGTATTCTTGAAAATTTGCATATTTTTGACAATAATAGTATATTATTATATGAGCGAATATGATAGCCATTATTCAAGAAAATTATGTGTGAGCCCACGAGCCGTAGGCGAGTGGCGCGATTCATTTGAGTGAATAATGGCCATAATCGCGAATGTAATACTATGCTTTTTCCACACCTATTAAAGAAATAAATTAGACTCAAATTTGATAATTTTTTTGACACTTATTTAATTACTGTCAAGCTAGTCGACTGTCAGGTGCAGAAAGACTTGATGGGAGGCGATTTAAAATATAATTGGTTCAGCAACATTGAATTATGAATTTGAGTATTTGTGACTGGCCGGATACATAGTGAATAATGAAAATATTTCACTGTAGTGAATTGTGAGCACGATTTTCCACGAAAAAAATACGAATAATTGACATATAATTAAACAGGTGTGGAAAAAATTTTATACTTAACTTGCCATCATTTTAGCTATATATAATTTTAGCTTTCAACTGACACTGACGTTTTATTTCACGTTTGTAATGCAGAACACATAGTCTACTTAGGCTGTCAGATTTAACGTGCATTTTGAGAAATATAAGTGTTTTGGGAAAATAGCGTTTTTTGAAATTTTTTTTGACAGAATTTCAAAAAAAAGTTCAAACAAAATTTGTTCAAAATTTAATTCTAAATCAATGTCAAAGAATAAAATAAGAAAGTAAAAATCTCGTAAATTGTTTATTTTTCAAGATATTCCTAAAAAAACCTAAAAAAAAAATATCTTCAGGTAAGTACCACTTGTGTTGGTGCTAGATGAAAAAGATTTAATGTGGCACCCACAATTTTGTTCAAACTCTTAAATATACAATTTGAATCAAATCTGGTTACTCGTTTTTGAGTAATGGTGGATAGAGACAGACACACACACAAACATCATGGCAAAAATGGCAGAATAGATTCAAGGGTCCTTAAAACGTGTAAATCCATCAAAATCTCGAAGTCGAAAAAAATCACGATTACTATAGGTATACTTTCTTATTACTTCGTATAAGAACAAGAACAAGAAGCGTCGTATGAACTTTAAAATAACTGCGCATCTTTCCAATTGTTAATTTCTCAACTTCTCATGCGTTCTCAATTTCTAATGCGTTGTCGATTGTGGTGCATGCATGTGAAGTAAATATGACGGAAGAAAATAATGTAAGTACAACAAATTTATAATATTTAATTTCATAATTTACGCATATCATTACTTTTAACAATGCTATAATCAAAATACACTATGAACATATTGATAAATATTAATACAAAAGCACCTGTACTTTATAGACCAAGGAAATTAGACTAAAACCGGACAAAATTTCCAGATAATTTTAGAAAGGATAAATTCTACACAATTTAATAGATTAAATAGTACAAAAATTGAATTTGTAACATTTTAAAATTGTTAATAGTTTAAGGTATTTTTTGTAATTTCAAAAATGCCATTCGCTTCATTTCATCATTTCTTAATTTTATATCAGTACCATTTAAAATTTTATAAATATTTCTTGTTTTAGATTAACAGAAGCATCGAAGAATTGAATGTAAGTTTTAATTTTAAAATTACTTACATACAGGGTTATTTAATGTACCTATAATTATATCTCAAACAAATATAATATGAAGAGAATATAAATTTTTATTAAAAATATTTTTATTATTTTTTATTTAGATAAGTGAGGCCGATGAAGATAATTTGGTAAGTTTTTATTATTTTAAATATGACATACTAAATTTAAATTGCAAATAAAATTAAAAATGATCTAGAAACGCATACACTTTGTTATTTAGTAGATCTCCAACTTTGTATTAATAATGGGAGTGGCTATTTTGAGTCAAATTTATTAGATTAAAACTAAATACAATATCAAATGTTAAAATTTAATATAAATGTTATTGTTACGGTAGAGGGTCACTTTTTCTAAAATTTTTCTTCTAATGGTTTAATTTCTAAAAAATTTTTTTTTTAAATCTGTATTTTTCTAAAACATTTTTTTTCTAAAGCTTTATTTTCCTAAAAAATTTTTTTCTAAAGTTTTTCTTCTAATGGTTTAATTTCTAAAATTTTTTTATCTAAAACTCTATTTTTCTAAGACTTTCTTTTTCTAAAAGATATTTTCTAAATTTTTTTTAAACAGCTGAATGAAACCAGCGAACCCTCGAGCGAACCCATGGAGGTCGGTGGGGAGGTCTTATCAACAGACCAACTAAAAAAAAATTGGAGGAAGCGTAAGAAAATTTAATTAAATATTTATTTTACTAACTTATTTGAAATAAATAAAAAATTGTACTTTAATGATAATTTGCTAAATTCTCCGAATATTTACAAAATTATTAAAAATATTATAATAAAAAAAAAGTATTTTATCTACCCTTGCGGTTAAAGTGCTACTTTATCTACTATTTTGAGTTGATAAAAGCACACTTTAACATTTGCTATAGAAAAAATACATTTATTTATTTATTTAATGATTTAGAATATTTATATAACATTTTATTTTTTGAAATATTTAACATTTTATTGAAAAAAATTACAGAAACAAAATTATCGAGGAATTACGGAGGAGGTGGAAGAGTGACGGAGGAGGATGGAATAGAGGTGGAAGAGGAAGGGGAGGTGGAAGAGGGAGGGGAGGTGGGAGAGGAGGATGGTGGGGAAATAGAGGAGGATGGAAGGGTGATGAAAGAGGGAGAGGAGGTGGGAGAGGCGGAGAGAGAGGCGGGGGGATTATAATAAACAATTATAATTATAAATAAATAAAAATAATTCAAATGAATACTACTATTATTATATATGCATGCATTTTTTCGACTTCGAGCTTTTGATGGATTTACACGTTTTGAGGGCCCCTGAATCCATTTTTACCATTTTCGACATGATGTCTGTGTGTCTGTCTGTCTGTATCCACCATAACTCAAAAACGACTTATCGCATTTGATTCAAATTTCATAGTTAACAGTTTGAACAAAATTGTGGGTGCCACATTAAATCTTTTTGAACTAGCACCAACACAAGTGCTAAGTACTTACCTGAAGACATTTTTGGGTTTTTTAGGAATATCTTGAAAAAGAAACAATTTACGATATTTTTTTATTCTTTAACATTGATTTAAAATTAAATTTTGAACAAATTTTGTTTGAACATTTTTTGTGGAAGCGTTTTGTAACAGATTTTATCCACAACCAGTATATTATAAGGTCATAATTCTACTGCTAGGAGACGTCTTATGATATTAATAAAACACATGGGTCTTATAATTAATACCAATGACTATCTACTCTTTAATAAAACTTAATTCTACATAAAATGACAAAAGTCACTTCAATATGTCAAATAAAATTTTTCCAAAATATTGATTTAAAAACTCTTTGGTCTGGTAGTGGATAAAACATTGTATTGCATACATGTCTTAGTTGTATACACGGTATAAGAAACTATGGTAGTGCATCTTCTAGATGGCGCTACGGACGGATCAAACACTCGCTCTGTGTATAACCAATTAGTCAAGTGTTTGTTTTGGTTAGTCACTGTCACTGTAACTGGCAACGAATTTGTGCCTACGCCACCCCGAGAATTTTCCTTATACACAGAGCGAGTGTTTGATCTGCCGATAGCGCCGCACTGGTGGTCGCCAGTGGTACCAGATATTATTTGTATTCAATATTAAGATAGGAGATGCACTACCATAGTTTCTTATACCGTGGTTGTATATTATCCACTTTAAAAACATTAACTCGAACTTCGTTCTCACGTTTAAACGTTCTTGCGTGGATAATATACTTCCTAAGACACTTATACAATAAATTACTATTATTTTTAAAAAAAAATTGAAATTCCGTAAATTTTTTTTCCCAAAACGCGATATTCTTAAAACACTTATATTTCTCAAAGTGTGCGCCTGATAGACTAGTGAGATAGGGGCTTGGCTGCCAAAAGAAGGTCGCGGGTTCGAATCCCAGAAGGATCATAATTTTTTTTTTACTGATTTCTATGGTACCGAAAACAATAATAATGAATAAATAAATACTATTTGAAAATAGCTGAAAACCCTTAAAATACAAACACGATTTTTACAAAAAATTTAACATTTCTTTAGGAAAAGTAATTGACGTATTATCCGTATAAGAAAGTCATGTGTTGGACACATCAGATATTTTTACTTGCTTCTATGGTACCGGAAATAATAATAATAATGAATAAATAAATACTATTTGAAAATTGCTGGAAACCCTCAAAAATTTAAAAACGATTTTTACAAAAAATTTAACTTAATTTCTTTAGGAAAAGTAATTGAGGTATTATCCGTATAAGAAAGTCGTGTGTTGGCCACATCAGATATTTTCAATAATAATTATAGGTACAATTAATTTCACAGAAATCTACTACACCTAATATTTCCCTGCTTCCCTGTGTTACAATGCCTTTGTTTGATTGACGTTTACTGTCAAATTGACAAATTAAGTACTTATTTGCATCCGTCGCCAAAAATCAAAATGCCAAAACTTACTGAGCGACTCATGATAAAAAATAACCTAATTTCTGTGAAATTAACTGACGAGAGGCTAATCACAGCAAAGTATTCCATCAAATTCAAGGTCACGTGTAAGGGCAATGGTTATTCCGGCATCATCTTATGGTACCGATTTATGCTTTTATTTAAAGAAAAAAAAAACTATACAAAACAACCTAACCTGGTCTGTGACTTATAATCGCTCCGAATAAATAAAGCATTTAATTAAAATTAAAAAAAAGAAGGGAAATCTATGGAATCGAACCAGCACCGTGTCGATTACTAGGCAGATTCTCTACCCACTGCGCCACGGCGGCTTGTGCTAGAAGTGGTATTTGTTCTGGATAAGAAGAGTACACGGAATACTTTGCTGCTATTAGCTACTCCTATTAACTGTACATATTACAATATGACACAAAAAACACAAATCAACGACCGCGTAACAACCGGTGGTAGTTTCGCCACCACAATGCTGCCGTAGCCGTCGATCTTTTCAAATAATAATATTGCTACAATCGATTTCCTCAACGGTATAGATTTCTGTAATTTATATAAAGTACTTTTGTAACTGAGTGATACTGATACTATATGAAAAATAATTAAAAATTTTTGACGGAATTTCAAAAAAAAGTTCAAACAAAATTTGTTCAAAATTTAATTCTAAATCAATGTCTAAGAATAAAAAAATGTCGTAAATTGTTTATTTTTCAAGATATTCCTAAAAAACCTAAAAATGTCATCAGGTAAGTACCACTTGTGTTGGCGCTAGACGAAAAAGATTTAATGTGGCACCCACAATTTTGTTCAAACTCTTAAATATGAAATTTGAATCAAATCCGGTAACTCGTTTTTGAGTTATCGTGGATACAGACAGACACACACACACACACACAGACAGACAGACACACATCATGGCGAAAATGGCCAAAATGGATTCAGGGGCCCTCAAAACGTGTAAATCCATCAAAATCTCGAAGTCGAAAAAAATCACGATTACTATACTTCCTTATACTACGTATAAGAAAGTAAAAATCGGGTCACACTATTGCTTTCGCAATAAAATTATCTCTTGAATCGTGGAAACCTCATGTTGATATCTTTTCTCCTTTTCAAAATATTTGACTTTAAATTCAACCTAAAAATTCGCTTGGTACGTTTCAATTGGCCAGCAGTTTAGTTTATATGGATGATGTTATTATTTTTTCGTTAGAAGAACAAATCGCAAACCTCTCATTAGTGTTTTAAAAACTACGTGAAGCACAGTTAAAAATATACTCACTTGTAAGTTTTTACGGCGATGCGATGGCACACATTTTTGTCTTCCTGGGATCTCGCCCCGCTTGGTAAGAAAGTAATTTTTGACATATATTAATTTTTTTTAAATCAAGTGTGCCTTGACAATTAAGCAAAAACTATTTTCGTTTCACGTAAAGTGCCTTTTTTGTGAGAGATAGGTACGTCAAAATATTATTAAGAAAATTTGTTTAGAATGAAAAGAATTTCAGAGCACCCTGATTATTTTTATTAAAAAAAAAAGATAATTTCACATACCAAAATAGTACAACAGTTAAAATGATATGATTGTTTTTAAAGTGTGTAGAAATATTAAAATTATTCCTCTTTTTACAACTTTCTTTAATAACTTTTTAATGTAAAACTTTCTGAAAAGATCTATAAGTGAAATTAGTAAAATTTTTGTGTAAAAATAAAAATAACTCAATGACAGACATACGATAAGTCATCTTGTTGAAAAATCAATGTTATATATTATCATACCCAACAATAACCAGTAATAAATAAATAATATACCGACTCTTTTACATGGTGTCAATAGTGACTGGTGAGAGAAATGTGCCAGACAACTACTATATTGGAAAAGACTCTAAAGCGACATTAAGGATATGGTAGAAAGATGCTCGATATGTCAAAAACTCATGAAGGTAATTACAAAGAACCTATAGTGACGAAACAAATACCAAGTTTACCGTGACAAATTGTAGCCACCGACTTATTCTCATTTTAAGGACACGAATATACTTTAATAAGCGACAGCTATTCCGACTTTATGGACTTTAAAAATTTGTAACATCAAACGTCAACAGAACCCATAAACAACCTTCAAGACTGGTTTGCTGTACATGGATTTCCAGAAATATTAGAATCTGACAATTAACCGCCATATTCTTCTTCAGAATTCAAAAGTTTTAAATCAACCTGGGGTCCCGAACATAAAACTTCAAGTCCACACCATCTTAGTGGAAACGGATTAGTAGAATGTGCTGCTATTGCGAGTCAGATATCTGACCCTAGAGGATGCTAGAAAATTGCCCTTGGGTAAGATCTTGGCTCTAGCCAGGACTGGCCTTTGGCACGAGGACTAGTATAAAGGTGGCTGCGCACAATGGGCCTTTTTGGCCTCAGTACCTGCGGGAACTAGGGGCCTTTAGCCTCTTTTTATGCACGCGTTTTTTGTCGCCTGTCGCGCGGCGATAAAAATCGCGGCGTTTTCTAAACACATTGTTCTATATGAGCGCTTTTATGCATCGATGTCGTTCAGCCTGTGTCGCGGCGTTCTCAAATCCTGTCGCCTGGAATTACAGAACGCGTGGCGACAGACGTTTTAAAAGTACATTGATTTAAATCGGTGCTTTTATGCAACGCGTTTATTATCGCTGCTGAAAGTTCGAAGGAATTTATTTTGCCAATCTGTAGGGCTGTGTCGACGTGTGAAGGCACTGCTGATGCTATGGAAGACCTCGATTTAAACTATTTATCGACGAAATAAAGAAAAGGTCATCTTTGTCTGTTCTTAATTCTTCATGAAGTGTATAATATGCGCCTCTGAGGATTCTAGCACAATTTATTGTGCGATTTTTATCGCCCCGCGACAGGCGACAAATATCGCGTGTATAAAAGAGGCCTTAGGGCAACAACAACAATACTTATCGTCGAATAGGTGAGCGCGGGAGTGTGCAACATGGAGAACTTGGGAATTCGCAACGAGAAATACCGATATGCCCCTAAAATGGATAAAGAAATATTGCAGACTTTTGAAAAAGACCCTACGAAGAGTATTAGACAGGTTTCAAATGAGCTAAATGTATCTAGATGGAAAGTTTTTCTGTTTTAGCAAATGAAAAGAAACACCTGTTTCATTACACTCCAGTTCAAGGATTGGTAGAAGACCCTTTACGACAAACAGCATTTTGCACAATGACTTCGAAGATGGATTATTTTTAAAAAGTATTTTATGGATAGACGAATCAAAGTTTAGTCGACAAGGAATCACCAGTTTTCATAATCTTCAATATTAGGCTGACATTGGCGAAAATCCTTACATGAAAAAACCAACTAAATTTCAAACTAAATTCACTATCAAAGTGTGAGCGGGAATTGTGGTGTATTAATAGGTCCATACTTTTACACGATTTTTAAAAGAGGGTAAGATTACAAAGTTTTTGACAGTACCCGATAAAATAAAACTCAGTTGTTTTAACACCAAATTTTACAAAAAAGTTTAAATTTCAGTATTGTCAAAACCGTTGCCCATAAAAAGTTATCTGTAATTATTTTATTATTTTATTTTAACCTGATTTTACATTTTAAATAGATAAATTCTTTCCTAGGAGTTAGTTAAAAATGTTTTTCTACTCTTATATATGAAAAGAGCCATTTTTCCATGACATACTCTACATGAAACTTCAATATTTTGTCTACTGCGAAAATAGTCATATTCTCTCTAGAGTGAAAATATCAAAATTTCAAATTTATGGTTTTTTTCGTGATTTTTTTAATGAAAACACTATATGCACTAAATTTACATAAATTTTCAATATCAATTCATTCACTTTTCATGACATATTTTATATATAAAGCTTAAAATAGTTAAAATAAAAACTAAAATATAATTTTGACGTTTCACTTGAAAACTGTCACCTTAAATAATTTTAAAAAATTTTGTAGTTTCTAATCCAATTTATAAATTACAGAATCGTAGAAAAAATAGTATTTACTACTCGACATGAAATACGTTTTTTTTTTCGTTCGTGAGATTGCCTCACTCGCTGCTACACAGCTCGTGTACAATTCTCACCTCACGAAAAAAAACGGTATTTTCATGTGTTGTTGTAAAATATACTATTTTGTAAAAACCTAAAAATAATTGTTTAATTTGCATTTTTGCATTTTTTACATTATACCACTAGTGGTATAATGAACATCATTATTCAACTGAAACAGTGTCAAATGAGTGGTCAATGAGGTCTTTATAAAGCAGTCGTAGATAATAGTCATTTATTATACAAGACGATAACATAGTAGTTTATCTTTGAGAGCGATTTTAGCAGCCGAGACGCTAATAAGCTCGAGAAGATAATGAAATGTTACTGTCGTGTATAATACAAAATTTTTTTCTATAGCAAATATTAAAGAAAAACGAATGATTAAGAAAAACTACTTACAAATTAAATTATTAACAATGACAATTTACAATGTCAGTGAATATTATGAGTTGTCACAATGGTGTCAAAATCAACAGAAATACGTTCTAATTCATTCATTAAAAAAAAAATCAAAGCTTTTTTATCTACCCTTGCGGATAAAGTGCTACTTTATCTACTATTTTGAGTTGATAAAAGCACACTTTAAGATTTGCTATAGAAAAAATGTATTTATAAGGTTGGTTTTAACGATTGCTCAACAAAGGAAGATTTGTCACATGCTTTTCAGTCAGTTTTCAAGAAATCCTAAAACAACAAGTGATTCATTCACCCATTTTTATTTTCTCCAGCGTTTTAAGTGCTGATTTGCTTGAAAAACCGTGACTGAGTAGTGCAATCTTTACGCAAGCCTAAAAAACAAATCTCTTGATTTGACTAGAGAAGTGTTGAGGGCTTTTCTTGGCATACTTATTATAATGGCTTTCAATTCTCTACCCATCCTACAACTTTATTGGTCGTCTGACCAAAATTTTCATCACTCAAGGATATCAAATGTAATGCCTCTAAAAAGATTCCATATCAATAACAATAAAACCATGTCAAAAAAAGAATATGCCGGTTTCGATAAATTATATAATGTAAGGCCTATGGTTACGTATTTCCCTGATAAATTTTTGGACGTTTATATCCCGGGAAAAAATTTGACTTATTTGAAGTAATACAATACAATAATATAATACAATACATATGTCGTAGGCTAGTTGCAAATTCAGTCTTCTTATAAAATGCCTAGGCGTTTTCTAAATGGCTAGGTAAATTGTAAAATGGTGAGTTCAAACAGAATTTTTATAATTTGACTGAAAATTTTAGGCGTTTTATAAAACGACGAATAATTCTCAGCCTTATTATAAGATGGATTATTTTTATATTGCGCCTGGAATAAACTACAGATATTTAGGCGTATTATAATAAGACTGTCCTCGAGTTAGGCGAATTGTAAAGCAATTTGTTAGGTTAAGTTTTGAACACTTCATGCTGCGGTGTTTGTCATTTTGAAAACAAACGAGTATTTTTTGACTATTTTTACTTGAGAAACTCTGGTTTCAAGATGTTAGAAGACTCAGAAACTGACGTGTTTGTTAATAAAGAGCTATATTATAAAGAACTGGAAAAATTTTACTCTGGTAAGTAATCTACAAGATCATAACCTCAAAAGCCAAGTTGTATTTTTAATATTTTTCCGAAGTAATTTAATATTGTTATTTCAGCTCATGAGAAAAGTATTAAAAAACCGTGGACTTCCGCTAAAGTAGAAAAAATTACTGAAATTTTATTAACTGGTAGACAAGCAAAGGAAAAATGTGATAAAAGGTCCAACGAGCAGCATTATTTTGCACGTATTTATGAAACTTTGGAAATAGGTGGAGAAAAAGCAATTATAAAGAAAAGGTCAAATAAGGATGATGAAATCACATTCGTAGTGCCATATGAAAAATTTTACGAAAAATTAGTAGAAACTCATATAAGTAACGGACATGGAGGACGCGATAAAATGATAATGTCCCTCAAACCCAAATATTCAATTCCTCGACCAGCAGTGGAAATATTTGTTAAATGTTGTTCAACGTGTGCGGAAAAAAAAACAGCTACCGAAGAAAGGAATAGTGGTCAAACCTATTTTATCCAGAGGATGGAATCATAGAGGGCAAGTAGATCTTATGGATCTACAATCAACTCCTGATTGATAAATTGATAAATGGCTGATGAACTACCAGGACCACCTTACCAAATTTCTCCACTTAAAACCGTTAAAGTCTAAACGTGCAGATGAAGTTTCATCAGAACTTTTAAAAATATTTTTGGAGTTTGGCGCTCCCAAAATATTACAAAGTGATAATGGGCGTGAGTTTGTCAATACTGTAATTAACAATTGGTCTCAAGATGGCCTTCCTGCAAGATAGTGAATGGTCGTCCTCGTCACCCACAGAGCCAAGGCAGTGTTGAAAGGTCCAACCAAGACGTTGAAAACATGTTAAGAGCGTGACTTAAGGATAATAATTCAACAAATTGGTCACTCGGATGTTATTTTGTCCAATGGCAGAAAAATTCCTCTTACCATAGGATAATCAAACGTACACCTTACAAGGCATTGTTGGAATTTTTTCTTCTGATTTACCTACAGAAACAGTTAGAAAAATAACAACTGAAGAAGACTTAGAAAAGGTATTAACTAATATAACCGAGGAAGAGGAAGCCATGATCGAGAAAGAAGATTTGGGAAATTTAACAATTACTTCCACTGAAATGAATCTATGCTCAGATGGAGTACGTTTTGGAAATTTATTAGTTAATTCACGTGAAACAAAACAATCTGAAATGTTTGATTTAAAGGATAATGAAACTAATATTGAAGAAATTCCAATATGCAACATCGAGGATATTCCCATCTTGGAACAGATTGGAATTGAAAATACTGGCAACATAACGGTTTGCTGTGTTAAATGTTTGAAGAGAAATTCTTCAGATTTAGCATTGAATGAAACAGCGTGGGTATGTGAATTATGCCAAAATGAGGATATCATACAGACACAAAGAGTGGGGTGTATTGTTGGTCAAAAACGTGCTGCAGAAAAAATGTTACAGGTTTTTTGGGTTTATACAGAACATAAAGATGTAGGTAATAAAAGATTGCGTGAATTTTTTTTTCCGATAAGTTAACATAAGTCATAAGATAATAATAATGTGTCGTGGGTCAAAGCCCACGGGTATCAGCTAGTTGATAAAAAAGTACCTATAAGTATTATATTTATTTAATACAGAATTATGGATGATGAAGACTTTCTCCAACTCGTGAACATCGTCGCTGCAGCTAGAAGATATCGCCACCGCATTTACAGACCCCGGAAAAATTGCTTCGAATATTTCGATGATAACGAGTTCGTAGCGAGGTACCGACTCCCAAAAGATTGTGTCCGTCTAGTGGTCAATTTAATTGCTGATGAGATATCATCCATGACAAACTGGTATGTACAGGGTGTCCCATTTTCGACACTTTTAGGGGGTATTGGCGTTATTATCAAAGATAGAGTGTTGCGGTTTTCACCTTCCTGTCCTACTTTTTTACGAAACGAAAGATTCCGGGGTCAAATTTGTCATGGCTCTCTTAGTTTTTAATCTACAGAGTGATTCTGAAAATCTTTGTTTTTTAGACACCCCTCGTATTTCCGTTATTCGTCTACTTATCAAAAAGGTGAAAACTGATCTTGATAGAGTTTTTTACGTAGAATTCAGTGGCGTAGGCAGTTTTTGTGTAAAAGGTTTAGTTTTTGAGATATTGCAGTAACTTATGTTTTTTTAAATGGGACACCCTATATATTATCTTTTATATTGATTAAGGAAAATTTGGGCTTTCCAAAAATATATAATACTTAATATTTATTTTGAAAACAAGCTCAAAATTCGATATTTTTACTAATTTTCTTTATTTATAACATGGCCATGGCTAATTTTTTAAAAACAAATCCAAAATTTTCACAATGCGTATTTATTTTAAAGCTAAACACTTCAAAAGATAATTTTAATGCATTGTATAAAACATACCAACAATATAATACTTCTCATAATTATCGTAAATGGCCATTGTAATAAAAAATTAAAAGTAAAATAAAAACTCCTACGTAACAAAAATATTTCATCAATAATGGAAATCTGACAAATCTGTCAAATTTTGCATTTGTTTCTAATAAACTAGCCATGGCCTACTGTTATAATGCTGGTTTTACACTGACAATTTATTCATGAATAAATTCATGAAGTCGCTTAGAAAGTCCAATTACAATTTTATCCCTAACCATTCTTTCTTTGTACGATTTTTACATAACATTTTCCATATTCGCACTTAAAATTACACAAAGCTGCTCGCTTTTTAAGTTCGGTTATGTAAGAATCTATGTTTTGATCTATCCCTACGGTGTCGCCACGCACCGAGATCTTGACACTGTCCCCACGACAAAAATATCGTGGCATGCCAAGACCCTTCTCCAGGCACCCTTGCTGAGGCTTTAACCCACCTATGATGCACACATCGGACCTAACTAGCGAGATCACAGAAGGAACGGTCGTCCCGAGGGAGAGACCCCTCCAAAGGATTGGACACCCTGAAGAGTGACCCCCCAAGGGAGTTCAAGAGGTTCTAATTTGCAACTCTGATAACGTATGTTTCATAGGTTTTGTCAAAAAATTCAAGGTACGCTAATGAGGTACCTATGCAACTTATCGAAATGGCTTTGGAAACAAAAGTATGTTTGTTTACTAGGCTTCAATTTGGCACATGGAAATCTTTATTCGGTTTGCGAAAAAGGTCGTACAAACTGGAAATTACAAAAAGTATTTATAATTTAGTTGGGCAAATGCGTAAGGCCTGAAATAGTGGGTATTTTTGAAAACCAAGATATATCAGCTAGGACCGTATATCGAACTATAGCGGAATGCGAATAGGGTATCTCTTGTATGAACCTTCCAAAAAGTGGGAGACCAAGGCTGCTTTTAACTCCTCAGCAGTTCCAAAGAGTGGTAAGAAGGGCTAAAAATAGAGTTGGTGTCTGTCAGGAAACTAGCCAGGGAGAATTGGACTTCAGGCAGAACTATTTTTAGAATTTTGGCCAGAAGTGGTCAAAAATACCTCTAAATACAAAAATGTCCAAAATAACAAGTTTACTGTTTTAAAAATATTTGATTTTTAATTTTTTGACAAAACTTATGAAACATACATTACGTATTCTTTATTCCATCGTTCCCAAAAATGTTGCTTAATCTGCGGAATATGTTGAAATCTTGATAAACGAATTTTCGGAAATGCTCGTACATCTGGATCTGGTACTAATAGCAATGAATTTCCATCTAAAAAATGAGAGTAATAGGACAAACGTCACTAGGGTCAGAAGATAAAGGAAAAAGGGAGCGAGAATTTAATATTGTCTCTATTTGTATAAGCAATGAATAAAGTTCTTAAAATGTAAAATAAGACATTGCCTGTGACTCGCCTTAAGTGATGTTCAGTTGATATACGCCTGCTTCCCACAATTCTCCAAAATGAGGTGAATAAGGCGGAATGAAATGTCATGCAATACTGGCTCGTGAACCAATCTTTGGTATTACCTTGATTTGAACTTGCAAACTCCTCTAAACTCTGGACTTCCTTCCTTGCACCGACAAAGGTTGTACCGTTGTCTGAATAAATGCGCGTCGGTTTTCCCCGCCTAGATATATTTCTGCGCAATGCCAAAATAACAAACAACAAACAAAATAAATAAAATCATGAACTAATTCAAGATGCACTGCTTTATTCATAAAACACACAAATAGACAAAGCCAACATTTTGTTATTAATAACGATAAGTTTAAAAGCATAATCTGAGAGGGACCATTCCGTATCAATTTTAATCTGCTGCCGTGATTCAGTATCTGCTTGGGTGTTATCACTGGATTTTATATAGGAGGCGAAAACCCATATATTCTTTTCCTCACACCATTGCCAGAGAGCCCTAGCAAGATTATTCAAGTTTGGATATCTAGTTCCCCCCCATCCGATTAACGTATGTAATCGCCGTTGTATTGTCAATACGTAATAAAATCTGACAATTTGTTTTATTTCCTGCAAAACACATTTAAGGCTAAAAAATGCAGCCAAAAGTTCTAGGGAATTAATGTGATTATTACTTTTTGTGCCTCAGGTTGGCATTAGTCATTTTGCATTCGTATAAATCGGCTGGAAACTCATGTTTTGCCGGGTTAGACCGGCAAAAACTAGGAATTTTTAGTTTATCGATTGGCATCATTGAAATCATAAAGAAAATTTGTATTTTCCATAGAAACGGATTACTATTTCTGTTATTCGGCTACTACTGTCAGTGTCAATTTAAGTATCGCGTGTTACCAATAAAAAAAAATCACTAATACCAAATATTTAAACAAATATTTTGTAAATTTTATTTATTTAAATAAACTTCGGCTCAAAAAATAGTGTGTATTACACGCCTAGAAACTGTTTTGCGAGTACTCGTAGTTGCGGGCCTCGGCCTACGGCCTCTGCTCGCACTCGCAAAACTCTAGTTTCTAGGCTAGTTATACAAATTACTATTCTTCTAAGGACCAAAAACCTCTAGCCGAACGACTATCACAAAATGTTCCCCAGCCAGTTTTGCTGGCGTCCGTAAAGATCTCAAGGACATAATTTCGCTTCTGAATAAGGTTATATCCTTCTACATTGTTCTTAAACCAAACAAGATATTTTTTGATATCATCGTAAATACTCATCTTGGCATTGTACGAGCCCCCCGAATTTTCTAAAGCTAAAGCCTTGAAGTATTCTAACCTTTTAGTATACAACCAAATATACATAAGTTCCGGACATGCGGAAACAAAAACACCTAATAAGGGTACGACCATAGTGCAGCGACGAGCCTAGAGACATTTACAGGAAGACTACTTGATTAATTTGGAAGCCGAGATAGCCAACCGACGCCAACGACCATCTGAACCGGTCTTTTACTACCTCGCCGATATGCAAACACTTCTTCGCCGACATGGAGGATACGACCAAAACCAACAACTTTACTGGCTCCACTGTAATCTGTTAGCCGAATACCGATGGTTTATCAAGAAGACCGATGCCCGAAATATCAGTGATTTGATAAGACTACTTAAAGAATGCGACACTCTCCGAAAAGAGTCTACTAGTCCCATGATGACCTCACCAACACCTGCCTGGTACTCAAACCCTACCAACAACCGCCGCTTTGTGCCTGACTTCGCGCGTGTATCACGACCGCTCAGTGACCTCACGAAGAAAGGTGTTTCTTGGAAGTGGGGACCAGCCCAAGTAGAAGCATATAGCACCCTGAAACTCTGTCTGGTGAGTGCCCCAATCCTCCGGCAAGCCAACCCCGAAGAGCCTTTTGTAATTAAAACTGATGCCAGCGCCTACGCTCTAGGAGCATGTCTACTCCAAGGGGAGGGACCCGACGAGAGACCCGTAGAGTACGCCTCCCGTCTAATGACTCCACCAGAGAGAAACTACACAACAACTGAGCGTGAAGCCTTAGCTCTAGTTTACGCTGTCCAAAAGTTTCGTGGGTACTTAGACGGTGCCATCGTCCTCATCAAGACTGATCATCAACCCCTTCGATGGTTAATGAGCTTGCGATCTCCCACTGGTCGCCTAGCCCGATGGGCTCTCCTCCTGCAGTCGTACGATATACGAATCGAGTATCTACCCGGGAAACAAAACGTCGTCGTTGATTCATTACACAGCTCTACAAAAAACAACTTTTTTTTTGTTGCCCTGGATATCTCTGCGGATTTCTATGTTTTCAAGTCCACAGTTTTCGAATATATTTATGAAAGTACTGAATTGGCTCTGGTTTTTATGATTTTGGTATATTTTATATTTTTAATGATTTACACTTTAAATCGGCTCTTCGGAACACAAATTATTATCAAATGTGTTATTTTGTTAAAATTCGCTTTCTGCGCATTGATTTGGCGCATAGACAGATCACGTGACACTCCCTCCCCGCCCCCGCGCCCCTTACTCCGTGTAACTGCCAGAGAACTCAGTGATTTGGCAAGGTTGGAGGACGCAGGCGCTTTCAGGTAAGTTGCTAATATGAGGTTAATACTTTGTTTTATTTATTGAATTTTGATTCTAATATACCTACTTTATTGTTCTAGAAATATGAGTTCATCGCGAAGAAAATGTAAATATAGCGCTGATGTATTTTGTTATATTTGTGGTGTTTATATGACAACAAAACAGATACGAAATATCACAGATTTTGTCAAGAAAGTTTATACTAATTATTTCGGATTACATATTGAAAAACTAGATAAGTCATGGGTTCCTCATAAGGTTTGTAAATCTTGTGTTGAGTCTTTACGTTTGTGGAAGAAAGGAGAACGCAACGGGTTAGATTTTGGTATCCCTATGATCTGGATGGAGCCCAAGAATCATTTCGATGATTGCTACTTTTGCGTAATAGACATTAAAGGTTTCAATCGAAGTAAAACGTGGCAATATCCAGATTTACAGTCTACAAGATGTCCTGTCTTGCACAATCAAGATCTTCCTCGACCTATTTATGCTCCAAAAGTAGGTCGTATACCCTCAGAAACTATGATGTTGCGAAATTCACCGCATTCAGTACAATCTACAAGTGGAAGTGAATATGAAGGTGGAACCTCTGCACCACAGTTGTTTTCTCAAGATGAGCTCAGCGATTTAATACGAGATCTATATTTATCAAAACAAGCATCGGAACTGTTAGCTTCAAGACTGAAAGAAAAGAACTTATTGGGACCAAATGTAACAATTACAGCATACAGAACACGAGAAACAGAGATATTACCATTTTTTAGTAAAAATGACGAACTTGTCTACTGTAATAATATCTCAAAGTTACTTCTAGACATGGGTTTAAAGGAATATAAATCTACTGATTGGCGGCTCTTCATTGATAGCTGCAAAAAGAGTTTAAAATGTGTTTTACTGCACAATGGAAATCGATTTGCATCAATACCAATTGCCCTTTCAACAAAACTCAAAGAAGAATATCAAAATATTAAATTGGTTCTGCAAAATATTAATTACAATGAACATCAATGGCCGGTTTGTGTTGATTTAAAAATGGTTAACTTTTTACTTGATCAGCAAAGTGGATACACAAAATACCCTTGCTTTATTTGTCTGTGGGATAGTAGAGCGAAGCAAGTTCACTGGGAACAAGATGTGTGGCCCTCTAGAAAATCCTTAAATGAGCCATTGTCAAGTAGAGAAAAGATCATACTTCCGCCACTACACATCAAGTTAGGTATGATGAAACAATTCGTCAAAGCATTGGACAAAGAAGGAGAATGCTTTAAATACATTTGCAAGACATTTCCTAAGCTGAGTATGGAAAAGTTAAAAGGTGGAATATTTGACGGCCGTCAAATTCGGACATTGATGAGAGATACAAACTTTATAGAAGTAATGACTGATTCTGAAAGTGAAGCTTGGAGAAATTTTATGTTGGTGGTAGAAAATTTTCTAGGTAATTATAAAGCACCAAATTATAAAGAAATTGTGCAAAAGATGTTGGAAAGCTTCAAGATTTTAGGAGCAAATATGAGCATAAAGTTACACTTTCTCCACAGTCATCTGGATAGATTTCCTGAGAATCTGGGAAATTATAGTGAGGAACAGGGAGAGCGCTTCCACCAGGATCTAAAAGTGATGGAGGAAATATATCAGGGTAGATGGGACCGTCACATGATGGCAGATTACTGCTGGTCTTTAAAAAGAGATTGTCCCCAAAAAAAATATAAAAGAAAAGCTTATAAAAGGCGTTTTTCTGAAGTTTAACATAAGTTTTATAATTTTTTCTCTTTTTCAACTTCTATGTACATTAATTAAAAACTAAAACCGAACATTTCATAATAAACTTCAATAAAAATTTGATATTTAAGAATATACTTGTTATTTCTTTCTCATTTTTACTGATTTTTTAGTAAAATATAAAAATGAAGATTTAAAAAAAACAGAGCCAATCTTCCAAAATCATTCATAGTTTCGTGAATTGTTGGCAAAGAAGTATTCGAAACCACTCTTACATCAAGGGCAACAAAACCATTGTTGACCAGTGATCACGACCCCCGCCTGTCCCCAATCCTGTTTCCAGCTCCGATACCTTAAATGTATGTACTGTTTCAGTTCTGCTGCCCACAGCTTCCCCCAAAGAAATGCGTAAAGAACAACTCACTTATGAAGAGGTTTCCCAAATCATAAATTGTTTGGAGGTCGACGATCCAATTGCCGCTTCCAGGTGGACTGATCGCGGATACGTAATGTCTGGTGGTTTGTTGTACCACTACAGCACAGAAAGTGATGCAGAAGATGCTCAGCTGGTGATACCACGAACACTAGTGCCCCAAATATTGGCCGAGTGTCATGATTCCCCCCTAGCAGGACACAATGGAAGGGAAAAGACCAACCGACGGATAACCAGTAGGTACTTTTGGAGCACTATTCGAAAAGACGTCGCCAAGCATCTAATGCAGTGCACCGCTTGTCAAAAATACAAGCCGAGCAACCTAAAACCCACAGGTTTGTTGCAAACGCCTGAGATATATTGTGCATTTCTTAGTAATGCCACATATGAAGACGTTCTGCTTAGTCAAGTGCTGATTGAGCATTTTAAGCTTAACATCGTATGATAGTGTAATTAGTTGTATAACATAGTTAGTTAGTTATCTACCGTACTTTTATCTGTAAACACATATTATAATAAACTTCTTGTAATTAAATCCAACTACAAATCTTTTTTAAAAATCCTTCAACGACTATCGAACCGATAATTGGCGCAGTCGGTAGGATAGCCAAAGAAACCGATATTTTCTTTCGTCTTAACGATTAATTGGCTATCACGGAATTTTTCGGTCCCAAAAAGTTGAAGGACTTCTGGTGAGAATTTGTGCTGACCAATATCGACAAAAACCACCAAGGGGACGTAGCTCAACACCTACATCTCGAGGACCCTAGCGGAAGAAGAGAACTCAATAATTCCTGGACTTCCTAGAGGCACCATAGTATGTTAGTTTTAATTGTAGTTGGACTATTGTAAGTACATTTTTTATTTTTTTTATTTTTCAATCAATGTCAGTAATATTAGACGACGAAATTAATAATTTAAGTTTGAATTTGGAAGAATTGTCTTTAAGTTCCAATCCAAATAACACTACTAATAGTTTAAATAACCCAAACGTTAATACTGCAAGTGTAGATAACTCTAATAACATGGCAGCAGAATTTCGTACAGATTATATTAAATGCATACCAGAATATGATGGTAATCCATCAGAATTGCAAAGATTTATTGTAACCAGCGAAAGTATAATGACCAACTTTTACGATAGACAAAACCCACGCAACTTTTTAAATACCTTTATATTAAATTCAATTATTAATAAATTAACTGGTACAGCTAAGATTGTAGCAAATGTTCAAAATGTCCGCACTTGGGACGAATTAAAACTTGTACTTGGTACACATTTTGCAGATCAAAGGGATGAACCTTGTCTGAATCGCGATTTAGTAATGTTAAAACAAAATAACACTGAAAACCCTCAACAATTTTACGACAGATGTTTACAGTTGCTCAATACAATTTGTTCTCATATTGATATACACGAATCTACTGAAGAAGGTAAAGAAACAAAACGCGAATTTTACAAATCATTAACCTTACGTACGTTTTTGGCTGGACTAAAAGATCCATTAGGAACAATTATCCGTGGAATGAGACCTCGAAATTTAAACGAAGCATTACAATTTATAACACAAGAGGAGAACCTTTACCATTTCAAAAACTTCAATACTTCCCAACCAAAATTTAAACAAAATCTTACAAGACCAAATTTTCAAAATATCCCAAGACCTAATTTTAATAACTTTCACTCAAATAACGATTTTAATACTAATTTTTCAACACCAAGACAAAACTTTCCTTCCCAACCAATTAACATACAACCAAGACCCATACAAAATCAAAGATATTTTACTAATACTCAAGTTTTTAAACCTAAACCCGGACCATCAAATCAAAACGTTTTCCAACCAAAAAGAAATTTCACTCCACAAAATAAACCCACGCCCATGTCGACAACTACTCGTCAAAACGCTTTTCAACCAAGAACAAATTTTATATCACAAAATAACCCAACACCTATGTCTACCACCACCCGTCAAACTTATAATCAAAGACATTTCATGCAACCCTCCAACTCAAATCCAAATTTTATAAGCGAAGAACTATTTAATGCCGAAACTGATAATGAATTCGTAGAAAATACTGATTACTCTGAAAATATTGAACTCACCGAAAATATTGATTATGAACAACCAACTGAATACAGTAATGAACAATTTTATGATAATGAAAATTTTTACGAAGTTCCCAACGAAAACATCCAGACGTAGTCGAATTTCATAATGTTGACCATAATAAATTACCTTTTATTTACATACCTAAATTTAAATTAAGATTATTAATAGATACCGGTAGCTCAAATTCATTTCTTAATCCCAATATAGCTTCTAAATATTTTAGCAAAAGTATCAAAAATGATCCTATAGTAATAACCGCAGTACTCCAACAAAGTATTATTCCCCAATCAATAGAAATTCCCGCTTTTGATACTTTCAATACATCGCAACCGCTTAACATTAAATTCCATTTATTGAAATTTCATAATTATTTCGACGGACTTATTGGCCTAGACATCTTACAAAAACTGAAAGCTAACCTAGATTTAGTAAACTCATTTTTAATCACTCCAAATTGTTCAATAGCATTATATTACAATCGATCTGAAAAACCTCCAATTATTTCATATTCAATACCCCCCGAACACAAAAAATTATTAAAATACCTGTTAACATTACAAATTCGGAAATAATTATTCCTTATACCCAAATCCATGAATGTGAAATTCCCGAAACTTTGACTATATCTAATAATAGCTTTGCTTTAACTTCAATCATTAATAAATCAAACAAAATAAAATCATTTGACATTTTTGAACCTATAAAAGTAGAAACATTTAATAATACAGAAACTACAAAATTATTTAATATCGAATTTAATGAATGTCGTAATCAAAATTGTAAACAAGAACAAGCTAACAAAAACTCAAATTTAGACTATTCTAAACTAAGACTTGACCATTTAAATATTGAAGAACGTACTGAAATATCAAAATTATTTGAAGCATATTCAGATGTATTTTACAATAAAAATCAAAATCAAATTAAACATCGAATAAAAACGAAAGACGAAATTCCTATGTATTCTAAAACATATAGATACCCTTTTGTCCACAAACACGAAGTACAAAGACAAATAAAAGACATGTTGGATCAAGGAATAATCCAACCTAGTGAATCTCCATGGTCTTCTCCAATCTGGGTAGTACCCAAAAAGCTTGACGCTTCAGGAAAAAGAAAATGGCGTGTAGTCATCGATTACCGAAAACTTAACGAAAAGACCATTGACGACAAATATCCCTTACACAACATTACAGACATTTTAGATAAATTAGGCAAAGCAAATTACTTTACGACACTTGACTTAGCCTCTGGCTTCCATCAGATTGAAATACACCCAGACGACGTACCAAAAACTGCATTTAATACAGAAAACGGACATTACGAGTTTAAACGTATGCCTTTTGGCTTAAAGAACGGTCCATCTACTTTCCAACGAGTAATGGATAACATTTTGCGCGGAATACAAAATGAAAAATGTCTTGTTTATTTAGACGACATTATTATTTTTTCGACCTCACTAACAGAACATATTCAAAATTTACGATCAGTTTTTCAGCGACTAAGACAAACCAATTTCAAAATTCAACTAGACAAATCGGAATTTCTTAGAAAAGAGGTGAATTACTTAGGACATCTTATCACCTCGGACGGAGTTAAACCAAATCCGGACAAAATACATGCAATAAAAAAATTTCCCATCCCAAAAACTCCAAAAGAAATCAAATCATTTTTAGGCCTTTTAGGTTATTATCGGAAATTTATTAGAGACTTTGCCAAAATAACTAAACCTTTAACTTCATGTCTAAAAAAGAACGCGACAGTCAAACATACAATAGAATTCATAAATTGTTTCAATATATGCAAAAACTTGTTGATTAACGAACCCATCCTACAATATCCAGACTTTAACAAAACTTTTAACTTGACTACCGATGCAAGTAACTTTGCCATAGGCGCAGTTCTTTCACAAGACCCTATAGGTAAAGATTTACCAGTAGCTTACGCATCACGGACACTTAATGACCACGAACAAAATTACTCGACAATAGAGAAAGAACTGTTAGCAATTGTCTGGGCTGCCAAATACTTTCGACCATACCTATATGGAAAAAAGTTTAAGATACTAACCGACCATAAGCCACTTCAATGGTTATTTTCACTTAAAGAGCCCAACTCAAAATTAGTTCGTTGGCGCCTAAAATTAGAAGAGTATGACTATGACATTATATACAAAAAAGGAAAACTCAATTGCAATGCAGATGCTTTATCCAGAATCGAAATTCATACAAAAGAACAAAGTAAAAACATTTTCGAATACATACAAAATTTCAACGATGAACTAGCAAACGAAGAGTCAAACAATAATCGACAACCAGACAGTTCAGAATCAGTACAAGTACAAATTGACGAAGACGATAATATGACAGTACATACTAATGAATCAGAAAATCCCATAGTAGAAGTTCCTATAATCACAACACCCCTAAATTACGCAAATAACCAAATAATTTTTACCCCTGTTCACTACTCTCCATCTAAAGTTAAAATCAAAAAACTATTCAATAATAAACAACGATTTTATGTTCAAGTTTCTAACAATCAAGATATTATAGACTTCGTAAAAGAATATCTAACCCCTAACTGTAATTACGTTACATATTTTGAAAACAATGATAACAATTCCATGTATGAAAATTTTTGCGAAACGATCCGAAAAACTTTCAAATACCCTTCATACAAATTCAAACGAACAAACATTAAACTTATTGATATAGAAACAATCCAACAATCCAAAATTATCACGAGAGCAAAACTAACCATCGCGGCATAGACGAAACAGAAAATAGAATCAAAGAAAAATATTATTGGCCCCAATTAAGAAAAACCATTCAAAATTATATCAATGACTGTGACATTTGTAGACAATGCAAATATGACAGAAACCCCATTAAACCCAAATATAATATAACACCTACAGCAACAAAACCATTTGAAATTATACACATGGACACTTTCCAAGTTGAAACTCAAAAATTCCTGACAATAATTGATAGTTTTTCCAAATACGCTCAAGCATATCCAGTAAATTCATTAAATTCCATAGAAATTGTTAACTCATTACTTATATTTTTCACTCACCCTGGTTTACCGAAATTAATTATTACAGACAACGGTACTGAATTTAAAAATTCAATAGTTAAGCAACTATTAGAAATCCATAAAATAAATTTACATTTCGTTACACCCCATCATCCTGAATCTAATGGAGCTATTGAAAGGTTACATTCAACACTTCTAGAGCATATACGTTTGTTAAACCCCCAAGAATTTAGTAAAGAACCCATTCAAAATAAAATGATATACTCAATACTCGCCTACAATAATTCGATTCATTCTGTCACAAAATTCAAACCAATTGACTTAATCAACGGACATATCACAACGAGTGATCCTTTTAACCTAAATTTAGAAAACGAATTATTAAATGATTATGTACAAAAACACAAAAATATTACACAAAAATTATATAGTAATTTAAATAACAAATTGCAAGAACAAAAAGACAAACTTATAACTAAATTAAACAAGAAACGAGAAGACATCGAAATTACACCCGAACAAGAAATAAACGAAAAGAATTTCCTCAGACAAAAAAGTTCAAATAAATTTAAATCAAAATCTAAAGCAAAAAATTATAACCCTAAACAAAAAACCATCCTAACAGACGATAATAGATTTTTACACGTAACAAATATTAAAAGACCCCCAAAAACCAAGTCTCAAAATGACCCTTCCATTCCAGGTCCATCCAAACCCAAGGACAAGAAATAAGAATAAAAAACTTAAAAGACGATCCTGGACTACTTATTAACCAACTAGGAAACGCAAAAGTACGACAATATGACAGACGATTAATATTTTACAACGACCTAAACCCAATAATTTCAGAAATGCATAAACTAAATAGCCATTCTAACAACCTATATTCAAAAATATACCAAAATCCCAAATACATTGTAGAATTAACCAATCTTGTTAAAATTTTAAATGCTACCAAACTAAATGTCGAAAACAAAATTTCAGAAATTTTACCTATTAACAACATTTACGAACAAAAAATTGTATCAAGAAGTAAACGTGGACTAATTAATGGACTAGGTTCAATTTTTAAATCAATATCCGGAAATTTAGATGCCACAGATGGCGAACATTTTGAAAATGTAATAAAACAACTTAGTGATAACCAAGTTAAATTACAGAAACAAATCTTAGAGAGTCATAGTCTTTCCCATACACTAATTAGGAAATTTAATGAGAGTCTAAATCAAATCTACCATAATGAAAAATTGTTGCAGTCAAATTTGCTAATTATACAAAAATTCATTAAAGGATATAATGAAAGAGATACTCTCCTAGCCATGAAAGATGTTAGCCTACAACTTATAAGTATTTATCAAATTCTACATCATAAACTTCAAGATATTGAAAATTCTTTAGCTTTTTCAAAATTACAATCCTTACATTCAAGTATCATTACACAAAACGACTTATTAACGGAAATTCTAAAATTTAACATAAACCCTAACCAATTACCTTTTACATTAGCTTTAAATAACATCCATTTATTAGAAAAAATAATCGATGTATAAAGTTATATCTACAATAATCATATAACATTTATCCTATCCATTTCAATATCTTATACCAACGATTTTTCTTATTATCAAATAATCCCAGTTCCTAGATTAATACCTAATACTAATTTTTCCTTTTTAACAATTTTACCAACTTCAAACACTATATTATATTCACAAATGTACTTTGCATACGATCCTACTCAATGCACAAAACTACAAGAAACATACTTTTGTCGAAACGCCGAAATAAAATCATCTCCAGAATCAGAGAATACTTGCGAAATGTCAATATTAACATTTAAATCTTCAAATGAAAATTGCAAGCGAACTGAAAATCCTATTACCGAAGTAATAACCTACCAAATAGAAGAAACAAACCAGTGGATTGGCATATTCCCGTCAAGAACACCCTTGAAATTAAATTGTTACAAGCAACAATCTCAAAATTTAGTACATGGAACTTACCTATTAGAAATACCACCAAATTGTCAAGTTATTACTCCAAAAGAAGTTTTAATTAATCAAAATCATATTATAAAAAAAGTAGAATTATTTCAGTTTGAAGTCAATAAAGTCAATACTATCAAAACTAAAATTAACTTAACTATAAGTCATTTCAAAAATAATTTCAAGAATCTACCATCAATCGCAAACAACATAGAATTTATAGAAGAAATATCCAGTCATCATTCATGGACTTATTGGACAATATTAAATTACATTTTATTAATATTAATTACACTGTATTTCTGTTTTAAAATTTATATGTGGATCCAAGTTCAGAAAATTAGAAGATCATCAATTGAAGAAGAAGCTAGCCACCTACCCCACATTCAATTACCTACCCTTACGGTCCGTTCTTAAGGAGGGAGGAGATATATTGTGCATTTCTTAGTAATGCCACATATGAAGACGTTCTGCTTAGTCAAGTGCTGATTGAGCATTTTAAGCTTGTATGATAGTGTAATTAGTTGTATAACATAGTTAGTTAGTTATCTACCGTACTTTTATCTGTAAACACATATTATAATAAACTTCTTGTAATTAAATCCAACTACAAATCTTTTTTAAAAATCCTTCAACGACTATCGAACCGATAATTCCTGTAATGTCTCAAAGGTTTGAGACTCTGGCTATAGATCTGGTAGGACCTCTACCAGCAACGAATTCCGGCTAAAAATGAGTGTTCGCCATAGAGGATACCGCCACAAGATGGATTGAGCTATTTCCGCTCCAGAACGCCACTGCCGAAGCTTGCGCTCGCTGCCTAATCGACGAAGTTATGCTAAGGTAAGGCACACCCCGGCGCATCATAAGCGATAAAGGTGTACAATTTGTGGCCGAAATAATGCAGTAGGTCACCTATTGCCTAGGTATTAAGCAAAACTTGATATCTCTATACCACCCCGCCGCTAATCCCGAGGAGCGTCGTAACAGGGATGTGAAGATCCAACTTTCCATTATCCTGGGTTCCGAACATCACAAATGGAAAGAAGCTCTACCCTCTGTTCGTTTTGCGTTGAATTCAGCTGTCAACGCCGCCACTGGATTCAGTCCAGCCTTCTTGACGTTCGGAAGGGAATTACGATCACCTCAAGAAACCGCTAGGGATTTTCGAGCTGTAATGGAAAACGAGAATCTTGCGTCTGAGATTACCCCGTACCTCAGAACAATTTCCGAAACCCTGCTCACCGCTCGGGAATCTCATGAACGGGCTCAGGCCAAAAATAAGAGGAATGCCGACAGTCATCGTCGAGAAAGTATAACCTACGAGCCCGGCGATCGAGTCCTTGTCGATGTACATGCCCTGAGTCATGCCGCAAAGCAATTTACAAGCAAATTCGCTCCAAGACGAGATGGCCCTTATGTGGTAATGGCCAGAGTGTCTCCAACCTCTTACCAGGTTGCCAGACCGGAAAATCCCGACACACCCCTTGGTACCTACAACTCTTCGGCGTTACGCCTTTATGTCGAAGATGAGAACCATCCCGAAACAGTCCCGGTTTGCCCTATTCGTAAGCGGGGCCGCCCCAGAAGGAATGCTGGTGAAAACGCAACCATCGAAATTGGATCGCCTCCGAGACGTACGCCCGATCCAAAAGGGGAGGATGTAACGGACCAGTCAGTCCCCGCCAACCGCCTGCCCTCTCGAGTCCGACGAGCCCCTCAGCGTTTCGGTCTGTGACCGGTCCTGTTGTGACAAACATTGTGGAACGATTGGTACCATTGGTACTGGTGTCTAGTTCCACTGTAGGATCCACTGTTGGTAACCGCGTCATGGAGAATATCAATAAAAGGCGTGGCGCACCTAATTCTTCCTCTTTTCCTGTGCCGTTTTCGACAGACAACATCGTGCTCCGAAAACTCAAGAAGACACCACGTGTACAATACAATACGACAACGCGCAACTTTCTTTTTGTATTTAATAATATAATTATATTTGTTTTAACATAACTACCTTTATTTTCCAATAAAGTTAAGCTTATCGTGATTAGTGGTGATTTTAGAAAATACATCACTACAATTGTTATTATTATAATTTATAAATAAATCTTAGTTTTTGTTTTTACTGACTGAGTATCATTTTTTTTCCCGCTAGTATGGATTTAAGTGCGTCACACTAGGTCGACTTGTTCGGGCTAGAAACCCTCAAAACGAAACCGAAGTTATGTCAATAATCGAAGAAGAATAAATTGAGCAATTTTTAATTGATAGAAAAAGAATTTCCACTCCTAACACTAATCAAAATCGTTTGAACCAAAATAATGCATCAACTCTTTTTAGAAATAACCCTCGAAATTTTTCAAATTTTATTAATTTTTGCAACTATTGTAAAAGACCAGGCCATAAAATACAAGACTGCCGAAAAAGACAATTTAATAATCAGAACTATCAATCCGATGTTTCACCAAATCAAAATCCTGCATATTATTCTGGAAATAATCAACAACATTCCGCTTCTATAAACCACCGAACAAATTTGACACCCAACCAAAACCATATTCAAACAAATTTTGTTTCTAGAAATAAAATTTTTAATCTTAATAACCAACCACAAAGATATGCAAATTCTAATGTCAATCATTTAAACTACGAAATGGAAGTCGTCAATGCAGAGGACAGTCAGACTTCCATGATCAATTAAATTCCGATGTCTTCAGGGAAAACCAAAGTATGATTTTTGACGAAAATTCCCATTTGAAAAATACAGTAAAAAATTTAAAAGTGCAAACTAATAATGTTATCCCGGTTTCGTCCAGAGAAACTCAAATTTAAACAGATAATATTGAAACTGAAACCGAACTACCTCAAAATAAGTACGGTATTATGCGAATATTTAATTTCAATATTTCAACGAATGGCTTATTTTATCTCACATTTCCTATAAATAATAAAAATTACAAATTTCTTATTGATTCCGGAGCAGGATTATATATTGTAAAATCAGGGTCGAATACTCAAAAATTAAAATCAATAATACGAATAATACTATACAAATTACTGGCATTTTTGCAACGCATATTATTCTCCATTCCGATGGCACTTGTTTTATAAATTTAAATAAAAACATCTCTCAATAATTTCATATTATAAACATAAATACAATTTTCAACGGAATTTTAGGTAACGATTTTTTTATAAAAAACAAATTAATTGCGAATTAAAACAAGTATCTTTACAAAATAAAATTTATCCTCTACATCTAAATTTAAGCAATGAAAACAATTTGTTGTAAAGCCCAGCTTTACACCCTTTTATTAGTAGTTTGTTATATTACATTGTATGTATTTTGTTATTATATTAAACATGTAACATTAATTCAATAAACTCAAATGTATGGATTATTACCTACTCAATTTTGCTGATTTCTTGATTTCGAAATCAATTCTATTAACGCTTATACAGCATTTCAAAGAATTATTGCACATATTTACGAGTGTTCCAACGGAAAAACGTTCAATATGTACACGTACACACTTGCCTAATTGAAATTACCCGGCTAATAACTTATTGTGGCATGCACAGTCATTCTTCGGTAGTGAAACAAGGACTGCTTACCTATGTGCATGAAGTAGGAGCCACAGGGTGCCGATCTATGCACCATACTAAACAGTTTAGCAGGCTAGGTGGAAACGTAATCGATAGACTTCGACCAAATACAACTTCTCATGCCTCTTTAACGTTAGCAGGAAGTTTAACTCATGCTGGAGCTTGTCATGGGGGAGTTATACATACATTTGCATAATCTGGGATAGTGTTACGGTAACCGCCGCAGTAAAAATTCACTTAACTGACTATGAAGCGCGAGTGAGTTTAGAAACTAAAGAAATAAAATTAAGGGAGGGGGTAGTTCGCAAGTATACAGGCAATTATTGTATGGACGTTAGGTTATTTTGAGTTATCAAAAAATTATAAGATACGAAAAAGTTTCTAACTTGAATGGAAAATACTCTCTGCATATTGGTGCTGTAAAAAAACCAGTGGCGTGCGTATTGAATAAAACTCTGTTTTCTAAATAAAATAATTGCAACCACTATTAATAAGAGAATACAAAAAAAAGATCTATGCAAAATTTCAGAAGGCTAACTTTTTTTGTTATTGATTTATAGCAAATTATTTAAAATATTTTTTTTTCTTTAATGCCCTGTACATCAAAAAGGAAGCAACATTCTATCATAGTTTATTAGACAAACCACCTTTAATTTTCGCTAAACTATCGACTGGTGAAATCCTGATGATATAAACTGGGACACCCTGTATACGTATGACATCGGAAGACGTTAACATGATGGAATTATATATGGAATTAGCTATCGGACGATCCATAGACTCTTTAAATGCACATGCGGTTTATCGCCGATGTTTACTGGAACGTCAAATTTTAAATAACAGACTGGCTATGACACAAGTTGCTCCCAATATCGTCAATACATTAATAAAAACAAAATTAGGTTATGTCGGGAAAATCGTGGGTGAAGTGTTATACAGCCTTCAATGCATACCCCATGTGGTACAGGTACGTAGAGAGGAACACTGCTTCTAAGAGCTACCAGTGACAGCTGACAACGAATCTTACCTTATGTAGCCTCTCACAAGAATTCTTCAACGTCATGCAATACAAATTAAATGCAACCTATCTTAAATGACACGGAAGTAAAAACGCAACAATTAATTGAACTATATGATTTCAATGTTAAAAGATGGAGACAAAACCCATTTCATTAACTTGTTTTAAAAACTCGACTTTCGACTAGCGCAAAATTAAGACTGTGAAGGACACATTTCAATTGTGGAGAACTTCATCATTGACGCCCAACTCCCAAAATGGTCAAGACGTCATCGCAGCCAAACTAATTATTTTGGATGAAATTAGTATGGCTCCACGACTGGTATTGGAACAGCTGGACCAAACACTGCGTTATCTTTGCTAAAATCAACATCCAATTGGTGGGAAAGTAATCCTGTTGGGTGGAGATTTTCGACGCCTCCCAATTCTTCGTTATGGACAAAGGTGTGACATTGTAGAAGCCTCTGTTACAGGCAGCAATCTGTGGCCTTCATTTCATTCCATCCATCGGACAGTAAACGTGAGAACTAATGTTAAAGAAAGAGATTTTGTCAAATGGTTTTTGAATTTTGGCAACGATACATTGCCCACAGTTGAGCATTTTGCATCAGCAGCTTGCTTATTAACATTTGTGGACGTATCCCCAACAAGCCCATATTAATACCAAAAAAGATTTTTAGGTGTAATGAAAGAGTTCAAAAGTGCAGATAGCGTTGTATTAGACGATGACGAAGCTGCCAACTATCAAGTGGACTATATAAATCAACAAAATCCACCTGGCACTCCACCTCATTTGTTGAAATTAAAAATTGGCGTCATGATCGTGCTGCTGCGCAACCTGAATGTACGATATGGCCTGTACAATGGAACACGATTGGTAATACGCGTCTTGGGTAACAGATACATTGAAGTTTTGGTAAGTAATGGTGAATCTACTGACACAAGAGTGTTCATACCAAGAATCAACATAAGTGCATTGAAGAGACGTCAATATCCAGTGAAACTCGTCTATACCATGACGATCAATAAACCACAAGGCCAAACATTGGATATAGTCTAAGATCCGGCATAAGAAATATATACTCTCATCTGTTATTTATTGATGACAAAGACTATATGATAGATAATATACAGGGTGATCAGTAATTGGCGCACTCCGAATACAGGGCGTTATAGAGCACATTAAAACTAAGGATATTCTGCAAAGAAAAATTAAATCTGATGGTTACTTTCCGAGTTATAGAGTTTCCCTCATCCAAGTTACAAGCTAATTATTTTCATAAGCAAGACAAAAATGAGTGAATAATTCATGCTACTATAATCTCTGGATAAAATGCAATATGATTATGCAATATGATTTGTTCAATTTTTTTCACAAAACCTCTAATACAAACAAATTGAAAATGTTAAAATTTAATAAAATACCTAAGTTTGAGAGAAATTTGAAGTTTGGCAACCTCTCAAGCTTCCCTTGGGATAAACTAAAATACCTTCTATTGCCATGAAAATATATTAATAATGAATTTTAATTGTTGTTTCTGTTTTTTAATAAAATTGACAGTACTAAATTAGTTTGACAAGTTCTCGCATCATAAAATATTGAACGTTTCTCATTTTTTTTCTCGTCGAACATATTCACATGTTCAATGCAGTGTTGAAATTTTTATTTTCACAAAAGTGGTCATATCTTTGTAAAGAAAGGACTTACAGGACTGCGGAAAAAAAATTCGTCATTCTTAAAACGTAAAGTTCATCACAGTACGCTCCGAGTGCGGCAATTGCTGATCACCCTGTATACATTGGTAAACAGCAAATGGGTTGCCTAGTTATATCGCGTACCAATGTCATTAAATAATATTAATTGTAATAAACTTTTTTTTATTAACTTCCCCGATTTGTTATTCATATAAATCGAACATCAGCTGTAAGTGTATGACACAAGGAACTAGAAAAATATAGGTTGCCTACTGTCACCTTAGCCAAACCATCGAGTTGCCAGGTATAAACAAGTGCGGAAGCGTTAATAATATACCCTCATCTGTTATTTAATTAAATTTTATACCAAAAGAAAGGTAATTTTATTCCCCACCAGGCAGTACTAGGTTGCCTTAGCAAAAGTTTGTCATATCTATGGTTGCCTAGGTTTTAGGTGTCAAGTCCGTACTACATGAATATCTCGATTTTGATGATGAATCATTTAAAAAATGTTTTTTGAAGTTGTTGTTTCGGCGAGAAAAAAACTTTGCATATAGTGATGTGAGGTTATATTGGATTTGCTTGATGATTTTGGTTATCATTCTTCTTGTTATAAAAAGTTACCGTTCTAAGCAAGAAATATAATCACGAGTATGCACAGTTTTGCAAGAAGCATGATGTGAGTATAACATTTAGTTTCATATTAAAATAACCAATTTATCGTAGAGACTTGAATACATCAAACTTTTAGGTAGAGGCAATTGTGTCTACAACGGACGTCCATCTCACCGAAGAGAACATTCCAGATCGGACTGTGGATTAAAAAAGGTATTAAAACCATTATAAATGAATTTCGTAAAATGTTATAAATTCTAAACTTTAGTTCAAATTTCTAAACTGAAAATAACGTTTTTAATTTGTGCAACAAAATATTCTCCTGGTATAAGGCTCTACTATTAGAGTTCGGTGACGACAATAAGCGCTCAGAAGATTTCTCATTTTATCGGAGCGAATACCTAGAAAAAAAATATTAAAAACATTCGGTGACCGGCTGACTATCGAAACATCTACCGGACCACACACAAAAAAATTGTATATCTCAATGATATCAACGTATCTGCATTGGTCCATGAATGAATAACTTTAGAGGCAAAAGAGGACAATAGATTTCAGGAAGTTGCTTATGAACTAAGACATTGTTTTAAAAGTATTCCTTGTTGAAAGCTGCCGAGTCCTTTAATCGTCGATGATGTGATGAATGGAGAATGTGACATTCCAGAGCGAGTGTATGAATTTATGTATGATTTGATCGAAGGACCAGACAGTCGTCGTAATGATTCAGCCGAGACCTCTGTCAATATGTAGTGACATATTTTACAGCATAACAAAAGGTCGAGTAAAACCCGAGAAGAGTCTTAACCTTGGATTGGCTTTGAAGTTTTTAACAAATTCACGACAAGTACTCACGATACTCAACAGATATGGTCATACAATAGGGTATAACTTGGCTGAAGAATTAAAGACTGAAATGACGTACACTGCAGTCGAACATAACAAAGTCATACCATCCGGCATCGATGCAGTTCATAGACGAAGCACTCACGTAGCGTTTGACAATTTTGATCGCTTCGTTGATACAACTTCCGGAAAAGACACCATGCATGACGCGGTTGGAATTATATATCAATTTTCTTATGCTGACAATGAAGATTTAGATAATATTGAAGCTACCGTCAATCTCAAGATGATGATGAAGAATTAAGACCACCGTCACGTAAGAGACGACGCTTCAATCAAATTTCAAGATATGTTCGGCCATATTATCAAAAACCAACGGCAACGATGGAGTTACTTGCGGTTGATTCAATCGTAGAGCGAATTGAGGCATGCAAAGGTGCTACAGAGATTGCCATTGAGATGGATTTACTATGAATTTTGACTCTGTCCCGGGTTGATTCAGTACCCATGTGGTTAATTCTTCGCCAACATCATATGCAATAGTAAATGAAACGCTCATCATAGCAAATGAAATTGCTGAGAAGTGCAATGAAGAACTGATAATTGTCACGTACGACTTAGTCATAGCTAAAATGGCGATGCAAATCCAAGAAAATGAAAATCCAAATTCGATAATCTTTTCATTAATTTGGGAGCGTTTCACACGCAGATGGCGTTCTTCAAAGCAATTGGTAAATATATAAACTCCAGTGGATTAGTGGACGTTATGGTTCAGGCAGAGGTTTTAGCAGGAAGCTCAATGAACAGCTTTTTAGATAGCAAGCACTTTAATCGATGCAAGCGGCTACATCCGTTGACTTCCGCTGCTTCACAAATACTTCACTATGAGCAGTATTTGTCTATGATTCATTCAGATTCTGAGATGTTGGACGAACGTTTAGACATTTTCAAGGATCAAATTTTAACTTTCGTTGGGAACATGTCAAAGTCGACTGGAGTTCGATATACCGTACACAATCGAAGGACCTCTGCAACCAAGACCTGGAGATTTCTAGGGAAGTCTCAAAAATTACCGTTTCAAAGAGGCCCTGGTACAATTCTTGGCTACTTACTGGGAAAACGACGATTTGGTATCAGTAATCCAAAATAAAAAAATTTTCATAACCCTTGGAGAACACTGTTCTTCGTATCATGCAATCGGAAACCACGTCGTAAAGTGTGAAGAATATGATTATTTATGTCAACATGAAGAGGCAGATACGCGGATAATGTTCCATATATCTAAAGCTCCTCCAAGCTCAAAAATATTGATCTGAGCAAATGACACCGATGTCTTGGTAATTTTACTAGCCAATATCCATAAAGTTCCACAGACTGAAATTTGGTTGGCAGGTTCATCGTCAAAGAAAACTAATAAGAAAGATCTGGATTGCATAAATTGTACTAAGCTAGTGATGAAGTTGGGTCACACTTTATGCCTGAGTCTGCCAGCGTTCCACGCATTCACGGGCTGTGATTACACAGCTACATTTTACAATAAAGGTAAAGTTAAGCCATTTAAAATATTTGAAAAAAGAACGGAGTTCCAGGAAATTTTTGCATCGTTGACAGAGGAAGTGGATCTTTTCGTCGACGAAAAAATTGAATGTGTTCAGGAGTTTACTGCCCTTATTTATGGGATTAAGCATTGCTTCAGGGTGAATGATGGTAGATATCGCATTTTTCAAAAAAATTATGGAAGTAAAGCAGACAAAGAGCATTTCATGAAAAGGGTTAAAGGCATAGATTCCAATCTGATCCCACCATACTGGAGGTCACTTAAGCAGAAAATATTGCGCACAATTTATGTGAACTCAATGTGGCTTCATGCAACTGATCAATGCTGTGTCAAACTACGTGCAGAAGATTACGGTTGGTTTTTGGATGGCTATTTAAAACCAATGTGGTTCGTAGGAGACCCAACACCGTTACCGTTACCACAAAGGCGGTAAAGTTAGAAAGGACAAAAGCTACAAAAATAATTAAGGAGAAACTGGGTTCTACGTGTGAGAAAATAGTTATGGAAGATTTGAGAACAAATTTTTTTCCACTAAAGTTAGCTCTAAAAAAAGCTTAGTGATTTTGGCCAGATATTGGAAAGAACAGCAAGTGAGAGACATGTATGTCAAATTAGTTGAAGTACAAGACGCCAGTGCCGAAGGCTTATGCCAAATTATCAAAAACTTATTAGATGCGAATAATATCCCTTAGCTGCTAATTTAATTTCTAGATGGCAGCACAATCAGTGAATTTGTAGCCACCACCAGAAATTCACTAGTTCGAATTGTGGCCATTGGCGCTGGGAATAATTCAGCGCCTAGTGTCTTTCGATCTTTCAGATTTGGTAAACTGGAACCAAGCAAACTCTCGACAAGCAAACCACAGATATAGAAGCAGATGCAGAGACAAGATTCCCTGTCTTTCATCGCTCGCTCTTCTAGCATACACATCATCCGCAACCAGCTCATCAAGTATTCAAACTCACTGTGTTAAACCTCAATATTTCTAGAGTTATAATGAACTATATTTGTTACGAACGTTTTACATTATTTCTTTCGAGTTTTAGTCACTCCATCGGCTATAAATGGTAACCCCGACGTGATTTAAAAAAAAATAACAATCGAACACAAAAACACGTGCGACCTCGTGCTACAAATAAACCGCTCAAGAACAAACCGACTGTGCAAACTAAGAATATCCATCATGCCCAACGATTCTAAAACAGATAGTGATAATGTCGAAGTGGAAGAAGTTCGACACGTCAAATTACCTCCGTTCTGGCAGGTAAACTCGGCACTTTGGTTCGCGCAAGTAGAAGCCCAATTCTACGCGTGCCGCATCCGATCCGGCGACACCAAATACTACATCGTCGTCGCAACCCTAGACACCGCGATCCTCCAACAAGTGTCCAACCTCATAGCTTCGCCACCCGAAACAAAAAATGTATGTTGCTCTGAAGCAACGACTGATTACGCGGTTTATGGATTCCGAGGAAAAAAGGATAAGGAAATTATCGACCGAGTTAGAACTTGGTGATAAAAAACCCTTGCAGACAATAAAATCAGTGAAGAGATTTTAAAAACCCTGTGGACCCAACGTTTACCGTCGCGCATCCAAGCCATCTTATCAGTTAGCAGTGACGAAACTTTAGCCATACTCGCGAATTTGGCCGACAAAATTGTCGAAATCAGTGACTCCACATCCTCTATCGCGAGCCGTCGTCTTGCAGGGCGGTCAGCAACGGCTACACTCTTCAGAACCGACTCAATGTCATAGACAAAAACACTCGCTTGTCTTTCCTCGTCGACACAGGCGCTGATATTTCGGTTGTCTCTCCACAACAAATGAGAAGAGCCGAAAATCCTTCACCACTAAAATTATACGCCGCCAATGAGTCGGTAATAAACACTTATGGCGAACGCCTCCTAACCCTTGACCTTGGGAGATACACTTTAAACGACAAAATAATGGGATTAGTGTTGCAAAAGCAGAGTGGAAAACCGTATAGGACTTTATTAAAAATGTTTTGTCTGTCATTGAGGAAAACGATGATGGCACTGTTGACTAAGATTTCTATTAATGCTGGCATAAATGAATCAATATTCAACCATTTGACGGCAACCGTGGTCGCGATAAATCCAAGGGATAGGTTTTGTACCCTTATGTTTGACGAAATGGCTTTAGAACCCCATATCGATTTAAACACATACCTCTCAATTTAAGGGTTTTGAGGATTTTGGTGACGACTTGAGTGGAACAATAGCAGATCACGCCCAAGCTTTCATGATAAGAGGCATTACGAAAACATGGAAACAACCACTTGCCTATACATTCTGTAAAAGTACTACTAAAACCATTACTTTGGTCCGGTTAATTAAGAATGTTATAAACGAATGATAGTACCAATATACAAAAATGGAGACAAGTACGACTGTAACAACTACCGAGGAATAACATTGCTTAGTACGGCAATGAAAATCTAAGAAATAATCATAGATAAGAAACTAAAACCAATAATTGAGGGCACACTGGAGGAATCACAGAGTGGCTTTAGAAAAGGCCGAAGCATACAGGATCATATTCTCACAATTGAACAAATAATAGAAAAGGTAGCACAACAAGGAAGAGAAATATATTTGGGATTCATCGATCTAGAAAAGGCCTTCGATAGGGTGCCAAGAGATAAAGTATGGAAAATCTTAATAGAAAGAGGAATTAACCAAAAACTAGTCAGAGTCATTAAGAATATATACAAAGATAATGCAAACTGTGTAATCAAACAGAGCAAATTTTCAGAACTTTTCACAACACGATGGACTAAGACAGGGAGGAGGATTAAGCCCAACTCTATTTATAATTTTTATGGATGAAATAATAAAGAAATGTACATTGAGAGTGAATAAATTATGGGTGGGATTTAGATGTCTAAGAAGAGTAGAAATTTCAGAAGGAGCATTTGCTGATGATATAATTATAATGACAGAAAGAGAAAAGGATCTAAAAGAGAACTTAGAAATTTGGAATACAGTCCTGCAAGAATACGGAATGAGAATAAACAAAAATAAAACAAAAGTTATGGTCATAGGCTAAGGAACGAAAAGAAATAAATATACAAATCGGTAATACAAATATTGAACAAGTGAAACATTTTAAATACTTAGGAGTTGAAATAGAGGAAAATGGAAGGCAAGAAATGGAAATCAACAATAGGATAGAAAAAGCGTTAAAAATATACCATCTTATGAATACTAATTTTATCAAAAGGAAGGAAATATCCAAAAGAACTAAGACTAATGTTTTTAAAACCATCTACAGACCCATATTAACCTTTGGCTGTGAATCTTGGGTAACAACAAAAGCACAAAAAAGCAGGATACAAGCCACAGAGATGAAGTACCTTAGACGAGTCACAGGAGTCACAAGAATGGATAAAGTAAGAAACCAAAAAATAAGAGAAGATTTAGATGTACAAGCAACACTCGACTTCATAGAAAATAGACAACTTAGTTGGTGGGGGCATCTACAAAGAATGAATAATACAAGGCCAGTCAAACAAATATGGGAAACAAAAGCGCAGAAAAACAAACAAAGGGGAAGACCAAGGCAAACATGGGACAAGGCAGTGGGTGAAATATTGAACAAGAAAGGGAAAAGCTGGGGTGAAGCAAGAATTCTCGCCCAAAATAAGAAGGAGTGGGCAAAATTTGTACATGAAATATTATGAATATGCTATAGAATTCAAATGTATTTAATACCCTACACCATTACAAATGGTAACTGGGTTATTGATAATATATATAAACGAATGTCACAAAGCAAATGTAGTAAATGACCAAGTATTTACACAGGCAAGGGAGAATTATTTAAAACGGAGTAAATAATTGAACGTTTTTCATTCTTTTTGTTATTTTTTATTAATGAAATATATGTTTTTAATGCAGTTTTAAATTGTGTTTAATTTTTAATATATTTATGTCGGGCGGGAATTCTAGGAATTCATATTATTGGACCGTTTTTCATAGAAGGATCCTTAAATAGCGTTAAGTACCTGGAGTTGCTAAATGACAGAATCCTTCCAACACTGGGAAATTGCTGTAAATGGTACAATAATATTCCAACATGACGGAGCTCCTCTACATAGTACTTAACAACTGACACAATTATTAAATACGCAATTTCCAAATGAATGGAGTGGTTGTTTTGGACCATTAAAAAGGCCAGCCAGAAGTCCTGACTTGAGTCCCTTAGACTTGTTTTATTGGAGATATCTAACCACAAAAGTGTTTGATAATATCAGAGATAGACCACAGGACTTACAGGAACTGAAACATCGGATATGCGAAGCCTCTAATGAAATTAGTGTTAGACAATAGGAGAATTACATAGGTTTAGTACACATTTCATTGCCAGAGGGATACGCGTCGGCTTTGGGTACTCTAGCTCGTTGTCAAGTGTGAAGCAAGTATTTTTGTTATAAAAATACACTAAAAAGTTATTAAAAATGAGTAATTTAGCAGAAATAAAAAAAAGCCTTAGGAGCTAAAACGGTAGAAAATAAAGCTGTATTAACTGAAAGGTAAGTTATATTTTCTAATTAAATATTCGAAGTATTTAACCTGCAAATTACCCTTGATTGAAAAAATGAACAGATTGCAATTTAAATGAAACTCTTTGTGATATAACCTCTTGACGTTATATATTTGCCATTAAATATTCGTGTTACTCAAGAAGAGATTGTGGAATGGTTTTTAGAAAGGAAAGCACAAAAAGGACTGAAAAAAGTAAGACTTTTATCTATAAAATTATTTGTAAAATATACCAAAGCTTATATTATTGGTAACGATATTTACATAAAATCATTATGTACTGCGGAGATGAAAAAACATATCGATTATAATGTACAGTTAATTTCACGGAAATCCACTACACCTAATATTTCCCTGTGTTACGATGCCTTTGTTTGATTGACGTTTATTGTCAAATTGACAAATTAAGTACATATTTGCATCCGTAGCCAAAAAATCAAAATGTCAAAACTTACTGAACGACTCATAATCAAAAATAACCTAACTTTATAAAACCGTCTTCATGCTGTGAAAAAAAGTTAAAAAAGCGTTCACTTGATTTTTTAGGTGTAGTCGATTTCCGTGCAACTAACTGTACTTATTAAGTTGAGACATGAAAACAGTGTGGCACAAATTCACCAATGTAAATGTGATTGTCCAACAAGTATTGGATGGTCAGCAGCTTGCAAGCACGTTGGTGCTGTTTGTTATTCGCTCGAACACTTCAGTATAACAGGTAAAAGTAGGTATGTTGTTAAGTTTTCACCATATGAATCTATAGGTTATGTTTTTTTATAGGAAAACCATCTTGCACAAGTCAGCTTATGAAGTGGAATAAACCAACAGTTTCAGGGCGTGCTGAACATATGTCCATATATGATATTACAAAAAAAAAACAACAGCCAAATTTTGATCATGACAACTCTGAAGCTGAAAACCTTCTAAATAAATTGATTAGGTATTACGTTAACAGTCCCCTTTTGGAATGTCGAAAAGCCAATATGTATGATTTCATCAAGAATCATTCATTATACCCAGCAGTACTATTATATTAAATTAGCTTTTATACAATTCGAAAATTTTGTAAATTATACCCATACTTGTCACGTTATAGTCGAAATCACTGAAATGTCTTGAACATACCTTTGCATGCTTAGAAGGTTGTTTCTTTGATCTAATAGCTACTAACCACTTTTTCTTCAAATTACTGGATTGTGGAAATTTGTGATATTTCAGGTCCTTATTTTTTCTATAGTTTGAGGTGCACTGAGGCACAAAACAATTACTCGGCATTTTAATAATGAAGCAGACGCAGACGCCCTCTACATGCAAGCAGTCTATTACAAAATGTATGTATAATTTTTAGATTAGCTATATACATTTTCCGCTACAATGGCATGGGCCGGAGCCGCGAAAAAGTTCCTACAAATTTATTTTTGATCGCGACTTAAGAAACATTCTGTATAATAGTTTTATCCACATCAGACACACACTTTTTTGCACTATAAAAACAATTTAATTCGAAAAGCCGCGACAAATTCGACTTGATCTGTTTACTGTGAAAATAGCATATACGTCACCCGCTCGCCAGTCAATCACAGCGCGTTTTCGATCGGCTCAATTGATTCAAATATTTACGTATTTTCAAATGCTAATTTCTATTGAAAAAATGGTAATAATTTCGTAATTTTTCATTTTGCGTTTATTAAAATTAATTAAACTTAAAAAAAAAATTTTATAGGTTTTTGTAACATTAAGCAAAATGACTATTGAAGAACTCATTGAAGCTATTCGGAATGTTTGTGACGCGATTACACCACGACATTTAGTAAATGCCTTCAGTAACATGAAGCGCACAGTGGTGTTATGTGTGGAAAGTGGAAGAAATCACTTGGAACATTTGTTGTAGTTGTTTTAGTTATTAAAGTTTTATTTATTCAACAGAGATGTATCAGTTAAAATATCAATACTTTTATAACCTTAAACTGTCAAATGTAAAATGATGTCACTTTTACTTTTACAGTTTTGTTGCCAACATAAATAAAAAGAATAAAAGGGTAAAGTAAAGAATACTCATTCGATCACAGTGGTGCCAGCACAGGGGGGCAGCCGCCAATGATTTTTGCCCCCCAAAAAATTCGCTGGAGATTTTGACACCAGTGATCTTCACACACAGTCAGGACCTTCACCTACATGTTGTTCCAAAATTTCTGGCCAGCTCCAAAAAATCCCAAGTAGAGCAAAACCTTCTTTTGAACGAGGTAATACGTTTGACCACTTTGATATTGACGGTTTGAGCATCAGCAGCATATTCTTTCAGCGCTATGCGACGTTTTAAAACATACCTACGTTCAACAATGACTCAAAAAAGATTAACGCATTGGATTCTTCTCCATGTCCACAAAGAAGGTACAGCAAATATAGATTTGTTAAAAATCATTAAAGAATTTGTTTCTCGTAGTAATAGAAGAACAACCTTCGGAAAAGTGTAATTTTCTAATGTATTGAATTTTATGCAGTGAATAAGAATATACAATTATAGTACATTACAATTATCTCCTCATAAGTGTTGTGACGTTAAGATAATAAAAAAATAAAACTGAAACTACTGCTTAATAAGGAATTTTTCACAACCTTCATACATAATCGAATCAGGTAAATAAATATATATATTTTATATTCATCATGAAGTTGGAGTATGGTAAACTGGTTGCTCTGTACAACAATTTTTTGCCTCCCTCGTTCCGATCATATGAATTAATGTGTCTAATAGGCAGAAGTTTGCAAAGGTTTGCCCACATTATTATAAGAAAAGGATAAATAAGCATTTGTGATTATGAGTCAGAATTTCATAACGGATTTGCTATGAAATGACCAAACACAAGAGTCTGGTAGTTATTTCAATCAATTTTATTCAAATAATTGCGAATCATGGGCTTATTGTTACCGCTTGCACGCCGGACTGAACACGGATATGCACATTGAACGTATGCACAAGACTATCAAACACATATGTATATTTACATGGCCAGGTAGTAAAACGACATGATAAGGCCATTTATGTTGTAATGACAATAGTTAGAGAGACAAGCTTTTTGAGAGATTAATAATCCCGCACAAAGAAAAAATATCTAAAAAGTTCAGATAATGAGGTCTAGGTATAAAAAAGAGTGAAATGATGAACACAGACATTATAATTTGTACTGAAAATGGTTGGCAGACACCAGCTACTTCTTCTTATGAAATTTATACTATCCAAACAAAAAAACTTAACTCAAAATCAATAATAATGTAGGGGAGGTTGGGATTACATGGGACGCAGTAGGTATGAGAAGTTCAATTTAAATCTGGTACAAATAACTGTTTGAGTTTCATACCTCATTACTAGATGCCCCTAGCAGTTGCCTTCATTCCATAAAAGTTTAAGAAGCGTTGTCGTTTTGTCAATAATTAATAAACAAAGTCATGTTTTTTGAATGAGGAATGGGACAGTATAATGCATGAGATATGGAACATGTCCTAATCGCACATACGTATTCTGCAGACGCATAAGGTACGCTAATAACCATTCGGATACGATCGGCAACAATCAGCGGGCGTTGGTTACTCTGTAAATTGCGGATGCAATGAGGCATCAAACGTCTGCATTTTACCAGTGTTAAGATGATAACAAGTTTTCAACTAGGTGTTAGTTTGTGGAAAGGTTGTTCTAGATAAACAATTATGCCCGGTTGCACCAAGCCGTGTCAGATATGTGACACGGGATTAATTGTCTGACGCGGTGTCAGATTTTATTTTCCGTTGCGCCAACTCAAATAAAGTCGAAAAATCAGTGTTACAATAATCTTAGTTCAAAAATCGGTGTCAGTCAAAAAATTGCGTTGCATCAACCCGTGTCAGTTGTTTGAACCGGTGTCACATGAATATCTGACACCGAATTAGATAATCCTGGTAGTAGCACGGATTAAATCGATTATAACAATTTTTTATACTTTTCCTAAGTGCTAATATTTTATTTGTATCTTTATCATTGTTTATATTTGATTTTCATTTTTATACATATTATACTTACATATTTTTAATTTATTCCCTATATCGTGCGGAAATTTGGAAATTTTGAAACGTAAAGTAAAATGCATACAATTTATTATTATATTATTATTTTCATACCTACATAAAAACAAACTAATTAGTACTGCATTTGTAGAAAATGTTAGTTTACTTCAAGTTCAAGTAGTAGTTGTTCCAATGATGGAGTTGAGTGTATGTCGGCGCAAATTCAATAAAACAACTAACACCCTTTTAACAGCTTTATTTTGACTTGACTAAAAAGTGCATGTATTGTCTTACTGACTAATTTGCACACTGCCTAATATCTTGGCGTCTAACGCCTCAGAGGTTAGCCTCTAGCTCTCTTGACCCCGTTCAACTCCTTGCAAACATCTGGGGTACAAAAATGGACATAATATCCAACATAACCCAACAGTAGTGATGAGGAACAGAGAGTAACGCCTCGAAGAATTCGTCGTGTAAGAACTGTTCGAGAACGTAGCCGTCCATTTGAAATTTACGACGAGGTTGACTTCAAAGCACCTTTTCGATTTAACAAGGCGACAGTTCGCGAATTGTTAAACATTTTTGGCCACAGGCTAGAATACCTATGCGACGAACAAAAATTTTCCTGTTTCTCCCATCAACCAACTACTGCTCACCCAGTGCTGCAGCAGCTACATTTCAACAGGCACTTGGAGATCACATAAATATCCACAAATCAACGGTCTCGAGGATAATTCGCAAAGTGACGCACGAAATCGGGTCACTGGTCAGGGAAAACATCAGAATGCCTTCATCCTCTGACGAGAAATCGAATGTTAAACGCGATTTCTTTATAATTCGCGGATTTCCTGGTGTTATTGGTATGATTGGCGTAATACATATCCTAACCTAACATTTTGTACTTGCAGGGGCGATAGATTGTGCCCACGTTCCTATTCAGTCGCCAGGTGGTGTTAATGCCGCTGTATCGCAACAGAAAAGGATATTTTTCTTTAAATGTCCAATGTGTTTGCGATGCGAATCTAAAAATTAGACATATTATAGCTCGGTGGCCAGGTTCAGTACACGACAGTACTTACAATTTTTAATGATTCCCAACTAGCGGCTGAATTTGAAAATGGGAATTACAGAAATGATATTCTCTTGGGAGACAACGGATATGCATACAAATAGCCAACGATACTTATTGACTCCTCTTCTAAATCAAGCAACACCAGCAGGAAGCAATTATAATTCGTCCCAAATTTCTACCAGAAATCCAATTGAACGTTGTTTTGGTGTTGTAAACCGTAGATTTTCCATTTTTCCTATCGTTAACAATTCTTGTTTTTCTGTTTCGGTGTATTTTTCCTAATTTTTATGTTCATTATTTCTAATTTTACTCATACTTGAAAAAAATCAGTTGAAAACTTATTCAAAACTGAATTGAAACAAATGTCAATTTTTTATTTTCCCCTATATATGTTACCAACTGATGTATAAATACCCCTAGACAGGGTGTCAGATCATGTAACACCGGGATTAGCTAACACGAGATTGAATACTGTTTAATTCACGTTGGCGCAACCCGATTAAATGTGACGCCGGTGTCAGAATTAATCCGGGATTGGATAATCCTGTATGTAACACCGCTTGGTGCAACCGGGCATTAGTGTTTTACCGTGAATATTTTAAATATGGAAAACATACTGCCAGAATGTTACACGTACAAATTTATAGACGATAGAACTGTTCGAATAAAGATAGATTCCAAAGAAGAAGTAGAGGTTAGTTTATAGTGCATGTATATTAACATGTCTCACCTGAGAATAGTTATTCTCTCATGGTCTTTGAACAATAAAACATGCGTCAACCACAGTTACAACTGTGGTTGACGCATGTTTTATTTTTGCAGAAATGGTTATGCGATTTAGAAGATAAAATAAAAGTTACTTATCGAATTACCAAAACGTTTAAAGTAGGTTCTGTAAGACCAGTGAATGTCTTCAAGAGAATCTATCACTGCCATTTTAATACGAGATCCCAAGATGTATCTTTAACGCGAACCAAAAATACAAACTGTCCACACCAATTGTTTGTTAAAATTCAGCGAGAACTGGTGAAACTGAAATCGTCAGAGTTCAATATGCTTGTTCGTGACTGTCCATGCATCATGGAGTTTCAAAATGATCATAACCATACCATCCTAACAGCAGCAGCGTTACGTTATAGGCCAATTGCAGATACGACAATAAAAAGGTTTATTGAATTATTTGAGCCTGGTCATGTGCATGATTCCAGTGCTTATCATACCTACTGCATTGAAATGATGAACCATTATATAGATGAGGATGAAGATTATGTCATAGATAGACGATTTTTTCCTACCAAGAATGATGTACAAAATATATGGAAAGCTAACTTCAAAACTTTATATGGTGAAAGAACTTACCACAAGCAAATGAAATACTGTTTGTGGATTCAACATGTAACTAAATTTTTTTTTCACACAGCCCCCTGCTGGTGGACTTCCCATTGGTTGCATCTTGACCAATAGTCAAAAGTTTGAAGTCTTTCTTGAAGCGGTTAAATCGCTGTTCGAAAAATTTCCATCGGTGATCTTAACTGATGACGACTTAAGTGAAAGAAAAGCGCTTAAACTCATGTGGCCTAACGCAACGATGATCTTATGTATTTTCCATGTGTTAAGGCTGTACATACGCCGCACTGAAACAGTTTTTGACGTTTGCTGTTTTTATTTTTTAATTAAATAATCTGGATTTTTTTCTCAAATATGCATAATACTAATCCCCTTCAAGTCTTCGTGTCCGTTTCAACATTTTTGTTTATACTGACAAAAAAATTTACGTAATGAGGAAAAAAAAATTTTTTTTAATTTGGTAGAATCACTCTCCAAGGTCTGAATAGTATTTTATTTTACGGTTAAATAGTATTTTTTTTTAATCCGATTAAAAATAACTTCAATATCAAAGGAAAACTATTCGAATTTTTGTGGCAATCATACGCTGCCCTCTAGGCGATGAAAAATTGAATGTAGGATGGTACACTCAGTACCATAAATAATAATATAGGTCAGTTGAGTCGCCCTAGCTGATCACCCATAGACCTATCGTTTCTTTGACAGGCTCATAAATCATTAGGTAGGAATAGTATTTATTTTACGAAAAAATTGAAATACATACACTAAAGATTTATTTTATTTTTCATATAGCAATCCAGCGACAGATTTAAAATATTAAAAAGATTTACTTATGTATATTATTAATATTATGTACATATGTAATATGTATACATATTATGGTTTATTTATTTTGATTGTAGAATATCATACCACTTTTCCTGAATACTGCATCATTTGTAATTTTTATCCGATTGATTTCAATTTTTTGTCAACATTCACAAAAAATAGTTATTTTTGCAACAAGTACCTAAAATCCGAAGTTCACTATTTTTGAGAAATATTTGTTGTTATGACATTTACATAAATTGCATTATGTATGATATGTCAAAGACATATCTTACATAATAAAAGGTTTGAATGTGTTTTAGGTGTTTTAGGGACCATAACAAAAAAATATTGTTTGTAACACGTAAGAAAATAAACGTTGCTTGGAATTAGAAAAACACCTAAATCGTGAGTTGCATTGACAATCCAATTCAAAAAAATTTAATCAATCAAATTGCCAGAATATTTCAAATCTCAATGAATCAGGTGTAATGAAAAAACATCTACGGTTATCACTAACAAAACTGTTAACATAAACTGCCTTTTGTTTGCTAATATTTACTAAAGATTTGTTTCCAAACCTGTTTTCCATTTTAGAATATTACTGTACCTAGGTACCCAAATTTTGACTTGCTTAGTTGTTCACAATTTTTATCAATAAAGTTTCCATGGATTGTCAAGCCGTTTTTTCTACCAAATCGAGTACCAAATTTGTCATTTAATTAATCTTGGAGCCTTTGCTTTTGGAAAATGACATTTGCCTTTTACTCGTGTGATTTTCGTTGCAAAAGCAAAAATTAGACCACTTGTTATATTATATACCTATGAAAAATATCAATATGAAATTTTATAAAAATAGAAATTGCAAATGTTTGATGATTTTTCCCTTTCACTTTTGATCACTGTATTTAATATTATGCATCGGGTTCATTAACATGTCTCCTCAAGGTTGACGTTGAAGAGTGATTATGAAGAGAAATTTTAATGAACACCCGATATAAATACTACGGGGCAGCCAAAACAAAAGACAGCGGGAAGGACATCGGTTCTAATTACACCGATTGTACAACAGCTGAAAAAAATTGCCGCCTAATTGTACACTAAAATGTAAAGAATAATCTCGAAGTAACTGAAATGTAGTTGTAAATATGAAACGTGCCACATCTGGCATAGAAATTCTCTCTATGCAGACTAGTGTCTTGTCTTGTCTTACGTATATTTAGTTTAGGCGTATACCTAATAGCGAAATATTATCTATCTAGTGCTTAGAGACATTGTGATTGATTTTTATAATTGATTTTACTTGTGCTTTCTTTGTTGGATATAATGGATCGTAAACGTCGTATTGCGAGAAAGGATGGAAGTGCATACAAAAAAAAGAGTTTGAAAAATCGTATTAAACGGTAAGTAAAATAAAAAATCTCCTAAACTAACACATTGTCCAAACATTAAGAAAGTTATCAAATGTATTCATTAATTTTAGTATTACATCAAAAAATATCCGGAATAATGTGCCCCAATGTGACACATTAGAATCATTAGACGAATCGACACTTTCCAGGGAGATTCTCGATGATTTGTAAATACACTATAAATCTCATCGTGCTTTTAGGAAACATTTAAAAAAATCTCCTAAACTAACACATTGTCTAAACACCAAGAAAATTATGAAATGTATTCATTAATTTTAGTATTACATCAAAAAATATCCGAAATGATGTGCCTTAATGTGACACATTAGAGTCATTAGACCAATCGACACTTTCCAGGGAGATTCTCGATGATTTGTAAGTACACTATAGATCTCATCGTGCCTTTACTAAAGTCCCTTTAGTAAACATATCACAAATATTTTTAGGTCCCCTCTTGATATCGAAATCCATCCATCGATTGAAAAACATCAAGATTTTATAATAACAGGACGTAGAATAGTTAACGTAGACTACTTCTTCAAACAAATGAAACAGCTTAATGACCACCATCCATTTAGCTGCAATTTTTTTTATATGGATGTGGTTTCTGAAAAAAGAGAGGGACTTATTTCCTCATTTATATTCAAATGCAAAATGTGTAATGTGGAAAAAAAGTAATTTCCACCGAAAATGTTGACGGATCTGGGCTGAATTTAAATTCTGCTGCTGTTTTGGGTGCTATTTCTACGGGAGCTGGTCATGCACAACTTGAACAGCACAACTGTGGCACAACTGTTCCACAGTTATCTCAGCGCCAGTACGAGAAGGGACAAGAACAGATTTCCAGCAAAATTTTAGATACTGCTTGGGAGTCTATGGAAGAGGCTGGGAAAGAAGAGGCCCGACTGGCTCGTGAGATTGGAGATGTTGACGTTGAAGGAATCCCACTGATTACGGTTATAGCAGACGGAGCGTGGTCTAAACGATCTTATAGAACCAATTACTCCGCTCTCTCTGGTGTTGTAAGTATCTATAAAAAGAGTTGAATGATGACAAAAGTTTTCAGTGTTTCATACGATCAATATCTATTACCCTTGTTTATAGGAAATTTTTTTATACTTTTGTTCCCTTCAACACTCGTAAAGTTTGGCCAAGCATTTCAGTTACACCCTGTATATCCATCATTTTTATTTTTAGGGGTGCATTGTTGGAGCTAAAACAGGCAAGTTACTGTATGTTGCAGTACGAAACAAGTTTTGTCCCATTTGTGCCAAAACAACTGCCAGTAACCTGGACGTACGCGCCCACAACTGTTTTAAAAATTGGTCCGGGACATCTACTTCAATGGAGGCTGATATAATCGTGGAGGGTTTTAAAACTAGTATGGAAATGCACGGTCTGAAATGCTATGTATTTATATAAGAAAATTATTTTATTTTACAAATAAGGTTAGCCACTGCCGGCATGATCCCCTTTAAAAAAGGGGTATCTAGGTACAAAAATAAGCATAGGATTATGCAACAAGTATTTTTTTATTATACAAATTATTTCAATGTAATTATTATGTATTATTATTTTATTTATATTATATTATTATTTAATTTATTAAAAATGTATTGATTTTTGTTGTAAATTATATTAATGGTATTTGAGAAAAGACTGAATGTTTTATTTATGTTTTTATAGATTAATGCAAATTTTTTTAATTATATTACGTTTTTTATTTATTCTGTTTCATTTTTTTCAATTATTATCAGTGTAGGTAGGTATTTAAATAATATTTAGTTTCAATGAAAGTTATTTTTCATTGAAATTAAATGTTAAATGCATTGAATAATTTGAATGTTTTCGTAAATTGTATAGTAAAGAAAAAGAAACAAAAATCGATTTATTGGTCGAAGGAGGGTACGGTCAGGGTGTCAGGTAGTTAAAGTACCACAAAGCTCATTCATGTAGTTTATATGGGTACTAGAATGCCTTGATTCATAAACTTTTTGCGCTGAGTGTACAATTTGCCGATGCAACGGTGTTCGGGTGTGTCGGAAGAGTTCGGATAGCATTTGCTGAATCGGTCTCTGTCCCCCGAACTTTACTTACTCTCTCTACAATACTTTGGGATAAAGTGAATGTGTCCCCTTAAAAGCCTGTTAGAAATGGCTTACTATGACTAAACATAGAGTTCATAAAGATAAAACTCAATGTCGTTATAAGCTTTTTACAGATATTTTGATTTCAAAAAGCGTCGAAGACACTGAGACTGCTGTAATGAATTTTTATGCCAACTGTTCGTATGAAAACTTTGTAAATTATGTAGGGAATATGATAGATCGAATGGAAATGTGGTGTTTACTTTATAGAAACACTCTTATGATGCGTGGCAGAGATACAAATAAATTATACAGAAGTTATGTTCCGATTACTTAAAGATATTCCGTTAGAAAGTAAATACCAAGGCGTTTAATTTAACTCAACTTGCAGATTTTTTAATTACCAGTTTTGAATCGTATTTTAGACAACGTATAATGGACCTTGGACTATTCGATCGAGGAAACTGGGAACTTGATTAGTTGTTTAAAACCAAAAACAACACCAGACATTTATAATGTGTGCAATAAAACCTTACAAACACTTGTGAACGAAATCGCAAAACCAATAACCATATTAATCAATAAATGCTTTCATGAGGGATGGTTCCTACACGAGTTATATATTGGCAGAATTACACCACTACATAAGAAGGGTAATAAGGAAGTTTGCGATAATTATAGACCTATCGCGGTGCTGCCAGCTGTATCAAACATCTTTGAACTAGCCCTTAAGAATAGAATGATTAATTTTCTCGATAAAATGAAACTACTTAACAATGGACAACACGGATATAAAGAAAACAGAAGTACATCTACTGCAGTACAAAGTGCAATTAACGCAATTCTCGAATGTCTCCACAAGAACGAAAAAGTTTCCATGATTAACTTCGATCTTAGCACGGCGTTTGATAAACTCTCGCACGGTATTCTATTAGACAAATTATACTTTAATGGATTTCGTGGTAGAGTTTATGCACTGCTGAGGTCATATTTGAGTGATAGGTCTCAAGTAGTTTTCTGGAATCAGCGGGAATCTGAGTCTATCACAGTGAAGTTTGGCGTTCCTCAGGGATCGGTTTTGGGACCATTATTGTTTATTGTATTCATAAATGACATAAGGATAACAAAATTACAAAAATTAAAAATGTCTGGTAAGATAAAACAACTCTTAATACATTTAGAAGTTATTACTAATTCGACTGAAGAGATTCAAAGAACTTTTTACCCTCAACACAGAATCCAAAACGGCCGTAATTGCTGCAGTAGTTTGTCCAAGGTTTAAGATGCGCTGGTACAATGCATTTAAAGGGAGTACAGTTCAAACATCTATCAAAGATATTCAGGCATGGTTGGTTTCAGCGGTAGCGAGTTTTGTAAATAATGAGAGTAAAAAAACAGAAAGTGTTGAGCTTAAAGATGATCCTTTTTTTGATTTTCAAGAGGAATATTTGCAACCATCAGGGTCTTTATCAACTTCGAGGCCAAATACTTCAAATACATTTGCAAGTACAAGTTCCATAAATACCTCTACTTCTTTAAGTGAACTAGAAGTTTTGAAATATTTGAATGACACGAGAGTTAATTTGGACATGCTTGATGAGTATAAGTATATCAAATTAGTTTATATAAAATATAATACAATACTCCCATCTTCCGCCCCTGTTGAGCGTCTTTTTTCATTCGCACGAATAGTTAATGCCCCACGAAGGCATGCCTTGACCGATACCAATTTTGAAAAATTGGTTGTTCTTAAAGCCAATAACCAATAATAAATGTTATTTTGTTAATATTATCTAAAATTGCTACTTGAGAGATAACATGAACTTATTTGATCATAAGAATCGTCCTGTATTTATCAGAATCTTGAGATATCTCACCAATTAATATCAGCGCATTACTTCCATTACTTCTCAAATTTCCAGGAGGCAATTTAATCTCACCCTTTACCTTTGATGCTAAACTTGTTCCATTAAAGCTGTCACTTGATCCATTTGATCATTTGAATGAATATTCAACAATTAAGAAGGCTTTAATAATGTTAAAGAAAGAGACACCTGAAATTAATTGGACCTCTCCGTATCATTCAGTTTCCTATTATCTCAAAATTCTTATTGGATGCTTAATATCAGGTATCATTATTTTATACTGTTATAAACGAGCCAAAGGACCAACTCTGGCAGCATTAGTATTCAAGCTTCTCCCGAGTGTCAAAGCAGAAAATGATTTATCATTTAGTCAACCAATCATTGACTTTTTAATATTCCTGATTTTACTTATTGGACTAGGACTCATTTATAGGTTGTTATCAAAGATAAATAATCTCATGAAATGTCACACATTAAAATGTACAGAATGTCAAATTTGGTTTGGACCTCATATTGATTTGAGATTTGATTATTTTGGGTCACCTCTCACTGTTGCATTGAAGACGATAACGACTACATCTACAATGTTCTTTCAGAACAATACAAGTGGTAATGTCTCATGCACTGATGGTGTCTTACATGTTACAGGATGTCCCTCGGTTATTAGTCTATTAGGTCATACAATCATTGTTGATGGATTGCCATCATGCACCATGTTTAATTTATATCAAATAACCCACTAAACCTAAATATCGTATAATAATATATACAATTCACAACCAATGCTCCACAGTAGATATATTTTGCACATTACATTTTTTCTAAAACAAAATTGGACTAGAAAAAGTTGAAATGTTTAAAATGTCTAATAATACATGGGAACGAGCTGTAATAGATATATCCCTGTACCTGTTCTGGAAGCAGTTCAATTCAGTGGTTTATCGAAATTTAGAAGTTGAGGGCACTTCAGAGGCTGCAGAAACCATAAATGAGAATGAAATAGAATCTATAGAAACAGAATTGACTGACTCAGAAGTAATTAAAACTAAAGTCGTAATAAAATTTGTGAAAGAAAATACTCCAGAGAAAATGGAATGCATCAATATAACACAAGCAGCAGAAAAAACTTCATAGGTAAGCATTTCTCCAGCGGAAGAAATTATTCCACAGAGAGTAGAAAGCAAGGGCGAGTTGTGGGATGTACCATGTACCATTGGTTATAGTTAACAAGAAACCAAGTGCTGTTTACAGTGGTAATGTGGCCTTGGTTCTTTTTACATAAAATGGTTTGTGTTAAAAACTGAAAGTTTTTTTTTATTGGTGATTGGTTTCGCGGCTTTGCTGTATCATAAAAAAAAACTAGCTTAGGAAATACCGTAGTTTAAAATCAGAACACCTGGCCGCCAATAAATTGAAAATTTTTGAAATAACAAGTAACAGCTGAATGTTTTTTAGAATGCACCGCCTGATAGTGTTGCAAAAATGAGGATTGTAGTCTACAGCAGGACAGGTTAATAAATGAAAATAATTACAAAGAGCAGCTAGATGAATTTAGAGATAGGGTTGAAACTAGTACCAGTAATTCTTGCAATGTAAACGAGGTTGTACTACTTGAAGGCCGTCCTGCAACCGTTATTATTTTAGAAGGTAAGTTAGGTTTTAATAAGAAATGGAAATTAGGTACAGCTAGAAGTTTTATTTTAACCAGCAACACACTAGAGAACAATAATGGGTCGTCGAATTCACAAGATCAACCAATATAAATAGTAGTTTCAAAAGACGCCTCAGATGATTTGGAAACCGATGAAGCTTGTAATGAGTTTCAAAGAAGCGGTGAAATTTTTTGCCCCTTACCTACAGCAAGCAAGAATGTTTGAAAAGTGTCTAATTATTGAACCTGCTGCAGATGCTGCATTGGAATCAGAAGATAGTTTTACTGACAGCGATTTTAATCCACAAGATTTTAGCAGTAGCTCTGAAACATTTTTTATTACACAGTGAATTTGTATAAGAAGAGGGGCTCGATGGAATCGAATAATTATTGTAAGTTGATAAAAAATTTGATATCAATAACGTTTTTATTGAAACATTATTTTTTCACGTTTAAAGGATTTCATTATCGTAAACACTTCGCAAGAGCAGCAACGTCCATTGGTGTAAGAAAGTAATCAGTGTGTTAATTGGACCAATAATAACACAATGGAGATCAGAACTTTGGACAAGTTATTTACAATTGTTGCTGCTGAATTAAATGCACTGTTCAACAGTAACTTTACAGAAAATCAGTACAAAAACAAATGACAGATAGATAATTTATTTTCGAGAGGACAAGTTACATACATGAGAATAACAAAGGTACAAAACAACTGTTTTGGAACGGGCGTATAAAAATACGAGGACAAGAACAAAATAGGGTATGGCAGGAAATTCTTCGAATTCAGTGAGGAAATGGATCGAATATTTCGAAAGAAAAGAAATATAAACCCAATTATTCTTCTGGATGCAGAAACCATAAAACAAAGTGTTGCTTTGAAGGTAAAGTTCGACTGCCTCTCTTAAGAGCTGTGCCAGATTTGTCGAGGAATTTTGATAGGTGTTGTGTTGTTGACAAAAGTTTCTTTTTGACTCTTTGAATTTCTTGTTACCTATATCAAAATTTGTGTTACATTCTTCAAATTGGCTTATACCAATGCCGAGGCTTACGATATGCTTGCCGTATATTTTGTATGTTTTCAAAATGCACCTATTGCGGAACGTGAATATGCTGCCAGATATCCTGTACGAAGGCACTACAGTAGAAGAGTATTTTGGCGACTGGCATTACGTTTAAGGCAAACAGGAAGTGTATGACCCATTCCAGCTCCTATCAGAAGATGTCCGGTAAGGAATAAAGACAATATTATAAACGTTATTCTTGCGTATGTGGAAGCGGATCCGCATGTAAGCACAAAAGAAATTTCCTTAGACCTAGGTATAAGTGTCAGTTCAGTGTTCTGAATTTTAAAAAATTTTAAATGACATCCTTATCATGTAGTTTTACACTAGGCCCTGTTAGAAACATATTTTGACAGGCGGCTCGACTATTGCTATTGGCTAAGAGAGATGTGTAACGAATATCCTCAATTCCTGTCCCTGGTTTTATGGACTGATGAAGCCACTTTTACTAGCTGTGGCAGAGTTAATTTACACAATATGCACTATTGGTCACAAACAAATCGTCATTGGATGCGTGAACTGGATCTCCAAAACAGGTGGAGTGTAAACGTGTGGACAAATTAACATACAGGAAACATTTTTGTCAATTGTGTTAACAACAGATGAAGCTGGATTTACCCGCGAATCTTTAATATATAATATCCATATCTGGGTAGACGAAAATCCTTACGCTGTTAGGGTAACCATTTTCAGCATCAATTTTCAATCAATGTTTGGGCAGGAATTATAAACGGACGACTCATTGGACCTCACATAATGCCACCACGCGTAAATGGAGAAGAATACCTAAATTTCTTGCAAAACGTAGCGTTTCAATGACTGGAAAAATTATCGTTAGAGACTGGCGCAAACATGTGGTATCTGCATGATGGTGTTCTATGTCACAATGTATATTGTACGTGATTGGTTAAAGACAATTTTTCTGGACGATTGATAGGAAGAAATGGTCCTGTAGTTTGGCCTGCCCGGTCGCCAGGCTTGAATCCATGCGACTTCTTTTTATGGAGGTATATAAAGGATTTGGTATACTCGGGCCCAATTGATACCATCGAAATTTTGCAAGAAGGGGTAGAAAATGCTGCTGCAATGATTCGCAACAACAGAATAATGTTAGAAAGGGTAGAAGGATCATTTCGGCGGCGTCTTCAAGCTAACATTCAGAATAACAGTGGCCAATTTGAAGATTTATTATGATTGATTAATGTTTGTTGAGTGCATTTCTCGCATAATTTAAAAAAATAAAATTCAAATAAAACTACTATTTTAACCCATAACAATACGGATCGCAACGGTGTGAGTAAGTTTGGTTGCCTCTTTTTATGCTCTATCGAGCAGTGATCGTCGTTTCTTTAAACATCGATTCTTTTTTGTTTTTTAAACGCCAACTTCAGTTTTTCTTATAGGCGTACTTTCTACTTTACACATCATCGGATAGTACATGTTTTTCTAAATTCATCGATGTACTACACATGGTATTCAGATTAAATTAATTAATAAATAGCAATCATCTCAAATCAAGCAGCCTAAACTCGCTTAGTTTGTGTTGTTACCATGGTAATTTATAAACAATTTCAAATTTTAAAATTTGAGGGTTGTCACAAGCGACAAATTACAATAATAATTATTTCCCGTGAATTAAATTAAATTATGTTTTCGAATAATGAAAAGCGTGATACGATGCGTGTATTATTCATCACATAGAAACTCTATCCTAACAACACAACGATACGCAGAAACATATCCTGAAATAAGACAACCATTTAATGGAATTTGGGGCCTTTGAAAAACTAAAAAACAAAATATGTATGGAAGCCGAGGAAAACAAAGAAAATATTTTAGCCGCGGTAAATATCTAAACACTGGCTTTGACAGAATTATGCAATTTCAACCATTTAGGTGAACGAGAATCCTGGTAACTCGATAAGAGAACTGAGTCATAATTTGGAATTACCTCGATATCAGATTCAAACAGTTCTAAAGGAGGAAGGATTTAAACCATTTAAAAACCATGTGACACAGACATTGAGACCTGGAGACGAAGTTCACAGACTCCAATTTTGTGAGTGGCTTCTTGATAAATACCAACTTAACGAGGATTTTCTGAAAAATATTATTTGGACTGATGAATATTCATTCACCAACTTGGACATGTTCAATCGTCATAATGAACATTATTGGGCCAAAGAAAATCCCCGTACCTATAGAGAAGCAAGACCACAACACCGATTTGGTATCAATGTCTGGGTAGGTTTATGGGGAGAAAGGGTTATTGGTCCTCATATTTTCGAAGGTACTCTAACCGCTCAACGTTACATTGACTTTATAAACCAAGATTTGATGGAATATTTGGAGAATGTCCCACTGAATCAACTACGGCAAATATGGTGGCATCAGGATGGGGCTCCAGCGCATAATGCGCAGATTATTAGAGAACGCCTTAATGAACTTTCCCTGAACAATGGATCGGAACCCATGGGCACCCATTGGCCAGCCAGATCACCTGACATGAACCGCTTAGATTTTTTTCTTTGGGGATACGCCAAAAATAAAATTAACACTTATAACAATGGCGAAGAGCTGAGGAATGCTCTTTTGGGAGTGATGCGTAATATTCCACGTAGCACGATAGCGCGAAGTTTAGACAATGGAGTACGGAACCGTTTACGGTTGTGTATTAGAGAAGACGGGAATTTATTTGAACATCTACTTTAAATTTAATTTATAATATATATGAATAAGTTTCGGCGTAACACTGTATTTTTAGAAGAGAGTTTTTATGTTATGAATAAAAAATACACACATCATATCAGTCTTTTCATTATTCAAAAACATAATTTTAGTTCATAGATCATGATTAATAATAATTATGGCAATTTGTCACTTGTGCCAGACCTTAAATTTCTTATATTTTGAAATTGTTTATAAATTACCATGGTGACAATACAAACTAAGCGAGTTTGGGCTGCTTGATTTGAGATGATTGCTGTATTAGATACATTTTTTAAATTTTAACAATTAAAATTAAATCTGAATACCATATGTAGCACATCGATGAATTTGGAAAAAATTGTACTATCCGATGATGTGAAAAACTGAAAAACTAAAGTAGGCGTTCAAAAAACAAAAACGAATCGATGTTTAAAGAAACGACGATCACTGATCGATAGAGCATAATAAGTTGCTTTGAGAATGTTTCTACAAATTTAAAAAATATTTAGAAATAAAAAAGTTATGGGCGATTTTCAAAAATTGTAATTTTCAGTTTTTTTCACTTTTTCAGAAGATCGTTCAAGATAATTCAAATTTGTCGTAGGATTATTATTGAGCACTAAATTTAGCAACTTTGTCAAATTTATATGGTCTATCTATTATACTAAGCGCGATCCCCATGCTGGAAACGGAATTTCAGCCACCCTGTATATTATATTATATTTAGACATTTACAAATATAAACTTTCCTATAAAGATACTAAATTGTAAAAATTGTGTTATAAATACTTGTGAGAAAGAATTTTCTTGTTGAAATTTCAGTGTGGTAATGATTTCTTTAAAACACATGTTGCGTAATAATCTGACTTTTACCTTACTCAAATTAATATCAAATCAAGGCTATTATGAATTGGTAGTAGATAAACAATTTTAACTCGATAAGTAGAACGTTTATAACAAAAAAATATATAGCAAAGTTGTTGCTCTTGCAAAGTTTTATTAGCAATTAAAATTAATGTACTTATTTTTGTTAAACCCTGTATATAAAAGTACGTTATTAAATATTTTATAACAAATTCCCACAAAAATTCTAACCTATAAATTCGTTTTTTAGTTTTTGTGTTAATTTCCCATTATCATGGAACTTTTGCATGAACTAACTCAAGACGAAGATTTTGTGGAAATTGTTTTTATGTTTGCTTATCCTAGACAAGCCCAGGTTTTTAGAAATCGACCAGATCATTTCCAAAAATGGAATGAATCTGAATTTTAACAAAGACTTAGATTGTCAAAAGACACTGTGAGATATGTAATTGATGAAATTGCAGATAATATTGCTTCCCCTACAGGCAGGTCAGTAACTTATTTAAATATATATGGGTATCTTATGTTGATTTTTTTAGACATCATGCATTACGCATGTAGAAATGATTTTTGTTACTTTACGAATTCTTGCAACAGGATCTATCCTGTAAGTAACTGGTGATTTTAATGGCATTGATAAATCCACAGCAAGCAGAGTTGTAAATAAAGTTGCAATAGCAATTGCCTGGCGAAGAGACCAATTTATAAGTATGTTCAATACTGATGAAGAAATACACCAAGAACGGCAAAGATTTTTTAATATTAGTCGCTTCCAAGATGCATAGGAGAGCATTAGATTGCACACATATTAAAATACAATTTCCCGGTGGACCTCTAGGAGAAAATTATAGAAACCGAAAAGGCTTCTTTTCTCTTAATACACAAGTGTTGTGTGACTCCGAGTTACGAATTCAAAATAGTTTGTAGTTGGCTAGGAGCTTCTCATAATTCCATAATATTTAGGCACTCTCGGTTAAGGACAAAATTTAAAAGAGGAGACTTTGGAGAAAATATAGTTGTAGGGAGACAGTGGTTAGGGCATTAAAAATTACCTTATAACACCCCTTGCAAATCCAGCTTAACATCTTTTTAATGAATCTCAAAGTCGAACAAGAAATCCTATAGAGAGATGTTTTGCAGTTTGGAAAAGGCGTTTTCCAATTCTTGCTTTAGGAATTCGAATTAAATTGGATAGAGTGGAGGCTGTTGTTATTGCTTCTGTAATACTACATAATGCTTGTGCAAGACGTGATACAATACCTCTTGTCAATAATGAAATTGAGGCAGCAGTAAATTTTGTTAACATTCAAAATGTTCCTGCTAGACAGACAAATGGTCTTGGTATCAACAATAGAGATGTTCCATTTTAAAAAATCCCGTTTTTTTCTGTGAGAAATGTAAAACTACTATATTAATAATACACTACAGCAAAAAACTTTTTTTAGTCAATATTTATACATAAATATCTGATGTGCCCAACCCATGACTTTCTTATACTTACGGATAGTATCACAATAATTACTTTTCCTAAAGAAATTAAGTTAAATTTCTTGTAAAAATTTTGAAGGTTTCCAGCAATTTTCAAATAGTCTCTGTCGCACTTATTGCAATACGCATAAATCTGTCCTTGTCCCACGCATTATAACCGAATTTTACGACAAAAATGTGTTTTATTTAAGATTTTTGACCTATTACTCACTTAAAAAAATCTCCCGGTATGAAATTACATTTATTTATTCATTATTATTGTTTTCGGTACCATAGGTGAATTTAATTCCTGATATTGACAATAATTTAAAAAATTTAAAAAACTAATAACAAAGTGTTTATGGGTTTATTCAAAATGAATTGTTAGATTCTATTTACCATGTTTATCGCAATTTAATTCTTACTGAAATAAAGAACACACAATACATAGCAATACAAGCAGACGAAACAACAGATTCAGCTACACTTTCTCAGTTAGTCTTTATTGTTCGCTATTAATTAAATGGAAAAATTTACGAAATGTTTATGGGATTTATACAAACAGAAGATCATACAGCGGATGGCATTAGCAACAACATTTTAAAACAGTTAGAAAAAATTGATATTAACCAAACTCCTGAAAAACTAATTTCGCAAAGCTGCGACGGCGTATCAGTAATGAGTGGAAAAACTAATGGTGTTCAAGCTAAAATTAAGGCAGTTTATAAGAATGTGTATTTCATACACTGTTACGCTCATCAATTAAATTTGGTTATCGAACGTGCAGCCACGCAAAATAAACAGATCCGGATTTTTTTCTGCAACTTAGATAGTTTTCCAACTTTTTTTTTCAAGCGCACCGTTGTACTAGACGATGTAGTCAAAAAGCGTCTTCCAAGATCTGCACCAACACGGTGGAATTTTAAATCGCGATGTGTAATAAGCGTCTTCAAATATAAAAAAGACCTAATTACATGTATGGATCAAATTATTGATGATTCCACCAATGATCAATCGAGAGTCAGAAAACCTATATAAAAATACTCTCGCCGATTAGGATTTTAATTACTGGTTACATTTTTTTAATAAAATTATGCCAAATTGTGACATACCCTTCAACCAATTGCAACACCGGGAAATCGATAGTATTACAATGGAGTCATATACAGGGTGCCCGTTTTTCGACCTTAAGCTTGGGGTTCTCGGTTATCTTTAGAGATACGAAGTCGGTTAAATTAGGGCAAAGTTGCGCATTCTTACGTTGACCAATAATCCAAAGACAAATTTGAATTATCTTGAACGGTCTGCTGAAAAACTGAAAAAAACTGATAATTGCGATTTTAGAAAATCGCTCATAACTTTTTTATTTGTGAAAATTTTTTCAGCCTGCAAAAACATTTTCATAGCAACTTTTTATGCTCTACATTAATAAATAGAAAAAAACTTTTTTCGACGTTTTGTTTTTGAAATATCTTCATCAGGTTCATTTTTTCTTATGGCCGCCATATTTGATTTTTACCATTTTGAATGCAACTTTTTTTTCTGATTACGACAATGTATCACACATTGTGATTAAGTTTGACATTTTATCCAAAATTCTACAAAATCTTTTTGGTGAAGAGTGCCTTGAGAACAAAATTTAAAACAAAACTATCACAGTTACATTCAATTTTGAGTGTCACTTTGGCATATTTTATCAAAAACATGTCATTTTCTAGTGAAGAAAAGCGAGATATGCTAGAAATTTATTATGCATCACATCGAAATGTGCAAGTTACATCGGACACGTATCTTCAACGTTTTCCAGATAGAGTTCAACCTTCTTTAGGTTATTTTTTAACTCTACATAGAAATCTTGGCGAATATGGTTCTTTTGGTAAGCCTAGGCGAAAATATGGTGAAAGACCCATTGCAAATGAAGATGAAATATTACAAGCAGTAAAGCCTCTTTGATTTTATAGTCTTACTCTTATAAGTAATATTATTTTCCATTAAATGCATAGGTCCAAGAAAATCCTTCTGTTTCGACCAGACAAATTGCAGCGGACATGAACTTATCACATAAACTCGTATGGAGAACCCTTAAAAAACATCATTATCGGCCGTATAAAACCCATATCACTCAAATTCTTCATCCTGGAGATAGTGTACGAAGGGTAGCGTTCTGCAGATTTTTAATGCACCAGATACGTGAAAATCCTAATTTTCTTCAAAATGTGATATGGACTGATGAGTGTAAATTCACCAATTCGGGAATGTTTAATAGGCATAATGAACATATCTGGTCTGTTGAAAATCCCCGCAAACACCAAGGACGACGACCACAAGTACGCTTTGGATTAAATGTATGGGTCGGTTTATTGGACGACACAGTTATTGGTCCATACATTTATGAGGAGAATTTGACTGCTGATAATTATCTGTATTTCTTAAGGACGTTTCTCACAGACTATGTCGACAACAACATGTGTCTTAATCGTTTAAATAACGTGTGGTTTCAACAAGATGGGGCGCCACCTCATAATGCCAGAAGGATAGCTGACTGTTTGTCAGAAATGTTTGCTAATAGAGTCATTGCAAATAATGGTGACGTACGTTGGCCAGCACAGTCTCCAGACCTGTCTCCCTTGGACTACTATTTATGGGGCACGATGAAAAATAAAATTTACAAAAATGTACCAGCCAATATTAACGAGTTACGAGAAAATATTACCACCACGTTGCGACAAATAAGAAAACGCGAGATCAGAAGAGCAATTACAAATTTAAGAAAACGTGCAGAGTTATGTTTAGAGGTAGAAGGTGAACCGTTTGAGCAGTTACTTTAATTATATTATCATGTTTTGTTCTTTTTTTCTTTCTAATGCACATTTAATTTTGTCCCCATGAAAAAATTATAAATTTCTAGATGAAGAATACCTATCTCGTTTTTTTCGTTTAAAAATAGCATTAACTGTGATAATTTAGTTTTAAACAAACGAGCTGATGTTGTTTCCCTATGCACTCTTCGCAAAAATGAATTTTGTAGAATTTTGGATAAAATATCAAACTTGATCACCATGTGTGATACATTGTCGTAATCAGAAAAAAGAGCTGCATTCAAAATGGTAAAAATCAAATATGGTGACCATAAGAAAAAATGAACCTGATGATGATATTTCAAAAACGAAACGTCGAGAAATGTTGATTTCTATTTATTAATGTAGAGCATAAAAAGTTGCTATGAGAATGTTTTTTCAGACTGAAAAAATTTTCTCAAACAAAAAAGTTATGAGCGATTTTCTAAAATCGCAATTATGAGTTTTTTTCAGTTTTTCAGCAGACCGTTCAAGATAATTCAAATTTGTCTTTGGATTATTGGTCAGCGTAAGAATGCGCAACTTTGCCCTAATATAACCGACCTCGTATCTCTTAAGATAACCGAGATCCCCATGCTTAAGGTCGAAAAACGGACACCCTGTATAGCATCATTTACATCATCAGTTCAACACGTAAGAAATACCGTTGATTATGACTATTATACGGCAACATAAAAGACCACGTTTTGAGGACAGAAATAAAATAGTTGCTAAAGAAGTGTGCGATATTATTATAACAAATATTAATGATCTTTTCTCATTCAGCAACCACCTTGCTATCGCTCTTTTATATCAACCTCAGTTATTTTCAAAATATCAACTAACTTTTCCTGAAGCTGAATTTGAAATAGCTGTTAAGGCTTTTAATTTAGATGCAATAACATTAAAACATGAATTAGTAGTGCTATATAACAGACCAGATTTTGCAACTGCTTCAGGTGCTTTGACATTATTGCAGTGTTTTCATGACAATAACTTATGTGATGCTTTTGTTGAATCTGTAAAATTATTAAAAAATATTTGTACTATGCCAATGACAACAGCAGAAAGTGAACGGTGTTTTTCGACATTGAAGAGAATAAAAACATTTTCACGAAACACTATGAAGGAAAGTAGACTTAATGCCTTAGCCATATGTTCTATTGAAAAACAATTAGTGTCATCAACCCCAAACTTTAATGAAATGGTTATAGACCATTTTGCACAACAAAAGGAAAGACGGATGGACTTTATTTTTAAAAATGTTATTTAAGGTACCTAAGCTAAGTTTTTGGCATAGCTGCTCGACTCATTAACGCGTTCGCTACGTTCACGCGTTAAAATCGTTTCGATTATTAATCGCCTTCATTAACACTCTTGTTGATTAAACAACTATTAAAATAAAAAGTAATTAAGATATTACAATATCAACATAGTAAGTCGTACTAAAGCAGATTGGTGTCCCTATATGTAACATAAATTATAGGAAACTTAACCATATTTCTCTTTATAAATACCATACATTTCTCTCCGTGTACGCCACTAGAAAATGGCCAAAATCTACATCAAGACACGTCCCATTTTCCGAGACGGCAACTGTACTTGTTCATTTTGTAAACATGTTTTTTATTTTTTAAAGAATTAATATATCGACTTTCCAAAAATATGCAGATTCAATTCAGGCACTATTTCCAAGTGAAAATTCACGGATATTTTTTGGTACACACAAAATAAAAAATTCAAAAAGCTGGGGCCGAGAAGCTCTTTCGGCGTTTTTATAATTACCGACGAGAACTCAGAACTGCTGACCTTTTAAAATCCACAAATGCTAAATTGGCTGAAAAAGAATTGAAATTCGGTGAGGGAACTAGTGATACCCCTGATCATAAAGAAGAACTTCAGTGGCTTAGAAACAGCACTGAGCCATGGAGACAGGACGAAAAGTACTGGAATGTAACATTCGAGGAAAGATACGAAAAACTTAAAAATGAACCTGGTGGTGTGTCTTTGTATATAAACGAATTTCATGCCCTTAAACATGTCAAATTAGCATATACCTTGGTAAATCTTACCTGCTATCCACAAATATTTTTATTGCTAAATTAAATATCTGTTTACAGCTAGAGAACGATTACGACAAAATATATCCTGGCACAACTAAGAGAATGTACTCAGATCAGTGGAATACATTTTCGGAACGGATTTTATTGTTTGAAAAAAAATCTAAGGATAAAACTATATTAGAAAAATTGCAAAAAATTAGTGATTCCCCAGCAGAAGGTATAATTTATAAATTTCTTCATAAACTTTACCCTTATTTTAGAAGAAAGAAATATAAGAATCCTTTTATTGTTACCATTTTTAATGGATACACATATGGTAAAACGAATAAAAGATTTTTGATCTTAGAGACCTTCAAAGATGGAGGTACTTGAAGGATTCATCATACATTTAAAGGTATATTTAAATTTAATGGTCAGTGCCACAACGCTGATTTAAATGTTAATCAATATTTTTTCATTTGAGCTCCTATTGACTGTTGGAGTTATTTCTACCAGTAGGAGCTCGAAATAAAAATTAATCATTGATTAAAATGTATTTGAGCATTGTGGAATCGGACATTAGGACATTATCCATATAAATATAAATATGAAAGCCATTTACCGGTGGATATATTATTCACTCGTAATCTCATTAGTGCATTAATTCTTTCTGGTAATTTTTTAGAGGGTATTTAGAAACAACGTTATTAATCGGCCTAAGCGGTACGCGAGGGACGATTTCGTTGTTTTTATGCACGATAAGAAAATTACCGAAGAAAAATTAATGTTCGAATGCAGATTCGGTAAGAAAATCGTAACGGCACAGTCATAAAAATTGACAGTGCAAATAAAAATATCTGATGTATCCAACACATGACTCTGTTATACGATGCGATATCCTTCTGAGATTCGAACCCGGGACCTTCAGTTTGGGAACCAAGCCCCTATGTCAATAGTCTATCTAGGCCGTCTGATTCAACGCGTACAATGAGAAATAACGTGTGATTCTTTAAATTTCCATTTTAGGTAAGCCTTGGAATTTGAACGTACGCGCCGAATTGATTCATGTATTGCTGTCAGTTTCAAACAACAACCAGAAAACCTAACCTTTTTTGACATTTAAAGAAATGAGGTGTAATTAAAGACATGATATTATTTTCCACCGCCAACTCAGAATGGAAATTTAATGAATCACACGTTATAAGTCTTGTTAGAATATCTCGTTTTTTTGAAATTGTTTTTGACGGAATTTCCAAAAAAAGTTCAAACAAAATATGTTCAAATTTTAATAGTTAACCAATGTTGAAGAATAAAAAAATCTCGTAGATCGTTTCCTTCTCAAGATAGTCTTAAAAAAACTGTTTGAAATTGTTGCATGAATCTAATGAACATTGTCAGTCAGTAAAATTTGATAGCGCATCCACAAATATTTCTATGTGCACAACTCTAGGCGCCAATTACGATTTTCAGCCCTGGTTTGAACACCTTACTACCAATGACAAAGTTATTACTTTTTGGGATCCTTGTCACATGTTGAAATTATGTAGAAATACATTAGGTGACAAAAAAATAATTTATGATGAAAAGAAAAGATCTATAAATTGGAGCTTCATAGAAGAGTTGCATGAACTTCAGAAGAAAGAGGGTTTACATGCAGCCACAAAAATTTCAGCAAAGCACGTTCATTTTCAAAATGAAAAAATAAATGTACATTTAGCAGCCCAAACTCTAAATGCCAGCGTTAGCAGTGCCATGTTGTTGTGTAAAAAAATTTGAATACCAAAATTTGACAACGCAGAATTCGGTTTAAATATTAATTTAACGAACCGCTATGCGTTAACAATTACGAGTTCTTCAAAAATAACAACGAAAATTTAATCGAATATTTCAAAAATTTAAACAATTGTGGAAAGTGGATCATCCGTACGAATAGAAAGACAGTATTTTTAGGCTTCATTGTGTGCTTGACAAATTTGCTAAATGTATATGATGAGCCAGGACCATCTAGAGATGTTCTTTGGGGCAATTAGAAGCCGAGGGGGATTTAACAACAACCCTTCGGCTTTCCGTTTGAAAGCTAACTAGGCAATATGAAATTAAAGCTCCGGTCAAAGAGAAATGTCCTAGAACAAATTCATCACATAATAGCAGAATTTCAAATAAATTCTAATGATAAAAACACTGAAACTAAATTAGTGACTCCATTACAATTATATAATGAGGTTTATTCACTTCCATCTACTATGATTCGTTATAATTGCAGACGTTTGAAAACAATATCTTACGTTCTCTCCGATGCTTGTCCAGACAACTGTGTCATATTGAAAAACAATAATATATACCTAATTAAAACTATATTATTCACTGATAATAATTATATACTGACTGGAATTCCTTTTTATTATGTGAAAGTGATATTATGCCTCTCACACTGATAACCATTATATTAAACACATGTCCCTTTTTATCTTAAGTGCTAACTATGCACCCTTATACAATATTCTGAATATTAATTTCTAGTTTGTAGTATTTTAACACTCTGTTTTACCTTATAACTGTAAACATCGTTTTGCTTTTCTTAATAAAAAATGCTTTAAAAATATAAGTTCTTTAATTGAATATATAATTTGAATAATTTATATGAATATCCTATAGAGTCCAGCAAATTGAATATATTTTATGCAAGAAAATCATGCAAGAAAAAAGCAAAGAATTCTCTCTTAACTGACATTCAGTACAAATGTTTGCAATTACCTTGGAGAGATGGGTTTGCGATTTTTGCAATTAATCACACAAACGCATAAGATATGTATTAATATCATAGTAACGTGTGATTCTTTAAATTTCCATTCTAGGTAAGCCTTGGAATTTGAACGTATGCGCAGAATTGATTCATCTGTTGCTGTCAGTTTCAAACGACAATCAGAAAACCTAACCTTTTTTGAGATTTAAAGAAATGAGGTGTAATCAAAGACATGATTTTTTTTTCCACCGCCAACTCAGAATGGAAATTTAATGAATCACACGTTACTATTGGTATAAATTTGATAATGTTTGTTTTGTTGGAAAAATTTATTTGCATTGACGTGGATGTCAACTTACCAACAACAAGTGTCGATTGTCGATTGTTTTTATTCGCCATTAATTGATGTCAGAATCAGTAAACGGTCAACGGCACAATTAAACATGGCAAATGAAAATAATGTTAGTACATCAAATTTACAATATTTAATTTAATAATTTACGCATATTATCACTTTTAACAATATATAAATAAACATATTGATAAATATTAATACAGAAACACCTGTACCTCTTTATACACCAAGAAAATTAGATTAAAACCGGAAAAAAATTACCAGATAATTTTAAAAAGAATAAAATCTACCCAATCTAATAGATTATATAGTACAAAAATTAAATTTGTCTTCAAATTTTGCAACATTTTGAAATTATTAATAGTTTAAGATAAACAAGTTGTGTTTTTGAACCTTATTTCACATAAAATACTACAAAAACAAAACTAGATAGAGAAAAAATCACGATTACTATAATTTCTTATTACTTCGTATAAAAAAGTAAATATTACTCAAAAATTTTCTTTTAATACATTAAATTACCTACAAAAAAAAGTCTACGACACAGGTAGTCAATCAGTAAAACTATAGAAGAGAGAATTTGTTGCCAAAAAAGAATTAAAAATTATGGAAAAGTGTCCATAAAAAGGGAGGTGGTGAAAAACTTGAGAAAACGTCGAGGAAGCATGCTTTTTTTAACAAGAAATTATTTAAATAAAGTTTTTCAAGTTTCTTTTGGGCAAGGGGGACAAGGAAAAGGTTATTTGGTTGTTCAACAACTAAACTTAGCCTGGCCCACAAGCCACTTTAAACATTTTATTTAAACAATTTCCTCCCGTATTTTAATATTAATTTTTGATTAATACATAAGGAAAACCAACCTCAAATAACAACCTAACCGCCTCCGGTATCCGTATCCTAATATTAGGTAACTTTAAGTTCAAAGTAACATTCGTTTTTCACCAATTTTTTTTATTAAAAAAAAACTATTGGAAAAAACTACTTTCCCCCGACGGCTTTCTAAGTATTTAAGTTTTCCACCACCCCACACATTTTGAACATTTTCCCATCATTTTTAATGCATTTTTGGCAAAAGTCACTCTTCTATAGTTTTACCATTCACAATCATTTGAATTTAACATAATTATTATTTCAAATTCACTATTACCATATCCAACGTGATTTGAGCACAGCACATCAGTTGCTCATCAACAATAAAATAAAAGTATACCTACCTAAGTACATGCTCATCATGATGATATCCAATATTTGAAACGAAAATAAAGTTATAACCACTGTACCTACACTATTTGTAACCATTTTGAGTATAATTTAGGGTTTGTTGTTACAACTGGATCACGTTTATTTAGAAATACACAAATTTGAGACTTTATTATTTGATTCTTTCTGAAATTAACTACAAACAAAATTATGACCATAACATAGCAAAACTTAGGTTAGAGGTTAGAACAGGAAATGGAAACGGTAAAATGATTGCACGCATGCACCTACCAGCATGCGCACTTCACTATAAAATTACTACCGATATTTGAAATTTTTTAAAACTTTTAATGATTCTTTCAAGAAACTATTTTTTTCTTAATATTATTTTTCATATTAGAAAAGTTACACAGATCAAAATTGTAATTATTTTCACACCATTCTCTAAATTATCAAATAATACCAAACACAAATTAATAAACGATTATATTTACATTGTTTATTAAGTTATTGTAAACCCTTTATTGTTTTTTGTAATTTAAAAAACGCAATTCGCTTCATTTCATCATTTATTAATTTTATATCAGTACCATTTAAAATTTTATTAATACATATTTCTTGTTTTAGATCAACGAAAGCATCCAGAAATTGAACGTAAGTTTTAATTTTAAAATTACTTACATACAGGGTTATTCAATGTACCTACAATTATATTTCAAACATAATATGAAAAGAATATAAATTTTTAATTAAATATATGGATTATTTTTTATTTAGATAATTGAAATAGATGAGGAAAATCGTTTGGTAAGCTTTTATTATTTTAAATATTACATACTAAATTTAAAATCCTATACTATTGGGGCCGTCCACAAAAGACGTCTGCGGCTAAATACTAAGGGGGTCCATGAAATCGAACAGAAGCCGTTTTCGGACGTCCACTTTTAGAAATTTTATAATTGTATGTTTTGAGGTGAATTCTTTGTATAGAATTGCCTACTGCAGTGCTACACTGATTCCTTGATTTTGGTTAAATGAATTTGATGTGAATGTAAGGGGTGGATCTGGAAATCGGACAAAAATAGAACAAGCACGAGGGAGGGGTCTGAAATTCCGAAAAGTTCGCGAATGTTTTTTATGGACGACCCCTTTTTCATACTAATATATTTTATGAAGTCTACCATTCCAACACGTAGTGCTGGATCATTTGATATACATATCTACTTTAAAGTTTAATATTGTTTGTATTCATAATTCTCAAGATTACACATTTTTACAATACATCCATCAATGAAAAATAAAAAACTGCGTGTTGGAACAGACTTAATGTACATGGTGTCTTCGGATTTACTGTAATACATATATATATATATAATACATAAATGACAAAAAAATTTCAAGTTGAAATTTGATGTTTTATTTAAAAGTAATTTGCGATATATTTTAATTTTTAATAAAAAGTCAAGTAGGGCTTGATTAGATCTAAAAACTTATTTTTCGTAAATCATAAGTTTTAAACATCTTCTTCAAGTAACATTTTTCGAAATTTCTTAATGAAAAGGTACTTTTTAAATCCAATTATATTTTTTTTAATAAAACAGGCCAGAATTTCCAAATATCAAATTTCAATTCGAAATTTTTATTTATATACAGGATGTTTCGGTTATATTGTTACAAATGAGAATTGGTGATAGAACATCCAATTACTTTCTGATACATAATAATAAGAAAGTATAGTATTCGTGATTTTTTTTTAAGCAGCTTAATGAGACGTCATCAGAAGGTTATATGGAGGAGGGCCCTAGCGCAAATGCGGAGGTTACCGGCGAAGTGGAGTTATTAAGGGTTCAGTTAATTGAACAGTAAGAAAATTTAATGAAATATTTATTTTACTAACTTATTTCAAATAAATAAAAAAATTATTATTGCCTATCTTAAATAAAAAAAAAGTACTTATGGTAGAGTGGGGTACAGTGACCATAAGTCACTACTGAGATTTTTATCTTATTTAATGAATATTAACCTTGCATAGATGGAGCGGTACCATCCTCCTCCACTGGACCTTATACACAGGAAAGGACCAGCACAAGCACCCCTGTAAACTTAGAAAGATCAAAAGTCGTGACAGTGGATTTATCTGCCGAAACATCTCGTAAAGGTATTAAATATTCTAATAATTCTTAAACCAGTCAAATTTTAATATTAAATTTTATTTACGGTATCAATAACGAAAAGGTTAACATAACAACGGTTATTGTATTACATTGAAAATTATTCTTTAGAGTAGTAATGAAAGGTGCAATTGTTATAAATTACACTTTCCCCTAAAAGTGTTTTTTGTTTAGGTTCCAAAAAAAAATTCAGTTTACTACGGGAAGTTAATGTAGGACGTGTGCAGGCACTAACTCCAAAGTGTAACTATATAAGAGAGCAACACATTTAAAGGAGCAAGTGAAACGGTTGTCTTCTCAAAATAAGATCAACAAAGAAAGAATTAAGGAAGCTATTGAATATTCTGAATCGCCAGAATTCCTGCCAACGAAACTGAATAAAACAGCTTTGTCGTTTGTGTTAAGCCAAATAAAAAATCAAACTAAATCACCAAAAGGACAAAGATATGACATAGATGATAAACTATATGCCTTGACATTATTAAAACACAGTCCAAAGGCTTTCAAGCTATTGAGACAGGCATTTTGTCTTCCGTCTCGAAAAACTCTAATGGCCATATTAAATAAAGTGCCATTTGCAAGTGGCCTGTATAAAAATATTTTAGAATCTCTGAAAACATCAGTAGCACAAATGAAACCAATAGAGAAAATATGTTGTCTGATGTGGGATGAAATGTCTATGCAGCCTTCCTTAAATTATGATAAAAAGAGGGATAAAATATTAGGGTTTGAGGATAATAAAACAACCAACACACCGAAAATAGCTGACCATGCCATGGTTTTTATGGTTCGCGGTCTTGCAAGGAGGTGGAAGCAACCCATTTCCTACTATTTCAACGAAAGTGGGATGAATACACCCACTTTAATACGGACAATCAAAGAGGTAATTACTGCGTTACAAATGGTCGGACTTAGCATCGTTGCCACTGTGTGTGACCAGCTGTCTATTAATGCCGCAGCAATTCGCGGCCTTAAAGAAGCAAGCTCAGCGGCATACCATAGAAAGGAACAAGAATATAAAAATTTGGGATTTGAAATTAATGGTGACGAAATCGTGTCATTGTTTGATACCCCTCATTTACTAAAAGGAATGCGCAATAATTTGCTAAAACATCCGGTAAAATTTTCGTGGAAGAAGGGTGAACAAACGGCATATTGGAGAGATATTGTAGCTCTTTATGAAGCCGACGTTGAAGATCACGACACGAGACTGTTGCCAAAACTATTTTGAAGAAGATGAGAAAAATTTAAACGAGTTAAAGAATATAAAAGATATTGATGTTGACTCGTTTATTGTCGTAAAATTCCATACCAAAAAAGTCACAAAATTTTATGTGGGCAAAGTAACAGGAATTGTCACCCCACAAAATGAATATAATGTAAGTTTCTTAAGAAAACATGGTAATAAGTTCTTATTTCCCACGGGTCTGGATTGTGCAAATGTTCCAATTAAGGATGTGGTAATACACTTACCTGACCCCGTCCCAACTGGTGGCACCGCGCGAGAGAAGTGTCTATTTCAGTTTTATGTCGATTTGTCACATTTTAATATGTCTTAAATCCGAATTAAGATTTTTAATTAAGAGTTATAGTTTTTAATTGTACTAACGTGTAGTGGCCACTGTACCATTTAGACGTGGCCACTGTACCGAACTAGTTGGTACAGTGGCCACTTTGTAGGCTTTTTTTTAATGCCTCATTTTTTTTACAAACATTTTTTTGTACGCACAGAGCGGAAAAGTATGTTTCATTTTCTCTATATTTACCAATGTTTCCTAATAAACATTTTAAAAATGTTTTGGTTTCCATTTTTTAAATATTTTCCGAAAAGGTGGCCACCTCTCCCCTACCTATAATTATATTTCAAAGATAATATGAAAAGAATATAAATTTTTAATTAAATATTTTTATTATTTTTTATTTAGATAATTGAAATAGATGAGGAGAATCGTTTGGTAAGTTTTTATTATTTTAAATATTACATACTAAATTTAAAATCCTATAGTATTGGGGCCGTCCATAAAAGACGTCCGCCGCTAAGTACTTACTAAGGGGGTCCATGAAATCGAACAGAAGCCGTTTTCGGACGTCCACTTTTAGAAATTTTATAATTGTATGTTTTGAGGTGAATTCTTTGTATAGAATTGCCTGGTGGAGTGCTACACTGATTCCTTGATTTTGGTTAAATGAATTTAATGTGAATGTAAGGGGTGGATCTGGAAATCAGACAAAAATAGAACAAGCACGGAGAGGGCTGAAATTCCGGAAAATTCGCGAACGTTTTTTATGGACGACCCCTTTCTTCATACTAATACATTTTATGAAGTCTACCATTCCAACACGTAGTGCTGGATAATTTGATATACATACCTACTTTAAAGTTTAATATTGTGGGTATTCATAAATCTCAAGATTACACATTTTATAACATATCCATCATTAAAAAATCTAAAACTGCGTGTTGGAATAGACTTAATGTCTTCGGATTTACTGTAATATAGGTATAAGCAAATGACAAAAAAATTTCAAGTTGAAATTTGATGTTTTATTTAAAAGTAATTTGCGATATATTTTAATTTTTAATAAAAAGTCAAATAGGATTTGATTAGATCGAAAAACTTATTATTCGTAAATCATAAGTTTTAAACATCTTCAAGTAAAATTTTTCGAAATTTCTTAAGGAAAAGGTACTTTTTATTAAATCTATTATACTTTTTAATAAAACAGGCCAGAAATCACAAATATCAAATTTCAATTCGAAATTTTTATTTATATACAGGATAATAAGAAAGTATAGTAATCGTATTTTTTTTTAAACAGCTTGATGAGACAGAACAGGATGATATAATAACGGAAACATCAAATCCTGCTAGAGAAGATTTACTAATGCAGTTAAATAAACAGTACGAGTACACACAGCAGGTCACGAATTTTTCGGGTGATATTCTCCTTTAACGCTCTCAAAACGCCCTACAAAAAGAAATCTAAAGGAGACAGGGCTGCGGGGTGGCCGATTTAGTGTCCCCCCCTTGGAAAAATTTGACGAAGCCGTTCCTTAACGATGTTATCTTGCATAAACCAAATTCCCTGACCATGAAGCGATTCATCTCAAATAATTTCCCAAAGAACAAGCATTTCGAGTTGTTTCAAATTCAAAAACGAAATTTACCACGGGACACCCTGTATATAAAAATGTTTATGTACGATAATATATACTCGTATGTATTATATTTGTGGTTCTTGCAATATAATGAATCTCATTATTCCATAAAAATTCCATTATTCCATACTTGTGAACCAATGAAAAAATAGTATAACATTCACAATTTCTGTGAAATTGAAAATAGCCATGGAAACCATGACAAACAAAATGTCAGTGTAAATAAATAATTGTCAAAATACTGATAGTGTTGTATGTGTTGTGTCATTTTATAATGGAAAATGTGGAAAATGATATTGAAGATGGATTTTCGTCGTAGATAAAGTATAGTATACAACTCGCTATAATGGCTATTATTCCCTCAGATGTTACAACACTCGCTCGCTTCGCTAGCTCGAGTTGTAATTTTCATCCTCAGGAATAATAGCTTTCACTATAGCATCGTAGTAAAAATATTATTTAATTCAAAAATTTTAGATTTTTTGATTTTTTTAAGAAAAAATTGAAGGAAGAGACCCCACATATTATATATAATTAAAAAGAGAAAAAAAATGCCCTTTTCAATAAAGTCATACCCCACTATGACTTCCATTTGAAAAAATCAAAATGTATGTCATAACCTAAAAATTAAACAACATTTTCAAAATCTGTTAACACCATTACATTCTCCTTAAAAAAGTGCTTTAAGAACGTGTGCAAACGCCATTTCTCTAAATTTACAAACCACCGAAATATAGACATAAATGGAAATCTCAAAAATTTCAACTTTCTGAAGCGACCTTTTAGCAATCCAAATGTTCAAAAATTCCCAATGGGAAAATCAGACGCGAAACCGCTAGGTGCACTTGTCCCACTGATAGTTTTAGAACTGTTCTGCACCTTGCAAAATCTGATACGGCAGTCGAGCAGGCACTATAACCTCAAAAACTTCCATGTGGTGTCACACGCCTTCCTTGATAGTGGTACAAAAGCTACAATAAATGCAGTAATACAATTTTGAATCATGTCCAGGTAAGTAATCCAAGTATACAATTCAACATTTTCTTCAAGTGCTCAATAAAAAAAAACCTTTTTTTTACACAAATAACGTTTGGAGACATTATTTGTGTATTATTATGTGGTGTTTTTTTGTCCCGGTGGTAATTCTAGTCATTATTTATTTACAGTTCGAAGAAACTCACTCAGGCTGAATTAGAAGATTTAGCTGAAAACCTATCAGAAATCGTCGAGCTCGATAAGGACCCATTTGAAGACAGTGGCTCAAAGTATGAACCACCGCCAGATGAAGATTCTAGTGATGACTCAGTTGTTGCCAATCCTGTGAAGTTGAACGAAAGATATGTAGAAGAAACTGAAGAAACCGAGAAGGAAAGGGAAGACGGAGAAGAGTCACTAGTAAGTGACAATAATAATGAGGGTCCTGAAGATGAAGACGACACTGTAACACCACCCCCTGGAGTATTGGTCCACGAAAAAGTATTCCAATTGCAAAACCATGTACCGTCTTGACAAATGTAAACCGTGGCTCATCTGAACTTGATATTTTCTTCAAATTATTCCCAAAAAGTCTTTTAATATATAATAATATAATAATGATCGTTATAGGATGCTACTTCATTATGTCCTACAGTAAAGTGCCAGCATTTCATCACTACTGGTGCACTAACCGCTCCATGGAAAATTCTGCAATAAAACAAGCAATTTCAAGAAATCGATTTCAGTTGTTATCATCGAAGATGTACTTCAACTCTCCTAAAAAACCACAAGACGCAGCAAAATTGTACTACATTGAGCCGTGGTCGCTCAATGACGGTGGGTCGCTCATAAACAATGCCCATGAAGAACATAAATTAACAGAACCTGGATCGTCAAATGAACCGGACTCAAGCGCTTCGCCAAATGAGGTAAATAAAACAAATATTAAACAAGTAGGTTCTAACACATTTTTTGGGTCCACTGTATGTAATGTAAATGCAAAAAATTCAGGTGGTGATTCTATTTGAAAAACGAATGTCACAAGTTCCTATAACTTTTCTGAAAACCTAATTTTTGCTGAGGTTACTATATTCATTAAGCGCAAAAAATCAGATCAAGGTATTTGGATGCCCTTTGACACTTTGTCGTCAAAATTTAGAAAAAATTTCGATGAAAAAAGTTATGGGTCATTGTGGTAGGTCAAGGGCAGTTTAGGTATTTAGTAACAAATAAATAATAAAAAGTGGAATATGACAGAAATCAAATGGCTATTTGTGCAATAAGGTTGGGAAAGTGACATTTTTCCGTATTAGGCGTGACATTTTTTATCGTGGCGTAGCCGAGATCAAAAACACTTTTCCTACGTGTTGCACACATGATTTTTTCTACTACCATGTGGAGAAACCTTAAATTTCGATATTCGTTTGAATATTTTGGACTTGACATTTGTCATTTAGCAGTTGACGTTAGCAGCTTAATCATTATTACAATGTAAAATCAATGAAAAAAAAAATGAAAATCTACTTTTCCAAATTTGTTAATAAAAGTTCAACATTTCCTAACTCAAACGAATATCGAAATTTAAGACTTTTCCAAACGGTAGTGAAAATTAAAAATTCGTACACCAACATGCAATTTCAATTTGACAAATAGGTATTACAAGATTATTCATATATATTGTTTTTACAGGATACGGGACTAATCGTTGAGAAGTTACGACGGGAGAACGAGTTGCTAAAGGAGCAATTAAAATCTGCTCAAAGAGCTGACGAAATTGCTCTTAAAGAACAAAATGAAGAGTTACAGAAGCAACTGCAGATCATCGATGTCTTTGATTTTTAACGAGCAGCAAATATCACGGATGAAAGACGGAAGGGTGGCTGAATGGTCTGCTGAAAACATTATTAAGAGTTTAAAATTTCAATTTGCTTTGTCAAAGAGGGGATTCGATTTTATCAGAGAAGCTGGATTCCCTTTGCCTTCTTACAGCACACTATGTAGGCGTATACAAGACTTAAAGTTAGAGTTCGGTATTTTCGAGGATGTTATGACTCTTCTTCAGTTTAAAGTGGAATTGATGGACCCCTCCGATCGGTTTTGTATAATTTCGTTTGAAGAATTTTTAATCGCAGAACAGCAAGATTACAATAAGAGTACTCGTTCATTCATGGGAAATGTTACATTGGGAAACGACTGTTCAATTTTGGGCAAAAAAATGATGGTAATTGTCGTTCGTGGAGCTAAAAGTAACTGGAAGCAGGTTGTTGGATGCCGTCACTCCATCAACAAGCATAAAGCCAGAAATTGTGCATGAATGTTTTCTCAATTGCATGAAGGGCGTAGAGGATTGCGGTTTAACAATACTTGCATTGTGTTCCAAACAAGATGGCAGGAACAAAAATTTGCAAAATTCATTCAATATTGACATTTCAAAAGAAGGAAATTGTGTCAATTCTTTCATTTTTAATGATCACAATATTTTTGCGATGCCTGACGTTTGTCACATTCTGAAAAACATGAAAAGCGCACTTTTGCATCAGTTTGTTTATTTATCTCAAACATACGTTGAACTAAAGCAGCTTCCGACGAATATTATAAACGGGTTACATGTGAAGAACCTATGGGATCATGAAATTAATCATGGTATGGAAATAAGAAAAGTATATCATTTGCGAAGAGAGGACATATATTCTACCAATTTTGAAAAAATGAATGTAGGAGCAGCTGTCAGATTTTTTTCCTTACAAACAGCTAGTGCTTTGCAAATGGCAGTAGAGGAATGTATTCTACCCAAACATGCTTTAACAAGAGCAGCATTTATTCGTTTAATATATGAATGGTTCGAGATAATGTCTTCATAAATCCGAAAAAAGGCGATTACAGCACGAAACTGCAATCGAAAATATATTTTTTGCACTTCCGGGATTAAATGTGCTAATTTAATCCCTCTTTACAGGGACTGAAGTGACCAATTTTTTCCCAAGGGATTAAATTTACATTTTTAATCCCTTGGGATTAAAATTTAAAAAATGTTCACTAGAAATTTAAAAACTTTATTTAAAGGGAAATGTACATTAACATTAACAGAATTGCAATTAACAATACTTAAAATACGATTGGACCAACTCCCCGAAAACCTTGAATCTGCAGGTGTGACAGAAGAATTTTCATCATGGTCTTCAGTAATGAAGGAAGAGTGTGAGGAACTATCCTGGGCAGTAGAAACAGAAGTAGAAGGATTACCGTGGTCATGTCCAAAAATCTTTTTAGAAATTTCTTTTTTATTATTTATAGAATTTTCAACATAACCCTCAGCGACTGAAGAAGACTTCCAACCGCCGTGGCGCTTTAATATGTCCATATCAGCACCCGCATGGGCCAAAAAGGAAACACTTGTACGTCTGAAGCAGTGTCCTGTGTATAAGGAAGCCTCCGGTAAACCCAAAAATTCTGCAGTCTTTTGTGGCAGTTTACTGAAAGTATTCTTCCCAACTGTACGGTACATCGTTTCTGATCGTACTTTACAAAAAAGCGTAAATGCTTTGTATTCATATTTCGCAAAGCCATATAACTTCTACATATCTGGACAACGTTAATCAAATTATTTGACGGATTTTTAACGATAAATATTCTGTCAACTTTGTTCTTAGTGTTTTGGATGTGAAATATTAATGATGATCCCATATCTTGGACGTCAGTGGTAAGGAGATTAAGTAATTCCATATTTCGGCACGCGCCCGCGACACCAATTATGAGGACAACCTACGAAAATTTTTAATTATCAACTATCATGATCAACATTTTTTCGTTTATTCTTACCTTCATTTACGTGGAACAAGATCTTCAGTTGCCGCATTTGGAGCATTTTCAATTTCTTCTGATAACATTTTTCAATCTGCAACCTCTCTGTGACTAATTTTCAAATCACTGTTTACTAATTGCTACGTTACCCGAGTATTTTTTGTTATTTTGGATAGTGGGATTTATAATGGATTATTTTATAGTTGTTGCCGACACGTTTGTCATTTTGGCAAGCATAAATTTAGAATGATTTCACATGCAAATAAATGCTTCGGAAGTGCAAAAAATAGCGTATACATCACGGGATTGAGGCATCATTTAATCCTTCGGGTGAATTATTTCCCTCGCTCGCTTTGCTCGCTCATGAAGTTTAATTCACCCTTAGGGATTAAATGATGTACCTCAATCCCTTGGTATATAATATACTATTTTTTTGCACAGTATTATAGATTCGCATACACCTGGCAATAAAACAGAATGATATTTTTTTTATTAAAATAAGAATTTGGGTGCTCCCTTGGTGGTAAAATTTTTATGTGGCTCCTATCGATACATTCTATGACACCTAAAATTTGTACATTATTACAAAATGACCATACCGGATTACCCAAGTATAGACTTACCGGAAATCCATTTATTGCAGAAAATTCCCTAATTATATTTAATGTTCGTTCCCTCGTAGGCCAAGAAATTATGTTGTACCTAACATTGACATTTTTCTGCAGATTCTTTGCAAAACATCCCAACAAGTACACTTTGTTAGTATAAAACCTATCAGATACTCACCTAAAATTTCATTATGTTATAATTTCATAGTAAATAGATACTTTTTTAGAGACAACTACCTACAGAAAACTTTCCATATTTGCTAGATACCAAAGAGTGATCATTATTTCCTTCTTAATTTTAATTTTTGGATGACCTAATATTACTTGATCAATATTGTGAAATTTAATTAAAAGGTTTTCAAATGTGTCAGGACCCATCCGAAAGCGTTGTTTACATTGCCTGTCACTAAATCGAAGGACGATTTCTTCTGCGAAATTATCCACTTTTTTTTTAATTTGGTGTTCGTTTTCATTATCATTTTCTTCATCGAAGAAAAGTTGTCTGCCGAAAAGTATAATATTAATTAAATTGAACACCTCCATTCCGCTATTACCACTAATCTACACTGCACAAACACAAAATAATTGTTAAATTAAAAGTATAAAGACGAAAGACGTAAACAAAAATAATTAGATTATGTGACGTCTATTTCAAACTATTCAAATTGCAACCAGGGTTGCAATCAAGTATCATTAACGCATTAAAAATATCTATCGAAAACATGCACCCTTTGGACAGATGTTGTACAGTCACATTCAATGAAATGGTCGTTGTAGCCGCATTATGCTGTAACAATCATAACGACCAAATTGACGGATTCGAAAATGCTGACCAAAGAACAACTCCCGTATTGGCAGATCACGCTATGGTTTTTATGGCCCGAGGTACTCGCATTAGGAAAAAGTGGAAGCAATCTGTGGCCTATTGCTTTACCGAAAATGGGATGAGCGCTGCTGATTTGGTACGCAATTTGAAAACAATCATTTTGTCCCCTCAAGATATAGGATTGCGGGTAGTAGCAACAGTATGTGATCAGCTCAGCGTAAATGGCAAAGCAATAAGCATGCTCCGTGAAAAAAACTCAACGTGCCCATGCCTTGTTTGGAAGCGAAAACAGGATGTGGGGATTTTCTGTTGCAGGTGAAGAGGTGATCCCATTGTATGATGCTCCTCACCTACTGAAGGGTATAAGAAATAATATGTTAAATAACAACGTCAAATTTGCGGCCCAAGTACTCTCTCATCGAGTATCGTCCACCATGAGAGGTTGTTTAAGATTAGGTAAATATTTCTTTGTGTTTCTATTGTAGTGAACAATTCGAAAAACCAGCAACGTCCATTACCACGATTGGAAGAAATTAACCCGTGCGTTAATTGGACCACTAACAACACAAAGATATTCATAGAACTATATGAAAAATATAGGAAAAAGGTAGGGACAATGGAAATCAGAACTTTACAGTTTTGACTTAAATGCACTGATCACCAGTAACTTTACTATACAAGTCAGCGCAAAAACAAATGACGTGTGTTGGAACGGGCATATAACAAATACAACGAGGACAAAAACCAAACAGGGCGTGGCAGGAAATTCTTCGAATTCAGTGAGGAAATGGATCGGATATTTCCAAAGAAAAGGAATATAAACCCAGTGATTCTTCTAGATGCAGAAATCGTAATTCTTCCTGTAGAAGTACAAGGGATCATAAATAATCCAATGGAAGATTTACCATCCACTTCGACCACTTCAATGGAGGTTCAGGAGCAAGAATATAAAGTGGCAACGTCAACAGGACAAAAAAAACAAACATATTATTATAAAGTCGACAATAATAAATCGATACAAGATTACTGATCAAATGCGTCAACAAAAGCAAGATTATTAACAGGAACGATTAAAAATCAAGAAAGAAAAGTTGGTAACAATGAAAGAAAAGAATCAGATGATAAGAGAAAGAAACGAAATACTACGAAGGCAAAATCAGTAATATGTGATTGTGCCAAAAACACAAAATGTATACATATTTATATTTAAATAAAAAAAATATGTATATTTTTTTAAATGTTTATTTATAAAAAATATGTACCTACTCATATCCTCAGATAAGGTAATACTACTAAATGTTTATTGTACTTGAAAATTAACAAATTACAATCATTAATTTGTCTAACACTACACATAATTACTTCAATCACATTATTTACTTTTGAAAACTAACTAGACATTGTAGAATATCATACCACCTCCAAACTACAGGTAAATACGTCTTATTATTAGTAACGAGATGATTGGTAACCTAACATATTTTAGGTTACCCTGCATTTATCATATTAATAATATGAGTTCGCTTTTGAACACCATTTCTGTCATCAGGATCTTCATCATCATCATCGACCCGAGGATGATCCGAAAGCACCTCATTTTTCTGTTCAATATCGTTTGCATCCAAAGGAACATCCTCTTTCAGTGCCAAATTGTGCAAAACACAACAGGCCCGAATGAAATGTACACTGTGTCCCAATTTGTTTGTAATTGCAGGGTATCTCTGTAATTTGTAAAAATAGAACTATGCGGTTTTCGCGAACCTGTGCCACTTTTTCGTTAAACTTTTAATGCCGCAAACAGAACTAAGCTAACTTGTTTTGTTTCTGAGATACAGGGTGAAAACGAAAATTTTCACTTTCCAGGGTGGTAACATATCTCACACACCATGTAAGCTAGAAAAAAAGTAAAAACTGTTCTAGATAGATATTTTTGCGTAGAATCCAGTGGCGTACTCGAAAAAAAATTGTTGGTAACATATCTCACACACCATGTAAGCTAGAAAAAAAGTAAAAACTGTTCTAGATAGATATTTTTGCGTAGAATCCAGTGGCGTACTCAAAAAAAAATTCTTTTGCACCGTTTAAGATATATGACCCAAACTAGGTCTTTTTTAAATGAAACACCCTGTATTTTTTAGTCTCATTAAATTTGTCTTTTTTTTCTCATTAAAATGATATAAACAGTAGGCACTTTAAAATTTACTAAATGCCCTAAAACAGCAAAAAACCCAATTATAAGTCAAAAAATGTTAGTTAGCCATGAAAATCGGGGATTAAGAAATGTTTACAAGAGAAAATTTGGGACAAAAATAATATTTTATTGTTAATCCAAACAATAAAACAATTTGATTCAGAATTCTCTACGTGCATAAAAAAGAATGTATGGATTAAGGTTGCAAACCAGTGCCAATCCAAAATAAAAAATATTACAGCACAGCAATGTAAATCAAAATGGAAAGCTCTGAAACGTACATATAAATCCATCCTCTTGCAGAATAATACGTCAGGGCAAAGAAAAAGACACTGGGAATATTTTGAGATTATTCATGAATTTATGTATAAGAAGCCGGAAATTACACCAGTCGCATCTTGTAGTAGTTCATCGGGGCTTCGTCTAAACAGAGAAATCATTGAAAAAAGTAAGGTTTTTGTAATTTGATATTTTAACAAACTTCTACTTCAATTTCATAATTTTATTTTTAGATGACAATCAAACGCAGTCGACTGATGGGTAAGAAAAGAGTGGCGACATTTCAGAAAGCTCTTTCTCAAAGAAAAGAAAATATGTGCAGAATAAAGCCGATGTGAGACATGCAGAAAAAATGCAGAGATTAGACAGATTTAATGATTTATTTGAGATGGTAGAAAAAATGTAACGTGATTTTAAGAAAACTAATTTTAATGTATAGTACAAGGATGTTATTTTTTGTTTGATTATTATAGGATTCTAAATTTTGTTATATTTTTTTTGAGTTTTTCGTTTGTTTTTGCCAGTTTTTTAATAACTTGATGTACAAATAAAAGATTGATATATTTCTATTAAACTTGTTTTAATCTCTGAAATGAACATGATATACTAGTAATACATTATCTTCTTCGGCGACCATTAAAGGTAAAGTATTTAAAATTCCTTCTCTTTTACGAAGTGCATCATTGGGTATAAGTTGTTCGTCCATGTCCACATGATTAATTGGATTATGATTATTTGGATTATTATCATTTTGTATGTGTAGTTCTGCGTTCAAATCAATTTGTAAATCATCCAATCCATCATGTTGTAATACACAAACATTATGCAATATACAAGCACATACTATTAACATGGCAATTATATCCATTCAACCAGAAAGAAAACTGAAATCATCTTGCGGAAGCTGTAGAATAAAATGCATTCAGAAGTTTACTGAATACCAAAGAAATACAATATTCAAGGATTATGGGGCGCATAGAAAACCATAATTATTAATAGAACGAAATCTTTTAGTCTAAGATCCGAAGTAAGGTCGTCCTTCACCCATCTGTTTACCGGATGAAACTGATTTTATATCAAAGGTAATGTTTTAAGAAATATATCGCACATAGGTTGCCTAATGAAATATGGTCATGGCTATCTTTAATTTCATAAAATGTCATAAATTTTTTTTTATTGTTCCACTTACTTGCTTTCCGATGTAATTTAATACCAATCGAAAGAATAAAATATAAGGAACATAAAAAAATATATTTACAAAAATTTATTATAAAACGATTGAAATACAAAAAAAATTTAACTTGAAAATTTTTAAATAACTGAACTTTAATCAAGATCCGATTCATCGGAACTTACATGACTATTATCTAGTTCTGCAAATTCATTTGATTTTCTTTTTCTGTCATTTGCAAAATATCGTCCATTTTCAGAGGCGTCTGGTCTCCAACAAATCCTGTTGGTTTTAACTTTTAAATAGCCATCTAAAAACCAACCGCAGTTTTCAGGGCGCAATTTTACACAATCAGCATCAGTTGCATTAAGCTACATGGAATTGACATAAATAGTGCGCAAAATTTTTTTAATTAGTGATGTCCAGCACGGTGGTATAGTGTTTGAGTCAAAAGATTTTATTTTTTTTAAAAACTGTTCATTGTCTTCTTTTGCAGAATAATTTTTAAGAAAAATTCGAGTATTATGTTTTTTTTATTGTAAAAAAAAACACTCATTTCGCGCCCTCAATACAAAAATAACTATTTACTCAGTTTTTATAACAATTTCTTGTCTAATAATAATAAATACGTAGCACGTGTTTCCGAAAATTGAGGAATGTAGATGGCCACCCGTTCCAAAATGATTCTTGGCAGTATAGTAGTGTTGTCCTTTTCAACCGCACGAAAAAACAGCATTCTCTTTCATCTTTCAAGACAATGAACAGTTTTAAAAAAAATAAAATCTTTTGACTTAAACACTACATGCCACCGTGCTGGACACTAATTCAAAAAAATTTGCGTACTACTTATGTTAATTCCATTTGGCTTAATGTAACTGATGCTGATTGTGTAAAACTGCGCCCTGAAAACTGCGGTTGGTTTTTAGACGGCTATTTAAAACCAACAGGATTTGTTAGAAACCAGACGCCTTTGAAAATAGACGATATTTTGCAAATGACAGAAAAAGAAAATGAAAACGAATTTGCAGAATTAGATAATAGTTCAGTTATTTAAAAATTTTCAAGTTAAATTTTTTTTGTATTTCAATCGTTTTATAATAAATTTTTGTAAATATTTTTTTTATGTTCCTTATACTTTATTCTTTCGATTGGTATTAAATTATATCGGTAAGCAAGTAAGTGAAACAATAAAAAAAAATTTATGACATTTTATGAAATTAAAGATAGCCATGACCATATTTCATTAGGCAACCTATGTGTGATATATTTCTTTAAATATTACCTTTGATATAAAATCAGTTTCATCCTGTAAACAGATGGGTGAAGGACGACCTTACTTCGGATCCTGTACTATTTATCCTATGAAATAAATCTGTCATGGTCGTCGACTTGACATTTTCTCCTAAACATAGAGAGGGCGCACTACGGTGTAAGATAATTTCCGACATATTTTTAGACCAATCAGTGTCGACTAAATTGACACCATTTCACTGCACTGAAAGAAAAATGGTACATAATATTAAGAAACATGGATTATTAAAAGCTATATCCCCAAAAATCGTTATATCAATAAAAATATCATATATATAATGAAATTCATTGATTAAAAAATCAGTGAAAATTCAATAAAGGCATTAAATCAATGAATATCATTTTATTAATTTTTACCAAAATTTATTAATAATATTAATGAAAAATCACATTCTCTCTAAGGAAACTAATGTTTGAATAACGAAATTTATATGCAATAATCTATACATTATATTTATGAAGTAAATAATAAATAGTGTTGCATATTAACCAACCCAATTTTTATAAAAATTTCATTAATATAATAATAAAACATTGAAATATTCATAACGCCTGGTAATAAGCAATCAGCAATACGCCGCTGTTGTGTATATCTTTATATTTTTTAGTTACGTTAGTCTTGTAAATCGGGCTTGCTAAAAGTAGATATAGTCTCGGTGAACCACCAGTGAGCAGTGAATTAGTGAATAGAACAGAGTTTAGATGTAGGTATGCACAATTATTACAAATTATCATATTAATTTAATCTGAGTTTAGGTTTATTTATTTACACTAACTGATGGGAAAACCACCCATATAGTACTGTTTGCCAAATGCATTTGCGATGTGTGTGTGTTCGCCAAAATTGCATTATGAAGTGTTATTAAAATAAAAACCACATTAGACATTCAGTAGATTTTCACTCCCCCTTCCGCACTTGCACACGCATTTGATTTGTTGAACAGTAACATGATCCCAATGAATCGTTCATTGATTTTAGAAAAGTATTTCATTATATTATGTATTGATTACATTACCCCAAGAGTCAAACATTGACTCAATGAAATGTTCATTCTTTTTCATACATTAAATTGCTCAATTTCAACTCAACGTTCTAACGAAAAAATTTTAGTTTGCTAGTGGTAGAGGCATCGCTCGCATCTTTCTGCTGTTATTTGTTGGTTAAGGTAATTTTTATTAAAATGTTATGTTTTAAATGCAAAAAGTTTTATCAAACACCATCACTATTAATTTTACATTTCAAGAGATTTCATGATTTAAATACAAATAGTATATATCGATGCATCGAGAGTCCTTGCACGCAAGTGTTTCAAAATATAGCAAGTTTCAGAAAACATTTGATGCGTAAACATCCTCCTCAGCCTCAATGTACTTTAGACAATGTCAACAATAAACAGGATAATACTTTTATAAATTCAAATTTTAGCACAACTTCTAATTTAAATTTACACTCCAATATAAATTTTAATTCTAGTACTAATCTGAAATTAAGTTCTACTACTTCTCCTTCCAATTTTAATTCTAGTTCTAGTAGCAAAAATAAGCTTAATGTAGACGAAACCGTTTTACAAATATATTTAAATGCAACAATATTTGTTTTGGGTTTACATAATAACGATAATTTTTCCAAAAAGGATGTAACAGATATACAAAACTCTTTACTTACGCTCGTCATAACACCTATGATTGATTTGCTCAAGTCATTTGTCGAAAAAAATATTAATATTGACACAAACGTTCATGCTGATTTTTTGAATATACTAAATAAATGTAAAAATATTTTTTCTTACTGTTCAACTGATTATTATTTACATAATTGGCTTCTTAAGAATAATTATATAGAAAATATAACCGAATATGTTATTAATAGTGAAATTGGAACTGCATTTCAAAAAGGAACTACAAGTTATTCTGAAATTAACACAAAAGGAGTTATGATGCCTATAAAATTTCAATTTCGAAAACTATTTGAGCAGGATAATTTATTAAAGAAAATGTTGTTACACATGGAAAATTTAAAAACTGACAAAAAAATAACTAATTTTATACAAGGCGATCTATGGAAAAAAAAGACACAGCTTTATCCAAATAAAACATTGATTCCATATTTTATTTATTTAGACGATTTTGAGATAAATAACCCACTAGGTTCTCATGCCGGTACGCACTCGATTTGTAACATTTATTATTCGTTTCCTTGTTTTCCAATTGATAGCTCTAAATTAGAAAATATATTTTTGATGGCCAGTTTAAAATCCAAAGATGTTAAAACCTACGGTAACGAAAAATGTATTAGTTCAGCAATTAGAAGATTTGGAAATCAATGGCATAGAAATAACAAATGACGAACGTACATTTCACATTCATTTTTTGTTAGCTACTGTATTAGGCGATAATTTAGAATTAAATTCGTTTTTAGATTTTAGCAAATCGTTTTCAAGTACATATTATTGCCGATTATGTAAGGCGTCAAAATCTGAATGCCAAATTACTTCAAATGAAGATAAGATAATAATGCGAAATAAAGACAATTATAAAATTGATCTTGATCAAAATGACGTAACTAAAACGGGTATATTTTGTAATTCAATTTTAAATACAATACCGTCTTTTCATGTAACGGAAAATTATAGTGTCGATGTAATGCATGATGTGTTCGAAGGCGTATGTCACTATGATCTTTGTCACATTATAAAATATTTCATAAAAATGGAATATCTCACGTTAGATATATTAAATTTCCGAAAACAACATTTTAACTACGGTTCACTAGAAATAGGAAATATTTCGGGAGAAATTAAGTTAAATCACCTGAACAACAAACACTTAAAAATGTCAGCAAGTGAAATGATGACATTTATAATATATTTTCCCTTAATGGTTGGTAATTTGGTTCCGGATACTGATGAAGTATGGAAATTTTTAATTAACTTAATCGAAATTATTGATATTGTTTTGTCCTTTGCAATATCAAATAGAGCTGTTTTGATTTTAAAAGCCAAAATAGAGCTGCACAATAAAGATTTTATTCGCTTGTTCAATGATACTTTAAAACCTAAGATGCATAACTTAATTCATTACCCAACGGTAATTAAAAATTGTGGACCATTGAGGAAATTGTGGTGCTTTAAATATGAAAGCAAACATCGCCAATTTAAGGTATATTCGCATGCAATTACTTCGAGAAAAAATATTTGTCTCACACTTGCAAAAAAATTCCAATTAAAGTTTGCAAATAATTTACTTAAACCGACCAGAGATTTTACAGAATTTTTTGTAGCATTTAGTAAACACAAAGTGGATAGCAACTATATCAATATAATAAGGAAAAATTTGAATGTTGAAAAAGCAGATATTGAATGTTTTAGTCAATTATCTTATAAAGGTATTTGTTACAAAGAAGGGTTGTATATTTCAAGAGATGAAGAGGATGTAAATTTATATGTAATTATTAACATTGTGATTGTTAAAAAAAACGTAATTTATGTATTTTGTCAAAAGAATAAATCAATTAAATTTGATTCACATTATTTGGCTTACGAAATTGATATATCTAAGTTAGGTGAATTTGTAATATGTCCAATAACTGATTTAAGTGGTGCACCAGTAAGTGTAATTAAAACCGCAAATGGACAAACTGTGATTAGATTAAAAGAATATTACTATATTAATATTTAATTTTATTCTATTTCTATTATCCTTATACTACGTAACATTATAGTTAAAAAATATTTCAAAATTATGGGTGATGCCGCCGCTGAAACTGAATTAAATGAAATGGATATCAATACGTCTTTTACCGATTCATTTCTTAAGACATTTGATGTACTTAATGACGTAACAACCTCCTACAATAATGTATTACCGATAACAACACAAAATCATGATGAAGGTCTTACTATTTCATCGCTTTCATGACAAAACAATAATAACATTGAAGAATTAAGTCAATTGTTGAATAGCTGGGGTTTACATTTTCTTCTGCAACATTTTATAGGTAGCTATGTTTAATTATGTTACTTTTGCCTTTTATAACATTTCTTTTTCTGTTTCAGCTGAAAATATAACTGTTGACATTTTGAAAATTATAAAACAACATCATATTGATAAATTATTTAAAAATTTTGATATGGGAAAACAAATTATGTTTGAACATAAATTGGAGATCTGGAGAACACCGCCAAATGACTCAAATACTTTTCAAAATAGTTGTGCCGTCCCTTCAAGAGCTTCCTCGGTTACTTCATCGGTAGATTCTACAGAATCATGTGATGCCAACAGCATTGCAATCGTACCGATCAGTTTGAAACAAATTTTAAATGACTCGCCAAAAGGAGAATTTTTACTAAAAAAATACGAAAAAGCAGATCGGTTCAATGATGAAGAACGGACTATGTTAATTAATTTGATTGCTCAATATTTTGACAACAGAGAAACACATTTATCACTTTCCGCGAGCTATAAGTTAGAAGAAGAAATTATCGAGCTTTTTCCAACCGAAAGATTGGTAGGTATTGCATATTTATTATGGTTTAAAAAAAAAACCAATTAAATAACACCTAATATATATTTTCAGGACTTCTACAGAACAAGTAAACGGGGTAAAATTTACATAAGATACACGAATCTGAAAGCTACTTTTAGAAAGATATCAAAAGGTATGAAAAGGTCTTCAAAGGATCTTGATGAGAATGATGGCACAAGTTCTTTAAGAAATTTTGGTAATTATTATTTTCTTCATTTTTCGCAATGGACATTGATTATTTTATATATTTATTTACAGTACCGGAAACTAACGCAGAAGATTGTTTTAAGTCATTAAAATACGACAACCTGACTGTGGAAGAATTCGATCATTGCTGGAAGGCGTGCTCGCAGTACAGGTTTAATGATTTACAAAAATCCGAATCAACCACGGAATTTCTTAATAAATGGAATGAATATAAAAAACCTTCCGGTTTCCGATTGGTAAGGCAAATAAACTTAAAGAATTAATAGTAAATACCGTATGGGGTGATATGGCGCTAAAAAACTAACCTACTTTTAACACTAACAAGTTTAAAAGTGGCTGTTATTAATTTTTATATCAGTATTTTACACAACCCCTTAAAATTTTTACAGACAATTTATTTACAATAATATGATAATATGATACACATTTTATTATTTTGTAGATTGATATGGATTTTTCAACAATGTTTGAAATTAAAGAATCGATTCTTACCTCATGGAATGATGTGCATTGTGGCATAGCAAATTTTTTAAATGAAAATGTAAAGGAAAAAAATGTTAAAGAAGTACTTCAAATCATAAAACGAACTGATTTGACAGAAAGTAAAGAATTTTTAATTAATTATTGTAAGTATGTCTAACAATGTCATATTTTACAGATTCTCGTAATGCAGCTATTTTGTGGTGTATACATGCATATTTAATTCCAACCCAAAGAAATGTTGTAAAAGACAATACTGGAAAAAAGAAGATTACAAAATTTAGTATTCGGGATTCACAAGAATCATTTGTTTACGTTGCTTCGACCCCACAAGAACTTGAGGAATATATAGTTTTTTTAAAAGAAAATGGACGAAGAATACAACCTTTCATTTTAGCAGTTGGTTCATCCATTACCAATATTTCAGAAATGTTTGTTTATTTTGATGGAATTAAATATGTAATGCAAAATTTTGTTAGGGCAGTCGATATTGTCTACAAATTATTCCAGGTATTCAACTTGGCATACCCCGTAGCGTCAACCAATTTTTGGACATTCATTCAATTGTTTTTTTATAAAATGGAATCGAAATTTGAAGGCAAAAATCAAAAAATACATGTTTTAATTGAAAACTTGCGATAAGTTGGTTTTTAGTAGTTTTTATTAGTTTTAGTTCGTGTTTTTATTTTAAATTTATTATTTTTTATGTTATTTTCCATCTTTTTCTAATAAAAAATTTTTATAAGTAAATAATTGTTTTACTTATTATATTAGGTACCTAATTAATACTTTATTTTTAGATTTATATGTTGATTTTATTTAATAAAAATATACAGGATATCCCAGAACTGCCGCATGATATTTTAATAATAAAAAATAATCCATAGCCGCCCTGACTGAAAGACTTATTGGACACCCGATATTATAAGTAATACACAGCAAGAGTCATTTATAATACAAAACCTTGGAAACGAGTTTACTTGATAAAGTAATTTATTGTATTGTATTGTAATTGATCAACTTAAATCGCTTATATTTGAATGCTATAAGATAACCTCCGACATGTTTTCATTCAAATTTTCACTCTAGAATTACCTACTAAAATATCATGCGGCAGTACATCCTGTATATTAATGAACTAAATTAATTAAACCTTACATTAAACTAATAAACAAATACATTGAATTAATAAACCACAACCATAAAATTTCTACAAATCTTCCATGACTAATTAAAAACATTCATAAAATTAATGAAAATATTTATTATATTAATGTATTTAAATCCATATTCTTTTTTTAATTTCATAAATATGATGAACAAGATTAATAAAATCAATGATTTTATTTATAAACATTAAGGAATTCATTTTGTTAATATAATGTACGTCTGCTCATACTATTAATGAAACTTTCATACATTAAAAACTGTTACATGATTTAATGAAACCGAAATCATTGTGTGAATAAAATTAGTTATGGGACTTATAATCATGATTTTTTAATTGAATCAATATCATTTTTTCTTTAATAAAATGTAGTTTTTCTTTCAGTGTGGTTTGTTTCAAAGTTTGATTTTGTATTTTAGTGAATTTGTCTCTCGTGTTCTATCTCTGTATTTTTTCGGTACTTGTGTACATATTGTACCAAAAATGGGAAAAACAGGTTGTGCAGTATTTAATTGCCAGCCCGACGACTCTGTTGGGAGGCATCGTTTTCCCAACCCCAAAAAACATAGACCTTTTCATGTTTTGGATTCAGTTAATGTGTAATGCCCGTTTGAACAATTTGGAAGATAATGTTGTTTATGAAAAATATCGTGTTATGAAAACATTTTCAGCCAAGTGATTTCACTACAAACAACAAACTAAAATCAGGCGTCCGCCCAACATTATTTATTACAAAACTAGCGAATCAGGCTAACGTATTCATGTTAAAAGTCACTCTTCGTCAGTGGAAACAACCAGTAGTCTTTACATTCAGCAATGGTGGAATAAAAACAGAGGAATTAAAAGAAATGATAAAAAAACTAATTGCTGAATCACAAAGAATTGGTTTAAATGTGATAGGAACCATTTGCGATCAAGGTTCCCCTAATCAAGCTGCAATAAATGCTCTTCTTAGAGAGACAGAAGAACATTTTTTAAGACAAGGAAGAGAAAACCGATTTTTTGGCTTTCAGGTCAAATAAGGAAATTGTGCCTCTCTATGATGTGCCACACTTAATAAAAGGAATTCGGAATAATTTATTAACCAAAGATTTGCATTTTCCTTTAGATAATGACGAAAACAAAATTGCTAAATGGAAACATATCTAAAATTTTTATGTTAGACTAGAGATTCTAACGAACCTCAGCGTTGGCGCTGGCAGACCGCCGATGGATGACAGACCTCGGTTTTATGACAGAACTCGGTTGATAATTAACTTGAATTAACACTTCAGAACAGCTCGGTGTAAGGTGATGACAGAGTTGGATTTTATGAGTGAGGTTCTAAAGAACCTCAAGGTGTGGCAATTATTAAGCATACCTGTTTTAGTGATTAAACTATTGTGTATTGTTTATCTCTTAAGAATAAAGTCCAGCAATCCAAAATTGGAAATACGGAAAACGTTGAAGTAGAAATAGACCCTTCTCCATTAGATTTTTTTTTCTCAAACACCAGTTCAAGAACCTACAACGCAAAAAAGCAAAAAACGAAAATATGGCGATACTCCATCTGCATCTACCTCAAATAATGGAACAAAAAATATTCATAAGGGTCTGGTACAAATGCAGGAAGAAATACTTAATGAAATGCGTCTTATTAATGCTAATTTACAACAGTTGAACGAATCGCATAAACAAATGTTAAGTATATTAAAAGAAAAAAATGTATTTACATCATAGCTTTTTTAAATGCACCTTTTGTTAGTTCTATTACTTCTATTACATATAATTTCTTCTCCTTATTCCTTTATTTAATACTGGAATATTTGGATTAACTTCATCCCTATTATTCACTACTCCATCCAAAGCATCCAGGGGTTGTGGTATCTCCTCATTCAATGGTAAATCTAAGGCTACACACATATTGTGTAAAATGCAGCAGGCGTTAATAATAACACCGACTTTTTGAGGACTATATCTAAGTTTTCTTTCGCCCATGATACATCGGAATCTTGTTTTTAATACTGCATTGCATCTTTCGATGCAATTGCGAGCTCTTGCATGAGCTTTGTTGTACCTGTCTTGGGGTGTATGAGAAGCTGCTCCTTGAACTGGAGTCATGAGCCAAGGCTCTTGCGGATACCCCGAATCTCCCAAAATCCAAGTGTGATGATCACCCTCGGCATAATTATTTAATAAAATATTTTTTACTGCAGACGTCCTCCATATAAAAGCATCATGAGAACTTCCACCATATCGGGCATTAACATTCAATATTTTGAGGTCGAAGTCACAAATTAATTGTGTATTCTTAGAGTGATAGCCTTTCCTGTTAATATACGAGGTGTGTTCAAAAAGTATCGCGAATTTTGAATTTTCGCGGGTTACGTATATTCGAATTTCGATTTTTTTGTGGCGTTATGTTGGTACTCATGTCTCTCACTTATGCCGACAAGCTCGGCCATTTTGAATGTTCACTTAATTGTTGACAGCTGCTTTGCTTGCACATGTTTTGGATCGTCTTCGATTTTTACCTATTCAAAAAAATGGATCAAAGAACCTGTATCAAATTTTGTGTGAAAAACGAAATTAAGTGCGCGGATGCATTCCGAATGTTGACTGTGGCATACGGAGAAGCTACCTTGGACCGAAGCAACGTTTATCGGTGGTACAAAATGTTCTCAGAAGGCCGAGAAGATGTGAACAACGAAGAGCATGCCGGACGCCCGAGCACTTCAACAACAGACGAAAAAATTAATGAAGTGGAGAAAATGGTATTGGCCAATCGTCGAATCACCGTTAGAGAAGTTGCTGAGGACCTAAACATATCGATTGGCTCGTGCCATTCGATTTTTATCAATGATTTGGGCATGAGACGGGTCGCCGCGAAATTCGTACCAAAATTGCTTAATTGCGACCAAAAACAGCATCGCATGAACATTGCTAATGAGATGTTAAACTCTGTCCGCGACGACCCAAATTTGCTCCAGAGGGTCATAACTGGTGACGAATCGTGGGTTTATGGTTATGACGTGGAAACCAAAGCTCAATCATCTCAATGGAAGCTGCCGCACGAACCAAGACCGAAAAAAGCGCGCCAAGTTCGGTCGAATGTGAAAGTTTTGCTGACAGTTTTTTTCGATTGCAGGGGCGTGGTGCATCATGAGTTCTTGCCACAGGGAAGAACGGTCAATAAGGAATATTACCTGCAAGTTATGCGCAATTTGCGCGAAGCAATCCGCCAGAAACGCCCGGATTTGTGGAAGAACAAAAATTGGCTTTTGCACCACGATAACGCCCCTGCTCACACATCGTTGCTTGTGCGCGACTTTTTGGCCAAAAACAACACACTAATGATGCCGCAGCCACCGTATTCCCCAGATCTGGCCCCCTGTGACTTTTTCTTGTTCCCTAAACTGAAGAGGCCCATGAAAGGACGACGTTACGCTACGCTTGACGAGATAAAGACGGCATCGAAGGAGGAGCTGAACAAGATTAAAAAAAATGATTTTTTGAAGTGCTTCGAAGATTGGAAAAACCGTTGGCACAAGTGTATAATATCTCATGGGGATTACTTTGAAGGGGACAAAATAGATATTCATGAATAAATAAATAATTTTTGAAAAAACACAAAATTCGCGATACTTTTTGAACACACCTCGTAATTATGTTCTTCAACCGAGGGACCAATTATTGCAACATGTGTGCAATCAACCGCTCCAATCACCCCTGGAAATACGGTTTCTTCCATAAATCTTCTTTTTATATTAATTTTTTGATTTTCTCGAGTCGAAAAATGAACCCAATTCTGTCCCAACTGATTTTGAATTATCTCAGCTACTTTGCTGACTCACTGACAACAAATATTCTTCACCAACACACCTTTGATAGCTGCCTGTAGCAAAAAATCTGAGCCGCTAGAATTTTCACCTCACAGGCACAGGTAACTTTTGTCGAGCGTACCCCTGCTGCAAAGAATGATCGAAGTTCTTGAAATAAATAATGAACAAGATCCTGATTTAGACGAAAAAGATCTATAAATCTACGGCTGGGTAAACTAAAAACAATAAGGAAGCGCTTACAGATTACCAACAAGGAGACAGCTATGTTTCTCTTCTCTTCCTTATCGTTATTCTTCGTTATCGCTTTTGTATTTACAGAGTCTCACTACTGGATCCCTGTCAGGGCCGGCGGAAGGGCATGGTAGTATAGGTAGCCCTACCCACTCCGAAAATTTTTGAAAATTCCGATTATTAAACCTAAATATATCGAAAAGTATAAATTGTTTCCGACATTATGCATGATTCTCAAGATTCAAAATTTGAGCAAATTTGGAAAAATTGTAATGAAATGGCTGAAAAAATTAAAATTGAGAAAGCGAAACTGCCAAGAAAACGCCAACCTCCCAGACGATTGGAAAATAACAATTCCGATAATCATATTTTTGAATCTCCTAAAGATTATTTTCGACAAATATATTACGAGGTATTCGACCAAGTATATTCTTCTTTGAGAACTCGATTTGACACAGATTCTGCTAAATTTTTCAAGTCTTTAGAGAGCTTTGCTATTGGCAAATTTTGTTTAGTAAATTTCTTTAACCGATATGTATCTTGGGGACCAAGATTAGTCAGGAAAGGCCGAGTGTTAGGAAACTTTAAAACCATATGTAACGTTGGTATGAATGAAAACTGTGAAGTTAGTAGTACATATTTTTATGGTTGGTAGACAGAGTGACAACAAGATGGCCGATGAGTGAGTTTTTGTGAGAACCGTGTACGTTTTGAAAGTTAATAAAGTTGTTGTTATTATTTTATCCGAGTGTTTTATTGTTTGTAGTGGAATTAAAAATTAGGCTGAGAACAATATAGTAGCTAACAATACTTTTTTCAAGAAAACCAAACTTAATGATAATAACTTATAACATTTTCTTATGTTTTAATAAAATAGGTTTAGGTATTTTGTAATGGTATTTACAATTTTTAAATGTTTTTGTATTAGTAGGTAGGTACATATGCGTTGTTACTTTCTATACTTGATAATAAACAAAACAAAAATAAAACAGTTTAATTTTTTCCATCATATAAAAAATGCGATACCTACTATAAAAAACATTTCACTTTAAAATTACAAGGAGAGATTTCATGGTGATTTTACGTTACATTTTGGGGAATTGTACACTGTAATATCCACATTATAAATGTAGATTTCCACTAATAATGAGTAATTTTACATTATAAAATTACATTCTTATAAGTAAATTTACACTGTATATATTCACATTGATGTAAAATTACATATAACATTAAATTTTCGCACAAAATAGACGGTAATTAAATTGCCACCTATTTATAGCGGAATCATTTCTCCCAGTGTAGGGCGAGCAGATTCTGTCTGAAACTTTTGCGTCACATTACACACAGTTTGAAGTGATATCTATCGAGGAATCAATGATTCGATTCAAGGGTAGATCGTCGCTGCGTCAGTAAATGCCTAATAAACCCATCAAACGCAGGTATAAAATTTGGATTCGAGCAGACGTCAACGGATATGTTGATGAGTTTCAAATTTATACAGGCAAAGTGGGAAACAAAGATCGGAAACAAATACCAATAGATAGATAGAATTGAAGAAGAAAAGAGTAGGAAAATAAGTTCTGCCCGAAGAAAGAAGCTGCTAAAAGGGCTGTGGAATTTGCATCGTCTTCTTCTGATGAAGAATTACCTGAGCTCGGCGATAGCTCAGGAGGGAGTCGATTCTATTCTAGTTCTGAAGATGAGGATATCTCTTGTTTCTTTCCATCTAACGAAGGTCCGCTGATTTAGTCCGAAGGTAGTTGGGTTCTAGTAATTTCAAATCGCCGGCAGAACTACAGGAGATGTTTACTACATTGGATTAGTAGTCGAACAAGACAAGACTGAATCAGATGTGACCATAAAATTTCTCAGAAAGCAAAGAACTCATTTTGCATTTTTCTGCGTCGACGATATATGCAGTGTTAATCCATGCAATATAGTGAAAGTATTGCCAACTCCAATAATACGTCGGGGGTTTTATTCCTTTAACCTTTCATTCCCTCCGGATCTTAATTTGAAATAAAATGTATTTAATAATTATTATGTTTAACATATTTTCATAATAAAAACCATTTAGTAAAGTTCTGGTTCATTTTCACATAATAAAAATTATGATATTCAAATATTTACTATGTCCTAAGGTAGAACCAACGCTGTCCCAAAGTGAAACCGCAGGTTGTACCTTGGGACAAAGATCACCAACTGGCTAAACGATGACTAGTGGTGTACGCATTGGTGACAGCAAAAATGACTATTACCTAACAGCTGCATACAATTGTAGACTCTGCAGGGCTAAAAGGTTCTCGTACTCGGACGAAAGATGTGTGTACAATAATTAAAAAAGAAAAAAGGTCCCAAGGTACAACCCTTTCCCCTACAACAAAAAACTAGTCTTACTCAAGTTCAACGTAGTGTTAAAAATGCTGTGATAAAAATATACAGGGTGTATCAGTTTTAATCGAGCAAACTTTAATGGTACATTCTCCTAGTAGTCCTGATTCGGAAAAATGTACATTATATACCGAATTGCACGCCACTGGTGCCCCCCAAATATCTTCATATAATTGTCCTTAGGGAGGAGAGCAGGCATACATCTTGGTCGAACTACACATGCAATCCAGAACCGGAAGGGATCGCAAAAGATTTCTTAGAAATTTTTTGACAATTCGAAACTCTTCTTGATTTTTGATAGGATTGTTGAACTCATAAACGTGTTCCCGCTAATTTTACAGCATTAACCAGAAAATTCACTGGCTGATAAAACATCATGTAACTACTGAAAATTAGCATTATTTGTACAATGAATTTTAAATCCAGTGGGTGTCAAATCGATGTCTCCATTCATCTGTTAAATTCCATTATTCCAACTTAACATTAATATTCTATTACGTGTTTTAGGTCCAGTTTTTCCATAGTTAACCTTAACTATAAGTTAATTTCATTAGATACCATTATTAAGACAATGGTAGGTGAGTAAAACGTTTAAAACTTTCGAAAAAAATATTCACCAGGCTTTTGGTGTATATTTTAGTTAATTATTACTGTTGAGTTTAGTCTTAAAAAATATAATGTTATAGTTATATAATACTCATAATATGACGATCACGCTAGTATAAGTACTGCTCATAAAATATAGAATGATGAATTTTTAATTCTACAGTACTTATCTAGAAAATATAACATACTGTGAGATGAGGCTGCTTAAGAATGGGTTGTCATGGTTAAAAGAAATACAAAATCTTAATACTTTTAGTTTGTATATTTTATAATCTAAAAGAAAACTTTGATCATCATTAATCCAAGTCCACCTGTGGCTAATAAATCAAAGGACCAAAACAAATTCTAAACTGCTCTATAAACGAATACAAAAAATGAGATACATGGTGAATAAAAGAACATAACTTTCAACACCCTGTCTCTCAATACATAATTTGTTTACAAGTCAATGTAGACTTATAGTTTCAGTCCTAGAATCTATCCAGTGTCTCCCCAGATCGACGGAACCGTAGGTGTAAACGACCAAAAAATTTTGAGCATCAGTTTTGTTGTTTTTAAACAAAAATTTTGCAAATTTCACATATACCAAAATATTACAACAGTTAAAATGATCTGATTGCTTTTAAAGTTTGTAGAAATTTTTAAATAGAGTCATCCGTTCAAAAATGAAAACGCTTGAAAACCTTCTTAATGTAATCTAGAGGTAAAAAAACATTGTAGAATTTTTTTATACTCCAAAAGTTTATCCCGATCCCAAAATTTTAAATCGAAAAAAGGTACTTTTCAAACACCCCGAAAAACGCGCTATGTTGCGTGATGTCATAAGCCGTCACTCCTACCCAAGATGCGCAAGAATATACTACTATTTTTATTTTTTTTTAACTATTTTATTTAACAATATTTACAATGCAATCCTAAAGCGTAGTTTACACGAGCAAATAAAACTATCGCAAGTTAATGTCTGAGAGCAAAAAAGTACTCTCAGAGACTGTTTACACTACGCAAATTATTTGGAAGTTGCTCTCAGACATTAAGGACTAGCGCACACGAGCGAGTTTTGTGGTTCGACAGTTGTGTCGCTGAGAAGAAGCGACAGGCGATTGTAGCTTATGCATGCAGACGAACCACACTTTTGTCGCAGTTTTTCACTTCTAACCTCAGTTATAAAATGGATTTCATTGAATTAGCAAGCGTTGCAGTATGCCTTGTGCGACGCAAAAGAAAAATTCAACGAAAACAATATTGAGTGCATCCTATAGCTAGCCAACGTTTATTAAAAAGGCAATTTAAGAAACTCAACTTAGATTTGAGGGCTTACCCTGACAAATTCTTTAATTACTTTCAATAGGAAAGTAAATCATTTATGGAAACACTAAATTTAGAGAGTTTAGAACGTCAAATAAATCAATCTTCCAAGCGATATTTTCTTTAGTATAATTAAAGAATAACCCGAAAAAATGAGAAACCCTATTGAGAGGAAACAATCACCCCGTGAGTGCAGTGCATTCAGCAACAAATACGTCGCCCGTCTGCTTAGGAGTGTTAAACCCCATCTGTTAGATAACTGGCGACAATCGCCCGGCGACTGTTCAGACTAGTGCAGGCGCCAAAGGTACTTGAGTATGCATAATATGAGGACCGGCAACTATGCTCGGATTCTTATATCTGAGACCCTAAATAATGAAGAAAATCATGTTGTCGGCAAATCGGATGGTCCATTTCAATTCCCTCGCCCTCTTATTATGTTATCACTATTATTACAGTCAATCAGATATTTGAGATTCAAAAACTTGCGAGTAGGCTGAATTTTTAATATGTTGTTTCTGATGGTCCGAAAGGTAAAATCACAAGTTAGCGTATCCCCACCTGTTTCGGAATCCCCGTCACCTAGAAAAATTTTTGGAATCGATTTTTGGATTTGCCTTATGTTCTGTTGGTCGGAGGAAAAAAGTGTAAATACAAAAATTGAATAGCTCAAAATTTGCAACATTTTTTGTAGTACGCTGAACTCTCTGTAGTTAGTTCCCAAAAAGATAGAGGGCGCCAAAATTTTCAAAAATGCGCTGTACCTATGTGCCTGTTATATGTCAATGTTTTTCTGCTATTTGAGTACCTAAAAGTGTTTTATTCAAAAAAACGTGATAAAATGTCGTTTCAAGTGTCCAATTTGAAAAGAAAAAGATCGAACAAGTTAACGTGTTTGTTTTGTGATACAACAGGAGACTTAGTTAAAAAACCAAAATCGCAATCGTGGATGACTATTATAAGAGCAGCAGATTCAAATTTCTTCGCAATATATCCAGTAGTGTCGAAGATTGGAGGGGAAAAGTGGAGCAGTCCCCCAGTATCTACGCCACTGGACAAGTTTTTTATAAATAAACCCCATCATTACTTAGAAATGTACTACATTACTCTGTGTACGAAATTGAACGAAAATCGATCGAGTGGTTTAGAAGTTATGGTAACAAAACGAGTTCTTATCCTATACTTTGACACCCTGTATCTTTGTTATAAAACAATTTTGAGCAAAGTTTTTTCATTAAAGTCTACTTATTTTTTGATGCTCTATCACCTCCCAAAGTTAATGAAGTTTAACTTTTACCACCCTGTATATACAAATATAAAAGGGGTGCGAAAAAAAATTGGACCATATGATGGAGCGGCAACATCCAAAATATTAATCTTTGAGCTGTTATGAGCTTATATCAATTGACAAAATGCGGTCCTCATATTATGCATGGCAGTTGCTGGTAGTTACTGACAACCACTACAAAATAGTAGCTCGTGTGCACAAGGCTATTTAAAAGAAAGCGTTTCATTTTTAGCGACACGACTGTCGAACCACAAAAGTCGCTCGTCTGCGCTAGTCCTAACTTGCGATAGTGTTACTTGCTCGTGTAAACTACGCTTAACAAACAGTATAAAACTCAAATGCGTTTCTTCTCTGGTGTTTAGTACTATTGCCTGACAGTTTCTATAAATGATGAACAAAATTTAGTGACAGCAAAAATTGTGAAATGTCGATGACAGATACTTTTTTACCTTCTGCGTTTGGATCACTATGGAAAAAAATTACGTGTGCAACACATTTTGAAAGTCCCTTTTTCACTCACTGCAAATTCATGAAAAAAGTATGACTTTCAAAACTAGTTGTAATAACTATTGCCTCTGTTCTACCTTTCAAACTTACCTGGACCGATGAATTTTCTTCAACTTTAAGAATTCACGGCTATAATTTTCCGCATACACTTTGAGCGAGCCTCATTATATACAGTGTGTCGCATGTAAGATGAAGACACCCTCATATTTTCGGTATTTGAAGGAGTACAGGTTTGAATTTTTGCACAATCATATAGATTGATGAGTCACATTTTTTAAGATACTCAACTGAAATGTGAACTTTAAACTCAGATTACTACGACTTTGCAAAAAGGGCCTGTTCCCGATATTTTGCTTCTTGTTGAAGATATCGAAAAAAGTTGTTGAGAATATTATTTTAACCCCGAATACAGAGTTTCATGACAAAATTCGAATTTTTCATTTTTCCAGTGTAAAAATTCAAACCTGTACTCCTTCAAATACAGAAAATATGAGGGTGTCTTCATCTTAAATGCGACACACTGTATAACTAAACAATATAATTATATGTAATATAAATAAAAGTTTCGCCCTTGCTGTTTACCTACCCGATTCTACTTCGTTCAACTTGCTTCCCTGTCGATCAAAGTCACCCTGCTAGAGGTATTTGATATAAATCCTGAAAATATATGTAGAATGTTTAATTTTAATACGTAATGAAACAAAAATTTGTATTTTTAAGAAATTACTAAAAAAACAACGAAATAATTAAATCTATAGAAAATATTTAAAGTATACAAGGTGTCTGTAAAAGGTCTTTACAAAATCCTACCACAAGTTTTTGGGCTCAAAATAAGTCGTTTTAAGCAAATATACCTCAGGTCCAAAAGTTGGTAAATGTTGACTTTAGCCACTGGTCGAATTTTCGTGTTTTTTTTTGAGAGACACTTAGTAGACGTTCTTTTACGTCGATTGCTACCACTAAAAGTTTGTGCAAATGCCCCAAACCCCCTCAAACTAACGGGACAGTGGAGTGAATAGGGGTGCTGGATGGGTAAAAGCGAGCGAAAGTGAATTGAAAATACGAAAAATGTAGGCAGATATGAAATAATAAGGAACATTTAATAAAATAAGAACATTATAAATGTTTTTAAAGGCAAGGAAAATGAGGTGGAAGCGATAGTAGCAAAAAAAATAGCGTAGGTGTACTCACAACAATTGTCGTAAATATTAGAGTCACAAATCGAAACAGGCACTTGAATAGCACTAGACGTTGATGGTAAAGACATTGTTTGTAAAAAATAAATGGAAACTACGCTACACTATTTAAACTTAACTCTTTAGAGTAGAAACAAAGAAATGGGGAACTGACTAACTGAGGACAAAGAAATAGGAAAAACGCTTAATCAGTTATTTGTATATACAAACTTTAATTCGAACCAATAAAAAACGAGCATTTTGTCTATATTATACCATATGATCAAAAATTATTTAGATAAAGGGTGGCTTTGGAATTCTAAATTTACCTTGCATGTTTGATTCATCCTCAGTAGTTGAAATTATATACAGTGCCACCAAGCTAACAAAAGCCCCGGAAAATATGCGACCTACTTTTAATATTTCTAGGCGGGAAAAGTTCCGACCAATTGAAGACCATGTCTAGTACTCCGTACATTCGTTTCAAAAAGTCAAAACTGTCAGAATTTAAACTCAAATATTTATTAAATTAGCTAAATAAGTAATTTGCGTTTTATGGTTGGATTTTTGGTTCTATTGCTGTTGTTACTTGTTCCTGTTTGCGTTATTTCGTTTGTGTCCAAATACGAGCATTTTCGGTCCTGGTAAGTTATTTTAAACCATTGAAAATTAAACAAATGTTCACATTACGCTTACTTTTGAAGACAGAATCGGTGAAAATGAGCGGTAAATGCAAAGAACGAAAAATTGTTCATTCCGAAGCAAGGAATATGATCAAAAATGTTATTGTCTTTTTTGATAGACAAAAACATGATGGTGAATGGACATACCCATTAGAAAAAGCTACTGAATTAGCCGCAGCAGCTACTGGAAAATCGATTTCCTTAATCAAAAAAATTCGTGCAGAAGTATTAGATTCCGCTGGAGGTGGTCTGCTAAAGTCCCCGAAGAATAAAAAACGTTCAAGAGCTAACAATAACATCGTTTTGGACGACTTTGATAAAGAAGTTGTAAGAAGAAGCGTACATGAAATGTACACGGTTCATCGTAAGGTTCCTACGTTAAAATTATTGTTAGAAAAACTGAGGGAGAAAATTAATTTTACTGGAGGTCGAGAAACTTTACGGAAGACATTATTACAGCTGGGCTTTAAGTACCAAAAATGCCACAACAAACGAAAATTATTAATGGAACGATCCGATATTGTGGCTTGCGCACTCAATACCTTAGGAAATTAAGGGAAAATGATCAGCTTGGGCTTAATAAGAAGCCGATTACATTTTTGGATGAAACATATTCATCCATCATATGGTGTTGGCAAGTGCTGGCAGTCAGAGGAGGAACCTGGTGTTTACCGAGTGGACAGAAGTGGTCAGAGGTACATAATAGTTCATGCAGGTGGTTCGTATGGATTTGTACCAAACGCGCTACTAATTTTTAAATGGAAAAGTATGTCAGGTGATTATCATGATGACATGAATCACACAAATTTTATGCAGTGGCTACAAACACAACTTATTCCAAATTGGCCTCCAAATGGTATAATTGTTATGGATAACGCACCATATCACAGTGTTCGGATTAATAAACCACCCACACAGGCCAACCGAAAAGACGAGCTTCGAATATGGCTAGAAACCAATGGCGTCTCGACAACTCCTAATATGCGAAAAGCTGAGTTACTCACTTTAATTAAGCAGTTTCAAGTACCAAAAACTTACTACGTTGACGAATAATTAAAAACACACGGACACACAGTTGTCCGTTTACCTCCATACCACTGTGAGCTCAACCCCTTTGAGCTAATTTGGAGTATGGTGAAGCACAAAGTTTCAATGAACAACGTTTCACAACGCAACGCCGACATTGAACAGCTAGTAAGAAATGCATTCTCAAAAATTACTGTCCAATGCAATCACGTAACACGTGTGGCCGACGAAATGTGGCAGAGGGATCACCTGATGGATGAAGCTGTTGAAACTCCTATGTTCACTGTCAACACTGGCTCTTCGGATAAGGACAATGATAGCAGCGAAAGTGAGGAGTCGCGGATGATTGTAGTGACAGTAATTACTTAACCTAATTTTTTTGCTAAATTTAATATTTTAACCCTCTATTGCACAATGTACCCGAATGGGAACATTATAAAATCAGTCGTTTTAGAAAATAGGTATGTGCAATAGAGAGTTAAGTAAATAAAATAATAATTTCTGATAGAATGCATTTCTTACTGGCTGTCCAATGTTCAATGTCGGCGTTGCGTTGTGAAACGTTATTCTATTTAAAATATTAAATATGTGTCCGTGTTTTCCTAATAATTTGTCAAAATATAGTAAGTTTTTTGTACTTGAAACTGCTTAATTAAAGTGAATAACTTAACTTTTTGCATATTAGAAGTTATCGAGACCCCATTGGTTTCTAGCCATATTCGAAGCTCATCTTTTCGGTTGACCTGTGTGGGTGGTTTATTAATCCGAACACTGTGAAATGGTGCGTTATCTATAACAATTACATGAGCGGTAAATGCAAAGCACGAATTATTCATTCCGAAGCAAGGAATATTATCAAAAATGTTATCGATTTTTTTCATAGACAAAAACAAGCAGGTGAATGGAATGGACATACCCGTTACAAACAGCCACTGAATTAGCTGCGACAGCTACACGAAAATATTTTTTTCTACGAAAATCCGGAATGACGTTTTTTCTGACAAGATAATCGAACTTGAAAGTAGGCTTTTGAAAAACTAGTACGGAAAATTAGTGCGGAAATTTTTTTCCGCACACATTTTTTAAACTTTCCGCACGCAAACAAAAACATAAAGAAATACTTACATTTAGTTGTAATTGTAACATTTATTTAATATCTAACAACCGGGAGTGCACATTAGTTCATCGCTTTCGCTTTAGTTTTGAAACTCCATGTTTATATTCACGTAATTTGATCTCAAAATCAAAATTATTTCGATGACAGGACACAATTTATAAACTGTCAACAGCTATGAGCTTTCAGTTCTACACTAGTAAAAATTCGGTGTGAAATTCAACACGAAAAAGGGTCTATATGAGGCCACCGTTTATAGTGTAAAGTTTACCAAAAGCATATTAGGTGAAATTTTCTTTGTTCTTGTAACGATGATGCTCACACCACACATGAAGTAAAAACTACCACATAAGATGAAATCATACTGCAGAGTGTAAATATTCACCAAATATTTTGAGGAAACGCAGATGTGGGTGGACATTTAATCGGACAGTGGTTGAATAAACAATATATCCGTTTCACCAGAGTTACATTAGGGTTAAAAATATTGATTTCACTAAATTTGGTGTAAAATTTTCACCAAAACTGTTTTACCACTCAAGTTTGGTGAAGCAACGTCCTCAATTTTTACTAGTGTATGACAACAAACTCACTTCATGTTTTTTTTAATCAGAAAAAGATTTACAAATAATTTTATTTTTTACGAATTCCACGTTTTCGTAGAAAAAATCGTATGTAACACGCTTGCGGAAATGGCCCATGACAATACGAGTGTGAAATTTGCAACACGAGCGATAGCGAGTGCTGCAATCACACGAGTATGATGCGTTTTCCGCACTTGTATTACAATATACTAAAATAGAATAAGCATTTCTTTATTACTATACGTTGTTTTAATCCTCTAGGCAAAAATACTTGACAGTTGTCATTTCATTTAACTGTCATTCAAAATTACCGGCACATCATTTTACTTTTGAATGTACCAGTAAAACGACTGCAGCTCTGTACACGCCCATTTTTGATTTTGTAAGCCTGGTCCGACTGTAGGTTTGTACACTAGTAAAAATTGAGGACGTTGCTTCACCAAACTTAAGTGGTAAAACAGTTTTGGTGAAAATTTTACACCAAATTTAGTGAAATAAATATTTTTAACCCTAATGTAACTGTGGTGAAACGGATATATTGTTTATTCAACCACTGTTCGATTAAATGTCACCCACATCTGTGTTTCCTCAAAATATTTGGTGAATATTTACACTCTGTAGTATGATTTCATCTTATGTGGTAGTTTTTAATTCATGTGTGGTGTGAGCATCATCGTTACAAGAACAAAGAAAATTTCACCTAATATGCTTTTGGTAAATTTTACACTATAAACGGTGGCCTCATATAGACCCTTTTTCGTGTTGATTTTCACACCAAATTTTTACTAGTGTAAGCTATTCAGTTTGTCAAATAAAACTTAGTTATTAAACTACGGGTTTATTTTCTATTTTTTTTTAATTATTATCTATTCACCATGGCCACCCTTTATCTAAATAATTTTTGATCATATGGTACTTTATGCTGACTGTAGTTTCTAAAAGGGACTAAGAATGATCTCATCTTGGTTAAGATTGTAAATTAGTAAATTCTGTAAACTTTTGTGATGAATAAATGTGTCTATCTATCTAATGACCAAAAATAACTAATATGGCGTGCTACATAAATATGTATATGATAAATCGAGTGATAAATAGACAACTAAAATAGTTATTTACATTCGAGTGCGTGTAGGTTCTATTTTACAGTGCGACAGCTTTGTTTGAGGCACAAGCCGTCAGGCGAGTGCCTTATTAGCTGGAGCGCTGGAAAATAGTTCACGCACGAGATTTGTATAAAACTTTTTGGCCGACGATAATGTAAATCATTTTTTAATGAAATTTATGCAATAATTTATTTCAAATAATTTCCGAATCGAAAGTTATTATTATTATTATTATTATATAGGTTTGAAAACATAGTGTGCCATTTTGAAACATACAAATGTCAAAACTATTTAAAAAAATTGACAGTTTTGGTTGAATTACGATTAGCGAAAAACTTAAAATAAAAAATGTGTAATAGCGAAGAGAGCATAATTTTAACGTCCCCCGAAATAAGGAAATTGGCGCAAAATGCGACATCGCAATTGCTGCCACTAAAATCAAAGCCCAGGTACGAGGCACAATACAAGGTATTTAAGAAGTGGTTGACAGTTGACGGTAAATAAGTAGAGTTTTTCAAAAATAGATGGCACTGCGACGATTTCAGTTTTTATAAATTTAATTTTAACAATAGGAAAATCTTATAATAGTAAAATATCTTATGTAAGTAGTACTTTTTTACATGAACTTTATTCTAGTAAAGATGGATTTTTTCTAAATGTCCACAAACGTCCAGTGTTTTTTTTTGTTACTTTACCGCATAGTTGGACATTTTACAACACAGTAAGCGTAAATATCTGATGTGCCCAACACATGACTTTCTTATACTTACGGATAGTATCACAATAATTACTTTTCCTAAAGAAATTAAGTTAAATTTCTTGTAAAAATTTTGAATGTTTCCAGCAATATTCAAATAGTCTCCGTCGCACTTATTGCAATACGCATAAATCTGTCCTTGTCCCACTCATTATAACCGAATTTTACGACAAAAATGTGTTTTATTTTAAAATTTTGTCCTATTACTCACTTAAAAATATCTCCCGCAATGAAATTACATTTATTTGTTCATTATTATTGTTTTCGGTACCATAGAAACCAGTAAAATAAAAAAAAAACTAATGGACCGGTCCTTATGGGATTCGAACCCGGGACCCTTTGTTTGGCAGCCATATCATGAAATGAATCCGATGGTCTACCTCGACCATCGGATTCAACTATCAACGCGCGCTATGAGAAATATAAAGTGTTTTAAGAATATCTAGTTTTTTTGAAATTTTTTTGACGGAATTTCAAAAAAAAGTTCAAACAAAATTTGTTCAAAATTCAATTCTAAATCAATGTTAAAGAATAAAAAAAATCTCATAAATTGTTTATTTTTCAAGATATTCCTAAAAAACCTAAAAATGTCTTCAGGTAACTGTCACTTGTTTTGGTGCTAGATAAAAAACATTGAATGTGGCACCCACAAATTTGTTCAAACTCTTAAATATGAAATTTGAATCAAATCCGATAAGTCGTTTTTGGGTTATGGTGGATACAGACAGACAGCCACACAGACAGACAGACACACAGACAGACATCATGGCGAAAATGGTCAAAATGGATTCAGGGGCCCTCAAAACGTGTAAATCCATCAAAATCTCGAAGTCGAAAAAAATCACGATTACAATACTTCCTTATACTACGTATAAGAAAGTAAAAATCAGGTTACATTTGCTGTGTCTCGCATTGTAAAGTTTGCTTTAAAGTTTAGGAGGGCAAAAATGTAATTTTCAAGTGTTTATACGCATTTGCACATTTGCTAGATATTTACCTTTGAATGTTTCTTTTTGCTATTTAGTCCTTCAGCTAGGGGTCAAAAGGTAGGAAGTAAAAGCGGGATGAGACGACGCAGTGTTTTCTGAAGGTTTTTTGGTCGCTGAATCCGAATCCGTGTGTCGATTTTCAATAAAGTGGTGCAAACAAAAGTTATTAACTATTTATTGTTTAAAACGCAATAACTCGAAAAGTATAGATTTTACCGAGCATTTTACCAAAAAAAGTTTTAAACAAAAGTTGTTTAAAATAAAATGACTCTCCGAAAAGTTCATATGGTATTTTGTCATAAAGTCGCACGGACAAAAGTTATTAACAATTTATTGTTTAAATGTTTAAATTAACTCGAAAACGAAAAGTATACATTTTACCAAAAAAAATTTCAAACGAAAGTTGTTCAAAATAAAAAGACTCTCCGAAAAGGTCATATGGTATTTTGTCATAAAGTTGCTCGGACAAAAGTTATTAAAAATTTATTGTTTAAAATGCAATAACTCGAAAAGTGTACATTTTACCAAAAAAAGTTTCAAACAAAAGTTGTGCAAAATAAAAAGGTCTCTCCTAAAATGTATGCTTTTTGGTTTGTTCCGTTTTAAACAATAAATTGTTAATAACATTTGTTCGAGCGACTTTATGACAAAATACCATATGACCTTTTGATTTTGCACAAATTTTGATTGAAACTTTTTTTGATAAAATGTATACTTTTCGAGTTATTGCGTTTTAAACATTTAAACAATAAATTGCTAATAACTTTTGTACGTGCGACTTTATGACAAAATATCATAGGACCTTTTCGGAGAGTCTTTTTATTTTGAACAACTTTCGTTTGAAACTTTTTTTGGTAAAATGCTCGGTAAAATCTATACTTACTTTTCGAATTATTGCATTTTTAACAATAAATTGTTAATAACTTTTGTTTGCACCACTTTATTGAAAAACGACGCACGGATTCGGATTCAGCGACCAAAAAACCTTCAGAAAACACTGCGTCGTCTCATCCCACTTTTACTTCCTACCTTTTGACCCCTAGCTGAAGGACTAATTAAAACGATTTGTGACTTACCCTGTAAAGTCAAAAATATATCGGTCACTCTAATACAGCTGATTTTCGGAAGGGTGACTTTCCATGGATTGATCGCCCTCTATTATATTTTCTTTTGAAAATTTTGGCTTCATCTATTTCAACAATTTTAACTTTTCCATCGATTTTTTGGAGTTAGGACGACCCAGTAAATGCATACCTTGAAATATAACACCATGTTAATGTATCAATTATTCTTAATTAAGTAAATAATTTACAACTTACGTCTCTACAACAATTACTTCAATCAACAATTGTTCTTCAATTTCTTCTTATGTTTATTAACCACTGCCGATACATTGTTTGCACGTGTCCGGCCTTGCAACTACATTGCATGTTCTCGATAGACACTTCTCCCTCAAAAAAACAGAATTATACCTTGATGCCTTGTTTTCATGCGGAATCGAAATCAAACCACTCGTTTGTATACACCAACCAAATACTCTCTTGTCGAGCATGCAGTTATTTCAGTATTTCACTCACTCCACAAGTCACTATTAAACCCGAATTTATAGCCTGTTCACCTTCTACAATGTTTAGTGAACTCGAAAATTGTTTTAATGGCAATTTCCAAATAAAAACTATTCAATTTGCACGGGATGACAAATTTTCTGTTTGTTTACTACTAGCCGGCAAACCGCCATGTCGCCATATTGTCATATTGATGCGACGCATAGATACTAGAGTAATAGGATACAAAGCTCACAGCAATCAGAGGTAGAGTTGAATCTGCCGAAGACTGCGCACTGCGCACCGAACGAAACAGAATGCACAACATGTTTAATTTTTCTGGCATTGCGCAGAGTCTGGGTTTGTTCCGTCTTTCACTGCCGACGTATTTCGATTCAAAGTGCTCTGTAGCATAACATAGGGAGTTTCATATCCTATTACTCTAGCATCTATGCGCAGCGTGTCAGTGTAACCAACCATTGTCAAATCATTCCAAATATTCCTAGGTTTATAGTTTGGGTGTCCAAATAAGAGAGGACGCCAGCTGTATCTCAAAAATAAATAATATACAAGGTGTTTCAGGATTAACTGGGCAAACTTAAAATCTGAATTCAGGACTTCAAAACAAGAAAAAATTTTCTATGGAGGTATCTCCGGAAACGTTTCATTAAAGAGTTACCTACGCCCCTCCAAATATGGAGGCTAAAATTGGGTTTTTAATTTTTTTCTCACGTTTGGATGAAAATTAAAAAATTAACTTTGGTAGGGATTTTCTACTAATGGAAACGCTTCTAAAGAATATTTTTTGAATTATTCCTTCTCGATAAAAGGGGTGAAATGAGCAACTCCTCCTTAATTTTTTTATTGAAACTCTTTAACGGACCCGAATTTTGTTATATAAAAAATTGCTCTGGAAAGCTAGATTTATTTAGAAAATATTTTGTCTGTTTCGTTTTTTTCATAGAACTGATACTTTTTAAATAAAAAAATAAAATATTCCCGATTCATATGGTTATTTTGGAAATTATTGCATTATTTAATAAAATGGAAAATGGCCAGCAGGCTGTGGTATGTGCAGCAAATTCTAACTTATCGTCTAGGGAAATTAAAAAGAATCTAGGAGTTAATAGGAAGAAAGCATTAAAAATAAAACAAAATCTGACCTTATAAGGTAAGAGTAACTCATAGAGATGCTCTAAGGCGATTTTGACACTGGTAGTTATTTGATTAAAGTAGAAACAAGCAACGAAATAAAAATCCGGAAACCACAATATCTAGGCCATGTTATGAGAGGGGAGAGGTACCAGCTCCTACAATTTTCCAGGGAAAAATAATTGGAAAACGAAGCGTGGGAAGAAGAGAAGAGAGGGTTAATTAAAGTGCGGATATCTATGATGATCGCCAACCTTCCAAAGAAGAAGAAATAATTCCGTTTTTTCTACTACTATTTTTATACAATGTGATCAATTTAAATTAAAACACTACTTGACAAATATTATTCATGTTTATTATCATTGCAAATTATAACAATAATTTACAAGAAAAATATATTTATTAATATTAAAAATATTGTCACAGTTTAATTATTAGCAAAAATATAAAGTTATACTTAAAATGAATCAAAATAATATCGAGGTAGCTACAAAAACTAATATTAATTACGAAAAAATATTACAAAAATCAAATAAAATATTATAATTATTAGATTAGGCCACGGTAAGTTTTTTAAGTACTAAGATGCACCACCGCATCCTTCATAATTTAAAGTACCTTCACGTACTACTTAAGTACCTAGCGCCTATTTTTTTTCTTACCTTAGCTAAGTATGTACACAAAAACGAAAAGTAAAAGTTAATTTCATCACTTAATTACGAAAAAAGTAGTAAAAAAACTTATATAATGTATACATTAAGTATATAAAAATATATCCGTATAACAAATCCTGGTTTTATTTGTGAAATTGTTCGATGCAGAGTTTACAAGACCATGATCCTTCTGGTGGATGCACCAACGGCGGTGATAAACAATACATGTGGTAACCACGATCGCAGTCGTCGCAAAATAGAAGCTGGTCCTGAAAACAATTAAAACATAAGACAACTAATAGTGGAAAAACATAAATTAACAAAAAAAAAAAGAAATGTCGATTTTTTTATTTCTGTTGCTTTAATAAAATTTTCACCCAATTAAAATTGATTAAGAAAAAACTGAACTACAAAGAAATATTTAAATTAACTTTTCAGATTTTAGGATAATTCAGGATTGAAAACAGATTACACAATTTTAATGATAAATTTTTTACACATGAAATTGCTCAAATTTTGTCCCATTTAACCGTTTCTCTAACTCTTCTTTCCGAGGCCGGAGATATTCGTCAAGCGTTGTGCTTCGCCTTTACCCCCACCACGAAAATTGTTTTAAACAGAGAGATAAACAGATCAGCGTGCGCGACATTAAAGATTAAAGTTGACTGTTGACATGCGCATACATCAAAACTGAGCGTACGACGCAGGTCGGGGAGGGTGAATGTGATGCCCCCTCAAACAAACGCATTATGTACAAATCCTAGGTAAAAATAAACGAGAGTTAACCGTTGTATGTGAGACAGTACTGTATATTAGACGTAAAAATAATTTAAAAACACAAATTTTTCTATTATACAGGGTGGCTGAAATTCCGTTTCCAGCATGGGGATCTCGCTTATTATAATAGATAGACCATAGGTTTAAATTTGGCAAAGTTGCTAAATTTAGTGCTCAGCAATAATCCTAAGACAAATTTGAATTATTTTGAACGGTCTTCTGAAAAAGTGAAAAAAACTGAAAATTACAATTTTTTTAAATCGCCCATAACTTTTTTATTTCTGAACATTTTTTAAATCTGTAAAAACATTCTCAAAGCAACTTTTTATGCTCTATCGAACAGTGATCGTCGTTTCTTTAAACATCGATTCGTTTTTGTTTTTTAAACGCCAACTTCGGTTTTTCTTATGGACGTACTTTCTACTTTACACATCATTGGATAGTATATTTTTTTCCAAATTCATCGATGTACTACACATGGTATTCAGATTTAATTTTAATTGTTAAAATTTAAAAAATGTCTCCAATACAGCAATCATCTCAAATCAAGCAGCCTAAACTCGTTTAGTTTGTGTTGTTACCATGGTAATTTATAAACAATTTCAAATTTTAAAATTTGAGGTTTGTCACAAGTGACAAATTACAATAATAATTAGTTATTCCCCGCGAATTAAATTAAATTATGTTTTCGAATAATGAAAAGCGTGATATGATGCGTATTTATTATTCATCACATAGAAACTCTATATTAACGACATAACGATACGCAGAAACATATCCTGAAAGAAGACAACCATCTTCTAGATTATTTTCTACACTGGGCAACAATTTAATGGAATTTGGGGCCTTTGAAAAACCCAAAACAAAATATGGAAGCCGAATTACAGAAGAAAACAAAGAAAATATTTTAGCCGCGGTAAATGTCTAAACACTGGCTTTGATAGAATTATGCAATTTCAACCATTTAGGTGAACGAGAATTCTGGTATCTCGACAAGAGAACTGAGTCATAATTTGGAATTACCTCGATATCAGATTCAAACAGTTCTAAAGGAGGAAGGATTTAAACCATTTAAAATCCATGTGACACAGACATTGAGACCCGGAGACGAAGTTCATAGACTCCAGTTTTGCGAGTGGCTTCTTGATAAATACCAACGTAACGAGGATTTTCTGAAAAATATTATTTGGACGGATGAATGTTCATTCACCAACTTGGGCATGTTCAATCGTCATAATGAACATTTATTGGGCCAGAGAAAATCCCCGTACCTATAGAAAAGCAAGACCACAGCACCGATTTGGTATCAATGTCTGGGTAGGTTTATGGGGGGAAAGGGTTATTGGTCCTCATATTTTCGAAGGGACTCTAACCGCTTAACGTTACATTGACTTTATAAACCAAGATTTGATGGAATATTTGGAGAATGTCCCACTGAATCAACTACGGCAAATATGGTGGCATCAGGATGGGGCTCCAGCGCATAATGCGCAGATGAACTTTTCCTTAATGAACTTTTCCCTGAACAATGGATCGGAACCCATGGGCACGTCCATTGGCCAGCCAGATCACCTGACCTGAACCCCTTAGATTTTTTTCTTTGGGGATACGCCAAAAATAAAATTTTTAAAAACACTTATAACAATGTCGAAGAACTGAGGAATGGCGTTTTGGGAGTGATGCGTAATATTCCACGTAGAACGATAGCGCGAAGTTTAGACAGTGGAGTACGGAAGCGTTTACGGTTGTGTATTAGAGAAGACGGGCATTTATTTTAAATCTACTTTAAAATTAATTTGATATAGCATATCGCTTATTGTCATATGTTATTCGGCTTTCATATTTGTGTAGATTTCTTAAAGACTCCAAATTCCATTAAATTGTTGTCCAGTGTAGAAAATAATCTCGAAGATTGTTGTCTTCATTCAGAATAAGTTTCGGCGTAACACTGTGTTTTTAGGAGAGAGTTTTTATGTTATGAATAAAAGATACACGCATAATATCAGTCTTTTCATTATTCGAAAATATAATTTTAGATCACAGATTATGATTAATAATAATTATTGCAATTTGTCACTTGTGCCAGACCTCAAATTTCTTAAATTTTGAAATTGTTTATAAATTACCATGGTAACAATAAACTAAGCGAGTTTGGGCTGCTTGATTTGAGATGATTGCTGTATTGGATACATTTTTTAAATTTTTACAATTAAAATTAAATCTGAATACCATGTGTAGCACATCGATGAATTTGGAAAAAAATGTACTATCCGATGATGTAAAAAGTAGAAAGTGCGCCCATAAGAAAAACTGAAGTAGGCGTTCAAAAAACAAAAACGAATCGATGTTTAAAGAAACGACGATCAGTGATCGATAGAGCATAAAATGTTGCTTTGAGAATGTTTTACAGATTTGAAAAATGTTCAGAAATAAAAAAGTTATGGGCGATTTTCAAAAATTGTAATTTTCAGTTTTTTTTTACTTTTTCAGAGGACCGTTCAAGATAATTCAAATTTGTCTTAGGATGATTACTGAGCATTAAATTTAGCAACTTTGCCAAATTTAAACCTATGGTCTATCTATTATAATAAGCGAGATCCCCATGCTGGAAACGGAATTTCAGCCACCCTGAATACATATTTCCCTGTTATTACTACCGAATCAAATTTGCTGAATCCCATAAACTCAATGCGATAATACAGCAATAAACAATGACAAATACTTACATCGTTATCAGAAGTTCCACATACTGAACAACATTTGCATTCAATGCATTGCCAACGGTATTTTTTTACAGATATTTTCATGTTATCTGTAAACTGGAGGCAGCTAGGGTGACCTGAAAACCAAACATAGATCATGTTGGTAGATTTTTCAACATCGACTAAGCAGTTTTAACAAATTTACAACACAATCGAAGAAATTCGTTACCTGAACAAGTTAGATTTAACACCAAAATCTTCTCCATCACAATTAGATAATACGTGTATGCACTTCTTATTACAGTATTTAAAATAGAGTAGGTACCTAACTTTGATTTGCTTATTTAAAGTAGACAACCCTTCACACTATGTCTGTCTCTATTTCGCATTTGCTTCCTTTCAGAACGAGAGAGGTTGAGCTTGACGAGCTGTCTACTAAAAATAATTCTACTATATCCAACTTCTGAGTGTCATTTAGGTTGCTAGAACTATTACAGAATAAAGGAAGAAAATCTTTATTCTCTACAGTCAAATTTTTTAATAGGGACTTTGCATGATTTTCAAAATAATTTTTTTTGAAAAGCTGATACCAAATTATCACTATCAATATTTTTGAAAAAAATTTTTGGTCCCTACTTTTCAAGTAAATAAATAAAAAGTATTGCAAAATTTGAAATTTCCACGCATTGCCCGGAAACGCCCGAATCGGCTCAAAAGACTGCTGACGTCACGAATCTAGTTCCACAGTGCAGCACGCCACATTTTGACTTATTTCGAAAAATGTCAAACGCGTAAAAAATATTTAGACATGCCAATGTCAACTAGATTCGTGACGTCACACAGGACTCTCCGATCTCAAAGCGTTTTCGGGCGGCAATAATATATTTGAAGTAGAGTATTATTAATATAGTCGTTTTACATTTCTAACAGAGAAAAACGGGATTTTAAAAAAATGCAACATCCCTATTGTGACAAAAAATAGTTGGCGGGAAGTTCAAAATATATATTAAATTAAAGTTGTTCACAAAATTTTGAGATCACTGGCAGAAAAAATGTACACATCAGTTTACATTACAAAGGAACACTGCAAATTCCGCTTATAGAGATGAGATGTCTCCACTCTCCTTATCGAATCCTCTATACAGATAGGGTAAAACAGCAGCGGTAGTCGGTACAAATCGACCGTTTGCTAAGATTCGCAGTTGATTTAGTAAAACATTTATTACTGTTTTAAAAATTCAAACTACGTCATCGAATTGTCCTTTATTTTTTCAAACCTAATTAAGAATGAACCTTTTTTGTTGTGGTTTGCATTGTTGGAAAAAGGAAATTCTTTCATTTTTAAAATCGTCTGTTTATTCAGATTTCAGATTAAATAATTGTTAAACGAGATCACTTTGACATGTAGTGTAAGGTTTAGACACAACCCCCTTTCTTCATTGTAGTTACGCATGCCAATGATAAGAGAAAGACAGAAACAGTATAACGCCCCTAATTATTTAATAATCCTGCTATAGGTATTGTATACGGGGTGGGCCAAATTCCAATCGGGAAACTTAAATAACACTAGTTTACAAAATCAAGAAATTTTTATGTCCACCATATCTAAACACGAAATCACACTTAAAAATTTTTTCATAGACGCGTTTTCAAGATATGAATTTTCGAATAATTTTTTTCAATTTTCGGAGTTGTTTCGACGTTTTTAGTATATATCGAAATCTAATTGGCCGATTTGATCAAACAAGCACTCAAATTAAAGGTAACTGAGCCTTCTACAACATAATTTTGAGATCGTCCCAGTAGTTCAGATGTTAGCGATTTTAATAAGTTGAAAGTCGTTTTTTTTTGGCAAAAATCGATGTCGAAAATTCACATATCGTCCTGGGAAAAATAGAATTCGCAAAGATAAGTTATCAGTTCAATTTTTTTTACATGAAGCTGACACTTTTTCAAAAAAAAAAACAAGCTACTATTGAAAAAAATCCATGGACAAATGACGAAGTTTTTTTTTATTTTTCAATGGAAGACCAAAATTCAGCTTTTTGACGATTTTCAGGTTTTTTCTTCCTTTTGTTGAATCAGTTGAAATTCAACATATTGATAGTTACCATTTTGTTATAATAGGAATATGTTAGAAAAAATTCTGGCTCCTTTGTTTTTTGTTACTTCCGTAGTCTGTTTCTCCTACCGGGTGATCATTTCAATTTCTGCTCTAGTTATCCATGGAAATTCTTGTCGTGACTTTGATTAGTTCACTATTTCTTCTTTACTACTGACAGTTCATAAATTTGACATTTCAATTAATTTGTTTTTTGTGCCTCAGGTTGGCATTAGTCATTTTGCATTCGTATAAATCGGCTGGAAACTCATGTTTTGCCGGGCTAGACCACTGAACTATATCAAAGATGGAAGACTATTTGCCGTTTCTAACTCTGTGCCGAATAGGGACTTTGCACGATTTTCAAATTAATTTTTTTTTTGTGCCTCAGGTTGGCATAAGTCATTTTGCAATCGTATAAATCGGCTGGAAACTCATGTTTTGCCGGGCTAGACCGGCAAAAACTAGGAATTTTTAGTTTATCGATTGGCATTATTGAAATCATAAAGAAAATTTGTATTTTCCATAGAAACGGATTATTATTTTTGTCATTCGGCTACTACTGTCAGTGTCAATTTTAAGTATCGCGTGTCACCAATATAAAAAAAATCCCTAATACCAAATATTTAAACCAATATTTTGTAAATTTTATTTATTTATATAAACTTCGGCACAAAAAATAGTGTGTATTACACGCCTAGTACTCGTAGTAGGGGAGAGTCTGGAATAGTGGTCAACATCTCGATAATTTCTTATTTGAAAAGATTACGTCTTGCCACCTAGTAGAGAGTTTGCAAAAGATGCACTTACAGTGCTAACAAAGTTATCTGCCTGAGTTTCAAAATTTTCCGTTTAAAATAAACTTAACCTGAAATTGTGTACTTGTAGTAAAACAAAGCAAGCAAGTGAATTCTTTGTTAGTGACTAAAGAGATACACATCTAATTGAACTGGTGTTGGCGGCTTATACCTAATACATGTAAGTATATATTGGTATAATAAGCTTTTGATTCCATAAGGTGTTTTTTTTATTTCCTTCTTTTTTTAAAAACATGTGATTGTTGGTACAGTGGCCATGTTAAATGTAGGTACAGTGGTCACTACTTTATTCTATATATATAACGGGTGGCCACTGTACCTTTGTAATAAAATTATTATTTAGTAGTACAATATTATACATTTAGATCTCATTTATTTTAGATATTATTTAAGAAAATGCCTCGTCGAAAAGTCACAAATGTCGAGATTGGAAAAACTCCGTCGGTTACTATGGGAAATGCAATTCGCGATGTATTGAATGGTGGATTGTCAGTTAAAGCTGCAGCAATAAGATACAGCATTCCACGTACTACACTTAGGCGATATGTTCAGAAGTGCAAGGATAAAAAAGAAGATATTGACTGGGATTCACCAATTTTGGAAGGAGCACCAAGACTAGCTCCAAATTACCGCGTCAATCAGATATTTTCTCCCAAAGAAGAGGACGTTCTAAGCGGTTATTTTCAAACTATGGCAAAGCTGCATCATGGTATGAATCCTAAATGTGCACGAAAGTTAGCGTACGACTTAGCAGTGGCTAATGATAAAAAAATACCCGTTTCTTGGAGAGAAAATTGTACTGCGGGAAGATTGTGGTTCAACGGCTTTATGAAAAGAAGGAACGAGTTGTCCATAAGAACAGCAGAAGCTACATCGTTGGGTAGAGCCATGGGGTTTAATAAACCAGTTGTAAATCAGTTTTTTAATAACCTTTATCAAATTTTTGAAAAGTATAACTTGGGGCCCGAGCAGGTCTATAATGTTGACGAAACAGCCCTTACCACCGTTCTACAGACCGGAAAAGTTCTCGCAAGAAAGGGACAAAAGCAGGTTGGTCACATTACGTCAAACGAATCACTTCATAAAGCATGCTAAACCAACACCTGAATCTCCAGTCCTATTGATAATGGACAACCATGAAACCCACATTTCCCTGGAAACTATAAAATTAGCAAAGGAGAAAAATATAATAGTATTAACGCTACCGCCGCATACTAGTCATAAGCTTCAACCGTTGGACAAAAGTGTTTACTTTCCCTTGAAAAAATTTTATAACCAAAGCTGTCAAACATGGTTGCTTAACAATCCCGGCAAAAGAATTAGTATCTACGACATCGCAGAACTTTTAGGAGAATCTTATCCACTTGCTTTTACGCCTCGCAACTGTGCTTCTGGTTTTCGCGCAACTGGGATATATCCTTTAAACAGAAATATTTTCAATGATGAAGATTTCATGGCTGCCTCTGTAACTGATATACAACCAGAAAAAAATGAAACAACATTAAATGTGCGTGAAGAACACAACCAGGGAATTATTAACCTACTGGAAGACCAGTCTAACAACGAACAACAGTTATTTGAGAACATACCATCAACACCTTCAACTTCACAAAGTAGAACTTCGGAAAACCTGTTTATTTCTCCCACTGTTTTGCAACCATTTCCCACTGCGGTTTCAGAGGGAGGTAAAAGGCGTCAAAGAAAAAAGAAAAAAACTGAAATATTAACCAGCACACCGATTCTTAAAAGGCTCGAAGAAGAAGAAAAATTGAAAGAAGCTCGAAAGGCTAACTCACAAAAACAGCTCATTGTAAAAAGAAAAGTTGCGGACTGCCTAATTGATACAGCAACACCAGCAAAAAAACAAACCAGATATAAAGAATCCGAAAAAAGCTCGAGTGACAGCGATCTGGAAGTTGAATTGACCGATTCTGACGATGTAAGTTTGTTTTCCGCATCGGACAAAGATGATGAACCCATTGCAAATGATATAGCGAATATTAGTGCAAACTCCTTTGTCCTTGTAAAGTTTGCTACAAAAAAAAAATTAAAATATTATGTTGGGTGCGTTACAGAAATTTTAGAAGACACTGATGAGTTCAGTGTTACATTTTTGAGGCGTCATGGGAGCAACTTCACGTATCCTGATGTTCCTGATACAGCCGTAGTTCCAATTGGTGATATTGTACTTCACTTATCTCAACCTGTAAAAGTAGGTGGCACTACTAGAACAGCAAATTTATTTTCATTTTCCATCAGTTTATCAATGTATAATGTTTGTTAACTCTTGATCATTAAAAGTGAATAAATTTAAGTTACTTTCTAAATATATTTAAGGTGCCTTTTTGTAACAAAATATTTTTCCAAAATAAACCATTACTCTTGCAAATGTCTACTTTAAAATTTTTTTTTATGTTCTGAACAGCTGTGGCCACAGTACCATACTCTAGTGGCCACTGTACCACCACTGCAGGTACAGTGGCCATTTTACAACAAATTTTTGCAACTACAAACTTTTTGTTACAAATTAATTTTTTCAGTTCTAGAATGGAATGTTATAGGGATAAATATAGTGGTTGTTGTCTAATGGTATCAGATTTTATAAAAAAAGGTAATTATGGTATTTATTGGTTTTTTTGTAAAAAGGTGGCCACTGTTCCAGACTCTCCCCTACTCTTAGTAGTACCTAGTACTCGTAGTTGCGGGCCTCGGCCTACGGCCTCTGCTCGCAAACCCTACTCGCACTCGCAAAACTCGAGTTTCTAGGCTAGTAATACAAATTACTATTGTTTGCTTGTGTGAGCTAATCAAAGTCATGACTTAAATTTCCATGGAAAACTAGAGCTGAAATTGAAATGATCACCCGGTATAAGGAACCAAATGTAAGGAGGATTGGACAGTACACCACTGCTCACCAGTGAACATACAGTTACTAGACTGCGTAAATTGGACCATTGACGACTGGAAACGAGTTTTGTTTTCCGACGAAACAAGAGTAAGTCTTAATTGACCAGATGAACATCAACAAGTCTGGCAGATGCCAGGAGAGGTTTGCTGTCTGCTATATCTCTCCGAGGAACCCATTTTTTGGTAGATCAATAATATTCTGGGAAGGAATTTTAGATTACAGAACGAGTTGAAACAGCAATTGGCGTAAGTTTAACTATAATTACAAAAGTAAAACGTGAAGTTAAGCAGATTAAAAGCTGCCAGAATACGTCATTTTTAATCCCAAATAAAAAGCAACTTAAAATAATAATAGCATTAGATGAGTTTGAACGTAATGCACTCCGAAGAACTATAATAAGTTTCCATCTTACGGAGAAAAGGGTGCCAACCATTAAGCTCTTATATAAAAAAATTTGTGAGGATATTGGATATAACGGGAGCAAAAAATCTTTACGAAAGAAATACACAAAACAGAATTTCGATGGCTGAAAGCGAAAACTAATTGGAAGATTTTAATTGAGCGGCACGAAATCAGGCATCCTCAGTTAGTTTTTAAGAAAAATGAGGGTACATAGGGAAGAAGGACGTCCTATTATATATGGACGAAACTTATATCCATTCGTTACATACCCATAAAAAAGGATGAAGTGATGAGAGCAACGATGGCCTAAGGAAACCAATTTCGAAACGACCCCGTCTAATTATCGTTAACGCAGGAGATGAAGACTGATTTGTACCAAACTCATATGTAAGGTGGAAGTAACTGCAGCACCGGCGATTATCACAATGAAGTGAACTATCAAAACTACAAGAAATGGGTTGAAGAAAAATTAGTCCCAAATTTACAGCCAAGAAGTGCCGTTGTAATTGATAACGTTCCGTATGACAACAAGCAACTGGACAAAACGCCTACCTCAGCGTCTAGAAAACAAATGATGGAAGAGTGGCTACATGCAAGAAATGACAAAAAATTGTTAAAACTTGATTTATATGGCATTATTAAAAACCATAAGCCAAGGTACAAACAGTACAAGATTGATCAACTTTTTACTAAAAATGGCCATGATGTGTAGAAATTGCCCTATTATTATGCAGACCTGAACCCCATTGAGCTAGTATAGGCAGCCATGAAGCATTATGTTGCCTCAAAAAATGTTACTTTTAGTTTAGAAAATGGTACAAAGTGCTGTGATGAATTTGTTGAGCAATTTAGTGTAGAACAGTGGAAACAGCTTTGCGAACGGGCGAAAACTTTTGAAAACCAATTTATTACAGACGAGCCAATGATGGACATCATCATCAGTGACACTGATACTAGTGACAGTGAAAGTAATTTGACGTGCTATCGGGGATAGATTAACTTCAAGAATCAATTATTTCAATAAGTTTAATAAATCACATTCAATTTTTGATGATTACCTACCTACTAATAAAAAGTTATTGCTCCCAGTTATGTTTTATAAATAAATTGACTCACTGACCACAAAAATATACCTACCTACATACTCCTGGTTTTTAATCATAAATCGATTACTTAATAGGAGTACTATTTAATATCAGTTCAGTGACATTCTCATTTAAACTTACGGTGCGCTTCGCGATCTACGGAAATTTCTTCCTCTTGCTTCTGTCGTTTTCTATGCGTAGCAACGGCGACTTACGATGTGGTCAAGAGTATTACTTAAATTAAGTCTAAATAAATTTTTTTTTTCTAAATTATAGAAAAGTAATTATTTTAAAGGGAAATATACAGGGTGTTTCCTAAGTATGTGCAGATAACTTAAGAGAGTATTTTTTGGCCAAAAATAATGCTACTTTTTCAAATAAATATAGGTATTAGGTTTTTGCTTACGAGATACAGGGTGTTAAAATTTACAAAATTTGATATTTTTATTTTCCAAACCACGCAAAATATTCTAACCCAATTTGGTATACCTGTCCTAATAGGTATGTTGCATTTTTTTTAAATTCCGTTTTTTTCTGTTAGAAATGTAAAACGACTATATTAATAATACTCTACAGCAAAAATATTTTTTTTACTCAATATTTGTACATAAAAAAACGATTATAAATTGACCGTAATTCAAATATATTATTGCCACCCGAAAACGCTTTGAGATCGGAGAGTCCTGTGTGACATCACGAATCTAGTTGACATTGGCATGTCTAAATATTTTTTACGCGTTTGACATTTTTCGAAATAAGTCAAAATGCGGCGTGCGGCACTGTGGAACTAGATTCGTGACGTCAGCAGTCTTTTGAGCCGATTCGGGCGTTTCCGGGCAATGCGTGGAAATTTCAAATTTTGCAATACTTTTTATTTATTTACTTGGTAAGTACGGACCAAAAATTTTTTTCAAAAATATTGATAGTGATAATTTGGTATCCGCTTTTCAAAAAAAAATATTTTGATAATCATGCAAAGTCCCTATGGAGTGCCATAAAAAAAAATTAAATTCGGTATTTAGTCAGTGGCGGAGATATGATTAACTAGTAATATTATTTTTAAAATAAAAGCAATACGGCCCCACAGAAAATGAAATTTGAAAACTATTAAATGTACAATTTAATTTTGAATAAAAGTTGTCTCCTGCATTTTTTCAACATTTGCCACCGTTTAATTGCAAATTGCCATTTTTCTTACTAGGTACATTTTACAAAATTATGACGAAGTACGCATAAAAAGCAAATGTGCCATGATGACAGGTGACAACTAATTTTTAGCATTGTTTGACATTCCTTCAAATCTATGTCAAATCAGTTTCAAACTTGAACGCTTTGCTTGATTTAGAATTAGAAATTTAATTTAACTTTAACACCCTGTGTCTCGGAAACGAAAGCCTAAAGCTCCTATATTTATTTGAAAAAGTGGAATGCGCTCTTAAGTTATCTGCACGTACTTAGGAAACACCCTGTATAATAGCCTTGTAAATACTTTCTCCACACATTAAAGGATCCATCGAACTTTCTAATGTGCAAATGTTAGAAAGTGCAATATTCCCTTTTGTCATTTTTTTATTTATTCCAAATTATTTTTTTGATTAAATAACGTTGAAATAATGTGAACTGCACTTTTGTTTCATTTGACAGTGTCGCCATCTCTAGGGCATACAATTCGCGAATTGTTTCCTGCTTTTTATATAAATTAATTTTGCCATATATCTGATTTTTTTTTCATTAATTTCAGAATTAATAAGAAGTAAAATTGATTGTAGTGGACGCCTTCCCGATAAAAGTTACATTTAAATCGCGCGCCAATAGTTAATTCGCTATAGCTCGTGTTTCTCTAAAATCCCTAGAATAGAAAGTCGGGCTATTTCGGTCAATTTCGTGATTGGTGCAAGGGGGAAGTGGCCGACAAATGGCGGATCCAATAGGCAATAAGCTGCTTTGGCGCGTAGTTTGAAAATTCTAATTTAATTTGATAAAAATTTGACGGAGTAATGTGATTAATCAGTGCGATTTTATAAGAGAGTTACTATTTCAGTTATTACTTTACCATTTACAAGTAATTAACCACTTGAGTATAGAAACCGAATTTTTTTTAAGTCGGTCAGTTAGCAACCTGCTTGTTCATCTTGTCATGCACTCCTGTATTATCGACTCGATCATAACCAATTTATTCGCACTATTACACATATTCCAACTAGAAAGTATATTTATTATACGAAGTTTACTCGTTTCAGCACTTTTGGCCACACGAAAAAGTAATTTATTTGCAAAAATTTGACAATAAAAGAGTTTAACATTAGAACATATGACGGCAGCCATTTATCGGCCACTTCCGGTAAATGTCCAGACTTTTTATTATAGGGACTTTGTTTCTCTATGTACAGGTAGCTTTCATCTCTTCTTGTACTTTTTTATGCTTAAACGTTGACTTGTTTGCCAATGATGCACCATAAATTTTTGACTTGACTGAAACCAGTTTCAAGAAAATTGCCACCGCAAAGCAATTTCATGAACTAATCATTTTTTAAACCTTTTGCAAATTTTTTCTCAACTCAAAACCAGTCACAAACATAATAAAGGAATAGTTGGAAGGGTAGAGGTAATTGAGTGCCGAAGAACAGTGACTTTCCAAGTTACGTAATTTTTCCTTAAAAGCAATTATTTTGAATGCATCAAAATAAATGTTTTGGATGAATTTTTTTGTAAAATAAAACATTTTAATGCATCAAAAATAACCGTAGAAAAAATTTAGAACATTTTTTTTTGGTGGGAAGTAGAAAAACTTACATAAATTGAAAATGTGCACCAAATCCTCGGCACTGAAAAAACAACACTTTTCAATGATGATATATATTAGTTTTATTGCAGCAAACTCGCATTTTTTGTTGTTGTCTTAAATATATTACAATTTGCATTTTAGTTCTTAAAAATCTTGGAAAATAACTGTTCTTACAACTCAATAAGCCCTTTTAAGTTATTATTATTTGAATGTTTTTTGACGAAACTTACAAGAAACTAGTAGTGAAAAAGGCAAAAATCATTCAAATACAATTTTATAACAAACTAATTAACAAAATTTTTAGAGCTATTAAATTAATTCATCAATGCTTAAAGCATCGACAAACCGAAAATAAACAATAATATAATAATAATAATATAAATATAGATTCAATAATATTTTTTGTGTGACTAAAATGATAACTAGCACAATATTAGAAACAAATATAATTAAATAAATGCCCTTAATTTTTTGGAAGACCATCCAATATGGATTTGTTTTTTTTTTTGTTTTTTATCTAATAACTAAAATATTAACAGTTAAATATTTGGTAATCCAGTCTATCTGGCAAGATATTTTTTAATTATGTTCTAATTTAATTATTTATTCCCTTAATATTAAAGCACAATAATTACAGTAAATGGGTTAAATGTATATTTACCTATTATTTGTTTTACCAATTTATACAATAGTACTTAAATAAGTGCGTGATTTGAATTTGACGTTTACTTTCTAAGCATAGAAATTAAATTCAGTTCTATTTTCGTGTGTGGTTGTGTTTGTTACAACAATAAATATGTTAATTCAGGAACATTGACAATAAATCACTGGACATCCATAATAGTACATAAATATGTAATTAAGATTAAAACAAAAAAAGAAACAGATTTTCTTTAAAGATTTTTTGATTTACCACTAACACATCCAGTGTTGTGTTGTAGTTGTATTCATTCGATTTTATCACAGTTAAAAACAAAACAAAAAATTAAAATAATCACGAGATTCATTTTTTAAATTTTGTACATTTTGGCAGCTCTTTGTTTTTTTGTTTTAAATAATTTCCTAACATTTATTTTCCTTTTTCTATCCTTTGTAGAAAAACACAAATGCCCAGCTGTTGGTCCGTATATATCAACTACTCATAGAAATAAAGTAAGATATCGTCACATACTTCATAATTTAGGGCACAACTACTAAGCTAATTTCAATTTCTGGTGTTTCATATTTATTAATGGGGGGATGACTGTCTTGAGGCTGTTTCAAAAAATTTAGCTAGAATGAATTCTATAGTGACTGTCTTTCTGATGTTAATGAAAATAATATAAGCTATTTGCAGACTTTCAATTTGCGTAACTCAATTTAAGCTAATCATCCTTCCTGTCTCTTAATTTTCAATTTTAGATCAACATTGGAAGTGGTACCTCAAACTCTTTCAAATTTATACAAAATTTAGATTATACGTTCCCATACAATTAAGAACACTAGCTTCTTAACTTTTGAAATGTTTGGATAATAACACAGAACCACAAAAAAGTAGATATTCCGACGGACCAAACTACTCAACTCCTACGTATTTTGAGTAGCTGAATCCGAATCCGAGATCGGAATCCCGAAGTTAGCTCTTGATTTTTTTCTAACCTCAAAAAACATACTTTTTTCGTACATTTTTTGCCGTAAAAAAGAACGAGCTAATTTTGCAATTCTGACCAAGGATTCGAATTCAGCTGCTCAAAATATATAATAATTGACTAGTTTGGTCCTCTGTACCACGCACTTTGGAGGGAGGGTGCAGAGTACAAGACCCTACCACCCCTCTCTAAAAAACTGTGTTTCGGCGGATCAGACTAGCCATTCCTTATATTTTTTGAGCTGCTGAATCCGAATCCAAGAACAGAATTACTAACTTAGCACGCGTTTTCTTTCTAACCTCAAAAAAACACTGAAAAATCAGTTTTTCCAAGGCAACCGCTGGCAAAAACCACAACTAACTTCGGAATTCCGACTTCGGATTCGGATTCAGATTCAGACTCAAAATACTACAGTTGACTAGCTTGATCTGTCGGAACACCTACCTCTTTTTTTGTGGGGCTAAGTGATAGAACATGACATCAACTGACTTAAATTTCTTCATGGTGAAACCCTAAATAAATATGCAATGCCGCCAGATCTACTGATGCTTTCCCGTGGTGATTAACAACTAATTCCGTGCTATGACGTCATTCCGTCTTATTGTAAATAAAGCTCACAGTCCGCGTATCTAATATAGAAAACTTCACTTTAGAGCATTATTACAATTAATTAGTAGATCTGAAATGAAGATAATCTTACTAGAATTGGAAACAAACCTCAGGTAATCTGGGAAAATTTAAATAATTCTGAGGGACTCACAATGCACCATTTAATGTCATCTAGACGTGGGTATCCGCAAAATCAAAGTAATGTTAGGAAAATTTGAAGCAATCCTAAATAAATTCGAGGTACTATCTAAAGATTTATTAAAAAAAATGTAGATATGTAGGTACAATTTGTAGGAAATCTAAGTAATCTGGAGCTTACCTCGAGAAAATTTCACTAAAATCGAAGTAATCTTGATAAAATTCCAAGTAAACTGAAGGAAATGCCAGATACTTATTCTAAATCATCTTGAAGTAATTGGAGAAAATTGAAAAAAAAAGATAATGTTAAGAAAATCCTCAAACTCTCAAGGAAACGCGAGTTAATATCTAGGAATTTCTTCCTAAAAGATATATAGGCGTACAATTTGGAGGTAAACTGAGGAAATATGGTCATCTAGTGAAAATATCACTTATTGTGATTTAAGCGTATGCTCAGAATCAAAGTAAACTTAAAAAAATGTGGGATAATCTATATATCTCAAGAAATAGTAGTTTATACAACAAGATAGGAATTAGAGATTCTGACGAGTGTGAAAATTGCGCCAGAGCGAAGCTGACACTGACATTTTTGCTTGACACTTTGCGGTGAGAAAATCACCTTGACAACCATAAACAAATACAAATAACTCCCGCATATCAGGGAGGGAATGGCTACCCAAGTGAGAAATCTTACCCCCACTCCTCATTTTCCGCGACTACCCTAAAAAGGCGACTTTGTACCTGCAAATAAAGTGGCCATTTCCGTGCAGGCATGAGAAAAATATCGTTTACTCCGATCCAGCGGAATATGCGAACTCGAGATTAATCTTGAAGTGAATAATCTGAACGGAAAACCGAGGTAATAGAGATTTTCATCTAAGGGTTACCTTCTAAATGGAATTTAGGTGTACAATTTGAGGAAATTTCAAAGAAATGTATTATATTGCAATACGCACAAAATCGAGCTAATAACGAAATTAGAGATAGTCTGGAGGAAATCCTACAAACCTCTAGAGATTTTTCTCCGAAAAGGAATTAAGGCGAACAATTTGGAGGTATTATGAAGAAATTTTGAGATAATCTCGAGGAAATACCATTAAGTGTGATCCTGGCGAAAGCGCAACGTAATTTGAAAAATCCTAGAAATCATGAATAGTCTCTAGAGGTAATTTGAGAAACTCTGATTAAATTTCTAAAGTGAAGTTTTACACATACTTTCTGAGTAATCGTGTTCTCCATAAAATATTGAACTTCGTCTTGACTATAATTCAAAATGGCCATCATAAGCATTTTTTAATGTCGGTACAACTCAGGTATTAATAGAAATTGTGCTAGTTTACAAAATTTATATTATATGTAAATTTCGAATAAACAAAATTAGATAATTTGCCACTTTATCTATTAGACCATCTTCAATAACTGAACCCCGTTACCAATTCCATTGACCTATTCTGCAAATCTTATCATAATCAATATGATGACACTTTAAACAGCCTCAAAACCACCCCATCCAATTTGAACAACTAATCAGTCAATAAACTAAACCACCTTCTTTTTCCTACCCTTTTTCCCATTGCTACTTTTGTCCTTACCTGATCGCCCACAATCCGAACACGAAACAAGCTCCTCTATCCCCCCAGTTTTCTTATTCTCCCTGGAATCGCCCAAACAAAAATCACAATACGGACTAGGCATAGCCTTGTTCTCCTTCATTCCAGTTGCGACATCTGGTGGGCAAATATTCATTTGAGACGGTGCCTCAATGCTCTTCTCCGGCATGAGCACTGGCATTTGAGGGTCGTCCATTGGTGGTGGGGGTTGTTGTGGCGGTAGATTCGGTGGTAAATTGGGTGGAGCTTGTGATGGGAGCATGGGGGTGGCCACTTGAACATTTGGGGGTGGTAATACCGGTGATGGTGGTAAGCCTTGATTGTTTTGACGTCTGCGACCGGGGGTACCTGTTGTAGAGGGCAGTAGGAGTACACAATGTTAGTTACAGTACTGGTTCACAATACAATACAGAGAAAACGAACAGTAAGAACGAAAGAATGGGTATGTATAAAGATTATATTGCACAAAAAGTTGATTTGGTAGCGTTTCATATCCAATCAATTTTCATGTAACTAACAATGTATTCTTTAGACATAATTATGTAGGTGGGTTGGGTCGTTCGAATGCAAATCTAAATTGAGTTTGAGTTGACCGAAAGTTGTCGACAATAGTTTTGGGAAAAGCACGTTAAAAATTTTGAAGAAATGGAAAATATTGTACGCCAGACAAATTGGAGACAAACGTGAGTGTTGCAAGCAAATCAATACCAAACATCGATCAGAAGACGAGATTGAAATGACTGAAAATTTCTTCAGCTTTCGGAAGATTACAGTTGTTACAAAAAATGCAGAAACCATGCTTATGGTACAAAATCCTGTTAAAATTCGTGTTGCGACATTTTTGTCTACTATCTGTAAAAGTGCTACTTAGTGTATCAGCAAGATATCACTGTTTTCATTAATGACATATCTTAGAAGATTTTGAGAATATTTGCTCATTAAACAAATAGAAAACTTTAGGTGTAGATTTTGATGATATACTCGACTTGCGCTAAGGCGAAGTAGACGAAATGCGAGTTCGCGTTGAAGCGTCCGCAAGAGGGCCATCCCACTCACTCTGTCCGATCTTCGTCGTGCGCTTAGTTTTGATGTCTGTGCATGTAAACAGAGTCATGTTTAATATCGCGCACGCTGATCTCTTTATCTCTCTGTTAAAAACATTTTCGGCGCTCGCGCCCGCCTTAGCGCGAGTCGAATGTACTTCTATTAGTCTGGTCACGAAAACAAAAAGGCTGATACTCGTGGGTTAAATCGCAGTCCAATGAAATTGTAAAGATGAGTTGTGGATGCTAACGGAACACCACCTCGCTTCTCACTGGTACAATTCCGTAAGAGGTGGCCGCCATCTTGAATTTTAGGGGTGAGTTCGATTATCTCGGTAAATATGAATTTTCTTCTCCCCACTTTCTTCTCTATTTGCTTAATAACCTTCAGAAGGACTTGGTACTTAATGGTATCCGATACTCCAACTCAATTTAGATTTTTAACACTCTACAGGATGATTGATCACACATCAAATCTACACCAATATCTCTCTATGCTAGATTAATAATTTGTTTTGTGACAGACTTTGAAAAATATTGGCATCGACTTAAGGCTCGCATGCTAATTCACACACCTCACCATTTTACATACATAAAAAATAAAACAAAACATTTTAAACAAATTAGATTAATAAATTGAATGAGTAAAAAGAGTAAAAAATCTAAATACACAAAAAGTAAACTGTAACCTTTAAATCTAATAGAGAGCTCATCATTCCAAACTACTCATGCATGCACAAAACACTCAAAAATGAAACAAAAATTGTAATATAGAAAAGTAAAAAAGAATTAAAAAGGCAGTACCGGGTGTCTGGTTCAAAAAGGAAACGTAACTATCTTGATACACATGTCCTTGGTTGGGCCCTTGAGGATTTGGAGGGGCGTCTACTGCTCCTCCTCCTCCTCCTCCACCCATCCCCACTCCACCTACACCCACAGGCATCAGGGATGGGCCAGGACCACCGGGCATACCCATTGGGGGCATGCCGGGTGGCACGGCCACACCGCCCGCCATTTGCATCATTGGCGGTCCGCCTAATTGAGCGACGGCGGCGGGGGCGGTGGAGGAGGGGTTCGTGGTGGCGGCGGTGGGGGCATTACTGTCGCGCGAATTGTCATCGCTAGCACCCTCTTTGTGTGAATGGCTGTAGTGGTATGTCAAACCGGGCCTAGTCTTGTAACGCGCTCCGCACACTGAAATTTTCACAAACAAAAAAAAAGAAAGAAAATAATTTTTGCCGATGTTCATTTCAGATGGAAGTATTCAAATTTGGACATATTTTTTTGGTATGATTGGGAGTTGCTTCTTTTGGGCACGATTTTTATCGGATAACAATTAAACCAGTTATAATTTCTAAAATAATATCATATGGTAGAATTATTTTCAGCTAACATGCACGTGACACTCTACGTCTCTCGCTCTCAAGGAAGGTGAACGTGAGGTAGACAGAATCAGTGTGACGTTCCCGTCTACTGAATATAAATTAATATTATATTAACGATTTGTACGTATAAAAGTACGATTAATTCTAATGTATAAAGTAAACTTCACATACTTTCAGATATGTAGGTACCTAGAAAACTATTATTATTTATCTGATTTCATTGTCACCCGATATCTAAACACATTTATTGTACAGGATGATTCTTTTTGAGGGTATCAATATCACATAAAAATTGATATCTCGTGCTTTCTTGTTGGAAACATGCAAATCGCCAATTTATTTACCGGAAATTTAAATGGCTTTGTTTCTGGCCGTCAAATAAAGTAAATATATTATTAAGTTATGTAATTTTATGAACGTAGTGTGCAAGAGCGCTAGTACCACTAGAAGCAAATTATATTTCGTTTAGTAACAAAGTGAAGACATATTTGAGGAAATAAAAAATAAATTTTTAGATGACAGCTTGAACCTTGAACTACCCCCAAAAAGTCGCCATCTGCATAATAGTCTTTACGCTTATCCCATTTCATACGATTATTTCTAAAGATATAAAAATACGTATCATGGAAACTAAATTACAAACGCTATTAAAAACATCTATTAGTAAATATATTTTTCGAATTTCATTTTAAATCGATGTTTTTACGTTTTTATAGAAAACAAACAGGTAGAGAAATGAATTTAATTTGGATAAAATTGACAAAATGTTCAATAAACCAGACTACAAATGTACTAATCTAATACTCATTAAATGGCCAAACATTTGCAATGAGGTCTTTACTTCCACTTTCAATCGCTGAGGTTGATTTTAACAATAAAGCATAAAATGTCAACCAGGCGTAGGGGGCCAACTCAATCAACACAGAACGCCCGAAGTTGGTACCGAACGATACCCGTAGTGGCAGCACCATCTACGTTTAGTTTTACATAAATGATTGTGATTGTTAATCTATTCGTAGATCTGTAGTTTTTGATATCTTGGTTTTAACGACTGCCACTGTTGATATTGTTATCCAGTCAAAAACGTAGTATTGCAGCAACAAACCAAAGGATGCCTATCGATGGAAAAACGGTCCCTTAAACGATCAGCGGTTGAGTCGTTAAAGGTGACGCCACCGGCAATACAGAAATACTGTCGCAAACTTTTTTCTTTCTACTGCTATGCATAATTCAAAAATGGCTTTCTTGAACATTTTGTCTTAGAAATCCGCAGATGACTAAAATGATTGTTATATTGCAGATTAGATTTTAGCCCCTTTTGACACTTTTTTATATCTTTAATTAATAAACGCAGAAAATGGAACCAATGTTCTAAAAAACATCTTGTACACCAATTTCAATCGAATTTAAAATATGAAAATCTCCTGATATATAATTTCGTCGATAATACACATTTACACCACCAAAGAAATATTTAAAAAATAAATTGTTTCTTTTTTCAAATAAAAAAACCAGAACAAAAAGTTGTACAGCCATTCGTAAATAAAAAGTCACCTTAAAATCACTAGAAAAAATTTGCATCTACTATCGTTATTAAAGAATATGCAATGTCAAAAATATACGTTAATTACACATTTTAAATTACACTTAGAACCGAAATTTAACTTTTTTTAACTATTAATTCGCGGTGTTTTTTATACTATAAAAAAACAGAACAACAAATGAGATACTTATTCAGAATTCTATACAGGGTGGATCACTTTTTACAGCAGGATTATAACAGCTCATAAGACCTTTTTTGTGTTGAAAATGAATTTAAAAAATATTGTTTGGTTGAGTAGATCATCTCCAGAAGTAAACTGTAATCTGATGGTGGTATCACAATAAAATAATATTATTCAATGAGATGGTGGCCAATGCACCATTTTCCGACAGTCTAGACTAGAAAGTCAGAAATATTGAGACAGTAGAGTAAGAGCCGTTTTCCACAATGCTAATTTTAGTATAAAATTTATACTATTTATGCGCGCGCAGTTTTGTTTGAAAAATTAATAATAAACAATAGGCCTAAATTAAATCTCTTCTGTACTGAACTGTATGGACACTAACTACTGCAGCGAATTTACGTACATTTAGTCAGATTGTATACAAGAAAATAGAACATGCTCTAATAGGGACTTTGCATGATTTTCAAAATAATTTTTTTTGAAAAACTGATACCAAATTATCACTATCAATATTTTGGAAAAAAATTTTTGGTCCGTACTTTCCAAGTAAATAAATAAAAAGTATTGCAAAATTTGAAATTTCCACTAATTGCCCGGAAACGCCCGAATCGGCTCAAAAGACTGCTGACGTCACGAATCTAGTTTACAGTGCAGCACGCCGGATTTTGACCTATTTCGAAAAATGTCAAACGCGTAAAAAATATTTAGACATGCCAATGTCAACTAGATTCGTGACGTCACACAGGACTCTCCGATTTGAAAACGTTTTCGGGCGGCAATAATATATTTGAATTACGGTCAATTTATAATCGGTTTTTTATGTACAAATATTGAGTAAAAAAAAATATTTTTGCTGTAGAGTATTATTAATATAGTCGTTTTACATTTCTAACAGAAAAAAACGGGATTTTAAAAAAATGCAACATCCCTATTCAGTGTAACAAGTTTAAAATTAGCCTCGTGGCAAACGGCTTTAACATTTTAGGATCAAAACTAAGTCAAAATCATATACACATGTAGGTAATACCGAGAGATCAAAAATTATCTTGGTCAAAGGTGGTCATGAAATGAAAAACGACGGTCTTAGCTTGTATCATCCTTTTGAAGTTTATCAAGTTATGTGCCATAATAAGTATTGACACGATACTAGCTCCGACAATTATTTTAAAATCCATGACCACCTTTGACCAAGATAATTTTTGATCTCTCGGTACTAATACAGCGTCATTATAAATGATCCTAACGTCATAGTTGGCTGTGACATTTAATAACATTGTGCCACTTCATTTCTATAATGATCTAAACTAAACACACCAAATCAATAAGTTAGGTACCTTTCTAAACATATGGTCTGGATAATTGGTATTCAAGAACTGGGTAAAGTATCATTTTAACATCCTGCATCTCGGTAAGGAAGAACATTTGGAGTGAGATGTCTGGTCGAATCGACATATTTTAATCCCAAAAAAACCTTTTATTATAAATGTAATCAAGACGAATCGGATTCATGTTCATGGAACATTTTTGGGGGTATTGCAGTCTCATAAAGGGGAGTTAACTGACTCCGAGGTTAACTATGAAAGCCATTGTTGATAATAATCGCTGCCATGATTGAACTTAATTTGTCTTTATGAAACTAGACATTCACTTCAATTTAAGTCAGTACGTAAGCTTGACAAAACTAGGTTTATCATGTCTTGAGTTCTTCTTTCATAATCAACTCTATTTCACGAATAATCAAGAGAAAATTGGATTTCACATTTCTATTAACATAAAAAGATAAATTGTTCATAAACCTTTTTCGAAAACAATTTAAAAACCATAACTGAATAACCAAATAATTTTCCGAATTATCTAGTATAACTGAAAATACTAAATTACATGAACATCTGTTGGAAACATAAGAAATAACTACCTACATATAGCAGCATTATTTCCAGTAAATATATGTCGTCATACCAGGTCATGTGAATGTCTTCTGAAAACAATTCACCCATATACATGCATTCTCAAATTTACAATAAATTTGATGTTAGATTTTTTCTGAACCGTTTGTTCGATGTGTATAAAAAAAATCCAACTTTGTTGTTACATCCGATATAGTAATCAAAACTGAATTTTCACTAAAACTCGATAGCACTGAAACATTTCTGAGAAAACAACCTACAATGCAAAATACAAAACAAAATAAAAAAAGTTCCTGTTTCGGCAGGATTTTCGCAGGCAACCTTAGCGTTCCTTCTTAGTAAACGTCTAAACTATCATTTCTATTTTTCCCGTTCGTCCACCTTATGACGACTAACTTTTTTCAGCCGCCTCTTCTACTATAAGGTAAAGAAGAAATCAAGTAAAGGTAAAAAGATATTGATGAAAACAAACAATAGAAGAAAAAAATAAAAAATACGACAAAAACAGAGGTACAACTAGCTGAAACTCGTATAAACTATAAACCAAATCCAGAAACGAATTCGAAATCAAAGATAAGCAAAAAAATAGAAATGGATTTACTGAAATGATATACGAGGGTCACTCTGAAAATTTCCGGTCTCGGCCAAACAAAAAATCGGAGAGAATGAATTCTTGCGGCATCGTGTAGGGGGGTCCCACTGAGCTATATCAAAGATGGAAAGCTATTAGCCGTTTCTAACTCTGTGCCGAATTGAATGTGCGCAACCCATATCGGAGACTGCGTATTAAGACTTTTCGACCCTGCCAACTTTAATTTCTCATAATTATTTATTATGTTTCATGACTTGAAGGTGGGTTTCATGTGTTTGCAATAATAAATGTATCTAATTTTTTGCATTTTTATTCGCTCTAGCTAAATGTATTTTCCCCATCACCGGAAATGTTATACTTTTTTGAAGTTGTTAGAGTTTTTAATCATTTGTAAATTGGTATCATTGAATCTCTTGGTGAGAGGAGGAAGAAGAGGACTGTCGGATAATCTAGAAGCAGGAACATATGTAATAAGGACCAGAAAGTTCGTATGCCGAGCTATAGGCAGCCGTGGCTGAAATGACGCAATGACGGCGCCTATGTCAGTCGTTGCGTTACACGCTGCCCGAGAGGAAAAGACAGACTAATGCGCAGTGACACTACGCAACGACTCGCTCGAAAGTGTAACCGACATAGCCGCCGTCTCCTGTGCCACCGCCACCCTCGAGTTTCCCGTCCATATTATATATGTTCCTGTGTATATCACCAGAAACGAATTTTTATCAGCTGTGAATTCAAGTGTTTTGTGCATGTCCCACTATGGGTAAGGGTTGTCGTAAAAGATGTAAAATTTTTCGCGCAGGTCCAAGGCTGTAACGTTCCATCTTTGATATAGTTCAGTGGGGGGGGGGGGGTCCCTACAGGCATTTTCATTTATTCTACGCGCAAGCGCAGTCAACACTTTTTACGGACATTTCTTCAAGTGTGACGCGTTTAACCGATCACTCTTGCTCTCTTTCTCCCATAGAAACTATCTGCAAAAGATGGCGGAAAGCATTAATAAATAAAAGGCCTATTGTCTTAAGTTCGGAGTGCCGAATTTTCGTCGCGCTGTAGGTATTAGTGACCTATAGTCCCCATATGAAAAACGTAACCATGGAGCTAGAACGCGAGCATTTTCGAGCCATGATTTACTAGGATTTCAAAAGCAGTTTGTCACGACAAGAGTGTTTAGATCATTTGCGCGTTGCCAAATCCTTCGAAAACAGTAAATTTTTGGTTTGCCACATTTATTCGCGTCGTTACGACCTTGATTGATGAAGAAAGGAATGGGCAACAGTTGCAATTGAAGAAACAGCGAGAGAAACAGTGTCGCTTGTGGAAAATATGTTTTAAGCGAAACCTGAACATTGGATCGGCAGAGGTCGAAAAGATTCTACACGAACATTTACGGGGGTCAGGAAAGTTTGTACGCGTTGGATACCACATTTCCGTTCTGAAGCAAGAAATAAGAATGGAATGGTGCAAATTTATGTAGAAAAAATTCAACAATGGCAACTCAAAATTAGTACTGATGACGAAACGTGGATCTATCAAAATGATCCAGAAACAAAGCGTCAATCGTCTGTTTGGGTATTCGAAACAGAGGAGGCGTCGATAACAGTGAAAAGTGGGCGGAGTGTTGGTAAGATGATCGCGTGATTCTTTACTCCAAGTGGGTTTTTGGCCGGTGTCACCCTTAAAGATTAACGTACGGTCACAGCTTTTTGATTCACAACAATATGTCTGCCTGAAGTCTTTGCTGCAATTAAAAACAAACGCCCAAAGACGGGACTTCGTGGAACGCTCCTGCATCATGACAATGCTTCGTCTCATACCATAGTGAAAATTTTGGAGTATTTAGACTCTACACCAGTGAAAATTTTACGGCACCCAACGTACAGTCCAAATTTAGTCCCTTGCGACTATTTTTTGTTTCCTACGGTGAAGGATAAGCTGCGTGGGACAAGAATTGAGTCATCTAATGAGCCAGTTTCTATAGGTACTTATATCGATGAAATCAAGACGATTTCGAAAGAAGCGTGGATAAATTGTTTTAAGTGGTTCGAAAGAATGCAATCTTGTATTTATCATAAGAGGGGTTACCTCGAAAAACAAAAAAATTAGAAAAAATATTGAAATTTTTTAAAACTGGAAACTTTCAGAGTCACCCAATAACATTAGCAAGTCCTCAAGAAAACTAAAGGAATGGCTGAGTATGATCGTAGACATAAAATGTTTAAAAGAAGTTTCGAGAAATAGACAAATAAAAACTTACGAATCGAATGCTTAGTATAGAAATAATTGTTACTAAATATATTTGGCGGGAAATTTAAAATCCATTAAACCGTATGGTTCTTTTCCAATTTAAGCCATGAAAAACCAATGAAATTAATATATTTTAAATCGTTGTTAAATATATTTAGCTTTTAATCTCTGTACTAAAATGAACTTTAAATAGTTATAGGAACCAGTCACGTATAAAATGTACAGGTAGAGGATTATGACGTTAACAACTCCACTAGTCAATACCACGTCTAATCTATCAAAATCTTTAGTAACTTTATGACGTCAGACTGTTCTTAGAAAAATTGAACTGCAGAATAATGACCGCATTCTACTTTAAACTTACCACCCTATTGAACCAATACCTAACTCTTTTTTTCAGTTACACAGTACATATGTACATCATTTATTACTCATTTTAATATAGGTATTTTTTTGAATATGTGATATGGAAACTATAAACAAAATCTGTTCGTATTTTATGTATAAGTACCTCATTTGTTGTTCTTATATTTTGTCTTTTCGCTAATACAAAGAGAAATTCTGTAAAAATTAACATATTACTTTTTTCTTCATTAAGTATGAAACGACAACTATAAATTTCTTTAGCAAATTTTGTTTCTTCGTCACGTTAGTACATCATATCAGTTCAAAAGCACTGTTACAAAATAACAAAAAGCCATTAACCAACAAAACTATAACAAATCATTATTATCATCAAGAGATTATCATTTTTAAACCGACCATAAGACAAAAAAATTAGGGACTGGAACCGATGTGTCTATTATAAACTATAAGCACCAAACGATGATTTTCTGTATCTGAAAGCTCAAAATGGCGGCACGGCTCACCAACAGCCACATTCGTTTATCGTTAGTAAAAACGGCGGATGTTAAAAGGATGGACCACGTAAAGAACCCAAGGCCAGGTGGTTGAACCCGAACCGAAATGAAATTTTAAACCACACCAATTTGAACAAAATACACAAACAACACAAATACTTCTTTCAAAAAAACTGCTTTATTTTTAGCTTGTGACAAGTACTTTCGGTTCGAGTCCCTGCCTAAACAAATGACAATAAGAAAAAGAAGAAGCTGAACTAAAGCATCAAGCGTTTAACAAAAATTATAATAAATAAAATAAAACACCATTATTGCTAAAAAAGAGTTTATACTACAACTCATTTGATGATTTTAAAGAGAATTATATCGCTTTTTTTCGTCAACATGCTCAAGCATAGAATTGTTTTAATTTTCGTTTTTCTATTGTTATTGATATTATAAAAATCAAATGTCACTTTATTATTAATGTGTTGAAAAATGCTACTTACTTAGAATTAGGAGTTTTCAAATTTGATTAATCGGTAATTTCTCAGTTTATACAGCGCAGCGTCATTATAAATGAATCTAGCATCGTAGGTGGCTATGAATTTCTCATTTATTAAGGATTTGCCGCTTCTCGCAATAAAACAGCCAACTACGATGTTGGATTCTTTTATAATGACACTATGATATATCGAGCGAGCAAATAAATTTGTAATCGAGTCATCCATGGATTTGAATCCGTATGTCTTTAACTTGAACCATTTTAGCTTTCAACTGATATTTTATTGTAATGCAGTTCAAGTAACTACATACGATTTTGGATTCATGGATGACTCGATTACAAATTTATTTGATCGCTCTATACAACAAAACAGACTTATTCTGATGAACCCAGTAGCATAACGACAGAAACGTCAAGCTATTGAATTCAACACGACAATACTCAGAACATTATTTTGAAGATATCTCAAAAAAAAAGGAAATTTTAAAAGAATGGATGTTAAGATTGGAAAATTTAGACGTTAAGTCTTTGTTCTCTCAAAAAATTAAGGCAGGCGCAGGAATTGAGATTAGGTAGAATTTAATGAAAATAAAAAGAAAATTAAACAAATTACAAAAGAGGAAATCGAAAGAAGTAATAAAAATTATTGTACATAAATAAAAGAATGAAACCTGTTGATATCAAAACAGAATTTCGAAAGTTTTTCTATAAGCACGGAATAAAATGGCACACTAGAATTTATAATACAAGCAGTAGGCGTCGTGTTTAGTGAGAAATTTTTCCCAGCTTTTTTCCAAGAAAACATTGATAAAGTACCCAAATTATAGTTAAAATTCACAAAAAATAAAAATATATTTTTAATATACATAAGTATAAATAAAATAAAATACCGATTACCGACCAAAATAATAAATCAAGCAACAGTAGTAAGTGAAAATAATAAAATCATACATGGTAAGCAATCAGCCATTACACGTCATCAACATATGTATCGTAAGTACGAGGGGTCGTTTTTATGTTAGCGGAATGGAGGGATTGGCCAAGGTTGGGGTTTCTCGTGTACCTAATTCTCTTGCGCGACTTATCCTTAGTATAACTACCGAGTTTTATCCTAATCAGATCATTAGTTTGTGAGATATCCTTGATCAAACAAGTGAATGTGTGAGAAATCATCGCGCTGTCATAAAGTTTCTGACTAAACAAGGAAAGGCTTCATAAACCAATGTAGAAGAGGCGTCTTCAGTTTCCGGTGACTATTACCTTGGAAAAACCATGGCTTAAAAGTGGCATAGTTTATTTAAGCAAGATAGAGATTCACTTGAAGATGACCCTCGTCCTGGGAACCCATCGAGGTAACCACTTCAGAATTGGTACTAAAAGCCGAAAATCAAATACTGGAAGATACTCGTCTAAAGAAGAAACAACCGGAGAAATGGTTAGAGTATCCGATAGAACAATTTTCAAGATCCTTCACGACCACCTTGACATGACAAAGGTTAAAGCAAGACGAATTCTACGAATGTTTACGTCACCGCAAAAACAACAGCGCGTTGCATTTTCGCGCGAGTTTCTAGACCTCTAGAGCAACGACGTAGATGGAGTACTTGGTTGGATTGTTACTGGCGATGAAATTTGGGTTCATTATGAACCAGACTCCATGCAGAGGCATAAAAAGGGTACAGTCCGCCAAAGAAGTTCAAGGTATCTTTGTCAGCCGGAAAAAAACATGACGACCGAGGGAATCCTATTCATTGAGGGTGTTTTCATAACGGGAGAATACTACGCTACAATTCTAGAGCATTTGCGGGAATCCACTGAAGAAAACTAGCCAAAGGTGAATGAGAACGCACCTGTGCATAACAGTAAAGTTACACTGATTGCTCTGCACAAGATGAGCTTGGCTGTTTTGAATCACCCACCCTACTGTCCCGATCCAACCCCCAACGATTACTACCTATTTTCGAAAATGAAAAAACAACTGCGAGGAAATAAATTTACAAGTGATGAAGAAGTGAAGGCTGCATTTTCAGTTTGTTTTGAATACAAGGAAAAACGATTTTTTTTGAAGCTAATTCAAAATGCGAAAAATGTAGTAGGGTTCAGAGTGAATATATTAAAAAGAAAAAATAGTTTTGTACATTTATTTACTCTCTTTCCACTCCATTCCGCGAATATAAAAGCACACCCTCGTATATGAAAATATGTCATAGTTTTGTTTACTGATCAGGTGATTAATATTTATTATATTATATGCACTAGGGTAATAAAACCAAGCCACCTAAGTGAAGATTCAAGGCAAATTCTCACAAGATGAAATTAATGTATTTTAAATACAAAATAATGACGTGTAACGGTGTACTGCTTACCGCTGCTATAGTACACATTTTTCAACACATAAATAGCTTAAAGCAACAGTTCACACTGTTTTGTTATGACTATTAATATTTCTCTCTCCAAAAAAACCCTAATAAATTCTATTAGTTTGAAGTAATAAATAAAATGACAAAAAAAAAACGAAAGTAAAGGTAATTGTCTTACGTTCACAAGCAAACGGCTTATCAGGATCTCCAGGCGTTGGCTCAAAGCTGTGGCCAGCCTTTTTTCTTCCACGTCCGCCACCTTTTCTTCGGCCGGGCGTACTTGGTGAGTCAGTACCTCCACGACCCTGCAGATTAAAAAGTTCATGTAATTAAATTACATTTTATGGCGAATGAAAATTTCTACAAGTAGCTGGATTTAGGAACTTACACGTCCTGTTCCTTTTCTCCGTTTACTGCGTTTGCTGTAAGTCTCTTCGTAATCCAAGTCTGAATCTGGATCGGGTTCATCATAGGCATCCATTTCTAGCATGTCCTGTTCGTCGTAGAACCATTCCTGAAATTTATATAAAGAGCAATATTAAAATCGGGTTTTCAGAACTTTATCCGAAAATCGAAAATTATTTAAATTAAAAAATATAAGTGACGTACACTGTGTCCCAATTTGCTTGTAATTGCAGGGTATCTCTGTAAGTTGTAAAGATAGAACTTTGCGGTTTTCGCGAACCTTTGTCACTTTTTCGTTAAACTTTTAATGCCGCAAACAGAGCTAAGCTAACTTGTTTTGTTTCTGAGATACAGGGTGAAAACGAAAATTTTCACTTTCCGGGGTGCTGCCATATCTCACACACCATGTAAGCTAAAATTAGGTCTTTTTTAAATGGAACACCCTGTATTTTTACTCTCACTAAATTTGTCTATTTTTCCTCATTAAAATGATGTAAACAGTAGGCACTTTAAATTTAAAAAAAAAAGCCAAAACCTTCTTTATAAGTCAAAAAAATTTAGTAGGCCATGAAAATCGGGGATAAAAAAGTGTTTACATGCAACATGAGACATTATATTAAATTAAACAAAATTAAAAAGTAAAATATTTTCCTAAATTTCATTGTTTATTTATAATGACCGTTAAAATTTTTTAGTTCGCTTTTTGTTTCTTTTTTACTAAAGCCTGTTTGACACGGTGCCTAATTTTTGTAAAAATGTACATGTAAATTTGCATGTAAATTTGTATGTAAATTATCATAAAAAATTACATGTAAATTTCCAAGGTGACTATAATTTCTGTTTGCAACGTGTTTACGTTTTTAACATAAAATTTGACCCCCGCGCATGCGTGTTTACTCAATTTTTACGGACAATTGTCTTTTTGCACTGTCAGTTTTAAAGTTTAAACTGAACTGAAACATTATTATATTTTCTAACTTTAACATAATAAAAATAATGTGCTGCAAAACTACAATTATACATAATACTGCACTAAACTAAGAACAATAATTCAGTTTTCTGCAATCTATTTAAAATCACGCACAGCGAATAAAACCATATTTGTGAAAACTATATTGTCCCCAAAAATCCCATTTGCATTTGGTATTGTCTATTTGAGACACCAGCCTTAGATTTAACAATGACATTATATTTTGTACCGTAACCAGTAACTAATTTATCTTTCCTCAATTTTGTTTGAAGAAGGAAAATTTCCGTTGATTAAATAAATAATTATATTGTAAAATCTCATTCCCAAAAAGGCGTTATTTTCTATTAAAAAATGAATTATTATAGGTTAGATGAAACAACAAGATTAAATTACCATCAGTGAACGTTTTGCCTTAGCAGATATTTTAGAACAAGTTCTAAATAATTTACGTGCAAATTTACACCGAAATTTGACAAGACATTTGCTGTATGCAACGATGCTAAATGTACGTAATAATTTACGTGTGAATTTACATGCAAATTTTCATGAAAATTAGGCATCGTGTCAAACAGGCTTTAGATAAAATAAAAATAATATTAAGAGTTTTTAATTTAATATAGTGTCTCATGTTGCTTGTAAACATTTCTTTATCCCCGATTTTCAAGGCCAACTAACCTTTTTTGACTTATAATTGGGTTTTTTGCTGTTTTAGGGCATTTATTAAATTTGAAAGTTCCTATTGTTTACATCATTTTAATGATAAAAAATAGACAAATTTAATGACACTAAAAAATACAGGGTGTTCCCTTTAAAAAAGACCTGGTTTGGGTCATATCTCTTAAACGGTGCAAATTAATTTTTTTTCGAGTACGCCACTGGATTCTACGCAAAAATATCTATCTAGAACAGTTTTTACTTTTTTTATAGCTTACACGGTGTGTGAAATATGACAGCACCCCAGAAAGTGAAAATTTTTGTTTTCACCCTGTATCTCAGAAACAAAACAAGTTAGCTTAGTTCTGTTTGTAGTCCTTCAGCTAGGGGTCAAAAAAGTAAAAGCGGGATGAGACGACGCAGTGTTTTCTGAAGGTTTTTTGGTCGCTGAATCCGAATCCGTGCGTCGTTTTTTAATAAAGTGGTGCAAATAAAAGTTATTAACAATTTATTGTTTAAAACGCAATAACTCGAAAGTATAGATTTTACCGAGCATTTTACCAAAAAAAGTTTCAAACAAAAGTTGTTCAAAATAAAAAAAATCTCCGAAAAGTTCATATAATATTTTGTCATAAAGTCGCACGGACAAAAGTTATTAACAATTTATTGTTTAAATGTTTAAATTAACTCGAAAACGAAAAGTATACATTTTACCAAAAAAAATTTCAAACGAAAGTAGTTCAAAATAAAAAGAATCTCCGAAAAGGTCATATGGTATTTTGTCATAAAGTTGCTTGGACAAAAGTTATTAACAATTTATTGTTTAGAATGCAATAACTCGAAAAGTGTACATTTTACCAAAAAAAGTTTCAAACAAAAGTTGTGCAAAATAAAAAGTCTCTCCTAAAATGTATGCTTTTTGGTTTGTTCCGTTTTAAACAATAAATTGTTAATAACATTTGTTGGAGCAACTTTATGACAAAATACCATATGACCTTTTCGGAGAGTCTTTTTATTTTGCACAACTTTTGTTTGAAACTTTTTTTGGTAAAATGTATACTTTTCGAGTTATTGCGTTTTAAACATTTAAACAATAAATTATTAATAACTGTCCGTGTGACTTTATGACAAAATATCATATGACCTTTTCAGAGAGTCTTTTTATTTTGAACAACTTTTATTTGAAACTTTTTTTGGTAAAATGCTCGGTAAAATCTATACTTTTCGAGTTATTGCGTTTTAAACAATTAATTGTTAATAACTTTTGTTTGCACCACTTTATTGAAAAACGACGCACGGATTCGGATTCAGCGACCAAAAAACCTTCAGAAAACACTGCGTCGTCTCATCCCGCTTTTACTTCCTACCTTTTGACCCCTAGCTGAAGGACTATTGCGGCATTAAAAGTTTAACGAAAAAGTGGCGCAGGTTCGCGAAAACCACAAAGTTCTATCTTTACAAATTACAGAGATACCTTGCAATTACAAGCAATTTGGGACACAGTGTACACTGACAACTCAGATATTTTTGAATTAGTGAAAAGCCAAACGGTAGAAATAGAAGACAAAGACGGTGTATAAACTAATATTAAAACTATTAGCTTTTAGATACACTAAAGTAATAACATTTGGCGTTCCAATGCCGCTGCTATCGATTTTTAAAATCGCTTGCCACACCCAACTCTCACCTTAGCAATCTCATCCTTGAGCAACTGGCTGTCTTTACTATCAGTGTCTTGCAGTGCTGGGTTTTCAATTTGCGATATACTGTGCATGTCAATGTCCCCATCCAACATTGAATCGGCTGCCCTGGCGAACGCCCTCGAATTCATTTGCAAGTACTGCCGCCGCTTTTTCCTCCAACGCTGCCTGGGATATGAATAGATTTGTCCTGGCAACAACCCCGGAATTCTTTGTCCTTTATTCATGAACAGAGTCGAGTGGTTTTGTGCCACCCCCGTTTGAGTGTCGATGAACGGCAGGCGAAGCCGGCGTTCGATACATAATCTTGTGTTGTAATTTGCGGAGTTTTCTAAGGCTTCTTTATACACCGGATCGTTTAGAAAACTGTTCAGAAACAGAAAACAAATTGTTAGTTCATGTTCACAATGTTTCCTTTTAAATCAAATTAATCAATGTTTGTTTTTAAATGGCGACGTATACGAACAGTAGTCAGGGCGTAGCTCAATAAATACCTTACAAAAACGCAATTGAATATCATCATCCCACATAAAACAAACACAAAGAGTAATGCTACGTATTCAACAATAATTTACCTTTCTATTTTTTCCGAATTTGATTGATTTACTTGAGTACTGGGAGACACTACCACAGTCGCCATGTTTGAACGCCACTTCGATTATTTGAAACGTTTTTGCTCGTTGTGCCCCCGAGAGATGGCGATGGTGCCCTCAACAACAAAGTCAAGCTCACACAGCTCAACTACTTTGTTACAGTTGGCCCATTATTAAATCAAATAAATTTTAATAGAAGTTGCTTAATTTATTTTATTCGTATGGTGCGTCCTACTGTCCTCCACAATTCCACAAACGTTTGTAACAATGCTTTTTAAAATTGAACATAGGGAATTATGATCAGAGCTAAAAAAATGAGTGGTAACACTCACAGGTTGGTCACACTGAATGAGTAGTCCATAGGCGGCGCCACAGCCTTGCCTTGACAAATTAATAATCACCACATTTAATTAACTATCATGATAATAAGCTCTAATTTGTTCGTTTTATTATTTATGTTCAATATTATGCATTTAATTATTGCATAAATGAAGTACGATCATAAATAAATACGGATATTTAAGTTGATGTGTATGCCCATTCACACGAGACGCACATGTTTCGCCTACGATTGGTTTGACATTTGATGTAAATGTAAAATGGAGATCCAAAAATGCGTGAGAAAAGATGTGATATTCAATGTACACCACCTGAACTGGCAGAACTTGCCAATTCAGTAATTCCGACAAAGTCCAAGCAATTATATGAAGGCAGTGTTAGTGAAATTTTGTGAAGATCAAGCAGTGAATTTTTCTGAAAGTGTTTTATAGGCATATTTCTTCAAGTTATCAAAGCAGTATAAAGTTACACGTTATGGTGGAATTTTTCAATAATCAAAGCGAAAGCGGAATTAAATGTTAAACACAACGTAAAATTAAAACACGTGTATCTTTTTTAAGAGGTGCCACCCGGGAGGCCTATGCTAATCCACGGCCAGTATTATAGAGTATATAATTACTTAATTATTTAAGTACAGCTTGATAAGTTTCATATTAATTATTTTTGGATATACCTAGTAGGTAATTCATCCCTAATTTGGGTCGATAAATTTTATACCTAATATTAATACACAAAAATATTCGTATACATAGCGATCACACCCTTTAGTTTAATGGGTTAAGTACTGTCATTTATTGTTGTCCGCCTGCACCCCTTACCCAAAACGGTACTTTGCATGGGATGGGGTGACCGACGAACAGCTTTAAAGGGCCCCTTTCACCCACAAACACATATATGCGCAAACTGGTTTGTACAATCCAATTTAAGCAAACATGTTGGTGTCTTATACATTTTAACGCTCAAATATTTTTGGTGCATCCGCTGATTTTGTCGACGTTTAGTTTAAAATTTGTGGCATTCTGTTCGTACCAGTGCAATGGTAGAAAGTGCAAAATACGGATATGGAAGAATTGGAACAACTACTAGGACTTGCTGCTGTTTGAATTAATTATTTATATAAATTATTCCCGGATTTTAGGGGGCCCAAATACCACTTACATATCAAGTTATGAAAATTATTTATTACAAGACGAAGAGAAGCATTATCTATTTAAGCTTCCTGAGTCCTGGAATAATAATTTTCATGACGTGTTATGTATAATATTTTACTTGAAACCTTTAAGAAAGTCAAACTCAAGACTATTTTGATTCAAGAAAATTGATCATTGCGAGACTAGTACTGTAATATTTTACATAACGGTCATTACAGTACTATTTTTAAAAGTAGTACTGTAATGACCGTCATGTAAAATATTACAGTACTAGTCTCGCAATGATCAATTTTCTTGAATCAAAATAGCCTTGAAAGTTTGACTTTCTTGATGATTTCAGCTAAATAATTATTTCATATGTTTTGCCTTTACTCGGACACTAATAATTTTAATAAAAGTGTCATATTGATTATTTTGTTTTTTATTAATATTTCCCTTCCATGTATATCAAATACAACTCATTTCCTCACCATCAGAGTAGAGTTTATGCACGTTTTTTAACGTGGTGTCCCCAGGAGGCATACATAATCCACGGACAGTATTATAGAGTATATAAATAATTATTTACAACTTGATAAGTTTATTACATACTGGTGTTTGCTTTGAAATTTCGTTTTCCAGTTAAAAAAAAATCGAATGGGGTGCGACTAAGGGCTCAGTTCACGACTGGCAACCCCGTTTTAACAGGAAGCCCTTATTTTTTATGAAAACACCTTTTTTAATATGACCTGAGCGACAAAAAACTGCAATTTAAGGTAGATCGCTGCTCTGAAGCCGAAAATACACCATTCAATTTGGTTGAACAATTTGGTAGATTCAACCAGATTGAACCAATAGAAATACACTTGACTTCTTTCAATGTTTCTATTGGTTCAATCTGGTTAAATCTACCAAATTGTTCAACCAAATTGAATGGTGTATTTTCGGCTTTAGTTGTACTGGGCCAGCATGCTCGCCTTCTAAAGCTACGGTTTCTTGGAACAGTACGCGACGCCAACTCACAATGCCGCAGTCAACAGACAATGCGTTGTGCGTCGGAGTGGTTTCGTAGGTTCGATCAAAACTAGCGAAATTTGTGTTTCATCCTTCCTCGCAGACAACTTATAATACATTTTGTAAATTTTTATTAATTTTATTCCATAAAAAATTCACAGATTGCCCAACCCTTGCAACCATCGGAGACATTGGAAATAATAAATAACACCATATACAGGGATATTCACCGAAACCGTTGGTTAGACGTTTTAAAAGATGTAGTTAATATTTTTTTCTGAAAATTGGGTTGTGCCCTAAATAGCATATGATCTCTTTATTTAAAATAATTTCAAGTTTCTACGACTTCCGGTTATACCGAAAGTAGACCCTAACTTCGTTTTTTTAAATGGAACACCCTGTATATTATTACATTTTTAAATTCTACATTCAATTATAATAACATTTTGTTAAAACAATTTTTCTCTAAAGCATTTCGTTTAATAATTACAGGATGATATTTTAAAAAATGTCCAAAAATGGACTAACTTTAAAATTTTATTTTCTAGCCTTCTAATATTCAAATTGAAATGCGGTTTTGGCAAAATGTTAACAAAAGTGTACTACTTGCAATTTCTTCATTGCAACAGCTCAATGTTCTACAGGGGGTTTATAATTTAGGTGCCATTTAGAAAAAAATCAAAAAGGAATAACTCATTTTTTTCAAATGGAACACCCTGTATATCGATACAAATTTGGATTATTCATTCAAATTAAAGGTAATTTTGTTGAGTAAACTTTATACCCAACTCTTGCTGTTTTCGTGAAATTTCGTTTTTTTGGTAATATTGAAAATTATGCCAAACAATTCGATTATTGGATCAAGCAATCTATGTTGTCAGTAGAGCATCTTAAACAATATCGTTACATTAATCATTAATAAAAAATTAATTAAAAAAAACTTCTCTTATTAATCATTATATTAAGTGTAAGTACCATAAAAATTGATATTTCACGAAAACGGCAAGAGTTGGGTGTAAAGTTTATTTAACAAAATTACCTTTAAATTGAATGAATAATCCAAATTTGTATCGATATACAGGGTGTTCCATTTGAAAAAATGAGTTTTGCCGTTTTGATTTTTTTCTGAATGGCACCTAAATTATAAACCTCCTGTAGCACATAGAGATGTTGCAATGAAGAAATTGCAAGTAGTACACTTTTGTTAACATCTTGTCCAAACCGCATTTCCATTTGAATATTAGAAGGGTAGAAAATAAAATTTGAAAGTTAGCCCATTTTTGGACCTTTTTAAAAAAATCATCCTGTAATTATTAAACGAAATGTTTTGGAGAAAAATTGTTTTAACAAAATGTTATTATAATTGAATGTAGAATTTAAAAATGTAATAATATACAGGGTGTTCCATTTAAAAAAACGAAGTTAGGGTCTACTTCCGGTACAACCGGAAGTCGTAGAAACTTGAAAATATTTTAAATAAAGAGATCTTATACTATTTAGACTATAACCCAATTTTTAGAAAAAAATATTAATTACATCTTTTAAAACGTCTAACCAACGGTTTCGGTGAATATCCCTGTATTGAGAACGGCAAACCCCAGGTGCCGACCATACCGCCAACGGGGATCGACAGCCAGAGTTCCGGGGTAGCCACCACTCCCGCCATGGATGTGTCCCAGGGGTTCAAACCCTACAGGTCCGTAAAACCAATGGAAAAACCATTTCAAGATTATTGCTAATGTTCATTCTAACTTGATATATTCAGCTCTCTATAAATTTTGTTGCATTTGTAAAAGTCACCTTTGGGATAATTCTTTGCCGTTACAATACTTATTTTAAGTTTCTCTGAAATTGCACCAGAGTTTTCTGTACAACACACAACTTATCTATTACTTGTATAACCCTTTTTACTTTCTTATACGTAGTATAAGGAAGTATTGTAATCGTGATTTTTTTCGACTTCGAGATTTTGATGGATTTACACGTTTTGAGGGCCCCTGAATCCATTCTGACTATTTTCGCCATGATGTCTGTCTGTGTGTGTGTGTGTATGTCTGTCTGTATCCACCATAACTCAAAAACGACTTATCGGATTTTTTGATATGTTTGATTGATCTGCTTGTCATCTGGCTACTGCTTGCATAATCTAAGGTCGCTTAGAGCAGTGGTCTCCAAAGTGGGGTACGCGAGTCGATACATGGGGGTACGACATGATTGAAATAATACTCCTAATAAAATAAAATACTGTGATGTAATTTTTTTTCTAGCAATGGTACTTAGCACAATAAATTTGTCTTCAATTAGTTGGGGATACGCGCTATTTATTTTTTCAATCTTAGGGGTACGAGATCAAAAAAGTTTGGAGATCACTGGCTTAGACTATCATGTACAATCTGCAACGAGGGAATACACTGCGAGACTAATCAACCTCTAGCGCAGTGTGGTGTACATAAGCACCATTGTTTTATTTGCTAAAATACCCCTCTTCGAACACAAGGAGGTGCGATTCATCTAATAGATGTCGCCTACCAGGGGTATGTAAACCCAGAATGTGGGGGTTGTAACGGGCAGTTAGGAGACAGCAGTTGCAATATATTTGATGCATTTTTTACTAATATTTCCTTATGGAATATTTTGGAGCAGTAATAATTTGTTTTATCATATTGTACGACCATTAAAGGATCAAGTAATCAAATTATCTCATAGACCGATCATTTTGTATATTATGTGTTTTCCTGCTATGAGCTTGAATAAAAATTATATATGATCGCCAAAACTGTTTTATTTCTTCCGCCTGCACAGAACTCTAAAAAGAACACAACGTAGGGACTTTCAATGCTATTTACTTATCCAGTACTGACTGGAGACCGTAAGGTTACAGTATGAAAAATAGTTGACTATTTATTATACACGCAAGGTTATAAATAATTATAAACATATTTTTTAGCATTTTATTTTTGAAAATTAAGTATTACTAATACAGGGTGTTTCCTAACTGGACAGCCAAAATGAAATGTATGTAAAATCGATTTCTAAACATAAAACAAAGACTAACTTTTTTTCAGATCGGGCTTCCTTTAGGAAATACTCAGCTAAGAAAAAAATACTTGATTATTTTATTCAACACTTTGTAGTGATTAAAACAAAACTTAGGTATTACAAGATAAAAGAACTATAGTAGATGTTCAAAAATTCCACCATACACGCCTGGCAATGCAAAACAAGTGAATAGGGATGTTGCATTTTTTTAAAATCTCGTTTTTCTCTGTTAGAAATGTAAAACGACTATATTAATAATACTTTACATCAAAAATATTTTTTTTTACTCAATATTTGTACATAAAAAAACGATTATAAATTGACCGTAATTCAAATATATTATTGCCGGCCGAAAACGCTTTGAGATCGGAAAGTCCTGTGTGACGTCACGAATCTAGTTGACATTGGCATGTCTAAATATTTTTTATGGGTTTGACATTTTTCGAAATAAGTCAAAATGCGGCGTGCTGCACTGTGGAACTAGATTCGTGACGTCAGCAGTCTTTTGAGCCGATTCGGGCGTTTCCGGGCAATGCATGGAAATTTCAAATTTTGCAATACTTTTTATTTATTTACTTGGAAAGTACGCACCAAAAAATTTTTTCAAAAATATTAATAGTGATAATTTGGTATCAGCTTTTCAAAAAAAATTATTTTGAAAATCATGCAAAGTCCCTAATGTGAACTTCTGCAAAATTTACAGTGTTTTAAATAATATGTACTGAATTTAAAATTCTGTCTGCTAATTGCTCAATATAGTAGTAAAAAAAATCAATAGATCTGAATAGAATAGAAAGCTTTATTATTTCATATAACCCGAAGTTGTAGAAAATATCACAAAACAGAGCAAATACAATACAATACATCACTAATCGAATCAAAAAAAAGTTATTCTTTGTTTTATGTTTAGAATTCGATTTTACATACGACATTTAATTTAGGCGGTCCAGTTACGAAACACCCTGTATAATACACATCTCAATTTATTAGTAAGAAATAATAATAGTATATTGTTATATGAGCGATTATGATAGCCATTTATTGACGAAAATGATGTTTGAGCTCACGAGCCGTAGGCGAGTGCCGCAATTCATTTGAGTGAATAATGGCCATAATCGCGAATGTAATATCTATGCTTTTTCCACACCTGTTAAAGAAATAAATTAGACTCAAATTTGATAATTTTTTTGACACAATCTAATTACTGTCAAGCTAGTCGATTGTCAGGTGCAGAAAGACTTGATGGTGGGCGATTTAAGGACCACGCGCACTGAATCTGTACGTTCGGTGTTTTCAGCAACTCATTCAGTATATATCAAATATATCGAGGTATACAGACTTCACAGATGTTAAATAATTTGACATATATAATTTAAAAAAAATGAGTTCGAGTTCAGAATCTGACGAAGATACTTATTATGCTTGCCTTAGCATGTGGAAAAATAGAAACACCTAAACCAAGATTCTGGATCCATAACATTAACCTTAAAAGAGAAACCTATGGAGAGTTTTACCACTTATTTCCTGATTTATTTGGAGATGAAGAAAAGTTCTTTAAATATTTTCGAATGTCTAGTGCTAAGTTTTATGAACTTATCCAGCTATTAGGTACTTCTTAGAAAGCAGGACACAAACTATCGAAAGGCGATTTCATCTGAAGAGCGATTAGCTGTTACTCTCAAGTAGGTAAATATATAATTTTATATGTGAGAAATTTTTAATAAAATAAAATTTAAAAAAATCCCATAAAATAGGGAGACTCAAAACAATTTTTGAAAGAAATATAACAATTTGATAATAACTAAAGTACAAAAAACAAACATTATAAGTTTTGATATGTGCGAAGTCCATCCGGAGCATCATCAAGAAATATTTCTGGATAACCAATATCCAAGTTTTCATTTCCAGGACTCTAAGTTGAATTTGAAACAGGTGCGGGTGTTTGCGGTGAAGTGGTAGTGGGAATTTTGTTCATTCTTAAATTTTTCCATTCATACTCACTAACTAAACTTGAGATTTTGAATTTTATTTCAATTTGAAGACGAGGTGAAAAGGTTCGTACGGTTTTCAGCATAGCATCAAAAAACTTTTGTAAATAGTCTGCTTTTTTCCCGACTTTTGACTGTTTATTATCAAAATAATTTTGTAACACCTGAGCCATTGGAATACCTACTTTGTTGCCTGGATTTTGATGTTGATGCTCTAGGTTCCGGAGTTGCTGGTGACGTAATATTACTCACATTTTGAGTGTCAGATAACCATTGAATCAACATCAAAATTTTGTGAAGATTGTTCACTGGGCTGGCTCTCTGCAAGGTTTGACTTCTGTCCTCTTTTTGAGTAGAAAGGAAACATGAAAAACATTACATCTTCATACTTCCATTCTTTTAATGTAGTATTTGTCTAACCAACTGTTTTTCTACTTCGTACTGCTTTACGGAAAGCATCTCTAAGTGCTGTCCACCTTTTTTTACAATCCGGAACTAATAAAAAATAGACTCACAATACAGGCTGTTTCATTAAGGGTGGCCACCGGCCATATCTCGGAAACTACTGGGCATAGAAATTCAGGAAAAAAAATTTCATTACTAAAGTGGCCATGAGAAAATCCTGGAAATTATTTTTAAGTTCCGCATTTTGCCACAAGGGGGCGCAACTGAAAAGTAAATATAAAAATTCTAGATTTCTCCGAAAATTCCCACATTAAGGTATACCTTTGGTAACATCATTAGAAAACTTGGACAATTCTGCATCATTTTGGTTTGAGGCTCATTGGCGTACCGACCTTAATAAGAGTGGGGGAAGGTATTCAAAGTGTAATCATTTCAATCTCTGTAACTTCTAAACGACTTATTCGATTTTAGTAAACTTAAGCTTGTTTGGAAGAGAAATGTAGGTACTTTTAATTATCGCATCAAATGGTACACGATAGTTCCTAATAAAATTGCTAGAGGGCGCAATTTGAAATAATAACAGTTTTTTTGCTTTTATCCCAAAATTTTAAATTAGACGGTATATTTATGATACCATAATCGGAAAGTAGATTAAATTTGCAAGAAAAAACATGAAAACCGCAACTCGATACCTTTGTTCGTTTCAGAGTTATTGCCAAAAGAATAATTTTTAACACTTTAATTAAAAATACGATTGTTTTCATAGTTCCGTGGTCAAGCAATTCATGACAAAAAATATTTTAAAACTTTATTATGTGTAGGTTTGTCACTCATTATGTCAAGGGCCCAAAAACTACTTTAGATTTAATAAAATAATCATGGAAAACTTTTTAGGCACAAGGCACAATAATTATTTTAATATGGTTTTTTAAAAATAAATCTAGGTAGCCGTGAAACAAGATCGGCAGGTTTCCAAGGAAATTAATAAATTGGAATAGTTGTCAACTGATTTAATTCTGATAGATGTTGTGTTGACAAAAGTTTCTCCTCGATTCTTTTTAAATTTCTTGATACCTATATCAAAATTTGTGCTACATCTCTCAAAAATGCTTATACCAATGCCGAGGGTTACGATATGCTTACGTAAGATTCACCATTTAGATAGCCATTAAAAATAAACGGTCCGATAATTCTGTATGCTGAAACTCTGCACCACCAGTTTTGGTGATCCACTTCGCGTATTCAATGAGGATTTGTTTGTGACCAATACCTAGTGCATAAGTATTGTGTAAATTAACGATGCCACAGCTAATAAAACTGGCTTCATCAGTTCATAAAACCAGGGAGAGGAATTGAGAATTTTTGAGGGATGTAGCACAATTTTTGGAATAGATAAAAAGAAATTCAAAAAGAATCATAGTCATCAAAAAGAAACTTTTGTCAACACAACACCTATCAAAATTACATCAGTTGACAACTATTCCAATTTATTTATCTCCTTGGAAACCTGCCGATCTTGTTTCACGGCTATCTAGATTTATTTTTAAAAAACCATATTAAAATAATTATTGTGCCTAAATTCGAAGTTTTCCATGATTATTTTATTAATTCTAAAGTAGTTTTTGGGCCCTTGGCATAATGAGTGACAAACCTACACAAGCATAAAGTTAAAAAATATTTTTTGTCATGGATTGCTTGACACGGAGCTATGAAAACAATCATATCTTCAATTAAAGTGTTAAAAATTATTCTTTTGGCAATAACACTGAAACGAACGAAGATATCGAGTTGCGGTTTTCACGTTTTCTCTTGCAAATTTAATCTACTTTCCGATTCTGACATCATAATTATACCGTCTAATTTAAGTTTTCGGGATAAAATCAAAAAAACTGTTATTATTTCAAATTGCGCCCTCTAGCAATTTTATTAGGAACTATCGTGTACCATTTGATGCGATAATGAAAAGTACCTACATTTCTCTTCCAAACAAAGTTAAGTTTACTAAAATCGAAAAAGTAGTTTAGAAGTTACAGCGATTTAAATGATTACACTTTCAATAGCTTCCCTCACTCTTACTAAGGTCGGTACGCCAATGAGCCTTAAACCAAAATGATGCAGAATTGTCCAAGCTTTCTAATGATGTTATCAAAGGTATACCTTAATGTGGGAATTTTCGGAAAAATTCAGAATTTTAATATTTACTTTTCAGTTGCGCCCCCTTGCGGCGAAATGCGGAGCTTAAAAATAATTTCCAGGATTTTCTCATGGCCACTTTAGTAATGAAATTTTTGTCCTTGGATTTCTATGCCCAGTAGTTCCCGAGATATGGCCGGTGGCCACCCTTAATGAAACAGCCTGTATATTGCAATGTATACATAATTTTTAAATAATTGGTAGGTATCTAAAAGTAATTCGTAATTGCAGGTTTCTTGGCTATGGCTATTCGACGTCTACGATCAGTTTCAGTTATAGATTAGGAGAAACAACGGTACGAGAGATCATCTATGATACATGTTAAAAAAATATGGGATACACTAGCACCCGTGGTAATGCCCACTCCGACGATGGAACAGTGGCAAAAAATAGAGGAAGGATTCCGTACAAAATGGAACTACCCTAACTGTGTAGGGCCCATAGATGTTAAACATATCGTATTTGAAAAACCTCCGAATTCAGGATCTCCAATTATAAAAAGGAATTTAGCACAGTTCTACTTGCTCTACTGGATTCGGAGTATAGATTTATCACTGTTGATGTGGGAGCATTTGGTCGTAACAGTGACGGAGGAATATTTCGTTCATCCCCGCTTGGAAAAAAAATGTTAGCGAACGAATTAAATTTACCAAAAGATAAAGCGCTACCTCAAACGGATATTGTTTTACCTCATGTAATTGTTGGGGATGAAGCATTTCCATTGTTGCCTAATGTAATGAGGCCATACCAAGGAACTCGAACAAGCAAAAATGAAGCAAACAGATTTATAATTATCGTCACTGCAGAGCTAAACATGTAAGCGAAAAAGCTTTTAAAATTATGTGAAAGTTTCGGATTTTTTTTTAAAACCTAGCCTACTAGGATAAAAAATAAACCGAAAAAAACAAATTAGGGATTTTTTAATGGAAAATTTTATTGAAAAAAGTTTTTCGGGCTTACATCAAAACTCCAAATCCCAATTTTGGCTGAAAACAAAAAATATAAATAAAAAAAAATTATTTTTAATTTTTTTTTATTGGTTTATTAGAATTTTGACAAATAATCATTGTTTTATGTAATAGATCTCTTGATGCTTAGGTACTGTTCAATGAATCATGGCAATCTTGAAAAAATAACATTAAAATTCATTACGAAAAAAAATTTTTGGAGAATTTTTATATTTTTTGTTTTTAAATTTTTGTTGATAAAATTTAAAAAAAAAAAATGCTTAATACGTTTTTTTAATTTTTTTGGTATATTTTTTATCGTAGTGGCTAGGTTTTCACTCTTGGTAAATTTTTTTTTACTCGTTTAAAAGAGAATTGCGCGTTGTACAAACAGAAAATTTTTTTTTCTAATTTTACCGAAGAATCAAAAAGTTATTGGGATGTTACCATTTACCGTGAAACACCCTGTATGTTACGGGAATTGATGTCAATCGGATATTTACGACATTGGCCGGCAAATGATGACAATCCCCATTTGTGCTGTACTCGTATGTTGACGTCATTGCCTAGGTATTGAGAGCATTTCTCGTTTAAAGTGGGCAATGTTGGGAATATGTACACTGTGTCCCAATTTGCAGGGTATCTCTGTAATTTGTAAAGATGGAACTTTTAATGCCGCAAACAGAGCTAAGCTAACTTGTTTTGTTTCTGAGATACAGGGTGAAAACGCAAATTTTCACTTTCCGGGGTGCTGCCATATCTCAAAAGCTAGAAAAAAAGTAAAAACTGTTCTAGATAGATATTTTTGCATAGAATGCAGTGGCGTACTCGAAAAAAAAATGTGTTGCACCGTTTAAGAGATATAACCCAAACTAGGTCTTTTTTAAATGGAACACCCTGTTGTTTTTAGTATCATTAAATTTGTCTATTTTTTCTCATTAAAGTGCTGTAAACAGTAGGCTCTTTAAAATTTAATAAATGCCCTAAAAAAGTAAAAATCCCAATTATAAGTCAAAAAATTTTTAGTTGGCCATGAAAATCGGGGATAAAGAAGTTTTTACAAGCAACATGAGACACTACTTATATTAAATTAAAAACTGTTAATATTAATATTATTTTTATTTTATCTTAGTAAAAAGAAACAAAAAACGAAATAAAAATTTTTAACGGTCATTATAAATAAACAATGAAACTTAACAAAATATTTTACTTTTTTATTTTTTTAAATTTAATATAGTGTCTCATGTTGCTTGTAAACATTTCTTTATCCCCGATTTTCATGGCCAACTAAACTTTTTTGACTGATAATGGGTTTTTTTGCTTTTTTAGGGCATTTTTAAAATTTTTTTTAAATTATCAAAACCTTAGCAACAATTGTATTTAAGTTATAGTTTTGCAAAGGTCTTTTTTTTTATGTGAGTTAATTTTGGAGCGGTCTCAAAACTATCAAACCCAAATATTTCGAAAACGGTGCATCTTATCGAACTTGAACAAGATTACCTTTTTTCCGTAGAAAGCTTCAACATATCACAATTTCACATCGAAATTAAATAAAAAATACATATAAAAAAGTGGGGATCGTTTATACCCCCCACCCCCCATGTTTGACCCACCTCTGGTGGAAATTTCAAAATGGTTTACACTCTATCTTATTAAGCATAAAAACATTAGTGGATGTGGTGAATTTCATCATTTTACCTTGAACAGTTTCGGACATAATAAATAAAAACCTTTATCAGGGTCCCAAATTTAAGGGGCTATAACTCAGCGGGTAAGCATTTTCGTTCCCATGCTAATATCAACTTTTATTCTTAGAATAATCTCAGAAAGCACCCCCTGAAATCTTTCGCAGTATTTTTGGAACATCCTGTATGTTTCTTTATACCTATCCTTGATTTAGACATAGGTGTACCTACCTAATTGGAATTTTTTCTCTATCAGTTCAGCTTGAACAAACAGTTCTAAAACACAAACCAAACGTTAAAGTTTTTAGCGTGACAATAATTGAAATAGTAACCTCACGTGAAATCTGACGTCATAACAGCAATGACGCGTTTCACGTGAGCGAACGAATTTAAATTATCGTCACGTTAGCGTGAGAGTAGACACGGCGTATAATTAAAACTAACTTCTTGTAATGCTATTTTTATTCTGACAAGAAAGTGATCCGTGACACTTCGAATTACAAATGTTTTTGTTCGCCCGACAAGCACATTTATTATTTTTGCAACCACCCTTACAATGACAGCGTTTGTAGCCCTGTCTTCCTAGTATGCAGTTATCTCTTGCAGCTTGCCTAAGAGTAATTTCCCTCACTTTTACCAAATCGCTTAAATTTTCCAATAAAATGAACTTTTCACTGCAAGGGTTCAAATGGAAGTTGCCAACAATTGCCAATTTAGAAGGAAAATGCTGGCATTGGCCAGACATTGTCGTCAACATCCGACTTTGTTGGAGAATGTCACCATTGGCCAGGTAAAGACGTCATTTTCCTAGTTGACATCATTTCCCGTAACATATACAGGGTGATTCAAAATTCGATGTAGATATTTTAAGGACGTATTGTTGGGATCAAAATAAAACTTTTTTTTCAAATAAACATGTGTCCTAAAATGCACCCCCTCCGAGCTACAGCCACTGTAAGTTGTGTAAAAAAAAACGATTATTTAAAATTGTGACCACAATAACAGATCAAATCTTCTGAAAATTGGCATGCCCCCCTTTTTTTAGCCTCTCTATTTATTTTTTGCTTCAAAAATTATATAAACCCAGTTTTGGGGGAGTTTGGAGGGGGGTCCACACTTGTATGTAGCCCGGAGGGGGGTGCATTTTAGGACACATGTTTATTTGAAAAAAAAGTGTTATTTTGATCCCAACAATACGTCCTTAAAATTTCTACATCGAATTTTGAATCACCCTGTATATTAGATAAAAATTAATAGATACATTTAAGTTTTCAGGTAGTAAAAGAACGCATGATGAAGATCCTTTTGAGATTATAGAAAACCTTCCACCAAAAATTCCCAAAATGGATTATACATATATAATTCCAGAAGGTAATAGTTATTTATATTATAAGTGGGATATGAACATCATTAACATAAGAGTCTGGAAATTGCAGAACGAGTCGTAGACGAGTTCTGTAATCAGACGAATATGTTAATGTGTGTATATCCCACGTGTAATATACAAGATTTTATCTTCTACCGTCCAAATAATTAAAAATGAATTTTGAATTTATCTCCAGCGACATTGCTCAGTAGTTGTTGTCAAGTTGTCGTACTGGACTACCTAACCTAAGTTGTGTAAAAACTAGCCAGCGCCACACAACAATGAATTTGAATCATAAATTTTCAAATAATTATACAATTTATACACCAAAAAATCTGGGACGTGGACCGTGTTATATTTATTTTTAAAATATAAAACTAATTTATTATAAAATAAAACTAAAAATTTTTTCAGTTATCTAATGTGAAGTTAGGGTTTTTTCTAGGTAGATACGCTATTATAAAATTCTCCAGGTTTCAAAAAATCAAACTTAAGAGTATGAAGTGTCATTACTCAATGTTAATAACAAATTTTAAAGAATTAAACAATATATATTATATTATAATTAGACATTTACAAATATAAACTTTCCTATAAAGATACTAAATTGTAAAAATTGTGTTATAAATACTTGTAAGAAAGAATTTTCTTGTTGAAATTTCAGTGTGGTAATGATTTCTTTAAAACACATGTTGCGTAATAATCTGACTTACCTTACTCAAATTAATGTCAAATCAAGCGCTATTATGAATTGGTAGTAGATAAAGTTAAATTTATTTATCTATGTTATAAAATGTATATGTTTCACAGAAATCATTTCTGAAGTATGTTTTGAGCACCCAATATCGGTAGTAATACCAAAGTTAGAATCACCAACATTATCAACACCATTAACTTCTACCTCAAACACAGAAACTCCCAAGATACTAACATATTCAACGCCAAGGAAGGATAAATTGCGAAAACGCGTTCATCAATTACGAAGTGAAAACCACTGTTTGAAATCCAAAATTACAGCATTACAAAGTCAAGAAAGGGCCTGTACCTAACATAGATGAAATAACTTTAGAGCAATACAAAATGGCAACCTACAAATTTTGTCCCACAAAAGTATTGTCAGACTTCATAAATGTTCAAGTTTTGCAGGCCCAAAAATTCATTGTTTGTCAATGTATTTTATGGGACCAAAGTTGTACAAGAAAAATTTAATGAAAACTTTCTGTTTGCCTGGTACAAACGCATTAAGAAAATGTATTGAAAAAATTAAACCAGCACCAGGTATTAATAAAGTAGTATTCGAAACTCTTAAAATGAAAATTGATCATTTTTCGGAAAAATAAAAAATGTGCTTGTTATGTGGTGTAGATGAAATATATGAAGTATAAAAGGTAAAAGGTAACTTACATTATAACTTAGGGATCTGTAAAGTTGTTGGGTTTGGAGATTTAGATAGTACTGAAAGACAATTTAAACCTGCACTTAATGCCACAGTATTTATGATAAGACCGGAAGCAACCTTTTGTGTATTACCTCGTAAATTCAACGTGCCCTGGTCAAACGTTAAGTAACATCGTAAAAAATATAATAATGGAAATAAAACACATAGGGTTGAAGGTATGCGTTCTGACGTCTGATATGGGTTCAAATATTCAAATGGCTAATATTTTGGGAGTAACTTCCGAAAGGCCATATTTTTAATTGAAAATAATAAAGTAGTGTTCATGTATGATACACCATATTTACTTAAATCAATTAGAAACAATTTTATGAAATATAAATTAGTTTACGGAGATAAAGAAGCATCATGGCAGCACAGAGAGAAATCGAAAAGTAAAAAATTACACAGTGTTGTACAACTGACTATTGTACATTTTTTTAAAATAATTGTGTTTTTTCATTGAAAAAGTATGTGGGAATTGATTCTACAAGATTGTACATCAATACATGTTGTTCTTTTTTCCACATTTGTTCATGAATATTGTACAACTTTTTAATTCAAATAATTCGATAATTTTTCAAACTGTTTTACCATCAATTATACATTATTTTTTTACAAATTGCGTAAAATTATTGCATTAATGTATACGTAAAATTCTACACAATTTTTCAATAACAACTTTGCATAAATTGCTGTTGAAAACTTAACAAAATTGTTAAATTTCTATATTCTTATTGTAAAAATTTGCACAATTTTGTAGTTAAATGTAGAACAGTTTGTTGAAGAACCTTGGACCTTCAACTAAATCGGACCAATAGCATCTTTTGCCGCTATTATTGCGCCACTGGAATCGTGGATATGGATGGATACGCATAAATGTCTTCACTTTGGTCGTAGTCGGTGATTGATAAGTTTATTTTTGATTGTGCTAAATTGGTGCTAGTGTTTACTGTTTGTTAGGTTTATTTTGTAACTTGTGCTGTCGAGCTGTTGTGGATGTAAGTATTACCTACTTATTATTATTTATCTTACTAGGCCTGTTTTTTTCACCGGCAAGTAAAGTTACTGGACATCAGATACCTAATTTGCACGACTTTTTTTGTTAAGACAATTGTTTCCATAACAAATATTGGGACAGTAAATTTACTTGAATATGAAAAAACCGAACCTATTTAGTATTTATCAATAGTTAATAACTTAATAAAAATATGTATACCTATTATTGTGTTAATCTCGAAATTTGAATTAATTGTTTTGTTGTACCTGTCTAACAAAATTATAAATCAGTTATATCGCCGGATCGACGTACGTGTAATGTTTTAGATTGCTTTTTTACCTAAATTGGTGAGTTTTCATAATGGATTTCGTAAAAAATATACTAGAAGAGTGGGGACTATCTTCTATTGTTGATGCTTTTATTGGTAAGAGTTTAAAACCTGTTTCGTTTCTTCAAAATGTTACAAACGGGAAATCATTTTTTTAGAAAATGCTATTGATGAAACCGCGTTTCAAATGTTAACCGAAACCGATATAAAAGAATTAATACCAGTCCTCGGCACTAGGAAAAAATTGCTTAGAAAATATTTTAAAAATTAAACTGTAATCTATATTTTACTTTTAGGATTAGCACTGAAAGGTTTAAGCAGTTAGCAAGGGAAATAAATGATATATTTATCCACGAAGATCCAGAGATATATTATTTGCCGTACACAAGAGGAAGAAATAATCAGGTTGTAGCTGCACGTGGGAAACTTTGGAGTGCTTATGTTCACCTACGGAAAATTTACAGAGATGTGGGACTGATTAAAAGCAAATGTGTGATTGATGCACCGTCAACTTCACGTAAGTCCCTAAACAGTAAATTTTGGAAATGTGTTTTTACTGAAATATTCTTATTTAGGACAAGAAACTGAACTTGCAGCTGAAAACATTCTCATTTGCCATGCGTATTGAGTAAATTAGGAGAAAATTTATTTATAAGTGTTCGACATTCTGTTTAATGTTAATATTTTTTATAGTTACACTTAGGAGAAAATTTATAAAAAGTTCGATGTTTAAAGTTTGTTATTTCTTTTATATTCGATAGAAGAGTTACTATCTCATTTGCCATGCCTATTCAGTAAATTAGGAGAAAAGGTATTTGTGTTCGACATTCTGTTTGATGTTAATATTTTTTTATAGTTACATTTAGCAGAAAATGTATTTGTGTTCGACATTCTGTTTGATGTTTATTATTGTTTTGATAAGGTGGTCCTTATATAACGTGTAATAAAAATATATTTATTTATAAAATAAAGATTTCTATTATATGGAAAAAATATTTGTTTTATTATTTCATCCAATAATATTTTAAAAAACCACTAAATATTGTTTAATAAATTAGTACAATGTTTGGAGTAAAATATGCAGTAAATTGTATTAAAATTTTCCAAATGATAAAGTGCATTATCGACTAAAGCATTCTATCCATTTGAACCAATCTTGTGCAATTTTTTATCCCATATTGTGTGAATGTCTCTCCCAAAACCTTGCACAATTTATAGAAAAAAATTGTACATACAACGGTATATATTAACATTTATTGCGTTTCAATAATATTCAACGTACTATAATGTAGTTTCATAATATTGTTCTATATCTTTGAATAATAACTGTGTTAAAAACTTGAAGTAAGTGTTTATAACCCATTTCAACAATTTGTGGAAATATATATTACAAATAATTATGTACAATCCTGTGAAGATTATTTCCACAAATTGTTCCTGTCACCGTTTTAGGACCAATTTGGAATAATTTATTGTACAATTATTAAATTTAATACTACAAATTTTTCTCTGTGAGCACATAAAAACTTTTTATAATCCCGATAAGCAATACAGTACAAAGGCTGCTCCGAAACTTACCGATTCTCATATAGCTCCTAACAATTTTGAAAAGATGAAGGTTAAATATGCTTAACAAATTTTAAGCGAAAGTGTTTCTATAGGCATGAACATATACAGGGTGTCCCAAAATCACCGGCAATACCTGAAACCATAGATTCCTCACAATTTCTCCTTTGCCATTTATTTTTCATTTTTAATTTTTTTTTAACTTTTTTTCCGACCCAGAGCAGCTGAGTTGTCCCGGTGGAGAGGAGAGAGCTACGTGAGATCTTCTCTTTCCAGTTTCACCTTCTTCTCTTCCCTCCACCGGGACAACTGAGCTGCTCTGGGCCGGGAAAAAAAATTTAAAAATTAAAAATTAAAAAAAAATAAAAAATATCAAAGGAAAAATCGTCTTAGAATTTTTGAGGAATCTATGGTTTCCGGTATTGGCGGTCACTTTGGGACACTCAGTATATTAGATTTGCAGCTCTTCCACAAAGTGCAGTAGGCACATCTAAATTTGTGGAAACAATATATAAATTATTTGACTTGCTGAATTCGTCAGCCACCTCAAACAGAAAAAAATGTCAGCAAGCATTTAAAGGATTACATTATCAAGTGGAACATCTAAAAAAATGTTACGATATGTTCGCAAGCATGAAAGTATTTAACAGTAAAAATAATGATTTCACATGCAAATGCTTCGGAAGTGCAAAAAATAGCGTATATACCACGTTACCACGGGATTGAGGTGCATCATTTAATTCACCCTATATTTACCACTATTTTATCCAATGGAGCTTTTGAACTATTGAGTAATCTTTGCTATTGGGAGGTAGGCGTATTAATGGCTAACTTCAGTGCGAGAGTAGAGACGTTCTTGGCATGTAAAAGTAGTTACCGTTATTATTTTTGAGACCAATAAATTTATGTTTTTCCTTTTAAAATGTGTTGTTTTTGTGTTGAGCCCTTGAGAACTAGAGAACTTGCATTTCAGAATTGGGATATACGTAATTTTTGTGTTTAAACTCAGTATGAACTCAGTGTCGCGATGTTATTCTGACAAAAAGCTGGTAAAACTTTCAGGTTAAGTGCAAAAAAAAACGTGTAAATCCATCAAAATCTCGAAGTCGAAAAAAATCACGATTACTATACTTTCTTATTATATAAGAAAGTAAAAAGAATAAAAATGAGTAAAAGTGAAAATAATGACGGCCAAGCAAACGTGGACGATGCGGACAGTCGTTATCAACGAACGTTTCCTGGGTCAAGACAATGAATTTCGTGGATTTGCTGACGTAGACGTAAATGGAATGTTCCAAACACTAATCTTGGAAAACCGTAGGCGCGATGAATTTTTGGAGAGGCTGGTAAGCAGATTGACACCTGTTAACGTTAACCCTACACAGGTGAGTATACCCAGTTCTTTCGCCACTACAAATTTGTCTATAATGCCTGAACTTTTGAGAAATATAAAACCTTTTAACGGCGACAGAAAGAAAGCTAAGGATTGGATTGATAAATTGCAAAGTATTCAAGTTTTACACGAATTACCTGATCAGTATATTTTGAAAAGTGGCCGAACTCACCTAGTCGATGGTGCTTATGACTGGTACTCTGTTAAAAAGGAGGAAATATCAACTTGGAAGGATTTCGTCGACAAATTCAAGAAAACTTTTATAACTAAGGAGAGTACTACGTCGAAATGGCGCAAAATGGTAGATAGAGTACAAAGAAAAGGTTAAATTTTGGATACATATTTCCATGAGAAGGTGAAACTGTGTAATGATTTAAATTTGGATTTTTCGGAAGTCAAAACGCAAATTTTAATTGGTCTTTGGTCAAGAAACCTTTGTGACTCAATGCTACCCCGAAATCACGAAGATGAGGATTATTTATTGCACGATTTACAACAGTACGAGGAAACTGAACGTAGTAGAGCTGAAAGAATTATTAAAAACAGAGATGAGAGAGAAAGAACCACTAAGCCGAATGTACCGAACATAACAAAACCGGATTATAATGCAGGTTTGAAGAAACTGGATTATGAAAGATCAACCTTTGAATTGCCAGCACGTAATGCCGAGAACAAGCCTTTATGTTTTAAATGCAAACGATATGGACATGTTTCAAAATAACGTATATTTCATAAGTTTTGTCAAAAAATTCAAGGTACGTTAATGAGGTACCTATGCAACTTATCGAGATGACTTTGGAAATAAAAGTAGGTTTGTTTACTAGGCTTCAATTTGGCACATGGAAGTCTTTATTCGGTTTGCAAAAAATGTTGTACAAACTGGAAATTACAAAAAGTATTTATAATTTAGTTGGGCAAATACGTAATAAGGCCTGAAATAGTGGGTATTTTCCAAACCAAGATATATCAGCTAGGAACGTATATTTTATTTTTTTATTTTATTTACTTATTTATTGCCATTATACATTACACACAATACAAAAACATTACTGAGTAATATCGACAACGCCAGAGAAAATATTTACTAAATAATAACTACATTCAATATACCCAGTACCTCAAAATGATGCATCAGCAGAGCAAATTCGCTCGCTGAATGCCATAGCAAAGCCTCACATGAAATCCCTTGGGTTGCCAGAGTATGGACATTTATCAATCAGCCAATCCTTAATAAGTTTCTTGAATTTTTTTATTTCATCGATTTTTTTAATACTCTCCGGTAGTATATTATATGCCTTTATAGCCTGATATTGTGGGCCTTTCTCGAAAAAAGTGGTTGCATGAGGAGAGATTCTAAGTACAAATCTATTTCGTGTAACAATATTTTAGTTGTTATACGCCTTATGATTTTCGACATACAATTCAGGAAGTCTCTTAGCAAAGCAAATTAATGCAAAATAATACAGAGCAGGAACCGTCAAGATTCCCAATGCTTTAAAATGAGGCACACAGGAGGTTCCTCTTGATAAACCTAACAAGCTTCTTATCACCCGCTTTTGAGCTATAAATACGTCATTAGCCGATGAGGACGAGCCCCAGAACAATATGCTGTATGAAATGACCGATTGTATGTTAGCATAGTAATATATTTTCAAAGTACTCAGCGACACTAGGTCTTTGAGATATCTTATTAGAGCACAGGCAGAATTCACTTTTTTTACAACAGCATTTGTTTGCCGCTGATAAGCCAGAGAGCTTTCAACTTGAAGCCCCAAGAACTGTCTGTCCTGTCTTACGTACAAAGACGATTCAGTGTTTGTGAAAATACTAAAATTGAGCAATCCTGTCTTACTATTATTCATCGTGAGACAGTTATTTTTGATCCATTTTTCCATTTTATCTACTGCCTGTGTGGCCGCGTAAGAAAGCTCGCTTGTACACTCTGATTTGAGCAACAAAGTAGTATCGTCTGCAAATTGGTATATTAATTTTGTATCCATTGCAATGTGAAGATCATTCACATACAGCAAAAACAGAAGGGGTCCCAGGATTGAGCCCTGGGGCACTCCTCTGGCTATCGATGTACGTTTTGAGTATGTAGTTTGACAAATGGTTACAGTTTGGTACCTTTCTGAAAGATACGATTGCAGAAGATTTGCACATGAACCTCTAATTCCATATTTGTGAATTTTTTTAATCAATACATCATGATTTATGTTATTGAATGCTTCGGTCAGATCAAAGTATAAGCCGCATATTTTACTTTTCTTGCCAAGTTGTTCTATGATAAAATTAACTGAATCATATATGGCATCGACTGTACATGTTTTTGGGCGAAAACCGTACTGATGGGCCGATAGAATATCATATTTGTCAATAAATGCCATCATTCTTCTATAAATTATTCTTTCAAACACCTTTGAAAAGGCTGGGAGCATTGACACGGGTCTATAGTTTCCCACCTCTGTTTTCGAACCTTTTTTATGAACAGGAATGACCTTTGCTACCTTCAGTTTACTTGGAAAAGACTCTAGAGTAAAACACGCATTTATTAAATGTGCTAAAGGTTTTTTGATAAAAAAAAACTAGCTCTTTTTAGTAAAATATAGGTATTTCATCAACCCCCGGTGAGAATTTGTTTGGAATTTCATTTAATAGTTTTAAAACCTCGTGCTGGTCCGTTGGCATAAGATAAATTGTATCAGTGATATACTTATCGTTACCTTTGAATTGTTTTGGTTCATTCCTATTTTGTAGTGAAAACTTATTACTAAATATTTCTGCAATTTTGCTATCGCTTACAATTTTTTTATCGTTTTCCATTAACTCGATATTTTTGTTCATGTTGTTTTTACCCGTTATCGAACTATAGCGGAATGCGAATAGGGTATCCCTTGTATGAACCTTCCAAAAAGTGGAAGACCAAGGCTTTTAACTCCTCAGCAGTGCCGAAGAGTGATAAGAAGGGCTAAAAATAGAGTTGGTGTATCTGTCAGGAAACTAGCCAGGGAGAATTGGACATCTGGCAGCACTATTTTTAGAATTTTATCCAAAAGTGGTCAAAAATACCGCAAAAGACAAAAATGTCCAAAATAACTAGTTTACTGTTTCAAAAATATTTGATTTTTAATTTTTTGACAAAACTTATGAAACATACGTTATTGCCGCAATGAAGTACAAATTTGCCAAAAGTGTGGACGTTATGGACATGCCGAAAGGGACTGTAGAGTACAGATTTCTGTTACTCCTATGGCAATTTCTAATCAACGAACCGATAGACCGGATAGATCCGATTACAGTGACTGTATTAAAATACATTCACTGTACATCCGATAAACGAACGGAGCCCCCGGTAGTCCAAAGGATTAATGAACCCAATGACTCAAGCGAAAAATTTCTGAGAGATGTGTTGGTGGATGGTTGGTGGATGACTCCATCATAATGACAGGATTGGTTGACACTGGTAGTTCCATACGTACAGTTCGGGAAGATGTAGCCCAAAAATTCGATTTGAATGTAATAGATGACAAACAGCCCTTACATGGTTTTGGAAACTTGAACAATGTCGCCGTATACATTGAAAATTCCCAAAACACAAATTTAATAATTGGTAGAACATACTATGAGCTGCCCCATGTGGCGTACGTAAGAAAAGGGGAGAAATTTATTTTTAGTCATGTCGAGGAACACCCATTCAATGGTTTCAACTTATATATTCCTGATCGAAAGGAATTCAGGGCAATTCGAAATGTGAACATAAATGCGAAGACTTCACAAGAAGTAGAAGTACACGATGGCCAACAAAATTTTGTAATGCAGGTGTACAATGTCGGTAATGAAGATATTACCAGAAATGAGAGAGACATTCTCTACGAACAACCAAACAGAGAGATCAAGCCGTCCAAAAATTTACCTTATGTAACAGATTTGACGATGGATATGTTTCATGTGGACCAGTGGGTGAGCGAAATTCAGAAATTAAATCTGCTAAATCTATTAAACAAATACCGCAGCTGCTTCGCCTTGAATTTGGAAGAGTTGGGTTGCACAAACTTAACGGAAATGGAAATTTTGGACTCTGATGTTCCTGTTCGATGCGCACCCTATAAAACATCGGCTGAAGATCGTGAAACTATAGCTAAAATCGTTGACGAATTAAAGTGCTGTGGTCTGGTATCAGAAACGAGTAGTCCCCATAGTTATTGGTAAGAAGGAAGAATGGAGAACCACGAATGGTTATAGATTATCGTAAATTGAATAACCAGACGATAAAAATGAATTTTCCAGTACCCAGTTTAGATGAACAATTCGAACATTTGGCCGGAAATAAAATTTTCGCGGCGTTAGATCTTACTAATGGCTACATGCAAGTACCATTAACACCCAAAGCCCGAAGGAAAACTTTAATCGAATGACCTTCGGACTGACCAACGCACCTTACGAATTCATTCATGTAATGAACTTAGTTCTTGGTCCTCTACGAAATAAAATTTGCTGCTGTTATTTAGATGATGTTATTATATCAGCGAGAAATTGGCAAGAATTGTTGGAACGATTGGAATTAGTTTTAAATGCATTTAAAGAAGCTAATTTGACATTAAACGTTAAGAAATGTGAATTTGGAATGAAAGAAGTAAAATACTTGGGTTTTATAGTGTCTGAACATGGATTAAGACCAGGTCAAGCTAAGATTGCTGCTATTGAAGATTTTCCGACGCCAAGGAATGTACACGAGAAGATTTGTTCGTGACTACGCCGTTATTGCCCGACCACTAACGGAATTAACAAAGAAAAAAGTTCCATTCAATTTCGGAAGAAAGGACTCTAGTGCGCGAATACAAACTTATAGACAACAAATTATTCGTGAACAGAACAATAGATGGAGAAGACAGACAGTTATTTGTAGTGCCCGATTCAATGCGAAAAAGTATAGTAATTCGTCATCATGACCTATTGGGACATTTTTCCGTAGACCTAACTATGAAAAGAATTTTAGAAAGATATTGGTTCCCGAGATTAAAACGTTATGCGCGTCGTCATGTCGCGAGTTGTATGGAGTGTTTAGTGAATAAACTTCCGTCTGGTAAAACACATGGTGAACTACATCCGATAACACCTACGAAATTACCCTTTGAATGAATACATGGCGATAATATTGGACCTTTCATAAAAACGAGACGTGGTAACGTACATGATGTAAATACATAGGTGTGCTACGACGCAGCTTTCTTTTCTCAGCCAATCATACGATTGACCCAATCGTGTCCATCTTTAATTTCGAACCAATGAGTGTACGAACTAGCGAGCGGTACTTTCAAAATCTCATACAAACGTTTCTAAGAGTTTTTTCAAAACATTTTGTATCTAAAAAGGTGTAATTTTAATGAAATTGAAACGGAAAAATACTTTCAATTTCATATATTGGAACTGACAATAAACATTTTCAACAACTTTTCGTTTTAAAGAATAACCAGCTACACTTAAATATTCCAGATTCCAGGATTTCGGCAAAGTCTTCATCCTTAAAATGTTCTGAACACACACGTGCTGTATGGAAAATTTGTTTCAATAAATCGTGAAAACATCAGCAGGACAAATATAGCGAAAAAGTGTTTTATTCTCAATACACTTAACTTACCATTTTTAAGATTCGCTGTTACAAAAAGCGATCCATTTATGGGAGAATTCTTCATGTTTGGGAAATCTAAAGTAACTAATATTGTAATTTTTGGTCTTTCACGACCAATTTTTACAATTTAAAACGGATCAACTGGCATTTCAGTCTGTTTATAGGTACTTAATTCAAAATTCAGTCCTGATTCAGTCGAAATATTGAAGTTTAAATTGTTTTGTCACCTAGGCAATATGGCGGTGGTTGGGCCAATACGCAGCAAGTCGCAAAAACGAGCTCCCGTCGTAGCACACCTTATGTATTTACACTATGGTAACGTACACATTTTGATTATTATCGACTCTTTTACCCGTTTCGTATCACTGTATCCGATAAAAAGTACGAAAGCCAGTGCTATTATTCGATGTTTTGAAGATTTTATCCTTCGCTATGGAGTACCGCAGACTTTGATTACTGATCGCGGTACCTGTTTCACCGCATAAAGTTCGAAAAGTTTTGTCTCGAAAGAGGAATTCATCAAATTCCATATATTTAATACTAACTATATTGCTAGCGTTAAGATAAAAGTGGTGCAAAAATTACGGTGCAGACGATGGCAACTTCTCGCTCGCACAATTAAGTGAGCGTTCATTGTGCTCATGCGCGTATGTGACATTTTTTGAAACGTTGGATATTTTGTTATATTGGAAATTTGTCACTTGTTTGTCAAATCTAAAAATTTGCTAATATAAAATGGTGTACAAATGTTATTTATGTGGAAATGTGCCCGACAGAATGAAGAAAATTTCATTGCATAAGTAAGTATTGCTTGTTTATTACCTATATTGCTTTTATTTTTAGAAATCTCTACTTTCTTCAAGTTTTTATTGAACTTGAAAAAAATTTTCTAAATAGTTTTTCTTACAGTTTTGTACATTATTATTCATGCACGTGTAAATAAGCTTTTTTCCTTACAATTAGATTATTATTTCTAGATTTCCGAGTAATTCTGAAAAAACAGCACATACTCTAAAGAGTCTAAAGCAATGGTTAGCTGTATGTAATCTAAATGAGAAAGATGACATATCTGGCCAACGAATTTGTTCATGTCATTTCAAAGACGAAGACTTGAAAACGGAATTTACAAAAAAAAGTGGAAAGTTGGGCGATTCCTTCAATAAATGTTCCAAATTCTAATGCTCCGTGTTATTTATTATATGTATATTATGAAATATTTGTATAGTTAAGAATTATGTATGAATAAATTTGATAAGAATAAATCGAGATATTCGTGATATAACCTAACCTAATCTATGTCAATCACCGGAACCTAACCTAATATAGGTATGTCAATCAACGGTAAAAGTCTCTACAATGACACGCATGCGCATTAGTGCCCATTACTGTTACTCTATCTCTCTCTCATTACACACGTCCAACTTATAGGGAAAGATACGTTGCTAGCAATATATTATTTATTAAATATATGTCAAATTCCCCCTCAACACCCCCAAGCTAACGGTATGGTAGAACCAAAGAATATAGACAAAATGAACAAGAACCGACAGTCGCGTAGTGGGGGTAAACCGTTTTCCAGTGCGCAGGTTTACCAGAACCATGATACTATTTAACCAGGTATGTGCTTCCCGCGGACGCGTTTGGATTCAGTCTGCGCATCATCCCAGGCTGTCGTCTTCTTTCGCTCCCGCCTTAAATTCAAACTGCGTTTTTTATAAAACGCAAGAAATCATTGATTTTTACATGAAAATATAACTCAAATAACGAAACATTACTGTGTAAATTATCTTTAGCTTATTTTTATATTTACCTTAATTAGGTATTTGCAATTTGCAACGAGGCACCTAACCTAGGGGAATCCTAGATGGTCGCCCTGGATGCCGCTGCTTGAAGTTTGTAGGTTTTTGCCTCAGTCCTACCCAAGATGCGCAAGAACATACCTGGTTAATAGTATCATGACCAGAAACTATCTCTTGACTCTTGTCAGCTAGGTTGTCAGTGTCAGAGACACTAACCTAATTTTAATATAACTAGTAATAAGTATTTAATTGGCAATAATCTCAATCATGGAAAAAGTACGTAAACGTGGTTATTCGTGTGCGGTTAAAGCTTGCTCCTCGCGCAACGATGGTACACTAAGTTTCTTTCGATTTCCTAAAGACAATATAGAAAGGTAAGGATTTAAATTTGAATTTCCCTCCCTTTCTGCACCCCACAAAATGGCGCAAGGTCACCGAATCTGGTTATCAAAATATCAAAGGTGCCGACGAGAGTGTCGCTTCTTGTTCATTTTGTATATATTCTTAGGTAGAACGTGTCAACCGAACAATTATTCCTGTTTCAAGCTGAGATGACAGATCAAGCAAATTGGGACCTGTGTTTGAAGAAAGTACAATACGACTTGAATTCAGCAGTAAACAAGACGACTAGACAAAGTCCTTTCCGATTATTATATGGATATAACCCTAACTTAGATAATGCGAAAATTTATTCTATTGTTGACATCAATGAAGCCCCTTCAAAGGAAGAACTCCGAAGAAGAGCTCTACAAGCAATGAAATACAATCAAGGAAAATATAAAGAACACTATGACAAGAAACATTACCGAAGAGTTTCATACGATATTGGAGAAATAGTTGTAGTTAAAGCACCAACGGTATCTACAGGAGAACCAACGAAATTGCAGTCTAAATAAAGGCCCCTTTCTCGTAGTCCAGGTATTGCCTTCTGACACCTATAAGATCTAACCCCTTTGTGAAAGTAGTGGTAGGAGAATGAAGGGTTACTACAATCAGCAGACAAGTGAAGATGAGAGTTTCGATAATGACGAAGATGAAGAGGAGGTGGTTAATGCAGCTGACGAGGCTAATAGAGAAGATGTTAGAGATAGAAGAAGAGGAAGACAATGATGCAGAAGAAGTGGAGAAGTGGAGAAGGACGAGAAAGATGTGAAGGAGCTAGATGTGTGTGATGAAGAAAGACCTAGAAGAAGAAGAAAAAGGCCAGGGAAGTTTGATAGTTACATACTGGAGTAGCGAGGACGCTACTGATGCAGGATGTTTTCTTTATTATTTTACACATTTAGATTTTACTATTTTTATCCAATGGAGCTTTTGAACTATTGGGAGGTAGGCGTATTAATGACTAAATTCAGTGCGAGAGTAGAGGGAGAGACGTTCTTGGCGCGTAAAAGTAGAGTTACCGTTGTTATTTTTGAGACCAATAAATTTATGTTTTTCCTTTTAAAAAGTGTTGTGTTTTTGTGAACTTGAGAACTAGAGAACTTACATCATACATAATACAATTTATGTCAATGTCATTAGAGCAAATATTTCTTAAAAATAATGAACTTCGGATTTTAATTACCATGTTACTGTAGTAACTAGGCTGAAATGAGTCCGTAAAATAAGAATGTCCCGAAAAGAGCCATTTTACGAACTGAAATGAGTCCGTAAAATAGCTATTTTAGGGACTGTGTACAATAGTTATTTAAGCATTAAAAGCGGTAAGGATATGTTACCGGTGGAAGGCAATAATTTGGTGGCCAAGGGTACCGAGGCTTCCAATGTTGCATGACACCGGTAACCCTTAACGCTTGTGATGCTTATTACGTTTTTTGCACAATCCATGCAATAACCAAATTAAAATGATTCAAAATTTGTTCATGTCAATGTGACAGCTATAAAATTATCTAAAATACAGTGACAAAAGGTCCTATTTGATTACTTACCGCCTTCTGATCGGTAAGTAATGTCTTACCGATCAGTGATTTGTAAACAAAACCTACTATTCTTTTAATTAAATCAGTAAATACGCGAATTTGACGGATCGTGCAAAAAAAAGTATTTTAATACCCCCTGTTCATGTACTACTTTATTTTTAATACGGCCCTGACTCTCGCCTACAAGAACATGGCTGCCATTCTAAATCGGGCATTTTTATATCAAAAGTGCCGACACTGAGAGATCCTTCTGGATATTGTATTCTGTGCCTGAACACTCCTACTACTTTGCAGACGCCACTCGCCGGCCGAGCCTGCACTATCATAGCGACACTGCGGTGTTGCCACTTTTGGTTTTGAACGAATACTCATAATTTGGCCCTTATACGAGTATATGAACATAAACATAAACATTTCCAATGTTAAAATAATACCGTCACCGTCAGTCAACGCTTCGATTCTGCTCAGCCCGACAAGTGCGTTTAAATCTATCCCAAACAGATTAGGACGCACACCGTCGATTTTGTGAGCTGACCGTGCGCATAGAGGCGCGTGGCCTAGCAGAACTTAAAAGGCCGGCGACTGACTTGTAACAGAACGTTGTAATGTAACGTGTTACAACACGAGCATTCGCTAGTCAGTGCCGGTTAGCAAACAGCGGGCGGAGCCGCTCAACTCGAGCTATGGTGCTCCACTTGACTGTCGGTTTTTTGACGAATCCTTTTGATTTTAGAACCAACTAAATAGTAAAGCACTGCTGAGCCAAGCATTCAAAACGAGCATTCGCGGCGCCAAGAAAAAGGAACTTTGTAATGTGATGCTCGAAGCGAGCATTACATTACAAAAATCGGCTCAAGCCAGTCGCCGGCTTAAGAAACCACTCGCCACTACCATTCTGTTTATTTGTGGTTGTCAAGGTGATTTGCTCACCGCACAGTGTCAAGCAAAATGTCAGTGTTATGCTGTTTTAATTTGTTCGAGCGTTTCACGCAAAAGAAGTGGCCATTTTCGTACAGGTATGAGAAAAAATAGAGTATGCAACACGGTAGGAATTGATTCTGCCTCGTATTCTTGCGCCCTCGCTTCGCTCTGGCCCAATTTTCACATTCTTCAGATTCTCTCAATTCCTACCTTGTTGCATAAACTACTATTTTTTTGATACCTACTACAACGATCATACAAAAATATATAGGTAATATAGGAATGGCATGAACTATTTTTTTCGATATTTACCTTAAAAAACTTTAAACTACTATGCTTTTTAAAAAATCGCATATAACGAGTATGATTCTTTTAAAAAATGAGTTTTAGAACCTCTGTGATTTTTTTTAAACTAACGCTGTTGGTAAAATGAATGATGAAAATTTTATTTAGGAAAACACGAAATGTTCATATGCATTTTTTCTGGGCTCTAAATTGCAGTTTTAATGATAAACGTTTTACCAACCGTAGGTGGAATTTTTATAAGAAAAATATTTGAAACTGATACCTATGACGGTTTTTATTATAAAAATAATTGTATACTGTTTATATGAATTTTGTCTGAGATTTTTTCGGTGGAATTTTTGTTATGGAATCAAACTCTTAAATATGAAAGGATGAATTCCATTTTGAGTTATCGTGCCAAGAAGACTTATCGCGCATTTAAACAGACACTGACAGATATCATGGCGATAATAGTCAAAATAGATTCAGTGTAAATCCATGAAAATCTCGAAATCGAAAAATCATGATTCTTATACTTTCTTATTATTTTGTTTAAATAAGTAAAAAAAACGAATAGTTTATGTAATGATAATATTTAATGTATATCTAGAAAACAAACACGAAAGAAAACGGTAGTTCATTGGTTCAGTATTTTATAAAGTGCCCCTTCATTATTTTCCATCAATTTTTCGGGTGTGTCATATTCTAAAATTTTCCCATCGTCGATTACCAAAACTTTATCGTTTTCCAACACATATTTCAACCTGTGCGCAATTGTAATTACTGTACAATCCTTAAAATTTTCTTTAATAATATTATGCAACAGTTCATCAGTCTCCGGATCCATATTAGCTGTAGCTTCATCCAATATAATCATTTTGTTCTTACTAACCAGAGCACGAGCCAAACAAATCAACTGCCTTTGACCAGAACTGAAATTATTTCCACTTTCCGTTATTTTATAGTCCAAACTAGGCACCAAGTCTTTTAGCTTGACTTTTTGTATAGCTGACCAAATATCAGCATCCATGTATTTCCCAATTGGATCAATATTAGTTCGAACTGAACCAGAAAAAAGTACTGGATCCTGCGGGATAATCCCAATATGGGCTCTGAGGAATGTTAAGGATAAAGTTTTGATGTCGACGTTATCTATTAATACCTGACCATCAGGTTCATATAAGCGGAACAACGAGGCTACGATCGAAGATTTGCCTGCGCCTGTTCGTCCTATGATTCCAATTTTTTTGTGGGCTTCGAAGACAAAGTTTAGATTTTTCAGTACTTCTCCTTGTGATGTTGGGTATGTTAAGCTGACGTTTTTGTATGTTATTTTGCCTTGTGTTGGCCAATTTTCAATTCTTCTACCTTGGTTTGTTTCAGTTGGAACATCTGTGTATTCAAGGATGCGTTCTACTGAAGTCATCTGACTTTCCATTTCGGCCCATTGTCTAATAGCCCACTGTAGTACTCCTGTTAACATTTGGGCCTGCGATATAGCTAATCCCACTGTACCAGCTTCGTGATCTAAAACATTAAGTTGGAAATATTTACCTTCTAAACAGATAAAATTTGTAAATATCAGGGAAATCAAAGGCTAAAGAATGTTTAGTCAATATTCGACTATTAACAGAAAAATCGTAAATTTAATACCCCATTCAGATTATAGGAAAACTTTCGATTGTGTTCAGTGGTGAGATGTCTAGTTAGTTTTCATAAAGTGAAAGTAGCAAAATCATCTCACAACGTTAATAAGAAAGTCGTATGAAGCAAATCAAGCAGTAAAGTTCGATAATGATGCATTAATTTCTGTTATTGTTCAGAAATGGTTCGTCAAAGATGCATACTGTCATCCAGATTACTCTATATGTATAAACTAATCAATAATGCTAGAATTGAAAAATGTTGAAAACTGAAGAGGAAATATTTGAAAATGTGTTTAAAGATGGAATTGAGAGATTAGGAATAGGATTGCTGAGAAAGAATCAAGGATGATTTAAGAATGATATCCGAAGATGCATCACAATGGCACGAGGACTAAAATTTGAATAGCATCAACTGTTCTGATTCTGAAGAATAATAGTGGGGAGATGGAAAGCAACAAATCGACAAGATCACCAACCAAACGGTTTGATGATCTTACCTAACCTATTTTCTTCCAATTGAATTGATTTTGACTGATTTGAAACTGCTTGGATGATAGAAAATAGGAATGAAGAAGAAATTGGATTATATTAGAAAGAGTTTAAAAGCAACACGAGGAAATGAATAACATCGGCTCAGTGCCGGATTAGCCACGTAGCAAGAGTTAGAATATGCTACCGGCCCTGCGTCTTGGGGGGCCTTGCGCCTATGCGCAACAAAAAATCTATCAAGTAATATAGTTATGGTATACCACCCACCGTCCGTAGTAGTAGTTATTCTAAAAGTGAGCACTGGCCACACCATATACATTATAGTATATTATGTTGCAAGTTGACAACACCACAATACTTACAGAGGAATCCCCTAATATTGTCTTCGAGCTATTCGTATAATCCGACCATTTAGAATAATTTTCTATTACAATCGGTCGTTCTTTTAAATTCGTTGTATTACATTTATTTTCTTTTTTTTTTTATAAGAGCCATCTAGAGTGAAAATTGTTTTATTGTTTGTGGAGTATTTTTTTACATCGTTTTGCAGTTTCGCAGTTTTTACGTGTCTTTTGTGTTATTGTTTTTTTGCCGATCGCAGTGAACTAGTACAATATCAAAATATACATATGTATAATACTACTGTTTTACAACAATAAAATTTTAAGATATTAAAACAGTGAAAACGAGAAGCACTGAAGAATAAAGGTATGCTATTTATTTTGTTCATATACTGTATACTATATCAAGTTAAAAAAACATTTCAAATTACTATTATGGATCATGGAGAGAGATTCGTCACGAGTTTTTAGGTTCCAAGTCCTCAGCCATGATTTTATTTTGTAATTTATTTTCAATTTTATACAGATCGAGGTAACCAATATGAGCAGCAGACCTAGAGATACGGGCAGACAGTTATGCTTTTGGAAGTGCAAAGCGTAAAGCAAAAGATGAAAAAGGAAAAAAGAACCAAGCTGCTATATCAAAAACACGTAAGCTGTCTGAGTTTTTTAATATTCTGAATGATGTTCCTGAATCTAAAGAAATTGAAGTAGAAAACACAGAAGTTGCATCTCATTGTACAGATGATGACAGTACTATAGGAAATTCAGTAGGATCTGTAACCATTTCCGATATAGCCACATTTACTACAAGTGATACTGCACTCGAACGGACAGCAAGTCATCCCAATTCAGCCATACCGTCTTCTAGCCAAAGAGAGGTCGAAAGCATATCACATGCTTCAGATGTTACTACATCTTCTACAAGCCAAAAAAAAAACGAAAGTAAAATGTACTCCATTGATATTGGTGAATGGCCGAGCAACTTTGATCGAGATTATTGGATTGCGAAAGGAAGTAGCGAAGTGCAGCATATGAACAGTAATTTTTTGTCTTCAAAGAAAATGTACGACAATGAAAACAAACCACGTTTCTGTCAGAGGTCATTTTTCACATTTAGACATAAACTAACGGATAAAACTCACGTGAGAGATTGGTTGTTTTATTCAGAAACTAAAGGAAAACTTTTTTATTTTGTTTGCAAAGTTACGGAGTTATTGGTTCACCTCACAATGGAAATTATTTAGGTTTATTAGAATTAATAGCTAAATTTGATATTTTTCTGGCCGAACATATACATATTAATGCAAATAAAGGAAAGGGACATACGTCATACTTATCAAAAACATACATGCGAGGAATTTATCCATTTAACTGCATCAAGCATACTGGATCATATTATTTGCGAATATTTGCAAATACTATTCAGTATCAATGGATTCTACTTCAGATATATCGCATGTAGACCAACCATCCGCAAGCGAAATACAAAGTACGACAATTTCAGCGGCTCTACTACACTCGATAAAGTTGTAGAAAATCAAGCACCTGGACAACATTTTGAAATTCAGGTATTTATTGTCATAATTGATAATGTACTATCTGCATTAGCTATATAAACGCATGGAAGCGTACCATCAAGTGATCGATGTATTTGGAATACTTCGGCAATTAAAATCTTTAACGGCAGAAGAGATCTTGAAAAGAACTCAAATTATCGTCAGTGCTTACCCAGACGATGTGGAAGACAGTCTGGGCAACGAACTGGTGCAGTTTGCTGATCTGCTCAGATGTGGCTGCTGCTATTGACACCAAAAAGCACGAGACTCTGGAACTTCGATTTTATAAACTTTTAACGGAAAATTCATTAGAATCGTGTTTCCCAAATTTAGAAATAGTGTTACGCATTTACTTGAGTTGGATGATCACCAACTGCAGCGGAGAATCTTCTTTTTCAACATTAAAGCGTATTAAAAATGAGTTAAGGAACACAATGGGACAAGAACGTCTAAATGACCTTACCTTAAAGAATATAGAAAATGATTTACTTAGAAATATTGATTTGACTAGTGTTATATCTAAATCTGCCCACATTAAATCACGAAAAGTTTTTTGGTAAATGTTTTATTTTATATCTTAAACTTTATTACCTAAAGAAAACCAAGGGCGTCTTGTTCACATTTGCTACAGGCCCCGCGCTGGCTTAATTCGGCACTGCATGGGCTCTATAGTAATAATTAACAAAATAGACTAGTATGGATATCTTAAATGTCTATCCAAGGATCTTGCCGAAAACCTACAGAAATGCAGTATATCACCCCAGTACAAGACCAAGAACGTGAACAGAAAATCTTGAAAAAACTCAAGTTAAGAAAGCAATACCTTAAAATTCACCACTTGCTCCAAATATAGATCAAATATATCAAGAATAGGCATCTTGAACTATATTTCAAAAATCTGAAAAAGGTATTTTTTGAGAAATTTGATTGGTTTAATAAATGAAGAAACATTTTTTTTAACTTAAACTTATGTTTATAATAAAAAAATGCGATTAAAAACACGAAAATATTTGAATCGATGGAGCAATTTGGGAACGCGCTGTGATTGGTGTGACGTAAATACCTAGTACTTGCCAATTTGACAAGTACTGGGTAATGCCAAACACAGCTATCAGCTGTGGTAAAAGAGTCTTATGAATGAAAAAAAATTTTGTCAGCGAAAACGATGACTGAATCAGAATATGTCAAAGGCGATCCGCAAAATTTGCCATGAAACAAACCTATTACTTGGTCAGTAGGATTATACAATTGATCAGCAACTAAATAATATACATAAGCTAAGTACCTATAATATTTATGTGGGGGCACTTGCCTCATTTAGGTTAGCTATAGGTATAGAGAGTATAAACCATATATTTAATACTAACTATATTGCTAGCGTTAAGATAAAAGTGGTGCAAAAATTACGGTGCAGACGATGGCAACCTCTCGCTCGCACAATTAAGTGAGCGTTCGTTGTGCTCATGCGCGGTATGTGACATTTTTTGAAATTTTGGATATTTTGATATACTGGAAATTTGTCACTTGTTTGTCAATTTTAAAAATTTGCTAATATAAAATGGTGTACAAATGCTATTTATGTGGAAATGTGCCCGACAGAATGAAGAAAATTTTATTGCATAAGTAAGTATTGGTTGTTTATTACCTATATTGCTTATATTTTTATCTCGACTTTCTTCAAGTTTTTATGACACTTGAAAAAATTTTTCGAAATAGTTTTTCTTACAGTTTTGTACATTATTATTCATGCACGTGTAAATAAGCTTTTTTCCTTACAATTAGATTATTATTTCTAGAATTCCGAGTATTTCTGAAAAAACAGCTCATACGCTAAAGCAATGGTTAGCTGTATGTAAACTAAATGAGAGAGATGACATATATGGCCAGCGAATTTGTTCATGTCATTTCAAATTACAATTACATTTACAAAAAAAAGTGGAACGTTGCACAGTGGGCTGAAATCCAGAATTTCTGGACAAAATTCAAAATTTGAATATTTTTGTCCAATATTTTGCAATTAATGGTTTTAAAGATCGCTGATCACAAAAATGAAATCAGATTTGAAAAATTCAAAATGGCAGATCCAAAATGGCTGACTTGTTCTGAAAAAAGTCTCTTTTTCTGCCTGAAATCATGACTAGGGGAGTTTTTTGTGTCGCTGGTGACGAAAATTAACTGTTTATAAGTAAATTCAAAATGGTTGGACGAAAATGGTAGACACGTTTTTTAAATAATCTCTAACTAGATATTTATTTTCACAAAAAGTAGGAAAAAGTAGGACGCCGCGTTTACAAAATTTTGATCTATATACTTTTCTGAATAAAACAAAAATTCAACCACTATCAGATCTCATAAGATAAAAATTTAATCACTCTTTGAACTTTGCATTGTATACAAAAACACTATACTGAAATAGCTAACTTTAAGCTCTTATAATGTGAATTACATTAAAAATTAAAGGGTGTAATACACGAGTTAATTTTGTACATACCTGTAGAATTACTCTCCATGCCGCAGAATGAATTTTAAATACTTATTCACTTTGATAATAGCACTTTTGCCCGAGCGCGAGGATGACAATAAAGATTCAACCGCACGCGCTGCTTGACAATGGTACTTTTGAGCGTGGACCTGTCGTCAAGAATGCGATCAAATGACTTTCTATTTTAGAATTTCGAACCCTAACACCCTCTAGGCAAGATTAAGCAAACAATCACCATGAACAGTGACATTCAAATTTTGAATTTTGTCCAGAAATTCAGGATTTCAGCCCACTGTGCGTTGGGCGATTCCCTCAATAAATGTTCCAAATCCTAATGCTCCCTGTTATTTATTATAAGTATATTATGAAAGTTAAGAATTATGTATGAACAAATTTGATAAGAATAAATCGAGATATTCATGATATAACCTAACCTAATCTATGTCAATCACCGGAACTTAACCTAATATGGGTATGTCAATCAACGGTAAAGTCGCGAAAATGACACGCATGCGCATTAGTGCCCATTACTGTTGCTTTATCTCTCTCTCATTACACGCGTCCAACTTACAGGGAAAGATACGTTGCTAGCAATATATTATTTATTATAGTATATTATATACCAAGGGATTGAGGTGCATCATTTAATCCCTGAGGGTGAATTAAATTTCATGAGCTAGCAAAGCGAGCGAGGGAAATAATTCACCCGAAGGATTAAATGATACCTCAATCCCGTGGTGTATACGCTATTTTTTGCACTTCCGAAGCATTTATTTGCATGTGAAATCATTATAAATTTATGCTTGTCAAAGTGACAAACGTCGACAACAACAATAAAATACTATCCAAAATGACAAAAAATACTCGTGTAAGGGAGCAATGTAGATTTAATCCCTTGGGATTAAATAGGTCACTTCAGTCCCTGTAAAGAGGGATTAAATTAGCACATTTAATCCCGGAAGTGCAAAAAATATATGGTATAAACACAGTACAGAAAAGTGATAGTGTTACAGCTTGCCAAAATGTTATTAAATCTGACTTACGCGTTGCCTCTTTATTATGTACTTATATTAGAGCTGCCTAATAAGACACTATTTGCTGATCAATCTTGTTTTACTTGCTGACCAAAAGTGGTGCTCAACTGACTATATTTGCCGACAGAAAATATTTTAGACCTGACTAAAACCTCAATATTATGCTAACCGTTTAAATGATAGCCTTTTTTTACTGTTAACAATGTTTTTTCATTAATCAAAAATTACAAGTTTTACGTATGGATAACTATGTAAAAATGTCACGTTTTTTTGACGGCTATAGAAAATTTCATTTTGCTCAAAATGATTAAAATGTGACTATGATAGTTATTCCCATGCACCCTTCATTTAACTTTAACAGGTGCCTCTCCATAGCAAGCGTTATTACTGGGTATCGACGTCATCAAGTGTTTTTGTGGGAATGCAAATTCTACAATTTAAAAACGCACTTTTGTTCTAAGAAAAATATCGGTAAATTTTTTTAACAATATATTTACGCTCAGGAAGTGATTTGTGAACTATTTAATGGAAAAAAAAATTTAGTCAGGATGCCTATTATAACAAAATAAAACGTTAAAAATATTTGCTGAAAATATCTATTATTGTATTGTTGTTTTTTACGAAACGGTAAGAAATATTTTAAATTGATATCTGCTTCGTTTCTGATTTCTTCTTAAAAAATACGATTGAGTAAAGTATATCCATCAAAATTTCGAAGTCGGAAAAATTATGATTACTATACTTTGTTATTACTTTGTATAAAAATGTAAAAAGTAAGTAAATTGGAGCTTATCCACCATCTTAATGATGAAATTTGGGTTTAGATATGATTATTGATATGATCAAAACTAGAAACAGAAAGACTTGGGGTGGTAAAACAGGTCAACTCCGAAGAATCTTGCTCGTCATATATCACTTAATTGTGAAATACTAGACTAGACTATAACACAATATGTATAAAATTTTCAGAAAAAAAAAAAAAGTAAGAAAAGATTAACAAGATGTACCTATTGCCATATTAAAATTGATTGGAAGTCTTTTCTAAACTAACCTCATACACTTCTAAAAAACTTACCATTTTTAAACACCAGAAAATATATGATAATTGCTGCAACGTAAAAATTACAGAACATGTCAATAAAAAATCCAAATGCCCTCGAGGAGCAAATCATCATGTAATACGTTGAAGTGAAGTGGTCTTGGTGTCTATCAAACTCCTGCTTCAGAATATTTTGAGTCTTATACGCTCTTATAGTTGTAAGACCTTCCAAAGTCGCATTCAAATAACCCACCATTGGACTTCGAGCTACAAAAGCAAATTTAGAATTAAAATGATTTCAAGCAAAAATTTAACTTACTTGATGCATCTAATCTTTTCAGGCTGCGTCCTGTGGGTAAATAGTATTTTCTCATGATGTATAATACGGTGAACAATAAAATAGTTGGTATTATAAAAATCCAATTAGTAGATACTATTAGCATTATCACACCGATTAGGAAGAAGATTAACTAAAAATATTATATTTTTCAAAATGTTGACTAAATTTTGTAAACTCACTCTAAAGTTTTCGAAAAATAGATATGGAATGTATTCATCCACAGTAGCCAAATCTTTAGAAAATCTATTTAGGATATTTCCTATGAAATGACTGTCAAAAAAGCTCATACGTGCTTTTATAACCGTCAAAGCCATAGCTTTATGCAGGTTCCTTGCAGCAGTTGCAGAAAAGTAGAAATGTGTAAGGGATTTAATTAAGGTTAGCGCTGTAGATGACACAATCATGATGGTATATAGATACAATGTGTTTGCTCGTTGCTCTAAAATACTGGGTTCCTCGCTAATACTCATTATTGTATTATTTACAGTAGAATTTTCTTGGATCAAATATGACTTCGTTGTAACATTGGCAAATATAGTTGAGTTGAAATCAGCATCTGTAGTGTTGTTAGGCATAGATAACTTTTGTTCCAAGTTAACCCTAAAAAACCCACTCAAAAAAATGTCGCATGGTGGAAATGAAAACTTACCAAACACTGATTAATTTATCGGCATAGCTCATAGTAAACTGACCACCACCAAACAAAGAAAAAACAAACAATGCGACGAAACATCCTCCACAGAATTTGCAGTATCTTTTATAAACTCCAAACTTAACTTTTCCAGTTTGTTTCTGTTCATGATAAATATTACTAACCGGAATGCTTTCAGTTTGCAAAAGTTTAGAGTCTTCTTTGTCATCGATATAATTTTTTTCCTCATCACCATCATCTAGTAAATTTATCGATTCCATGCTGTGGTCTATGTAATACGTTATCCTTTTATCTAACCGCTTCTTCTGCTGTTCTAAATTTAATGTTTTTCCGTGTTCTATTATCAACACATTCCCTGTCTCCTTCAAATGAGCAGCGTTGTGTGTGACTAAAACACATAGCTTGTCTTTAAGGAAACCTTGAATGCATTCCTTATAAACGTATTTATTTACGTTGTTGTCCAAAGCTGTTAATGTATCATCCAGCAGGTAAATATCGCTTTGTTTATAGATAGCTCTAGCTAAATTGATTCTAGCTTTCTGTCCTTTGCTTAAGTTGATACCGCGGTCACCAACAACGGTATTATCACCATTTTCTAATTGGTTAATATCGTAAGTTAAGGCACAAACTTTTAAAACAGTTTCGTAACGTTTTTGATCGAATGTTTGACCAAAGAGTATATTTTGTTTAATAGTCGAAGGAAATAACCACGGCTCCTGTGGTGCATACGACACACTACCCTCCACATACATTTGACCTTGAGTTATTTTGTAATCTTGTAAAATCGTTTTGAGTAAACTACTCTTTCCACTTCCTACTGGTCCAGTAATTAACAGTAAACCTGAAGATACATCCAAGGATACATCCTTTAATATATCGACATCTTTTATCTTAACTGCAACGTTCTTCAGATAAATCTTTGGATTCCTATTAGTGTTATTCCCAATGGACGTTGTGGCTTCTTCCGCTAACAGAAATTGTTGAATCCGTTTTAATGACGCAATTAACTCAGCAGTTTGGACAATACCAATTGGAATGGAAATTGTTATGTAGGATCGTAAGCGGAAAAAGCAACTCATTACAAAGTACACGAGTTCCGCATCGATTTGATGACCCAATGAAATATACGTCATTAAGAGTAGGTATAAAGATAATCGTGAACATAGACTACCAATGCACAAACTCAAAGCCTTTAGATAGTATATCTTTTGCAACCGGTTAATTTCTTTGCTTAAACAGAGATAGAGAGAAAACGAAATAAATTAACACATACAATAACGCAGTCAATAGGGAGTTTATCCTTGGAAAAAATGATGAATGCTATTTTATTTATGGAATCAGCAGGAGGACCGGCACTGAAAAGTTTATGGGTGCGGAAGTGTGACACTCTAGCCGCCATCTTGAAGATAAGGAAACTTCTCGTTTCCAGTTGATCCAACGAAATATTTTTGTAACAAGTACCTGAAATCAAGTTTTTTGGGACGAATCGTTGCTGTTTCCGAGTCTGGAATAGCAAATTAATTAATATATCAGTTCGTTGCTTAATAAATGCTCTTCCATTTTTTAAATTTGATGTAATGCAGTAATAGTGCCATGGTAAAACAACATTAACAAAAAACGAAGTACTTTTTTTTTCTTCTAAAAATGCAGAATTTGGAATAAACTCTACACTTCTTTTTCAAGATGACTGCTAGAGCATCACAACCCCCTCTTCCCTCCCGAAAACTTGAATTTATATTCGGAATCGACCTCCCTACTCATCCTGCGAATAAAATAGCGTCCATCATTTTTTACTTACCGTCTAGCATCTTTGATGTGTTCCCCAAAAAATTTTTCCCACGTGTACATTTTGATTATCTTAATAGCAGATAAGGCTTCTTGTGTGACTTGTAATCTTTCATCTGTTTTTCGAGCTGCACCTAATCTTGTCGCCGTTGTTTTTTTCCCAAGAAATACTAGAAATTAGATGTATAATAGAATATTGGCTCTCTACATGACATTTCATTACATTGAGGTGGAATCATGAGAAGAAAAAATCCAACACCAGCAAAAGCAGAAATTCCCATTCGAGCGTATATTAAATAAGTTATGATAGATGTTTGAATAAGCCCTATCCACATGTCGTTTATGAAAACTAAGGAAGAGTCGAAGACAAACACATCTTTTGTGATTATTGTCACGATTTTTCCAATTGTTATGTCTGATAAAGTTGTGGTACTCAGACTTAGAGCCTTTCTGTAAATTAATGAACTGAACGATGTTCTAATACGAATTGAAAGTTCAGTTATGTATTGCATGTAGTTGTGGTTGTATATGCATTCGGTAATGCTTAGTAAGATCACCAAAGATCCATAATAATATGCGTCTGATTTCGAGATTTCTGTTTGGCCAGTTTTAAAATAGGCGACAAGTTTTCCTAAAGCACTTGGTTGTAAAAATCTGAAAACAAACAAACAGTTCAGTGGGGAACATTTAAAAAAAATGATATCAACAGATTAGGAGTAGAATTTCGTGAAGAGTCTAATTACCGAAAGAATATAAATAATGCTACTATGTGATAATTCACAAACAAGTATACGTGCTAGTTTAGACTTAGAAGTACACTCGTTTTTAAAGGAATTTTAGAAATAATTTTAAATAGATATAGTTATAATGACATTTGTTCTCTGAGAGAACTTTACAGACAAAATCGTAAATATGTGAAAACAAATTTTAAGTAAGAGTAAAATTCTCTTTTTAGTTATAAATAAATTTTTGTTTGTTACAAATAAATCTTTCGTTATTTCAATGCGTACCAAAAGTTGAATACATTTAACTATAGTAAACGAAGATTACGTGCTAAATACACTGGAGTGAAGCACGTAAATCACCATCGACAGGACACTGACCAGTGCCTTAATTATTTTTGTGAAAGTTAAGTGAAATGAAAAAATATTCGGGAATAATCATCGAATTATGGAAATCTGAAATTAGCATTGCTCATCATCTACTAAGTTAAGTTAACCAATTATTTTTGCAACTAACAGAAGCACAGAACTTATTTGATGAGTACAATATCTGAGTCAAAATAACAACAGATGTGGGATTAAGTATTTGGGTAGAAAACTTCAAATCATTTAGAATCAAACTATATATAAACGAAATATTAGACAACCAAATGGTCCTTGTCACCTTGCTGACTTAAAGAAACTTATGAATTGGTAATTGGTTTTCTCATTAAAATGGAATTGTGAAAAAATCAATAGGGATGTTGCATTTTTTTAATATCCCGTTTTTTTCTGTTAGAAATGTAAAACGACTATATTAATAATACTCTACAGCAAAAATAATTTTTTTTACTCAATATTTGTACATAAAAAAACGATTATAAATTGACCGTAATTCAAATTTATTATTGCCGCCCGAAAACGCTTTGAGATCGGAGAGTCCTGTGTGACGTCACGAATCTAGTTGACATTGCCATGTCTAAATATTTTTTACGCATTGACATTTTTCGAAATAAGTCAAAATGCGGCGTGCTGCACTGTGGAACTAGATTCGTGACGTCAGCAGTCTTTTTGGCCGATTCGGGCGTTTCCGGGCAATGCGTGGAAATTTCAAATTTTGCAATACTTTTTATTTATTTACATGGAGAGTACGGACCAAAAAATTTTTAAAAAAATATTGATAGTGATAATTTGGTATCAGCTTTTCAAAAAAAAATATTTTGAAAATCATGCAAAGTCCCTATTGCCCAATTGTGACTGTTGGGATTACGGATTTTTTACAGATTTTACGAGATTTTTTTTAAATTTCTCAAAAACTGAAAATGCTATTGATTTCAAATTTGGTAAGAACAGTAGTTATAGTAATTAAGGTTTCAAGGGCGTTATAGGGATAATAACGCGTGAGGTCGATGGTGTGCTGCCCGAGGGCGTTATTATCCTGATAACGCCCGTGGTGGCTTAAATGTAATGTCCGAATGGTTTATTATTTTGGTCTGAAATATTTTTAAGTAAAATTTGCTGTTTTGCTAATAAAAATAATCTAATAGTTTTTAAATGTCGTTGCTATGATACATTGAATCCACAAAGCAGTACGACTTGATAGCCATTGGCTTGATATCCAACACCTAGGACATTATTTTCATTAATGCCCAAGGGCCATTATTTTTTATTATACGTCCTAGGCCATTATTTGTCATATAATATACTTTGACAGAGTGCCATTAATGTCAAAACATGAACCAGTCGGACATTAACAATATTTATTGCTACAGATAGAGGTATTTTGATTTTATTTTATGTACTGGGTATTCTTTTTTGGTGGGCAATACGCTTTTAATTACTCTAACTTGCATTTTTTTTAATTTGGCTACTTTTAAAATTTGTAGCCTCCGAAAAAATAAAATGTACTAAATTGCAAGTTTATAATCCTGGTTGCCAGTAAACCAAAGAATATAGACAAAATGAACAAGAACCGACAGTCGCGTAGTGGGGGTAAACCGTTTTCCAGTGCGCAGGTTTACCAGAACCATGGTACTACTTAACCAGGTATGTGCTTCCCGCGGACGCGTTTGGATTCAGTCTGCCCATCATCCCAGGCTGTCGTCTTCTTTCGCTCCCGCCTTAAATCCAAACTGCTTTTTTTATAAAACGCAAGAAATCAGTGATTTTTACATGAAAATATAACTCGAATAACGAAACATTAGGTACTGTGTAAATTATCTTTAGCTTATTTTTATATTTACCTTAATTAGGTATTTGCAATTTGCAACGAGGCACCTAACCTAGGGGAATCCTAGATGGTCGCCCTGGATGCCGCTGCTTGAAGTTGCTTGTAGGTTTTTGCCCCAGTCCTACCCAAGATGCGCAAGAACATACCTGGTTAATAGTATCATGACCAGAAACTGTCTCTTGACTCTTGTCAGTGTCAGAGGCACTAACCTAATTTTAATATAACGAGTAATAAGTATGTAATTGGCAATAATCTCAATCATGGAAAAAGTACGTAAACGTGGTTACTCGTGTGCGGTTAAAGTTTGCTCCACGCGCAACGATGGTACAATAAGTTTTTTTCGATTTCCTAAAGACAATATAGAAAGGTAAGGATTTAAATTTGAATTTCCCTCTCTTTCTGCACCCCCACAAAATGGCGCAAGGTCACCGAATCTGGGTGTGAAAACATCAAAGGCGCCGACGAGAGTGTCGCTTCTTGTTCATTTTGTCTATATTCTTTGAGTAAACAAAGATAAATTGATGTCAGTTAATTGGTGTCAATAAGTTTTTAAACAGTTAATTTTATGTGGCAACATGCCAAGACTTTTCACAAATGAAGAGTATGCTGTTATTCATTTCATTTATGGATTTTGCAATTCAACTGCTCAAGCGGCAGCTCGAGAATACTGAAAACGGTATTTAAATAAAAGACATTCAAGTTATCAGGTTTTTATTGAAACACAGCAAATTTCGCGAAATGGGATGGCGAGATAACAGACAACATAAAAATGCAGATCAAAGGAATATATGCAATTCAAAGATAATTATGAACAAAGAAGAATTCTTCGAACGTTCAACGACAATCCTAGTTTAAGTTCCCGCATAGTCCTTCAGCTAGGGGTCAAAAGGTAGGAACTAAAAGCGGGATGAGACGACGCAGTGTTTTCTGAAGGTTTTTTGGTCGCTGAATCCGAATCCGTGCGTCGTTTTTCAATAAAGTGGTGCAAACAAAAATTATTAACAATTTATTGTTTAAAACGCTATAACTCGAAAAGTATAGACTTTACCGAGCATTTTACCAAAAAAAGGTCATATGGTATTTTGTCATACAGTTGCTCGGACAAAAATTATTAACAATTTATTGTTCGAAAAGTGTACATTTTACAAAAAAAAGTTTCAAACAAAAGTTGTGCAAAATAAAAAGACTCTCCTAAAATGTATGCTTTTTGGTTTGTTCCGTTTTAAACAATAAATTGTTAATAACATTTGTTCGAGCAATTTTATGGCAAAATACCATATGACCTTTTCGGGGAGTCTTTTTATTTTGCACAACTTTTGTTTTAAACTTTTTTTGGTAAAATGTATATTTTTCGAGTTATTGCGTTTTAAACAATAAATTGTTAATAACTTTTGTTTGCACCACTTTATTGAAAAACGACGCACGGATTCGGATTCAGCGAACAAAAAACCTTCAGAAAACACTGCGTCGTCTCATCCCGCTTTTACTTCCTACCTTTTGACGCCTAGCTGAAGGACTAGCAGAGCATCAAACCAATTACGATTATCAAAGTCTAAGGTATTACATCGGGATCACAGAAAATCTTATCATTTCCATCCCCTTCAAGATTTAGGTACATCCCGGTGATGCAGAGAAGCGTTTGAATTTTTGTCATTCGCTAATAAATTCTGCTGAGCAAAATCCTGAACTTCTGGGAAAAATATAATGGATCCATGAGACGACATTTACCAGAGCTGGAGTGGTAAATTATAATCTGCATGTTTGGGCGCATGGTAATCCATATTAAATCCAGTGTCGTTCATTTCAGAATGAATTTAGTGTAAATGTTTGGTTGAGCATTATCGACAATCGCATTTATGACCCACACAACCTGTCACCTAGGCTAAATGCCCAACTATTTCGAGATTTTCTAAATAATGATCTTTTTGAAATAATGGAGGATGTTGTTCTTTATGTGCGAAATGAAAGTTGGATCCAATTAGATGGTGCATTTTGGACGAGGTGTGCGCGAATGGTTGGACAATAAGTATCCTGAGCGATGGATAGGTCATTGGGGAGACCATCACAATGCCGAAGAAAATATTGGAAGAGGTCCGGTGGCCTGGCCACCAAGATCACCTGACCTCACACCTTTAGACTTGTATGTATGGGGTTATTTAAAACACAAAGCGTATGCTACGCCAGTGACAACGCGAGGTTTTTCAATATATCCAACAAGCCTGCAATGAAATGAGAGAAAATCACGCACAAGTATCCTCCGCTGTCAATTCCACAATTTGGAGGTGCTGCAAATGTGATGAAGTGAATGGACTCCAATTTGAGAAACTTATTTAAAAACAGATAATAATTTGTTGCGTTTTATTGTTTATTAATGATTGATTATCTTTTCTGTTACAACTTTTAAAAGAAGTCAAATTTTAAAAAACATCCAATAGTACCTATTAAAAGTTAGAGAAAAGGTCTGTCGTTTCTAGTTCTTTATTCAAAACAGTCAAACCAATATATAAAATAAGTTGAAATCAATAGCCTTTTCAGTTTTCGAGTAGGTAATTTCAAAAAAACTAATAAAAAATATCAAAAATTATCAAGTTTTATTCCCTGTAACTTCCAAGGAAGGCGTTTATATTTTGGTGAGTTTTATCATCTATTGAAGTTTGAAAAGTAAACTCTGAACCACCCTGTATATTAAATTACGGATTAATTGGATGGAGTGGAGTTGCAAAATCTTTGAATATAGTTTAATAATATTTGCTAATCGTACTCACTAAACGAGATCTGTATATTTTAAAATCGCGCTTTTGCACGCCCTCCTATGGTGAACAGAGAGAAAGTTAAGAAAAAAGAAATTTGAAATATGCCGCAAAGTAGTGAAAGTTTATATTACACTAATTTATATACCGGTATCAAAACAGTTTGTAGCTTTTGTAGTTTTCTAATGGATCATGCAATTACTTTTGGGTGTGCAGGACTGAATATTACAGAAAGAGCTGGTTTATTACAGCAAAAGTGATTAGACAAACTTCAATTTAACAATTTACATTATATTTTGAGCGCAACTGTTTCTCCATTTTATCAGTTGTCACTTAAGACGAGAAAGTTGGTAATAAAAAACGAATATTGCTCTCTTCCACAAGAACTAGAGCAAAAAGCTCGAGGATTAATTCTTAATTAACAATTGTATCTAAGGTTACAAAGATTGAAAAAGTAGACCTAAGTGATAAATTTATAAATTAAAACTTTAATATTATATAGGAGTATTATGTACCTCTACCTTATCTCAGTTCTGAAAATCCACCTTAGGTGTCGCCTGCCTCAATAAAGTTGATTAACTATCACTAAACACTGATTCGTAAAAAAATTGTATTGTAAAAATGTAGATATATCTTATAATGTCAACAAAAAAAATTTCAAAAATTATATTACAATACTTAAGTATATTTACTTAATAGTTTATATAAGAATGTCTTCGAAAACACCACTAATTTTTAAAGTGAGGTACTTACATTATTGACGTCCTCATGAATAACTGTATAAAACCTAAAAATAAATATTTCTTTCCAAATGCGGAGAGAAGTAAGCGATAAACTGACGGCTTTTCGACATGGTTCACTCTTTCGCGTTTCCATTTTTCAGAAAATTTGTTTCCCAACTTTTGTGATTCAAAACTCGGAACGTTTCTGTATATGTCTCTATCCTCTAAATCATGTTTGCAACCTTGCTTAATTAAATTAAAGGTGTAACTGTAAATAAAAAAAACACTGATAACCCACAATAATATTTAATTATGTAATTTGAAGTCTATAGGTCACTCGTATGTTAATATTATACCTACAATTAGTAAACTTACAAAAATGTAACAGTAGATAATAAACCAGCTGACTCTTTTGGATTTAGAGGCCGCACGACTTCTTTTGCTTGGTCCATTCTTTCACTTTAATACTTACACTGGTGTTATCAGTCATTTTTTGTTGATCAGTCACACCTGTGATATAATAGGTACTTATCTCAAAAGTACATAAACCAAGGTAGATATGATTTTGTCTATCAATAATCTAATATAAATATTGGATATGTCAACATTAAAATTCTCCAATATTTTAAATTATCTTAGTGCAGAAACAGAGAAATTCCTTTAAATAAAATCAAATGTCTTATATATGTATTAAAAATGAATATTTAAGCCGTTTTACATTATCGATTTTAGATTAATAGTAATGCCTAAGCTAAATCTATCTAATTATAACCAAAAATAAAGCATTACTCCAATAAGGAGTTCTAATGACTTTTTTTAATACTCAGAATCTCTTAAGATATTTTCTTATGAGGAGGTAGCTCTCATGAATCGCAAGTTTTTACTTTAAAAAAATTTTGGTTAGTCTGTTGGGGAATCCTGCACCAGGGAAATAGCTTCAAATTATCAATTTACACACTAGTAAAAATTGAGGACGTTGCTTCACCAAACTTGAGTGGTAAAACAGTTTTGGTGAAAATTTTACACCAAATTTAGTGAAATAATAGTAGTTTATGCAACAAGTATACAATCTATGACTTTATTGACGAGTCTGTTTTATGGCAGAGCGAGCTTGCGAGCGAGGCTAATAAATAGGAGGAGTCAATAAAGTCAGATTATATACGATTTCCATACAAAGCTTTATGTTCAACTGCGAAAATTACCTTTTAATTATGTAGAAAAATTATAAATGACAGTAATAAATTCATTCTAACAGTATTTATTGTGACATTGACAGCTGATATATTGATATTTTACAATAATAGTAAAATAAAGTGCCATTATACACTAGTGTATAAAGAGCCTTTATCTACTAACAATTCATAATAGCCTTGATTTGACATTAATTTGAGTAAGGTAAATCAGATTATTACGCAACATGTGCTTTAAAGAAATCATTGCCACACTGAAATTTCAACAAGAAAATTCTTTCTTACAAGTATTTATAACACAATTTTTACAATTTAGTATCTTTATAGGAAAGTTTATATTTGTAAATGTCTAATTATAATATAATATATATTGTTTAATTCTTTAAAATTTGTGATTAACATTGAGTAATGACACTTCATACTCTTAAGTTTGATTTTTTGAAACCTGGAGAATTTTATAATAGCGTATCTACCTAGCAAAAACCCTAACTTCACGTTAGATAACTGAAAAAATTTTTAGTTTTATTTTATAATAAATTAGTTTTATATTTAATAATAAATATAACACGGTCCACGTCCCAGATTTTTTGGTGTAGGTATAAATTGTTTAATTATTTGAAAATTTATGATTCAAATTCATTGTTGTGTAGCGCTGGCTAGTTTTTACACAACTTAGGTTAGATAGTCCAGTACGACAACTTGACAACAACTACTGAGCAATGTCGCTGGAGATAAATTCAAAATTCATTTTTAATTATTTGGACGGTAGAAGATAAAATCTTGTATATTACACGTGGGATATACACACATTAACATATTCGTCTGATTACAGAACTCGTCTACGACTCGTTCTGCAATTTCCAGACTCTTATGTTAATGATGTTCATATCCCACTTATAATATAAATAACTATTACGCACGCAAAAGTACGTCATAAACAGTACTTTATAATGCAGTCGTACATAAATATTTTTAACCCTAATGTAACTGTGGTGAAAGGGATATATTGTTTATTCAACCACTGTCCGATTAAATGTCCACCCACATCTGTGTTTCCTCAAAATATTTGGTGAATATTTACAGTCTGCAGTATGATTTCATCTTATGTGATAGTTTCTACTTCATGTGTGGTTAAAAGAACAAAGAAAATTTCACCTAATATGCTTTTGGTAAACTTTACACTATAAATGGTGGCCTCATATAGACCTTTTTTCGTGTTGCTTTTCACACCGAATTTTTACTAGTGTAGAGTGGCTGAAATTCGAGAGACACTACAGGGATCTCGCTTATTTGAAGAGTTACAGAGGTTCGGTTAAATTGAGACAAAGTTGCGTAATTAGGTGTTCAATCACATTTTCACAGCCACTACATATAATTTCACAAACAATATGGATGCAGAAATAAAGGGCGAAAAAATTGCTGTTTACTGTTGTTTTATCAGTAGTAATAAAAAAAGGGTGCGTTTTTAAATTCAACTATTTGTTGTGGTAGATTTCATCATTGGTGGAAGCAGATTGAATGACGTCACCAGCAATCCATCATTAATGAAGCCACCAAATATGATATTAAAAAAACACTTAGATGGAATTCACCACAGCTCTTTGACTTTAAACTGCCGTGAATTTGTCATTGTTGAAAAATGGAGTATTCATCAACTTTAATTCTAGTGAAACAAATTATAAATAACTCTTCTTCCGATGAAGAAACATAAAATAACTATTCGTCCTCTGATGAAGAAATATTAATACTTAAAAATATCGATATGCGCCTAGTGACGTTGGGACTTGGCTGCCAAACGGAAGCTCGCGGGTTCGAATCCCAGTGAACGAAACCAGGGTTGGAATTCTTGGTTTCGTTTGATTTTGTACAGTACTACTAGAGAGCAGCCTCACTCTCTATTGACGGCTAAGGGCTTATGCCATAGTACTGTTGTTGTTTGATTGGATTACTACTTGGATAGCAGCCTCACGTTCCATTATTATGGCTTGGAATAGTAGTAGGTAGTGATAGAACAAAGTTGAGTTTTTGACTATGTTTTATTATAAAATATCTGATGTGCCCAACACATGACTTTCTTATACTTACGGATAGTCTCACAATAATTACTTTTCCTAAAGAAATTAAGTTAAATTTCTTGTAAAAATTTTGAAGGTTTCCAGGGTCCGTTCCTTCTGGGATTCGAACCCGGGACCTTCCGTTTGGCAGCCATATAATGAGACACATCGAATTCAACTATCAACGCGCGCTATGAGAAGTATAAAGTGTTTTAAGAATATCTAGTTTTTTTGAAATTTTTTTGACGTAATTTCAAAAAAAGTTCAAACAAAATTTGTTCAAAATTCAATTCTAAATCATTGTTAAAGAATAAAAAAATCTCATAAATTGTTTATTTTTCAAGATATTCCTAAAAAACCTAAAAATGTCTTCAGGTAACTGTCACTTGTTTTGGTGCTAGATGAAAAACATTGAATGTGGCACCCACAAATTTGTTCAAACTCTTAAATATGAAATTTGAATCAAATCCAACAAGGCGTTTTTGAGTTATGGTGGATACAGACAGACATCATGGGGAAAATGGTCAAAATGGATTCAGGGGCCCTCAAAACGTGTAAATCCATCAAAATCTCGGAGTCGAAAAAAATCACGATTACAATACTTCCTTATACTTCGTATAAGAAAGTAAAAATTACCAGTTTATATATAAAAAATAATTACAATCTAATCATAATTAATAATAATTAATAGAAATAAGTGAGCGGGATGTGCAAAAGTGCAAGTTCAGTTAATTGATTGATAGGTGTTTTAAACTGGCACAATTACATCATCGCGCTGACTGTATTTTGTCGGTGTAATGAACCCGCAGTGAATTAATTTCACAGGTGAAAATTGATGTTTAAATTTGGAGATTTAACACCCAGAAAGACCATTATTTTTTTGTATTTTACTGGTTTCTATGGTACCGAAAACAATAATAATAAATAAATAAATGTGATTTTATATTAATATCGTATTGAATGTCGACTGCATATGATTATTGGCTACCCCTTCAGTATTTTCCAAAGATTAAAACTGTATCGTGGCAATGTATAAGAAAGTCATGTGCTGGACACATCAGATATTTAAACTAGAAATGGCATCGTGCGGCACCTCGTTCGAAAGGGATTTTGATTCTCTGTTCACCAGCATAACATTTTTTTAAATTTGGGATATTAATTAATGAGAACAGACCGTAAAAAATGATGCGTTTTGGATTTAATGTTTTGTTAAATTCTAACTTTACTGGACTATATCTGTATAGTCTATTCCTGTTGCAACTTTTAATATTTTAGTTTTTTACTTTTTTGAAATCATTATGCTCCTGTTTAACGGGTTTCACACCATCTAACAATGAAGTAGTATTAACATTAAAATTATTTTATGGAATAATTAGGGCATAGAACAAAACTCCTCATATAAATTGGTTATAACTATTTATTTTTTCAGTTGCAATACCACAATAATATATGTTGAAGTAACACTAATAAAAGATAAAATCGTTCTTCTGTTAATTTCGAATAATTGTCCAGCTTTGAATGTAGGTATATTAAATTTTGAGAAATTTCCCAAGGTGCATAGTTCCTTTCTTATTACAGATTTATTGGATAACGTTTCTTGTAGTTTAAAACAAAGTCGTGTGATTTTTCTGACTTCCTTGGCAGCAAATTCACAACACAAAATAATTTTCATAAAAGTTGCCTAGAACATAATTATAATTACTTCTATTAACTTGCCAGTTTTTTAAATACCAAACTTACCAAATTAACAAACGCGGATATGAAAATTGCGATGTAGACGTCATTGTAGGAAATAGAATGATTTGTCCTAATGTGATATACCAGAACCAAAATTACCAAACAAGTAAAGAATATGTATCCAAACACATGAAATCCAAACAATGTATTGTACTCATCAACCGTAAGAGCTAAGGACTTGTAAACGAATTTAATTTTTTGTAGCTTGTTTATAAATCTATGTTCGTATAATATCATATCCTTAAATTTGTCTTCCACTAAATTGTGTATTGTGTTCTCCAACATTTTATTCAAGTATTCATATTTGTTTTTAATTAATAAAGCCACTTGACTTATAAGTATATTATGGTAAATGCAGCTGCTAATTTGCACATACTCTAAGATATTACAAATACATGTAATTCGATGTATGAACAAAAAACATACAACCAAGAACATTTGACTGTCAAAAAACGAAGCAAACAAAAACGATTTTGTTGCTGTATTTTTTCGCCCATATTGACTTGTTAAGATTAAGTCAATTTGTGATAAATGAGCTAAGAAAGATTGCCATAATTTAATTTTAGTAAATACTCCCCAAAAATTTATCGCTGAAAATGTAACAGTAATTATATCATTGACATAAAACATTGGATTCGAGGTTTCTTCAGCCTCAGTATGGCGAGCCTTCATTGAATCGACAAAGAAGTAACAAAAAAATATCACCCAAAGTAAACTCCAAGTTATAGTGTAATATTGTTTTTTCAATTTCTGCTGATTGAAATTGTACCATGGAGTCTGTCCTAAGACATTTCCTAATAAATACGTGAATTTGATTATATTTGAATCTTGTTTAAAGAAACTTAGTACAGTATGATAAGACATTGTAGGCTTCAATGGCAATAAAATATTGGTTTGATATTTTCTTGGATATACATGATTAATGCAGTAGATTGCTAATTATTAAATAATGCTATTATAATTATAATGAATGTTAGCTGAGAGCTATCAATAAAAGTGTAGAAGCAATTGACATGTTTTTAAATTGAAAGCTAATTTATGGTGATCATTATCTAGTATTATACCTAAGTGAAAATGAAGAAATCAATATTCATTTATCTATAATAACAATGTAGGGAAAGTTTATTTGGGTGTTAAGTGTATTGAAGACCCACGTAACTGTCTTTGTTACAAATTGTCTAAAACAATATACAGGGTGGGTCATAACTATTTGGACATAGAGTAGCCACAGATAGTTCGGACCAAAATATGAGGATTTGAGCAAATATGTTAGTAAAATGTTGCTGTGGAAAAAGATACAGGGTGTTAAACTTGAAATATTTTTCTCTTTTTGTAGATGTAGGAGGAAACAACAACGTTGAACATTTACTTTGAGTTTCTATTTTTTTTAAGCTAGTTTTGTTTATTATTCCTGTTTATTGATCAAATACAAACACTTACAAGCCTTCTTACGTTTTTCATTTATAACACTTTTCGAGACTCTGAACTGCTTAATGGCGTTTTTCTCGAAAACGGTTGAAATTATCAAGTACAGCAATTTTACATATGAATGATATTTACAACATATTTTTTAGTCAAAATTACCAAAAAGGTTCGTCAAAAAAAGTTATGATCGAATTTCATCATCAGGTATCGCTCATGTGGCGCCACCTATAACAAAATTTAAAATAATAAATAAAATAATGTTCCTTACCTCAAGTAATACCCCTCTCTCAAATTTTGTAACAATTTATAAAGATGTTGTGATATTATTACCAAAAAAAGAAAAAAATATTTCAATTTTAACACCCTGTATCTTTTTCCACAGCAACATTTTACTAAGGCATATTTGGTCAAATTCTCATATTTTGGTCCGAACTATCTGTGGCTACTCTATGTCCGAATAGTTACGACCCACCCTGTATTTACCTAATTCGACAATTAAAAATTATTGTTTTTGGCAAGTATTAAAAACAGCTTACTACGATCTATTCCATAGTAACTTAGCGTACCTATGCTATTTTAACTTTGGGCCATTCGACACACACACACAAAATTTATTTGCAATTCATAGAAAGTGTATTAGAATCATTTCTGATCTAGGATACAGACAAGATTGCAGAAACAAATTTATTGAATTCAAAATGTTAACGGTGCCATTAGTATACTCAATAGTCAAGCCTTTATCATACATTAAAGAGTATGAGGCATCCTATCGGACATTTTCACATGTGAACGAGCATATTTAAATACGTGTGCTGTTACTTGGATCCAGTGGCGGCTCGTCAGGGGAGGCAGGGGAGGCAGGGGAGGCAGTGCCTACTCTATGGAGATTAATTTATTTTATTTTTATTTTACAAATATGTTTTTTAAATTTCTTAAAATATAGATACTAGATAGATCTAATTTAACAATTTTTACAGTTGAAATGCTCGAAATATTCGTTAACTTCATGGGCCGCTGTTCTATATTTCTCTCATCTGTGGTTCTACACCAGTTACGACTCTCCCTGTGGTGTTGTCAATGGTGTTGTCACCACTTACGAGTCGAATTGCGCCTCTGCCTGTATTGTTTCACACACACTCGCACTTGCGCTCTGGGCTGCGAGGCGCTCCTCGAAACAGTCGAAACTGTGGTGAACATGTGTTACGATTGTTACGCCTGCGTTTTAGTTACTACTACTATTTTTTGTCCTTGCACATTCAAGTTGGAGGCAAAAACACCTTTTTTTTAAACACGAAAGAAACTGTTGTGAACAAGGAACAAGCGTTTACGCCTGCGTTTTTTATGTAACAATTAACAGTTGTTTGTTTGTGTGTCTGCGTGTGCGAGTGTGAGGTGAATTAGGTTAGGTATTTGTGTTTTTTTTTTGTTTGTAATCAGTAATCAAAAGTTTATTCTTAAAATGGAAGGGGAGGGAAGTGACACGGTAACTAATATTAAAAATTGTGAAGACATTGTTGACTTTTTAATCAAATTCAAATTTAACCGGCTGAGTTACGATGATAAATTGTTCGTTAAAGATCTAGAGGTTCCTCATCCAGGCCTAAGTAAGTGCTTAATTAATCAGGGTAAACCGCCTCGTAGTTTTGTTAATCATTGGTAGGTACAGTAAATGTAAATGGTTAACGGGTAGTTTCATTTTAAAAAAATTGTTTTGTTGGCCATGTCTTTTATTTTTAATTTAGGGTGAAGAAGTTTGGTCAAAATTTAGCTATGACTGCCTGAAAAATTTAGGTCGCGCGATTGAGAGACATTCAAAAAGTCAAGAGCATATTCGATCTACGTGTAAATTACAACTTTTAGGCAAACAAAATAATAATAACCGCCCTAGATTCAGCTCGTCAAATCGAAATTCAAAGATTTAATGATTCAGTAAGAAAAAATAGAGAAATTTTAAACAGATTAATCGATATTTATATCTTTTTTTGTAACCAAGACTTTGTATTTAGTAGGTACTTATGCAAAATATTTTTCTGGCCAAGTAGAGCTCCTTTTCCTAAATTTCATAAAAACATGATAAAAAACTTTCCTATCAAGGCAACCTTAGGCATGGGACGTGAGCAAGATTATTAAGCAAAAAGTACCCTTAAAAAGGATGACCTTGAATCACGAAAAAAATTTTGTCTGCGGCGCTTTTAGGCTCGCTACGCTCGCATCTTTTCTAACTGCCTCCCCCGACTAAATGACTACGAGCCGCCACTGCTTGAATCCCACATCCTGCATCCTACTCCGGTTTGATGTGAAACCGGACTAATGCTACTCGCAATAGAAACAATATTGTGCCAATTTTTCATAGATTATCATAGTATCGGATTTGATACCGTTTTGCCAGAGTATCTACCAAAAGTCTTACCACTGATTCGCTCCTTACCAATAATGTTTTTTTTTCATTTGAGAAATTATAATTAATCAATTATAATATTTACATTAATTAAGTAATTAATTAATTAATTTTACATTTTCTGTACATTTTATTTTGACATGGGTACATAGTTAACATGAATAAAGGACTGAATTAAACTATATATTACAAAAATAGAATTATTTTAAATCCCTGTCTAAACACACAAATTAATAATATTTGTGTTTATTAGCCAATCCGGCATAATTAATATCATAATAAATCAGTTATTAAAAATTGTAAACAGACATTAATCACCTTGAACTGTATCAAAAAATTTCCGGAGTGGTGACGCCAGGAATGGTCGTCCCGCTCTACCAACTAAAATAACAATATCTCATTTTCAATTTCGTTTTTCTTTAAAATTTTCTTTATTCATTTTTGAGAAAAGTACGAATTCATATTTATAAGTAGTAGTAACTGCAGTAAAATATAGGTTATTTTTAGACTGTCTATTTCAATTTAATTTAATTTTATTACTTGAAATGATATCAAAACACTGCGACATATTCAGATTATGGACCTTGTAGTCTTGTTAGAGCATATTAGTTGTTTCAGTTCGTTAAATTCGTCAGCATGTTCTGGCACATGAAATACTTTTTGGTCTTTGCTCTAATTAATGGTAAGTAATTAACAATCAATCAGACTTATTATTATTATTTTTACATTTGGTTATTGCTATTGGTAAATTTCCAATGATCAAAATCATAATATTCCTGAATTTTTTAATTGGTACCAGGTAAGTAACGGGTGTCCAATAAGTCTTTCAGTCAGGGAGGGTATGGAGTATTTTGCTTTTCTTAATAAACACAAAACTTAAACCGTTACAACCTCACCTAAAACATAACGTCATTTAAGACGACAAAATTAATGTTTTATGATGGTTACATGAAAATTATATTTTAAGTTTTGTGTTTATTAATTAAAAGAAAAATACTCCATAGCCACCCTGACTGAAAGACTTATTGGACACCCGTTACTTCGATTTATTCTGGAACCATTTATATTTTTAAATTCTCATTTTATGTGAACAATTTATCAAACTAGAGTCGAGTCGATACATTTAATTGCCTTTTATGTCTTCAGATTTACAATAGACTATCTCTTCCGAAGAGCCGACTTTGTGTTTTTGCGAATGCATTTTTGGATTTTTGGGAACATGTTATGAATCCATCTCTCTCGTTCTAGAATGTCACTTATTTTGCTTATTTATTTATTTACGCATGATGCAATTTCAAATAACAATTCACATTCTAAATCTAAAGAGCTAAATACATTACATACCTACTTAATATTCACTCATAATTTACATATTCTCTATCAATCAGATTTTTAAAGCTTAAGTTAAGTTAAGTTAAGTGTATAATCAAGATTTAGTAAATTTGCTTCTTTACAGAGCCTATCTATAGGCGCATTAAAACCATATACTGTCCTATGATAACCTACAAAAAAAGGTTCATGATTTCGTATCGTTCTAAATGGAATCAAAAAATTTAACGAATATAAGGCATCAGGGCAGCCTACCATATTATTGATTAATTTATACAAAAATAGTAAATCGAATTTCACTCTTCTAACTTCCAGTAACTCAATATTAAAATATGCTCTTAACATTACATAATCAGCATCAAGAGTTAAAATATTTGATTTATACGCTATGAAACGCAAAAATCGATTTTGAACCTTTTCAATGAGATATTTATATTTAAAATAATATGGAGACCAAACAATTGCACAATACTCTAGATTTGACCGGACAATTGAAAAATATAATTGCTTAATGCAAGTAATATTACTAAAATATTTCATATTACGTTTAATAAAACCCAACAGTTTCAAAGACTTATTTTTACCTGCATCTGAATATGTTCATTAAAACATAATTTCGAATCATAGATTACACCTAAATTCTTGATGGAATTAACCATTTCAAGAGGAACATTACTAATATGGTACTGTTTTAAAACTGGTTTTTCATTTCTACAAAAGCTCAAACATTACATTTCTGCACATTCAGCTGCATACCATTGTCAACCAACTGTCAACATCATTTAAAACGTTTTGCACCTTAATACAATCATCAAGAGATTTTAGAGTATGATAAAATTCTAAATCATCGGCAAACATAAGAAATTTACAATCACCTAGGACGGCATGAATGTCATTTATAAAGCAATTAAACAAAATTGTTGATAAGTGTCCCCCTTGTGGTACACCTGAAAGTACTTCAATAGGATTCGACAAAACGTTATTAATCTTGACAACTTGTTGTCTGTTTGATAAGTAGTCAGAAAGCCAATCTAACACTTTGCCATTCAAACCTAAAGCGGACATTTTATTTAAAAGTATATTATGAGGGACTCTATCAAATGCCTTGGAAAAGTCCGTGTAGATGGTATCTATTTGTAGGCCCTTCTCCAAAGCACATAATATTTCATTTTGAAAACACAACAAGTTAGTCAAAGTAGATCATCCCTTACAAAAAAAATTTTTTTTTTTTTTTATAATAATAGGTTGAAAGTGATAGGTAAAATATTTGCAGATAAGTCTTTCAAACAAACAACTTTGGTATTTGCGAAATCTTAGAGACGGGTCTGTAATTTTTTACATCATTACGATCCCCATTTTTAAAAATAGGTGTAACATAAGATTTTTTCCAAGTATGCGGAAATTTACCCTCATTTAATGATTTGTTAAATAATAAGAACAAGGGGTCAACTAAAGCATATCTACACTCCCTAAGTAAAATTGCCGGGCCCACACACAGCTTTTTTTTCAATAGATGATAAACCAATGAAAATTTCACCTTTTTTAAGAGTACAACTCGAAAAATTAATATTCGTCGATTGAACTGGTGGAAAATAATCAATTCCATCCTTCGAATAAACTCTCGAGAAATTTGAAGCAAAATACTTTGCAATTTTTTGCGGATTACTGGATAGGGAATCATTGAAATACATACAAGCAGGGAGCCCATTCATGCCTTTTTTGTCACTAATGTAAGTCCAAAATTTATGGCACTCATTCATAAAATCTGATTCAAGCGAAGTAATATATTGAGAATAACACTGATCATGCAACACCTTACAGTTCCTTCTAGGATTCTGAAAACTGATGTAATCATCGTCTAATCTAGTTAATTTAAACCTCTTATGCGCAATCTTCTTATCAACTATTATTGACCTCAGTTCTGTACTATACCACTTAGGAAAATTTGGTTTTTTGACTAGCTTTTTGGGTACATACATATCAATAAAGTTTTGCAATATTTCATAAAACTTAGTAACACTAACTGTTAAATCATTATTAGAAAGATGAAATTACCAATTAACAAATGCTAAGACATTATTTAAAGCCACATAATCTACATCATAAAATTCATAATCATAATAGTTAAAATTAAGCAAAGTCGGTGGTTCTTTAAGAAAAATATCAAACGAAATTACCGGATGATGAACATCACATTTCAAAATAACCTCGGTAGCTATCGATATTTGTAAGTTTGACAAATTTGAAAAAATTAAATCTAAAATAACATTTTTGACATTTCGAATATTATTATTTTGAAACAGGTTCAAAAAAGCAAAAGTATCACATACAGTTTGCACTTTATCATTCACTGATCCAGAAAGAGTCACTCCTAATTCATCACTACCCCAGACAACATTCGGTAAATTGTAGTCTCCAGTAATTACTAACACAGCATACGGAAACTTCTCAGCTACTTCCTCGACTGTTTGTACATGATCAATTTAGATATCCACATCGGCGTTAGGCGGAATGTATACAACTCCAAATAGGTACATTTTTCCACGGTTAGACACAGTAACAAAAAGCTGCTCCACAGGCAATGAATTGACAGAGGAATTGCAGGAAAATCTGATTTTATAAGAGCTAAGACTCCACCACCTCTACTATGGACACTATTGTATTTTTTTCGATCACAGCGGAAAACATTATAACCCACTAAGCCAAGTTCAGCATCCAAGATATCTTCTTGTAACCAAGTTTCAGATACTAATATAATATCATAATTATTACTTAAAACTGTGCTAGAGAAATCTTTAATTGTAGTTGTAAGCCCTCTTACATTTTGATAATAAATAACACGTCAGGGTTTTTGCTGATTGACATTGTAACCTTACGGCCCCCAGTCAGTACTGGAGAAATAAATAGCGTCGAAATTCCCTACGTTGTGTTCTTTTTAGAGTTCTGTGCAGGCGAAAGAAATAAAACAGTTTTGGCGATTATATAATTTTTATTCAAGCTCATAGCAAGAAAACACATAATATGCCAAATGATCAGTCTAGGATAATCACCCTATGGGATACTCTGATAACTCGACCCTTTAATGGTCGCACCAGCATGATAAAACAAATTATTACTGCTCCAAAATATTCCATTAAGAAATATTAGTAATATTGCATCAAATAATACATATTGCAACTGCTGTCTCCGAACTACCCGTTACATTACTCACATTCTGGGTGTACATTCCCCTGGTAGGCGGCATCTATTAGATGAATCGCACCTCCTTGTGTTCGAAGAGGGGTATTTTAGCAAATAAAACATATAAAACAATGGTGCTTATGTACACCACACTGCGCTAGAGGTTGATTAGCCTCGCAGTGTATTCCCTCGTTGCAGATTGTACATGATAGTCTAAGCGACCTTAGGAATGCAAGCAGTAGCCAGGTAACAAGCAGATCAATCAAACATATCAAAAATAGGTTATACAAGTAATAGACAAGTTGTGTGTTGTACAGAAAACTCTGGAGCAATTTCAGAGAAAGTTAAAAATAAATATTGTGATGGCAAAGAATTATCCCAAAGGTAGATTTTACAAATACAGCAAAACAAAAATTATGTAAATATTATCAATGCAACGAAAGTTATAGCGAGCTGAATATATCAAGTTAAAATGAACAAATATGAATAATCTTTAAATGGTTTTTCGCTGGTTTACGGACCTGCAGGTTCTAGACCCTCGGACACATCCATGGTGGCGGAGACTCCCCCGGAACTCTGGCCGTCGGCCATCGTGGGTGGCACGTCTAGGCAACTAAACAAAATAAGGATTAAACAGTCACGGTGGACTCACAGAGTTAACGCAGCACCAGAGTAACCCACGAAGCAAAAGCTGCGAAGTTTTGAGTGCCCGCCTCTGCGGTAGACCGCGGGGCTGGCGCTACACCAGAGTAACCCACGAAGCAAAAGCTGCGAAGTTTGCGGTGTCCGCCTGTGCGGTGGATCGCTGAGATAACGCAACACCAGAGTAACCCACGTAGCAAAAGCCGCGAAGTTTGTGGTGTCCGTCTCTGCGGGGGTTCGCTGAGATAACGCAACACCAGAGTAACCCACGTAGCAAAAGCCGCGAAGTTTGTGGTGTCCGTCTCTGCGGGGGTTCGCTGAGATAACGCAACACCAGAGTAACCTACGAAGCAAAAGCTGCGAAGTTTGAGGTGTCCGTCTCTGCGGGGGTTCGCTGAGATAACGCAACACCAGAGTAACCTACGAAGCAAAAGCTGCGAAGTTTGAGGTGTCCGTCTCTGCGGTATGTTTTGCTGGACAAGTCAGGACTTAACCAGGCAATTGAGACAATCAAGATCGTCTGCCGTTTGCAGCCAAACGGTCCTCTATTTATACGTGAAATTCTTTTATTTTCCATTCGCCTCTGACGTCAGTAAACTGGGAATCATGTGCTGGACCAATCGGAGGTAGGGTTGAGAGATTTTTCATAAACTGATGCACTGGTATTTGCTGCCATCGGGGTGACAAACGGGTAGAAAAACTGAACTGTTCAATAGCGGACGGTATTCGGGTACTTTCACCAATCTGGGTATTGGTATTGGTTGTGGTGTGCATTTCAAAAAGGGTAGTACTACCTGGATCGATCGGAGATCGTACTTGAAACTTTCACCGGCTTTTCTTCCCTTTTTTGATGTAAACAGTGACGCTTTCTACTAAGGTCAACCACCGGATGGGTACCTGACCATGGGGTTGTTATTTTGTGGACCATGGAGGACAATGCTCTCACCAGTTGGTAAACGGGGTTGGTCAACGTTCCAAGTCGAGTTTATGATGGCAAGGGTGCAACAATGGGGATCCACTGGGCATCTTCCACTGCTTTGTTGGTGCTGGCTGTTTTATTGTTGGGTCCTTTTCTCGGTACGATCCTTGCAGTGCCTGCGTTCTTAAGCAATTTAGTTTATTTGGGAGGATAGGGTGGCTATTGTTACATATTGGAAATAATATTTTGCTGGAACAGAAACTCTTTATTTACACAAACACAATGTTTTTTAACTAATGCGTTTCTACGGTTTTTATGAGGGCTCCCAAATAGATACAACTACAAAAAAGGAAGTTTGGGTCGCGGTTTGTAATACACAAACAACTAACATAAATTTCTAAATAATTTTAAACATAGTAAGACGAATGTATTTTATGCGAAATAATTTTATATGTAAGGGACCGGGGTTTGCCGGTCTCAGTCTCCCGCGCTCGTTGTGATTTGGGAGAAAGAGCCTTTTTCCTAAGAACAATGAGATCACCGGTATATTTCTAAGTATTATTTATTTGCATTACCATACATTTAAATACAAAAATAGAGCAATAATCTATGTTAACTAGATACTAAACTAGATATTACAACGATATTACTTAACTTAAACATATCCTAGCTTTTTGAAAATCTTGTCAGAACGTCCCCTTTTGGTGGATGAAGCTGGACTTCGTTATGAGAGTATCCCTCCCCCGGTCGCCTGATGGTGGTACCCTTCGTCGATAGTTCCATGTTGTGCTGCGGTAGGGGTGGCTGTAGAGTACGTCATACATGAAAAGTAGGATTCACCGTTGGTGTGGTAGGTAGCCGCCAAAATAGGGCACTAAGTTGCTGGCACCGTAGGTACTCCGAGACTCGATGACATGGTTGCCTTTGCGACGGACTTTTATTAATGGCAAGTATTGCTGTAGTTGAGTACTGGTTATTACACAATACGACAGTCCATTGTTGGTGCACAATACTCTATCTCTGGGGTTGTTGGTGGTAATTCTAACACAGCCATGTCTAATATGGATGGTTTTCTCGTCCATTGTGCATAAAAAAAGAACTCGCTTTTTTTTTGGTAGAGGTTGGATCCGTGCCCCACATCCCTTGTAAATTCACCATATGCTTGTTCATCTAATGTTGGTAGGTGTCCGGGGAAGAAAAGGTGACATGTTGTTTATGCATTTTTAAGCAATGACTAATTTTTAATCACTGCATTTTTGCGTAAAATTTTGCTATCCGGCCATGTTGATTGAATATAGAATGGCCTAACCCGTCACCAGAATCCAGAAATCACGACATGGAACAAAAACCCCATCCTCAACTTTATTCCTCACCTTCGCTAGATTAAAAAAGATCTATTGAACCCCACAGAGCGGTAATGTTGTGGAAACGTCTAGGCTCATCATGGTACAGCCATATCAGATTTTCAGTGAGTTTCGGTGATAGGGTCCACATTATCGATGTTACATGTTCATTGTCCTTGATGTGCTATTTCCCTGAAGGTTATCATACCGGAACAACCGCTAGTTTGTTGATGATAGGAAATATAGTTGTTTCTGATTAGGTTTTACAAGATCGGATGGTACAGCATCGTTCTCCGATTATAAACGTTGTCCCATCATTAGATACGAATTTCCACTAGCCAGGATTGGATATGTTAACAGGCAGTGTATAAAACTGTTGCCTAAAGCTTCCGGAATGATCCTCTCCTTTTAATCCTTTAGGTTTCTTCGGGTGTAAGTAACTTGTTGCGCACAAAGTTGTGGTTCACATTAATTATGCATATTTTTGATGCAGTTTTTCCATCTGGTAAGTTGGTAGGGGTGAAGCTCGAGGTATAGATATCGTAAACTCGTTTATTAACCATCCTGTAGTAGTGTTGGAACTTTAAGTTTTATTTTATTGATGGTTTTGGTACCCGAAGGGGTGAGATGCCATTGATTGATTGGTTCGATTGATAATTAGCTGAAGGAGATGTCGGTCAGCATGCTTTCTTCATAGTTTTGTTCTCCACCTTGGGTGTACCTTTTTATTAACGTATTACCTATATTTTAATTTCTCTTACCGGAATAAATATAGTATAAGAATGAACACAATTAACAATATCACCAAACATTCAGTCACCTTATGCGTAGTCTGTTTTAGAAAAGAACCGTCACTTTTTAACGTACGTTAATTGGACCGCTTATTTAAAGCACAAAACTTTTTTCGTCTAAGGTTAATTAATTTTTTAATTTAGTTGAAAATGTAGTGGGTTTTGGTTTACCCGGAAAAAATCAAGTACCCGATAAGGCTGGTTTTCAATAATTTGAATAGTTTATTTATGTTCCTGAAACTGATCAACTAAAATATTAGATTTTGAACAAGAAGCTTTCTTGGTGAATATTTCTGTAACATAAAAGCAGAACAATTATTATTACCCTTTTGATATCGGCAAATAATCTTATTTCTTTCGCACTACACAGATTTAAAACTCTATATCCTGGTCACGGCACCACTGTAACCTTACGGCCCCCAGTCAGTACTGGAGAAATAAATAGCGTCGAAATTCCCTACGTTGTGTTCTTTTTAGAGTTCTGTGCAGGCGAAAGAAATAAAACAGTTTTGGCGATTATATAATTTTTATTCAAGCTCATAGCAAGAAAACACATAATATGCCAAATGATCAGTCTAGGATAATCACCCTATGGGATACTCTGATAACTCGACCCTTTAATGGTCGCACCAGCATGATAAAACAAATTATTACTGCTCCAAAATATTCCATTAAGAAATATTAGTAATATTGCATCAAATAATACATATTGCAACTGCTGTCTCCGAACTACCCGTTACATTACTCACATTCTGGGTGTACATTCCCCTGGTAGGCGGCATCTATTAGATGAATCGCACCTCCTTGTGTTCGAAGAGGGGTATTTTAGCAAATAAAACATATAAAACAATGGTGCTTATGTACACCACACTGCGCTAGAGGTTGATTAGCCTCGCAGTGTATTCCCTCGTTGCAGATTGTACATGATAGTCTAAGCGACCTTAGGAATGCAAGCAGTAGCCAGGTAACAAGCAGATCAATCAAACATATCAAAAATAGGTTATACAAGTAATAGACAAGTTGTGTGTTGTACAGAAAACTCTGGAGCAATTTCAGAGAAAGTTAAAAATAAATATTGTGATGGCAAAGAATTATCCCAAAGGTAGATTTTACAAATACAGCAAAACAAAAATTATGTAAATATTATCAATGCAACGAAAGTTATAGCGAGCTGAATATATCAAGTTAAAATGAACAAATATGAATAATCTTTAAATGGTTTTTCGCTGGTTTACGGACCTGCAGGTTCTAGACCCTCGGACACATCCATGGTGGCGGAGACTCCCCCGGAACTCTGGCCGTCGGCCATCGTGGGTGGCACGTCTAGGCAACTAAACAAAATAAGGATTAAACAGTCACGGTGGACTCACAGAGTTAACGCAGCACCAGAGTAACCCACGAAGCAAAAGCTGCGAAGTTTTGAGTGCCCGCCTCTGCGGTAGACCGCGGGGCTGGCGCTACACCAGAGTAACCCACGAAGCAAAAGCTGCGAAGTTTGCGGTGTCCGCCTGTGCGGTGGATCGCTGAGATAACGCAACACCAGAGTAACCCACGTAGCAAAAGCCGCGAAGTTTGTGGTGTCCGTCTCTGCGGGGGTTCGCTGAGATAACGCAACACCAGAGTAACCCACGTAGCAAAAGCCGCGAAGTTTGTGGTGTCCGTCTCTGCGGGGGTTCGCTGAGATAACGCAACACCAGAGTAACCTACGAAGCAAAAGCTGCGAAGTTTGAGGTGTCCGTCTCTGCGGGGGTTCGCTGAGATAACGCAACACCAGAGTAACCTACGAAGCAAAAGCTGCGAAGTTTGAGGTGTCCGTCCCTGCGGTATGTTTTGCTGGACAAGTCAGGACTTAACCAGGCAATTGAGACAATCAAGATCGTCTGCCGTTTGCAGCCAAACGGTCCTCTATTTATACGTGAAATTCTTTTATTTTCCATTCGCCTCTGACGTCAGTAAACTGGGAATCATGTGCTGGACCAATCGGAGGTAGGGTTGAGAGATTTTTCATAAACTGATGCACTGGTATTTGCTGCCATCGGGGTGACAAACGGGTAGAAAAACTGAACTGTTCAATAGCGGACGGTATTCGGGTACTTTCACCAATCTGGGTATTGGTATTGGTTGTGGTGTGCATTTCAAAAAGGGTAGTACTACCTGGATCGATCGGAGATCGTACTTGAAACTTTCACCGGCTTTTCTTCCCTTTTTTGATGTAAACAGTGACGCTTTCTACTAAGGTCAACCACCGGATGGGTACCTGACCATGGGGTTGTTATTTTGTGGACCATGGAGGACAATGCTCTCACCAGTTGGTAAACGGGGTTGGTCAACGTTCCAAGTCGAGTTTATGATGGCAAGGGTGCAACAATGGGGATCCACTGGGCATCTTCCACTGCTTTGTTGGTGCTGGCTGTTTTATTGTTGGGTCCTTTTCTCGGTACGATCCTTGCAGTGCCTGCGTTCTTAAGCAATTTAGTTTATTTGGGAGGATAGGGTGGCTATTGTTACATATTGGAAATAATATTTTGCTGGAACAGAAACTCTTTATTTACACAAACACAATGTTTTTTAACTAATGCGTTTCTACGGTTTTTATGAGGGCTCCCAAATAGATACAACTACAAAAAAGGAAGTTTGGGTCGCGGTTTGTAATACACAAACAACTAACATAAATTTCTAAATAATTTTAAACATAGTAAGACGAATGTATTTTATGCGAAATAATTTTATATGTAAGGGACCGGGGTTTGCCGGTCTCAACATCTAAAAAAGTTTCAGCCACAAATGCTGGAGGAACAACTCGGTCACTCTGAATAGACTGAGAAGAACTTGTTGACTTATGAGTTACTTGATTTACCTTAGTTTTCAATTTTCTGAAGTTTATAAATTCACTTATTGTTATATTCACAGGCCATCCACTTTGATTCATGATAACTGGCATTTCAGCCATTCTTACACCAATCTTGAAGGAGCAGTAGTCCCTGTTTTCACAATTTAGTCTCTTTGCTTTTATACGTCTCTATAAATATATAAAATGTTGTATTTTAAAAGATTTGGGAATTTTAAGGTTTATGAATATCCCACTTTCTTTCTCTGGCCTTATAATATTAATCGCATCACCTTTTGTCTAATGCCTTTTCTTCTGTCTCATTATACATATTTGATTGTGAGATGGCTTGCGTCAATGGTGCTATAGAGCCGGAAGAATCTGGACTCATTGAGAGGCATCTCACATTCGGATTCATGTTGTTTAATAAGATTCTGGTTTCGTTTCTATGCTTGAATTAATCAGTTCCCTCAAACTCTCTTTCACAACAGGTCTTATTCTTCAGTTAGTTTAGAAAATATAGGTCTTCATCATCGCCAAATTCAATACTTTTATCTCTCAATTTTGTACTGTACTTCTTTGGTTGTTTAAATAGTATTTCTATCACTATCTGCAGGTCTTTGTTTGGTATCATATTTTCATGTATCCACCAATCTATTGCCCCTTTTTCCACATAATACATAAATGTGTACGTATGTCACCTGGTAATATGCGAAGAAACCTTGATGGTATTCCATATTCCATTGTTTTTTCAATCTATTATAGCCATCAAGTTTGCAGGTGATGGATGTTTTTTGGATCGAACTGATTTGTCTATGAGCTTTAGATTCATTATTCTCTGATTTATTACATCCTAATATCAATTGATTTTTCTTTATAAACAGATCTTTTTCAAAGTTTCATACTATGATTTTTGTGTCATCTCAGTAAGGCGTTATTTTTATTAAACATGCCACACTTTTTTTACCTTATCATGTTCTAATTGTAAATTATAAGCTTAACACAGGCTTACAGGTACTTCTTATGTTTTTCTAAAGCTGAATTTACTTTACATATAGTTGTTCAGTAGAATTCTGATTTGTTTCAGTTGCACTAACCAAAGATGAAGATCCTGTGATAGAGACACCTCTAGGTAAAATCCGTGGAGAAATAAAACTGTCACATAAAGGTAAACCATTTCGATCGTTTGAAGGAATACCATATGCAAAACCGCCTGTCGGTAATTTGAGATTCCGGGTAAGTAGATAAATAGGTGATAGTAGAATCTAAGAATTCCAATGAAAAATGTTTAGGATCCGCAACCGATAGATCCTTGGGATGGCGTGTGGGAAGCGAAAACTTTATACAATTGTATACAACATGATTATTTTAAAAATAATACTGAAACTTTTGGTAAGATTTTTGTTTTGAAAAATATTTATGTAACTTTATAATTTAAATACAACTATGTGTTGTATGAATCAGTAAACGCATGGTATCTTTGGTAGTTTTCAATGTTTTTTCTTTAAGTTTCTTCAGGTATTCTCTGAGGATCTTTTTTTTTTCTTTAGTCTTTAGACTGTTAAAAATATTTCTCTTCCGCTCAATATTAAACTTATAAATTATTTAATTAGTTATTTAAAACCAATTCCAATATCATACATCTTTTCTTCACACATCATAAAATTTTATCGCCGGAATAGTTCATTCTTTGAATGATGGTCTTCTAGGTGGGGAAGATTGTCTTTATATAAATGTATACGTCCCTGGAAAGAAGTCTAAACAGGACGAAACCTACGATGTTTTCGTTAACATTCATGCAGGTAGTTTCGTCTTCGGTAGCGGTCACCAATTTGGACGACCGGAATATATACTTGACAGAGACATGATTCTGGTGACGTTCAACTATCGCCTTGGAGCTCTAGGTAAAATGTACTTACATTTTAGAATAATAAATGAGCAACTAATTCTATTCTAGGATTTTTGAGCACTGGTGATGAAGTTATCCCGGGCAACAATGGTCTCAAAGATCAAGCTCTTGCGCTTAAATGGATTCACTCTAACATACATAGTTTTGGTGGTCGGTCAAATTCTATAACTTTGATAGGCTACTCAGCTGGTGCTGCCTGTGTACATTTACATTATTTCTCCCCTTTATCCAAAGGTCTTTTCCATCGAGGTTTGGGATGGAGCGGAACAGCAGTACATCACTGGGTTGTGGCGAAGGACCCTTTGAAACAAACTCTAATTCTAGCAGAGGCTCTTGGTTGCCCCACCAATGACAATCAAGCACTAGCAGATTGTCTACTGCAAAGACCAGCTATACAAATTTTAGAAAAATCCAAAGCTATTCAAACAAGTAAGATAAACTTTAGGCCAGTTATAGAAAAAGAGAGTCAAGGTTCATTTTTAACTAGTGAACCGATTCAAATGATTAAAGAAAAACGTGTGTATGATGTACCATTGATTGTTTCGAATACTCCGGATGAGACTTTGGTGTTTGTACTTCAAGCACAAAAGAATTTACAACCTGATGCATTAAATGCTCATTGGGGAGATATTATTATGCCTTTTATAAACTCAGAAGATGAGAGAATTAAAAAACGAGCTAACGAAATTAAAGAATTTTATTTTGGGGAAGGAGTGGAAGTAAATGAAAATAACTTTGATACTTTCATCAAGGTATTGATTTGTTTATTTAAATAGTGTTTGTGCTAAATATGAGATGTTTCAGATTACTTCTGACGCCATGTACATAGCTGGTGGACAATTGGCCGCAAAGTTGCAAGCTACAGCTACTAAATCACCTGTTTATTATTCTTATTTTAATTATACAGGAAGCATAAGTATTTCACAAATTATTCAGCAAGACAGACCATTTGCAGGTAAAATAATCACTATTTTTAGTTTTATTGCCGACAATATCATATATTATTTCATTTATTAGGAGTATGCCATGGAGATGACATAATACACGTTTTCCCCCATATTGTTCCATATGCTCCCTCCGAAATCGATTTGAAAATGACGGATGTGCTTTTAGACATGTTGGAATCTTATTCTAAAACCAAGTAAGAAGTAACTATCAACAGAAATAGTCTCTTATAACATTGTAAAATTTTAGCGTACCTAAAATTAAAAATGTAGACTGGAAACCCAATAAGTCCTCAGAAAAACTGGATTTCTTGCTAATAAATAGTCCAAGTGATATAAAAATGGATTCGAAAGATGAATTAGGGAATTTTAAGTTTTGGAAAAAAATTGGACTATACAAATAATGAATAAACTATGTGTTTTATTGTGCATTTACATTATGATTTAATATCATTTATAATTTTATCAAAACAACATAAATACTACGATTCGAATAATAATAACTTAAAGTAACAGTAAATATTGAGTGTAAGAACCGTTTGCTACGAACAGAGGCGGATCAAGGGTATATTGCGCCCCAAGCTGAACCAAAATTTGCGCCCCCCCCTTGACATTATTTGTCTTTTTTGTAACAAGAACATGAAATGAAAAATAAAACAATTTGTTGTTATTATATACAGGGTGATCAGTAATTGGCGCTCTCCGAATACAGGGCGTTATAGAGCACATTAAAACTAAGGATAATCTGCAAAGAAAAATTAAATCTGATGGTTAGTTTCCGAGTTATAGAGTTTCCCTCATATAAGTTACAAGCTAATTATTTTAATAACCGAGACAAAAATAAGTGAATAATTCATGCTACTATAATCTCTGGATAAAATGCAATATGATTTGTTCAATTTTTTTCACAAAACCTCTAATACAAAGAAATTGAAAATGTTAAAATTTAATAAAATACCTAAATTTGAGAGAATTTTGAAGTTTGGCAACCTCTCAAGCTACCCTTGGGATAATATAAAATACCTTCTATTGTTATGAAAATATTAATAATGAACTTTCAATTGTTGTTTCTGTTTTTTAATAAAATTGACAGTACTAAATTAGTTTGACAAGTTCTCGCATCATAAAATATTGAACGTTTCCCTTTTTTTTCTCGTGGAACCTATTCACATGTTCAATGCAGTGTTGCCACTTTTATTTTCACAAAAGTGGTCATATCTTTGTAAAGAAAGGACTTACAGCACTGCGGTAAAAAAGTTCGTCATTCTTAAAACGTAAAGTTTATCACAGTATGCTCCGAGTGCGCCAATTACTGATCACCCTGTATATCCTAATAAAAGCACTCGGTACTCGTATCTGCTATCTATATTCCGACTTTTCAGACTTGCAGAGATATTTTTTTTAACTTTTTTTGAGATTTCTCCTATTTCATGAAATATGATCAAATAATAATTATTTAAAACTAAATAATAAAAAAAAAATGCAGGAAATTTTGCGCCACAAGCGCTAGCTTCTTTTGCTTACTGGTTAATCCGCCTCTGGCTACGAGGCTAATCTTAGTGCTAAATTTCATACAAGTGATGCGCTCGCAGATTTAGTAAACTTGTTACAATAAATTAGAGCATCTTCTATTTTCTTGTATACAATTTGACTAAATGTGCGTAAATTCGGTGCAGTAGTGTACAGTGCAGTACAGAAGGGATTTAATTTAAACCTATTTATTATAAATTTTTCAACCAAATCTGCGTGCGCATAAATAGTATGAAATTTAGTACTAAAATTAGCCTCGTGGCAAACGGCTCTGAGAAAGAAATATAATTAATAATAATTATCATTAATGAATTTACATAGTAACGCTTTCGCATGGCCAATTCCTTTATTATTGGAGCAACAAAGTCGGTAAAATTTCATTACGTAGATCCAAGACTGGTCATTGTTAGAATAAACTAAGCCCTGACAATAAGAAGACAATGTGAATAATTGAAAATTACGAAATCAGTCTCTGGTGAGAGCCTTAACACTGGTACACTTCTTATATGTTTAACATCTCACTATAGAAACCAAGACTAGAAACAGAAGCGCGAACTCACTTGGAAAGGGATGGTCGATATACGGCGACACTTCCCCTTATATGACAGATGGACAGATGCGCAGTACAGCAATTTAAGAGCAAGGCGCACATGGCGAGTGGCGATTGAGAGGGGAACTATCGTCACATAGCTCTTGTTTCTAGTCTTCTTGACAGAAACAACTGTTTGGTAGTTTTCGATGAGTACCCTAATTACTTCTATCTTGCGTCCTACTTCTGCTACTAAAACACAACAAACAAAACAGAGTGATTCACTACATATCGAACAAAATTTTATCGAGATGTACATACATCGCATCCATACAAGTAACATAGCACAAAAAAGAAATTTAAAAATATCTGACTTTCTTATACGGATAGTATCACAGTAATTACTTTTCCTAAAGAAATTAAGTTAAATTTCTTGTAAAAATTTTGAGGGTTTCCAGCAAATTTCAAATAGTCTCTGTCGCACTTATTGCAATACGCATAAATCTGTCCTTGTCCCACTCATTACTACCAGATTTTAGGACAAATAAATAACAGAATACTTATCAAAATTCCACAGTGCGAAAAATGCTTGATATCTTTGAATTTGCTGTAGCTAAACTTTGAAGATTTATAAAATACTTCTCAGTTTTGGTCAACGTTCCACTCAAACAAACTGTACAGTGCACAATAATCCTTCTCATCAAAATATTTCGATCTTTTGCCTTTGACAGTTGTTTGACTAACAATCTCTTCTTCTTCTCCGTACTTGGATTGCAAAGCAATGTCAAGTTTTTGGTGTTTGGCGATATAGCCACTCTCACCAGGATTGGATTAATTGGTTTTCACTTTTTAAATTTTTATAACTTTATTCGAGCTCTTCGTGTGTTTAATGCAAATAGAATCTTTAGTATAAAAACAAATAGATTTCTGTAATGTAAACAACAGCCACTCAGAGATAGATGGCAACACTATATAAATATGTAAATAATTTATAATTATTAAAAAACGGCGCAAAATAAAACACTTTGCTTACTTTGTCGACACGTCTAAAAACTGAAAGAGCATTCACAAAAAATTTTGCGTCGATATCTTTAATGTAGATTTACATGCATAATACAATTTAACGACTTTATTGTATATATTAGAAAAAATTTTAATCCAGTTGCCATGATATCCAAAACATAAAACCGTAGCCGTTGTAGCCGTCGATCTTTTCAAATAGTAATGCTACAATCGATTTCCTCAACGGTATAGATTTCTGTATGTAAACAACATGTACTTTGTAAATCAGAGATAGATGGCGCCACTATATAAATAAAAATTTTTTACGGAATTTCAAAAAAAGTTTCAAACAAAATTTGTTCAAAATTTAATTTAAAATTAATGTTAAAGAATAAAAAAATCTCGTAAATTGTTTATTTTTCAAGATATTCCTAAAAAACCTAAAAATGTCTTCAGGTAAGTACCACTTGTGTTTGTGCTAGATGAAAAAGATTTAATGTGGCACCCACAATTTTGTTCAAACTCTTAAATATGAAATTTGAATCAAATCCGAAAAGTCGTTTTTGAGTTATCGTGGATACAGACAGACACACAGACAGACACACAGACACACAGACAGACATCATGGCGAAAATGGTCAAAATGGATTCAGGGGCCCTCAAAGACACTAGACACAAAACGTGTAAATCCATCAAAATCTCGGAGTCGAAAAAAATCACGATTACAATACTTCCTTATACTACGTATAAGAAAGTAAAAATACCTTCAAAATAATTAAAACCATTTACTATCTACACCTATGGAAAACTGGTCGATTGTACTTACATACATGCTGCTACAACAGAGATTCAAGTTTTGTCTACTGTTCTCTAAGCTGTAAAGGCCCGTTTACACGAGGTCAGTTGGCAGGTAGGGCAAGTGACAAGTAACTTGCTCCAATTTGATTGAGGCAAGTAGCCAGGGCAAGTAGCGTTCACACACGTAAGTTTGTTTTTGCACGATCCGTCAAATTCGCGTATTTACTGGTTTAATTAAAAGCATAGTAGGTTTTGTTTACAAATTACTGAACGGTTAGTAATTTTACCGATCAGATTCTCGCATTCTGATCGGTAAGTAATGTCATTTGAAAGTTTTGTTACTTTATTTTAGATAATTTTATAGTTGTCACTTTGACATGAACAAATTTTAGTTTGGTTACTATTCTTTAATTAAACCCATAAATACGTGAATTTGACGGATCGTGCAAAAAATGTTATAAGCATGTCGAACGGTAAAAATCCCTTACCGTTCTCCATACTTAATATACTATTAGAAGCTAGTGAAGTGTCAAGCGTCAATTCTTTGCGGTTCCATGGAGAGAAAGAAGAGATATCGAAAATGTATTATACACTTTTCACAAATGTTGCCGATTCCTCAATTTTATTAAACTCCTGATTATATGTTGCTCTTAGACTTTTTATATTTTTATTTGCATCTTGCACTGTGAAATTTTCCAATCTCATGTTGTGCACAATTTCGAGCAAAGCACTTTCCTTTTATTTTATAAGTTGAAAGGTTCATATTCCATAAACATTCCTGCTCTTTATATAGCTCCACAAACTTACATGTTGTCTCATCATTCCAACGTTCAGGCATTGTTGAAAATTAAGCAATTTTTCTAATAATGAAAATTAATTGACAAAATAAATTAAATTACTGTCAAACAACAAACACGTTTTGGTATCTGGAAATCTGGAACTCTTGATAAAACAGATAACATGCAAGCAAATTAATAACCAGACAGCAAGTAGCGTTTACACGTGGTAAGTAGAGACGCAAGTTACTTGTTTGTGGTGGTGGGGGAGGCGACTTTCCCCAAAAGTAGAACTCCGGTCAACTTTCTTGCCTTGCTTGCCAACTTGTCAGACAACTTGACTTGCCTACCAAAACCATGCAGGTGAGTTTTCACACATGGCAAGTAACTTGGAGCAAGTTACTTGTCATTTGCCTTGCCTGCCAACTGGCCTCGTGTAAACGGGCCTACATGGCAAGTAACTTGGGGCTAGTTACTTATTCACTTGCCTTGCCTGCCTACTGGCCTCGTGTAAACGGGCCTTTAGAGGTGTAGACTGACGACAGCATTTCTATTGATGATGACACCCAGCTGTCTGCCCATCGTTAAGGAGATCAACCCGGTTTCCTCCTTCCTTCTGATATACCATCTTTTTTAGTTTATGGTTTATCATTAAATTAACTGTAGCAAAATTTACGAGAACTTGCGTGCACGTCACAAATATTTAATGACGTTAATTCTACTGCGTTTACATTACTCATATTTTTATTTGTTTTAAAACAAACCTGAAAAAACAGCACCTTATCAATCGTCGATCATCGTTTTAGAAGTATAATGTAAATAAATAAAAAATAAAGAAATAAAAATAATAAATGACGAGAAGGCATTCAAATCCATCAAAATTTCACAGTCGAGAAAAATCACGATAACTGGGTAGGAATTTCTTTCTTTCTATAGAAAAGTAAAAGTATAAGAAAGTTAAAAGAATATAATTCTTGAGCCCTGCCTAAACAAACATCTTAATAATATTTATGTTCATTTGCAAATTTTCCATAATTAATTTATATTTAATCAATTATGAAACACTGTAAACATATTTTTATGGCCTTGAACTATACAAAAAAAATTCCACCTGGCTAAGCTGAGGCAGAACCAAAATAAAAATAGCCCAATTTTAAAATTGGCCTTTGTATATTATTTAATTTGCTTTTAGACATACAAATTGCTCTAAGATTTTCAACAACAACAACAGCAAAATAAGTACTGGCTAATTTATTTTTTGACCCTTTATTATAATTTATTTTTATTTTATTACTTGTAATGACCCCTAAATCCTGCGTCATCTTCAGTTTATATACCTTGTAATGTTGTTAAAACATACTAGTTGTTTCAGTTTGATAAATTTGCCAACATGTTCTGGCGTATTGTAGTAGTGTCTCTAATTAGTGGTAAGTATTTAATTTAATAATCTAAAATCGAATTTGAAAAACACAATTTAGCGACAATAAAGAAGTTGATGTTTACAAACAAAGCATTAAGTAATACTCGTTTAACTCTGTAATAGTTATTTACATAAAAGTCAGGAAAATCGAAAATGACACATTACTCGCGAGGAGTTATGTTGAAATACGAGTCACTTTGTGTCGAGTATTTTAAAGCTCGTAGTCAAGTGAGACATTTTACTGATATGTTTCGTATTAATTTTTTCCGGAAATCGTAAAAAATCGAAATATAAAACACTATTGCCCAGTTGCATAAAAGCGAATTAACTAATTCCGAGATTAACTCAGAGTTAAATCATAGCAACCATTATTGTTAAAAATCGTTACTACGATTTAACTCTAACTTAATCTCGGAATTAGTTAACTCGCTTTTATGCAACTGGGCATAATTGAACAATGTTTTTAAATGGAGCAAAAATGAAGTTTGTCAATTTGTTGACTCCATCGTTATAAACGAACAACAACAAGTATATAAAGAAAAAGTGTTTTGTAAAGTCTTTACCGGATAGGGAAACGTTGTTTCTATGATGGTTTCCGGAAAATATATTTATTTGTGATATTGATATACAGGGTGCCCCAGAAAAGATGAATTTGAGTATATCTAGTAAAAATATCGCCACATATTTGAATTTAAAAATGCTGGAAGAAACTTCGGACTTGAAGTTAGATGTTAAACTCTTTTCTCGATTTTTTTCTGTCGATTTTGATAATTTTTGGATCAATGTCATATTGATATTGATATACAGGGTGCCCCAGAAAAGATGAATTTGAGTATATCTAGTAAAAATATCGCCACATATTTGAATTTAAAAATGCTGGAAGAAACTTCGCACTTGAAGTTAGATGTTAAACTCTTTTCTCGATTTTTTTCAGTCGATTTTGATAATTTTTGGATCAATGTCATATTATTTCAAGCTGTTTAGGAAAATGTAATCGAATCTTGGATAACGATCAAATGTAATTGGCTGTTTACCGATCTATGTCTGTCAACAACCAATACAATTAGTGTATTTTAAATATAGAATGGTGACGTACAACGGTTGTTTCCTTTCCACTACCATACTATTGATATATTTTGTGTTATATTCTGTAGAATTAAGATGAGCAATTAAGAGTCTTTTTTCGTATTTATCCCACATTTGCTTTATTTATTTCAACATCTAAATTCTATGAGTTTAGAACATTAACTCCACGTTTAAATCTAGAATACAAGAATTATTCATGTTTTTTATTTGAGATTATACAAGGATTATTTTCAAAATACATATGCGTCACACTGTTTCTGTTTCTCCATCTTTCTCACTCTCAAGGAAGGAGACCAAAAGGTAGAGATAGAGACAGTATGATGCATATGACTTCAGAAAATAATCCTAGCATAACCAGATTATTCAGGTTTTAATCAAAAAATTTTATGAGAAAGTAGTTGCAAAAAAATTTTAAGATAAAAACCTTATATGTCTGAGCTAAAGTGCTAACATACTCTGTTTTTTTTCAGTTGCATTGGCCAAAGATGAAGATCCTGTTATAGAAACACCTTTAGGGAAAATCCGTGGAGAAATAAAACTGTCACATGAAGGTAAAGCATTTCGATCGTTTGAAGGAATCCCATATGCAAAACCCCCTGTCGGTAATTTGAGATTCCGGGTAAGTAGAGGTTAGTAGATTCTAATAAATCTAATGAAAAATGTTAAGGATCCGCAACCGATGGATTCCTGGAATGGTGTGTGGGAAGCGAAAACATTATACAATTGTTTGCAACATAATTATGTTAAAGATAATGAGACTTTAGGTAAGATTTTCGTTTTAGAAAATATTTAATAATACTAAATCTACTATTTAATCTTGAATGTTCATAATCATAACTATTAATATACTTTTATACTTACTCAACCAGACTTCGGAGTCATCCAAAGAAAGTATGTAGTAATATTAAATCACAGAGTAGGGAGTAAAAATAATTTTGAACACCCTGTATACTGCCGTCATACGGAAGAACGCAATAAGTCACGTTTATTCGAAAATGGGTTTTTATTGACATCGTAATATTGAAGAGAATATCTGTAAATTACAAAAAAAAACATTTTCTAAAAAAAAGCATGTTCAATGCTAGTAATTATTTGTACTAGTAATTATTGTCGCACTTGAAACATACTGTCAACTTTGAAGTTAATCGCAATTAATTTCTCACTTGAAATAACATTAAACCGTTATTTGGGATTTCTATGATACTTTATCGCGTTTTTTAATAGTCAAATCAAAACTCTACTATGGAATATTAATATTATGCTCCCTCCGTCCAGAAATAAGTGTCCATTTAAAAAAAATATATTTCTTATAAATTACATTTAAAAAATGTTAGTTAAGCTTAGTACTAGAGAAAATAAATTAAATCTATCAAATTTTGGACTTTTCTCACAAGATTCATGTCGCAGTTAATAATATAGGGTAGTGTCCCGTTTCTTTGTAAATCGGACTCTTATTTCTGGACAGAGGAAGTAGTATATGTAGAAAGAGCACGCGCAGTAGTCATAATGGAAAAAACCAAAACCAAACTGTAAAATTTGAATTAATTAAATACTCGCGCGAAAAAAGAGTGGTTTCTGGTGTTCCTTGGTTCGCGCGTTTCAAGGCGATTTTATCATTTTAATTAAAGGAAGGACAATTTGCGCGAAAAAGCTTGCACTGTAACCGTAGCCTTATCAGCTAATTACTACTGTCAATAAATAAATTATGGAGAAAAGCAATATCCGCATGTCGTGCGCTTATTATCTGTGCTTAAAATTTCTTACATTTCTTCTTCTTGTGTATCTATGATAATAGTTTATGCAACAAGGTAGGAATTAAGAGATTCTAACGAGTGAGAAAATAACCACTTCTTTTGCGTCAAACGCGCGAACAAATTATAATAGCATAACACTGACATTTTTGCTTGACACTTTGCGGTGAGAAAAAAAAAGTTCCTTCTGTGGTTCGAAGTCGGGATCTTCAATTTGGGAACCAAGCCCCTATGTCAATAGTCTCTGTAGGCCGCCTGATTCAACGCGCACAATGAAAATACGAGTATAAATGTTTTAGGAATATCTCGTTTTTGTTGAAATTGTTTTGACGCAATTTCAAAAAAAGTTCAAACAAAATGTGTTCAAAATTTAATTCTGAATCAATGTTAAAGAATAAAAAAATTTCGTAAATTGTTTATTTTTCAAGATATTCCTAAAAAACCTAAAAATGTCTTAAGGTGTTGGTGCTAGATAAAAGATAAAGTGGTACCCACAATGTTGTTCAAAATCTTTAATATGAAATTTGAACCAAATCCAATAAGTCGTTTTTGAGTTATCGTGGATAAAGACAGACACACAGACAGACATCATGGCGAAAACGGTCAAAATGGATTGATAACGTAAATCCATCAAAAAGTCGAAGAAATCACGATTACTATACCTAATTTCTTATTACTTCGTATTAGAAAGTAAAAACGGCCAGAAAATTTAAATTACCTATTTAAAAAAGAGCACGCGCTTTAACTTTTGCAAAGGACCAGTAGCTCCACAAGAATTAAAATTATTGCCCCTTAACATCAGTAACTCCAATAAAATTCATGATTTTTTAATCGTTTTTTGTTTAATATGACTAAATTTATCCTAGAAATCAAAATTAAAATCTTAACGGTTTATATTATTTCAAAAAGGGTAAGCATTTAAATTTCAATAGTGTTTTTCTCATAATCGTAAACAGAGGAGTCATTACCTTCTTATTTTTGACAGCAATATACCAATCAGATTGTATTTTTTATATGACAATTTAGACTTCGTTTTGGACCTAGAATTTGTTCTGTTAGAGCCGTTTGACACGACACTAATTTTAGTACTAAATTTAATACTAATTATGCGCGCGCAGATTTAGTTAACTTGTTACAATAAATTAGAGCATGTTCTATTTTTTTGTATACAATCTGACTAAATGTGCGTAAATGCGGTGCACTGGTGTACAATGCTGTACAGAAAAAATTGAATTTAGACCTATTGTTTATTATTAATTTTTCAACTAAATCTGCGCGCGCATCACTTGTATGAAATTTAGTACTAAAATTAGCCTCGTGTCAAACGGCTCTTACAGTTACCCAATATTTCTGAATTTCTAAAAATGACACTAATAGTTTATTTCGTAAAAAATCCAAAGGTTATATTATTTTGAACGCATGTATAACACAGTTTCGGTGGTTGTATACATCTCTTTAATTCTTTGACTATTCAAAAATATATTTTTCTTTCGCTCACTATTAAAGTGAAGAAATGAAAATATAAAATTATATTGTCGAATTTGTTCCTTTTTTGAAGATTGGTCTTATAGGTGATGAAGATTGTCTATATATAAATGTATACGTCCCTGGAGACAAACCTAAACAGGATGAAACCTACGATGTTATCGTTAATATTCATGCAGGTGGTTTCTTCTTCGGTAGTGGTCATCAATCAGGACGACCAGAATATATAATTGACAGAAACGTGATTCTGGTGACGTTCAACTACCGCCTTGGAGCTCTAGGTAAAATGTCCTTACATTTCAGAATACTAGATATGCAACTAAATGTATTCTAGGATTTCTGAGCACTGGTGATGAAGTTATCCCAGGCAACAATGGTCTCAAAGACCAAACACTTGCTCTTAAATGGGTTCACTCAAATATACCCAGTTTTGGTGGTCGAACAAATTCCATAACTTTGACAGGCTTCTCAGCTGGTGCTGCTAGCGTACATTTACATTATTTCTCCCCTTTGTCTAAAGGTCTTTTCCATCGAGGTTTAGCGCAGAGCGGATCAGCAATACATCACTGGGCTGTGACGAAGGACCCTATGAGAAAAACTCAGCTTCTAGCAGAGGCACTTGGTTGTCCCACCAATAATAATCAAGTAATAGCAGAGTGTCTTAGGCAAAGACCAGCTATACAAATTTTGAAAAAATCGAAAGTCATTCAAACAACTATGTTAAACTTTCGGCCAGTTATAGAAAAAGAAAGTCAAGGATCATTTTTAACTGGTGATCCGATTCAAATGATTAAGGAAAAACGTGTATATGATGTGCCCTTGATTGTTTCGAATACTGCAGATGAAACTTTGGGGTTTGTACTGAAAGATCAAAAGAATTTACATCCTGATGCATTGAATGCTCATTGGGGAGATATTACATTGCCTTTTATAGAAGAAGATGATAACGAAATTAAAAAACAAGCTAACAAAATTAAAGATTTTTATTTTGGAAAAGGAGTGGAAATAAATGAAAACAACTTTAATACATTCATTAAGGTATGGATTTGTTTAGGTACAAAAGTAATGTTTGTGGTAAACGTAAGATATTACAGGTTACTACTGACGCCATGTTCGTAGCTGGTGATCAATGGGCCGCAAGGTTGCAAGCTACAGCTACTAAATCACCAGTTTATTATTATTATTTTAACTATACAGGAAGCATAAGCTTTACACAACTTATTCAGCCGGATAGACCATATCCAGGTAAGACAGCATTCATATTATATTCATTTTTCTTGTGTAACTTCAACAGTATTATTATCAGTTGTAATACTTATCACAAGAGCATAGAAAATAATCGATTATACTTCCGAGTCACTAGACCTATTCTGCGGCGTGACGAGGTTAGTATAACGATTATTTTCGTTTGGTTGAGTGGTATTCGTTACGATTATATCGGGTGTTCATTTAAATTTCACGCCAACTAGAGGTGAAATTTAAATGAACACCCGATATAAAAAATTAACAAATAAATTGTTTTTCTGACTTTTATTAATAAACATCAAAGAAATGTTACTATGACAAAATCCACATTGTTGGAGGAAAACGGTTATACCACGTCGTCAAGGGTATATTCGCTTATCAATACATAGTAACTATGTAAAATTTATAATTGCTATTGGGTAAATTTATGATGAGTCATATAATCTATGTAATTTTTATTTTAGGAGTGAGCCATGGAGATGATGTAATACATGTTTTTCCCCATATTGTTCCATGTGCTCCCTCCGAAACCGATTTGAAAATGACGGATGTGCTTTTGGACATGTTCGAATCTTATGCCAAAACCAGGTAAGAAATATATATCTATCAACAGGAATAGTTTCTTAATCTCATTGCAAAATTTTAGCATACCTAAGATTAAAGGTGTTAACTGGAAACCCAATAAGTCCACTGAAAAACTGGATTACTTGCTAATAAATAGTCCAAGTGATATAAAAATGGATTCGAAAGATGATTTGGGAAATTTCAAGTTTTGGAACGAAATTGGGCTTTTTAATAATAACTAAACTATGTATATATTTATATTACGATTAATGTCATTTACAATGTATCAAAACAAAGATAAATAATATAATATTGTATCTAGTAATCGTTATTGTGCAAGTGCGTTAGCATTTTTTTTGAAATCACATCATTTGTTTTAACTTTAAATCAAGGTGATACGTTCTTTTTTTCAATATGTGTATTTCTAATCATCATAACTGGTGTTACAGTTCATTGTAGAACCTTAGCCTCCTCTAGTATCTCCTTTCATTTGTCTCTTCTGCGTCTGTATCTTCCACCTACGAACCCCTGATTCCAACAGTGCTTAAGCTTTTGCAATTGTGTGTCCTGGAATGAACGCTTTGGCATATCTTTGAGCGGGAGTCTCGTTCCAGCGCTGGACAGTAGTTCTCTCAGCCCAGTCTGACATGGCATTCTGAGTGGGATTCCCAGAGATGCTCCCCACAAAAACAGATTCCGGACCCTTCCATGCGAGTTCGTCGACCCTTTCATTCTCCTCAATCCCAGAGAGGGACACAACCCAAACAAGAGTGACTCTGTTTGAATTTGCAAGGGAGTTTAAGGTCCATCGGCAGTTCCAAATCAGTTTTGAACTAAATTTGTTGGAGCTCAGTGCCTTTAATGCAGCCTGGCTTCCTGGCTATCTCAGAATATCTTAATTGACTTGCCCGCACAGCGCTGTTCCACCAGCTTCCGTGCACACAATTCAATAGCGTACGGCTCTGTTTGAAAAATTGTCCATCTAAAAAAGTTCAATTCTTGGTCGGCAACAACACGCGGGAGTTCCAATTCCTGTAGGAGACTTGGAGCCGTGTGTAAACCCGCACAAGTTGGCTTTCAGCAAAGAGGACTGATTTCTCTCCCATTTGTCTCACTCTGGAAAGACGACCACCTTGAAAATTCTGTGTTGGCTGTTTTTTGTAGGCATGTAGTTCGAGGTCATAGCGAGTGTATTGTGGAGTTCTACTTCTCGCGCCACCCTCTTTTGGCTCTCAGAGAATGCCTTTGGCTCTTTATCATCTGTCAGAGTCTGTATGTGACCATCCTTGCTGCCTTCTCTTAGTTTTTAGTACCGTCAAACGGGGTTAAGTGGATCAAAAAATGACGTTTTCTTCAGATTTCGCCGTGAAAAGTACGTAAAAAAATTCTGAAAAAAATAATCAAGGGCACTCAATATCTCCTTTATTGATTAGAATGAAAATATATGAAAAGTCAACTGTTTTTATTTTTTATTGGTTTGAACGCTGATCCACTTTACTCCACGAAAAGGGTAAAATGGATCACCTGCTAATTTATGCACTAAAATCATTTTAAACTTAGGGTTGCCAGACGTCCCGGTTTTCCGGGATTGTCCCGATTTTGGGGGCTGTGTCCCCCTGTCCCGAAAAAGGTTTTCGGGACGCACAAATGTTCCGGATCTAGAATTTCCACGGCAATAAAAGTAATAATGCCAACACTACCACCCCCCCCCCCCCCGTCGCGAAAAAATGTTTTGGAAGCTAAGAGTAAGAGTATTCTACATCATCACGCCCCCCCCCCCCGACAAAAATTTTTGCCCGATCGAGTGTCCCGGTTTGTAATAATGACAATCTGGCAACCCTACATTGACTTCTTCGACTTTACTGATGAAAAGTCGATCTCTTTTATTGGTAGGAAACCTCGCGATGACGTAATCCCCAATGAAAATTGTTTCTTCTTCTGGTTCTTTATCATCTTGTGCTGCTGTAGATCATGGGTATGAAGCTTCTATTGGCGGAAGGGCATCATGGTCCTAGATAAATAATAACTAGATCGCTAATAACTTCATTGTGCACCATATGTTAGTACTGCACTGGGCCACAGTTGGCGCTTGCCGCGTCGCATTTTTAATATGTTCTCGATCTAGTTTATTACGATCTGTGCTAATGAGTTTGCGCAGTAACGGGAATTTTAGTAACTTTTAGGGAATTTCATTGATACTGGTCAGTGGTGTCACTACTGTTATTCAACATCTGGTGCAGCGCACATGAAGTTTGTCGGTTACTTTGTGAAAGTTTTCATCATGTTTTATTTCTTAACATTTTGGGATTTGGCGATACGAAATTGGTAAGTTTTCCTGTATTCATTTAGTTATTTTAACCATTTTGATACGTACCAGTTCTGAAATATAACTAAATTTAGATATCCAGTACTTGTAACTTGTCAAACATAACCTAGATTCTAGATCTGATTAAGTTTTATTTGCATTTATTTGTAAATAAATACAATATCCGACCTAATATGATGTTTGTTTTTAGGTAAATTACAAATTGACATAAGGAAATAAAACACTCGTACACGTGCACATGGCGAATAGTGTAAGTAGGTACCTAAATTACGTCTGTGAATAGTGTAATAAATTAATCTTTCTTTTACCTTGTTATAATTTCAAGATTTTTACTTTGAAAGTTGTTCATTTGTTCTTTATTTCTTATCTTGTACAATTCTTAAGTTTTCTATTGTTTTTTCACTGTAATTGCGTTTCCCACTTATTAAATAAATATACCTATAAACAATTAAGTAGTTCTTGTTTTCATATTCCTTCATCTGAGGTATATTTAAAAACAATGTTTAGTTTTTTTTATTGTTTTTAATAATGCATTAAAAAAAACTAAACTTTGTTTTTAAATATACTTATGAAATTAATTAAATAAAAATAAAAGCATTGATATGAGTTCTTCTTCTTCTTTGTGCACCAGGTCATGCGCAGTTAGCGAAACAAAATGTCTCCGCCGTTTCCATAGGCGTAACATGGAGTTGACGCTTCTATTACTAGGTATTCTATGCTGTAGATGTTGATGACTTACAAAGATTGTCGTTTAAGTCGACCTGCCGAAAGTCCAACTCGGAAACAATATCCGTCACATGATTCCGCGCCTCTTCTTATATTTGACAAACTGTACATTGCGTTAATTTCAATTTCGATGTGGTCTTAGTGCTGATTCACTTTACCCTGCAAAATCTAATTTTTTGATAATTTGCTTATATCTAGTCACCATATAACCTAAAAAAAGACCGCCAACGGTCATGTTGTCTTGAATGTTTATGCATTGTGAATACGTTGAATTCGAACCTTTATCGGATACGGTTTCTCTTGCTCAACAGTTTATTTTCGAGTTACCGCAAAATCATTGATTTTTGCCGATTTATTCTAGAATTTTTATGAAACAACTTACGCACATTTAGAACTTTCGGACTCTACTACCTTGGAGCTACGCCATCTATGTACCTGATAGTGAATTGCGCATCTCTCTGCAAGTTTCCTAATTTATTCTGAGCTATCAGATTTGAAAAAAAGCCCGAATGATCCTCTTTACCCACTATGGTTCACTTAACCCCGTTTGACGGTAATTAAGTAGTGGTTGCTATAGTAAGTTGTGTTACATTGTTTTCAATATCAAATACTCCTATAATAATGATAAAGTGAGTTCCAAATTATTCTCTCACCACTAGTGAGTAATGATGAACAATCTATGTTTCAAATCATCATAGTAATAAGCTGTTGGATAGAACTTTTAAAAAAAGTTTTTTGCGTTAATTAATTAACAATTTAACTAGAATATATTTTTTTCTAGAAAAGAAAAAAATAATAAATCACTTATCAAACACAGTATTTCAGTATTAGAAACAATTTTACCACTTGTAATGATAAAAGAAACACTTCGTCATCTTCATTTTGTATACTTAACTTGTAATCTTGTTAAATTATACTCCTATTTGGTTTTCGCTATCAGTCCAGTTCGATAAATTCGTCAAGATGTTTAGCCATATAAAATACTTTTTGTTAGTGTCTCTAATAAATTGTAAGTAATTTAATAATTAATTTATTCTAATACCTACACAATTTGGTTTGGTTATATCATTTAGCAATAATGTGAATGTTTGTGGTTGTGGTTACAAATAAAATACTCGTTTATATTATGTGATTAATATCTTCCAAGTAAGAGAATCTTACGTTTGTTTGCTGGAATTGCTGGTTGTCATGAAAGACAATTCAGGTCATTCATTTTTACTTTCTTATACGAAGTAATAAGAAAGTATAGTAATCGTGATTTTTTTTGACTTCGAGATTTTGATGGATTTACACGTTTGAGTGCCCCTGAATCCATTTTGATCATTTTCGCCATGATGTCTGCCTGTCTGTCTGTATCCACGATAACTCAAAAACGACTTATCGGATTTGATTCAAATTTCATAGTTAAAGAGTTTGAACAAAATTGTGGGTGCCACATTAAATCTTTTTCATCTAGCACCAACACAAGTGGTACTTTTTTGTTTGAACTTGAAATTTCAAAAAAACGCGATATTCTTAAAACGGTTATGTTTTTTATAGTGCGCGTTGAATCCTACAGCCTAGATAGACTAGTGACTAAAAGGACTTGGCTGCCAAACAGAAGATCGCGGGTTCGAATCCCAGAAGGACTATTACTTTTTTTATTTTACTTCATTTCGTACATGAAAATTAATATACGCATGCGTGATAAAAAAGAGCAGAATAGCAATTTTAGACCATACAATACATGGACAGCTAGTAGGCCGGTCGAACATAGGAGAGGCTAGTGTGACGTTTTCAGGCAGATCGTTTTACGAGCATGCACGATTCAACCACTCGTTCTCTCGGTTCTTTGGAAACTTGTCGAAGTACACAAAAAATATAGTCAATTGATAAACTGAAATATCTTAAGGTTTGTTTCAAACTTTCACGAAAAAGTGCATAAGTATCTCCTACCTGTGGAAAGAAATGTCCTGGAGTTTACTGTTTTCTATTTGCCCACAAATTTGGGTTTGACATTTTACTTTTACTTTTACACTCTTGCTAGAAATACATATTATAACAAATTGTAGTTGTTACTTGTTATATGTAGAAATATCAGATGTCAAAATTGCGAGCACCGAGCACCCGCGAATGTGACAGATCCGAGATCCGAATCGTGCATGCTCGTAAAACGATCTGCCTGAAAACGTCACACTAGAGTCACTAGACCTCTCCTATGTTTGACCGCTTACCGCTTGCATACATGGGAAGCATAGGAGGACTAGCTGTCCATGTATTATATGGCCTAAGATAGCAATACAAGTCAAATTTTTCTGTCACTTGTACATAAGATAAATGTCAATGCCTTATGTTGGTATAATTTTTGATAAATATTCGTTTGCGCATGTTCAAATATAAAATGATACTTTCAGTATATTTGTAGTGTAATTTTCAATCGTTGAATTCTGAGTGGACACTGGTTTAAGGGTTTTTTAAAAATTGTTTCGAGTGGTTTGTAGTCACTTTCCACTGTGAATCGTTTGCCATACAAATACTGGTGAAATCTCTCGCATCCAAAAGCAATTGCCAAGGTTTCCTTCTCGATTTGCGTGTAGTTTTGCTGTGTTTCTGTTAGTGGCTTTAACGCATATGCTAGTGGGGCACCGTTTTGCAATATGACTGCACCTACTCCATCTTTAGAGCTGTGGACCGATAAGACTAAATCTTTTTTTCTATAAAAAAATTGTAAATTTATTAACATTTCCTTTACATTTTCAAAGTCTTGTTCGTGTTTTTCCGTCCATTGATAGATTACGTCATTTATCGTTAATTTGCGTAAGTTACTGGTCTTTTCTGATATGTTCGGGATAAATTTTGCAACATAAGTGATCATGCCTAAGAATCTTAAAAGTTCCTTTGCATTTTTGGGTGTATTTATTTGTCTTATTGCCTCGACTTTGTGTGGGTCAATTTTTATACCGTCTTGTGTTAGTATATGTCCAACATATCTAATTTCGGTTTGCTAAAATTTACATTTGCTTTTATTGAATTTTACCCCGAATTGATTTGCTCGTTGAAATTTTTTTCCAAAATTTCGTCGTGTTCTTTTTTGGATTTTGCGTAAACTATTATATTTCTGAATACGTTCTGTGAAATATTTCGGGAGCGCTTGAAATTCCGAACGGTAATCTTAAAAATCTAAAGCGGCCAAAAGGTGTAGAAAATATTGTTAGATTTGATGTTCGTTCCGTTAACGTGATCTACCAAAACCCCTTATTGGCATCCAAAGTTGAGAAAATTTTGAGGATGCAAACATATTCTGACTTCGTCATTTGACTTATTATTTACCAAAACTATAGGATGAACAAATTCGGTGGGTTCTTTAACCTCTTCAATTACATTGTCTGTAATCATTTTTTTAGCGTGTTTTCTAATTTATCTAATAGCCTAAATTGAGCTTTTCGACGAGAGACAACTACAGGACTGTAATCATTTTTACTTTCTTATACGAAGTAATAAGAAAGTATAATAATCGTGATTTTATTCGACTTCGAGATTTTGATGGATTTACACGATTTGAGGGCCCCTGAATCCATGATGTCTGTCTGTGTGTCTGTCTGCCTGTCTGTATCCACCATAACTCAAAAACGAGTTATCGAATTTGATTCATTTGACTTTAAAATTATCCTAGAGTAGAAACTACAAGAAAGTAATATTTCTGAAAATTTCAAATGTTCAAAGAAGGACATGCCTTTAAACTTCAAAAGCATGTTTCTCATAATAGTAAAAAGAACGGCAGATCGGCAAACATTTATAAACGCCTGGACTAAAATGATAACATATTCTGATTTTTTTTAGTTGCATTAACCAAAGATGAAGATCCTGTTCTAGAGACACCTCTAGGAAAAATCCGAGGAGAATTAAAATTGTCTCATAAAGGTAAACCATTTCGATCATTTGAAGGAATACCATATGCAAAGCCTCCAATTGGCAATTTACGATTCCAGGTAAGTAGGTAAAAAGATATTGGAATCTAACAAATACAATAAAAAATGTTTAGAAACCGCAAGCGATAGATCCTTGGGATGGAGTGTGGGAAGCGAAAACTTTATATAATTGTTTGCAACATAATTATGTTACAGATAAGGAAACATTTGGTAAGATTTTCATTTTAAATGCTAAATTTATTATTGAAAGTCGATTACTTATGACTTACTAAATTAGTTTCTTAGAGTTGCAATTATTCATAAAAATGTTGTAGCGAAACAGTTCCTTTTTTGAATCACTGGTCTTCTAGGTGGGGAAGATTGTCTTTATATAAATGTATACGTCCCTGGAAACAAACTTAAACCGGACGAAACCTACGATGTTATCGTTAATATTCATGGGGGTGGTTTCTTCTTCGGTAGTGGTCACCAATTAGGACGACCAGAATATATAATTGACAGAAACGTGATTCTGGTGACGTTCAACTACCGCCTTGGAGCTCTAGGTAAATTTTCCTTATATTTTAAAAAATATGAATATTCAACTAATTCTCTTATAGGATTTTTGAGCACTGGTGATGAAGTTATTCCAGGCAACCTAGGACTTAAAGACCAAACTCTCGCTCTTAAATGGGTTCAATCAAACATACACAGTTTTGGTGGTCGGACAAACTCCATAACTTTGACAGGGTTCTCAGCTGGTGCTACCAGCGTACATTTACATTATTTCTCCCATTTGTCCAAAGGTCTTTTCCATCGAGGTTTGGCACAGAGCGGAACAGCAACAAATCATTGGGCTGTTACGAAGGATCCATTGAAAAGAGCTCAAACTCTAGCAGAGGCTCTTGGTTGCCCCACCAATAATAATCAACTACTAGCTGAGTGTCTTATACAAAGACCAGCTATACAAATTTTAGAGAAATCGAAAACCAGTATGTTAAGGTTCCGACCAATTATAGAAAAAAAAAGTCAAAGTTCATTCTTAACTGATGATCCGATTCAAATGATTAAGGAAAAACGTGTGTATGATGTACCATTGATTGTTTCGAATACTCCGGATGAATCTTTGGTATTTATTCTTAAAGCTCAAAATAAATTACATCCTGATATATTAAATGCTCATTGGGGAGATATTATTATGTCTTTTATAAACGAAGCAGATACGGAATTTAAAAACCGAGCTATCGAAATTAAAGAGTATTATTTTGGAAAAGGAGTGGAAGTAAAAGAAAAAAACTTTAATACTTTCATTAAGGTATTGATAATTATATTTTCGTAAGTACCTAATGTTAGTAGTTAATATAAGATATCTATTTCAGCTTCTTTCCGACTCCAATTTCGTAGCTGGTGGTCAATTGGCTGCAAAGTTGCAAGCTGTAGCTACTAAATCACCTGTTTATTATTATTATTTCAATTACACAGGGAGCATAAGTTTTACACAACTTCTTCAACCAGATAGACCATATCCAGGTAAAATAACACTCACATTATTTTTATTTATGTAACTATAACAATTATGATTTGATTCTTAATTTAGGAGTAAGTCATGGAGATGACATAATACACATTTCCCCCCATAGTGTTCCAAATGCTCCTTCTGAAACCGACTTGAAGATGACGGATGTGCTTTTAGACATGTTGGAATCTTATGCCAAAACCGGGTAAGAAATATCTATCAACAAAAATAGTCTATTAATGACACTATAAAATTTTAGCATACCTAAGATTAAAGGTGTTGACTGGAAACCCAATAAGTCCACGGAAAAACTGGATTACTTGCTAATAAATAGTCCAAGTGATATAAAAATGGATTCGAAAGAAGATTTGGGAAATTTTAAGTTTTGGAAAGAAACTGGACTTTACAATAATATATAAACTGTATCTACATTGTTATGAATATTTATTTACTTTACATAAAGGTGAGTTAACCTCGGAATTACTTAACTCACTTTTATTCAAATGAGTATTAATATCGTATAAAATGTTATCCAAGCAAAAGATAAATAAAAAGTGGTTTATCTAGAAATCGTATTTATACAAGTGTCTTAGTATTATTGAGTTTATTTTATCGACAATTCTGAGAAACTTTGAAATATTTTGTTTGGGTCTGATTTTTGTAACGTTTTTATTTGTGGTGATTATAATTTAATTTTGCTGATAAAAATACGAGTAATTTTATAGAAGTTTTGAACACTTTTGGATATAAAGTAAAAAAAATTTCTAGCAACTATAATAGTTCGATAACTAGATTTTTACACGATGCTTCTTCAACTGCTTCGTTTTTAAATGTACTTTTCTGAAAACTTTGTGGATTTGAAAGGGATGTCTCGTGCTGTTAGAGCGTAGAGGTAGAGTGCTGTCGAAATTGCGGAATAAATAGTTATAGAATTATTTCTATTGAATAATATCTTGTTGACAGTATGACAGTATCAAGTTTGTTCTTCACAGAATCTATTGTAGCCGAAGACCATCTAAAGCAATTTATTTTGTGTACAAATTTGCGTCAGGTAAATGTAGAAATTTTGCAATTTATTGTCGTGGCTGGCATTTTTCCGAAAGTGTGTTTGCTCACAGGTTATAGTTGACATATTTCCCATTCTGATAACGCATGAAGAAACGAGAGCTGTTTGCTGCTCCTAACTTCATACGAATTTCGTAATACATCTTAAAAATCCTTAAATAATTGATTTCTTCTTCGGAATTTTCAACTATCGTGAAACTTCTTGGTGTGTCACTTTTGACTGTGGGATTTTTATTATTATGTATACATATATTTTCCATGATCAGTGATGTCACGTAGTTTCATTTTGCAGAATTCATCCGTTCTGGAGGCTCCCGTAATTCCTATTATCGTAACGGCCTGAAGCAAAACCGAACCAAAATTAGAATGTGCCTTTGCAATAAAAATTACTTACCTTAATAAGAAGATACGTTTAATTTTTCTACTTCCGATTTTTTCGGCCGATATCCTTTATTCTGGTTTTTGAGGACGACTAATATTAGCTTTATAAATTTTAAAATGTCGATGTTGTCGTTGCAGTTAATTGTTACCTTGAGCACTGAATACTCGCACCACAAGCTTGCAGGGGACCGTTATTTAAATATTTCCAGTACGTAGGCCAGCATTACTTTTTCCGTCACCTTTCTTAAATTTTTTGTATCGCACCACTTTTTGAAGCAATCGTAGGTAAGTAAATTCATACCTGTTTCTAGATTTTTACTTTCTTTTACGAAGTAATAAGGAAGTATAGTAATCGTGAATTTTTTCGACTTCGAGATTTTGATGGATTTACACGTTTTGAGGGCCCCTGAATCCATTTTGACCATTTTCGCCATGATGTCTGTCTGTATCCACGATAACTCAAAAACGACTTATCGGATTTGATTCAAATTTCGTATTTAAGAGTTTGAACAAATTTGTGGGTGCCACATTAAATCTTTTCCTCTAGCACCAACACAAGTGGCACTTACCCGAAGACATTTTTAGGTTTTTTAGGAATATCTTGAAAAATAAACAATTTACGAGATTTTTTTAGTCTTTAACATTGATTTAGAATAAAATTTTGAACAAATTTCGAGGTATTTAAACTTTTCACTCAAGTTTCGAGAATTTTCTCATTTTGTTTATAATTTCAACTGTTTATGTGACATGCGACATGGTAACACTTTACAGGAAACACGATTCACAAAAGGGATTGAAATTAAAATTGATTTTGATGACAGGTAAGATTTTTTTAAATCTAACTAAATTTCGATCAGCAGTGGTAAAAATTTAATAAGCAACACGGAATGTATCGATTTTCAACATTTTCTGGTAGCTTAAATAGCGATTAGAATGTTGCATAATAGACAAAAATTACAAAATACACACATCGCCAAAATTCTTGGACCCCCAGTGGTTTTTGAATACTTACTTATATTACTAATTCGTATTTTTTTTCTAAAGTACTACGGTTTACTACAGAGTGTAATGTTGCCATTCAGGTTCATATGGAATTGATATAGAGGGTGAATAAAAAACAATAATGCAAAAGTGGTAAGTTTTAATTTTTGAACAATAATAATCAGTAAGTATTGGACAAAATCATGACAAAAAGAACAATCTGAACATTTTAATAATCTGTATGCCCTCCTCTGTTCTCTAACAATGCCGCAACACGTCTAGGCATCGATACAACGAGGTTGTTTATGGTTTTCTGCGGAATGTTATTCCACTCTTCTTGGGCAGCAACAGTTAGCTCTTGGATGGTGATTGGAGGATTGTCTCTATTGCGAATGGTTCTCTGAACATCATCCTACATGTCCTCTATTGGGTTCATATCAAGGGAGTTCGCTGGCCAGCCCAATCTCCGAATGTTTCCCTCTTCTAATAGTCCTTGCACCCTTCTAGTACGATGAGGCCTTACATTATCATCCATGAAAATAAAATTTTCTCCGATTTCTTCAGGCAATGGAAAGATGATTGGTCTGATGATGTTTTCCGCGTATATGTCGCCCGTCATAGTCGGTGGTACAAGGATCAGTGCTGTGCGACGATTGTGCATGATACCACCCCAAAACATAATGGTCCCTCCTTGGTATGGGACTACTTCTCTAACAAAAGCAAGTCTCTCTTGGCGACCTGAAGCCCTCCAAACCCTATGACGTCGACTATCACTAACTAGGCCGAACCTTTTTTCATCGGAGAAAAGCATGTTACGCCACTGAGGTAAAAGCCAGTCTCTATGTTCCTGTGCCCATTACAAACGCGCGGCTCTGTGTCGGAGTAATAGCCTGGGTACTCTTAGAACTTTTTTGGACCGTAAATCCGCAGCTTGAAGCCTTCGTCGAAGCGTGGTACTGGAAATCTCACTTCGAAACGTCCTTCTGAAATGGTTTCGGACAGCTCTTACTGAGATGTTTCGGTTCCAACGTAGAAATTTTGCCACATAACGGTCTTCCCTGCCACTTGTTACCCTACGGCAATCACTTCCACGTCTTCGGTCAACGTTTCCAGTTACTTGGTACAAATGAAAAATACGAACGACGAAACTTTTAGGAATTCCAAGAATACCCGAAATTTGTTGATTTGATAAGCCTTCATCATGCAATGCTGTTATCCTGGCTCTATTAAAGATAGAAATCACATTTTTTGGCATTCTTGAGCAGAAAATTAACAAAATCACTTCAATTACACCTATACTACTTTGCACGCTAATTGACACTTTTCTCAAGATAAGGTTTTTCTTGTGGTTACGTGGGGTCTTCATAAACAACTAGATTAGATTTAGAATGAGAAAAACTGATTATTTCAATAGACGATGATTTGAGCAGTTGTGGAATATGTATTTTCAAAATTGATTGGGGGTCCAAGAATTTTGGCGATGTGTGTATCTTCAAAAGTACCTATTAAGTTTAGGTATAAGGCATGCTTATTAAAAAACATGGTAAATACCGAGAGATCAAAAATTATCTTGGTCAAAGGTGGTCATGAAATGAAAAACGACGGTCTTAGCTTGTATCATCATTTTGAAGTTTATCAAGTTATGTGCCATAATAAGTATTGACATGATACTAGCTCCGACAATTATTTTAAAATCCATGACCACCTTTGACCAAGATAATTTTTGATCTCTCGGTATAATTCCTTATAATGTAGAATAGAAATGTACAGGGTGTTCCACATGAAAAATAAAGTTTTTTTGTTTGAAAATTGTAATATTTAAGTTATACTTAAATATGTATCAAAATTTCTCATGAAATATTAAACATTCATAATGATTGTCTAAATACTTGCCTAATGCACGTAACCTTAAAAACTAACAATAAAAATATTTTTACTTTTTCATTACATTAATTTTCTAAAGTTTACTGAAGAAATACCTAATGTATTACTAGAAAAACAGATTTAAAAAAAATTGAAATATTCAATAGTCCCTGTCTAAGCAAATCAACTTATTTGCCTGTCTTGAATAAATATTATATTAATCAGTTATTAAACATTGTATTAGACTGAACAGACTTTGACTACCTTGAACTGTATAAAAAAAATTGTCCATAATTTTACGACTTGTAATGATCCAAAAAAAAAGCACTTAGTCATCTTCAGTTTGTATACCTGATGATAATTATGATAATCTTGTTAAAACATATTTTGTTATTCGCTATCAGTTCAGTTCGATAAATTCGTCAAGATGTTTTGGAACATAAAATATTGTTTGGTGGTGTCTCTAATTAATAGTAAGTTATTTAATAATTATTTTTCCACAATTTGGTTATACGAGTATGTATAATCATTTATCGATCATGCAAACAACTCTATGTTTATAAACGAAATATTGAGTAATATTTGTTAAACAACGTAAATACATAGTTATATTTATGTACATTATAGAAAGATAACAAAATTACTTGAGCGTCACCCAAAAGTGCAGAAAAGAAATATATACAGGATGTTCCAGAAGTGTGATTAAAAAGTTACAGTCCCTCAAATATTAAATACTGTGAAAAAATATTTTTCTGATTTACTTTGAGCGGATGTGATTCTTTAATATGAATTCAGGAATCACTGATTACCATTTGGGAACTCAATTGTGGAACACTTTGTAGAAGAATTATAAGATGTTGGGCTAGTTGGCATTAGTTACTCTGTATATACAATATTAGAATTATTTTTAATATACATGTGTCACACTGATTCTGTTTCTCACTCTCAAGGAAGACGAACAAAAGGTAAAGATACAGACAGTGTGATAATTCAGAAAATAATCCTAGTATAACCAGATTAATCTGAAATTCTAACAATTTCAGGTTTTAATTGAAGAATTTCAGCATGAGAAACGGGTTGAAACATTTTTCTATGCCTGAGCTAATGTTAACACATTCTGATTTTTTTTCAGTTGCATTGGCCAAAGATGAAGATCCCGTTATAGAGACACCTTTAGGTAAAATCCGTGGAGAAATAAAACTGTCGCATAAAGGTAAACCATTTCAATCATTTGAAGGAATACCATATGCGAAACCTCCAATCGATAATTTGCGATTTCGGGTAAGTAGATAAATAGATATAATTTAAGAAATGCAATGAAGAATGTTTAGGATCCGCAACCGATAGATCCTTGGGATGGTATATGGGAAGCGAAAACCTTATATAATTGTTTGCAACATAATTTTGTTAAGGATAATGAGACTTTTGGTAAGATTTTCCCTTAGATTTGTATTAATGTCAATTTAATGAAAATATTTCCAATGGTTCTAAAACTGTCGCATTCTAAAGCTAACAAACCTCGAAAATTATTACGATTTTTAATAGCAACTTTTCATTTTTCAAAAAATAAAATAAAAATGTTACTGATTTAGAAAAAATGTTCTCTAGTTTAGTTTGGTTACTACTCAATTTAATTTTCAAGACTATTGTTATCACATTTCAATAATAATAATTTATTTCATAATTTGCTTACTACGTGTAATTAAGTATGTATTTATTTATGATTTCAAGGTCTTTAAATCTTATATAATATCATAATACACAAAAATATCGATTTGCATACAAATAGAAATTATTGTTGGAAATCGAAAAAAAAAAAATATAATTTGAAACGACATTTTACAAACTTTATCACCATATTTTTAAAATACAGTGCAGAGGAAAAATGCTTCAGGAAAAATGCTTCCTACTCTTTCTAATTATAACTTGAAACCAACGAATTAAATTTTTGTCGAAAGTGCATGCGCAACATGAGAAGGTGGCACAAAATATGATACAAAAAGAATAGTTGTTTACGTTGCCAGATGCGTAAGTAAACTTTTCAGCCAAGGAGACACTTTAAAAACTGACGCGGCCGTTAAAGGTCTTCGAGGCGAAGAAAAAGGCTTACCCATCGTAATTTTTTCCTTCTTCCCCAACGTATCAATATTGTTATTTAATAATGAAAATTAAAACTAAAATCGCGGCTGAAAATTACTAGGTGACTGATTGTGAGAACCTTGGTAACAAACAAGCTACAGAAAAGACGAGGAAGCAATATTTTGTGAAACTCAAAGAACAATCACACATTTCATCTTGTACCATAGTGAAAATCAGTAAAAAAGTCTGAAAAGGGTACCAGATTATGCCTGATACCTCCGAGAGGAAGCTATACCTGAAAGTATTAATAAACTAATATTTCAAGACTTCATAATAATTTCTTACGGATGGGTCGACCAAATAAATGTACTTTGCTCAAAGCTTACATGAATTTAAAAATATGAGTTCTCTTCCGCCTCATCAAAGTTACATGTAGTTACAATTTTATTAGTTGCTTTTTTGAATGATTGGTCTTTTAGGTGGCGAAGATTGTCTTTATATTAATGTATACGTCCCTGAAGACAAACCTAAACAGGATGAAACCTACGATGTTATCGTTAATATTCATGGGGGCGGTTACTTCTTCGGTAGTGGTCACGAATTTGGACGACCCGAATATATAATCGACAGAAACGTGATTCTGGTGACGTTCAACTATCGCATTGGAGCTCTAGGTCAAATTTCCTTGTTTTAGAAAAATTAATATGCAACTAATTCAATTCTAGGATTTCTGAGCACTGGTGATGAAATCATCCCAGGCAACAATGGTCTTAAAGACCAAACACTCGCTCTAAAATGGGTTCAATCAAACATACACAGTTTTGGTGGTCGAAAAAACTCCATAACTTTGACAGGGTTCTCAGCTGGTGCTTCCAGCGTACATTTACATTATTTTTCCCCTCTGTCCAAAGGTCTTTTCCATCGAGGTTTGGCGCAGAGTGGAACAGCAATGAATCACTGGTCAGTGGCGAAAAACCCTTTGAAAAAAACTCAGCTTCTAGCAGAAGCACTTGGTTGCCCCACCAATAATAATCAAGTACTAGCAGAGTGTCTTAGACAAAGGCCAGCTATACAAATTTTAGAACAAACCAAAGTCATTCAAAAAACTACATTAAACTTTCGGCCAGTTATAGAAAAAGAGAGTCAAGGTTCATTTTTAACTGGTGAACCGATGGAAATGATTAAGGACAAACGTGTATATGATGTACCATTGATTATTTCCAATACTCCGGATGAAACTTTGGCGTTTTTACTTAAAGCGAAGTTACATCCTGATGTGTTGAATGCACATTGGGGAAATATTATAACGTCTTTTATAAACAAAGATGATAACGAAATTAAAAACCGAGCCAACGAAATTAAAGAGTACTATTTTGGAAAAGGAGTGGAAATAAATGAAAAGAACCTTAACACGTTAATTACGGTAGGTATTACTTTATTTCCGTAAATATCTAATATTTGTAGTAAATACAAGATACTCATTTCAGATTACTTCGGATGCCATGTTCATAGCTGGTAGTCAATTGGCTGTAAAGTTGCAAGCTGCAGCTACTAAATCACCTGTTTATTATTATTATTTTAACTATACAGGAAGCATAAGTTTTTCACAAATTATTCAAGAAGATAGACCAATTCCAGGTGAAATAAGACTCACAATATTTTCATTTTTCTTGTGTAACTCATGTTATTTTATTTTTAATTTAGGAGTAAGTCACGGAGATGACATAATACATATTTTCCCTCATATTGTTCCAAATGCTCCCTCTGAAACCGATTTGAAGATGACGGATGTGCTTTTAGACATGTTGGAATCTTATACCAAAACCAGGTAAGAAATACCTATCAACAGGAATAGTCTCTTTAATAATATTGCAAAATTTTAGCGTACCTAAAATTAAAAATGTTGACTGGAAGCCCAATAAGTCTACGGAAAAATTGGATTACTTGCTAATAAATAGTCCAAGTGATATAAAAATGGATTCGAAAGTTGAATTGGGGAATTTTAAGTTTTGGAAAGAAATTGGACTTTTCAATAATGAATAAAATATGTCTGTATTGTTATGTATGTGGGTGGTCCAGTTACGGTGTCCTCGTTATTATCTCAGAAACTATTGGGCACAGGAAAAAAGTTATATATACAGGGTGTGTCACGACGAGTTGACAGTAGACATAACTCTATTACTAAACACAATTTAGTTCTAAAAATTGGTACACGCCCATTATCCAATGTGCTCTATTTAACGAAAATATTGCCACCTTTCTGGTACTTCCGGTTATACCGGAAGTAGACACAAACTTTGTTATTTTAAATGGAACACCCTGTATATTTTTGAATTTTTAGATTCTATCATTCATTTTAGACATAAAAGTATCAAGGTTCTATGGTCCTAACATTAACGGTATTATAATTATTTACACTTTTTCATTTTTTTTTACAAATACATAGATGTAAATAAAAATTCGAATCTTGACTATGACACATTTTTTCAAAAGTTTTTTTCTTACGTTTGAAGTAGGAATATACAAGCAATAAGCTGATATAGTTTTGGAAAACTTGCTTTATACAGGGTGTTGGTGGTTGTCCGTTCATTTTTGAAAACTTTGATCAATGATAACTTTTTTTTTTAATGGAACACCCTATATATTTCCACATTTTCAAAATCTACACTTAATTCTAGACATAAAAGTATTAAGGTTGTAAAGTCTTAAAATTAACGGTTATATAATTAATTACGTTTTTTCCAATTTTCAAGGTTTTTAAAAATTAACGATCAACCATAAGCACCCTGTAGATATAAAATAAGTTTTTCAAAACCATATTACCATGTTTCTTGTACATTTCTACGTCCACTAAAATTTGTTTTTATTATATTTAATTTAATATTTTTTATTTATTTATTTTAATTAAGTAATTATGTTTCTTCCAATTTTTTAATACAATAACTTAGAGTCAAATATTTTACTAATGACACGTTCTTTCAAAAAACAAACCAAATTTTAGTGGACGCAGAAATGTACAAGAAATATGGTAATATGGTTTTAAAAAACTTATTATATACAGGGTGCTTGTGATTGACCGTTAATTTTTAAAAAACGTAAATAACTATAATACCGTTAATTTTAAGACCTTACAACCTTAATACTTTTATGTCTCGAATTAAGTGTAGAATTCGAAAATCTAGAAATATATAGGGTGTTCCATTTAAAAAAATGAAGTTATCATTGATCAAAGTTTTCAAAAATGAACGGACAACCACCAACACCCTGTATAAAGCAAGTTTTCCAAAATTATATCAGCTTATTGCTTGTATATTCCTACTTCAAACGTAAGAAAAAAACTTTGGAAAAAATGTGTCATAGTCAAGATTCGAATTTTTATTTACATCTATGTTTTTGTAAAAAAAATGAAAAAGTGTAAATAATTATAATACCGTTAATATTAGGACCATACAACCTTGATACTTTTATGTCTAAAATGAATGATAAAATCTAAAAATTCAAAAATATACAGGGTGTTCCATTTAAAATAACAAAGTTTGTGTCTACTTCCGGTATAACCGGAAGTACCAGAAAGGTGGCAATATTTTCGTTAAATAGAGCACATTGGATAATGGGCGTGTACCAATTTTTAGAATCAAATTGTGTTTAGTAATATAGTTATGTCTACTGTCAACTCGTCGTGACACACCCTGTAGAAGTTGTACAGTCTATAGCATTCTACATTTTTGAAATAATATTACTTATACAAGGTGAGTCATTTTAATGTGGCGATATAAAGTTGCATTTTTTTAAATGGAACACCCTGTATTTTACCCCAAATTATAATTTCTCGTCCAATTTACGATAAAAAACATATAAGGCTTAATATCCCTATTATTGATAGTTTCCAAGATATTCGAGAAAATATTTTGAAAAATAATATTGTATTGTGTGGGTGTAGTTTCAACCAGTTGTTGAAGCAAGCTATTTTATTTGTTTCAATTTCAAAAATACTCAACCAAAACATATTCTTTATTTAGTTTGTTTATAATAAAAAACAAAATATTTAAAAAAAAATAATATTTTCCAATGCCTACTTGACAAAGCATTATTATTAGCTTCTAGGTCTACTCTATAAAAATAACCGTTCTTTCTCAAATACTGCGACTTTTTCTTATATATGATATCAGTTTAAAGTTTACTTGATTTTTAAGACCAGAGATAAAATTTACTAGTTAAAAAATAGAACTAAAATATTGCTCATATAAACAGGCAGATATCGTATATTTCTAGATATTTTCTCGAATATCTTGGAAACTATCCATAATATTAATATTAAGCCTTATATTTTTTTTATCGTAAATTGGACGAGAAATCATAATTTGGGGTAAAATACAGGGTGTTCCATTTAAAAAAATGCAACTTTATATCGCCACATGAAAATGACTCACCCTGTATAAGAAATATTATTTCAAAAGTGTAGAATGCTATAGACTGCACAACTTCTATATACAACTTTTTTCCTGTGCCTAATTGTTTCTGAGATAATAACTAGGACACCGTAACTGGACCACCCTGTACTTATTGATATTGTAAAATTGTATCAGAACAGATGATAAATAAAAAAAATTGTTTTATCATACTTGCGCAAGTGCTTTGGCTTTTTTGGAATTATTTATTTTTTATAATGTATGTACACTGTGTCCCAATTTGCTTGTAATTGCAGGGTATCTTTGTAATTTGTAAAGATAGAACTTTAGATTTTTGGAATTTAATACTTAATATTTTGCACATTTATCGCAGTAGGCGAATGTCATTTGGTCTGATGAGTGTCCTCGGCGCGCCATTGGCATCCAAAATTTTAGTGTTTGGTGTGCCTTGATAAAAATTCAAGTTTTGGCTTACAAGATTTATGAAGGAAATCTAACTGGTGAATGGTACCTACTACCGAATTTTAAATGAGAAAATAGTTGATGAATATTTGGTCAAGCGATAGAAGTCAGTTTTTCTTACAACAAGATGGTGCACGGCCTCATAATACGAGATCAGTTAGAGAATTGCTTAACTCAAAGTTTATAGATAAGTAACTGAATTCATACCAATGTGCAAGTTAAATGGCCAACAAGGTCGCCCGATTTGACACTTATAGACTTCTTTTTTTGGGGACATATTAAATATAATTTATATAATAAAGTAGAAATGCAGATGAACTCAAAGCCAAGTTTACCCAATGCCTTAATTCCGTGTCAAATATTCACACAAAATGCACACAGAAGTATCTGAAAAGTGTATTGCAGTTAATGGACGTAATTTTTTGAGTTGTTTTATATAGATATTAATTTTAGACAGTGTTGTGTTTATTTCGATTGTTGTATTTTCATTTTTATTAGATAAGATTTTTTTAATTTAATTTCAAAAATTTAGATTTTTTAATTTTTCAAGAAGAAATTGAAGGAAGACCCTACATATTATACATATTTGAAAAGAGAAAAAAAATGCTCTTTTCAACAAAGTCACAGCTCACCATGACTTCCATATAAAAAAATACAACTTTATGTCATAACCTAAAAATTAAAAAACATTTTCAAAATCTGTTACCGCCATTGCATTCTCCTCAAAAAAGTGCCTTAAGAACGTGTAAACGCCATTTCTCTAAATTCACAAACAACCGAAATATAGACAAATCGAATTCTCAAAAAATCGAATTTTCGGCCATAACTTGAAAACAAACGACGATCGCTAGATTTTGACTTCACCATCGAGGGTTTGTCAAAAAAAAAAGCTCGACGATGCGCGGTCAGATTTTCAATATCTCTTATGGTTTAAAACATTGAATTTTGCCCACCCTGTACAGGGTGTCCCATTTTCGACACTTTTAGGGGGTATTGACGTTATTATCAAAGATAGAGTGTTGTGGTTTTCACCTTCTTTTCCTACTTTTTTATGAAACGACAGATTCCGGGGTCAAATTTGTCATGACTCTCTTAGTTTTTAATCTACAGAGTGATTCTGAAAATCTTTGTTTTTTACACACCCCTCATATTTCCGTTATGCGTCTACTTATCAAAAAGGTGAAAACTAACCTTGATAGAGTTTTTTACGTAGAATTCAGTGGCGTAGGCAGTTTTTGTGGAAAAGGTTTAGTTTTAGAGATATTGCCCAAACTTATGTTTTTTTAAATGGGACACCCTATATATTATCTTTTATATTGATTAAACAAAATTTGGGCTTTCCAAAAATATATATTACTTAATATTTGTTTTGAAAAACAAGCTCAAAATTCGATATTTTTAATAATTTTCTTTATTTATAACAGTAGGCCATGGCTAATTTTTTAGAAACAAATGCAAAATTGTCACAATGCGTAATTATTCTAAAGCTAAACACTTCAAAAGATAATTTTAATGCATTGTATAAAACATACCAACAATATAATACTTCTCATAATTATCGTAAATGGCCATTGTAATAAAAAATTAAAAGTAAAATAAAAACTCCTACGTAACAAAAATATTTCATCAATAATGGTAATCTGACAAATCTGTCAAATTTTGCATTTGTTTCTAATAAACTAGCCATGGCCTATTGTTATAAATAAAGTAAATTATTAAAAATATCGAATTTTGAGCTTGTTTTTCAAAATAAATATTAAGTATTATATATTTTTGGAAAGCCAAAATTTCGCTTAATCAATATAAATAATAATATATAGGGTGTCCCATTTAAAAAAACGTAAGTTTGGGCAATATCTCAAAAATTAAACCTTTTACACAAAAACTGCCTACGCCACTGAATTCTACGTAAAAAACTCTATCAAGATCAGTTGTCAATTTTTTGATAAGTAGACGCATAACGGAAATACGAGGGGTGTCTAAAAAACAAAGATTTTGAGAATCACTCTGCAGATTAAAAACTAAGAGAGCCATGACAAATTTGACCCCGGAATCTTTCGTTTCGTAAAAAAGTAGGAAAGGAATGTGAAAACCGCAACACTCTATCTTTGATAATAACGCCAATACCCTCTAAAAGTGTCGAAAATGGGATACCCTCTACATGGTGGAACATTTTCGATAGGATTACAGGGTATCTGGGGTTTCTATTAAAGTTAGAAAAAAACTTGTGGTCCATTTTTTGGTGAACTATTATTTAAGACAAATTAAATGGTGAAAACACGAAATGTCTAGCTTCATTTATTTTAGGTAAATTTATAAACAAAAACTGTTTTTTTTATTTTGTCAGTACAACATACCTCCTTTATTTGAAAAGACACGAAAAAGAAGTTTATATATTTTTATATAGATTTTAATTATTAACTTGATGATGTATTCAAAGTTCAAATTTGTTCAATTCTTTTTTTTTGGTTGTGGCATAAAGTTGCATTTTTTTAAATGGAGACCATAGTTGGCTATCAATCCATTAGAAATAATCTTTTTCAGCTTTCCGAAAATATATAATATATGCTAAATAAAGAAGAAGTTCATCCCTCCAGACATAGTTAGTTACTAAGACTATTAGGAACAACTTGAGGCGATTACAAGCAATGAGAACAAGAAAATTTTAATAAACAGAATGAAAATGAAGAACCGTAAATAGGTATCTGAAGGAAGCGTACATTGAAATAGATAATCTTTTAAAATCTTGAATAATATTAATCTCCTTCAAATACCAGAGGTACAGATCTATTTTTGTCATAGAATATTTTTTCTGGGATTTCGATGACGATCTTTTCGAGAAAATGTCCAATTTTACCAATGTTACATTACAGAATCAATAGAAGGAAACGAAAATCCATCGGGAACTGATTCAAACAAGGAACAAGGAGAATTGATTTAACAATGTGAGGACTGTTAGACCTAATAGAACGGAAATTACGCAATAATTCCTTCGATTACAAAAAGACAGCCATACCAGACGATCTGAAGAGTTTCAAGCCATAATGACTTTCTTGAACTTGTAAAGAGAACAAAGGCATCGCCAAAAACCGTAGGTACCGACTATATGTCTACTTTTGACAGTAACAAAGAGATTACCTGATGTAAAAGAGGAGGCTGTAAAGGGTGAATAAGTCACATTTTTTATTGTGATAAATATAAAATTCCTATTGTGTGTTTCGTCACAAAAACAGAATGTTTTACTTGGTTTCACAGAAACATAACCGGTCTCACGGGGTTAATGTCTTGAATAATTTTAATACCATAATAATTAATCATATATTACGCACTCTGTTAGACTAAACAAAATTTAATTACCTTGACCTGCATTATAAAAAAAAATTGTGCATGTAACGATTACATAACACCTCGTCATCTTGAGTTCGTATACCTTGTAATCTTGTTAAAACATATTAGTTGTTCGCTATCAGTTCGATGAATTCGTCAAGATGTTTTGGCATATAAAATATTTTTTGGTACTGTCTCTAATTAATGGTAAGTATTTTTAAATTTGACAATTGTTTAGTAATATAGAATACTAGCAATGATGTAAACAAATTTATGTTTATACCTACCAGCGAAACATTAAGTAGGTACCTAGTATTTGTTTACCTTACTTGAATATACAGAGTGACTCATAAATTTATATAGGTCAGCGTGATAACGTATGGTGTTAAAACAGACCGATGTAATGCAAATTGCTTATATTAAAAAAAAAGTTATTTTTTTACGTTGTTATAGCTGGTCTATAGCTGCAGGCTTGGTCTACAAAGAGCAGACCTGAACACTAAGAGGAATAAAGATTCTGAGCGTCCTTCTACCCGTTCAGTACGTAGGTAGCTCAACTCCTGAGAAATATGTTTTTAAATAGACCCTACTTAGTTCGAGAATAAGTCACTCAAGCGATTTGATAAAGAGTACCTATTTATTGAACAGAGCATCAAAGATTTCATTTTATTGATTAAACGTATTAAAATCTCTGTCTTAATAAACTGTGTCAAGAAGTTTAGAAGACTTCCTTCATACAATAATATCCAAAGAAATTAACGTATAGTTAAACATAACTACCGATCGAAAAACAGAGTTTTAGTTGTATAACTATATATAACATTATTTTAACTATTGACAACTTAAGAATTAAGTAACCCTAAGTAGGCCAGTCATTCAAGCATTTTAAAGTCCATTTTGCCTAAAAAATGCAAAAGTTTTGAAACTTGGACCCAAGTTTGAAAACGCTAAAATAATATTAACTCTAAATTTGCAACCCATCCGAATGACCGGAACATTGTCAAATATTGAAAAACCAACAATTTGCAATACATTTTTGTACAAAATTACAAAAGTTATGCAAACTTGGACAAATGTTAAGTGGCCTATTACAAATCTTCCATTGAGTTTGCAACCTTTTTTGCTAAACGGAACCTCGATTTTTATTAAATAATTAGCAAATTTTGTTGTAATTCTTCGTACAAAATTCCAAAAGTTATGCAAACTTTATGTAATACTTATGATTCAGTCCTGAACCTACATGCCAATTTGCATAAATTTTTGAGGAACGGAAATATTTTTGTTTATTTCTTTATTACTCGGGGCGGTGAATTTTTCAACAAAGGGGGTCAACAAAATGCAAAAGTTTTCGAACATGGTTGCAAATGTTCGTTACTCAGGTACAGACTGTACTTTGAATTTGCAACCTTTTCATACCTCCGGAACTTTGTTAAATTGATAACACCATGTAAATAATTCCAATTTCGTATATCCAAAATATCTGATGTGCCCAACACATGACTTTCTTATACTTACGGATAGTATCACAATAATTACTTTTCCTAAGGAAATTAAGTTAAATTTCTTGTAAAAATTTTGAAGATTTCCAGCAATTTTCAAATAGTTCTCTGTCGCACTTATTGCATTACGCATAAATCTGTCCTTGTCCCACTCATTATAACCGAATTTTACGACAAAAATGTGTTTTATTTTAGATTTTTGACCTATTACTCACTTAAAAAAATCTCCCGTTATGAAATTACATTTATTTATTCATTATTATTGTTTTCGGTACCATAGAAACCAGTAAAATAAAAAAAAACTAATGGACCGGTCCTTCTGGGATTCGAACCCGGGACCCTCTGTTTGGCAGCCATATAATGAAACACATGGTCTACCTCGACCATCGGATTCAACTATCAACGCGCGCTATGAGAAATATAAAATGTTTTAAGAATATCTAGTTATTTTGAAATTTTCTTGACAGAATTTCAAAAAAAGTTCAAACAAAATTTGTTCAAAATTCAATTCTAAATCAATGTTAAAGAATAAAAAAATTTCATAAATTGTTTATTTTTCAAGATATTCCTAAAAAACCTAAAAATGTCATCAGGAAACTGTCACTTGTTTTGGTGCTAGATGAAAAACATTGAATGTGGCACCCACAAATTTGTTCAAACTCTTAAATATGAAATTTGAATCAAATCCGAGAAGTCGTTTTTGAGTTATGGTGGATACAGACAGACACACACACACACAGACACACAGGCAGACATCATGGCGAAAATGGTCAGAATGGATTCAGGGGCCCTCAAAACGTGTAAATCCATCAAAATCTCGAAGTCGAAAAAAATCACGATTACTATACTTCCTTATACTACGTATAAGAAAGTAAAAATTTCAAAAAAAGAGTTGCAAATCTGAAATTATATTTGTCTATAATATTATTGAAAGTACTCCTCAATTTGCAACCTCATAGCAAGTCTGGAAAACATTTTTTCTTATTTTTATTTACACTATAGGCAATGCAGTGCCTAGCTCTCTCACTCTCACTCGCTACTAACTTAGTGTAAATAAAAATCATGAAAAATATTTTATGTACAACTGCATTATAAAGTACTGTTTATGACGTACTTTTGCGTGCGTAAAGTGGCCCTTTATACACTAGTGTATAATGGCACTTTATTTTACTATTATTGTCAAATATCAATATATCAGCTGTCAATGTCACAATAAATACTGTCAGAATGAATTTATTACTGTCATTTATAATTTTTCTAAATAATTAAAAGTTAATTTTCGCAGTTGAACATAAAGCTTTGTATGGAACTCGTATATAATCTGACTTTATTGACTCGTCTTATTTATTAGCCTCGCTCGCAAGCTCGCTCTGCCATAAACCAGACTCGTCAATAAAGTCTTAGATTATATACTTGTTGCATAAACTACTATTCCGAGGTTGCAAATTGAAAAGTACTTTCAATAATATTAGACAAATATAATTTGAGATTTGCAACTCTTTTGCAATATTTTGGATATGCGAAATTGGAATTATATACAAGATGTTATCAATTTAACAAAGTTCCGGAGGTATGAAAAGGTTGCAAATTCAAAGTACAGTCTGTACCTGTGTAACGAACACTTGCAACCATGTTCGAAAACTTTTGCATTTTGTTGACACCCCTTTGTTAGAAAATTCACCGCCCCGAGTAATAAAGAAATAAAAAAAAATATTTCCGTTCCTCAAAAATTTATGCAAATTGGCATGTAGGTTCAGGACTGTATTATAAGTATAACATAAAGTTTGCATAACTTTTGGAATTTTGTACGAATAATTACAACAAAATTTGCTAATTATTTAATTAAAATCGAGGTTCTGTTTAGCAAAAAGGTTGCAAACTCAATGGAAGATTTGTAATAGGCCACTTAACATTTGTCCAAGTTTGCATAACTTTTGTAATTTTGTACAAAAATATATTGCAAATTGTTGGTTTTTCAATTTTTGACAATGTTCCGGTCATCCAGACGGGTTGCAAATTTAAACTTAATATTATTTTAGCGTTTTCAAACTTTTGGAATTTTATGTACCTTTTTTTTTAATGACTGGCCTAAAGTATACGATATAATTAACAAGTAAAGACGGTTTCCATATTCTGATTATTTCAGTTGCATTAACCAAAGATGAAGATCCTGTTATAGAGACACCTCTAGGAAAAATCCGAGGAGAATTAAAATTGTCTCATAAAGGTAAACCATTTCGATCATTTGAAGGAATACCATACGCAAAGCCTCCAATCGGCAATTTACGATTCCGAGTAAGTAAATAGTATCTACTTAATAAATAAAATGTTAGGAAGACCAAAAAAACATTTTTAGGAACCTCAACCAAATGATCCTTGGGATGGTGTGTGGGAAGCCAAAACTTTGTACAGTTGTTTGCAACATAACTTTGTTAAAGATGATGAGACGTTTGGTAAGATTTTAAGATTTTGATTATTGAAAAATAATTATAGTGAATCTTGAAATTATGAGTAAAATTTGAAGTATTACTGTGAATCGGTTCGAAGTAAAACTTAAAAATAGAAAACCTATCTAGTTTTGTAAGTTGATTATTATAATTCTAACAATTTAAAGAAATAGCACTTCTTTATTTCTTCGACTGCTCCATCTGGCGATACTCTCGTATCCTTGCTAACCGCATTATCACCTGTAATTGCCGATCAGCAATTAGTTGAGTAATTCCCAACGAATTCTTCTTGTAGGTGCGGAAGATTGTCTTTATATAAACGTATACGTCCCTGGAGACACATTTAAGCAAAACGAAACTTACGATGTTATTGTTAATATTCATGGTGGTGGCTTCCTCTTCAGTAGTGGTCACGAATTTGGACGACCCGAATATATAATCGACAGAAACGTGATTCTGGTTACATTCAACTACCGCCTTGGAGCTTTAGGTAAAATTTCCTCACATATATATAAACATGCAACTAATTTTATTCTAGGATTTTTGAGCACTGGTGATGAAGTTATCTCAGGCAACAATGGTCTCAAAGACCAAACACTCGCTCTTAAATGGGTTCAATCAAATATACACAGTTTTGGTGGTCGGAAAAACTCCATAACTTTGACAGGCTTCTCAGCGGGTGCTGCCAGCGTACATTTACATTATTTTTCCCCTCTGTCCAAAGGTCTTTTCCATCGAGGTTTAGGGCAGAGTGGCACAGCAATAAGTCAATTGCTTCTGGTAAAGGAGCCTTTAAAAAATGCAAAGGTTCTAGCGGAGGCAGTTGGTTGCCCAACCAATAATAATCAAATATTAGCAGAGTGCCTTATGCAAAAACCAGCTATACAAATTTTAGAAAAATCGGAAACAGCTCAATTTCGCCCAGTTATAGAAAAAGACAGTCAAGGTTCGTTTTTAACTGATGATCCGATACAAATAGTTAAGCAGAAACGTGTGTATGATGTACCATTGATTCTTTCGAATACCGCAAATGAAAATTTGGCTCTTATACTTAAAATACAAAATAATATACCCCTTGAAGTATTAAATGCTCATTGGGGAGATATTATAACATCTTTTATAAATGAAGGAGATGACGAAATTAAGAAACGAGCTAACGAAATTAAAGAATTCTATTTTGGAAAAGGAGTGGAAGTAAATGAAAATAACTTTGATAAGTTCATTAAGGTATTGATTTGTTTCTGTACTTAAGTAACGATTGTGGTAAATAGAAGATATTTCAGATGACTTCCGATGCTATGTTCGTAGCGGGTACTCAATTGTCCCTGAAGTTGCAAGCTGCAGCTACTAAATCACCTGTTTATTATTATTATTTCAATTATACAGGAAGCATAAGTTTTACACAACTTATTCGACCAGATAGACCATATCAAGGTAAAATAACTTAGTTTATTTTTATTTTTCGTGTAACTTCAACAGTATCATATTATTTAATTTTTATTTTAGGAGTAAGTCATGGAGATGACATAGTACACATTTTCCCTCATATTGTTCCAAATCCTCCCTCTGAAACCGATTTGAAGATGACAGATGTGCTTCTGGACATGTTGGAATCTTATGCTAAAACCAAGTAAGAAATAAGTACTAAGAGGAATAGTATCTTATTTTGATAATATTGCAAAATTTTAGCGTACCTAAAATTAAAGACATTGACTGGAAACCTAGTAAGTTCACGGAACAACTGGATTACTTGTTAATTAATAGCCCAAGTGATATAAAAATGGAATCAACACATGATTTGGGGAACTTTAAGTTTTGGAAGGAAATTGGACTGTACAATAACGAATAAATTATGCATATCATCATTCACATATTATGTAAATCGGAAGAAAAATAAAAAATATTTTATTTAAAAATTGTAGTTGTACAAGTTCCTTAGCATAATTTAGTCCGGGAAAATTAGACTTTAACATGGAAAAAATTTGTAATAGGCTGAATTTTTGCATACACCTTAGTATTATGGTCCTCAATAATGTGTAAAAGTTCCCCATTGACTTGATTGCCGCGGGCTGAGTTACGCGAGGTCAAATGTGGCAAAAAACAGTTTTTTGCAAATATCTCGAGAACGGCGATCTTTATGAAAAAAAAAATATAAGGCTAATTTGTAGCTGAGGCGATTTGCTATATAAACTTATTCGGAACTTTTTTTTTTAGAGGCAATCGTTCATGAGATATAGCGTTTCAAAGAACCATGAACGTAGAGGACTTACTTCACTACGACGAACAACGTCTGATCTTAGGATATAATGATGGATAATGAATTATTATTCAATAGGTACATTTATGGCATTTTTAATTTATTAGTGAATGTATTTATTTGTGCATTTATTATACAGTGAGGCCGATTGTTCCGTCACCAAAGCTTGGACGACGAAAGGCGATGGATCGATGTCTTTATCGATCTTCTTGTTATCGATATCAAAAGGTTCGATGTCCATACAAGTTTGGCCATGAGATTGGCTACAAACTACAGAATAGTACAATCCTTCTTTTCGACATCCACAATTGGAAGCACAGCCTTTCTTGCACTTACAAATACTGTATTGAGTAATACATCAGGAGCAGCTTGGAGCAGGGCTGTAACTGTCTATAAGATATTATTTTGTAGTAGCTCACCCCCAGTTCTGAGGATGAAGTTCCCCATTTCCTATACATATTTGTACTTGGTAATATGCCCGATAGAAGTACTGGTAAGCAGCGGCAGAGGTTGGAGGAACCGTAGACAATTGCATAGCTTTATTAAATTTTTTTTAAACGATTGAATGAATTTGAAATATCGCAATTCATAAGTCTTGTTTTTTGCTTGATTTGTAGAAGGAAACGTAGGCCATTCTCAAAAATATTATTCAGAGCACTGTTAGCTGTTGTAAATACTCCAACATAATTGATCATGTCATTACTCTTTTCAAACTGTTTGAAGATATTCAATTTGCCTTTACGAAATAGAGCAGAAGTTGTATCACAGCCAGTAATTGCATGGAGAAATAAAATGTGGTTTTGGATACGAGGCTGAATTTTTGATTTTTCGATTCCATTTTCGCTTTACCAAGCTTCTGAAAATACAATATTATGTTCTGAGGAGCTCGTGCAATCAATATATGGGCATCCAATCCACATTCTCGCCAACAATAATAGCAGTATGTATTCGTATCCGACTGTTCTATCGCTGTTTCTGTGATCAGAACATCAGCATCATTTTTTGCTTGCTTCACGATGATATTAGCAGGTTCGAATCTTTCAGACAACATGGAAATGAATCGACTTTTGTTGTTTTTATTACTAAGAAATTATTGTTGACTGGTTGGCACTGTTATTGATGCGGATGAAGAAACTGTATAGCACGACGACGCTGCTCTGAAGCTTTGATATTTTTTCTTTAATCATTATAACCGTCGAGTACAATTGTCTTTCCTCGTCCAAACTTCGGTATCCGAAACTGAAGTAAGTCCTCTAAGTCCGAATAAGTTTTTATAGCAAATCGCCTCAGGTACAAATTAGCTTTTTATATTTTTTTTAATAAAGATCACCGTTCTCAAGATATTTGCAAGAAACTGTTTTTCGCGACCTTTGACCTCGTGTAACTCGGCCCGCGGCAATCAAATCGATGGGGAACTTTCACACATTATTGAGGGCCATAATACTAAGGTGCATGCAAAAATTGAGCCTGTTACAAATTTTTTCCAACTCAGCCCTTTTTTTCGTTTATTTTTTCTGGACTAAATTATAGTGTTTCAGAAAACTCCAGCATTTTTCATACTCTGCCTCCAAAAACTTTGCTGGAGTGAATGGTTCGATTGAGTTTGGTATCTTTCCCTCAGCTTTGAAAAGATTGCTTGGATCGCCACTGCTTACGCAAGATGATGGTAAATTTCTTCCAAATTTTCGAGAACATAGAATAGTGATGTTCAGCTGGTTTATTATTGAAATTTTGCATCATTGTTATCACACATAATTATTAATTGATGGAATGGAAGAGTACATTTGTACAATCCAAAAGCGAGCTACCCGTATAATGAAGGAACAATGCAACTCTACTTCCTGCAAGCCCTTTTTTATAAGTATAAATAGTTTAAGTGCACCCTCGATAAACATATTGGTGTCTGTTCTCACTTCTCTTTGTATACTTATAAAAATAAAACACGGTAGGTACGAGTGTTTTTAGCATCATTATTTAGATTTCACTTAAATTTATTTGCCTTTGTTTGTTAAATTGTGAAGGGACGTAGAAGAACAAATTACTGAACTTCTAATATGCAATTAGTATACGAGGTGTGTTCAAAAAGTATCGCGAATTTTGTGTTTTTTCAAAAATTATTTATTTATTCATGAATATCTATTTTGTCCCCTTCAAAGTAATCCCCATGAGATATTATACACTTGTGCCAACGGTTTTTCCAATCTTCGAAGCACTTCAAAAAATCATTTTTTTTAATCTTGTTCAGCTCCTCCTACGATGCCGTCTTTATCTCGTCAAGCGTAGCGTAACGTCGTCCTTTCATGGGCCTCTTCAGTTTAGGGAACAAGAAAAAGTCACAGGGGGCCAGATCTGGGGAATACGGTGGCTGCGGCATCATTAGTGTGTTGTTTTTGGCCAAAAAGTCGCGCACAAGCAACGATGTGTGAGCAGGGGCGTTATCGTGGTGCAAAAGTCAATTTTTGTTCTTCCACAAATCCGGGCGTTTCTGGCGGATTGCTTCGTGCAAATTGCGCATAACTTGCAGGTAATATTCCTTATTGACCGTTCTTCCCTGTGGCAAGAACTCATGATGCACCACGCCCCTGCAATCGAAAAAAACTGTCAGCAAAACTTTCACATTCGACCGAACTTGGCGCGCTTTTTTCGGTCTTGGTTCGTGCGGCAGCTTCCATTGAGATGATTGAGCTTTGGTTTCCACGTCATAACCATAAACCCACGATTCGTCACCAGTTATGACCCTCTGGAGCAAATTTGGGTCGTCGCGGACAGAGTTTAACATCTCATTAGCAATGTTCATGCGATGCTGTTTTTGGTCGCAATTGAGCAATTTTGGTACGAATTTCGCGGCGACCCGTCTCATGCCCAAATCATTGATAAAAATCGAATGGCACGAGCCAATCGATATGTTTAGGTCCTCAGCAACTTCTCTAACGGTGATTCGACGATTGGCCAATACCATTTTCTCCACTTCATTAATTTTTTCGTCTGTTGTTGAAGTGCTCGGGCGTCCGGCACGCTCTTCGTCGTTCACATCTTCTCGGCCTTCTGAGAAGATTTTGTACCACCGATAAACGTTGCTTCGGTCCAAGGTAGCTTCTCCGTATGCCACAGTCAACATTCGGAATGCATCCGCGCACTTAATTTCGTTTTTCACACAAAATTTGATACAGGTTCTTTGATCCATTTTTTTGAATAGGTAAAAATCGAAGACGATCCAAAACATGTGCAAGCAAAGCAGCTGTCAACAATTAAGTGAACATTCAAAATGGCCGAGCTTGTCGGCATAAGTGAGAGACATGAGTACCAACATAACGCCACAAAAAAATCGAAATTCGAATATACGTAACCCGCGAAAATTCAAAATTCGCGATACTTTTTGAACACACCTCGTACTTAATATTACCAGTTTTTCTATAAGTATAGACTTGAAAATGATTCACTATACCGAAACTATTTATTTTATGCGAACAATATACAGGGTGATTCACATCTTATCGAAAAAATTACTGATATGTACAACGCATCCACACAAGTAGCATATCACAAAAAGAAATTTAAAACACCTTTAAAATCATTAAAACCACTTGGAATCTCCGCCTATGGAAAACTAGTCGACTGTACTTACATACCTGCTGCTACAACAGAGATCAAAGTTTTGTCCGCTGTCCTCTAAGCTCGTCGAATCCAATTTTGTCACAAAAGCTCCTTCTTCTTGTCGTTCTTGGGGGTGTAGACGGGAGACAGCAACTTCGATGCTGGATATGCTAGGGGTGCATTTGGATATTATGTACAGGGTGTCCCGGAAAAAGTGGGAAATCTCTCGGATTCAGATAGGGCATGAAAAAATAAGATGACAAGTTCCTATAAAACTTTTTCCTACAGGCCCTCCCTACGAAGATATGTAGCCCTGAAGAGCGTCGCTGGAAATCGTTTTTTTAAATAACTTTTAAAGTACTTAATAAAATTTTATAAAAAGTTAATATGATGGACACTACTAAGGACCTCTTGAAATAATGTCCTTGACACATATCTAGCTTGTTTAGTTTACCAGGGCCAGACTAAGCTTTACAACTTAATGCTTAAACTTTTAACACTCTGTGTGAAAAAGACTTAAAACAACAAAATCAGGTAGCTTGAACCTTAGACTAAAGAAAAGCTACTCTTCTTTATTGTCGATAAAGTAGACCGTTTTCGAGAAAAAGAATAATAAACGAATTCCTGTTTTATTAAGTCATAAAAAAAGTTTCATTCCGAAAAAAAATCAAAGTTTAAAAAACGCCTGTAGGAAATTTTTTTATAGGAACTTGTCATCTTATTTTTTCATGCCCTATCTGAATCCGACAGATTTCCCACTTTTTCCGGGACACCCTGTATAGTATACGTCATACTGTAGATTGTCACTTGTCGGGCGCACTGCGTCATATTAATATGAGGATTGTGTTCCATAATTTCTAAAAATTGGTGTGTTTTGAAAGGATTCACCATAAATTAATACCATATCAAGTTTATTGTGTATGATCAGGAACTTAGCCAGGGTTGATTCTTTTGTGAAAATTAAAGAGTATTTCGCCTTAAACTACATGTAACAATAATATATATAAAAATATCAAATTATTTAATACATTGAAATCACATCTCCTCTTACGCGCTAAAGACATTGTTCCCTTTACAGTCGTCATCTAAGTTTAATGAGTTCAAGCAGCATATTACTAATAATTTTTCAGGGCCGATATTTTAGAATTTTATTATAATTTTTTTTGATATCCTCTCCAAATATCATATTTGATAAAATGTTAATCACCCTGTATATAAAATATAAGTTGTAGAGTCCATTCATCCCCAGTATTCCGCATCCTTCACCCTAAATCTGCTCCAGTCTATGCCTAATATCCTTGTCTCGTAATAAGAAGGTGATACTATTCAAAACATGATTTAAAAATCGAACGTGGAAGATACTGATTTGAATCTTGTGCCAAAACAGTCGAAACGGCAGTGTTACCACATGTAGCTTTTGAAAAAATTTCAATAACTCATAGGCTACCTACCATCATAGATAGAACCACAAAACATTCAAGGCTAAAACAATTGAAGTGAATGAATTGTAGTGGATACCTTGTTTATATTAATGGAAGATGAATTAAATAATACTCCGTCTCGGAAGCAATCATTTAATGCATTTATTCAATCACGTCTACTCTCTTATCATACATGTTGACGTTCTTATCACTACTGAACCTCCTCGTAATCAATAATCGTTATCTATTTTATACAAGATTTATTCAAATATTTTTTTTTAATTAGAGGTCAACATAATAATGAGTTTTGTGCCACCATGCGTAAAATTATCAAGCTTGGAAATTAAACATGTATCCATAACTGTTGTTTAGATTTCAGTGCTAAATTTTAGGTTACAGATTTTTTAAAACACAATTAAATATGAAGATGTACAATTTGTTTATATTTTTCTTGTGTATAAGTGAAATTGTTTTAACGGTATATACCTACATCATAACTTGTACAATATAAATATTTTAAAATGCATTTAAATTATTAGGTGAGATCTATTTCTGAGATAGTGCAGTTACCAAATGGAAAAATTAAGGGTGAAATTTTTGTTACTGAAAAGAATACGACGTACTATTCGTTTCGAGGAGTACCATATGCTTCGTCCCCTGTAGGAAAATTGAGATTTCAGGTGTGTAATGTCAAATTTTCTGTAACCAAAATACATATTTAATTTTCTTATTTAGCCACCAGCTGAGCCAAGGAATTGGTCAGATGTTTTAAATGCTACATCCGACAACACAATTTGCTATCAAACATCTATGGGCAAGCAGCGTGTCAAAGATGGATTAGAAGAGAGCGAAGATTGCCTCTATTTGAATATTTACGTTCCAAAGGTAAATCGTTAAAATATTTGAGGTTTGTTTTTGTTATTTTAAACGGAACACTCTGTATATTTAAAAAAAATCGTTCTTCAATAAGTTCTAAGCATAAAAATATGAAGATTTTGTTATATTTAATATACAGGGTCCGTCAAAACCCTGGCATTCTTCTATAAATTCGTTAGGTTTGGAAATAGAAAAAAATTTTAAAGACAAAAGTTGTTAGAAATTTACTGCTCCATAACCTAAAATTATTTCCATTTATACAGGGTGTTTAATTACGGCTGGACAGCTACTTACTGCGTTATTTTAAATGGAACACCCTGTATATTAATAGATTTTCAGATTCTACACGTAATTTTAGATGAAAAAGTGTGAAGGTTTCATATTTTTAAAATGAACGGTTTTCGAGATATTTACACTTTTAAAAAAGAATTCACAAAATTAGAGATTTCAAAAAACGCGTTTATTTTAGTTATACTATGTAGTTTTTTAAAAATTATTTCAAAGTTCTAAAAAGTAAGGCCTAGTGAATATTGTGATACAAAAATCTGAAATTTATAGCATACAGGGTGTTTGCAATTGACCGTCAGTTTCCATTGACTTCAAACAACGAAAACTCTATTTTTTCAAATGTGTATATTTCTGACGTATGTTGTAGAGATTTAAATTCTCTATGTCGACATTTTCTCTTCTCTACTCTCTCCATTAAATAGAAAAGCAGTATTGAAATAGTAGTTTAATAAACAAGAGTGTTAATAAGAGCGTTAATGAGTCGAGATTATTAATCGCCGATTAACACTCATGTTGATTACAATATTTTTTTGTCGATCGCTCTTTATTAGAATGAAAATAATCTAATTTTGTTCCATGGCAAAATCCAAATTCTGACATAATATGCAATAAGTCAAAATACCACTGACATAATTAATTAATTTCGGCAGGTGTCAGTTCCAAATGCATGTTTCAATAATATAATATATTGTTGGTTATCTAGCAAATTTCATAATCTCAACAATGTTTTTAATGTGCATGTATGCATTAAACTGAGTTATTAATACACTCCTTTTATTACATTAACTAGATCTTTAATAAACGATCGACAAAAAAAAAAACATTTTTGGCATTTTGTTCAGCAAACGGAGTATACGAGTAGTTATCTACAACCTTAAAATGACAGAATAAAGCATTTTTTATTTCCATCGCAATCTAAATTCAATAAATAGAATAGAATTTCCCGTACGAAATAAATTATTTGAAATATCTCCTAAAATATTAAGTTTAGGTATAGAGAATACTTTATAAAAAAGGTAGAGAATTTAAATCTCTACAACCTACGTCAGAAATATACAGGGGGTTCCATTTGAAAAAATAGAGTTTTCGTTGTTTGATGTCAATGGAAACTGACGGTCAATTGCAAACACCCTGTATACTATAAATTTCAGATTTTTGTATCACAATATTCCCTAGACCTTACTTTTTAGAACTCCGAAATAATTTTTTTAAAACTACAAAGTATAACCAAAATAAACGTGTTTTTTGAAATCTCTAATTTTGTGAATTTTCTTTTTAAAGTGTAAATATCTCGAAAACCGTTCATTTTAAAAATATAAAACCTTCACACTTTTTCATCTAAAATTACATGTAGAATCTGAAAATCTAATAATATACATGGTGTTCCATTTAAAATAACGAAGTAAGTAGCTGTCCAGCCGTAATTAAACACCCTGTATAAATGGAAATAATTTTAGGTTATGAAGCAGTAAATTTCTGACAACTTTTGTCTTTAAAATTTTTTTCTATTTCCAAATCTAACGAATTTATAGAAGAATGCCAGGGTTTTGACGGACCCTGTATATTTGAATAAGATTCCAAAAATTTAAACACATGCAGAGTGTTCAATTTAAAATGACAAAGTTGGCGAACGCCTAGCGAAAACTAAATACTCTGTATAGTTGAAAATACTTTCATCTTATGCATATTTCATAATAAAACTTATTTTTCTTTTGATAATTTTTCACTAGGATTAATAGTAAAAAAGATGTGGAAGGCATTAGGCGAACACCCTGTACATATTTCTCAATAATTTTAGAGCACGGACGCGAAGAATTTACCAGTCTTGTTGTGGATCTTTGGAGGAGGTTACGTAGAAGGTCACGCATCTCATTTACTGTATGGTCCTGACTATTTCATTGACCAGCAAGTGATTTTCGTGTCTTTTAATTATCGACTGGGAGTATTTGGTATGAAAATTATATTTCTCTGTGTATGTGATTTTTTTTACTGTTCATTCAGGTTTTCTTTCTACTGGCGATAATGTACTACCTGGAAATATGGGCCTTAAGGATCAAGTAAAAGCTTTGAAATGGGTCAATAAGAACATACACTTATTTGGTGGAAGTAAAAATAAAATCACTATTTTTGGGGAAAGTGCTGGAGGGTCGTCAGTATTATACCACTTACTTAGTGCTCAATCTAGAGGTATGGTTTATTAAAAGAGCAAAGAGCTTTATCTACCCTATAAAATTTCTAGATTTGTTTAGAGCAGCAATTTCCAATAGTGGTACCGTACTAAACCCTTGGAATTTACAGAGAAATCCTAAGAAATACGCCCTAAAAACTGCAGGATATATAGATAACTCCTACAATCACATCAACAAAACTTCCGAGGAAATAAAGAATCTTTTACTATCTACATCTGCTGAAGATTTAGCTGATGCAGCAAACAAAGTTATGACCGAGGTGAAATTTGACTTGATTCTTAGCTACCACAATTATCTTAATAAATTTTTACTAGCAAACTGTTGATAATATGCAACTGCTAACTGGTTTTTACTACACCCCAGTTCTGGAAGCACCTTCTCCAGATGCATTTATTAGTACTCCTATGTATGAAGCACTAGCTGCCGGAAAAATAAATAAAGTTCCAATATTAATGGGATTTAATTCGGAGGAAGGACTTGCAGTTGCGAAGGGTAAGTTCTTTTGCTATTGCTTATGTAGCCAGCAAAATACTTTTCAAATTCGAAATTCAAATTAATGAAAAGGTATTATGAACTTTTAAAATATGTTTAATTACTTTTCTGTCAGAAATATTCTAAATTTATTTACCGATCCTTACCTATAGGGGAACTAGGTACGTAAAGTTTGGACTCCACGTGTTTTTCATCTATATTGATATTTTAGGGTCTAACTTTCTTCTGTCAAAGTATTGTTTTTTTTATGTAGTTTTTGATGCAACATTAGTATGATTAGACGTACCTACTGCTCATTGTTGAGCTGAACACCGAGTGAAAAACTCGTAAAAAAGTGATATACCATTTTGCCGACTATTTTTTATAATATTGGGCTTATATCGAATATCGATACAAAAATGAACAGAATTTTTTTTCGTTTTTCAATGCAACTGTCCATATATCATGTTTATGATGGGAATTCGTCAATTATTGAAACTGTTATTATGTTTTTATATGTAATTTTTAATGCTTTTAGGGCAAGTTTCGTCATGTCAAAATATAAATGAAAAACAGGTAAAACAACAAGAATCACCATCAGCTTCTGGAGCTGTTGATTGTCATGCTCCTATTGCTGCTAATGCTTTAAATAAATAAAGATTGAATAAACATTCAAAATTCGTTGTTTTCACTACATTTTAGGGCTTTTTGGAAGAAAATTTGGGAGTGACCAACCTTTACGCATTTTTTTTTGCCAAAAGTACTGCTTCTGAAAAGCTCTTAATTTTTTTTGTAGCGGCACAATACAATACAATAAGTCTTTATTTCAAAAAGAACACAATTACATGTAAAATAATTTCAAGAGAAAAAATACAAGCAATATGCTGAATGAAACAGATGTCAAGGTGAAGAGAAAAAAAATTAAATACATTAAACGTTTCATTAAGAATTTAAGAATTCTCCAATACAATATGGTTCAAGAGAAATCAAATACGATGATAGTTCTTTTTTTAATTTTTTTACTTGTGTACACTCTCTTATACAGGGATATTCACCGAAACCGTTGGTTAGACGTTTTAAAAGATTTAATTAATATTTTTTTCTGAAAATTGATTTATAGCCTAAATAGTATAAGATCTCTTTATTTAAAATATTTTCAAGTTTCTACGACTTCTGTTTGTACCGGAAGCAGAGCCTAACTTCGTTTTTTTAAATGGAACACCCTGTATATTATTACATTTTTAAATTCTACATTCAATTATAATAACATTTTGTTAAAACAATTTTTCTCCAAAACATTTCGTTTAATAATTACAGGAGGATTTTTTTTTAAATGTCCAAAAATGGGCTAACTTTAAAATTTTATTTTCTAGCCGTCTAATATTCAAATGGAAATGCGGTTTTGACAAGATGTTGACAAAAGTGTACTACTTGCAATTTGTTCATTGCAACATCTCAATGTGCTACAGGGGGTTTATAATTTAGGTGCCATTCAGAAAAAAATCAAAACGGCAAAACTCATTTTTTTCAAATGGAACACACTGTATATCGATACAAATTTGGATTATTCATTCAATTTAAAGATAATTTTGTTAAATAAACTATACACCAAACTCTTGCCGTTTTCGTGAAATATCAATTTTTATGGTACTTACACTTAATATTATGATTAACAAGAGAAGTTTTTTTTTAATTAATTTTTTATTAATGATTAATGTAACGATATTGTTTAAGATGCTTTACTGACAACATCGATTGCTTGATCCAATAATCGAATTGTTTGGCATAATTTTCAATATTACCAAAGAAACGAAATTTCACGAAAACAGCAAGAGTTGGGTATAAAGTTTATTCAATCAAATTACCTTTAATTTGAATGAATAATCCAAATTTGTATCGATATACAGGGTGTTCCATTTGAAAAAAATGAGTTATTCATTTTTGATTTTTTTCTAAATGGCACCTAAATTATAAACCCCCTGTAGAACATTGAGCTGTTGCAATGAAGAAATTGCAAGTAGTACACTTTTGTTAACATTTTGCCAAAACCGCATTTCAATTTGAATATTAGATGCTAGAAAATAAAATTTTAAAATTAGCCCATTTTTGGACATTTTTTAAAATATCATCCTGTAATTATTAAACGAAATGCTTTAGAGAAAAATTGTTTTAACAAAATGTTATTATAATTGAATGTAGAATTGAAAAATGTAATAATATACAGGGTGTTCCATTTAAAAAAACGAAGTTAGGGTCTACTTCCGGTATAACCGGAAGTCGTAGAAACTTGAAAATATTTTAAATAAAGAGATCATATGCTATTTAGGGCACAACCCAATTTTCAGAAAAAAATATTAACTACATCTTTTAAAACGTCTAACCAACGGTTTCGGTGAATATCCCTGTATATAATGGCAATTTGTTATAAAACTTAATACTGGTATAGCATGCACCTTTTTATGTTAACGTTAGTCTATGTTTTGGAAATGTTAGTTCAGATGTTCTAGTCTCATATTTATGGTTTGACATGCTTTCAGCATATAGCTAACTCTTTTTGAATAAAAATATTAAGCATGCTTGTATATACAAAGCAGGTAAAGTTAATACATTGTAGTTCTTAAAATGTCCCCTGCATGACTCGAAATATTTTAGATTTAATATTATTTTAAGAACTCTTTTCTGTATTATAAATATCGTATTAATGTCGCCGCTACCCCAAAACATAATTCCATACGTTGCTACTGACACAAAATTTGAAAAATATATTATCTTTAATATCTTCCGATTAACATAGCTAGATATTATTCTCATACTGTAACATACACTATTTAACTTTTCTGACAAACTCTTAATCTGCATATTCCAATTTAAGGAATCTTCAATATGCAGCCCCAAGAATTTTGAAAATGTTGTTAAAGCTACTTGTGTGTTGTTAATATTAATACTATGCGGAGTATCAAATTCTGCTTGAGGTGTTTTAAAGAGAATAATATTTGTCTTGCTGTGATTTAAAACTAATTTATTCATTGTAAACCATTTTCTAACATTACTAAACATGTTGTTAGCTTCATCTCTCAGTGCGGGATAATTTAATGCTGTTACTAGCAAATTTGTATCGTCGGTGCATAGGAAGTAATAGCTTGATTTTTATTTTCAAGATCTTTAGTCAAATCATTACCATAGATAATAAACAATAAAGGACCAGTCATATTCCCTTGAGGGATTCCCACACTCATGGTCCTAATATGCGATTCATACTCTCGGGAATTCACAGTAACGACAACTCTCTGTATTTTTTCTGACAGATACGATCCAAACCATCGTAATACAGACCCTCTTACTCCATACCTTTCCAGCTTCTCCAGTAAAATACCGTGATCCAGAGATTCGTATGCCTTAGATAGATCCAAGAAGAACCCCAAAGACAAACACCTATTTTCAAGGGCACTTAATACTTTTTGGATAAAGTGAAAAACTGCCGTTTGAGTTGATCTTGCTTTCATATATCCGTGTTGTACTTCACTGAAAAGTCCACAAGACAGCATAAATTCTGTTAACCCATTACACACAACCATTTCAAATATTTTTGAAAAACATGGTAGTAGAGTTATTGGTATATAATTTTCCATTTGAGTAGAATCTCCCTTTTTTAATAAGGGCTTTATAAGAGACAATTTTAATTTACTTGGAAAGATGGAAAATTTTAAAGAATTATTTATGATATAGCATAACTGGTCCTTTATAACCTCTATGCAACATTTAACTAGGTTATTAAATATTTCATCATACCCACTGCTAGACTTGTTCTTAAGATTACTTACAATTAACAAAATTTCACTAGGGACTACTGGTTTAAAAAACATTGACTTTTCATTTGATGTTACATTGCAAGTAAATGGAATATCTTCTAATTGTAATAATGTGTCTTGTATACTACTTACTAAGTGATTATTATAATCATTTGCAATGTCTAATGGTTTTCCCGGTATTTGAATGTCTTTACTGGTATTTCGTTTACCCTTTTAATATCATTAACAACATCCCAGGTACTTTTCGATTTATTATCTGATAATAATATTTTATTTTCATAATATCTAGAGCGACTTTTTACAAGTAATTTATTATATTCTTTTTTTAATAAGTTATATGCCGGTTTGAATTTATTATTTACCCTCGAAATTACCAAAAAAATGTCCAATTTACTTTTTAATTCTTTAACTTCCAAGTAGTTATAAAATTTGGATTTTTTATTATTACCAGATAACATAATTATTTTAATTAACAGGAAAACATTCATTAAAGATATGAAAGAAATTTTCACTAAAAACATTCCATTGTTCATCAACGTTGCTTTCATCCACTTTTTTTAAGTTTTCCCATCCTGCAGATTCTAATTTATTTGTAAATACTGTTTTATTTTCGTCAGAAAAATTTCTTTTGTAAATATATTCTTTTTGAGAAGTTTTGTTTATAGAAAATAAAATTTTCTGTGCTGTGTGATCTGAAATCAATGACTGCAATACCTTCGTTTCATGCCAGTATTTGTAATCTGTAAAAATATTATCTATACAAGTGCCTACCATACCAGTAATTCTTGTGTACTCCTGTATTTCTGGATAAAGGCCATATGAATTCATCATTGAACAAACATGATATTTTGATTTACTTGAACCTAAAAAATCTATATTAAAATCCCCTAAAATAAATATATACTTATATACATTTTCATCAAACAAAATTGACAATATATTCTCAATCGCCTGCAAAAATAATTAAATATCACCATTTGGCGGTCTGTATATTGATATTACAACAATACTATGTCGACCCAATGCAACCTCGGCTCCAGAACATTCAAAGTGATGACCAATCACTAAATTATTGATGTCTTTTCTGATTTTACATTGAATATCAGAGCGTGCATAAATTGCAGAACCTCCATGTGAACCTTGTTTTCTACAAAAACTCGAAATTAGCTGAAAATCACTAAGTTTGTACATAGGCAACTGTGTTTTAGATTTCCAGTGTTCTGATACACATAATAGCACACACTCACTGTGATTTTTTAAAAACATTTGTAAAGCATCTACCGAATTTCCAATTGGTAGGTCGATAGTTGCTGCTATAGCTTTTGCTTTAATATCTGGTGGGGTACTCGAACTATCTGATTCAGATAGAAATATTTGAAAACAGTGATTCAGATCGTTTCTTTAAATTTTTTTTGGAAACTTTAAAAAAAGTTAGAACGAAATACGTTCATAATTATATTGTAAACCAATGCTAAAGAATAAAAAAATATCTTATTTTTTTGTATATGAAACTAAAATTTTTTTTGTTAAGAGATACAAAAGTGACTTTGTGACTATAAAACAATAATTTAATACTAAATATCTTTTTCAGATGAAGAATATTTTAAGAAAGTTTTAAAAGCTTGGGATAATGATGTAAAATTGTTAGTTCCTATAAGCATGAATTTGAAAAATGACACCCAAAAAGCTCATGTGGGCAATGATATAAAACGACTCTATTGTGGAAATACCTCTTTTGTACAGAATATCAGCTGTGGAATAAGAGTAAGTAAATACCAACTGCCTATTCAGATCTGTGTTACAGGAAATCCGATATTCTATAATCTATAGAATACCTAGGCATTCTAAATAATGTCTAAAATCAGTAAGCAAGATACAGAAAATAGAATATTTCGTACTTTAGCTAGACATCTCGAAATATCACAACAGTTTTCCCTACTACAACGTCGACACATTTTTATTCGTAAAAATAAAACTTTTTTAAAACTTTACCTAAACATATTTTGGGATTGTATACAATACCTTCGTCATTCTACAGAAAGATTAGGAAAAGTGTGAAACATCTTGAAAAATCACTGAGATTTCGCATACTCAAAAAACATCGGGTGTTTTATACAACATGTACCAATTGTACCTAGATATTCTAATATTTTATACTTTTCCGGTAACAACTAGTAACTGCTATTTTTTTCACCATAACCCAGTTGATGATCTACTATTCTTAGCCATTGTAATTGAAGGTCCAGTTATTCTTTCGTGTGCTTCATGATTACTCTTTCGTTCTTGAATATATTCCTTTCATCTGATCATCTTACATTCATTTGCCAAAATATAGTTACTATTATAATTAATAATAAAAAATAAATAAATAACTGGCAATTATATACCATGACATAAAAATAAATTAGTTTTTTAGTGATGCTTCTATGATAAAATGCGTTTTGAAAACTGCTCAGTTAATTCAATTACAATCAAGTCCTGTTTATTTATATAAATTTTCCCACTATGGTCCACTAGGGCAGCTAAACTTGACGATTCCAGGTATTTACTGAGCAATTTTAATGCACACGACGTAGCAATAATTTGGAAAATTTATATTACAGGAACTGAAAAAGTACAACATTTTGCAGATATTTTTTACCTGTTTAAAGTAGCGAATATCAATTTACAAAACTACCCAAAATCAGATGTGACAACTCATAAAAGGCTGTTAAAAATGTGGACCAACTTTATCAAAACTTTGTAATAAAATTCAATTCAATTACTTAATTTGAATGTTTTTTTATATGTACTTATATATTTTTTTTATTAGAAATCCTACACCAGAAAAAGATGATCTTCTAGAAAACGTTACATGGCCGACTGTGGGAGATGATCCTAACAGTGTTTTAAGATATTTGGATATAGAAGAACATTTAATAGTTGGAACAAATCCAAGAAACGATACGTATCCAGAATGGGAAAACTTCTTTGCTAAGTACGGATATCGTCCATATAGTACCTTCTAAGTACAGTAAGACCAATTCATATAGTCAGATATGTGAAGAAAATTTTGCTAAAGAATTTATAAGAAAATAAAATCAACTCATTTGATATTAAATATTTTCGTTTGTATTTTATCCTCGTCATTACATGTTGCTTATTGAAAAAAAATTACCGAGATGTAACGTGTGATTCATTAAATTTCCATTCTGAGTTGGCGGTGGAAAAAAAAATCATGTCTTTGATTACACCTCATTTCTTTAAATGTTAGGTTTTCTGGTTGACGTTTGAAACTGACAGCAACAGATGAATCAATTCGGCGCGTACGTTCAAATTCCAAGGCTTACCTAGAATAGAAATTTAAAGATTCGCACGTTACAAATATAGCAATAAAAATATATTAAAAAATACCTTTTAAATAATTAATAGCACTTGCTATCTACGCCTATGGAAAATTGGTCGACTATACTTACATACCTGCTGCTGTTGCAGATATTGAATTTTGGTCCGCCAACCTATGGATTGCACGCCATATTCAATTTTCAATTTTGTCGCAAAAGTTCCTTCTTGTTGTTCTTGGAAGTATAGATTGGCGACAGCAGCTTCGATGCTGGAGATGATAGGCGTGCATTCGGGTATTCAGGGTATTCTTATAGTATACATACCTACTAGGGATTGGTACTTGTCGGACGAGCTACCTAGTATACAAGGATTTTATTCAACAACGTCTACAGTAAAGTGCATTGTATGTGCTCAGGACCCAAGGCAGATGTTTCAGGGTTGATTCTTTTGTGAACAACAAACAACAATTTTTATGCACAGTCCTACGTTGTAATTTATTTAATCCCATAACGTAAAAATTAAAGTGTACCTACTTCATAAAGTTTCCGTTATCTTGTAATAAATACATGGGTCAGAATAGGTAAAAGTATCGTATTATTTTATACATTGAAATCAAATCACATCTGACGTGCGCGCTCAAGGCACTGCTTCTTTTAACAGTCGTCCGTCTATGTGGAGTTCAATCAACATATTACTAATAATGTTTTTCACTCCCGATCTATTACGATTTTATTATATTTTTTTATATCCACTTCAAATATCAACGTGCACATATCCTTAAATTTTTTGAATAAGTTATGAGTCACCCTGTATAGAGGCAAAAACATAACAAGTATAATATTAGAATTATACCAAAAGGACTGACGACATAAATCTATCACATTTAAATTATTAATGGGTCTTATACAACGTTTTTGTATTTTGAATAATTCATCAATATCTATAGGAAGAATGTCCGGAGAAGATAATTCCATATTTCATTTGTTGATATAGTTATTTGCATAACATTATGTAGTCCAGGAAAAATAGACGAAAAAAAAAAGGCTGAGTTGGAAAAAGATTGTAACAGGCTGAATTTTTGCATGCACTTTAGTATTATAGCCCTCAACAATGTGTGAAAGTTCCCCATCGATTGGATGGCTGCTAACTGAGTTACTCGAGGTCAAAGGTCGTGATAAACAGTTTTTTGCAAAAATCTCGAGAACGGCGACCTTTATTGAAAAAAATATAGAGAGCTAATTTGTAGCTGAGTCATTTGCTATAAAAACTTATTAAGAAGTTTTTTTGTAGGGGCAATCGTTCACGAGATATAGCGTGTCAAAAACCAAGAACGTAGAGGACTTACTTCACTACGAAGAATAACGACTGATCTTGGGATATAATGTTGGATAATGAATTATTATTCAATATGTATATTTATGACGTTTTTTATTTATTTGTACATTTATTGCATTTATTTGGACATTTATGATACAGTAATTAACTTTCTTCAGTTTCGGAGAGCGATTGTTCCGTCACCAAAGTTTGGACGAGGAAAGACGATTGATCGATGTCGTTATCGATCTCCTCGTTATCAATATTAAAATTTTCCATGTTCATACATGTTTGGCCATTACATTGGCTACAAACTACAGAAAAGTTCAATCCTGCTTTCCGACATCCATAATTGGAACCACAGCCTTTCTTGCACTTACAAAACACTGTATTGAGTAATGCATCAGGAGAGGCTTGGAGCAGAGTTGTAACTGGCTCTAAAATATTATTTTGTAGTACCCATCCCCAGTCCTGATGATCAATTTTTCCATTCCAATTGTGGATGTCGGCGGAAAGCAGAATTGAACTGTTCTGTAGTTTGTAGTCAATGTAATGGCCAAACATGTATGAACATGGAAATTTTTAATATTGATAACGAGGAAATCGATAACGACATCGATCCATTGTCTTTCCTAGTCCAAATTTTGGTGACGGAACAATCGCTCTCCGAAACTGAAGAAAGTTAATTACTGTATCATAAATGCCCAAATAAATGCAATAAATGCACAAATAAATAAATAACGCCATAAATATACATATTGAATAATAATTCATTATCCAACTTTCATATCCTAAGATCAGTCGTTATTCTTCGTAGTGAAGTAAGTCCTCTACGTTCATAGTTTTTGAAACGCTATATCTCGTGAACGATTACCCCTACAAAAAAACTTCTTAATAAGTTTTTATAGCAAATGCCTCAGCTATAATACTAAGATGCATGCAAAAATTCAGCCTGTAACAATTTTTTTCCATGTTAAAGTCTATTTTTCCTGGACTAATGTCGCTATAAGGATTTCTTCGACAGTGGTTCAGTGGCAGAACTCTCAAATTTAACTGTGTCTAACACAAAATAAGCAAGCGTTGGCGTTCAGAAGTATTACAGGGGGGCTCAAAACAGCCCTAAATGGAGGCCCCACTGGAAGAAGAACCCCTGCACCTGACAGTCAAACCAAAGGCTGCGAAAGCAAGGCAGCGATTAAAGGCCTTAGGACTTTGATAAGAGGGGACAAGGCACACAAAGATAAACGTACAGACCCTGGTGGGGCAGGCCTACGTTCGGGACTCCCTATAAGGTTATTATAACCTGAAGAGAGTATTGGACCGAGACGGGCCACCCCTTTATCCCCCCGAGCGGAGACATCTGCTATACTGATGGCTCCAGGAAGGGGGGCGAGAAGCGGGGCAGGAGTGTACGGATGTGCGGACAACATCAAATTCAGCATCCCCCTGAGCAAGTACGCCGCGGTTTTCCACATTCCCAGGCAGAGATTAAGGCCATCCTGGGAAGTGCACGGGCCGCGACATTGCTAAGTAATGGAAAAAGACGAATTGCTATCTACTCAGATAGTAGAGGGGTTCTCGCCTCACACAATTACACCAAGGCTGGTGGAGGAATGCCAAACAGCCTTGACGGAGCTAGCACGGAATAATAGAGTCTCCTTGGTCTGGCTCGCTGGCCATATGGACATAAAGGGAAATGAAGAGGCAGATCGCCTAGCGAGGGAAGTCGCTCGGCGACTCCCAGGAGAACCAGCGATGTATGTACATTCCTGTCGCTAGCCTATGTGAGGGACTCCATCTAAAGATGGATTCAGAACGAACATGAAAAGTTCTGGTCAAGAAAGGAATGTTGGCAGACAAAGTACCTACTGGACAATAAGCTAACAAGAGCCAGTGCAACCGAAATCCAATACACTGGGCTATTTACTGGTCACGTTGGTCTGAGATACCTACCATTTCTCAAAGATGGGACACGAGGTGAACCCAGGATGCAGGGTATTTGGCGGAGACGACGAAATTCCAATGCACGTCCTTGCAAAGTGCGAGGCATTAACACGTCTAAAATGGAGCTACTGGGGAACAGCGCCACTGGACCTAGAGGTTTTAAAGGACTCCTCCACTGGCTCCACTCAAAATCATGTACTGGAAATAAGAAGTCGATAAAAATAATCGAGATCACAGAGGACTCACAAGAACATGTGACACGAGCCGGGACTGGCATGCCAAGACCGAATCGCGCTCTTGGCGACCCAGTCATCTTATAAATAAATAAATAAATAAATAAACCCAAAATAAGTGTCGAAAAGTGCAGTAACAGAATATTTTTTGTTGTTCTAAATATGAAGAATATTATTAACTGCTTAATTCCGTTGATAATCCTTTCAAGAATCCGAAGTGATACATTATTCTTTGCTAGAAAGTCTGTATTAGTCTTTTTTCAATTACTTACCTACTTAATTGCACCCTTTTTTAAAAAGTGCTTTTCCAATAGTTAGTTTCATTTTTCGTGGGAAAATGGAAAAATATACAAAACAATATTCAAAAATATTAAAGAGCGGAATACCAATAATATACGCACTTTGTTTTCTAATAAAAGTATACAGGTTGTTTCAAATTCGCTTCTCACTACAGGGATCTCAGAAACGGTAAGAGATACAGCTTTGGTTAAATTGGGGCAAAGTTGCGTAATAATGTGGCCATAGGCGGATTAACCAGTAAGCAATAGAAGCTAGCGCTTGGGGCGCCAAAATTTGAGGGGCGCAAAATTCCCTGCATTTTTTTTAAAATAATGTACTTTTAAATAATTATTTGATCATATTTCATAAAATAGAAAAAATCTCAAAAAATGTTAAAACATATCTCCGCAAGTCTGAAAAGTCGGAATATAAGTTGCAGAATCGAGTACCGAGCGCTTTTATTAGGATGTAAATAAAAACAACATTCGCCTACCGAGAAACAATAAAGCGGTCGGCGAAAAGATAAATAAGGGGGGGCGCAAATTTTGGTTCAGCTTGGGGCGCAATATACCCTTGATCCGCCTCTGAATGTGGCCAATAATAAGTCGTTCAGAAATCGAAAATATCTTTTTGTGCCTCAGGTTGGCATTAGTCATTTTGCATTCGTATAAATCGGCTGGAAACTCATGTTTTGCCGGGCTAGACCGGCAAAAACTAGGAATTTTTAGTTTATCGATTGGCATCATTAAAATCATAAAGAAAATTTGTATTTTCCATAGAAACGGATTATTATTTCTGTCATTCGGCTACTACTGTCAGTGTCAATTTTAAGTATCGCGTGTTACCAATATAAAAAAAAAAATCCCTAATACCAAATATTTAAACAAATATTTTGTAAATTTTATTTATTTAAATAAACTTCGGCACAAAAAATAGTGTGTATTACACGCCTTGAAACTGTTTTGCGAGTACTCGTAGTTGCGGGCCTCGGCCTACGGCCTCTGCTCGCAAACCCTGCTCGCAAACCCTACTCGCACTCGCAAAACTCTAGTTGCAAGGCTAGTTATATAAATTACTATTTTTTGTCGATCGTTTATTAAAGATCTAGTTAATGTAATATATATAATAGTGTATTAATAACTCAGTTTAATGCATACATGCACATTAAAAACATTGTTGAGATTATGAGATTTGCTAGGTAACCAACAATATATTATATTATTGAAACATGCATTTGGAACTGACACCTGCCGAAATTAATTAATTATGTCAGTGGTATTTTGACTTATTGCATATTATGTCAGAATTTGGATTTTGCCATGGAACAAAATTAGACTATTTTCATTCTAATAAAGAGCGATCGACAAAAAAATATTGTAATCAACATGAGTGTTAATCGGCGATTAATAATCTCGACTCATTAACGCGCTCGCTGCGCTCACGCGTTAAAATCGTTTCGATTATTAATCGCTCTTATTAACACTCTTGTTTATTAAACTACTATTTTTCTACGAAAATGCGGAATGACGTTTCTTCTGACAAGATAATCGAACTTGAAAGTAGGCTTTTGAAAAACTAGTACTTGAAAATTAGTGCGGAAATTTTTTTCCGCACACATTTGTTAAATTTTCCACACGCCAACAAAAACATTAAGAAGTACTTACATTTAGTTATAATTGTAACATTTATTTAATATCTAACAACTGGAGGAGTGCACATTAGTTCATCGCTTTCGCTTTAGTTTTGAAACTCCATGTTTATATTCACGTAATTTGATTTCAAAAGCAAAATTATTTCGATGACAGGACACAATTTATAAACTGTCAACAGCTATGAGCTTTCAGTTCTATGACAACAAACTCACTTGATGTTTTTTTTAATTAGAAAAAGATTTACAAATAATTTTATTTTTTACGAATTCCACGTTTTCGTAGAAAAAATCGTATGTAACACGCTTGCGGAAATGGCCCATGACAATACTCGTGTGATTGCAGCACTCGCTATCGCTCGCGTTGCAAATTTCACACTCGTATTGTTATGATGCGTTTTCCGCACTTGTATTACAATATACTATTGTAGTTCTGGAGATTTTAGGAAAAAACCAAATTTTTGCCTTTTCGTTTTTATTTTTTTCTGCTCTTATTTTTCAAGATATCGAAAAACCAAAATCACTTTGCCATGGGCACTTTTTGTGCTTTATAAGATGACGTTAAAATTTTCCTTGTGCGACGTTTCGTTTTTCCGCTGACGTCATCAACTCATTTTTTTAAATACGGCCCTGTATTTTTTTTCATCGTTTTAAGTAGCATTTTTTATGTTCTAGAAAATGGCGTTTTCATTTTTTCCATACGACGTTTCGTTCTTGTGTAATCATCGGGTCATTTTTTGAATACCTACGGCACTGGATTTTTTTTACAATTTCATCAGTATTTTTTTCATTGTACAGCCCATCATCAGTATTGACGATTTCATAAGTGTTTATTTTATAAAATTATTAAAAAAATTAATTCCATCCTTATTATTACTACTAACAATAAATGGTTAGGTAGTTTGATTTATTATAAAAGGAAAATTATTATTATTAAAGTTTACCAAAATGTGTGGATATGAGGAAGTGAGGAAAATACTGATGAAAATGTAAAAAAAATCCAGTGCCTTATTTAAAAAATGATCTGATGATGATTGCACAAGAACGAAACATCGTATGGAAAAAATGTAAACGCCATTTTCTAGAACTTAAAAAATGCTACTTAAAACGATGAAAAATATCCAGAACTACAAAAGATATTTTCGATTTCTTAATGGCTTATTATTGGCCACATTATTACGCAACTTTGCCCCAATTTAACCAAAGCTGTATCTCTTACCGTTTCTGAGATCCCTGTAGTGAGAAGCGAATTTGAAACAGCCTATTTCGTCCCAGCAATACGATTTTTTATTCTTGAGACTCAGAATTGCAGCATAAATCTCATTTTTCTACTCCCACACTTTAATTGATTTATTAGACATTTTTTACTACCTGTACTGTAATGAGATTCATTACGATACAAGTTTATAACCAATAGAAATGCAACATAGGTACAGCAATAGTCCGTCATTATCAAATATTGCCATGAACATCTGACAGATTTAAAATTTAAAAATTGATAGTTCATTCTGACTTTCTGATATTTCTGAGTTTATGATAAAGTTACTATAATATTTATTTTCTTATTTTTCATTATTTTGACTAGTCGTAGAAAAAATAGTGTATGCAATTCACATTTAATGGCTATTAACACACTCGTACTCATTACGACACTCATCCACCATCCACGGCTAGTGTTGTAATTCTCATACTCGTGTCTTAATAGCTATCATTAAATGCTCATTGCATAATATACTAAATATTTCATCACAGGGATTTCGAAACATGCGATTTCTAATATAGGTCTTATTCCTTTATCTTTACTTTACACCATAATCTGATGTCTCAAATTCAAAGAGTCTGTAACATTTACTTACAAAATAATTGTTAAATACACTCTGGCTACAAAAACCTCGGCGGCCGCTTTTCCAACTATTAACAACGAGATATCCTTGTTAATAAATGTGTCTGTTCTTACATAAATTTCATACCAGTCACAACTAATCAAATTGTCAGAATATAGTCAGCAAACCGTTTTCTCACAATTTGATTGGTTTGAATTTAAATAGGAACAAACTAACGTTGTCTAATTTCCGAGTGTAGTACTGTGTGAACCGACCTTTCGATTTTTCAAGGGCGCTAAACAACTATCGCCAACTTCACGTAGGCTAACAAAACAACAATCTGTGGTCCAAAGTTCAGAATGTATTAGTTTTATGGTTCAAAAGTTCGTTTTAGGAACTCGTATCAAACGGTGCTTGAACTTTTTAATAAAAATATTAACATTTTAATATGTTTGCAATTAGAACTATAAGAACAATTTTGACAAGGTCTGTACAAGGTAAGTTGTTTTTAAATTAAAACAATCTTGTGTGTAGTACTTACTATAAGTAATTTTTTTGTATTTTTAGAAAATAAAAGTGCGTTGAATACAGTTATGAAAATGTCCTCTCAGGCTCAAGAGAAACCACAAGTTAATTATGCAACGTTATCAGTTACTGTTCCTAAAGAATATGTGTATCATGTGGAGCTAAATAGACCAGACAACCTTAATGCTATGAACAAGTCTATGTGGTTGTAAGTATTAAAAAATCGACCTTTGTACAGGGTGTACAACTAAGAAAGGTCGCTGGCTGTATCTCAGAAACTATTTATCGTACAGCCTTCGGAAAAAAATATTTATAGTAAAAGAAATCGCTGGAAATTATTTTCAAGTTTCTAGCTTCGCTAGGGGGCGTACCTGCCATGGCAAATGATAAAATCATGATTTTCTCCAAATTATAGGCAATTAAGGTAACTCAAAAATAACTTTATTGGAAAGCTGAAACAATTATACACAATTTTGGTCTAACACTTTTTGCTCTAGCTCATCAAATAAGGGTGGGAGGAGAGGGTGAATTCTTCTGTACGAAAATGCTTATAACTTCTGTTTAACTTTATAGAATTTGGCAAACTTAGTATCGTTTGAAAGAACTTTTCTTGCTTCAAACGATGTTCGATAAGAGAAGTTGTTTTGATTCATATATTTGTTGTTAGGTGGCGCTTTTTGAAAACTTATTAATTTTATCAATTTTTCTTGAAAAATTTAAAGGGACTCATATATATTTTTTAACATTATTAAAATTAGTATAAAATATCGAAAATATTAGTGAAAACCGCAGATCCATATCTTTTTTCGTTCAGGAAATATGGGCAAAATAGTTTTTACATGATTCACAACACGTATTATTGTTATCACAAGTCGTTTTGCGAATTTAAGTGGTAGGCTTTGGAACAAAAAAAATGCAATTAGCCCTATATTCGCAAAACGACTTGTGATAACAATAATACGGGTTGTGAATCGTGTAAAAACTATTTTGTCCATATTCCTTGAACGAAAAAAGATATGGATCTGCGGTTTTCACTAATATTTTCGATATTTTATACTAATTTTAATAATGTTAAAAAATATTTGAGTCCATTTAAATTTTTCAAGAAAAATCGATAAAATTAATAAGTTTTCAAAAAACGCCACCTAGCAACAAATATATGAATCAAAACAACTTCTCTTATCGAACATCGTTTGAAGCAAGAAAAGTTCTTTTAAACGATACTAAGTTTGCCAAATTCTATAAGGTTAAACAGAAGTTATAAGCATTTTCGTACAGAAGAATTCACCCTCTCCTCCCACCCTTATTTGATGAGCTAGAGCAAAAAGTTTTAAACCAAAATTGTGTATAATTGTTTCCGCTTTCCAATAAAGTTATTTTTGAGTTACCTTAATTGCCTATAATTTGGAGAAAATCATGATTTTATCATTTTCCATGGCAGGTACGCCCCCTAGCGGCGAAGCTAGAAACTTGAAAATAATTTCCAGCGATTTCTTTTGGCCACTTTTACTATAAATATTTTTTTCCGAAGGCTGTACGATAAATAGTTTCTGAGATACAGCCGGCGACCATTCTTAGTTGTACACCCTGTACCTTACGATGTGGATATACCTTTCCTTATTCTAGGGACATAGGAAAATGTTTCGAGGATTTAAATTCAAATGAAGACTGCAGAGTGATTGTGTTATCAGGTGCCGGTAAACTATTTTGTGCAGGTAGGAAATAATTAGTGAAAATCAAACCGAAATCGTGTATTGACATTACACCATTGCACTCAGGTATTGACTTCAAAGACCTAATGAAACTGGCACCCGAAGTGTCAGCCCAAGAAGATGTAGCAAGGAAAGCAAAAATTTTCTATCGGGTACTAACAACATACCAGAAAAGCATAACTTGGCTCGAGTTATGCAGAAAGCCGGTATTAGCTGCAATTCATTCAGCATGCATAGGCGGAGGGATAAACCTAGTCACTGCCGCCGATATGCGATATTGTACTAAAGACGCATGGTTCCAAGTGAAGGAAGTCGAGTTGGGCATGGCAGCAGATGTGGGGGTTCTACAACGACTACCCCATGTAATTGGCTCTGATAGTTTGGCCAGAGAACTATGCTACACTGCAAGGAAAATGCCTGCTAGTGAGGCTTTGAGCTCAGGACTTGTTTCCAAAGTTTTCGAAAATAAGGAAACGTAGGTTTTTAGTTTAACTACCAAAATTTTTACTTTCTTATAAGAAATAATAATGAAGTATAGTAATCGTGATTTTTTTTCTTAGTATGATAAATGAAGTTGTACAAATTGCGGAAGACATTGCGAAGAAAAGTCCAGTTGCGGTGCAAGGGACTAAGTTTAGTATGGTTTATGCTAGGGATCATACAGTGCAAGAAGGACTAGATCAAATGGTGAGTTATTTCGCATAATGAACAGTGATTTTATTTAATTTTTATAGGCGTTGTGGAACCAACTTATGCTGCAAAGTGAAGATTTTGCTACAGCCACGATGGCGCTTATTTCTAAGCAAAAAGATATCACATTTTCTAAGTTATAAATTAAGGGAATTTTATGGGTGTCCGATATTATATTAAATAAAACTGTATTATTTTATATTGTTTACTTTATACTTTAATAAAATTCACTCAACTATAATAATCCGGGAGCTAGTGAATTTTTTGGTACTAATTTTTCCAGTCGCAAACATTGATACGATCGTTCAGTTAGTGATGATTCTAATCAACTAAATCTGAATCTGGCAAAATTTTTCCGATGGGGTCATAGGTGGAAAATACAAATGAGTTGGACTTATTTTTCCAGTTATGAATCTTTTTGATTTACTAAAGTAGATCATAAGACTTACAGAAAAAGCAGTCTGGCGGCTTACCTCCCGTTGTGGAAAGTAGTCTGGCTGAACTGTTTCTATAAATCCGCTGATCGGAAAATCAGATCGATTTCTCGGATACGTTACACTTATTTTTACGGTTTTGAAACTTATTATACAAATTGATATTATCATGGAATATAAACTGCTGGCCAATTGAAACGTACCAAGCGAATTTTTAGGTTGAATTTAAAGTCAAATATTTTGAAAAGGAAAAAAGATATCAACATGAGGTTTTCAGGATTCAAAAGATAATTTAATTGCGAAAACAATAGTGTGACCCGATTTTTTTACTTTGAAGTACGTTACTATCTACAGGGTATGAAAGAAAGTCGTCTTTTTTCTCAAACTTTATACCTACCGGAATTCCACAAAGAAAATTTTATATTTTTTTCATGTCAATTTGGCGGCACCTTGAAATTTACAAAAATAAAATATTATTGCACTTATTTTCCCGGTACTGAAAATTTTTCACATGATAGTCTGTACTATAATACAACGAAAAAAACCAATCTGGCTATTATTTTCAATCACCAAAGTCTCGCCAGACTCTAAATAGTACGTGCTTAATTCGTTATGCTCTCAAGTTCTTAAAAACTTTTTGGGTACTAGGCCTGAAAATTTTGAATTATAATAAATAAATAAACTCTTAAGAGGGTTCCGTACTCGACAATACGCCAAAGTAGTGGAATGTGAAATTACGAAAATATAAAGATGCAAATTACACCCAAAGTAGAGAGAAATTAGAGGAGAATACGACCAAGGAAAATTATTTGATTTTCTTACACTATCTTGCCATATCACTTTATTTTTAGAGGATTGATAAGAATTACAATCCTTTTATTTCAAGTTTTGTGGTGGTGGGGAAAATTTTATTTTGTTTCTCGAAAAGTAAGCAAGATAGACAGAAAATGCAAGAGACAAAAAAATTGTATTTTTATTTGCTCAATCTGAAAATAATATCAAACTTATAAAAAAGCAGTGGCGTGCTCAAATTTTTCTTTAATATATCTAGTTAGTATGTCCCGGCGTCGCCCCTGAAATAATTACATTCAATCTAATTAGATCAAATGAAGCACTTTACTTGTCACTAAAAACTTGCCAAGTTTTATCAAAGTCGGCCAAGTAGTCTTTGAGATACATATTTGAAAAGAAAAGATTTTTTTTTTATTAACTTTAACACGCTGTATATCGAAAACGAGGCTTTGAAACATACATGTTCATATGAACTTTTCTTTTTATTTTTGCGAGTTCTATCATCTGTTAAATTTTCCCGGTTAAAACCTGAGACACCCTTTATGATAAGGTAGGTACAGGGTGGACAAAATTCGATGTTTTTATAGGGTAACTTTTAAACCATAAGAAATATTGAAAATCTGACCGCGCATCGTAGAGCTCTTTTTTTGACAAACCCTTGATGGCGAAATCAAAATTTAGCGATCGTCGTTTGTTTTCGAGTTATGGACAAAAATTCGATTTCTTGAGATTTCGATTTATGTCTATATTTCGGTTGTTTGTGAATTTAGAGAAATGGCGTTTGCACGTTCTTAAGGCACTTTTTTGAGGAGAATGCAATGGCGTTAACAGATTTTGAAAATGTTTTTTTATTTTTAGGTTATGACATACATTTTTATTTTTTTTATATGGAAGTCATAGTGGGCTGTCACTTTATTGAAAAGAGCATTTTTTTCTCTTTTCAAATATATATAATATGTAGGGTCTATTCCTTCAATTTCTTCTTAAAAAATCTAAATTTTTGGAATTAATAATATGTATTTCGCATATTTATCGCAGTAGACGAATGTCATGATGAGAACCCTCGGTGCGCCATTGAGATCCAAAATCAGGGTTGGTTTGGTTTTAGTTTTTGGTGTGCCTTAATAAAAAATCAAGTTTTGGCATATAAGATTTATGAGGGAAATCTAACTGGTGAACGGTACTACTAATATTTAAATGAGAAAATTGTTGATGAATATTTGGACAATTCATTGTTCAGCGATAGAAGTCAGTACTTCTTACAACACGATGGTGCACCACCTCAAAATACGAGATCAGCTAGAGAATTGCTTAACTCAAAATTCAGATATAATTGGTTTGTTACCAATGGGTCAGTTAGATGACCAGCAAGGTCGCCTGATTTGACACCTTTGGGGACATATTAAAGATAATTCATATAAAACTAAAAGTAGAAATACAGAAGAACTCAAAGCCAAGTTTACACATTGTCTTAACTCCGTGTCAAATATTTACATTTCGAATGCGCACAGAAGTGTCATAAAAAGTGTATTGCAGTTAATAGACGTAATTTTGAACTTTTTCTTTGAGTTGTTTTATATAAGTAGATATTAATTTTAGATAGTGTCGTGTTTATATGTATGTCGTTTGTTGTATTTTCATTGTTATTATAAGATTTTTTTAAATTTAATTTCAAAAATTTAGATTTTTTTATTTTTAAGAAGAAATTGAAGGAATAGCCCCTACATATTATATATATTTGAAAAGAGAAAAAAATGCTCTTTTCAATAAAGTGACCGCCCACTATGGCTTCCACATAAAAAAATAAAAATGTATGTCATAACCTAAAAATAAAAAGACATTTTCAAAATCTGTTAACGCCATTACATTCGCATCAAAAAAGTGCCTTAAGAACGTGCAAACGCCATTTCTCTAAATTCACAAACAACCGAAATATAGACTCAAATCGAAATCTCAAAAAATCGAATTTTCGGCCATAACTCGAAAACAAACGACGATCGCTAAAATTTGACTTCACTGTCAAGGGTTTCTCAAAAAAAGAGCTCGACGATGCGCGGTCAGATTTTCAATATCTGTTATGGTTTAAAAGTTACCCTATAAAAACATCGAATTTTGCCCACCCTGTTCAACACAATCATCTGTACAGGGTGCTTCAAAAATACACCAAAATATTTCAGGGGGTGATTCCTGAGATCATCCTAAGAAAAAAGTTCATATGAACATGGGTCCGAAAATGCTTACCCGCTGAGTTAGGTATAGCCCCTTAAATTTGTGAGAAGGTTTTCATTTATTATCTCCGATCTCTGTTCTAGGTAAAATGATGAAATTCACCACATCCACTAATGTTTTTAGGCTTAATAAGATAGAGTATAAATCATTTTGAAATTTTCACCAGGGGGCTGGGGGATTAAAGGATTTTCGAACCCATGTTCATAAGAACTTTTTTTTTTAAATGATCTCGGGAATCACCCCCTGAAATATTTTAGTGTATTTCTTAAACACCCTGTATAATCGAACATATATAGCCTTATGAGCATTAGACGAGTCTGGCAGGACTTTGGTGATCTCGCATTATAGCCAGACTGTGTTTTAAGCTATTATTATAATGCAAACTTTAATCTGACAAATTTTCAGGACTACCAAAATAAATGCAATTATTTTGTTAAATAAATTTAAGTTTTTCACGTGCCAGACATACTTGGTGTGTCAACAGATCAGCCCGACTGTCTTTTTACTAAATTTTAGTACACGACTTGTTAGTAGAAGCATTTTCATTAATGTAAAAATAAGTGCACCGCATTTGTATTTTCAAGGGCATTTTCTGACTCAACCCATCGGAAAACCCCTATACATAATATAGTATATTGTAATACAAGTGCGGAAAACGCATCATGACAATACGAGTGTGAAATTTGCAACGCTTGCGATAGCGAGTGCTGCAATCACACGAGTATTGTCATGGGCCATTTCCACAAGCGTGTTACATACGATTTTTTCTACGAAAACGTGGAATTCGTAAAAAATTAAATTATTTGTAAATCTTTTTATACTTAAAAAAACATCAAGTGAGTTTGTTGTCATAGAACTGAAAGCCCATAGCTGTTGACAGTTTATAAATTGTGTCCTGTCATCGAAATAATTTTGATTTTGAGATCAAATTACGTGAATATAAACATGAAGTTTCAAAACTATAACGAAAGCGATGTGCACTCCTCCGGTTGTTAGATATTAAATAAATGTAACAATTATAACTAAATGTAAGTATTTCTTTATGTTTTTGTTTGCGTGCGGAAAGTTTAAAAAATGTGTGCGGAAAAAAATTTCCACACAAATTTTCCGTACTAGTTTTTCAAAAGCCTACTTTCAAGTTCGATTATCTTGTCAGAAAAAACGTCATTCCGCATTTTCGTAGAAAAATAGTAGTTTAATAAACAAGAGTGTTAATAAGAGCGATTAATAATCGAAACGATTTTAACGCGTGAGCGCAGCGAGCGCGGTAATGAGTCGAGATTATTAATCGCCGATTAACACTCATGTTGATTACAATATTTTTTTGTCGATCGCTCTTTATTAGAATGAAAATAATCTAATTTTGTTCCATGGCAAAATCCAAATTCTGACATAATATGCAATAAGTCAAAATACCACTGACATGTAATTAATTAATTTCGGCAGGTGTCAGTTCCAAATGCATGTTTCAATAATATAATATATTGTTGGTTACCTAGCAAATCTCATAATCTCAACAATGTTTTTAATGTGCATGTATGCATTAAACTGAGTTATTAATACACTCCTTTTATTACATTAACTAGATCTTTAATAAACGATCGACAAAAAAATATTTTTTATTTAGAATCACTAACTGAACAATTCTATCAATGTTTGCTGACTGGAAAAATTAGTGACAAAAAAATTCACTAGCTCCCGGACTATAAGCATTATAGGTACACGGGCGAGCAAAAAATTGAGGCCACATTAAATTTTCTGTTTTAAGCAAGGATTGTTGGTGTGAACGTTTGTGGTGTCCAAAGGGTGTTTCAGCTCTATCAAACCGGATAACCAGAACACCTGGATCATGCAGGGCGAAAAAGAGTCACCACCCAAATAGACAAACGATAGAACAGCTTCTGCGGTTTCGCTGCGAAATCAACTCGAAATTACAGGGTATCTAGGGTTTCTGTTGAAGTTAGAAAAAAACGGATAGCACATTTTTGGGTCAACTTTTTAAGACAAATTGAATGGTGAAAACACGAAATGTCTACCTTCTTTTGTTTTTGAGTTACAAGCAAAAACTGATTTTTTACTGAATTTCTCAAGTCAGTGTATCTCGGTTAATTGAAAAGTTACAAAAAAATACTTTATATGTTTTTTATAGAGATTTTAATTTGAAACAAGAATATATATTCAAATTTTAATTCCGTTCAATTGTTTTTGAGTTATGACATAAAGTTGAATTTTTTTAAATGGAAACCATAGTTGGCTATGGATTCATTAGAAAGGATTTTTTCTCAGATTTCCAAAAATATATAACATCATATATTTATTTTTATAAATAGCGAAATTATTGCATATTTTAGTTTAAAAAAGAATAAATCTATTATAGGTGTGCCGTGATTGATCTGTTTCTGAAACAAATGACTGTCACAGCTAACTTGTTAGGAAAACTAAAAATTACAATAAAAGAAACATTTTATTAAACAAATAATTAAACAAATAATCAAACCAATTTTAAATAGAAACAACGTAACAAAAAATTAAAAATAAAAAAAAATAAAAAAGTTTTCGTAACAAGTTAGCTGAGACAGTCATTTGTTTCACAAACAGATCAATCACGGCATACCTATAATAGAGTTATTCTTTTTTAAACTGAAAATATGCAATAACTTCGTTATTTATAAAAATAAACAGGGTGGGCAAAATTCGATGTTTTTATAGGGTATCTAACTTTTAAACCATAACAGATATTGAAAATCTGACCGCGCATCGTCGAGCTCTTTTTTTGTGAAACCCTTGACGGTGAAGTCAAATTTTAGCGATCGTCGTTTGTTTTCGAGTTATGGCCGAAAATTCGATTTCTTCAGATTTCGATTTATGTCTATAGACATAGACTCTAAATTCACAAACAACCGAAATATATTTCGATTGTTTGTGAATTTAGAGAAATGGCGTTTGCACGCTCTTAAGGCACTTTTTTGAGGAGAATGCAATGACGTTAACAGATTTTGAAAATGTCTTTTTATTTTTAGGTTATGACATACATTTTTATTTTTTTATATGGAAGTCATAGTGGTCTGTCACTTTATTTAAAAGAGCATTTTTTTCTCTTTTCAAATATATATAATATGTAGGGGCTATTCCTTCAATTTCTTCTTGAAAAATAAAAAAATCTAAATTTTTGAAATAAAATTTTAAAAAATCTTATAATAAAAATGAAAATACAACAAACGACATACATATTAACACGACACTATCTAAAATTAATATCTGTATAAAACATCTCAAAGAAAAAGTTCAAAATTACGTCTATTAACTGCAATACACTTTTCATGACACTTCTGTGCGCATTCGAAATGTGAATATTTGACACGGAGTTAAGCATTGCGTAAACTTGGCTTTGAGTTCTTCTGTATTTCTACTTTTAGTTTTATATGAATTATCTTTAATATGTCCCCAAAGGTGTCAAATCAGGCGACCTTGGTGGTCATCTAACTGGCCCATTGGTAACAAACCAAATGTATCTGAATTTTAAGTTAAGCAATTCTCTAGCTGATCTCGTATTATGAAGAACTGACTTCTATCGCTGAACGATAAATTGTCCAAATATTCACCAACAATTTTCTCATTTAAATATTGGTAGTACCGTTCACCAGTTAGATTTCCCTCATAAATTTTATATGCCAAAACTTGATTTTTTATTAAGGCACACCAAACACTAAAACCAAACCAACCCAGATTTTGGATCTCAATGGCGCGCCGATGGTTCTCATCGTGACATTCGTCTACTGCGATAAATATGCATATATCATTATTTCCAAAAATATATATTTTTTGATTTTTTAAGAAATTAAAAGAATAGACCCTACATATTATATATTTGAAAAGAGAAAAAAATACTCTTTTCAATAAAATGACAGTCCACTATGACTTCTATAGAAAAAAATTAAAATGTATGTCATAACCTAAAAATAAAAAAACATTTTCAAAATCTGTTAACGCCATTGCATTCTCCTCAAAAAAGTGCCTTAAGAACGTGCAAACGCCATTTCTCTAAATTCACAAACAACCGAAATATAGACATAAATCGAAATCTCAAGAAATCGAATTTTAGTCCATAACTCAAAAACAAACGACTATCGCTAAATTTTGACTTCGCCATCAAGGGTTTGTCAAAAAAAGAGCTCGACGATGCGCGTTCAGATTTTCAATATCCCTTATGGTTTAAAAGTTATCTTATAAAAACATCGAATTTTGCCCACCCTGTACATGATAGTGAATGGATCGCTTCATGCTGCTGGATTGTCTTTTAGAAGGATGGTTGCAGGTCCACCAATGCAACGCCGGCATCGAACTGTAAGATTGGCTTTTGCTCGAAATCACCTGTCATATAATGATGAGGACTGGTGCAGGGTACTGTTATCTTAGATGAGTCGCGTTTTTGCCTCATTAGATCAGAGAGACGTCGGCGAGTATGGAGAAGACCCGGAGAAAGATACACTCATCCAGTTTGTATTGAAGAGCGACTTCCATTTGGTTGTGAAAAACATCAAAATTTCAATGTGACCTTAATTTTTTGCTCGACAATATATGTATTTTATTTTGTATATGAAAATAATAAACTATTGTAAATTATGTCGGATGTTGTTTATTAATCCAGAAATAGTTTTTTAATTCGTTACCTACTTAATTAATAATTTATTTTTTCAGCATCCGTTAAATAATGCAAAAAAAAATCGAATCGTATTCACTTTAAAAACATAGAACCTCAGTAAATTTATATCCAAACTAAATGAAGAAACGCCTAGATTTTAAATGAGTATTTTTTAAATTAAGAGAAACACCAAGCATTATAAGAATGTGTATAATTTCACTAGGCCTTAATTTATTTAATAAAAATTATACTAATATAATATACATAAGAAAAGGCAGTACTAAATTATCAACTTGATCAGTCTTTGCTTCAACTATCGATCCAACAACGACAGCTACAATCACTCGGACAATTTCCACTTCGCTTAGAAGTCTAATGAAACCTAAAAATCTCACATAAATCACCCACTTACCATCTTTTATTAACATCCAAATTACCTAATGATACTAACACACCAGCTATCAAAAACTGACTCAACACCATCACCACAGTACCTTCAATAGTCTTCTTGGAATCTATAAATGACATCAATAACTTCCACCACTTTAACATACAGGGTGTCCACATAGTGTGTGCGACTTTCATATATTTTACAATTTTTTTAAAGACTCTGTATAGTTAAAAATATTTTTAAGTTAAATGCAGATTTAATAATGAAGCGTATTTTGTACTGAACATTTTTCGTTTAGTTAAATATGGAAGACCCTCGCACTAGATGAACACCCAATATATTTTCTCACCCTTCCAATGATGTTTTCCAAAATGGGATCCAATAACACTCGCACAAGTATCACCAACGCCTATGGCTAGTAGTCCACTTAACAGAGGCAGTAAATTGAATAATGCTGAATCGGTTACATCACATGGTGCTGGATGTATCCATAATGGCAGCGAACATCCTACCAGTAAATAAACAGCAGTCAACGCTAATATTCCAGTGTCTTTCTCGTCACTGAAAACCGCGAAACCGTCTTGTAAATGCATACCAAGTGGCGGCATTTGAAAGTTTCTTAATATCTAAAAGGAATTTTGTGTGAGCTAAAAGTTCAAAGAATCTTTTATTTGGTACTGTAACTGTACCTCTAATGCGAAAAATATTCCAAAAACTACGCCACTGGCTAAATAAAGAATGGAACATCTATACAAAAGTCCTGGTAAATAAACTGCTACCGCGAGTATGTGAAATATTTTTCTTGTGCCAGTTGATGCCTTCTGTCCATGAATCACCTGCTTATTTACAAACACAGTTGCTAAAACTGTACAAAATACCCAATAAATCATTAGTTTTATCTGAAAAGAAAAATAAGTTATATCAAAAATGGATTGAATACCGTTTTACAGGAATATGGAATTAGTCCTTCAGCTAGGGGTCAAAAGGTAGGAAGTAAAAGTGGGATGAGACGACGCAGTGTTTTCTGAAGGTTTTTTGGTCGCTGAATCCGAATCCGTGCGTCGTTTTTTCAATAAAGTGGTGCAAACATAAGTTATTAACAATTTATTGTTTAAAACGCAATAACTCGAAAAGTATAGATTTTACCGAGCATTTTACCAAAAAAAGTTTCAAACAAAAGTTGTTCAAAATAAAAAGACTCTCCGAAAAGGTCATATGATATTTTGTCATAATGTCGCACGGACAAAAGTTATTAACAATTTATTGTTTAAATATTTAAAACGCAATAACTCGAATAGTATACATTTTACCAAAAAAAGTTTCAAACAAAAGTTGTTCAAAATAAAAAGACTCTCCGAAAAGGTCATATGGTATTTTGTCATAAAGTCGCACGGACAAAAGTTATTAACAATTTATTGTTTAAATATTTAAAACGCAATAACTCGAAAATTATACATTTTACCAAAAAAAGTTTCAAACAAAAGTTGTGCAAAATAAAAAGACTCTCCGAATAGGTCATATGGTATTTGGTCATAAAATCGCTCGAACAAATGTTATTAACAATTTATTGTTTAAAACGGAACAAACGAAAAAGCATACATTTTAGGAGTCTTTTCATTTTACACAACTTTTGTTTGAGACTTTTTTTGGAAAAATGTACAATTTTCGAGTTATTGCATTTTAAACAATAAATTGTTAATAACTTTTGTCCGAGCAACTTTATGGACAAAATACCATATGACCTTTTCGGATAGTCTTTTTATTATACATATTTGTAAAGAGAAAAAATGCTCTTTTCAACAAAGTCACAGCCCACCATGACTTCCATATAAAAAAATACAACTTTATGTCATAACCTAAAAATTAAAAAACATTTTCAAAATCTGTTACACGCCATTGCATTCTTCTCAAAAAAATGCCTTAAGAACGTGCAAACGCCATTTTTCTAAATTCACAAACAACCGAAATATAGACATAAATCGAAATCTCAAAAAATCGAATTTTAGTCCATAACTCGAAAACAAACGACGATCGCTAAATTTTGACTACACCATTAAGGGTTTGTCAAAAAAAGAGCTCGACGATGCGTGGTCAGATTTTCAATATCTCTTATGGTTTAAAAGTTACCCTATAAAAACATGGAATTTTGCCCACCCGCCTGTACACTGTATCCCAAATTGCTTGTAATTGCAGGGTATCTCTGTAATTTGTAAAGATAGAACTTTGCGGTTTTCGCGAACCTGTGCCACTTTTTCGTTAAACTTTAAATGCCGCAAACAGAACTATGCTAATTTGTTTTGTTTCTGAGATACAGGGTGAAAACGAAAATTTTCACTTTCTGGGGTGCTGTCATATCTCACACACCGTGTAAGCTAGAAAAAAAGTAAAAATTGTTCTAGATAGATATTTTTGCGTAGAATCCAGTGGCGTACTCGAAAAAAAATTGATTTGCATCGTTTAAGAGATATGACCCAAACTAGGTCTTTTTTAAATGGAACACCCTGTATTTTTTAGTCTCATTAAATTTGTCTATTTTTTCTCATTAAAATGATGTAAACAATAGGCACTTTCAAATTTAATAAATGCCTTAAAACAGCAAAAAACCCAATTATAAGTCAAAAAAATTTAGTTGGCCTTGAAAATCGAGGATAAAGAAATGTTTACAAGCAACATGAGACACTATATTACATAAAAAAAAAATAAGAACGTAAAATATTTTGTTAAGTTTCATTGTTTATTTATATGACCGTTAAAAAAATGTATTTCGATTTTTGTTTCTTTTTACTAAGATAAAATAAAAATAATATTAATGTTAAGAGTTTTTAATTTAATATAGTGTCTCATGTTGCTTGTAAACATTTCTTTATCCCCGATTTTCAAGGCCTACTAAAATTTTTTGACTTAAAATTGGATTTTTTGCTGTTTTAGGGCATTTATTAAATTTGAAAGTGCGAATTATTTACATCATTTTAATGAGAAAAAATAGACAAATTTAATGACACTAAAAAATACAGGGTGTTCCATTTAAAAAACACTTAGTTTGGGTCATATCTCTTAAACGGTGCAAATCAATTTTTTTTCGAGTACGCCACTGGATTCTACGCAAAAATATCTATCTAGAACAGTTTTTACTTTTTTTCTAGCTTACACGGTGTGTGAGATATGACAGCACCCCAGAAAGTAAAAATTTTCGTTTTCACCCTGTATCTCAGAAACAAAACAAGTTAGCTTAGTTTTGTTTGCGGCATTAAAAGTTTAACGAAAAAGTGGCACAGGTTCGCGAAAACCGCAAAGTTCTATCTTTACAAATTACAGAGATACCCTGCAATTACAAGCCATTTGGGACACAGTGTACAAACAACTTCTCCTAATAACGTTTTTTTTTTCTACGGTGCAATTTTTACAGATTTTGTTTGTGCTCATTTTTGTTTAAGGACATGCAGAACCTTTCCACAGTAAAATAAATTTGGTAATTCTAAAGATAAAAAAATTTCCCATGGTGCACACTTTCTGCCGGTCACTGTATGCTTCGATTAATAATAGGTAATGAATAAATGATGAAAAGCTCTAGAATCATTCTGTGAGATCATATATTCATTATGTAATTCGTGTTACATAATTCATCACAACACATTTTACAAATCCAAATCATCAACATATGGGGTGTCTAAAGGTATGTAAACCCTGCCGTTCTTCTTCAGCTTAACTCGTATTGTTTCATTTGGAGTTAAACTTTTTAAACGCTGATAAAACTGATTTATATCTTTTTTTCTAGTAATTCGCTCTGACCTAAAATGCAAGGATATAATTTATAGCAGAAAAATTATTGAAACTTACGAATAGTCCGTTTTCACCAAAACAAGTTCGAAGGCAATCATTATCAATAAGATTAATTTAAAGAAATGCATTATATTTTTGTAGGTTTATTTACAAATACATAATACACTGTCAACACCGGATTTGAAGTTAATAACATTTGAAATAATTGACAGTTAATTGTTATGAACTATTCGATTTATTTACTGTATTATACTGTGTATAATTTAATTTAACTTGTATAATAAAATAATACCGTACAATTATTTTAATCGAATATACTAAGTAAAAGTACCTAAGCAGCTTGAAAACACTTGTTGGTTTAAATAATTTTGTCGTAAGCTGGCCTCTTTCGGTCGCTGTAACTCATAAACTATCGAGCTTTCGAAAAAAATATTTAAGCAAAAGTTGTTGGTAATTTTATTCTCTACAACATTGTCTCTATCTATTTTCACCGTATGACTTACCAAAAGGAAGATATTCGCAAAAAACAAGTGCTAAATACCAATTTTGACACTTTGGGTCGCTGTAATTAGTAAACTATTAACATAATAAGAAATATGTTTAAACAAAAATTGTAGGTAATCGAATTTAGCAAAAGATTGGTAATGGCTATTTTTATCATAAGAACAACTAAAATGGAGATATTAAAAATGTTTCGTCAAGATGCATGTCTTATTATAACCTACCATTTGGATTTTTATATTCGGACCCCCATCCCCATAACACGCAAGAAATAGTTTATAATAAATACGAATTTTAAAAAAAATTGAACCCTCACCGACAAATTTTGGTATAATGAAACTTAATAAATACAATAAAACTTAAAAATGTAATAATTTATATAAATACTAATTAAATATTATAGCTGAGATTGGAAATGACCACCGCGCGAAAGGCGGTGCTAGTGAGTAGGGAACAAACTAACGTTGTCAAGATACAAAAATTTCATTATGACATCTAATAGTATATTTAAGAAGTGGAAATGTTGGTTTTGTCGTACTATGTAATTACGCGAGCGCAACGCCTCATGTACTTTTTGCGTCACAAAAAATATCCAAACTGAAAATTGTGGGAGGATTATTGTAGAGGATATTATCTCTACAACTTTTGTTTAAAGATTTTTTTCATAATTGTAATGAAAATGTATATTTTATTGAAGAAAATCACCCCCTAAAAAGGGCAGTATTTTCCTTATAATTTTTTTTTAAAGAGCTATCAAAATAAGTTTCAAATTGCAAAAGTTTAAAATATTTTTCTGAACAATTTAAAACAAACTGCATTAAAATCCAACCAGTAGAAACCGAGATATAAAAAATCACTTTTATCACGTTACGCACAAGGAAATTTTGTTGGACTTTTGCGGAGCTTCATCAATGACCCTCGACTTGCTCTCAAAAATTTGGCCATCATGTCAATTTTGCGTACTATGGTAATAATATCAACAAATTTTATCGTTGAAATGTGCAAATAGGTTCCAGAAGGAATAAGAAAAAAGGGAAAAGAATTGCGAGATAATTTCTCACCTACAAAATCTAAAAGTGCATACGAAAAAATGTATGTTTAGTTTCAAGGCTGGAAGTTAACGCAGGTATTGTATAGTACGCTTATATTATTCAAAGTAATTTAATTTGTATCGTAGGTGGAGATATTGCTTCTTTAACGAGACATGGAGGGTGGGAATCGTCAAATGTGGCAGATTCTTATACAGGATGACCCAAAATTAGCCTGCCAAAATGTACCAGCTGATTCTACAGAATCTGGAAAAAGACAAATAAAGAGCGAGCAAATAAATTTGTAATCGAGTCATCCATGAACGCGAAATCGTATGTAGTTACTTGAACTGCATTACAATAAAACGTCAGTTGAAAGCTAAAATGGTTCAAGTTGAATACATACGGATTCAAATCCATGGATGACTCGATTACAAATTTATTTGCTCGCTCGATACAAAAAAGTTGAGGTAGTTTTTACTCCCTTCCTATTTGACCCACCCCTGTATAAAAGTTTCAAATTGTTATCACGCTATCTTATTGAGCATATAAAAATTAGCGAATGCCCGAAATTTTATTTTCTTATCTTTACAATTTTCGCAGATATTAAATAAAAACCATCTTCAGGGGAGCACCTTTAAGGGGCTGTAGCTCCCTTAGGAAGCATTTTTCAACCTATGTTTATTGGAACGTTTTGCATTATTTTTGAACGTAGAATCGGCTGGTACATTTTGGCAGGCTAATATTGGGACACTCTGTAGGTATAGTTGCTTGGGCTCGTATACAGGGTTTTCGCGCGAAGTGCTAACTTCGTTATTATTGGAGCTACAAAGTCGGTTAAATTAGTAACCTAGTAACAAACAGAAAAACAATTGACCATCTGATTTTCGAAATATTCACAAAAATAACATTTTTTTAAATGGAACACCCTATATATTTTTGCAGAAATCGATGACAAATTAAATTCTTTACAAAAATTTCCTTCATTTTTTTTATTAAAATTTAACATATTTTGAAAAAAGTTTGCAATTCTTTAAAATCAAGTAGCCATAAAACGGAATAGTAATTTATTAAAACCAAACAATCATAATTTTGAATTTAAGCAAGTTGAAAAAAACTTGAAAAAATTATGGAAATATTATTATTTTATTTAATATTTTTAATATACAGGTGTTTGCGCAAAGTGGTTCACTATTGCTAACTTTGTTATTATTGGAGCTACAAAGTTGGTTAAATTAGCCGACCCACAAAACAATTTCGGTACTAAAATACAGGGTGTTAAAAGTTTGCGTTGTTATTCGTCCTGTATCTTTTTTAAGTATATCTACATAATGGTTTAAGATAAGAAATTATGTTTAGATGTGAACGTAGAATCAGCTGTATTAGAGTGACCCAATCTTTTTGACTACTCGTATTCAGGGTAAATCACAAATTGTCGTTTTAATAGCAAGGAAAATTTTCAAAGTGAAATATCTCGCAAACAGTTGAGTTAATGCAAATCAAACAAGTATACCTTTTTTACTTGTCTTGAGCGTATCTATCATAATTCTTGTTATTTTGTAAAAAAATTCAAACCCCTACAAAAAATATTCAAATAAACCCTAAATCCTCCCCTTCAAGGAAACATAAGTGAGCTCAAATGCACCATAGAAACAGTATAAAATATTAGTGTTAGAAAAAACTAATTAAGTAAATTTATATTGTATAAAATTATTAATTTATAATCAGAGAAGAACTTACAGTTGTAAAATCACCGAGGAGTAACTCCAGCATCCAAAGAACTGGACTTCTTTTCAGCACCACGTGTAATGGTAAAAAAATAACGAATAATAAAACGAATATCACAACGCAGTAAAAACCAACTGGGTTTTTTATATTAAATTTGTAAGTAGCCAATGCTATAATTCCTAAGCCAAGTAATCCAATCTGCAATTAATTGATTTTATTACAACAATTACTGCAAAAATTAAAATACTCACCTGAATAATAGCAGTGGATATTTGATTTGAACTCATATAAACTTTTTGTACATTTGTTAAAGTAATTGTGGCAAAAAATAATAATAAACTTAAAGCTTGAGCCGCGATACTTGCTTCGCCCATTGAAAAACATTTTGGAAATTTTTGTAGAATTAACAGGTATATTTGTAAATAAATTACTGTGCAACTGCCACCAGCGAATAGCGTGAAAAGTAAACCTGCAACAATGAAAAGGCCGTCAAAATGCTTCTCACAACAACGTTTTTAGTTCATATACAGGGTGTCCGGAAATTAGCAGCAAAAAACTCGGGGGGTGATTCTACTTGAAAAATTAATGTGACAAGTTCCTATAACGTTTTTCCGAAAGCTCATTAATATTGGGGTTACAGGGCCTTAAAGATTGTTTTTTTAAATCAATTTTTTCCAGTAACTTTTTTTCTAGTGTACCGATTCGTTTCGAATTTGGCACACTTATCACTAATGTTTATTTGTATTCTTGCACCAAATTTGAGGTAAATCCCCCAGTGTCAAAGAGTCGAAACTGACGTTGACCTTTGGATAAAGACCCAGAACTTTTTTGTTAGGCACTTTTTTTTATCTTTGATGACGCCCGATTAAAGAGCATCGAAAAATCTTCAAAAAAGATCCTCTTGCTGCATCACGATAAAACAAACTACAGCTCATTTTCAAGATTAAACAGAAGCGCGTTTTTCTCGAAAACTACTCGTTTTATCGTTATTCAACAAGAGGATCTTTTTTGAAGATTTTTCGATGCTCTTCAATCGGGCATCATCGAAATTTAGAAAAAAAGTTATTGGAAAAAATTGACTTCAAAAAAAAACGTTGGGGCCTTGTAACCCCAATATTAATGAACTTTCGGAAAAATGTTATAGGAGCTTGTCACATTAACTTTTAGAGTAGAATCACTCCCCGAGTTTTTTGCTCCTAATTTCCGGACACCCTGTATAGTATATAGGTACACATCAGACAGGAAGCGAAATTTAAATACAATTAACTCATATAGTGTTTCATGAGAATGATTAAAAATGTTCACTTCTTATTCATTCCAAGAACAAGCGTTAATAATGGTCAATTAGCAGAACAGTGTTGATGTAATTTCATCTAACCTTTTTCGAAACAGACGTGAATTAACCCGGTGACCAAAATTGCTGCTATTAACGAGCTAACATTAAAAATGTTCAGTTGCTTGTGTTTTGTTAAATTGTACCAAAATATTGCTGATGATACGAGCAGACCCAGTGACAAAACCGCTGCTAATTTGTAAGTAGGTGTTAAAACGGCTGCATGTCTCACTGATGAAGTAATTATAGCCAAGGGCAATAATAACATTAACCAGTACCCGTCGTTGATTTTTGGTCTGAAAATTAACTTTACTTATACCTCGATTGCATGTTGATTAATTGGATATTTTACCTGGTGTGGATGTTATGTGATTTTAGAATATCGTTCATTTTTGTGAAGCAGGCAAAATAGTTTTATCAGAAGTATTGGATGAATTATCATTTTTCTAACCTCAAACACTTGTAATTTGTAGTTGTCAAAAAAAATGCTTCTTCTTCTTTGCGTGACGTAATTAGAAACTCTAAAATTTAACATACATGTTTTAATAATTATCAAAATTTTCCTTGATTTTAGTGTGAATAACCAAAATAACTGAAGAAGTATTGTTTAAACCCAAAACAGTTTGAATTTTGAAAAGAAGGCTTACCACGCGAATATTTTGTGATTAAATTTCCCTACTCTGGGTACTTTTCTTCTACTTCCTCTGTTAACTCAACTAATTTTAGTAAAGTAAAATTGATCGGATGAGCATTGTAGTTTTCAGTCAATGTGAACAATATAGAAGAGAAGAATTGGAAAAACGGAAGAAAATACAGTTTAAATTTTAAAAACGAGAAACCAGGCTTGTCACGCGAATACTGAATTTCCCTGTTCTAAGTACTTTTCTTCTCCTTCCTCTGCTAACCTAACCTAACTTTACTAGTAAAATTGATCAGAGAAATTATAGTAGATTTTAGTAAAATTTCAACAACTAGGAGAATATACAAGACTGTACATATATTTGGTGCAACAGAAAATAATGGGATAGTTTGTCTTGAAACAAAATCATATTTTTTTATCTAGTGCATCTGTTGGATTTTTTTTGAAATGAATGATATAAAAGATTCGGGATTTAAAAGCTACATTGATGAAAATGAGCTTGAGGTACGTATAGATACTGTACAAAAACATTATTATTACAACTTTGTTTCAGTCTATTACTTTGGAAGACTCGCAAAAAACCAAAATTCTGGATGGTAAGAAATAAAACTACCAACTTTCTTTATCACACTTTATTACAATTTTAGGTGAAACTTTAGTATGCGAAGCACAAAAAGTTCTCATGTATGCTCCGTTAAGTGATAAACGAAAGGCAACACTTGGCGTACTCACTATCACTACGTTTAAACTGTCTTTCGTTAGTGCCGAAGACAAAGAAAACGAGAATTGTTACCAGCAGAACTTCTTATTAGGTGTGAATGATGTATGTTTGTCTTCCATAGCCACCATTTACCATTTGAGCGATAGGACAAAGAAAAAGTTGCTTCCAGGACAGAATATAACCGGGAAAATTAAGGACTTACTTATCGTTTGCAAGGTAAGCGAACCAGTTGTAAAGTTCGTATTAAATACTAAATCTTGTTTCATTTCAGAACATGCGAAGTTTTGAATTTAGCTTTAAATTGGGTGATAAGGATAATGGAAAAAATATCGCTAATGCCTTATTGCACCACGCCTATCCCAAAAGGCACACGCTGTTATTCGCATACGATTACAAGTAATTAGTTCACTTGTACTTTTAGTTTTAATTACATGATTGTGTTTTAGGGAGCCATATGTAATGACGAGTGTGCTGAAAGATGTTCGTCTGTTTTTGAGGAAGGATGACTGGAAGCGGGAACTGGAAAGAACAAAGTGCAAGAATTGGCGAATATCGCACGTGAATCAAAATTATCGAACATCACCGTTGTTAAGTGAGGCCTTAATTGTTCCAAATTCTGTTATCGATTCTGTCTTAACACAAGCTGTTGAGCACTTCCGAAATAGATGTTGCCCAGTTTGGGTAAGAAAAATCATGAATGTTTTGACCTTAATATGAAGTATATCTGTACAGGGTGACTCAGTTTTTTGTAACAGGACTTTAACAGTTGATAGAGGACCTTTTTGTAAGAAGAAAATTTCCTATAAACAAGGGTCGTAAAAAGCTTCTGTTTAAAATAATATTATGATATTGCGGCAAAAGACTAAGTACTTGAGTACAAATAGTTTAACATAAAAATCTGTCGTTTAATATTTCCAGTGGCGTAGATATAGGGTTACATATTAGTACTTTTATTGAAAAAAATATTAACCAATTGAAATTTTTTATTTTTTCTTCAAGCGTATGAAAGAGCATTCAATTTTCCTTAAAAAAGACCCTCTTGTCACAAGTCGTCGATAAGATGCATCGTTTTGAAGATAAACAGAAATGTTTGTTACAAGTCAGAAATTTATTTAATACTAAGTACTTATGACAAATTTAATATAAATCGTGAAAAACATAAAACAACTAATAAATAACGATAATAACAAATAAGCCCATTTACAATTTAAAGTAATTGCACAAAATATGTCGCGTACACCCTTTCTTTTAACAATCCTCATACAAAAAATCTAAGGGTGTCAGATCTGGGGATCGTGGAGGCTATGTAAATGGCCCCCACGACCAAGCCATCTCCCTGGAAAGCTGTTGTCCAACCAGTTCCTTACATTTCTCCCAAAATGAGCTGGACAACCATCAAGTTAAAACCAAGCCATCCTTCTTAAATTTAACGGAATTTCTTCCCACATATAGCCATGCTCTGCTTCTAAAAATTGCATACAAGTTTGGGCATTAACACCTGGTGGTAAAAAATAGGGCCCAAACAAATGATTGTTGTAATGTCCATTCCAAATGTTTACACTGATGTCGTTGATGAAAGTTTCTTGGTCGAATGGCATGAGACATGTACCAACACGTTTTTTTTTGCTTTTCACGACTTGTATTAAATTTCTCATAGGTACCTAGTATTAAAAAAATGTCTGACTAGTTACAAACATTTCTGTTTATCTTTATCCTTTGCCGCAATATCATAATTTTATTTTAAAAAGGTATTTTTATATTAAAGAAAAAGTAAAATAAAAAAACGTATTTCAACACTCTGTATCTCACAAACGAAGCTTTCTACGACCCATGTTTATAGGAAATTTTCTTCTTAAAAAGGTCCTCTATCAAATGTTAAAGTCCTGCTACAAAAAACTGACTCACATTGTCCCATTTTCGACACTTTTAGGGGTATTGGCGTTATTATGAAAGATAGAGTGTTGCGGTTTTCACCTTCCTGTCCTACTTTTTTACGAAACGAAAAATTCCGGGGTCAAATTTGTCATGGCTCTCTTAGTTTTTAATCTACAGAGTGATTCTGAAAATCTTTGTTTTTTAGACACCCCTCGTATTTCCGTTATGCGTCTACTTATGAAAAAGGTGAAAACTGATCTTGATAGAGTTTTTTACGTAGAATTCAGTGGCGTAGGCAGTTTTTGTGTAAAAGGTTTAGTTTTTGAGATATTGCCCAAACTTATGTTTTTTTAAATGGGACACCCTATATATTATCTTTTATATTGATTAAGCAAATTTTGGGCTTTCCAAAAATATACAATATGTACTTAATATTTACTTTGAAAAACAAGCTCAAAATTCGATATATGTAATAATTTATTTTATTTATAACAGTAGGCCATGGATAGTTTATTAGAAACAAATGCAAAATTTTCACAATGCGTAATTATTTTAAAGCTAAACACTTCAAAAGATAATTTTAATGCATTGTATAAAACATACCAACAATATAATACTTCTCATAATTATCGTAAATGGCCATTGTAATAAAAAATTAAAAGTAAAATAAAAACTCCTACGTAACAAAAATATTTCATCAATAATGGAAATCTGACAAATCTTTCAAATTTTGCATTTGTTTCTAATAAACTAGCCATGGCCTATTGTTATAAATAAAGTAAATTATTAAAAATATCGAATTTTGAGCTTGTTTTTCAAAATAAATATTAAGTAATATATATTTTTGGAAAGCTCAAATTATGCTTAATCAATATAAAAAATAATATATAGGGTGTCCCATTTAAAAAAACATAAGTTTGGGCAATATCTCAAAAACTAAACCTTTTACACAAAAACTGCCTACGCCACTGAATTCTACGTAAAAAACTCTATCAGATCAGTTTTCACTTTTTTGATTAATAGACGCATAACGGAAATACGAGGGGTGTCTAAAAAACAAAGATTTTCAGAATTACTCTGTAGATTAAAAACTAAGAGTGCCATGACAAATTTGACCCCAGACTCTTTCGTTTCATAAAAAAGTAGGACAGGAAGGTGAAAACCGCAACACTCTATCTTTGATAATAACGCCAATACCTCTAAAAGTGTCGAAAATGGGACACCCTGTACTTGTATAGGAGTACTTTTTACTGCAATCTGCACTCTTATTACAGGTTAGCACTTATTTCAAGTAAATATTTTTCATTTCTGTGTAAATATTTTTTACTTTGTTATACGTAGTATAAGGAAGTATTGTAATCGTGATTTTTTTCGACTTCGAGTTGATGGATTTACACGTTTTGAGGGCCCCTGAATCCATTTTGACCATTTTCGCCATGATGTCTGTCTGTCTGTCTGTATCCACCATAACTCAAAAACGAGTTATCGGATTTGATTCAAATTTCATATTTAAGAGTTTGAACAAATTTGTGGGTGCCACATTCAATGTTTTTCATCTAGCACCAAAACAAGTGACAGAAGTGATTTAGAATTGAATTTTGAACAAATTTCGTTTGAACTTTTTTTTGAAATTCCGTCAAAAAAATTTCAAAAAAACTAGATATTCTTAAAACACTTTATATTTCTCATAGCGGGCGTTCATAGTTGAATCCGATGGTCGAGGTAGACCATGTGTTTCATTATATGGCTGCCAAACAGAGGGTCCCGGGTTCGAATCCCAGAAGGAACGGACCATTAGTTTTTTTTATTTTACTGGTTTCTATGGTACCGAAAACAATAATAATGAATAAATAAAGGTAATTTCATACCGGGAGATTATTTTAAGTCAGTAATAGGTCAAAAATCTAAAATAAAACACATTTTTGTCGTAAAATTCGGTTGTAATGAGTGGGACAAGGACAGATTTATGCGTATTGTAATAAGTGCGACAGAGACCATTTGAAAATTTCAGGAAACCTTCAAATTTTTTACAAGAAATTTAACTTAATTTCTTTAGGAAAAGTAATTATTGTGATACTATCTGTAAGTATAAGAAAGTCATGTGTTGGACACATCAGATATTTTTTTCTACCCGTTGTAAATTTTAGGTCAATAATAAGTTAGGTACATGAAGCAGATTTTCTTTCCAAAAGCTTTCTTGATATTTTGAGAGCTAATGCTTTATACATAGTTATTTGGTCATAATTATTTAAAAAAAGCATAATTAATTAAAATCTAATTAGTTTTTTTTTATTTTACTGGTTTCTATGGTACCGAAAACAATAATAATGAATAAATAATAGTAGTTTAATAAACAAGAGTGTTAATAAGAGCGATTAATAATCGAAACGATTTTAACGCGTGAGCGCAGCGAGCGCGTTAATGAGTCGAGATTATTAATCGCCGATTAACACTCATGTTGATTACAATATTTTTTTGTCGATCGCTCTTTATTAGAATGAAAATAATCTAATTTTGTTCCATGGCAAAATCCAAATTCTGACATAATATGCAATAAGTCAAAATACCACTGACATAATTAATTAATTTCGGCAGGTGTCAGTTCCAAATGCATGTTTCAATAATATAATATATTGTTGGTTACCTAGCAAATCTCATAATCTCAACAATGTTTTTAATGTGCATGTATGCATTAAACTGAGTTATTAATACACTCCTTTTATCACATTAACTAGATCTTTAATAAACGATCGACAAAAAATGTAATTTCATAACGGGAGATTTTTTTAAGTGAGTAATAGGTCAAAAATCTAAAATAAAACACTTTTTTGTCGTAAAATTCGGTTATAATGAGTGGGACAAGGACAGATTTATGCGTATTGCAATAAGTGCGACAGAGAACTATTTGAAAATTGCTGGAAACCTTCAAAATTTTTACAAGAAATTTAACTTAATTTCTTTAGGAAAAGTGATTATTTAAATACTATCCGTAAGTATAAGAAAGTCATGTGTTGGGCACATCAGATATTTTAGTTTCGAATTTCGCTTAATAATGTATGTACCTCAGAAATCCTCATACAAAAAACTCAGATATTCAAAATTTTACTTTGTTATCACTGTGTAAATACAGCGTGATCAAGAAGGACTGAATCAGTTGGTATTGAAAAAATAACTAGTGGAATTGGTACTATTGACGCAAACAACCTTAAATGCGTTGGCGCGCACATCTTACTGTCAACTTTTGACAATCTTGACAATCCCAACATAACAATACTTCACCCTAATATAACCTTAGATTTTGTAAACTGACATTTTTAATTGTGACAATCAGGTTTTCAAACCATACCACAAAAAAAATTCCTAATTTCGCAACTGTTTTAATACCAACAGATTCAGTCATTCCTGATCACGCTGTATAAATACCACATTTACATATTTACAATATTGAGATTACGTTAAAATCTGAACAACCATGACTTGTACAGTGAAATACTATATTTGATTACCGTTATTTCTACACCTGATGAAATCATTGTTAGGAACACGTTTTCAACTCAACTATTTTGTTATGCTTCTACACTCTACAGGATGTTACAGGTTTTTAAGACTTAAAGTTTCAATAAATGTAGGTCGTTGAAGGCTTCATTTCTAAAAAAATGATTTTGTCAATCAACGATTCGGGAAGCTTAGACTTTCAGCGAATTCAAGATTACGAAAGATGCGACCAATACATGTACTAAACTGTTTTTCAAGAAAGAAATATACAGGGTGATTCCAAAATATCGCATAACGCTCCCTTAGAGCAGAACTAGCTTAAGTCCATTTTGTCGAAAATCGGGTTTTATTTTTTTAAACCAAAAAAAAACTATAAAAAAGCTATGGTGGGTACACTAAACTAGATTGTTTTAAGAGAGAAATTTTGAAAAAAGATACGACAAAAAAGTAATTCTTAGATGTAACAAAAAAAAACTGCTGGTGTAAAAATTCCATTTTGTGACTTAAACTAGTTCTGCTGTAAGGCAGCGATAAGTTCTCCGGTACGTTGCAGGGGATTGTTAGTAGAGCATAGAAAAAATAATAAAAAAATTGTTGGTCATCGGTTCATCGAGATATGAAGTTGAACATTTAACTTTTTTCCTCTGGGGAATTTTAAACCATAACATTGATTTATTTTGGAATAATTTCTTCTTCTAAAGCAAACGCCGAAATTCTCAAACTTTTTGATCCAAAAAAAGCGCAATATTTCTAATTTAGGAAACATTGAAATTGTTTTGCGTTTTAAAAATATGCATTGTATTTAATTCCATGTTTACCGGCTTTTAAACATTTTAAAACACATTTTAACTAAAATAACACTTCGACTGACTTATTAAACAGAAAAACATGAACAACCCTTAAAAAATATACTGTACGAGCTACTACAATCATAATGCATTTTTTTATTCAAAGTAATTTTTACTAAGCCTTTCCGGATCAGTCAGAGCTCCATGATTTTATCCTTTTCCTAATCTCCCTTAATTTGATTCAGGTGTGGGGCACATCAACAGGAGCCGCCCTTGTCCGAATGGCCGATCTGTTACCAGCTATCACCGATCGTACTCAGGAAAACGTCCTCTTAGAGCATATAAGAAAAAGTCATCCGGACAAAAAACAACCCCACATCATAGATTTGTCGATACCAACTCCAAAGGACATACAAGTCAGTTATCTGAAGCTGAGAGATCTGTGTACACCGGAAAATACCAGAGTTTTCAAAAATCAGGACTACAAGTTCTATGGACTGCTTGATAGTTCTAAGTGGTTACATCATGTGTCCATGTGCCTAAGTCGTGCTGATGAGGCAGCTAAACAAATCAGTAAACAAAATTGCACGGTGGTTCTACAAGAAAGTAAGGAAATTTATTTTATAAGTTTTAAGGCAAAAATTTTAAACATCTTTGAAAATGGAATTTTTCTCTATTTAACTGGATTAGTAAAGCAAATTATCAAGAAACTCGTTTTTTAGTTTCTTTAACTCATAACAAACTTCTCTTCCAGGCAACGGCCAGGATCTAAACTGCGTCATCTCCAGTCTGACCCAAATAATCCTAGATCCTCACTATCGAACAATGAACGGTTTCCAATCGTTAGTACAAAAGGATTGGATAGCAATGGGTCATCCATTCGCAAATCGCTTGGGCCACATCCTGAGCAAGGACATCGAGTTGTCGCCACTGTTCTTACTGTTCCTCGACTGCATATGGCAACTATTACAGCAATTCCCCAAAGCTTTTCAAATTACTGAAACGTATTTAACTACTGTGTGGGACTCGGCGCATGTCACCATTTTCGATACGTTTTTATTTAATTGTGAGCATGATAGACTTCGTGCAGAAACAGTAAGTTTGTGTTTGTGGAACCGCATTAAATGTGTAATTTAACTTTGGGGGTTTTTAAGGAAAGAAATGCAAGTCACGAGCCTCTAATCCTGCGGAGCGTCTGGGACTGGCGTGAGCAGTTCCCTGAGAAAGATATTGCCTTATTTTGCAATCCATTGTACGATGATTCTTTCTTGAGTCCGCTTAATCCGCACACTGGATTGGCAGGTTTGGAAATATGGACCCAATGTTATTTTCGATGGTTACCGGATTTGGAAATACGAAATGGTGGAACACCGCAAATAGATTTATGTAATAGGCTAATCGTCAACGATATATGCCAGTTAAAAGAAGTGTTCACTACTGGTGAACTTAACGGAAAGTACAGTAGTAAAAAAGAGGAAAGTATGGAGTTAATAAAGAAAGTAAATAGTTTCTTCCCGTTCAGTCATAACACTGGGCAAGTGTCAGATATGCTTCAAATTAATAACGTGCTATTGACCAGCGATATGTTAGATTCGCAGTCGATTTTAAATTTAAATAATGAATAAATATATAACATTAACAAAGAAACGTATATTGTGCCTATAAATCATAATTTCAAAGTATTAAGGCAAAACAGAAACCAAACCCAGTTGTCTTATATACTTAAAATACCTTCCATTTTTTTTTTAAGTTTTGTTCAGAATTTTATTTTTAAGTTTATTTAGTTGGTACACATCAAGAGTACAATGCGAAAGAAAACAATAATAGCTAGTTTATACTAATGTGATGATCTAAAATGATAAGGATACTTGTATTTGTTTGTAGAAAGGTTCAGTATTTTTTTATATTATAAGAACTTTTTTATAAATTGATGTACCTATTAGAGATCTACGTTAACTTGTAAAATTTTGTTTAACCAAAAATATGTTAGTTTAATTTATGATTTTATTTATAATAAATATGAGATTTCAATTAAAGTGTGTATGTTTTCGTAGAGAGTGCACCTAGTGCGGGGTTTTTCCATATATCCTTTATTATTAATGCTAGCAAAGAAATTTCAAGACCACATATGCTTTGTTACTGAATGTACATTACTTAAAAATATTTTCTACTATACAGAGAGTTCGGTTTTCATTGGGCGCAACTTTCTTATTTTAAATAGAGCACCCTATATATTTTTACATTTTTGGATTCCCCGCTTAATTCAAAGAACAAAAGTAAAAATTAATGCTTTGCCATTTTTTTGTGTTTTTTCATAAATTTTCACTGATATGGGCTTTACAAAAATATTAATATCTTAACAGATTCATAGTGTTTTCGAAAAAAACGTTGTTAAAATGATAAAGGCAAAGTCCAGGGAACATGTTGATGTGTTTTGGTGAAATTAGTTTATACAGGGTGTTTGTAATTTATTCGTTATATTTCAAACAGTGATAACTTTATTTTTTCAAATGGAACCCCCTGTATATTTTTATACTACGTTGTAGAGAATTAGATTCTCTATCATTTTTATTAAGGGTTCCCTATACCTAAACGTGATAGATTTTATTTTATTATAATATCTTTAAAAATAATCATTTTTTTACGAAAAACTGCATAGTGGACTGAGGCTGATAATTTATTTTTTATTAGTGTATGTATCTATAT